>OY856411.1:19130000-20519166 GCA_963693085.1 Alisma plantago-aquatica
TCTCCTCCTGGTGCTTAACAAAGAGCTTGTCCCAGATCTTGTAAGAGTGCATTGCATTCTTTTCTAAACATGTGTTGGTACCATGTGATAAACTTGGGAGAGCAATCTTATTAACAATAAAAGGAGTACGACGAGTCCTATATATATACCTGACTCAGGGTATGATGTACACGTGGAACATAATATGATAAACGAGACTGATACTGATGGGCTTAAGTAGGAAAGGTCAATAGCCCTAATTAAGTAAATTATATAGAATTACTAATCCTACTAACACCTGCCAAACAAAGGTTGGATGAAAAGAATAGTAGAAGTTATTTTCCGAATAAGAGTATAATACTCCAAAAACAGTTCCCAGTTGGATTATTAGCAAGAGCAAGAGGGCAATGGAAAGGGCTGTCAGCTGTATGTTGGCTTCAAGAACATGTACATGCAAGCATGATGTCCACCATGCTTCTCTTCTTAAAGTTTGAAGGAAGTTTGTTACTACACTGACGGAGCAGTAACCTACAAAACTATTGGACAAGCCTTTGCCCATACCATTCTAAGTTGCCAGTAGGGAGTCTGGAAGAAAACGATTAATGCTACATCATTGCTATCAGTGAGGTGAATCCATTTTGTGAGATTATCTAACAATCATGATAGGTAAATAATCAATATGTGTTCCTACATTTAAGCTATTAAGCTTTGTGCTCAATTACACTTAATGCAGAAATCAAAAAATTTGGCAGAACATGTATCTATCACTTTCGCATGCATGCTTTAACAAGAATTATTCAGATGCGTGCTTTGCACTTTTCGTAGTTTCAAATGGGTGAATTCTTTTTTGTGCATAGGATCCCTTTCAAAAATGAATTAATATTTAGTGATGAGGCAGACGGCTCAGCATTTGGATTTTCCTAGACAATCAAACCTGTTGCTACTGAAGCATGTTCCATAAAAGGTTATTCAGACAAACTATTGAACACCCCTCTCCATCTCACAATAAGTTTAAACCATTGAGTTCCTTGGTGCTTTTCACCACAAAGTAACACCCATGGTTACATTTTATGCCAAACTTATTCTTTTGTACTTTAAAATTCATGTACAAGCGTACATTTTTTGGAAGCTGCATCTGCAATGCGAGGCATGTTCTGATATGTATGTTTCACAGGAAATTTGATTTGATTGGTTTACATATTCATCTAGCAAACAAGAAAAAGAGTGGAAGAAAGGATGGTTCAAAATGCTTTTAGTCACATACATATCGACAAATTAACCTCAAATAGGCCCGAACTTGAGCCATGCTTCATCTAATGGTAAGGGTGGTGTTGCAAATATCTAGCACGGTCCATGGAGATATGTTGTAAAAACCAATTTCGAGGTAGTAGAATATAAGTAACACAAATATATAGCCATAGGGGAATACTTCAACGATGAAAATACCACGGGTTTGTGTAACTCTAGCCCAAATCAAAACTGGGGTCTGTTATTCTGCCCCATAATATATATAAGATCATGCATTATATCCGACACTGGTTCATCCATCCTAGCATTTGATCCCTAACAACTGTAGGCAAACGCCTTAAGTTTAGATGTCACATAATCTAATTTCCACATCAGATGTAGACAACACATGAACTGTTTTATTTTTCATTTAAGCTTATGCTGGATGTAAGTACGCAAAAGAGAACTTACTCGATTGAGCTGTGACTGCGGTTCCTGACTAATGATTTGTAACAGATGGGGCACGCCAAAGATAAATCATTCAGTCCGATGCAGGCATCTTCAGCATCCTGTATAGCAGACACGGAAAGATACAGCCATTAAACATCATAGCAAGGGCCATTCTTGCTGTAGAAGAAGCTCGCAAATCACAAATGAAGATGTGAGACGTGATGTAACATTACGGCGTTCAGTTAAGGGCTTAGCGCACAGGGCGGAACCAGAAATGCACAATAGGGGGGCTGAAAAAAGACACCAAGATTCGAACCTGCACCACTTACACAACTAAAGGTGCAAAGTACCACATCAACTAGACACTCTTTGTGTCAACATTACTTTGAAAAATGTATATATATACATAGTATTAGTATTTTTACATTTTTATAAGCTCATTTCAATCATTTTTTTGAGGGGAGGGGGGGGCTAGAGCCCCCTATCCCTCTACCTAGTTCCGCCCCTGTTAGCGCATGAAGCAGGCAATAGGAAGAGAGAGAGAGGGAGAGAGAGAGAGAGAGAGAGAGAGAGGGAGAGGAATACCAAAGAGGGCTCAGCTACGCCCAAGGTGGACTTGGGTGTGTTTACAGTGAATATCCGGACCGCTCCAAGGAAGAAATGGCACTGCTTGAAGCAGAGGCCGTGGCGGCGCTTTGGCGCCGGTACCAAATGGCGCCGATGTAACAGGCACACGGAAGAGATGTGGCCGTGCCAAGAAGCCGCCGTAGCCATTAGCGTCTTCAATACTATCCGGGGTCCAGTTCAAACATCAGGCGTCTACTTTCCTTTAGCGCCTCCAGTTTTGATCGGCTAGTTTCTGATATTATGCAAGATCATTTCAATTCGGCGGCGCCAATAACCTGATCGTTATCGTCTCGCTTCGTCCCCGCCATATTATCCACCACTTCATTTTGGTGTGGCCTCTCTCCGACCGCCTCCGGCTTCTATTAACCGTTTCTTTTTCTTTATTAGTCATGACATTCAGAAAATTATAAAAATAGAGACTCCTAAAGCAGTTTTACCACGCCAAGTACATAGAGATTTCTTTTATAAACTGTCATGCATATACAATAAGAAAAATCAGGAAATAGCTATGCAAAATCTGACTAGACAAGAGAAGCGAAGGAGGAGACCACATGTGTCCCAAAGTAGAATCTTTACCTTAAAACAACCTACACAATTAAGACCAACGAATAGTGTGATTAGAGTACAACTATCAAAATGAGGTGGGCACTAGCGGAGCCAGCCCCCTGATGAAGGGGGTGTGCATTTGTAAAAATAATGTTATGTATTTATATGAGATTGATATTATTTTTGTTTTAAATCATATGTAAATATGATTTAAATAATCACCATGAGACAAATGGAGTGTGGACATGTTTCAAGACATGGTAAAATTGGCATTGACCTATTTATTTGGATCTAGTGAGAAAAATAGATGAGTCCTACATAAATAAAAAATGAGGTTGGAGACATATCTCATCACTTTGTGGAGTATTTATTTTAGATCTGATTAAAATAACCTTCTGTGTATATGTATAATTGTGTAGTACCATGTATATTATAACATTCTACATATGGGTGTAAACGGTGCGGGTACGGTGCGGGTCTGGCCATACCCGTACCCATACCCATCTAATTTAGCGGGTCCGGTTCCGGTTCTAGACCCGCATAATACAAAACCTGGACCCGCACCATACTCATACCCGCAATAATAGTGGGTATGCGGTGTGGATATGCGGGTAAGCGGTTCTGTAAAACATCATATTGTTTATGTAAGAGAAATGACTATGTTATATATATTTAACACAACAAGATATTGTTATCATATAGTATATTAACATGTAATAGTTATATTAGACAATGCTATATTCTATACAATAAAATTAATTGAGTAATTGTTTACATATTTGTAGTCATGATCATAACATTTAATTTATGTAGAAAGTAATGTGGATTAGTAGACATTTTGATTTTAAGTTTACATATGATGTTCGTTATTGTAACTAGAATAGTTAATTCTTAGTTATATGACTAGTCTCAACCTTAGAGTAGGATATAATCTCAATGATTATATTAATTAGACTAGTAAAGTATGATATATATAACATATTATTTTAGTAGTTACTTATGTATAGCGGGTACACGGGTCTAGCGGGTCTGGTTCCAAGCATACCCATTATTGGACCCGCTTATATGCGGGTCCAAGGGTATACGGGTCCAAGGGTATGCGGGTATAAAAAATTAGACCTGTGCCGGGTTTTTAAGGGTCCGGATTTGCGGGTCCGTGGGTCTACCCGTACCCATTTACAGCCCTAATTCTACATACATTTAGGATTTTTTTATATTTAAGATGACTTTGAAATGAATGCCATTTGCATTGAAAAGATTTAATTTCTTTGTATAAGACCAACTATACCTTTATATTAATTCTTCATATTGGAAAAACCACATAAATTTAATGTTCAATATTATATGTGTGTATTATCATTTAGTTTTCAAGATCATGCAAATAATTTCCTACATGATGATTTTGACAAGCAAGTAACTAAAAAGTAATATAAAGTTAAGAAATGAATATATAAGTAGTACCATGTGGCAATCACTATTATTATATATAAATCAAGAAACCTAATACTATGATAGTTTAAAGTTAAATAAAGATATTTATGATGGTTTTAAACTTATTCATAAATTTTACTAAATAAAGTAATATATCTTATGACAATTTATTGTTCACTAACTTCTAAAGATAGTTATTTCTTTGTTGCATTGGAAATTAAGAAAATACCAAAAATCATTATCCTTGACATTAAGATGAAATAATCTTTATAATTTAGAGAAATAATATTTGCATAATTTGTGAATAGAATCATAATTTTAAGGGTTCTTTCATGATGACACATGATATTACATTATTTAACAAATATTTATTGATGTATAAAAATTCAAAACAATACACATATTTTGTTAAAAAAAATTATTAACAAATTTATCGTGACACCATGTACCACTAAGAAACTATAATATTTCATATGAATTCATCTTTAATAGCATGCATTACACCTGTAATCGAAAAAATCAGCATACACTATTTGCACAAGTAAAAGACACACACATAGAACTATGTAATTGCTACATTTGTTATACATTTAATTATAACAATATTGATATCTCATGGATTACACCATTAATAATGGATATCGATTTTCTTTCTCCCCATTATATATGTACATATATATCAATTTTCTTTCACCTCATTACCTATGTACTTTATGTATTTGTTACATACTTAATTGTTTATATATTATATTAAGTATTTGGTATTTTATAAAGTATATAATTGACAAAAGATATCTATTTTTGTTTCCTCATTATCCATACAACTACATACTTTCTATGTTTATTATATATCTATTTATTTATATATGATATCAAAATATTTGATATTTAAAAAGTATACTATTAATTATAGATATTTGTTTTGTATATATAATCATTATATATAAGTGTAAAATAAAAATTAATAAGTTGACATTTATGTATGTGTTTTTGACACACTTGTTAATATATTTAATAAAGAACAATTCGTTAAGTATGGAAAATTGAGATATATTTGAAAAAATAAAGAAGCATCATTGATTTTTATGAAATTACCCTATTTTCATGTATTTTTATTTATGACTTTTTACCTAAAATCGTAATAGTAATGACATTAATTATGGAAGAGAGTGTGTATACTTTGAAATTAGGTTATTTAGTGTGTGAAGGAGATAACACATAAAAATAAATAATAACTTTGATACCATGTAAATATACATAATATATATGCTCAAAAAATTTCAAAATTGGAGGGGGGCACGTGCCCCAGCTTGCCCCCCCCCCCTCCGCCTCCGCCACTGGAGGTGGGATCTTGTTACACAACCCACTTTAAATACGGTCGCATGGAGGATCAATTGGATCTTGAAGAACCACTTGGTGTGGCCATCTCTGCATCATCATCAACATAATAGTTGATCACACTCGTTGGGGAGAAGGTCTCGCCATCGTGAGAGATGAGAACACCTAGAAGTTTATCTTAAGTCTGAAAGCTAAAGAAGTATCACTTATAGAAGTTATTTTTCTAAACATGATACATATTTGAAATAATATTAGTAATTGAGAGCTTTCTGTTTTAAAAGAGTTAAAATTTTAAGTAACCCAAATATTCCACAAGATGCAAGCTGCTAGACTGTCAGTCATTGACATGATAGAATGATCGATATATGAATCCTTATTGTCAATGAAGTGAATGAGCATGTTGTATGAGAGATTATTATTTGAGTGTTGTCTAAGAAAGAAATTGTCCTAATTTTACTAGACAAACAACAATAAAAAATGGTGTGACCAGTGCTTTCTTCATGATTGTAACAAAGAGCATGTCCTTGGGGCTCAATAAAACTCCTTTTATTGCAATTTGACCCTATAAAGATTTTGTTGTTACTAATTAATCAACCATAAAAGGATATGAAGTTTAGATGGACAATTAATACTCCTAGAAAATTTTGGCATAATGTGCATTGTGACATATTGTATAAAAGAATCAGATGCATTGTTTACACTATAGTTTTTACCCCATAGACAATGTGCCTAGGCTTGTTATTTGGTTGGGCAAGGCCAGTTGAGAGGCTTTGAATTTGTTACCTTAGGCTTGCTATTTTGACTGGCGAGGCTATTTGATAGGTTTTGAATATGTTTCAAAAGTCCAAGATTAATCAAGGTTCTTTTGAGTTCATTGCTCCTAGAGGATCAAAGAAAATGATGAACCTTGTATGTGACACCAGGCATGTAGTTTGATAAACATCTAAAGGGCGTCCAAGGATCAGACCAAAATTTCATGTTGTTCTAAATATCAGGAGAAACAACAATGCAGTGTTAATGAGTACTTGACACGAGTACGTAATTCCAAAAAGGAGAGAATTCTTTGGAGTTGTTTCTCAATAACAAGCAGACTTTATAATATAATGTTTTGACTTGATGTACTTTGAACATGTTTAATTCTTATTTTCAATGATGTTAATAATAATGTTATTGAAGATGAACTTAGAGTGCAAGCTTGATGTGGGAAAACTATTTCTTGAGAAAATTAAATGCTAGTTTTTTACCAAAACAAATAGTACAGTAACACCACCCACAAGAAAATGGCTCTTATTGTAGTATAATTAAATATCAATTCCCAAGAGACAATGTTTTTAAGTACCTTCCCAGTTAGTTTGCATCGAGATCAACATATATATCCTAGATTTTATTTGGTTTAATAAAACTAAGTACAATTGGAATAAAGATAGAATCTAATTGAGTCTAAATTAATAAAGGGAAACACCAGGTAGAATCAATTTTTACTACCACTACTCACATTCAACTACTCACATATTGTCTTTGTTTCATATCATATTAGAATGTGGCCAAATAACTTCTAATCCTTTTATCTCAAGGAACTTGTAGGGATGAATATCACCATAGGTTTGTCCTCGTATTACATACAAATCAGGTATCCATCGTCCCAGAACCACCCATCCAAAATTCTCACCCAAAGGTCAAGTAGAATTAATTGGGTATTCTAATTACAAGATTTGAACTTGTCTTTTCATAGAATTATAATGGACATGCAACATAAGTGATCAATTTATGTAACATGCATTAAATTAGTAAGTATAAGTTAATGGTTCGTAAGTAGTAAATAATAAATGAGTTCATGAAATATGAGTAGAGGGGTTGGTCCATGCACCCCGATGGATAAACTACTTTCTTCCTATGACGAGATCAATACAACCGATGGAGGAAGAAGACATAATTGTGGTCATGAACATAGAAGAGAAAAAATAATGCATGGTGTATGATGGGCTATTTCCTTCTTTCTTCTTCTTCACTGGCTTGACCATGACTTATGTAGAGTTTGTAGAGAAGAAATAAATTGATGATAATGGATAGAACTATTATAGTGGATAGGGGATGATTGGTCCTCTCTTATGCATTGACACAAGGTTTTGTTACCAAGAAAAATTCTGGAAACAGTGAAGGTTCGAGCCTTGTATGGAGAGAATCTTGATAGTTGTTGGTTACTTTGAAGTGGAGGGACGACAACAGTTTGATATTGCAGAGTACCTTGGATGGGGTTTCACAAGTCTCCAACCCTTTGCATGGTGGTGGTTCTTCTTGTATTTATAGTGAGGCCCAACAACATCAGGGTTCAGTGAGATGTACCCTACTCATTAAGTGAGTGTAGTAAGCATGGTGTTTCTACGATGTTTTGGGGTATTAAATGACATTGGATTATCAAGTGTGCCTCTTGATAGGTGTTATTATCAAGCATTTGGTGTGTAGCATGATAGATAGCACGAACCTACCTCGATTTGCACTGCCTGGCTTCTTGCTATCAAAGTGCGAGCATGGGTAGCTTGCTAGTGTTTAAGGCATTATGGTCACTGGAGTTGACCGAGGGTCTTGTAGTCGAGGAGTGTGTCTATCGAGTTATGTTTCTATTGAGAGTCTTGGTGATGAGCATTGGTGGGTCTGATCTCACATAATTTCCGATGTATTAATGTTATATGTAACATAACAAAATCTGAGTATTAATTTTATATTGAGCTATAACTCGTATTTGTTTCCCTAACTTGAGCCCATTTACACAAATTGACCCTTCCAATCAAAGTTTCATTTAGTTATTTTGATCAAACATCATATTATTTGATGTATATTAGTTGATTGTATTTCTTTTGTCTAAATGAGTCGAACTCCACTCTAGAGAAAATTTTGTAATGAAGTCCCTCAGTTTAATTTAATGAGTCATTCCAGTATTTATTAGTGCAATTCAATGTTTGTCAGTGTATATACCTTAATTTGACTTTTCATCCATCTAACTCTCTCATTTATATAAAGAACATCTTTGGAATCAAATAAAAATACTCACGCCATCTACTCAATCTCTTCGTAGTTGGCTTGGGGGGTATAGAGGAGAGGGAGAGTATGAGAGATAGGTGGGTATGAGGCGAACATGAGAGAGAGCATATGAAGAGAGAGACTAGAAATGAGAGAGATGATATATTCCAGACTATCTTCATGGAGCTTCGTATTCTTCAGCACATTTGCTTTCTTGATGTCTTTGTGGCACGTCATTCCCACTTAGCATCACTTCATGTGAGACAACATTGAAGGATCTCATAGTTGCATCATTTACACCAAGCTTTTCGCGTTCATGCCACATTATGTACGTCTGGATAAGAGTTGTTGCGGCTAATTCTGGCCTCTAGTTTCCTTTGGTGTTGATGACCCTTCAGTTGATCATTCTCGCTGCATTCCCATGAGACAGTTGGTTGCTTCTTCTTCAGAGTTATCCGAAGGTCATCATCTTCTAGCCTATGCATTCTGTACATGCAAGGATTTTCATCCAGATTTCTCTTCATTGAGCTACTTCGTTATGTTTTGTTGCATCTTTTGCTAATCTTCTTGGGATTCTCCTTGATGGTGCCTTCATTCCTATCAAGCCCAAGGTTCATGCACCAAACCAAGGAGCGAGGTATCCGATTTTGATGCCATTTCGACAACATGGAAACTGATTTTTTTGAAATTTCGACAAAATTTTTGATAGATGCAACCGTGCCTGTTTCGACGCCCAAATGAACGAATTAATTTATGAAATTTTATAGGCATGATCTCTACACCTAAATGCATCATTTTATGCCATAATTTTTTTATGTGGGGGTAGGTTGGGGGGTGGCCCTTCATATGAGAGGTAAGGGATTTTCCTGTTTCTTGAAGATTTTGATGACAAAATGTAGGAATTAAGTTATGCAATTTTGCAAGGATGAGCTATATACATGCATGTACTTATTTGTGTTATAATATCAAATATTGGATATCTAGGACATCCTCACACATTTTACTTGGGTTTATAGTTTGTTGTTGATATTAATTCAATAGTCAATCATTTCATTGGTCTCAAGAACACTAATGCAATGTTTCCAAGCTAAATCATTATTTGTTGGTGTGGTTGGCTTCCTGACACCCTCATTGTCTAATAAACCACCACTAGGATACATGTTGTCCACATTGCAGAAATTAAAAAGCATGCATTGCATAAGTATTTAATAATTTGAATAGATATTAGGGATATGCAATGCAATTATGATATACTATAAGTATATACTATGTATGAATACTAAATGGTCAAATAACCCCAATCCTTCTTTGCTTCTCTTCAAAAAACAACAATAACAACAAGGATTGCAACTATCTAAATTTTCATCAAAATTTGGCAAAATTCATTGAAATCATCGAAATCGACATAGTCACACGTTTTAGTACCAAATCCCATCGAAATCAATTTTTTTTGGCAAAATTTTGCCAATTTCTCTGAAACCTCATTCCTTGCGCTAAACTTATGGAACTAATATGCCAACCATCAACATCTCGTCTAACTTGTGTTTGTTTGTGGTCTTCTGTGCTAATCCCATTTGGATACACTTCTTAGATGATTTGAAGACACCGCTATTGCTACATCGACATTGTGCCTCCGTGTTTATGCCACATTATGTACGTGGGATGTGTTGATTGTGCGCTTATTCCACTCACACATTCCTCTCTGTTGAAGAAGGTGTAGTCGTGGTACTTCTGATCGTCTGGTCCAGTTTGATTGTGGCGAGATTCTGCTATGGCGTTTAGATTCCATATATCAGATGCTCTTCATTCCAGATGCACTTTAAAAGACCTTCTCCAAAGCTTGAGCATTTCCAACATGTTGAACGCATCTCAAAGAGGCATCATCATATATTTAGTTAGGGATTGTTTAAAGGGGAGTGCCAATTTTTTATACGGGGATTGACATTTCTATCTTTTATTTATCATTTATTTCTTATCGTTTAATCGAATCATGTAACTCCAAGCTTGAAAATTTGTTCACCCAGGCTTGAGCTTGAGGGGGAGTGTTACAAAGTATTAGCCTATTTAGTTAATAGGTTAATCAGTCTATTATGTACATGGGCCTGTTTGCCTTGGCTCATTAGGGTTTAGTCTGCTTTGTTGTGATTGCCTCCTCTCCTATATATAGGACATGGGTGTACATATCAATATACAACAATTACAGTGACCCACACGCTTGTCAACATACTTACCCATAGTGACTCTTCACTCTAGTTACTTTGGTATTACACTGTGATTTTCTTTCTGAACATGAGAAAATTGAGAGGTTTTTTGTCAAACATTTTTTTTTTGAAATTAGCGTATAATTCTGTCTTAGACTATTATATGTATGACAAATCATTTATATAACAGTTCAATATCCGGGGCTTAAGTTTAGGTGCCTAACTTCTTCAATCTTTGAATAACAGTAAAAAGAGGGCTTTGAAGCTGGTGTTTGACTACCTACGGTTTCGAAGCTGATGATAGGTATACTGACAATAAATTTTTAGTAAACCAGGGCATGGACTAGGCCATGACATAGAAAGAAAAAGAACTTTATAGTGTGATATCAATCACCACCTAGCAACATATTAGCATTTTATGTTTGATCACTGGAAAGCTAAATCTTGTTATACATTCTTTCTTGATTTGTGTGTGTCATCCTTGCACATGTGCCTTGCTAATCTTTGATGTGTAGTTCTTTTTTTTCCAACTCCAAGGAGAAGCTTGGTGGCCCTAACAACTATCAATAAAAGCAAACAACGAAGAGAAAGTAGCTTGTTCTTCTAGCAGAGACTTCGAGAGAAAGGAAGGGCATGACTCAAAGAGACGTGGGGTGTCGGGCTGCTTGAGACAGTGCTTTGCTAGAAGATCCGCCAGGTTGTTGAGATTGTGCCGCACATGGTATATAGCATGAACGCAATTTTGAGTCCTCTCCTCCATTATAGCTTGGACCAGAAGGGCATATTTAGCAGGTGGGTTCTGTTGGTTGTTAATCCAAAGGCAAGCCAGCTTCGAGTCCGTAAGAATGATGCCTGCAAGCCCGTTATTTGAGTTGATGAACTGCGCACAGTGCAGGATAGCCTGGAGCTCTCCGGTTTGGGCATTCGATCCTCTAGTGATCCTGCAACGACCTAACCGCCAGTATCCCCTCGTGTTCCTAGCAATCATGCTAGTTGAGATGGTTTTGCGACCAGCATCGATCGCTGCGTCGACCTGGTAGACAGTGTAATCTGGGTATACCTGAAAGATGGGTGCAGGCGAAGGCTGACGCCGTGTAGGAGGAGAAATGCCAATGAAGGCCTGGGAGTATGCAGCTGCAGAAGAGCGGCAACTGGTGGCGAGGACATCCGCGGGAAGTCTTGTGTTTTCAAAAATCGCAGAGTTTCTGTCTTTCCAGATGAGCCAACAGGAGGTAGCGAATAAGGTGTTCCAGCCATTTACTTTCCCCATGATCTTTAGGTTGTAGTCCAGCCATGAGACGGTGGAGTCTGAAGAGAAGAAGTCCATTGCATCGCTTGGTAGGATTCTCCGCCAAGTAGCTTTGGGAACAATGCAATCTCTAAGGGCATGTAGTACCGTTTCGTCTGCTGCCGAGCACCGACCACAAGTCGCTGAAGGAGTGAGCTTCTTCTTCATCCTAAGGTCGTTAGTTAACAGCTTGTTCCAATGGATTAACCAGAGGTGTGTATGGACTCTGTGCGGGACCGGGATGGACCAGATCAGAGGGAAAAGAGCAATTTCGGTGCTAGGAGGGGTGTCCATCAAGAGCTTATAGGCAGAATTGACTGTAAAATTGTCGTCGGCTGAGTGTGACCAGACGAGTCTAATTTATGGATGTCGAGAGTGTTATGCATTCTTTTCTTTCAGTAAAAGTTATCTTTGAGTAGCAATCTCTATTTTAATTCTTACATATGTGTATTGTTAACAAGGTTAAAATCTGCGACTTTTAGTCCAAGATGGGACACCCAGATGGTTAGATCCTTAGTTTATTACAAAGAGGTCTTAGGTCCAAGCCAAAGCGATGGCATGAATAGAATCACCATTTTTTTTAATCTGTAATTTAGCTCCTTACAGAAGCTTGCCCTTGATATCACACGGTTTACACTTTTTATCCCATTCATTAAAATATATTATATAAATGAGGTAGGCCGTTCACAACCTTTGGCGATGTAGTTTGAAGTTGAATGCTACCTAGGATTTTAATGTTATTTTGGTTGTTTCCCATGTTTTAGGCATTATTTGATATTTGTGAGTTTGGTTTTGTCAAGCAATTGATTTAGTCCCACATTGGCTACTACCAAGGTAGCCTCATTTTGACATATGAGCTGTATAAGCTTCATTACAGACCGGAATTCAATTTGTTTGACATTTTATTTGCTCCATCTATTAGATAATCTTGTTGATTTTGTATTTTGGTCATTCGGTTTCCTATCAATAATCATAGTACAAATGTACATCCCTCTTTTAGTTTTACATCTCTTCTGGTAAATGTTTTATTATTTTCTTTGCAACCAGGTAAGGGCATCAACTTGGTTTTGACTTCTCTAGGCAGTGGAAACTTTAAGAAAGTTTTAGAGAAGCTTAGACACAAATTTTGGTGAAACTTTGAAATCTCTTTTGTAAAAAAATGTTGAAATTTGACGAGAACCTTCTTAATATGTTATAAAGATTTATATTACATTTGCACATAACACATTTACAAATAAATGACTCCTCACTCTTTAAGTAGGTAGATTCCTACTTATTAATTCATGTGATTAACAATTTACAAATTACAAATAAAAGATACAAAGCAATATTGAAATAAAATCCTATAAAATGTAATGCTACTTTATCATGACAAAATCATAAAGTACGATTGTACATACGATTATGTATGAAGAGTACGAGCCATATGCATGGGGATTGTAAATATAAACTAGATGTAGCTTTGATCTAGAATAGATAGATTGTATATCTAGCTTAGATTTAGAGGGACAATACTTAATATAACTAGTGGTTGCTTTACTTAACATAAAAATAAAAATCATTGATGGAAGTAGCACATACCCACATAATCTCTTCTTTTCTCCATTTCAAATGGCAAACAAATGTTGAGCAATGATTGACAATAGGGTTCTTTACATATAGCAAACATGCGTATTAAATGTTCCATGAATTTTGATGGCTTACCTACAACTTTGTGAAAGTTGACGAAACCATATTGTTTTGGTTCTACTTCAATGGCTTTGTCCTAACTTCTCCAAGAAGTTTATACCAAGCTTAAGTATTGGAGAGTCGATTTGAAGTTTCAACAATATTTTGCCAATTTTTGACGATTTTTAGATCCTATTGTTGCTAGTCACCAGACGTGATAATGATAGGGTGGTAACATAAAAGTAGTGCTATTTTAAGCATTGAAAGATTAAATTTTAATCGAGAAGTCCTACATGTATTCGATCTATGTTTTGAAAACAAACCATGTTCTTGACGTGTTTGAAACATGTTGGAGGTGTGCTCGGGAAGCACTTATGTCACACATGTGTCTTGCACGATGTTGGTGGTTTGAAGTGTTGTGCCTCAGATTATTGGTTACAATGGAAGTCTTTGAACTATGGAATAAGTTGTTTGTTCATTTTAACTTTCATTCTACTAGCCTATATATTCAGAAATTTCAACCTTATTAACTTCAATCCATGTCTTTGATCTTATAGACCTTAATAGTCCTTCACTCTCATACAAACATCCTTCATATATCTAAGAAAAAAAATTATTACCTAAATATATCTACATGCAATGTTTCAAAAAATAGTTCATGCGGCCGCTTATGCTGTTAGGACCTTTGACCTACCACATATGGAAATTCAGTGTCTAAAATGAACCACGGTCGCATATAAGGCCACATAGCCGCATATAAGGCCGATAAATCCCCGATATTTGAATGGTCAAACTGCTCAGCTGGAAATTTTTCAACGTAACCCTCTATTCTTCATGTAACTAAATCCACCACCTACGTTCAACCTACCATCCGCTTCTATTTCCTCTTTTTTTACATTACATTCATCTATGGTTGTTATACATTTAGCTCATTATTGCATATTTGTATATATTTAATTAGAGTTTGATTGCATATTTTCATGGTTGCATCTAAAATATGTAATTATGAAAATTAAATATGAAAGTATGTGACTTTGGACCACTTGCTCATTTATATATACTTTCCTTTTTGCAAATTCGAACAATTCAAAAACCATATCTTGTTGATTAGAGTTTCTAGTCTGAACTTGACTTTGACTTGGTCTGCTTGAGTTTCTATTTTGGTTTTGGCCTTGTCATTGGTAATTGTTCTTGTTCTGCTAAAATGTCATGTTACATGTGAACACATGTGCTCCGCTGCCTCTATCGAAGCCTGATGGTCTTTTAGGTGGGTCATTCGGTTGGTGAGCATTTTTAGCAACAACCTTATTTCCATAGGAGAAACCAAGATGATTCGGCCTCTTGAAATTACATAAGAAACATTCTTACTATCATCTTCCTAATCATCCTCTTTTGATTGGGTTTAGATACAATTATCCACTCCATGGCCTCCTCTACGTGTAACACACTTCATCACCTTTTTTCTTTATTCTTTCACTTACTTCCATAATCTTTCAACTATTTCACATCTAAAGCGATCTTTTGAATTTGGTAAGTTATAGATTCTAAAGCCTTAGACTCAGAAGTTGTCGCTTCTGATGATACCTAGTTAGTTGTTTCCCTGTCATATTCCAAGCTGGCTTGTAGGGTGGCCATATTGTAAAATATCTTCATAGTCTTCTTTGGGTTCTTACCTACTATCCTTAATAGTTTAAGGCCATGGACAAATGGAGGCTACTAGGACACCTCAAGTTTTTCTTTTTCTTTATTCTAAAGTTTTATATACCTATCCTTAAGCATCGAAGCAAAACTTTTTCTATCTACCACTTCTCTCCTTCTAAGATCTTCATATTTTCTCTATTCTTCTATGGAGGACCTGTCCAAGGAAGAATAAGGTGTGGATCTTCTTGGTAGAAGCATCTAAGGTTATGATTTGCTTCCTTTAGGGTTTCTAAAGCTCCTTCTTGGTGATCTTCACCTAAGCAATTATGTATCCCCTTCTTTCCTCTATTTATTTCTCTATTCTTCTTCCTTCTACCTTTCCTTATGTTGGAACCTCACTGTTATATGGTAGAAGTTTCTCTAGAACTCAAGAATCTACCTTCCTTGCTTCTTCTTCTAGGGTTTTGCTTCTTTGTGGAGAAAAGTGCCTACTTGGCCGAGTTCAGATATGAAACTTGGGTTTTCTTTCCTTATTTGCTTGAGTTTCTTGCTGCAAGAAGTATGTTCTTATCTATAACAGTGATTTTTATAACCCTCTTCAGTTTTATTTCTTACTACAAGCTTGCTTGCGCATGTTCTTGCTAAAAAATGAAGATCTATGCTGGTAAAAGATAAAGGGTTTTGAATTTTTATGGTGTTCCATGTTATGTTCCAGTTTGAAATGAACCTATAAATAGGTGTTCCTTACTAAGGTACAAGATGATCTAGGACAGGTTGGTAGCACAACCGATGATGCTAAGCACCTAACAATCAATGGTCCAAGTTAGGGTTTTCAAGCTTTTTCCTTCACTACCACATGACTTGATGGAGATACATGCAACAACCGATGGTGTTGCTATCTTGACAACTGATGGTGCTGACCAAGAGTGTGAACCGATGGTCACCCCTTAGGTTAGGTTTTGTCTCAATTATAAGCTTAATTATCAACAACTAAGTGCCCTAATGATGCTATTAATCAATGGTGACATTAGCTTAACATACGATGGTGATTAATGAATATAGTGCTGATCTAACAACCTATGGTGACTTAATGGTCACAAACGATGGTGTATCAGGTCTCCACAACCAATGTGAGTTAAGGATGTAGTTGTAGCATCAATTAAGCCTTAAACCAATGGTTTCTTGGGTCACTTGATGCAATGGTTGGATCTATACTCCAATTGATGGTTTTAAAATATTACCTTGAACCAATGGTTAGGATCTAACATTTCTTCATCTAATAGTTTCGATTAATGGACTTGATCCAATGGTTGAGATTATATGTTTCAACATCCAATGGTTTGGATTGAAACCTATAGTATTACATGTGAGTTCTAACAATATGAATTTGATGGTTTCCTTCATGTGATCAATTTAAGGAGATTGATGGTTGATATGATGGATTGCTTAAAATGTACAACCAATGATGGGATTTAAATCCAAAACCTATGGTGACCCTTTATGTTGTTAAATAATTGATGTTTAGGGTTTAGTGGTGACTCTTTCTAGGTCACAACTCAATGGCTTTACATATGGTTTGTTAAGATGTTTACTTATGTAACTAACCAATGGTCTTACCTTTTCAACATCCAATGGTTCTGGGTGATGTTGTGGTATGGTGATATGGGTTGAATGATGATGGAAACAATGGAGGATTACCCTTAATAAGATATTATTACCTTTTCACTCATACGAATAGAAGGGATAATGACCCTATTGTGTTGATATGTAACCCTAATGAGGTATAGCTTGTTATACCTAGTCTTAATATGACCAAATGCTGGTAAGTGGTTATGAATAGTCCTTGAATGACAAATACAATCATGGAGTACTCTCTTTTTTGGTTGAACCCTAGTATGGTATATAATGATGGTTAAATCTTGAGTTATGTGAAGATCCATACTTGAGGATGGTATGGAATGTCATGGTGATGCTTCACCCCATGCATCCATGATCTAATGGGGATGTCATGAGTTAGGGTTTGGGTGTGAGTGCTGATTTTTAATCAAAGTAACTGATCTTGTTGTACATATCCCTAATGATAATAGATGATGGGATCTAGATATGTTATTCTTGCTTGATTGGTTGATATAATGATGGAATATCCTTCCTAAAAATTGATTTCAACTCTAATGTGTTAACTAGTGGTCATCACAACTTTATGAATTATTCTTTCTTATGCTAAACTTGTACACTGATAGTGTGATGATGACCAATTATATAGCTTTCTTATATGTTGATACAATAAAGGAATGCTCTTAATGTTAATATAACCCTACAATGTTATCCTGTAAACATCTTTTAGTTATTTATTGCAACATCTTGCTAAGCTTATGTATCACATGAGTAGTGATGTTTGTTGAGCCTTGTTATAAGGCATGGAAAGAAAATGATGAACTTGTAGGGAATGATATGATGGTCTTAATGACCATTGGGAATGGTTGAGCCCTGAATGAGGCATAATCCTCTTATGTTGACAAGGGTTGATACCCTATGATATTTTCATAGGATTTATATCCTGTGATAGTATGATGGCAAGTGCAATATCATGAATGGCGAGTGAATAGCATCATGTGGTGATGAGATGGGGAACAATATGTCTCATACATTTTATATCTTTTAAAACTGTTATATAGAAATGTTTGTTAGAGATGAACTAGGGTTTGTATGCCCACTTATATGATGTAGCCTTAATTCACCCAATTGGAAATAACTAATCAAATGAAACCCTAATCATGTAGTGCCTTATGCCATAGAACCATCTTCATTATCAGAATGTGATGGATGGTGAAATGATTATTCCTAAGGGAAACTCGAAGTGCATATTGTTGAGTATGCAGGGTGCTTGTGATCCTGACACCAAGTGTTTTGGAAGGATGGTTACGATCATACCTAGCCTACTTTTTGATCATGATTGTGGTTGGATCTCACTGATTACAATATGATATGATTGGAGGACAACTACGGTTGTACCTCAGTGATTGGGTTTGAATACCCTAGTTGCTAGTGGTGTGACTTGTACCAAGGTGGGCTAGTTACAAGACTATATGTCAATGTTTTGCAGTTTGACTGATATGTCACTGCGATGCAGAATCATACTGACGAGTTGGGAGAAAATCATGGAGTCTGGCTCTTCCATAGATCTTGTGTGGCACTGATTTTAACTCAGCAATGGTCAGTTGGATTTGGGTGGTACGAATAAAATCCTCAAGATAGATATGCTTATGTTGTAGAAATACTCATGATGTAGATGTGTACATACAATAGTCATGCTATGTTAATAGATATATTGCCATTGTTTATTATGTTAATGGTGTTAGTTATCACATGTTGTTTGCTATGCTTATATTGCTATCCATGTCTATGTTATTAGAGATGCTTAAACTGCTAATCATGCTTATGTAGATAATTGTGCTTTGATGTTAGTTCTACTTATGAAGTAGATATGTTCAACTTGATAGATATGCTAACAATGTTAGCTATACTTATTCTGTTAGACATATTCATGATGTTAGAGGTACTTATTCTACTAGATTTCTTATACTATTAGCAAACCATAAGATGATAGTTAGACTAGTGATGACCTTTGTTATTTGATGCAATTAATATTATAAAGTCCAAGATGACAGTTTGCATATACTCTGATAATTATGATTGTTGCTAAGATTATTTGCTTAACTTGTTCAGTATGCTTCAACTGTTTAATTCGTTTAATTGTCCATTAGATATTTCAACTACTCAGTTTATTTACTATTGGAATAATCTATTGTAATCAATATCTGTTGGAGAGAGTTATATCTCTCTCTGGGACTGGGTCTCACCTCGTGGGTCACCATATCTTTTTAGGTGACCGGCAACAGCAGAAGCATAACCATATCAACAAAGAGAATCTGAGGTGATGAATCCTAGAGATGGTAGTTTAGTTGTCTAGTGTGTCCTAGAGTCGTCATGTACTCTCAACTCCGGGTGAAAAGTTTGTATATGATGTTTTGATTTGATCGAGCTTTTGATAGCATGTTGATGCTTATATATGTGAAATACGTGGATAATGTTTCTTTGTAAAGTTATGTTGCAGGTGAGACTACATGGCAGTTGTAAAGGATATTGAGCATTATGTAAATGTTCTTGAGCAATTGAGAAATGTTGAAATCGGTTTTAATTTACCCTATTTTCTGGGTCTGTGTTTAATTAATGAGTAATCGTGTTTTGTGTTGAGTAATCACGTTTAGTGTAATGAGTTCTCACAAGTATGCCGTCATTTCATAGCTTATTTTGTTGATGCCAGTCTCAGCTGATCTCTGTTTGATTGACTTTGCTCTTTCTAGTGTAGATTTCTTGTTGTTAGCATTCATGCATACATGTAGTTTAATTTCATGCATTTTCACATAACTTTTCAAAAAAAATGTTCTTTTTGCTCTTTCATGTCATGTGTTGCATTTCCATGTAGATTTTGGTATTTTTTGTGTGTTTTAACTAGGATTTGCTACTTTAACTTTTAATTTTCCTAAATGTAGGTTTAGATGTATTTGAATGCAAATTGGCACCATTTTGGCCAATTTTTCCCAAAAATTTGAATGTTCGATGCAAATTGGCACCATTTTGGCCAATTTTCCCCAAATTTGAATGTTCTTGCTCAAAAGTGTAATTCAATTGAATCTCTATCTATTGTGATGTGAATGATTAAATATTGGATAATGCAACTTGCTTTTTATGTTTTCGGCAAGAATGAGTCATGTGTAGGAATTTTGCATGTGCTCCAAGCCTCTTGAAATAATTTTCCGTTTTGAATAAAAGTGTGATTTTTAGAAGTCTTGAACATTTGGGTTTTATTTGTTCAATATGAAAAGGATGCAATCTACTATACTGTTCATTTTATGCATGACTTGTTTGATTAGTGAATGTTACTTGGACTAACTTGTTTGAGTGAGATTATACATGATTTTCCACTACTTGTGACCCCTCTTTGATCTGACATTTATTCCATCATCTTCTTACATCTCCACCTCATGAAAGGATGCCAAAGTGCACTTATCAGCCTTGGCCACCCCCAAAAGTTTGGGTTGGTCATACCTTTACCTCTCCGCTTCACTCTTATCATCATATGCCTTGTCTATACTAAGGGCAAAGAAAATAAAAAGCAAAAAAAAATGGTGCTCTTGTTTAAGAGCATCCAAATAAAGAAAACATGAGTGTAATAGCACTCCACTCCCTTTCATAACCATTTCTTCTCTTTTTATGCCTAGTAGGGCTAGGGTAAATCAACTCTAGCCCTCATTCCCCTACACAAGCCAAGTGGGTCATGTGTAGTGAAAGGAAGTGTATGTGGTAGCTCTAGCAAGTGAAAAAGTGATTCTAACCTTTTGAATGTATTTCATGCATGATATGGTTTACCCAAAGCATTATGAAAATTGCATCACTTTCATATGTGAATGGTGACCCATATTCTAAGTTCTTGTGCTATGTGCTTGATTTACACTTGAAAGAATGAAAATGAGTAGAGAGTAGTGGATTGCATGCCAAATTCCTCATGTGAACTCATTTTAGCCAATAAACATCAGAATGTTGCATTATCTTTACTCCTTGATTGAATTGAAAGAGAGATTAAGTTGGAGCATACTTGAGGATGAGTATGTTTTAAGTTTGGGGTGGTGATGCAACCCTATTTTAAGGCTTTATCTTGTGTCTTTTTGTATCTCAATCACATCTAAACGTAGTAGAATGCAAGTTAATTCCCTCAATATGCATATTACTGTTAAACGCACTTATGGATGTTCTTTGCATGTTTTTCAGGTACTTGGACCATGCCTTGGATGGATGAGAGAGAAGGAGGGAGTTGTAGTATTCCTCCACCCATGGAGGGGTCCAAAGAATACCCTAAAGCTCCCTCAACCTACCCCTAGTGGCAAAGAGTCAAGATCAAGCAAAGAAGTCCATGGATCATGAAGTTTCAAGTTCAAAGTGATACTGAAGACCTCAGAATGGCCATCGTGCCAAGGAACAGCTGTGATCACCAATGCAAAAGTTACAAAATTGATGCACATTTTGACAAGCTGCAATAACATCATCAAAATGACTGTGCTACGAAGCTCCCAAAGCGGCCGTGCCAGCCAGCATGGCCGTGCTGCCAATGATCAGAATGAGCATGCTGACGAGAATGACCTCCACTCCACCTCACCCAGCACGTTCATGCTACTCATCATATCCGTTCTACCTAGCCCCCACCACGGCTGTGCTGCCCATCACGGTTGTGCTACCATATGTTTTTATGTCTAGAAAATAAAGACCATAAGGCATTGGGGCATTGCCATAAAAGGTCCCATCTTTTGAAAAAGAACATCTGACAATCTTAATATGGAATTCATATGCATCCTTATCCATACAAGATACATAAATAATGTTCCTATTTATGGAAGGTACATAATAGCAATTCATTAACTCTATTACAAGCCCTGTAAACTATAGGTTCCAACTGCAGTGGCAGCAAGTCTTGCTCCATTTGTGACTCGTAGTTCAACCTCACCCTTTCACAAAGGACTACTTCTTTTCAGATCATGCATGTTCGAGTATATGTGATATCCACAAACGGTATCTAGTATCCAAGATGAAGAAGTAGATAGGTTTATCTCAATAATGTATATACCTACAGTGGAGATCATCATCCCCATCTTCTTCTTCAAGAATGCCTTCAAGTACAAAGGATAGATTACTCTTGTACTTTTCTTTATCCTTGTCTTGAATGTTGAAGATCTAGATTTGAGCTTAGCCTCAGAACTCTTCATGGCCTTGCTTTCATCCTTGGACTCAACTCAATTAATCGTCATCACAAATTTGTCCTTCTTCATTCTTGCTTTAAGATTTATCAGCATGCCAAGAAAATCTAATAGCAGTCTAGCCATATCATTCAAGTGATAGTGCTCAATAAAATGGCTACATGATTCAGGAAATGATTGCAGAATAATATCCATGGCCAACTCTTGGCTTAAATAGAATCCCAATTCTTATATATGATCTATATGTCCAATCATATTCAACACATGGTTCTCAACTGAGACTCCCTTTATCATCTTACACTCAAAGAGCGCCTTTGAGACATTGTACCTTTCTTACTTTGTGAGATAATGGTTCACGTTCCTAAGATGTGTTACCATCTCAAGAATCCCCATGTCTTTGCATTTCTCATGTAACTCAAAGTTCATGCAGCTTAGAATAAGGTACTTTGTGTTTAAGGCATCATTGGCATGCTTCTAGTATGCATCCACTTGAGCCCTAGGCACATCAGGAGCATGTAATTATGGCGCTTGTGTTTCCAGGACATAGATCTTACACTCTATAATAAGAACCCTTCTACAAGTTCAAAACCACTCGTAAAAATTTGTCCCGTTAAGTTTGTCCTTCCTAAGGACCAATCACAATGATGATTTGATTGCCATTTGATTCTATAAGAGAAAATTTTGTATTTTGTCAAAAACCCTTTTTGATTTGATTTTATTTCAAAAATATTTGACAATATTTAATTAAGCATTTAATTAATTATTGCTCCCACTATTTTATTCAAATTGATAGCCCTCATATATCAATTTGGAAGATTGCAGCGTACAACCCTCTAGTGAGCCAAGATCCAATATAATTTAACTATTATCAGTCAATTCCAGCATCCATAGTCAATTATTAAGGTAGGCAACTTTTGACAATTGCATCATATGTAATTCTTGGATAGATGATATGTGCAACTCCTTGCCATAATCATTTGCATGCCTCTATTCTTAATCTCATTAAGGACACACAATTAATCCTGACCCAAAAGCCAACACAACAAAAATACACCCTTCTTGGTAGGCCTACATTATTACCATCACACTTCCATCAGATAGACATTGCACCACCTTTGGGGTGCCCATGCTTAGTCAATCAAAATTTGTATGTGTGTTTTTTATGAAAAGTATCTAAGACTTAATATATTATTTGAGGGAGTTTGTATTTATAAATACATATACTTTATCCAAACACCATATATATAGTACATATCATATACATGTTATATCCCACAACAAAAACATGCAATAAAACAAAAGTGATGAATATGTCTGTTCTAATGTAATTCCTTGGATCTACAAGGAATTACCACAACCTAAGGTCTACATCTAATGTAGAAACATGTTGTTGATGAAGATTAGTGCTTGACTATCTGGGTTGATCGGTTCAACCCTAGAACTGATCAGCTCGCCTCATGACTTGTTGGTTGGTCACCTCCTTGGTCGTCTGGACTCAAGTCCACCACCTTCTGGTTCCTCCAGTTTATTGGTTGGGCCTCCAGATGATTGGTCCTCCTTGTTCCTCGTCTTCTTCATAGTAACAAGAATTTAAACTATCCTACTATCACATGATCGCAGAGAAACCTAGAGTTACATTCGAGGGGAGCAAGGGTAGAAGAGAATAATATTTTTACAATCAGAAGATAAGATAGGGGCTCGGTATGCAAACTAAGATAGAACAAGAAATAAACACATAACCACCACACACAGATAATTAGGGTTATTCACCATAACCACACTACACATCCACCATCAAAACTCGCATTTAGGGTGACACTTGTAAATTGCATATATATATATATATATATATATATATATATATATATATATATATATATATATATCTTAGTTTGGGATTTATTGGTATTTGATCAAACATTCACATTGTATGTAATAAATAAATAGTAAAACCAAAAATTTGATCATATTGATAATCCCAAAATATAGTAAATTGACGTGGCTCTAATACCATTTTTAGAAAATATGACCTCAGGTAGTCAGTGGAAATAAAATTTTTACTACCATATTCCCCATAAAACTAGTGAATCACATCAACAACTATATAATGTAAAGGATGGTTTCTAGGATATACCTAGTCCTAGAGCAAGTCCAACAACAATCTCCTCATCCTTATAGTCATGCAACTGTCTTCTAGTTGTACTGGGACGACATCTATTGTAGATTCTGGTCTTCTCTACAGACAACAGGCTAACGTTGTCCTCCTAGCAGTAGGAAACAATCTCCATGCCTCTATGGAAGTCCACATGGACCACCTAGAAATCCTACCATTTTGCTAGAATAGATAGGAAGGAGTTGTCCCTCCCGTTGGAGCACCAATCACCAACTTGCTCTCCCTCAATTGTTCTCCCTTTCTATCCCTCCCTTTATCGGGCATGCCTTGCTCGGGCTCTCTATTAGTTACCACAACCAGAGAGGAGAACAATTGTTAGAGGCAATTGAGTTGTGTGTCTAGGAAGCCCCCAATACCCCTCTATTTATAGGAGGAGTTAGGTTTAGGGTTCCCAATTTGTACGAGAGTGGAATGGACTGAAATCTCAAGAGTTTTCACAATGTGCAATAGGTGAAACAGTTGGTCACCAGTGAACCAATTACGTATTTGAGTACTATGTTAGTCAATACATAACGATACAAACAACAAATGAATTTTTATTTCCAATGTGCAATTAATAACATACATAATAAATATAATAATTTGAGAGTGCCTAAATTATGATATAGTTATACATTTATTCTTCTAAAATACTTTTTAAGAATCATATGGGCTTGATAGTCCTTCTAAGTGTACGCAAGTCTCTCAAGAATTTTTTTGACATAATCAAATTGAGAAACTAGCATGCTATATGCATATCTAGTAATTTTATGCCCTGAAACTAAACCAAAAATCCATGCATCCTTCACCTATAGTGTAAGTCTCGTTTCTAGATATAGTATTAGAAAATAAACTAGATTTCATGCACATACATATATATAATGAAATAACCATAATTGAACAACAATTTGCAGTAAACACACTTATTAAACATAGTTGCAATAAAGAAAAAAGATGATTCAAAATTATTGAAATATCCCTACCATTGTTTATGCTTCAAACCATATAATAATTTAACAAGATTTAATAACCAAATATCTTCTTGGAATGATTCCTAAAAATTATTGCTCAAGATCGCCATGCTAGAACATAGTTTTATATATACTCCAGCAGATAGTAGGTATTATTTAGAAGCCACTAGTATGAAAACTATAATTGTGGTCTTGTGTAAAATAAAGGAATATATATCAAAATAATGTGCCCCTCCCTTTGTATACATCCCTTAAAAATACTCCAGGTCTTCACTTTACCAAGAGATTAATTCACTTAAATGTTCCATTCAAAGATTCATTTCCCTCCAGTCTTAGTGCAATGTGGATGCAAAGTCCATCATTATCTAAGTTCTATTTAAAGAATTGATTTGATTTCATTATAAATGAGATAAACCTATTTTTTGATAAAACAATAGATATCGGCTAGGATATATATCATCCTAAATGTTCAGCAATAGAATCACTTTCAAACTTCTTACAAATTCTTGAAAGTTTTTTCTTGGACGTTTCCGGGTTAGATGATTTACAAGAAACAAACTTGGTATCAAGCCATGCATGTGACATTTATTCTACTTGATATGAACTGCAACCTAAGTGTAACAAACTAGTCCTATTCTTTAACCCAACCTTAGATTAACATCCATATTTATCACAAAATCTTCTTCTCATCTGAGTTCATCTAAAATTTTAATTATGTAATGGAACAGCTATGAATTCATTTAAGTAGTAAGAGATCCTAAATTAGTAGAAAAGGATTATTTCAAATAATTGAGAATAATAAACCTAGTTGGATGATGTATGGATGATTGGATGTGATACTTTCTTGAATAATGATAAACTATGAACCAAGATGATTTGTTGCGAATTTTATATGTATGAGTGATGCAAGTTGAGTTCATATGATACTCTTAAGAGAATGTGGATAAGAAATACATGTTAATCTTTTAATAAATATTAATATTGACAACTTAAAGTTCATAGAATATAATATATGTTTTTAAATCAAAAAAAGGTATCACACGTTTAAATGGGGTTTAGAAGATATGGAATCTTTTTTATGTCAAAGAATCCCTCCTGGGTAGGGCCACATTGGACCAGTGCCACCAAAGTAAATCCTAAGACCAAACATGCAAGGAGTGGGATCTGAGAGGGGATCCTCTCCCTACTAAATCAAATAAGATTCACAATCCACAATATACACATGAAAATTTTGTGATGGATGAATAACTAATATTTAATTTTGAAAAATGGGCATCATCGAGACCAAAGTGTAGCAACAAAATAAAATATATTGACTATTTGCAATTTAAAAAATACATTATAAACTCCATTTGAGGCTTACATGAAGGTAACAACTTCACTATCTAAGAAAAGGGACATTTGATCTGCTTCAAGTCTATCTCCCACAAAAGTCAGCCCCACTAAGCCAAGTACAACCAATCATGTCAAACCCTCCATCTCCTTCACCTAAGCGGTTGGAAGCATATCCCACAAGAGAAGATGAACTAGAAATTTTCAGCATAAAAATGTAGGTATGTGCATATAAATAGGGATTGAGCAATACTGTGGAAAAAGGACTGGATTATAAATTTTTTAAGGCTTCCAAAAAAAGAGGGAAAGTGAACATCCAAATGGATATCAAAGAGAGAAATTCAAAGTATAAAGGATGCACTTGCCATATATCAAAATATCAACATGTGCCACACAAGCACAATCAAGTAAATTAGGGCACACACCACATCATAACTAGTAATCAATTTGCATGTAAGTGAGATACATGCAGCACTAGTGAAATATAAATAAACAATGGGCGGTTAGTACACAAAACCCAAAACTTGATAGAGAATGGCACATAACCAAACTCTCAAGTATATAAAGGCGGGTATATAACCCTGGTATGGGGTACATAAAATGCATCCCAAAACATAACATGATCACATAACCCAAAAACCAAAGCACTACTTTCACTCCGGGTCTACTAAATCAACACACATGCAATAATGTAGAGGTAAGTGAATGTTTAGTTATAATATGGTTTCAATGAAATTTCCATCCAAAAAGTGGATGTACAATTTAGGGCTACAAACTGAAAAAGGATGTACAAAATACATCGTTAGTGTCCAACGAGAATATCCATTAATTTATAAAGATCAAGATCATCATATAATCACTCACATATGTCAATTTCTAATAAGAAAGAGAAAATGTATAGGGTAATGTGTCAAAGGGCCAAGAGAGATAGATAGAGAGAGAGAAGACATGGGTTCTTTGCTCAATATTGAGGTAAGGGGATGCAACATGCCACATATACAATCTAAAAGGATCCAAGTCAAATCTTCAATTCACATAAGGGTTTCCAAACCACCTATTAACACACATATATGAGATAACAGTTGAGTTCACACTATTAACATGACTCCTAAAAAATGTCTTTTCATTACTAATGAATTAGATTATCAAACCTTTATGGATGTGTAGATAATGCTTTTATGATGATGTATCATATTTTACTTTATTTTTTCAACCAATAGATTATATTACCTGAATTTTAAGAATTCTAATCAATTAGGAAAATGCTTGAAAATTTGCATATTTAATATATTAAAATTAGGGATGAAATTCATACCATAATATATAGAACATTTCACGATTATAAAGCATATTTTGCTTCATTTTTATACAATTTACTATGAAATTCATAAATTACAAACAATTGATGATCATGGGCAATCCATGAAGGTAGAGAATATCTAAAGCAAGAGCAGACCTCTCTTAGGTGGCCCCACCAGTGCCTGATACATGGATCGGGCTTACAACCGCCAAGCACACGGCTTGGATCAAAGAACAACATGACTAAAATCAAAACAAGTATGAGGACTATATTACCCATAATGGTGTGACAAAAAATCAAATAGAGATAAGGGAAATGTAGTAAAACCCCTACTATCATCTTCTTTACAAACAAGACATGAACAACAACTAATACAGTAGCACATTTTGAAAATTGAACGGATAGGTAAATCAACTTATGACTCCAATGATTTGAAGCTCCTACGGTCAAGACCAAAATCCTATGTAAGGACATGATAGTCCCAACAAGCACGGACACATGGCTACAAGATGGTGAGAACCCCAATCCCTCCTGTTATGGAGCAGGAAGTCACATCTCTGGTTAACAACTCAAAAGTTTTTGCAAAGAAAATAACAAGGGACAATAGAGATCATCAGCTGCTTTGAAGAGAAAGACTAGTTTCACGGGTCCTAAAAGTTTTATATGTGGTGCAACACATCTCACACCACTATCATTCAGATGGAAGGCCAGGTGAAATGTATAACTCCAATCAAAACACCCTACACGAAAAGGATCAAGTGCAAAAGCAAGTTGCAACCTAAAACACAAAATGGTGATGAAGCAGATCATGGGTAGAATGGATGAATCCATAAGTGAAAAAAGAATCGGGGAAAAAGACCCCACAAAATAGAAGACTAGGAATTGAAAAGGAGAAATGGATGTATACCCCTAAATTGGGTAGTGTTGCACTACCAGGGGCTTTGTAGGGATGCACTAAGACAAAGATGATATTCAGGGATGGTTGTGGTGGCTTCAACAATAGTGTCCAACTCGATTATCATTAAAAAGGAGGGAGAGGTTCGGATACTCAACGTCTAGACAATGAGAAACTTAGGGAAAACCAAAAACAAGGATAGACTTGTAGTGGCCACGAGATGGTAGGAGTGTGATTATTTATAGGTGTCAGTACACAGATCAGAAAGGTAACCCAATTATGATCAAAAAATAGGGGAAGGAGATGCCTAGTTGAAACTGGAATATTGGGGTGATGCAAACTTGTCGGAAGTGGGTTCCTTGATATCAAAATCAAGAGAAGGACATGGAGGAGAGGACATTCGAGGGAGAGGAGGTGAGAAGAGAAAGATCATGATTGGAGGTGGGAAGAGGGTCCCTAAGCATGAGAAAAGGGAAGGGTAAAAGGAAGAAGACGAGTTAGAAAACACAGGATCCAGAATCAAGGGACCAAAAGAGTCACGACAAAACCAGACAAAAAACACCATGTGACAGAGAAAATTAGGGAAATTTACTGCATTATACAAATTCATTGTGGTTTTGAGGTTATTTCTTTATCCTTTCATTCATGTTTAAATGGTAATAGCTAAGATTACCCAATTTACCCCAAACTTGGCACCCAAGCAAATTATACCCAAGGAACATGATTCTACTGTTGAATTTGGGTTTTGAAGTTTTCTTTATATTGTTTTATATCTTTTTTATCATCAATAATCATAATATACATTCCTGTTAGTTTCACCTTCCTATAGACTGGGAGATTTTAGACTTTTAAGCTCGAACTAGTCTAATTTACTCAATTACTCATCAAGTTCATTAATGCCAACATCAACTTATATAATATCATGTAATTATTATACTTTTACATTATAGCCCCAATTATTACTCCACTTCATGTATTAAGCATGAATTACCTCTATTTATCTAGTATGTGCATTTGATCCCATCCAATTACTCCTTATCATATTTTAACCATTATATACGCACTAGTGATCCATGAAACATATTTTACATATTTAATGAATATCACTTCATATAAGAAAAACATTTAGGTAATGAAATTCCTTTTAGGATTATTAAGGCATCATCTGTTATTATGACACCTAATGATGCTAATGCATCACATGAGATACAAAGACTATATATATTAGGTTTATTAATTAATATAAACTAGAATTTAGGGAAACTAGAGCAGCTTATAAAACATCACTATATTTCAATTTTAGGGTCATCTCACACATCCATCTCATCATTATATGATGGTTTATATCTTTAGGGTGTGATTAGGGTTACATATGACTTAATTGGGGTTTATACATGAGTTACATCATTACATGTATATTTAATTCCCATTAAGGTACAAACAAGTGTATTAGGTTTTATGTGTATCATAGTTTAGCCAAAACTAAAGGTCTAAGCATACAAACATCTCATCCAAGGGATTAGGGCTTCTAGAGTCAAGATTCTAGGTTTCATATGTTACAAGACACATAAAGGGCAGTAACCCCCCTACCACACCTTGTAGAGTGAAATGTCATCTTAAAGCTAGCCCTTAGTCAGTGTGTCACTCTTGTTCCATGCCCTGTTAAAATCATTTTTTGTAGTACTTTGACCACTATTGGATGATAATTGCACAACTCAGTCCAATCTTGGTGGTCTAAGTGACCCAATCGACTAAGATGGTGGATCGAAGTTGGCCAACTTGTGAGGTGGGGCACATAGGTCAGTTGACTTCTCAAAACAAGTCACACTGCCTTGTGAGACCTCATACCTTATTTGTTTGTTCAAACCCTTCCTTTTGACCAAAGCAATCCCATCAATAGTGGTAGTCAAACTGACTACCTAGTATGCCGTCTGACTTATAGTTCTTTCATAAAAATGTATAATATTTTAAATTTATAATGAATCAAAAGAAAGACAACCCGAGTCTATTCATATTGACCCCAAAACATCCATAATTTTTTCTTGATCGACTACTCCCCCAGTGAATGTTTCCTTAGACATATATTTGCAAGGGAATGCAAAGGATTTGGGGAGATATCTACTCAAGAAAATCTCCAACATCGCTACGTTTTGTTCCCACTTTATTATCACCTTCTTACTCTTATTTTTTCTCACCTTCCTCAAAACGAGTTCATAAACAAATGTCTTTCCATAGTTTCTCACATTATTCATCTATTTAGGATAGATTTGGAGGACTATGGTTGCTTTCTCCTCAAATTTTGGAGAATTGGAGGGAATTTTATTGAGTTTGAGGAGGAGCTGCAAAATTCTTCCTAGTTATAGAATATATACTTTCATTCAAATGAATTTACCCTATTTTGACCTATTTTATGCAATTGGGAAACTCTTGACATTAATTAATTTACGCTATGGGTTCACATAAATAACAATATTGAATTCTACTATTTAGAATGAATCTATTATTATCAAAGGACAAGTTTGATAAGATATTTCTCTAAGTAATTCACTTATTGGTTTCTGATAGTATTTACCCTAAATTGATGGAAATGGTGGAATTCACAATGATTTTGTTATATAATTTAGTTTTGAGATAAGAAATGATAACAAATGTGATATTTTAGGACATGTTACATTGAACGAGGTATGAATGAATGCTTAAACTATTTCAAAGGATTCCTTTTTGACAAATTAATTTATTATTTATATTGCTTGCTTGTTCACTAAAACCCTAGTTTACATTTAAATGGTTTTTCACATGAACTATATCGTTAATTATATTATTAGAACCCTTTAAAGTAAGTAATATACCTAAACATAAGAAGATAATACATAATAAAATCTAGTTAGGTTCCCACAACACAATAAATATTCCCCAATGTCCAAGTTTGGAAGGGGAAATGGATCTACTCTTGGGTGATAGATTATATCCCTAAAAATATAACCTATAGTGGACTAGATATCATGGAGGGTTAGGGGGCTGATATGGGTTAGAGTGAGGTTTTAAACCTCATACTACATTTAAAAAAGGTTAGGGATAAATATCTCTATCCAAAATGGAGATTTTAAAGTATATGATTGTGATATGTGAGCCAAAGTGATATGTGATGGGATACAACCGATTCTTGTGCCATGGTGTGGAAATGAGAAGGTAGCGATGCTATTGTCTCCTACCTAACCCTATGGAGGACCTGAACTGAGTTAGTTGTCCTAGGGTGGATGGCTAAAATATAAGGTGTGGTTGGAGAGTCATACATGTGAGTTCACTCAGGAAAATTCTACTTGTCTAGGTACAAGTCAAGTATATCAAGGAAAAATTAAAATGGAAGAGATGATATATACATACATGTTATTATTGATTGTATTCTTCTTTACTTATGATATGTCCTCTCTACTGCCGAGTAAATTTCCAAATCAAATCGTTTGCATGCATAAGGACTTATTAACTCATGTCTTCTCTATAAAAAGTAAAGTTGTTACTCACATAAACTTTGGATAATCAACCAGTGAACAACCTTTTAAGTCATGAAAATGACTCATCCTCTCCTCGTCCTGAATATAGAGAGAAGTGACTTCACAACTAGGTGAAAGTCTTGTTAATATAATTTCTCATGTACCAGAGGATTTAGGATATTGTGGAAGTTTTTGGTGACAGAATGATTATGTAAACAACTTCCACTTATGTATATGTCACAAACTTTTCAAGTACATTTTTATGTAAGTTTGAAAATAATATACTTGATATCCTTGACAAATTGAAATGTTAACGAATGTTTATTTTAATTGCTATTAAATGCTAAGTTTGTTGCTATCAAAGTTATTGTTCATTGTTTGAGGCCAGTTATGGAGTTTGATCATCACCAACATGAAAACTACCTCTAAATATCATGTTTTAGTTGATTAAAATTTGTAGCCCATAAAAAATTTTCTACACAACAGGTGTGTGTTGGATAAATTGGACATTATGATAAATCCCTTTGTTTCGATGATGACAAACATTTCATTCTTTTTGATCTAACGTGCTACTTGAGTGTTGCAGGAATGAGGTGGATGACAAAGCTCTAGGGAATCTATATGCTTGAATGATTGTAAATGTCATGAAATGTAATCAATTGTAAACTTGTACAAATATATAATGTACAAGTACTTAGACTTCATGTAAATCAAGCGTTAGATCTTCCCTAGACAATCACCACACTTAGATAGGTCATCCCCTTCAATAGTGTCACATATGCACACTCATACACACACTTAGTGCCTTAATTGAAATCTTGAAACAGGGTCAATCTCGGTCGACAAACTCCTCGACCGAGACACTCTCGGCCGACAAACTTCTCGACCGAGAAAGACCCAAGTAGCCGTTAGACACATCTGACAAGGTAGTTGGCAGTTGAAGATGAACGTTGATCCAGAGAGCCTGTCGGTCGACAAAACTTCGACCGAGGAGGTATCTCGGTCGACAATTTCTCGATCGAGATGGACTCTGACAGCAATTGCAGAATAAAGAAACTAGTCGTTACTAATGAAACTAACTTATACCTAACGGCTAGTTAAGCACTTAGAACTCCCTAGAAAGTATCTAGAACGTCCTTAAGCATTCATAGGCCATTCCTATAAATAGGACATGTCTTAGGACACCTAAATACACCTAAGCTATACTTGTGATACACTTGAGCATACATTTACAATTGGCAATCTGTTTTGAGAATTTGAGCAACACTTGCATTGGCGATTCCTCTACTTGCTCTAATTTTGTGTCCTATAGGCTAGTATCTCCTATCCACTGTAATCACACTTCCATACACATTGGTTAAGAGATCTACACGCTTGATATAGGCAAATCAAGCCTTGTGCTTCAAAGGATAAGTGTAATTTCCTATTTCCTTCTTGTTCCTTTTATTCTTTGTATTCTCCTTGCTACTCCTAGGGTTGGAGGCTGCGGATTGGAGAAGGTTCTTCTCGGAGGAGAAGGTTGACTTCAAGCTACTTCAAGAAGGCTATTGCAACGGGAAGCTACTTCAAGAAGGCTATTGCAACGGGAAGCTACTTCAGGAGGAAGGTTGCTTCAAGGTTGGTGCAATTACTTCAAGGTGAAGGCTGCTTGAAGGGTTTAGGGAAAGAATTGTAATTTTATGTAAAGTCCTTGCGAGGTAATAAAATTAAATTCTTTCAAAATCCCGGTTGGGTAAGCAACCGGGTAGTGGACTGACTACCTTAGTATTTGCTAAGGTAGGAACCACCCTAAACCCTTGTCTCCTTGTCCAATATTCTTGTGGTTGGTTGTTTGAGTTAAATAATTGTTAAATATTTTTTAAACCCTATTCACCCCCCCCCCTCTAGTGGTTTTTCAATTGGTATCAGAGCAGGCTTCAAGGAACCCTAACAAGGTCTTGAAGAATGGGTGACGGGGTGCTCAACAACCTTAACCTTGAAGGGACACTTGTTGCTAGGCCTCCAGCGTTTGATGGAACAAACTACACATATTGGAAGAGAAGGATGCAGTTCTACTTCCAAGGCATCAGTTGGGACTTATGGAGGATGGTGTCAACCCCATACGAGCTTCCTCAAATGCAATATGCAGAGTGGGATGCAAATACGGTAAAATTGGCTCAAATGAATGCAAAGGCTGTAAGTATTCTTTATTGTTCAATTTTAGTAGGAGAATTTAATAGAATATCAAACTGTGAAACAGCCTATGAAATATGGCATAGACTTTCTATAACTTATGAAGGGACAGTTCAAGTTAAGAATTCCAAAGTTAGTATGCTTAAACAAAAGTTTGAACATTTCCGTATGGATCCAAATGAATCTATTAGTGAAATGTATGCAAAATTCTCTTCTATTGTAAATGGTTTAAATGCTTTAGGTAAAGTTGTTCTTGAGGAAGATCAGGTATCAAAGATTCTTAGATCACTTCCTCCCAAATACAAGCCCAAGGTGACGGCCATTGAAGAAGCTAATGATCTCACTCAACTGAAAATGGAGCAACTCATTGGCAATCTAGAAGCTCATGAGGCAACTTTAGAAGAGGAAGAAAGAAGAGAACGTGAACGTCAACAAGGGAAAAAGAAGGACATTGCATTCAAAGCATCAACCAGGGACAATCATGACACAAGTGAAGATGATAGTGAAGAAGAAACTCTCATTGTAAATGGTAACAATATAAAAGTTTTAAAACTAATAAAACCTCTAGTGGTTCTTCTTCTAGGTGCTTTGAATGTGGCAAAAAGGGAAACATGAAAGGTGATTGTCCAAAACTCAAGAAAGGGGAGAAATCATCTCACAAAAAGAAAGAAAGAGCATATAAAGCTGCATGGGATGATTCAAGTGATGATAGTGATGATGGAAAAGAAGAAGTAGAATGCCTCATTGCTACAACAAATGAAGACGAAGAAGAGGTAAGTCTTTATGATCTACCAAAAGAAGATCTAATTGCTAGTCTTCAAGATACTCATGAGAAATATATTGAGTGCAAGAAGAAACTTAAGAAATCAAATAAAGTAAATGATGATTTAAATGTTAAAGTTCTTGCTCTTGTATCCGAAAATGAAAATCTCAAAAAGGAAAATGAAGATTATGATCTTAAGTTAAAATCGGTAGAAGCTAATTGCAATCTTCTTTCCTTAGAAAAGTTAAACTTGCAAACTCAAGTGAATGATCTTCAGAAACAACCTGTTCTATGTTCACATTTAGATTATGATGAGGTTGTCAAAGAAAGAAACTCTCTAGTATCTGATTTAGATCAAGAAAAGAAAGATATAAACAAGAAGATGGATGATATTGCTAAGTTACAAAGAAATGTAAATGAGTTAAGAGGAAATGACATGCTTGAAAATATTCTAAAAATTTCCTCTAGTTATAATGGAAGAAAAGGATTAGGATATGATCCAAGGAGAAATAAACCCAAAAGAGTTAAAGCATCCAAGACTAAGATTATGTTTGTACCTAGGAACACAATTCCTAGAAAGAGAAATGAAGTTGACTCTATTAGTTGTCATTATTGCATGTGTCTTGGACATTATTCATTTTCATGCCCATATAAGAAAAAGAATGATGATTTAGCTTGGATTCCTAAAACTTAGTAGCTTAAAATTAACTAGTTGAGATTTGACCTAAACTGATTCTTGATATACAAATGTCATATCTCAACACAATCGAGCTCTAACTTGCATAATCTTATTTTTCTTGGAATAAATTAACAGTTCTGAAAATATTCCAGAAACTTTGTCGGTCGAGAATCTGTCGACCGAGTGAACCTCGGTCGAGAAATTGTCGACCGAGCATGTCACTGATTTCCAGTCTGCTGTAAAATTGCTGAATTTTTTTTATCAAATTGTTATCTATTTGTGATTAATGACTATATATATTTTGGAAATCATCCCTGAAAACTTATATGAGATTAATTTGTTTTATTCTCTAAATGATTTAAGTCAAAACTGAAATTATGCTTAGCTTAATAAAAAGGAAATTTCTGTTTTATGCATGGATCCTTGATGATACATAGGCAAGCAAAATAATTCAATGATGATATGTCTCTTAGAAATGCTTGCAACACATAAGATAAAAATTTCTCAATTGGCATCTTTAAGAAGATGTTTTCATATTGAGTATCACTAAACATATGAGTGCTTAAATTGGAAATCTGCAATTTTTGCCTCTTGGTTGAAATAAAATTTGACCAAGGGGCGCTATGGTCGTAGTCAAGGACGACCTAAAATAAGCTTTGACAAAATGCTTATTTGGACATCTTTTTATTATACTTAATCTTAGTATACTTTTGATAAAGGTCAAAATCAAAATTTAAAATCATATGTGACCTTAGAAGCTTTAAATTGCTTTAAATGGTAAGATTAAGGGGGAGCTCATACAAACAAATTTGATTATTTGATTAAGAAGCTTACAAAAACATTGTAAACATCATTTGGAGCTTGTTACGACCTTAGTATTTTTACTCTTGGTTATGAAGAAATCTATGAATTTCATAAAAAATGATATATCTTGTACTTAAAGGAACTCTCTAAACAAATCAGGGCTTAACATCCCTTGCATTTGGATGGAGACATTTTTATATACTCTAAGATTAAAGGATTCTCATATCATTTCAAGGCTTAACATCCCTTGATATATGAGAAATCAATATACATTCATCATAAGCTTAAGGGAATCTCATATCATTTCAAGGCTTAACATCCTTTGCAAATGATTGAGAAACAAATTGTGGCTAAATTAGACAAAAATGATATTAAATCCATATTCCTAATAGAATATCTATTTAAGGGGGAGCATAGTATAAAATTAAGGGGGAGAAGAAATATAAGTATTCAACTTGGATATCTTTTTGAAATGACAAAGGGGGAGAAAGAATATAAAATCAAAAATATAAATGAGTTTCATAACATCTTGGCCAGCACTCACTTGCAAAATAAGAATGGCTACAAAAGGTAATCTTCAGGTATGAAACTCACATGCTTTATATTTCCTTATTTCATATTTCGGAAATGTTTGTCATCTTCAAAAAGGGGGAGATTGTTGGATAAATTGGACATTATGATAAATCCCTTTGTTTCGATGATGACAAACATTTCATTCTTGTTGATCTAACGTGCTACTTGAGTGTTGCAGGAATGAGGTGGATGACAAAGCTCTAGGGAATCTATATGCTTGAATGATTGTAAATGTCATGAAATGTAATCAATTGTAAACTTGTACAAATATATAATGTACAAGTACTTAGACTTCATGTAAATCAAGCGTTAGATCTTCCCTAGCCAATCACCACACTTAGATAGGTCATCCCCTTCAATAGTGTCACATATGCACACTCATACACACACTTAGTGCCTTAATTGAAATCTTGAAACAGGGTCAATCTCGGTCGACAAACTCCTCGACCGAGACACTCTCGGTCGACAAACTTCTCGACCAAGAAAGACCCAAGTAGCCGTTAGACACATCTGACAAGGTAGTTGGCAGTTGAAGATGAACGTTGATCCAGAGAGCATGTCGGTCGACAAAACTTCGACCGAGGAGGTATCTCGGTCGACAATTTCTCGACCGAGATGGACTCTGACAGCAACTGCAGAATAAAGAAACTAGTCGTTACTAATGCAACCAACTTATACCTAACGGCTAGTTAAGCACTTAGAACTCCCTAGAAAGTATCTAGAACGTCCTTAAGCATTCATAGGCCATTCCTATAAATAGGACATGCCTTAGGACACCTAAATACACCTAAGCTATACTTGTGATACACTTGAGCATACATTTACAATTGGCAATCTATTTTGAGAATTTGAGCAACACTTGCATTGGCGATTCCTCTACTTGCTCTAATTTCATGTCCTATAGGCTAGTTTCTCCTATCCATTGCAATCACACTTCCATACACATTGGTTAGGAGATCTACACGCTTGATATAGGCAAATCAAGCCTTGTGCTTCAAAGGATAAGTGTAATTTCCTATTTCCTTCATTCTTTGTATTCTCCTTGCTACTCCTAGGGTTGGAGGCTGCGGATTGGAGAAGGTTCTTCTCGGAGGACAAGGTTGACTTCAAGCTACTTCAAGAAGGCTATTGCAACGGGAAGCTACTTCAAGAAGGCTATTGCAACGGGAAGCTACTTCAGGAGGAAGGCTGCTTCAAGGTTGGTGCAATTACTTCAAGGTGAAGGCTGCTTCAAGGTTGGTGCAATTACTTCTAGGTGAAGGCTGCTTGAAGGGTTTAGGGAAAGAATTGTAATTTTATGTAAAGTCCTTGCGAGGTAATAAAATTAAATTCTTTCAAAATCCTGGTTGGGTAAGCAACCGGGTAGTGGACGGACTACCTTAGTATTTGCTAAGGTAGGAACCACTCTAAACCCTTGTCTCCTTGTCCAATATTCTTGTGGTTGGTTGTTTGAGTTAAATAATTGTTAAATATTTTTTAAAACCCTATTCACCCCCCTAGTGGTTTTTCAGTGTGTAGCAAGGAAGGTTAGGTAGATAACCAATACCATGGTCCTAGTGGAGCTCAGAAGCTATGGATGAAAAGTTGAGCAAAACCAGAAACGACCCTTTCCACCTCCAACAGTGAAAGTCAAAGAAGATTTTGGGGATGAATATGTATCAAATTAAGAGGAGGAAATGGTAGCACATCCATCCCAGTCACTTGTATTAGAATTTCGATATATCCTTAAGATTCAAGTGATATATCATGGTATCATGGCCGACTTATGTAAATGAAAAGAGGCTTGAGACCACCTACACCTCAATCAGATCTAATGAGGGATCTAAATAGATCTTATGGGAAGTTCAAGAATATAAAAACTTTTGACTTCATAGATAGTATTGGCCGTAGTGAATTGGATGTGTGGTTGTTTGAGAATGAGAACATCATCAAGTTATCTCAGGTTCATGAGGAGAACATGGTTGAGCACACGGTATATATATTGAAGGGTAGTGTCAGTCATTGGTATGAAGTAGAATAGATGCAAGGAGTAGGGGATATCACGAGTTGGCTTGAGTTTAGGAGGTTCTTTGAGTCATATTATTACCTTGATATGTATGTATGTAATAGGATGTGATAGTTTGAAATGTTGAAGTAGGGGACTATGTTTGTTGTGGAGTATGATTTTATGTTCTTAGATCTTATGAGGTTCTGCCCAAAATATTATGCGACAAACTTAAGAAATATATGGAGGTTTTGAGAGGGGTTGGACCATGAGATGCAAGAGAACGTGTACATCAGATAATGGTGTTAAATGTTCATGCCTTCATTTATGATTCTAAGATAGATAAAAGGCAAGACTAGCTAGGAAGGAAACAAAATGCACAAAAAAGTTTGGAGTTGATGTAACGTCTCCAGATTGTCAACACCTTGACCATGTGTGGGACGTCCAAATTGACACCCTCACCTCAGGGAGGATCACAATTCAAACTCACACACTAGGCCAAGAATAAGAAAATCTACAGAGTCAGAGGAAACCAAAGTAGCACATGCACATGAAAAAGAACAAGCAATACAACAAAATTTCACCATTCAACATAGAGTTACAAGATGACTTATTATTACAAATTGCTATTACACATTGAATAGTAAACCTCTACATATGCACATACTACCATCTACAACAAGATCTTTAGACAATAGGTCCACTTGTACATCATCTCACCACACAACTCTCAACTATCCTGGTTCTTCAAGAGCATGTGTCCACATTACCTAAACAAGAGATCACATGTGGTACACACCAGCACAATATTCTAAAATATTGTACTGAGTATGCCTACGTATATTTTTACATACCTCTCATTATTGTAACTTGGCAATAAGATGAAACTAATATTGATAGTAATAAATAGACATAACAAACGACATACTTGAACATAAATTTTTATTAATAAAAGAGAACATGTCTTTTAGGCATATTTTCCATTATATCAGCCATGCATTTACTACCTAAGAGTTGAATGCATTAAGGCCCTTATTATCTACTACCAAAGATTTGGATAATGTCACAATGTGATCTACTACCAAAGAGTTGGATCACTTCCAAGTACTTTACTTGTAAAGAGTTGAAGTACTTTACTTTCCTGCACTTTACTACCAACGAGTTGAAGTTCTTGGATATAATGAGACATATATATTGTGTTTGATGTGTTGAGAACTATATATATAGAAAATCAAGCAAGGTAGCATACAAGAGCAGTCATTTCTTCCAATATCATATGCCAAGTATTTTGTGCACATATAATCCAACCATATTAGATAGTATTCCATGTAAGAGGTAAAGCATACCTTCAATTGAGATAATCTAATCATCACATTCTTGAAGTCAACTACAAACTTGGCCAAACCCTGCTTAAGACAAGATAATATATCACCATCAGGTTCCCATCATCTTAACCTTAGTTATGATTAATTAGAGTTTTGCTTAGTTTATTAGGTCCCATTCTTATGACTTGTCTTATTACCTCAAAGTAATGATATTGATGTTGCATTTTAGGTCACAATTAGTAATCTGATAATTTTTTTGCGTACAATTAATATCACATATTAACCCAAGGTTACATGCATAAACCCAAATTAGGGTTTTCTCAACATTTTAGGGTCATTAAACATGTAACATTATTTACATGCATAATTACTATCTCAAAATTAAATATGAGGGTCCATATACTGATATAAGCTTATGTTGAATATCCCAACATTTATTGACCATATATGTATTCTCTATATTCTATTTAGGGTTATTTGCCCAAGATATCAATTTGGAGAAAATTACATAATTACATGTCCAAGCATCATCATAACTGACATCCTATGGATTATATGACATGTTTTAGACTTACTAGTGCATTTTCATAATTTTAGATTATCATTTGATATTTGTTTCACATGATATGAGAATGGTACTTATCTCTTAAAATATGTATTATTTAAGTAACAAAAAACTGATATTATGATTTATATTGTTCTACATTTGTTTCTGAGAATATTGATAGCTTGTTTATATTGTTCTGACATCATTTGTATTTACTACAAATTATATAAGATGTGAGATTTATTGAAGTTTTTACCTTTTGTCGCTAATAAAGGGACGACGTGTGGCCACTATGGTTGTGGATCCTTCTTCTAGTTTCACCAATCTTGGTTCATATGTGAGTCAGCCACTCTGAACTGAATCGGTTCACCCTCTCTTTTCTCAAAAGAACCCACTACACACGAAGGCGTCGATGTTCTCTGTTCACAAACTGCTGACATGGAGGTATGTCTCCGACGAGAAAGAGAAGGAATCAAGAAGAACCTAGTTATTCAGTAAGGTTGTCCTCATCTTCAATGACTTCATATAGAATTTGACGGCTACAAGTATTCTTGTCATCTACTCTGAAGCTCCTTGGCCGTCGTGGTGGTGGTGGGAAAGAGGCATCTATCCACTTTCATCTCTGAAACCTTTGTCTATTGTGCTCACGACACTCATATCATTCATCAAGATGCCACCAAGGCTTTTATCTGCCCTTGGGATCCTCTATGATGATTCTATTGGCAACAATTACTATTGTGTGGTAGAGAGAGAAAGGACTTCTCCTCATACGAGGACTGGATAATGAAGCCTCTACGAGGTGCGAACAGATCTCAGAATCTCACACCATGGCATAAAACCAATTTTCTAAACACCATGTATGCCCATCATCCTCCTTCCATTATTCATGTATAGGAAGTTGAGAGACCAACGAGGAAGGTTGTTGGTATTTCCTCGACCACTCACTAAATAGCCACAACATAAGAGTCAACATGGACATGCTTAGGAAGTCAATGCCAACTGCAATTTGATTTCTCTCCTCGTTGCACATCTTTGGAGATCATGGTGTGGAGTTTGAACTGTGACCGCGTGACCACCCCATGCCTTAGTTGTCAACAGTTAGAGATGCAATATGAGATTTTGGCCATTAGATATATCACCAACCATCTAGATTTAGGTTAGCTACACACTGATCTGTGGAAAATGTCTAGGGATCGGAAGAAAAGCCAAGAAAAGCCATCTATTCTCACAACTCAAAGCTTAGTGACACATAAACATCATACATCCCACTGACTAAAACTTATATTATATGGCACAAGATACTCTTAGTTCAATCCATCAAAATAATAATCATCTAGTCTACTTTGAATCTAATTATTCCCTCTAGGAGTATCAAAATCTAATTAAGCTTTAACCATAGCTTCATAATAACACAAGATACATTATATTCAAATTTGGTACCAAGATACTGATGTTAGACCACTCAACTAATTATTCCAACATGACATAAACTTATAAATCATAATTTAGATATCAACATCGACTAACATCCAAGATTCACCAAATCACTTGGAACTTTTCAAAATGACTCAAACTCACATGAATTCATGTATATCATCATGTATTTACGGACTCTAAAAGTCCAGTCTATCATAGTTGAATTGTCTAAGCCTAGTATTAGTATTCAGTCAAGGATACGTATACCACCTTGATACCTAGTCAAGAGGGTTCCTTTTTTGTTTAGTGCAACTTCTAGACCACAATAGGTTAGGGGTCGAGAAAGAATCTCTGGGCATCATTAGAGGTCATGGATCCAAGACAACAACTAGTGCTAGTTCTTTGATAATAATGAGTCCAAAGACACCATAAACATCTAGCTAAACACTGGCATGATCATATTGCAATAACTTCAATGTAGTGTTGGGTTCCCCATACACCTTTATGGTATACAAGTGGACAGCCAGAGCACTATTCCATATATTGTGATAAAAATTATAGCAATGTCTTTAGGGTAGAGGATGATAAGGCAATTTTAGTTATCACAGTATCAATAGTAGAGTAATACTAGAGGGGTAGTGTCACATGAAAGGTTTTATATATAAGGAATTTCATCATACATTGGATCATACAAGGGGGAATAAAAAGCAATAGTTTAGGTATATTCTTTGAATTAACTTAAGGGATTTGTATCATTGCAAGTAGTGACAGGTCAAATGCAATTAATTATTAATTTCATGCTCTCATTAATGTTTCAATATATCATAAAGTAAGAACCTTGACCCACGTTTTGGATAACCATATTTGTTTTTCCTAAGTATGTTTCTTAGAATCTTGCTTTAATCATCTGAGATGTAATTTGGGCATGTAGAAAGCTTAAGTTTCATGTTTGAGCTTGTTTGGATGATGCTTGTGTTTTGTGGTGGTTTTGGTGCAAATTGCAATTCATCCAAAGTAGGGGTTGATGTGCAAATTTGCCACCTTTGGAGTATTCCTTCTCTCTCTTGGCATCATCTAGAGGAGACAGAGAGATATATGGGCACCTTGTCTGGGTCTTGGTTGTATGGTGAGATCCTTGGTGATGTTTAGAACACATGAGTCAGGTGTGTCTTGTACCTAGATGTGTTATCTTGGGTTAGAGAGCCTTGGAGAGGCTGCCATATCACTTTGTGAGTGTGTAGGGCTATGCCCTATCATTTTGTGAGTGTGTAGGGTTATTCCTATCGATTTGTGAGTGTGTAGGGTATGCCCTATCAGTTTGTGAGTGTGTAGGGTATGCCCTATCAGTTTGTGAGTGTGTAGGGTGGTAGGATACCAAGAGGGCGAAATCTAACGTAGACCATATCACCACATCTTGCATGTTGTTTCATGTGGCCCCTTGTTCGTGGATAAGTGTCACCTAAGCTCCTAAGGTGATGACACCTCTCCCATGACCTCTCTCTCTTTTCCCTGGTATATAATCTTCTTTCTCTCCATGCAAGATGATCATTTTGGCCATCTTTGCTTTCTCTCCTTCTAGGTGAACGACCTTGAGAGCTTTAGGATCTAGGGAGGTTCTCTTGAAGCTTGGAGGATGAGTTCTAAGTTGTGGTGTTCCTTGATCATCTTCCATCCTCTACCTTGGTAAGCTATCTTTCCTAGCTCTCTCTTCTTCTTTTCAGCCATGAACCATGGATATCTCCTTTTCATCTTGAGCCATCTTAACCTTGGTCTCATCTTCTTCCTTGGAGGTGTTGTGGCGATCAAGTGGTGGGTCATCATCTACCTTGAGCTCGTGAGCTTGAAGCTTGACCTTGGAGCTTGGATCTTGCTGGTGATCTTTGAGGCGGGTTATATAACTCTTAACCTCCTTTGTTATTTTCACTCTTTCATGTGTTTATGTTGTTTCTCATCTCTAGATCATTTATTTCATATATGTTAGTATTTTATAATGGTTTTGAGAAATGTTTTGCTGAAGTAATCTCATTTGGTTTGCTATCCATACCTTGTACCTTCTTTCCATGATAGTAGAGGGACTAATGGCCGATCTTCCTAAGATTGAAAATGACAAAGTCGACACATACACTATGTTTTGGGTGGGCATCATGACTTGTGGTGCCTAAACTAATATGTTTTCTAAATCGATATGTTTGCTAAACTGATATGTTTTGAGGGTTCTAACCCATCATGCCCTAGAGGGGTTAAACCACCATGCCCTAGAAGAGCTAGACCGATATGCTTGACACCTTAGAATGATATGATTTGAGGGTGCTAGCCCATCATGAATAGGAGGATGTCTTGAGCTGGAGTGTCAAATCGTGATGCATTGGTTGAGTAAGAGGCCGACATGGAAAATTATAACCCTAACAAGTCGATACACCTAGGGTTGCTCGACACACTTAGGGTTGCCCATATCCCTTACAAGTAAGGTTGCCTGATACACCTCATGTGTGGCTAACCCGATACCCTTTTAATTAGGGTTAAACAGAACGTCCTGGTAAGGTTAACCCTTATGCCTTGCATAGAGGTAGTTGACATGTTATGGTGAAGATGAGTTGACACCCAATGGAAAGTATCAATCTAAAATCCTTAGTTCTAAATCGATACACCACAAGATGGTCTAAACTGATACCCTTGTATGAGCTTGACCAACACACCTTGGTGTGGTGAGGCCGACACATGTAGATGATGAACCGGGATCCCTCTACCCATATGAAACAGATACCTTGTGATGATAGTCATGATACATCATGTTGATGATGGGGTTTTATGGTATTATATGATACCCTATGGGGTGGTTGTATGAAAAATGAAGGATTGATGTTTTCTATGACCTTTAGTTTCAAAACATACTCTATAGTGATAATGGGAGTGATTATCTTAGGTTGGTTTTTTATCCAACCTTGTAAACCCAAATGGGTTAAAGGAAACCCTAATCCTAATGATGTAGTGTGAATGATATGAATCTCTATGAAATGATAGTATTAATGAAGTATTAGGTTTCTTATTAAAAGTATCTAACCATGCAGGTGTCACAAGTTGTTAAGCATATATAGGTAAGAGATATGGTGTTTTTGATGTGATTGAATGGGCCTTATGAGGCATGTGAGATGTTGGTATAACAGAAAGAGGAGGAAAAAAGTCTTATGACCTAATGATGGTTTATTGTAATATGAGATGATATTCTTCTCATTAATGATATGAGGGGTTTCTACCTCAAAGTATGTGGTCCTTGTGATGAAAAATATGGTGAATGACAAGCATCAAGTGTTAATGTGATGAGATCACAACTTATATGCTCAAATATGTTCTGATGATGTATTATGCCCTTATCTTTGTAGAACTTCTTTAAAGTTTATACGTTGTAACTTGATTGATGCTAAAAGACACTTAGATGACCTAACTAATCAAGTGGAACCCAATCATGTAGTTTTCCATATGCCATAGATCCATTCATGTGTCAGCATTTGTTGGATGGTGAAGCGAGTTTAATTTGGAACGCATATTTTTGAATATGCGGGGGTGATGAAGAATATCCCCTTACGTCTAGAATATGTGATATAGGATTGGCTGCAGGCCATGCCCTGGTAAGAGTGTGGCTTTAGGCCGTATCTCAGTGATATGCGACACAAGATTGGCTGCGGGCCATACCCTGGATATAGTGCGGCTTCGAGCTGTAGTTCGGTGATATGTGACACATGATTGGCTGCAAGACATGCCCTGGTAGGAGTGCGGATGTGGGTCATAGCTCAGTTTCACTAGCACTGTGACCTATACCAAGGTGGGCTAGGTTTGTACAACTAGACTATATGTCGTTGATAGTAGTCTAACTAATGATGTCACTGCAAGTTCACTCGTACTGACTGAGGGGGTGAGGTCATGGATTCTGGTTCTTCCACTAGACCTTGTATGACAGACTTAGTAGTGGTCGGTTGGATTTGGGCGGTACGACTCAAATCCTCAGGGAAAAATAAAATATGTAATCATCCATGTAGTATACTTGTATAGGATCAAACACGGAAGCACCGGATGAGGCCTTGCTTGCTTCTGTACAGTATTACTAGTAGGAAATATACATGTTCTTCATATTCCTTTTATAATGTTAAGATTTTTAATAATCCAATAGTAATTGCTTATCCTGTTAGTAAGGATTACTTGCTTGCCATGGTTGTAACTTTACTTCTTGCTTTAATTATCTTATATGTGATAATAACAGAGTCTCTGGTACACCCTCCCTTAGGGTTTTGTCCCTGCATTGGACATTAGGCTACCTATCAATCTGGAGTTAGGTACCTCATTGGTCACCCCTCAATATGGAGTTAGGTGCCATTGGTCTACCTATCATGGGTTTTACCTCTCATAACATTCCCATCCTGGGCTTGATCTCTTAGTCATCAACATGACTTCATTCATAATCTTATTCATAAATCCCAGAGATGCCATGTTGGTTTGATCAAGTTATAAACTTAATAATAATGATAATTAGAGTCACTTTATAGATTGTAGGAATTTAAGTTCATCCAAGCAAATATTTTCAAGCAATCGGTAAAACCACAAAAATCGTCATGAAACTAAAGTGATTAGCCATAAGTGTAACCACATACCTGATTAGGAGTCAAAAGAAGCAATATATCCAAATCCAACTAGATGTCCAATCAAGCAAGCCAAGCAATCAATCAAGCAACCCTTGATCCTGAAAACTTGTATAATACCTAATTGTTACCATCATATCCAAAACCACTCCTCATTGACTTGGGACATCTTTCTAAGGTTTCTAAGTCTCATTAGGATTCATTAGGGTTTCTTAGATATATTTCTCAACCTTTATCCTTTTTAGGTCAACAAACCCTAAAACATCATTTCCACTCATAAAAACCCTAATTACACAAATTATCCACATTAGGGTCTTTATCCCTAAATTAAGCTGAATATGAGCAAACATCATTCAATTAGATCTAATCCATCTTTTTTTATGCCAAAAGGCTAAACTTTGCTCATAATAGTCAGGGAACATCATTAGATCCATTAATCTTCAAAATTTAACAATTAGGATTCTTGTTCGTTAACTACATCAAAGTTGCTACCTTTAGGTATTTTTCAAAATATAAGCAGATTTAGGAAGTGTGCATATTTTTATTGAATTTCTAGCATTTTATGATCAAATTTCATATATAATTTATCTTGATCTGAGATACCAATAATTAGTTGTGGTTTTTACCAAATTATCATTAATTGGCTAATAAGAATAAGCCATGTCAGAAAGTATACCATATAAACTGATCAAGCCCAGTCAGTCGCGGGGCCAGACCTAAACCTATGGGCTCACACCACCTATGCGCCTAAACCCGCATGGCTTAGAATAGTCGAAAGGACCAAAAGACACAATTGTCCTTACCGCTTAGAATCAGAGTCAGGGGTAAAGATGTAATTATGTGCGACCTTGTCTTCCTCCTTCAATTTCGTAAACCAGTATCCATATCTCCATGATGCAGTCAACCCAGAGGTTGACTCCTCTCCCTCGGGCATCGTGGATGTAGGAGATGAGCTGATGATCGTTGCCTCGGTCCTGACCTGGTTCTATCTTCTATGGTGAGAAAGGGCAGTTGGGGTTGCATGAACCAGAAGTCGGACAGATAGGGAGAAGGTTAGAAGAGAAGATTTTGTCATCAGGCATCTTAGGAATGGGATTGAGGATGGGGTTTGGTTCCTTGAGTTGTTGTGGTCTCATAGAATGTGTCTTGGTATCTGTGAAGAATAGTGGGCCCCTTTAAATAGGCATGGACACCTCGTCAGTTATCCTTGGGTCCTCAAACCAACTAGAAATTAGGGAAATCCTAGTTCTAGTGAAAACATAGACATATAGGGGTTCGGTAGATCTAGTTTGCTCTACTAATTTAAGTGGAGTTATTTCCTGATTAAGACATGGATCGAAAAGAGGGGAAACCAATTAGGAGACACAACAATTACTGTTCCCGACTTCTCATTACATTCCAAGCTAGGAGATGAATGAGAGCCCTTGGATCTGGGATCCTAGGGCTCAGATCCCTCACACAAATTAAAGGGCCAAAAAAGGCAATTCTAAAAGGAATATATCCTGTGACATTTAATATTTTCTCTCCGTAATTCCCACACTTTAGGGATTCTTCAAAATCCATAACTCCTAATCCTTATATAATTTTAATCCCAAATTTTAAGGGAAAGTCCATTATGTCTTAAACTACATGTGTGAAAGTTTGAGACTCAAATTAAAAAGTATGAGAGACTTTTCTTTTTAAGAAAGTTATCACTTAATAAAGCATATTTTATTCATATTTTCTCTCTCTTTCTCTTCTATTTCTTTTATTTGGATTCCTTTTACCATTAGAAATCATGTGGATTCGAAACCTAATCAATAAAGGTCATCCATACCACTTTCTTGAGAATTCCACATAATTCTCAACATTATCTTTATTTCTTTTTCCTTTTATTTATTATGAGATTTCTTTCATCTTTTCTTCCCTTTTTATCAATTGGGTTTGTTATCAAATTAGTATGAACCACAAAATCATACACTCAAGGGAAATGTTGCAAAAGAAACACATTCATTGCACACAAATCATGCAATTTCCATACATACATATTTTATTGGAAAATTTTCATTTCCAACCATACAAGCAAAAATCGAGTTTATAACATCCTTCCCCTCTTATAGGAATTTTTCCCTCAAAATTTAGCTAATCATACAAACTATTCAGGATAAGACTTTTCCATGTCCATCTTCAGCTCTCATGTGGCTTTATCCTTTCCATGGTGCTTCCAAAGAACCTTTACCATCTCTATCATTTACTCCTAAGCCCTCTTTGACCTTGGTATCTCGTACCCTCATAGGTGACTCAAAATAAGTCAACCTCCCTTGGAGTTCAATAGGTTCATTGCTCAGCACATGGCTCGGGTACCTCACATAGTGCTCTAGATTGGGCATATGGAACACATCATGCATCATATTATTCTGAGGGGGTAAGTCTAAACAAAAGAAGCTTCACCAATCCGTTCCCAAAATCTCAAAAGGACCTATGTATCGGGGACTCAACTTTCCTCTATTCTTATCCATAGCTCGGAGCGGTCGGATTTTCAAAAACACATGTTCCCCACAGTGAAGTACAAGTCAGTCTGCTTTGCATCAGCACGCGACTCCTGTCGATCTTGGGCTTTCTCAGTCATTGCTCGATTAAAGAAACTTTATCACCATACAACTTTGGTTTCTCTGACCTCTACAAGGTCCTCTCACTGACATCATCCTAGTGAAGTGGTGACTGACACGTCCTCCCATCAAGAGCTTCATATATCTTGATATTGGTCATGGTAGCTATCGTAATAAGCAAACTCAGCTAGGGGTAGGTACTGCTCCTATGATCTACCCCAAATGAGAATATATACTCTCATCAGACCCTCGAAAGCCAAAATCATACTTTTTTGGTTTTCCATCAGTTAGGGGGCGATATGATGTGTTAAACTTCAATCTAGTATCGAGTTTTTCATGTACTTTCTTCCACAACATGGAAGTGAACTTAAGGCCATGCTCAAGAATATTTGAACTCAAATCACTATGCAGTCAAACTATCTCTCTCTTATATAGTTCAACTAGATCTGTCACATTAGAAGTGGTCTCTAAGGCAAGGAAAAGTGTTGACTAGGTAAAGCGATCTACCACAACCCATATGGAAGCATGACCTCTCTTGGTCTCAAGGAGACTCACCACAATGTCCATGGTGATATGCTCCCATTCCACTCAGGAATTTCCAATCATCTATAGCAATCCACCGGGTCACTGGTGTTCATCCTTCACCCTCTGGCATGCGTGACAACTGGCCACATATGCTTCTATAGCCTTTTTCATTCCAGGCCTCCAAGGTACCACTGCAAACCTTAACCATATTGCTAGTAACAGGGTGTACGATGTACTTAGAAGCATGAGCTTCTTGCACAACATGATTCTTCTAGGGAAATTCCTCAGAAACCCTAAAACACTCTAATATTCCACTCATGATTCTTCCAGGGAAATTCCTCAGGGTGATTCCTTAGAGACCCACCACAATGTCCACGGTGATCTTCTCCCATTCCACTCAGGAATTTCCAATCATCTATAGCAATCCACTGGGTCACTGGTGTTCATCTTTCACCCTCTAGCACGCATGACAACTGGCCACATATGCTTCTATAGCCTTTTTCATTCCATGCCTCTAAGGTACCACTAAAAAACTTAACCATCTTGGTAGTAATAGGGTGTACGGTGTACTTAGAAGCATGAGCTTCTTGCACAACATGATTCTTCCAGGGCGATTCCTCAAAAACCCTAAAACACTCTAGTAGTAGATTCCACCACCTACTCTTCCTAAGAGGTGCATTTGAGGTTTCTCTAACAAACATTTCATCTCTTCAAGCTTTGGGCTGGCTAACTGGGTAGTTACCAACTTGGTCTACCTGTCTGGTTGTATCTGGATGTTAGCCACACAAGTCTAGTCTTCCAATGGTTGTAGGGTCCACCTAGCAAACTCTTCCAACCCTCTCCACTTGCTAGACAAGAAAGTTGCACACTTGAGCTATTTCCAGCTGAGAACATTTTGTTACCACATTAGCTTCCTTGTGTTCTAGGTGATTATGAAGACATAAACCTTCATATACTCCACTCATCATATTTGTCTTGGGTTTAGGTCTGTTTGAGTCCAAAAAACTTCAAGCTCTTGCTTCCATCATCTTCGTTACCAAACCCAAATATGTAACTAATAGATTCCAAACTACTCTAGATAGGTACATCCTCATATTACCTATTTTATTTCAAACTATCTATCCAATATATTCTCCAAAGGGTGTGGTACTTCCTCCGATCCTCCATTACCATAAAAAGGTTTCGACTCAAGTATTTACCTCTCATGTCACTTTTATCCTTAGTTCATCCTATTTCACACACCCATTACAAGATGAAATAAGCATTTGGCTACAGTCTAAATACATAGTTCATCCCGTTCTAAGAGTAGATATGGTGCATCACACATCACCATTACACTTTCCGTCCTAATTTGAAACATACTTCACATGATTCCACACCATGAATATCTCAGTTCTATGTTTTCACCCATGGGAAGATTTTTCCCCATCACTTTTGGATCTTAACATTACTCATATATACAATCCTTAGTCATTTCCTCAAGGTCTCTAGGGTGTCGGTACTTTTGGGGTGATCCTACCCTTATGCATCTAGGGAGTGACTCTCACATTTACCCCTTAGGCCCCATGAACTCATGGAAGTGGCCAACCTCCTAACCCATGGGCCTCAGGCAATGATAGTTGTTACCTCCCGACCCTATGGTCTGGTGCATTCAGGGAACCATCAAATCCTACTTCCATTGGTTTTATCCCTCCTTGACCTTAATACCGACTTAGGATTATATTGTATCTGGTGGTTCCTTTGATTCATCCTTAGAATCCTCACCCAAAACTCCATCATCTTTCTAGGCACTCATGGACAACTACATGCTCTTGCACTTAGCCTCTCAAGCTCTTATAAGTGACCTCTTAAGGTAACCCCAAACCTAAACAAGAGTTGGTACTTACTTCTACATGAAGGGTCCTTTCTCGGGACAGGATAAAAATATCACTTGATAGTAACAAAGGTCATGAAACATTCTTGCATCCAAGGCTTATATCATCATGTATATGCATAGCCCCTATCATGCTACCTATGAACATGGCTAGCAAGTATGCAACTTATTAAATCATTTCCAAGTTCTTTGGTATGTCATACTTCTTCATCATTCCTATAGGTTGGACTGATATCATACATACATATGTCACCAACTTGTATGAGTGGCTCATCAATCATATATCTCCATTTAAGTGGGGTTTCTTCCTCATTCCAACACATGGGGGTGGTGCCATGCTTAAATCCTATGAGCCCACTTCAACCTTGTGAGCATTAGGTGCACCTAGGTAACTTTACTTCCCCTCTTTGGGTCTCAAAACCCCAGGCTCACCTCTTATGCATCAGTTATCTAAATTGCACGCTTAGTTGTTCAAACATGTACCAAACTTATACATGATATGGCATATACTTCCTAACATTGTTCCTCGTTAACAACCCTTAGAGTCCTACACAAGGACAACCAACTGGGTACGAGGCCTCATGACTTGTTACCATACCATACCTCTCCAGGGTCTTTGGAACTCTCTTTCCTACACCTAAAAAAAGTAGGCACTCATATCAGCTACACATCTTATACAAGAAGCCTCTATAGATCACACATGAAGCAACTTCACTCATCTACTCAGGGTCATGTATTCTAGGCATGTATCATACCAATCCTTCTCGTGATTCCTCATGTCTCAGAGTCTAGGTTTCCAACCTTCTCCTTCTGGGTCTCGCTCTCTCCTGAGTTGGCCCTCTGGCTAGCCTAATACTAGGGATTCCCTCTTAGAATATGGGGTTAAGGCTCCAAGGATACACAACTATTTTCTCCTGACTGAAATGTACTATCAAATCTTATGTCTAGCTGAGATCAACACAAAGTTCCTTGTTCATATCTTTCAGCATGCCTAACTCATAAACCTATAGGCACAACCCCTCTATCTTAGGACTAAAACATGTTGCCAGTCTTGATGTCGCTCACTTCTATGTAGGTGCATGCCTCTTTCCTGCTCATATATGCTCGGTAGGGTTCCTATTTGATCACCACTAACCTTTTGAATTAGGGTGTTATCCATCTCTCCTAGCTCTGTTCTCCTTATCAGGCACGACCCACCTAAGGTCAGGTCACCAAAAAGCACTAGGGGTCATGCAACCACACATAGTCTATGTTTATCATGTGTACCCCAAAACCTCTATGTAAATCATGCATGTCTAACCCACGTACTTGCATGCATGGACAACTAAGGTATCCAACTCATTGTTTCCTCACTTTCTCTATCCACTACTAAGGTTTCAAGTTGAGCATCATACTCAAAGGATACATCAAGTCTCTTCCTCTTCCTGGAGGCTTCTTCCTCCATGGTTATCCTTCTCCTCTCTCTAGAGACCTCTTCTTCCTATGAGATGGTCTAACATCAACGTTCTCCTGAGGGGTGTCCAAGGGCATGGAAATTGTCTTAAGACAGGCCATGCTGCCTAAGCATGTACTAATCTCAATCTAAGTTTCATCATTAAAAGTTATGTCCATGCCATCTTTCTTACATGCCTTTTTAATATTTGGTGGAGGATTCCTTAATCCTTAGTACTCCTAACCCTCAAACTCAAGAGGAGGTGAAGAGAGAGAAAACCCTAAGATCTTACAATTTCTCTATGAAAAGGGTAGAGAAGGGATGAAAACATATGAGGAGACCTAGAGGTATTTTATTTCAAATCAAATCCTTAGATTTTGACCAAGCAGTCACACGGATTCTGGGAGTCCTCGTAAACTGACTAGTGGGGCGGAGGAAAATCTTACTAGCCCATAGATCGTGATCCTTTTCTAGACACCTCTATCTTTAAAAAATCCTCTAATAACTCCCTTGGGCTATAAAGAGTTTGTAACATTTTAATTATTAGAGATTAGATGGAAAACCAGGCTCTGATATCAAATGTAACGACCCCACCCCTCAGCAACCCCCATTTAAGGAAGTCTAAGAAGCTGGTTCCATTATCTGAACACAAAATCAACTGGTTTTGCAAATAATCAAAAATAATTAATAAATTCAACCACAACTAAGCTTAAAGTAGGATAAAAAAATCTTTTCACATACCTTTAAAAATTAGGAGTTTGGAACTTTACCCAAAGTAGAGTTCAATCTAACTAAATCCTCCAATCTTTATTTAGCTTTGTTCTTCAAATGTCACTTTGAATGTTCATCCACTTTCATATATTCCTAAAATGATGACAAACAAAATGTCAGTCAGTATAATAGATTATGCCAGTATGTGGGGGAAATAAAAGTTTGCACATAGATTGTAACAACATAATCACATGAATTATTTATTACCCAGCAAGAATTACGTTTTCTTCATAACCTCTCAACTGTTTTGCCCATTCTCTGGTATACCCTCCCTTAGGGTTTTGTCCCTATAGTGGACATTAGGCTACCTATCAATCTGGAGTTAGGTACCTCATTGGTCACCCCTCAATATGGAGTTAGGTGTCATTGGTCTGCCCATCCTGGGTTTGACCTCTCATAACCTTCCCATCCTGGGCTTGGTCTCTTAGTCATCAACATGACTTCATTCATAATGTTATTCATAAATCCCAGAGATGTCATGCCGGTTTGAGCAAGTTATAAACTTAATAATAATGATAATCATAGTCACTTTATGGATTGCAAGAATTAAAGTTCATCCAAACATTTATTTTCAAGCAATCAGTAAAACCACAAAAATCATCGTGAAACTAAAGTGATTAGCCATAAGCATAACCAAATACCTAATTATGAGTCAAAATAAGCAATATATCCAAATCCAACTAGATGTCCAATCAAGCAAGCCAAGCAATCAATCAAGTAACCCTTGATCATGAAAACATGTATAATACCTAATTGTTATCATCATATCCCAAACCACTCCTCATTGACTTGGGACACCTTTCTAAAGTTTCAAAGTATCATTAGGATTCATTAGGGTTTCTTAGATCTATTTCTCAGCCTTTATCCTTTTAGGTCAACAAACCCTAAAACATCTTTTCTACTCATAAAACCCCTAATTACACAAATTATCCACATTAAGGGTCTTTATTCTCAATTTGTATTAGGATCATTATATCTCTATCATATTCATGGATTTCCATACATAAAACCATTAAAAGTCATAATTACCAAAATTAGGGTTTCTAGGCCCATTAATGCACTTCTATATACATGGAACCCTAAATTAAGCCAATTACGAACAAATATCATCCAATTAGATCTAATCCATCCTTTTTATGCCAAAAGGCTAAACTTTTCTCATAATAGTCAGGGAACATCATTAGATCTATTAATCTTCAAAACTTAGAAATTACGGTTCTTCCTCATTAACTACATCAAAGTTGCTACCTTTAGGTATTTTTTGAAATAGAAGAATATTTAGTAAGTGCAAGTATTTTTATTAAATTCCTTACATTTTTCTGATCAACTTTCATATGTAATTTATCTTGATCCAAGTTTCCAATAATTAGTTGTGGTTTTTACCAAATTATCATTAATTGGCTGATAAGGATAAGCCACATCAAAAAGTATACCATATAAACTGATCAAGCCCAGTCAGCCGTGGTGCCGGCCCTAAACCAATGGGCTCAAGACACCTATGCGCCTGGACCCACGTGGCTTAGGGTAGTCTAAAGGACCAAAAGTTATAATTGTCCTTACCTATTAGCATCGGAGTCGGGGGTAAAGATGTAATTATGTGTGACCTTGTCTTCCTCTTTCGACCTCGTGAACCAGTATTCCACAACTCTAGGCTACAGTCAACCCATAGGTTGGCTCCTCTCCCTCAGGCATCGCGAATATGGGTGATGAGCCGATGATCGTTGGCTCGGTCCTCCTGACCCGGTTCTATCTTCTACGGTGAGAAAGGGCAGTCGGAGTTGCATGAACCAGAAGCCAGCCAGATAGGGAGAAGGTCAGAGGAGAAGATTTTGTCATTGGGCATCTTTGGAATAGATTGAAGATGGGGTTTGGTTCCTTAAGTTGTTGTGGTATCGTAGAACGTGTCCTGGTATCTGCAAAGAATAGAGGCCCCCTTTAAATAGACATGGACACCTCGCCAGTTATCCTTAGGTCCTCACACCAACTGAAAATTAGGAAAAACCTAGTTCTAGTAAAAACATAGACATATAGGGGTTAGGTAGATCCAGTTTGCTCTCTCAATTTCAATGGAGTTATTTCCTGACAAATACATGGCTCGGAGAGAGGTGAAACTGATTAGGAGAAACATCAATTGTTCTTCCCGACTTCCCATTACGTTTCAAGGTAGGAGATGAACGAGAGCGCTTGGATCTGGGATCCTACGGCTCAGATCCCTCGCACAAATTAAAGGGCCAAAAAAGACAATTCTAAAAGGAATATATCTTGTTACATTTAATATTTTCTCTCCATAATTCCCACACTTTAGGGATTCTTTAAAAATCCATAACTCATAATCTTTTTATATTTTTTATCCCAAATTTTAAGGTAAAGTCCATTATGTCTTAAACTACATGTGTGTAAAGTTTGAGACTCAAATTTGAAAGTATGAGAGAGTTTTTTTCGTAAGCAAGTTATCACTTAATAAATCATATTTTATTCATATTTTCTCTCTCTCTTTCTCTTCTATTTCCTTTATTTGGATTCCTTTTACCATTAGACACCATATGGATTTGAAACCTAATCAATAAAGGTCATCCATAGCACTTTCTAGAGAATTCCACATAATTCTCACCATAATCTTTATTTCTTTTTCCTTTTATTTATTATGAGATTTCTTTTATCTTTTCTTCCATTTTATTACACTGGACTTATCAAATCAGTATGAACCACGAAATCATACATTCAAGGGAAACATTGCAAAAGAAACCCATCCATTGCACATAAATCGTACAATTTCCACACATACACATTTTACTGGAAAAATTGCATTTCCAACCATACAAGAAAAAATTGAGGTTATAACAATATGGGTCTAATTTTTTTCTCACAAAATGAGTAATCTAAATCTGAATTTTGAAATCAGATATCCTTATTTCTGGATAAATCTTAATCTGAAGCTCTATGTTAATAGAATGACTTAATTTAATTGTAATATAAGATATCTGACATCTGTGTCTAAAGGCTTGAGAAATTAAGTGTGAATGTAGATATATTGAGTATTTGAAAGTAATATAAATCTCAATTATTTGGAAATTGATTAACTCAAACTTGAAATAATTCTGATAACTTAAAGGGTCATTGGACATAAAATAAACATGATATATGGAATGTGTGAAACTAACTTAATCTCTAAGTTCCTTTGAAGAATGTGTAGGTAGAGTCATAATAATAATGAAATTCAATCGACATGACCCACTTACCTTTGATAATGATGATTTATATGATGTTTTCTTGATTCCTTTTTCCATAAGATAATCACATGGGCGTCATTAAGATTACATAAGTGCATGTGCATTCTTGTCTCACATCTCCATAATCCTAACTCAAATGGGATGATTGGTCGGACACATATAAACCCTGACTTGAGACCACTTTTAACTCTAGGTATCAGATGAAAATCAAAAGTGCCCATTATATTGCAACTATATAGTTATATACTCACATGAACCAAATTAATCATATTGTATTCTAATATATGAGTTTATACATCAATATTGGGGAGAAAACTTCAAGCATACTAACAAGTAATGAGACTACTGAAATTGATCATAAAATCAGAGGGAAAATATGATTAAAAAGTATTCCATAGCAAAAAAATGCATTTAAATCCTTATTGCCTTAACAATATCCTTAGTTACATTACCATTGGCATGGCCAAAAATTCAAGTATTAGTGTATATATGAAACTTCTCTGAAACTTTGCAACCAATAATCATGTTGTACATTGGTATTTAGATAAAAATGTCAAACCATTTCAAGATCAAACAAGGGGTGAAATGTCCATAGTGATGTTAGTAGAGTTTAACCCCTAGTAAAACTCTAAATTAGAATTATCAGGATCTAAAATCATGTTAAACACATCAAAATACACTTACTGTGAAATATTCATTAATTTTAAAATCAATTCACTATTTTTAATGTTCAAAGATTAAAATATCATATCTTTTAGTAATCAAATTATAATAATAAATAATAATCCAAAACACTATCTGGATTTATTTCTGTATGAGAGTAGACATAATTATATTTCCAATATCTTATACATGGAAAAACCAACATGTTAATCTCGAGATATAAAGGGATCAAGGCCATACCTTTAGGGTTTATTTGGGTCGTTTAAAGAAGATACAAGGTTAAGAATAGTCTACCCCCTTAGACCTTGTTTCCCAACTCTACTAGCTAGATCCCGGGCAGAATCTTCCTTAAGCGGATTCTTCTTGACCCATCCTGCTTTCTTGTTCTCACATGAATTGCAAGCCGCCTCCCTGTTTCACGTGTCAAAAACAAGGGAGGTTAGAAAAGGGCTCTGGCGTTCACAATATGCACGACCATGTGTGATTTATGCCTTGTAACTTGTCCCCTCCAATCCATAGAGGATTCCTTTGGCTCACCAGAATTGTTATTAGGCCAAGTGTGGTGGCAGTTCAAAAACCCCCAAAAAGATATTATGCATCTCGATCTCTTCTTCTATTTTCTTCTTTGTTCTATCTCTCTCTTTATGTCTCACAACTGGCCTCTAACCCTAATATTCAGGGGTGTAAGTCTTTTATAGTCTTTCCTTCTTGATCTCCAATTGGGGTTTTATTCCATGTTCTTTGTAGGCACGCATAGTCTCCAATTCGCGTTGGACTGGGACTCTAAGCCGCCCCCTTTTTTAGTTTTTGGTTCTTTTTTGATAGAAATCCAAATTAAAGAAATATTTATACAGCTCACACCACGACTCTATTTGATCCCAAATTTTGTAACTAGCATTATATTTCCATTGTTTCATTGGGCAAGAGATCAGGTCAAAACTAAACAAATTAACACTCCAAACCTACCTTTTAAGTAAATTTGTATAATTACTAAATTAATTACCTAGATTACTAGATAACTGAAATTATATGAAATTCCCATAATCTCTTATTTCAATTGTTCATCTACTAAAAATATATTGAGTATTTATTATGAATGTGAATACTTTGTACTCAAATTTGTACTCTAAGGACCCATATGTAAACTGTGATTGGCCCGAATGGGCTTGAATTGATTTCTAGGGCCCATATTCCATTCATGGGTTTTCCAAATGGTCCATAAGCTTAATCATAGTCCTGGTTACAAAATCAAAACTTGAACTAACATAATTTCTCAATTGAATTTTCCTCATGACACATTTGTTCAATATTACTTTAGTTACTTGACATGAAAACCTAAACTATGTCTAGGTATCAAATACATTACCTGGAGTCAGCATATTTCCCTCATTATTCTACTTTGGTTGTCACCTCATATCATCAAAATAATATGAAATTTACAAACTTTTAATGTATTACAAAAACTGACCAAATTGCAAAAAAGATCCTTTCTACATGTTTTCCCTAATATCCAAATATCATGAAAACTGGTTGGAACATTATTGTAACCATAAATCAATCCTATATTAATTTCATCAATAACTTAATCATTTACTTTCTAGGCTCCAAAATTTAGATTGTGACATATAAACTTCTAGTTATCGCACTATTATAGGTTTGTAATCTGGCTTCAAGCATGAACCATCTTAGTTGGTGGAAAAACTTATACCTATAGCTTAAGTAATTCTGTTTTCAATTATAACTAGCATTTTGTAGAGTGGAAGAATGCCTTAATTGGGCCTTATACCTTAGAGAGAACTTGATATATGAAGCGCCATTAATTATTCATGCATTCACAATTCAAAAAAAACTATAGAGGTTGATCCAGTTCCAAACTGATTGTGTTGTATTATTTTATAAGTCTAGGTTCAGTTCAAGGTTCTTTACATCTATATCTTAATTAACTACTCTACTTGGATGTATTTTTAGGGCCAAAAAATCACAAAGAAATTTGTTTTTTCCAACTTCTCTAAGTTGTGATTTCTCTTTCTTCATCATTTTAAAAGTTCTTCCATCCTTGATATCTTCATCTTCCAATAAGGGATCATCGGTCGACCTTTGCATATGGAGATGAAACCTAAAATTAAGATTCAATAATAAGAACAAAAGAGATAATAATATTATAATAGCATTGAGATAATCACATAAAGAACATACATTGACTAGAGATAAGTAAACAAGAATCCTATTCTAGAGGAACCATAGTCTCCTATCATTTTTTTACACCCTAAAAATGAAGCCCAAAAATGATTGGCTTGTCATTATAACAAAGTCTCATTCATGAAAAGAATAATATATGTATTAATATACCAAAATGTCAAAACTTAATCTGTTTGAGCATGTGATGAGTAAAAAATACAAATGTAAGTTCTATAATTTAGTCATTGATGCACAATTATATATACAATGTTTGTTTTATTTTCTAGATAGTAATGGTGATTTTGTAATGTTTCTCTCTTTCACCTCTCCTTATAATTCATTGTACATTATAATTTACCCATCCTAGATGTACAACTTATTCCTAGAAATATTTGTAGGGTAATGGTCCTAATATGCAGTCATCAAATTTCCTATTTCTCACCTAGGACTATACTTTTTGTTCTTGATCAAATAGAAGTCTTCAAGTCAAAAAAAATTGAACCATTTCTATTACATTCGTAGTCTATAAAGGATGATAAGAAACTATGCAATGGTAATTTAAGTATTGTATGCATCATTACCTAGGATTTCTTTTTCTGTGGTGGGTAGTAGTCTTAAAATCCAAAATTTATAGTTAAGTTTCTATTTGGACTTTTGTCAACATTAGTTAATATTACACTCAAAAAAATTACAATGGAAGTTCATGGCATATAAATAATTGGAGAACAACCGCATACTGAAAAAAGTACATAGTTAGGATAGTATAAAACAAGGATCCTAGAATCTTAAGCACCATTAGTGCCTTAGATTTTAGATCTAAGTTCTAGAGTACTATTGAAAGACCATAAAAATAAAATATCATACTATGGGGAGGCACCCCTAAAATAGGCCTCAGCATGGATAAAATCAACATGTAATGCCCACAGTCATCGTTATCTTCATCCAAAATCTTATCCAGTGTATATATCCTCTATGATATGGATGACTCTCCAAAGTGTGTGAGTGCATGTTTGTTCTCCTTCATGAGTGCCTTTGTTCCTGGATCATCTCAAACATGTGATATGTATCATGGATGTCTATGATGAGTTTACGTATATCACATGTTCTATCTTTGAATTTCCAATTGTTTCTTTTGGTCCATATGCTCCAACATAAAGATGCAATAAGGTTGTTGATATGATAAGTGCATGTTGTTCTAGGAGTGATTGTGTTTAATATATGTTGCATTCATACTTGACTCCTGTTAAGTTATGTGGTTCTGATGTAGTGTTCTCTCGTTAAGGTGGATATAGCACAAGTCAAGAAAAGGTGTTTTGTGGTTTATTCATTTAGAGAACACATAGTGCATATAAATGGTCCGAAAGGAAAGTGAAGAAATGATATGCTTGCTCAAGGGTGTATTTGGTACCGCAGTTCCATGTAATTTGATCATTAATGCTTGTTTCTAGTTCTTGTCAAATGTTTGTGTGTCTCTTGAGAAAAAAATTTGTGGTATTTATTTTGAGTTTGTTTTATCTATGCCTTCTCAGTAAATATAATGCTTGTGATGTGGTCAATAGGCTTAAATATTTGGGTATGTTGATGTGAAGGGTTTGGCTAATGATAGTAAGACCATGGAACCATGGGTGGATCCAGAATTTGATGTTATTGGAGTAATGAGGTGGGATTATAATATTGTTTTTAATGATATAGAAATGGTGATTGATATGGCGCCATTAGGGGGATCCATAAAGCTTTATGGATTTCCATGGATTGTGTTTCTATTAGTATTTATGATGACTATGCATGGTCTGTTGGAGTAGCTATGATTTTGTGTATCAGGAATAGGGCATGTATTTGATATTAGTGATTCCCCATTCCCCTTACCTTTTGGGGGCACTAGTTTCCCACTTCACCATGTGTATCTTATGACCCATGTGGTTTCAAAGAAAATCTCATTTGATACGGTAAATGGTATGAAGGATGTTGGAGGGGAGAGAAATATAGTTGGGGAAGTAGGTGGTGAGTGAAGTGAGTTGTTCAGGAGTGTGAGTCGACCTGCTAGATTTAAGAAGAGTGTTTTCCATGATCCAAGGTGTTGGTTCAGTTTGGTGATGATAGGATTCCATGAGGTTTTGGTATGTTGTGTGGGGAAATTGGGAGTCTGGGGTATGTTAAAGGGAATGTCTCAATTGTATGTGATTTCTAACATGTCCTTTAAATAAATATGTGTGCCAGTAATGGAGGATTTATGGAGATTGATTTGAAGGCCTACAAGGTAGGAAAAAGGCCAAGGATAGAAACAGTATTGAAAACATTGTAACCTTCAGGGGATATAAAAATGATGCCATTGTCTACATAGTTGATCAATATTTTCTTGATAGTAGGTGGTACCAAAATGAGTAAAAGTTGTGTACCAAGTTGGATCATACTAGTAATAATGGATGTAAGTAGGATAAAAAGGTAAGGTGATAGGGGGTCTCCTTGCCTCAGTCTGTTAATGCTTTTGAAGTATGCAAAAGGTGTCCCATTGATGAGGATAGAGAAGTGGAAGGAGAGAACATAGGATGTAATCTAGGGGATCCATCTATCTAGAAAACCACAACCTCTCATAAAATTGATGAGAAATGTCCAATTGATATTTTTAAAGACTTTTTCAAATCAAGTATGATATCTAGAAGGGGGGTGCGGTGTGAGTGATACGTATGTATGATTTCATCACCATGATGTATGCATCTAAAATGTTAGGATGCTTAAGGAAGGCACATTGTTGTTGGCGTATAGTTTTATCTAGGGTATTTTTCATTCGAGAGCTGAGAGTTTTAGCTATGATCTTATATGATGTGCTAGTAGGTCTGCATTGTTGGATAGTATTTGGGTGTTCTAATGTTTTGATAAGTGTTATATGAGTTGGGTTCAAGACTTTTGTTTGGTATGTGGTGTAATCATTTTGGTGTATGTAATTGAAAAGATTGTGAAAGTTTACATTGATATGTGCCCACATACTTTGGCAAAAGTATGGTCTAAATCCATTTAGTCCTGGGGATTTATCTGCTTCCAAATTTTTGGTTGTTGTTTTGATATTAGCTTCTAAGGAAGATTCTATGAGGTGATATGGATGTATAATGTGGATCATACATAGGATTTCCTATTGAATATTGAAGAGTGTGTATATGTATAGTTTAGAATTCAACAATATGGGATGTGATAATGGGTCTGTTTGTGGTGTCTAAACCATGGATATTCATGTTGTAAATGGAGTTTGTTTAGTACAATTTTTGTGGAAGAATTTAGTATTTTTATCTATCTTAGAGCCATTTTATTTTATATATTTGTTACCACCATGATATCATTTCTTAGTTATAGGTTTTCTATCTCTGGTCTTAACATGAGGATGTGGTCCTAGTCTATAGTGGGATTACTATAAAGTTGAAAGAGTGATTCTTCCTTATCTCTAAGTTCTTGGGTAATGTTACCAAAGGTGTTTTGGTTAAACTCTTAATTTTTTGTGAATATGTCACCCGGGTTAAATGTAGTTCTGTTAGTTGGGCCAAGCATTTTATATCATATCGGCATATCTTTGTGTTGGGTCCAAAATCTCTCGGATCGTAAAGGTGTGTTCCCCCATGGGATGTATTAAGTGTTTAGGAGGATCAAGAAGTTATTAAATATAGGTTTGGAGGTGGCACTGACTAAGTTGAGAGGGTATAATTCATCTCGAGAATGGGAGCAATGGAAACGGTCGAGTTTAACTAGTTGATGCCCATTATTCCATGTGTACCTAACATTTGAGGCTGATAAATTAATAACATGAAATCCATCAATGTAGTGCAATAAGGAGGTGCCATCTCTGGAGTCTATATTTTTTGTGTAACTTTTTTAGTAGGTATATTTGGTGAAATTGAATTTGAGTCCTATAAGCTAGGGTGTGGCCACATAGTTTGTGCAATATGATGTAGTTCTAAAAGGAATTTTTACTTATGATGGCTAGTGTCTCCATAGACCCCTGTGAAAGCCCATGTATGATGATCAACGACATTTTTTAGGGTGACTGTAATACTATAGTTTTGCAAGTCTTGATTGACGAGTTGGAAGTTTCTACTATTCGAGTCAGTGATAATGTTGCCTTTGAAACTACATGGAGGTATTTGGATTCAATCAGTGATGTGATTTCCTCCAGTGGATTTAAGATGAAAAGGGGATAGATTGATTTTGGTTTCCTATAATGTAATTAGGTTGATCTTAGGAGTATAGATGAATCTTATAATCTCCCTCTGTCATTGGTGTTGGAGGAAATATAGATATTTCATGATGTGATGATCAACAAGAGTAACTAGTCTTTGTATAATGGATACTTCTATAAGATTAGGTCTTGGAACTAGTCAATAGAAAAGTGGATGAGCCTGATGTTTCTCCATCTGGTTAATATTTCTCGTTTAGATATAGCTATATTTTCATTCACATCGGTGTTGAATTTAATGCCCAGTTTATAAGTGAATGTTGTAAATGCTTGAATGTCGGTCCATGATGCTAAGTTATTATTGTGGTTGTACAATGTTTGGTTCTTTATTAAATATGTAATCATCGGAACAAGTATCATGACATGTAGTAGCATGCATTAAAGATAAAGCATGGAGGACATACCTGGTTGTCAGTGGAAAAAAATTCATCTTTTTTATGACCTTTGGTGTAGAGATGAGTGGTCTGAATGATTAACAACATTGTGTGCATTGAGTTTTTATGAATATAGATGTGGTAGGATTTGAGTTCCTCAATGATTTCCAACTTTAGTTTGTCGAAGATTTTTTTGTTCAAGCATGATGAAGAATGTTGTGTGGTTTGTTTGTTGGATGGAAGGGGTTGGATGGTTCAGGGATGTAGTTTGGAGTATGTTTGTGCTGAGGAGAGGGGTTATGTGGTCATTTAAAGGATTTGGGTTTGTTTGGTTGAGACAGTATTCGACTTCTGGGGAGATGTTCTTTCCTTTCAAAAATCATCTTCCTACGGTGTTTACGTTTTGAGTTGCCATTCTGAGATAAATTTTTGGTACTATTGGGCAAAACCATTATGGAGGGTGACAAGATTAGTCAGAGAAGGTGGTGGGGGTCTCCATCAGGATTTCAACAACAAGCTTGGTGGTGTATACAAATTATATAAGCCTAATATGGATTATGGCAGGAGATCAATTTATTGTCTAACTAAGTGCACACAAAAGGCTTTGATGTAGTTAGTAGGTTGGAGGGTGTTGGTGCTGAAAAATTGTAACCTATAACCAATAATATGAGTGATGGCTCTAAAAATGTCAACTTCCCATAAGTGGGGAGGACAATTGGAGATGGAGGCCCATCTCGATCTGGGTGACCCCACATGGGATGCACCTTTTGTCAGTCGTTCGTTTAGAGAGATGGGATTGGATGAAGTTGTCACCATGAGGGAAAGTCATGGTTTGTTCATAGATATAATTGTGTTTGGTCCTTCGGGTATAGAGTAGATGAGTTGAGAGTGTGAGATGACTTTTGGTTTAAGAATTGTGTGTCCCAAGGTGAGGTGAGCAATATCTCAGGTGATATATAAGATGTTGACAATATGGTTATCTATGTTGTTTTGTTTGGTGACGAGAGCACTCTTTGTAGTAAAGACCTTAAGGAGATGGATGAAGCTAGCAAGGAGATCAATGAGGTAGTTAGGGTTGAGTTAAGGGATGGGGTTGCCATGTTGGTGTTTTCAGTTGGAAGTAGGGGGGGGGGAATGGGTGAAGGACAAAGGGTAAAGGTTGTGTGTGGGCTAGTTGTCAAACAACTCGGCGAAGGTTTATATCTTGGAGGATACATTGAGTGGAGGATAAGAGAGTTTTGATGTGACCTGTTGGTGGCATTAGAAAGGTGAAGGTGCATGTTTCAGGCATGTATTGGGTGTTGAGTGTGGTAAATTTTGTGTATCACCCAGGCATTTGGAGAATCTGGAAAGAGATAGAAGAAATTAGGGAAGTTGAATCGTTGCTACCAGTGGATATGGTGTTGGATGCGGGAAAATACATGTCTTTTGCAACAATTTTCAAAATAGTAATGATGAGTGGAATGTTGGTTGGGTAAGGAATTTGTGGAACTTTATAAGTTGTGTATGATGTTGATATTTTTGTTTAACATACATTTGTGGCCTAAAATTCTGAGACGTTACAAACTCCCCCACTTAGACTCTTGATTTCATTGTCAAGGCTCGACTATATGGCCTTATAATATTTTTCTCATTTCTATGCACACCTAGAAAGGCTCATGGACACCCAACTCCCAGTCATGACTACCAACACAAGTGTGGCTACAACACATGGATAGTCATTTCCAACATGTCTGGATCGCATGGCTCAAGATTAGCATTTTACATGCTCATGTGGCCCCACCTACTAGAGAGGATACTATTTGTAAAGCCTGGACGCACTGCATTATGCTCGAGTGGAGTTTTAAAAATGACCATTGTCCTCGCAGACCACCATTAACCTTAAATGTTGCTTTGTCCTCACTCACGAACGGCTGAGATCAACTTTCTGATTAGTCACCCATCCTAGTGACTACTCTAAACTGAGTCTGTTTAACCACAAAATTCTTAGTGATGGTATCCCTGAAAAGCAGGCACGCTATATTAATATGGATAATCAAATCATCCCTTTTATGATCATTTTATTGAGATATCAAATCCTGAGAAATGTCTTGTGATTAGCCATGATCTTGATCCAACCAGGGATGAAATGTCTACATGAAGATATCTCCATTCTCTGGGTACGTGATAGCAGTGATGGTGTTGTTGTCTAGTATGATATCAAGATATACCATAGTTGGAGCCATCGCCGGGGGTTGTGTATGAAATAGAGGGTGTGTTTGTGATCATTGTGTGTCTATCTTTATATATGTGCATTTCTTGTGCCTTCGTTGTTGTGTGATAACTATTATGTGTTGTAGGGTGCTAGGTTGGCGGGCTACTGTCGATGGATATTGAGAAATCAGACCTCCCGTATGCATGTCGAGTATCAAGGGACATATGCAGGTGTTTTGTGGAGGTGTGCCAAAGGGGTGGAAGTGTTGTTGTCCTCGATTATAAATGATCAACTATTTGATAAGTGGCTCGAGGTGCAGCTAAAATCAAAAATTGTTGTCGAGGAAGGGGACTATTGTAGATGAAGAATATTTGGATGCCCCGTTGGTGTTGGATCATTTTCTCATAGTGTCAGTAAGTAGCTGCTATGAAGCTGCAGAAGTATCTGTGTTATTGTGAGGTAGAGGATGGGGTGTAATGCTGCCAGATTTAGCTAATGGAAGACTCGTAGAATCCAGAAGCGTGTGGTGTCAATATAGATATAAGTTTGAGCTCTCATTCTAGACAAGTTGGAGCTCTCAAGCATAAACTGGGGGCGGTCCGATTACTCTAAGGCCCAGTTTGGCCGCTTACATTCCTAATCCCAGTAGTCATGATCAAATTATGTATCATCACATAACTGACTTCGCGTCCTCTATGCACACTTCACAGCAGCTGGGAGCGCGCACCGTGCTGTCAGCTGCTACGGAAATAAGGACCAAAGCGGTAGTTAGCACTGCTACTAATTTTGGGGTGATTAACGAAGTCTGCCATTTATGTTGATGGACTTATCAGACAGTTGTTGCAAGTACTGAATATGTACATGTTTGCTAGTTTTTAATATATTAATTATCGGGAGTTGAGATGGGTTTGTCCAAACGCAGCCTAATAGTTACAAGGGGCGTGCTTTCTTCAAGAGCATCAGTAAGCGTTGAGTTTAGAGAGTGCCAGAAGGGAAGCCGAAGTGGATAATGCCTAGGCCGGTGAAAATGTCCATTGCATCTACGTTAGATGTCTACAGCGTCTAGCATTTGCCTAAAACATACAAAAAAAAGCCTGGACCGGTGTGAAAGGCAGTTCCTCCGACCTGTAAATGAAGTGGGCCAAGAGGGTTCCCCTTTCTTTGAATTGGTAACTTTCTCTGTTCTGAACTATAACCGGTGAAGTAGACATGAACTTTCTCGAGCTTGGTTTATACATTACATAAATTTATTAGAATCACATTGATATCAAATTTCTAAAGATGTGCAACTCAATATTGTTTCCAGTAGTAGATATTTATGAATATATCCATTGAAACCAACCCCAAATTAGGCGATATAGGAAAGTTAAAAGCTATTCATATGAAGATATATCTTTGGGAGAGCCGATGGCCCCAGTACGAAGGGTTAAATACAATTAAGATGGAGCAGCAAACAGAAATGCCATTCTACAAGTCCTAATTCTTCAAGAAAAGTTGAAGATAATGCAGACTGGGAACCACACTTGCAGTTTTTAATGTAGCTTTAGGAACAAATGCATTAGACTGAGTATTATGCAGACTTCATGTAGCATTTAGTTACCGGTTCTGAGATGTCACTAGTAAACATGATTAAGTAAATGTGTATAAAATTATCACGAAGCAGCTGTGTCTAAGTCATTAACTGGTGGTGAGTGTAGGCATTGTTAAATTAAGACATAAACTCCATGGTTGAGTATAAGATTTGCTATAAACGGAGGCCAATTAAGTCAAAGGCGTATTTTGGCCGCATTCATCATGTTCACACCTCGCTTCTTCACTGCTTAAGATTCATCGTATACAACATGATTGACCATATAACTGTTCTATTAAACTAAATTTTTAATGAAATGATAGAACTGTGCAGAATATCATTTCATGACTCCAGTATTGTGTACATCTTTAGTTTGACCCTTTCTAGGACTATCAGTAATAATGAACTTACAAAGTGGATCAACAACACCTCATACATTCATAAAAGTTGTTAGTCCAAAGCTCAAATGGAGGGGTTGGTGGCTAGTCATCAAACATAGAAAATTTATAATTTTTCATGAATAGGTTCATATTATTTGTTATTCTTTGCAAGGAAACTGATTCTAATAAACCGTGGATCATTTCCAATAACCCACCCACCCCTTAATACTGTTCTGAAAAATCTTTGTAGAAGTGAAGCTCAAGGATGTTAGGCGATCATGTTGGAGGTACACCCAAATCTCCCAGAACAGATTCAGCCCCTAATGAAGCTCATGCAACTCCAAAGTTATAAAACTACAAATGTTCGCATGTGCATTATAACATATTATGATAAGAAGTATCATCAAGTCACTCTCCCACTTCCCATCACATAAAAATGTTCATACCAAAACTAGAAATAGTTTCGTGACACTTTCCAATCACAGAAGTTTGAGAGCCTTGGATTCAAACACACATAGTTCGCTTTATTAAATTCGGTTGTTAATTGTATAATTGTTACTTTGACTGATTTTTTTATATGAATTACTTTGACTGATTGGACTTGAAATAATCATTATAAATGTAGGTAATTATCTTAATTATAAATTTAGTATCCTTGTTTGAGTTTTTTATATTTATTACTTTCAAAGTGGAGAAGTCTAATCCTATCACAATACGTCAAGCCCAGCCTTTAGATGTTGCTAAGGTACTCTTTATTCCGAGTGCTAATTGAACCAGCAATAAACCGACCAAACTTATGAGTTGATCCCACTGACAAGTACATCCTTGTTCCAATATTGGTCTTATGAGGTAGCAGGTGGTTTTTTTTTAGAAAATCGGAAATAACATCTTTGTCTATGTTTTAGGTATGCTAATGTCACTTATAACACTGGGAAGTAATGTCACTTTTGAGATGAAAAAAATATAACTTCACGCCAATTACGTGCAAGCTATTCAAACTACCTTACATTTGCAGTTCGCATGGTGATGGCCTACACCAATTGCATGTTATCAGTCGTCTGCCCAATATTATCCAATAGTACAAGTATCTTAGCAAGCTATAATTGTGTACCATTGTAATCAATGAGGGTAGAGCATCACCTTAAACTCTCAATAATCTAGAAAATTTATTGAATATTACAAGCATCTGAGCAAGTTATAATCATAGTACCATTACAATCTCAAGCATCTACTGTATTCTCACTGCATCGGCCCTTCCGTAGCAGCATATAAGAAACAATAAGCAGTTTAAAGTGACCAACTGAAGCAATGAGTGGCTTGTTTAGTTTGAGAAGTGCACATTGCATGCAATTTGCACTTGCCAAACAACACCTATATAACACAAAAATACATCCGTATTTTTTAGCTGCAAATTGTGAACATTGAATGCAAATCCACATTTAGACATACTTATCTGACTGTAAGGCACGTCAGTGAAATAACATTTTGGTTACGGTTCCATCAACAACCATTATCGATTTTCTTATATTACTTCCAGAATAATAGGAAGCTAAACAATTATGAGGTGGGTGCAACTCCACCTTTTCGCTCAGTTGGTGCTAGGATGTCCATAAAATTTAGTTACCCTTTTGATTTACACACTTTTTTTTGTACTTTGTGATCGGTTTCTCGGCCTTCCTGCTGATGCTCTTCTGATCACTGACTGAGCCGCCCTGTGATCTACACATCAGTGACTTCATCTTCAAACCAAATTTCTTGGACACGGTACTCCACCCATTCTTCCCATGGCCCAACTTGTCAATTTCTTTCTTCTTGCTCGAGCCTTCCTTTTCTAGCTCAGCCACATGTTCCTCATGATGTCCATGCCAACCCTCAACATCCAGTTCCCTCTGCTGGCTGTAGCCCATCCCCCCTAGTCACCACCTACACCGCTGCCTCCAAAGCACCAGTTCGTAGAGGCCTTGAACCATTCATATTAAGGGGGGAGCCTCTCAAAGAGGCTTTGAACCATCCATATTAAAGCCATGGGTGACCTCAGATGCAAATGTTCAAAAAAGAGGACTTGGACAACGGCTCCTAAGGGGAGCCTCTTTTTCTGAGCACCATGAGTGCAAGCTTTCAGAGAGAACTTTTGGCAATCCATCACCCTACACAGTTGCTCCCTGTCAGAATCAATAAGCCATGGATGAACATGAAATTCAACAACAATAGTGAAATTGTAAGGCATCACAAAGAACATAAAAGCAACACTAAAAACTTGCAGAACTGAGATATTAAGCCAAGAAAATGTTGCATAGTTAGTAACATCTGAGCAGATATCATAGATCGAAAGTACTTGCCTAAACTCTGATAAACTGTGTATACAGCGTGGATTGACCTACCTTCAGGCGTATATCAATCATGCGATAAAGTCCATACTAAAGCTAGAGGCTGAAACTTTGATAACTTCAAATTAACCATCGGGAGCAACTTCGCCAAGAAACCATCAATGAATTTTTCACAATTGTTGCTGGTGTCACAGAAGGCGGGCCAATGGATCTTTCATCGTCTGCTAAACAAGGGGAATCTCCTCTTGAGACTTGGTTCGCAGCCAAGAATGCTCAAGTATCCACTGAACAGTGTGCAAATGATGTAGTGTTTCAAAGGAATACGAGAAGTTTGGCAGCAAAAATCTTCTAAGCTTGCCTGATCCAGATGCATACATAGTATTCTCTCAAATTTAGAGATATAAGAAGAGTTGGCATGGAGAATCATAGCCGTACACAACAAACCCAACATAAATTCCGCAGGTACAAGACCCTTTTGATGTGGCAACAAACTATCGATTTCTTCAAGCAGTGCTCTCTGCTCTTCTTCTGAAGGTGCTGCAGTCAGAATCTGAGCACAAAAACTACCGATTTGATGCCAGTAAAGTCCTGGAAGGTACCTCTTGGCATAGAATGCAAGAGAACCAGCAATCATCTCCTGCCGGATACCATAACATTCCATGGAGGTTATCATTGTTTTATAGATGGGAAGGTTCAAAGACGACATAGCCTCATACCATCAAACCGCTGTATAGATTCCAAGCCTGGCACCACTGCTTATCCCATTCCATAATATGCTTCCTCTAGGACTTTGCATGGGACCATGATCAATCATAGGTTAGCCAAAAAAATTTGGACGCGTACATACTTTCACAGCCACAGACTCGATATATCTCTTTATAATATGAAGATTTTCAGCATATTGGAGGAGGCCATTGCATGTTTGGAGTGCCTTGATAGAGTTCTTCTAGCTTTTCAAAACCACATGTTTAAAAATGTTTTCAGTCAGTGCAATTAAGTTTCTCTCTCCACAGTCTTCTGTCATTTGAAGATGCTCAACAGCACAATGAAGACGAATTACATTGGCAGCTGTCATTTTTAACTTCATAACAGAATCTAGCTACAAGCTCAAACACTATGGCGCCACCAGGAATTTTAGCTAATGCACATTTAATTAGAAAAATGTATTCACAATTTTTAACATTATTAAAGGCAGATCCTGCATGATCGGTCAGATGGATAATAGAGAATAAGATGACTGATAACATTATTAAAGGTAGATCCTATATATAGGAGGGATATGAGGATGTGTCGTATTTGACATGGGATAAGCATGTGGACAATGTCAACGTACAAATACAGCACGGGCAAAAAGTAGAAACGAGAGACGATGTAACAACTTAAATAAGCAAGCAGTAGACATGAAGCTCTAGATAGTAAGCTCTACAAGAAGCATATAGCCTTAAAAGACTTTGAGATGCAAATATCAATAGTAGAAGTCCAAAAACTATTTCAAGAAGTGCATAAAGATCCACAGTATATATTCTTCCTCTCCTCCATCTCATCTCCCCTCTATTTCTCCCTGTCACGCCAACCAAGGAGAGAACCAAGAGTGGTTGCGGTGGAAAGCCAGATACAATAGGAGAGGAAATAAACATATAGGAAAATATGTGGAGGATGTCAAGCGATAACGCAATTGAATGTGCAAAATGACCCGATTAGACTGATCTGGGTAGAAAAATAAATGGATCTTAATGCAACCAAAAAAAAGAGATTTGTCCGGCAGTTAGGCCGACAAATCTAGCGGTCGCGGGATGTGAAGCCCCTGCGGCCGGTATGGACCAGATCAAAAATCGAATTCGATTATAGATCCGATAAACAATAAGTATAATGTACATTGGGAATATTGAGATTATCTTGATGAGGATGACCTGATCCACAAAAGATTTTAGTTTTGTTGGGTGACATATCCAAATCACAGGTCGCTATTACGGCATAGTCCATGTCATATATCACATTTCAAAACTGTAGGAGAGGTCTCCAGAGGATAGACAATCTTCTTTTAGGCTGTAGAAGATTTCATAAGCCCACTCTAAGGCTAGGCAATAACAAAAGGGAGGATTGAAGAGACTACCATTGATGTTAGAAGGGAAGAAAGCTCCATGATTTTTGGCTTTCATGTTGGAGGTGTAAAATGTGGCGGGATTAGGTGGGGAAAGGATTAGCGGCTAGGGGAGATGAAGTGGGGGGAAGCAGGTGGTTGTCGACGATGATTGTAGGGGGTGGGTGATAGTGGCTGGTAGGGTAGGGGTTAAGGGCGAGATCAGGGTGACGAGTGTCGATTTTGTTGGGGTAGGATGATGGCAGCAAGGATTGGCCAGGCGGCAACAAGGAGGTATGTGTGGTGGCGGCAGGCAGCAAGTGGCTAGTCACCAAGCAGTAGAGGGGGTGGGTGTTGTTTGGCATTTGGGGGAATGACGGAAGATTTGTAGTAGGTGGTAGTTGGGTCGGATAGGCAGGGAGGATGGAGGGATGGTGGCTGGAGATCAGGAGGCGACGGTAGATAGCAGAGAAAGGGAGGGGATATGTTGGGTTACGGTGGTGATGAGAGACCCGAACAAGGCCCAATGAGCTTGTTGTGGAGATGCGGAAGCGTGAGATTGAGCAATCCAAACCGAATACATATGACGAAGATCAACAACGAACAAGCAAGCAACCACAAAGACGAGATAGTAGTTCGGCAAATTCCCAATGAGGGAGCCTACATCCACTAGTGAAGATGATATTATTGATGGAGAGATTACAAAGATGATGATAACATAAGAGAAAAGAAGAACCCAATCCCCTTTTTACACCCAAAAGCCAACCGTGGAAGAAGATGGTTGCATTGAGAGGATCTCTTGGAGGTGTAAAACCCTAAGAAAAGCCCTAGGTCCTTTTGTGGCTTTAGGTCTTCAAAAAATGATGTCTCTTTGTTGCTCCTCATGTTTGGGATGAGTTTGGGAGTCTATTTATAAGAATAGGACCCATATCCAAAGTCCTGAAGTGATTAAGTTGTTTTCCAATCGTGTTTACAGTCTCATTGGCCTGTATACGGTCTGTAACATGGATTGTATTTTCATTTAAGAGACATTTACAATCCAGTGTTGGACTGTATACGGTCCTATAGCAGATATGGGGGTGGTTTAGAGTTTTGAGGAAAGTGCTTCAAACAAAAAGTGGCGGAAGTTGTCACTTCATACTTAAAAATGTATGGCTAGACCGTAAATGCAAATACAGTCAAGGTAGACCATATATGATCTAAAGTAATGCCCGTAAATACACCTGTAGGTGCCCAAAACGCATCATGAAGATGTCGAGACTTTGTTTAGACGTTTGGTTCATCAAGAAAGCTTTTCTAGAGAGTTTAAGACACTTTCTCAAAAACCTTCACCTTGTCTTCACCTTGAAAACGTTGGATGTAGAAAAGCACTTGCAATTTTCTCCAATATCAGATACTGATTAAGAATACCATCTCCCCCACATGCCTTGCATGGGCAAAGCTCAGGTAGAAACAAGACCAGCTAATTTTGAGCAAAGCTCAAGCTTAACTAACGAAAGAGTTTTCGTCATCATGTCGTTTGGATTCTCAGACGTACCAATCTTCTTTATCTGAATCTTGCCTTCAGGTTGACTTCTCTAATGAAATGGTACTTGACATCAATGTGCTTCATTCTCTCGTGGGGCATTTGATCTTTTCTAAGATGTATAGCACTTTGACTGTCACAAAGAACAATAACTTGTTCTTGAACCATGCCCAACTGACTCATCAAGCCCTTGAGCCATAAAGCCTCCTTCACAACTTTTGTTGCCTCCATGTACTCTATTTCAATAGTAGATAAATAAATAGTACTTTGTAGAGTGGTTTTCCAACTAACAGATGTAGATCCCACCGTGAACATGTAACATGTGATAGATCTCTTCTTATCGAGGTCGCCTGCATAATCTGAGTCCCTTTGAATCTTCATGCCAAGAATCATCTCAGCTTCACCTAGGTCTTTCATATCAAATTCTCCACCTAGAAGAGATTTCACCTTGGCAATCTCAGATGCGTGTCTACAAGCGATCACCATGTCATCAACATATAGCAGTAGGTAAACAAAGGAATTTTCATCCAGCCCTTTGTAGTAGACATAAGTGTCATCATGGTTATCAGACCCGAACCAGGAATCGGTCACTCTACCGAGTCGGTTCCCTCTCAAAGCCAAAAAATAAAGTCTGACCGGCATCAAACCGGTGAACCGACCGGTTGAACCGGTGAATCTACTCAGGCCTCAGACTCCATTCATGAAAAACACCATGTGAAGTAATTCCTTTAGTTTGAAAGCGCAAGCACAAAGAGCCTACAACGGTTTGGAAAATTTACCTGAACCTTGATTACATGGGAGTTTTTTCCCTATGTTTTAAATCATTAAAAATTTACTGACATGGATTGAGGCTGACTACATATTGAACTCTCCTTGTTCACTAACATGGGTTTTGGTTGTCACAAATTGGACTGTCCATCTACAGTTAGGCTTTAGTACATTGCTACTTTATGAGTCATCTTGGGCCAGAAGTAGATGCCCAGTGGAGGTCTTGAGTTGTTCCTCTAATGAAAATTCAGCACTATGAATTAAAGGGAAGAGTTGGGGGGTGTCTATTTGCTGGTAAATTTAGTGCCTTGCCTGAAAAGACTCATTGGTCCCTATAGTCAGAATGAAAGGAACATGTTGTCGCAGTGAGCATGGATACAATGCATGCAAGATCATTAATCATTGGTGCCATCTTTAGTGTCTAATTTACAGAAAATTTGAGTGGCTCTGGTGTGAATATGGGAGAAATGGTTGAACCAAAAAAGGTGTGTAGGAGTTGAATGCGTCTGTAGCTTTCTGCAGTGCAAGAGGGGTCGATGATAACAAGTATTTGTTGCATGTGTGAGGCTACACAAACAGAAAAAAAGGTCATTTGTTAAGGCCAACAGATTGGTTCAATGAGACTTTGGTCATGAGGGGAGGAAAAGTGCAGCTCTACTATACCAAGAACATGGGTGGTCGTGTGAAGCTACATCCTCCAGGCGGCTTGCACCAGAGGTGACGACATTGATTCTTGGAGTGGCCTTCTGATGTAGGACATGCCCCACCTTTTCTCACTTATGAGTGTAGGCGTCGCCGTGTTATTAGTTAGGCTTCATTAGCATGCTTTATTTTATTATGTCCTTTTTTCTCGTTTTTGGGCTCTTGTAAAGTCAAGTGGTTTAGTCCCACATTGGCTACCGCCCATTTAGTCTTTCTTTTAGAAGCCTATATAAAGGCTCTATCTGCGTCCATGTAGAGACACAGTTGATGAATGAGAATTATTCCCTTTTAGTTTCAAGCAGTATTTCTTCTTTAATTCTGTAGATAGGCATTACCTTCTCATCTTGTACTACATCTAGAGCCTAGATCATAGTGGGGAATGTGGTTACTTTTCTTGCATCTATTGTCGGATAGAGAATAAGGTTGAAACAACAAACCGGTTTCTTCAAAAAATAGAGACAGGTACACATCAATGAGAATAAGATGAATTGTTGACATATAAAAAATGGAGGAGAAAATAATCAGCATATCCACAAACTAATTGATAGTAAATTATTATTGGTAGCAAGCAATGGAATAGATAAGGGAATAGTCAACGATTTCACAAACTGTAACAAATAAATTCACAAATTAATCATGTTGAAGAAGGCCCAAGGCTATATATAAGGCTTTGCACAGCAGAATCCTAAGACCAATATAACAAGCAATATCTATATCCTAAATGACTTTAACATGGAAAACATACGAACACAACCCAACTCCTATACTAAATAGTGATTTTTCACAAAGTTGATTGGCGTGGGAAGATATTTATAGGGGGTAGATAGATCAAGCACATAGAATGGGTGGCAAAGTAGTTAGGTTGGGATAAGGTGGATAGATTTCAAACTGAAACAGAGCAACTGGAGAATAATTACCACAATATGGAAAAAGAGTCGCATTTCGCCACTAGTTACTCTAAACTCAGGGTTCAGGCTGATTTCCCTTCTTATACACCTCTGTCATGGTTACCATGCACATTTGGGGTTCTTACATTATGCAACAATGACCTACACTGCAATTGAAGGACAATAGTTCCTGAACCAGATTCAATGTTCAGACCAAAGCAAACCAAGAAATGGACAATAGGTCAATAGGTGTATTACATCGTAATATAAGGCAAGATAGATAGAAATCTTTAATCTGAATAGTTTGACCCTAAACGGGCCATTGATGGCAATACATGAGCCCATGGACCCACCAAAAAGAGATCCAAGGTGTGAAGTTGCAAGCCACCCTCTTTGAATGCCTTGAGGCCCAGATGTGCTCCTTGACAAGGGTATAGTCCCAACCCAAACAAGCTCTAAACAAGTTATTAACTAAATAAGTCTCACGATCAAACTAACATGATAAACATAAAATCAAGCTCTCTCTCCACATAGGAGCTAACGCAACTATTCTGGCAGATTACTAGTGTCTAAAAGCATAGATTTAGCATAGAATTATATTTGAGTACATAATAGTTCTAAAAAAAATCCAAGCATAACAAAATATTATAAAAGACATTCAAATAATGGATAAGCACAAAACATAAGCAATGAGAAAAACAAATCACAAAACACTCTTGTGGGCCACCACCACTCCCCATTCTAAATTTATCCCAACAATATTTACTATAAAATTCAAACTCATTAGTGGAATTAGTAGATGCCTCCCATCTTAGTTTAACAATTAGATAGTGGGTTGCAATTAGTTCACACCAAAAGGATATATTGAAGACAAATAATAATGACTGGATCAAGGGAAAATATGTTCCGTTCATATATCTCTAGGTGTAGATAGTGGATAGAGGAACCAGGGCCCTCAAAATTTCCAGTATCCCTGTTCTTTAAACATAGACAAAGATATCACTGTCGTTTTATCTATACAAAACATTTACAGCCACATAAGACCATGAATGGAATAAGGGCACTACAAATAGGAAGAATAAGATTTTGTAACAAAAATAATGACCCGCATTTGACATGACTTTGTTCTAGTACAATTAGTCAAAGTATCAACCATTCAATATGCCAATTTTTTTAGGATTACATGAGAGTCAGTCTCTCTAGTGATGTCTGTGATAGGCAGCAATAAGAGCGATGAGACAATAAAACAACTCAAAAGTGACTAAATGCACCTGTGTTGTACAAAAAATGGCAGTATTATTGAATTTTTGCTAGAATGTCAGTTACATTCTCATAACAGAAAACTTCCCCTTCTCAATTTCATTGATATTACTCTTTTGTACACTAATGTAAATGAGGCCTTCTCCCTCGCTTCAGTTGCTCCTACTTCTAGCTAACTGCCAGAAGCTGCAGATGTTTTCTCACCAATCTTCTCAGGCGTCATTTTAGTCAGACCATGGCAAACCTTATCTACATTTGAATCTGTAGTGACCTCTGTGGAGGCATCAGAGCAAGCTTTAGATGGAATAGGTTTGTGCACATCACCCCCGTGCTTATCAACCTTGCCTTCTATGATTTTTTTTGTCTCGTCTGCAATCTCCTTCACTACAACCTCCAACACATCCAATCTTTCTTTTACATCGGCAAGTAAAGAATCTGACTTCTCCGTTATTGCAGTTGCCTCTACTTCTTTAGCTTTCTCCTCCTCTTCAGCTTTTTTTCTTTTTGATAGTAATTCCTGTGAAATACGTAAATTTTGTCAGCCTCAGCCTTTTCACAGAATCAAGAAACCATCTACAAACTATACAGCTCAATAAGAAAACTATGAGTCAGGTCCCTGACAGTCAAGTCTAATCCAGATAATTACAAAAAGATTAATGATAAAGAAACTACTAAAGAGGAAAAAACTATAATAACGAGAAAAAAAACGAGCATTATTGTATGAAAACAACAAACATGTGGGAAAAGGAATCAAACCAGGCACACATGAATTGAGGATTCTGAACCATGAAAATCAAAAACTTTCCACTAGAATGGCAAAAGAAATCACCATTATGCTTTACGCTTTAATCAAAATAACATCCAAAAGAGTGCTAACCTAGGTCAGTATGCATGGATCCTCTTTTATTCCACTATAATCCTCCAATATATTTCATAGCATAAAAACATCAAATACATTGTCACACCAACCATCCACAATCAAAGAGTCATGTATGTAAGTTGTGGGTACCAACCATCCAATAAGCATACTAACTCATATATCAAAAAGGAAACCACAACAGTACATAATTGAATAAGGTGACGTTTACCTTTGTTTAAGGACAGTCATCATCATATAATTCTGTTAATTACTTTCCTATAAGCTTCTGCCTGCAACCCATCCTTCTGAACTTCTCTCTACCAGATCTTATTGTTCTTCTGATGGCATTAATAGTTGTCAAGGCGGCCATCACTGCCCTGCTTGGGCGACCAGCTGACTAGTCGTCAACCAGTCAACTAGTTGTAGGTATAATATTTACATAATATTAATTATGTACATATAAGTATATACAATCTAGATTTTATAAATTTACTAATGTATAAACATGTATCCAAGGATATAATAATCCAAATTGGTAAATAATGTCATAAAACGTCTCGAACAATTTTCAATGAAGAGTGAAGACTATTTCATGAATTCAAATTCAACAAGTATAATTACATAGAGAAGAGTGATATACCATTGTTAAATTCAGACTTTCAGTACTTGTTAAATTGTTGTAACCAAAATAAAAGTTATATTCTAAACTAGTGTAGTGTGAATGAAGTTGATATTATCATATCAAATCATGGTAAAAACACAAACATTCGGGATAGGGAGTGGAGGATTTTGAATTGCAACAAAAAAACCTTACGGTCCCTAGGCTCAAGCCTGACCAAATGGTCGCCCAGGCCTGGCTTGGGCCGATCAGTCATGCTAGTCAGCCGACTGGCCGACCAGTAGGCCTAGGCTTGGCTTGGGCCGATCAGTAGTGCTAGCCAGCCGACTGGCCGACCAATAGGCCTAGGCGGGCGCTAAGCCAAAGCCCATTTGTGGGTGGTTGGCTAGTCGGACCCCCCCTTCGGCGACCAGTCGACTAGTCGGTTGACTGACTCAACAACTATGATGGCATTATAATTTCAGTTGATATGTGATTAATAGGTATGTAGACCCAGAAAAGAGACTAATTGTCCTCTCTGTTAGATACCAAAAGAGAAATTGACAATAAGTATAATAAAAGACCCTTATTTTCTCTATCAAATGGCCATTTAAAAATCATCTTCAAGTGGAATGCTAAGACCAGAACGTCATATGTTACCATCTAGATTTATCACATGATGCTGTATTTACTGAATAATATTCAGCAAATCATCCTAGTTTTCACAGATTGCACGGGCAGTTTCAAGTACCCGAAACCCTTTGTGAGTCGGTGTGTTAGAATTAATAGTATATTAAGCACGTAGTTTTAGATTGCAATGGATGAGTACGAGAACATTCCTACAAAAGATGTGTGTTAGAATTAAGAGCTTTTACATAAGATAGGATTATTATTCTAATGTGCCCCTAGGTATTTGTGTGGGACTAAAAGCCCTGCACAGCCCGATGCCGCGCTCGTCCCTGACTCCTTAACCGGAGACTCATGATTGCTCCCCTCTTTGGCTTGCGAGAGCCGGAGACTCTGTCGTAACCCCAACGTGCTCGTTGTATCTGTCAGATGGCCGACAACAATGTCCACTGCGCAAATCCCGCGGAGCCGTCTTCCAGGCCACCGCCGACGCTGCTAGATGTAATCAAGGAACAGACACCTGTGGATTCACTTGCGTCTCAGGAATCGTCGGTGCCATACTCACCAAACTCTGAAAGGATAAGCATGGAGGAAGACAAGACGATCAAGGGCGCCATCTGCCGGCAAATACGCCGCAGGGTCCGCGCCCGTTGGATCTGACCACTGGCCAATACACCATGGACGACGTCATGAATCAGCGGCAGCTCGTACTCATCCTCGACCTCGAAAATACCCTCCTCAACTCCCTCCCTTACAGAAAAGACCTCCTCAGCCCGTCCGCGGCGGAAAAAAACAACAGAATGATATCCACATGTTGTGTGACTTAGGGTTCATAACCAAACTGTGGCCGCACGTGCACGAGTTTCTGGAGGCACTCCAACCCTTATACGACATCTACGTATACACCCTCCGGAACCAGGAGTACGCGGACGCGATGGCCCGGGTGCTCGAACCGCAAGGTCGGATGTTCTTCTTCGACGACGTCAAGCGCAACGTCGGGTCTTCAGAGGATAGGACCGTGCGCGAGACCAAGGCGTTGGACGTGTTGTCGAGCCCAGCGGGGGCAGCCGTGATCGTGGATGACTCACCCAATGTGTGGAAGAGGGAAGAGGATCGGCAACGCCTCATACACATCAGGCACTACACCTATTTTAGATTCCAGCCCAACATGAAGATTAACGAAGAATGGAAGAGGACACGACACTTTTGAGGGTCCTGGTGTAGTTCAAGAGAATCCATTCCGATTTCTTCTCTTCTGCAGGTGATGGAGATGCAACCAGCGGTGAACAAAGCAATGCAGGAAATCCCGACAATGTTAGAGATTTAAGTGTCGTGATGAGGGACATCCAAGGCAACTTAGTGTCATAATTAGTTTTGATATTCTTTCACTCATGTGTGGTGCGGCACAGACAAGTCGATATTCTTTGTGTAAGATCCTTATTACCCTTATAAATACAACATGTAGGCCTACGAACCCCTTAAGCAGTTTATTGATTACTAAAAAATAAAAAAGTTTCAAGTACCCTGAATCCTACATTATCATCCATAGTTAGCAGTTTGTTAAATTGCAATGTTGCAATGTTTGACTTTTAAGGGAATCAAAGATTTCCAGACTTCCCCACCAATGGGCTTTTCAACCCCACTGCTAGAAGCAATTTTCATGAGATCTGGCAGAAATTCTTCACTTAGCCACCCATCTTAATACAAGTTATTTTCCCTTGTGATTAAGGAAGCACTGACACATTTCTAGAATGGAAGCAGACACTGACACGCACACGAGACATGGCAATTTTCTAAAATATAGGACATAGATACCGCAGTGGGTGAGAGGGAAATATTTTTTAATACATATATGGGATTAAGAGAGAAAGATTTCTCCCCCCCCCCTTCCACACCCGTGGTGGAGGCCAAACGCCTGGGAGGGTGGTAAATCAAGGCGGCAATTGGGATTCGAACCCGGGACCCTTTGTTAGGGGACACCGTGCTTGACTACTTGAGCCACTCCTTGTCGGCAAATTAACCGAATGTTTTTTAATACATATATATGTGTGTGTATGTATGAACAAAATTCTTTCAAAAATTAACCAAAATTATGTACAAATGTATGTATTATATTATTTAAATATGAAAGTGTGAGTTTTGTGAGTGTAGTAGAAACAATTTGAAGGCAAAAACTAAACATGTTGCAATTTTCAGTAAATATGGTACATTTTTCAGAGTATATACATGAGTTCTCATTACTCGGTTAACCAATTCATTAGACTATAATGTTACTCATGGTGTCTAAATCAGCTTAGATTTTACGCATTGATTTTTCTTAATAGATCGGTTCGCAACCTTAATTAGAACTCAGTTTTATGTTACATATCCTCAATGACCAGAAATTAACACTGACTAGCATAGAAGAAAAAGACATAAACACTGACTGTGATTCAGAATCTGCACTTTGAGAAAAGGATACTGTAGCAGCAGCTGATGTTGCAATCATGGAACACAAATTGGTCGAAGTTGGGCGAAGATTCACTGAAGTTTTGAAATTCAACCATAGGTGAAGTCGAATACCAAATACTTCGACATCGTCCAAACTTCGGGCTTATTGTGTGTATTTTCATCTCAACTTCTCTGAAGTTGTCGAAGTTCCCTCGGAGTTGGCGAAGTTGAGACGGCCCAGAACATTAATCCTAAGTAGTGCCCTAGTGGCCATATGAGGCATACATGTCGCCTCCAGCCCTCTTCACAACTTCTAATATATCCTATGTTTGTTGTTGCCACTCATTCCTAGAGAGGGTGATGTAACTATTAGTTACTGTATATTGTATAGAATACATAATGTGTATTGCACGTTTGACCCTTGCAAGAATTTCATTGTATTATCAACCTAAGTAGGGCTAGAGAGTCGTAAATCTTGTTTTTTTTCGGGGTGCATAAAAAGACCAAAATGGAAAGGACCATGGTTGTGTCCAAAACGTTTGGGATGTGTCTAGGAAGCATTTGTGTCCAAAATGTGCCTGACATTAGGGATGGCAATTTACGGATCTCCATATCCACCATCCATCTTCTATCTGAATCCTTTAGCTTAATGATCGGTGGATATCCGTAGCATTAGCAGGTAGGTGGAATGGATGATAAAGATCGGATGACCATGGATAACCCATGTCATCCAGATAACCAATCCTCGTAGACATTAGTTGTATGCTCTGTAGAAAATGTACTAGCGACTAATTATAACATCACCTCTTCAATTCACATAGACAATTAATATGCTAAAATTTCTTCTAAGCACATGAACCTGGACGGATTTCTCTGAAATTTTGCTCCAGTATACGTCACTCCCTTTCTTCTTCCATGGGACTGCGACAAGCATGCCGCCTGAGTGGTTCTCCGTAGAGTCGTTGCCAAGGAGCTCATCGGGGACTGCATGCTATCATCCAACTAATAATATTTGGTTGTGTTCCCTGCGACAGTCAGTTCCCTTGCAATTCGGCTCACCTCCTATAGACCTCCACAATCCATGGCTCCCTACGGTGGCATGTATGTACAAATCTCAACCTTTTCACCTTGGCCGCCATGAGTTTCCCGGTCTGCAGCAACTTCCTCCTCCCAACCACAGGGTCTGCGACCTAGGACCTCACAAGCACCATGAAGTTATATGGGAGGGGGGGCTCTGTCAAGCTTGTTCATGTACAAAACCATCAATCCCTTCGCATGGCACTCAGCAAATGCACAAACCGGCAAGAAGAGAGCATAATCTTGTACTTAAATCGGCAACAACAGTGTGGCCAGTAACTGCGGCAACGGTGGTCATCATCAGGGAGAGGAGGTTGTCGAAAATGTTGCATAGGCTGATGGACAGTTGCTGGCAGCGCTCTTACGGGGTTGCACGGTCCCATGCCATGTGGAGTATTTGCCCTCACCGGTGAGGAGCTATGGAGGTGACGGCACCGAGGATGCATCAAGGCAGATCTCAGCAAGGGAGGAGAGGAGGTTGGGGTTGAGGCATTGTTCCCTAGGACTGATCAGGGTTGAGGATGGTTGATGTGGGGTATAAGAGAGAGAAGAGTCAAGACCGAAGGGGGTGCAACACTGAAAGTCACTTGTTAACAAAGTTTATGGATGACGTGGATAGCCACTCCTCCAATCCGTGAAATTGGATGTCCATGGTGAGTATCCGGTTTGCAATGGATGCTAAAGAAACCGGTTGCAATTGGTGCGGAGCGGTCTGGAGACGGATCGGATGTGGATGTTACGGTTAATATTTTCATCCCTACCTGATATGGACATGGAGCTTCCTAGAAGTGTCCATGCTTCCTAGCTTGTAACTCATTTGAAGTCTCCCACTTTCTTCAGAAGCAAGTACATTGTGTCTTGCTCCTTAGCTAGGCCTCCAATGACCAAAACCCATCCTTTTGTAGCTTCATTAGACAGTTGAGTAACCATAGGCTGATATGTATTATCATTATCATAAAGAGGTTGGTAAGGCCAGATTTGATAGGGGACTTTTCACCTCCGTCTTCCAGGACTCTGATTTGATTGCCTTTTCCCAGGGCCAAGTGAGAGATAATTTTTCCATCATATACTCCGGAGCTAGTATGGCTATGATTCAGAACAAGCGGGATGAAAAGTTTCTTCTGCTTTTCATTGAAACGATAACATTTAGACCAAGTCCCATTCCCAATTTTAAGCCTTCAAAATCATTCCGCTAAAAAATTGAAATTGACAATGCTTATAGAAGAGGCCTAGACCACCATACCTTTTTGGCAAGTACATTTTTCTTCCAGATAATTAGCACCAAGCATAAATAAACATATCCGATTTTGATGTCATTTCTGTGGTCCATAAATAGAAACTTGTAGATTTTTTGATAGATGTTTCAGAAAATAGTTTCTTTGCCATTTGGGCATCAAAATGACGGAATTCATTCCTTATTTTCATGTATAATCCTTAAATATAGACAGTTTAAAAAACCGGTATGTGTTGTACATTCGGAGAGGTCATTGAACAGAGTATGTGCAGTATGCGGGAGTATATGCGGAAGTATATGTGGTTTTGGATTTTTTTATTTTTTTATTATTATATCTATATAAATATACAATAATCACATACTTTCATATTTAATTTGCATAATTACATATTTTAGATGCAACCATGAAAATATGCAATCAAACTCAAATGAAATATATACAAATATGCAATAATGAGCTAAATGTATAACAACCATAGATGAATGTAATGTAAAAAAGAGGAAATAGAAGTGGATGGTAAGTTGAACGTAGGTGGTGGATTTAGTTACATGAAGAATAGAGGGTTACGTTGAAAAATTGCCAGCTGAGCAGTTTGACCATTCAAATATCGGGGATTTATCGGCCTTATATGCGGCTATGTGGCCTTATATGCGGCCATGGTTCGTTTTAGACACTGAATTCCCCTATGTGGTAGGTCAAAGGTCTTAACAGCATAAGCGGCCGCATGAACTATTTTTGGAAACATTGCATGTAGATAAATTTAGGTAATAAATTTGTTTTTCTTAGATATATGAAGGATGTTTGTATGAGAGTGAAGGACTATTAAGGTTTATAAGATCAAAGATAGGGATTGAAGTTAATAAGGTTGAAATTTCTGAATATATAGGCTAGTAGAATGAAAGTTAAAATGAACAAACAACTTATTCCATAGTTCAAAGACTTCCATTGTAACCGATAATCTGAGGCACAACACTTCAAACCAACAACATCGTGCAAGACACGTGTGTGACATAAGTGCTTCCCGAACATACCTCCAACATGTTTCAAACACGTCAAGAACATGGTTTGTTTTCAAAACATAGATCGGATACATGTAGGACTTCTTGATTAAAATTTAATCTTTCAATGCTTAAAATAGTACTACTTTTATGTTACCACCCTAACATTATCACGTCTGGTGACTAGCAACAATAGGATCTAAAAATCGTCAAAATTGGCAAAATATTGTTGAAACTTCAAATCGACTCTCCAATACTTCATCTTGGTATAAACTTCTTGGAGAAGTTAGGACAAAGCCATTGAAGTAGAACCAAAACAATATGGTTTCGTCAACTTTCACAAAGTTGTAGGTAAGCCATCAAAATTCATGGAACATTTAATACACATGTTTTCTATATGTAAAGAACCCTATTGTCAGTCATTGCTCAGCATCACATTTGTTTGCCATTTGAAATGGAGAAAAGAAGAGATTATGTGGGTATGTGCTACTTCCATCAATGATTTTTATTTTGATGTTAAGTAAAGCAACCACTAGTTTTATTAACTATTGTCCCTCTAAATCTAAGCTAGATCTACGATCTATCTATTCTAGATCAAAGCTACATCTAGTTTATATTTACAATCCCCATGCATATGGCTCGTACTGTTCATACATAATTGTATGTACAATCGTACTTTATGATTTTGTCATGATAAAGTAGCATTACATTTTATAGGATTTTATTTCAATATTGCTTTATATCTTTTATTTTTAATTTGTAAATTGTTAATCACATGAATTAATAAGTAGGAATCTACCTACTTAAAGAGTGAGGAGTCATTTATTTGTAAATGTGTTATGTGCAAATGTAAGATAGATCTTTATAACATATTAAGAAGGTTCTCATCAAATTTCAACATTTTTTTACAAAAGAGATTTCAAAGTTTCACCAAAATTTGTGTCTAAGCTTCTCTGAAACTTTCTTAAAGTTTCCACTGCCTAGAGAAGTCGAAACCAAGTTGATGCCCTTACCTGGTTGCAAAGAAAATAATAAAACAATTACCAGAAGAGATGTAAAACTGAAAGAGGGATGTACATTTGTACTATGATTATTGATAGGAAACCGAATGACCAAAATACAAAATCAACAAGATTATCTAATAGATGGAGCAAATAAAATATCAAACAGATTCAATTCCGACCTCTAATGAGGCTACCTTGGTAGTAGCCAATGTGGGACTAAATCAATTGCTTGACAAAACCAAACTCACAAATATCAAATAACGCCTAAAACATGGGAAACAACCAAAATAACATTAAAATCCTAGGTAGCATTCAACTTCAAACTACGTCGCAAAAGGTTGTGACCGCCCTACATCATTTATATAATATATTCTAATGAATGGAATAAAAAGTGTAAACTGTGTGATATCAAGGGCAAGCTTCTGTAAGGAGCTAAAATTACAGATTCAAAAAAAATGGTGATTCTATTCATGCCATCCCTTTGGCTTGGACCTAAGACCTCTTTGTAATAAACTAAGGATCTAACCATCTGGGTGTCCCATCTTGGACTAAAAGTTGCAGATTTTAATCTTGTTAACAGTACACATATGTAAGAATTAAAATAGAGATTGCTACTCAAAGATAACTTTCACTGAAAGAAAAGAATGCATAACACGCTCGACATCCATAAATTAGAACTACACATCGAAGATTAGCATGGCACGTGTGCAAGGATGACACGCACAAATCAAGAAAGAATGTATAACAAGATTTAGCTTTCCAGTGATCAAACATAAAATGCTAATATGTTGCTAGGTGGTGATCGATATCACACTATAAAGTTCTTTTTCTTTCTATGTCATGGCCTAGTCCATGCCCTAGTTTGCTAAAAATTTATTGTCAGTATACCTATCATCAGCTTCGAAACCGTAGGTGGTGAAACACCAGCTTCAAAGCCCTCTTTTTACTATTATTCAAAGATTGAAGAAGTTAGGCACCTAAACTTAAGCCCCGGATACTGAACTATTACATAAATGATTTTTCATACATATAATAGTCTAAGACAGAATTATACGCTAATTTCAAAAAAAATTGTTTGACAAAAAACCTCTCAATTTGCTCATGTTCAGAAAGAAAATCACAGTGTAATACCAAAGTAACTAGAGTGAAGAGTCACTATGGGTAAGTATGTTGACAAGCGTGTGGGTCACTGTAATTGTTGTATATTGAAATGTACACCCATGTCCTATATATAGGAGAGGAGGCAATTACAACAAAGCAGACCAAACCCTAATGAGCCAAGGCAAACAGGCCCATGTACATAATAGACTGATTAACCTATTAACTAAATAGTCTAATACTTTGTAACACTCCCCCTCTAGCTCGAGCATGGGTGAACAAAATTTCAAGCTTGGAGTTACATGATTCGATTAAACGATAAGAAATAAATGATAAATAAAAGATAGAAATGTCAATCCCCGTATAAAAAATTGGCACTCCCCTTTAAACAATCCCTAACTAAATATATGATGATGCCTCTTTGAGATGTGTTCAGCATGCTGGAAATGCTCAAGCTTTGGAGAATGTCTTTTAAAGTGCATCTGGAATGAAGAACATCTGATATATGGAATCTAAACGCCATAGCAGAATCTCGCCACAATCAAATTGGACCAGACGATCAGAAGTACCACGACTACACCTTCTTCAATAGAGAGGAATGTGTGAGTGGAATAAGCGCACAATCAACACATCCCACGTACATAATGTGGCATAAACACGGAGGCACAATGTCGATGTAGCAATAGCGGTGTCTTCAAATCATCTAAGAAGTGTAGCCAAATGGGATTAGCGCAGAAGACCGCAGACAAACACAAGCTAGATGAGATGTTGATGGTTGGCATATTAGTTCCATAAGTTTGGCGCAAGGAATGAGGTTTCGGCGAAATTGGCAAAATTTTGCCAAAAAAATTGATTTCGATGGGATTTGGTACTAAAACGTGTGACTATGTCGATTTCGATGATTTCAATGAATTTCGCCAAATTTTGATGAAAATTTAGATATTTGCAATCCTTGTTGTTATTGTTGTTTTTTGAAGAGAAGCAAAGAAGGATTGGGGTTATTTGACCATTTAGTATTCATACATAGTATATACTTATAGTATATCATAATTGCATTGCATATCCCTAATATCTATTCAAATTATTAAATACTTATGCAATGCATGTTTTTTAATTTCTGCAATGTGGACAACATGTATCCTAGTGGTGGTTTATTAGACAATGAGGGTGTCAGGAAGCCAACCACACCAACAAATAATGATTTAGCTTGGAAACATTGCACTAGTGTTCTTGAGACCAATGAAATTATTGACTATTGAGTCAATATCAACAACAAACTATCAACCCAAGTAAAATGTGTGGGGATGTCCTAGATATCCAATATTTGATATTATTACACAAATAAGTACATGCATGTATATAGCTCATACTTGCAAAATTGCATAACTTCATTCCTACATTTTGTCATCAAAATCTTCAAGAAACAGGACAATTCCCTTACCTCCCACATGAAGGGCCACCCCCAACCTACCCCCACATAAAAAAATTATGGCATAAAATGATGCATTTAGGTGTAGAGATCATGCCTATAAAATTTCATAAATTAATTCGTTCATTTGGGCGTCGAAACGGGCACGGTTGCATCTATCAAAAATTTTGTCGAAATTTCAAAAAAATCGGTTTCCATGTTGTCGAAACGGCATCAAAATTGGATACCTCGCTCCTTGGTTTGGCACATGAACCTTAGGCTTGATAGGAATGAAGGCACCATCAAGGAGAAGCCCAAGAAGATCAGAAAAAGATGCAACAAGACATAATGAAGTAGCTCAGTGAAGAGAAATCTAGATGAAAATCCTTGCATGTACAGAATGCACAGGCTAGAAGATGATGACCTTCAGATAACTCTAAAGAAGAAGCAACCAACTGTCTTATGGGAATGCAGCGAGGATGATCAACTGAAGGGTCATCAACACCAAAGGAAACTAGAGGCCAGAATTAGCCGTAACAGCTCTTATCCAGACGTACATAATGTGGCATGAACACGAAAAGCTTGGTGTAAATGATGCAACTATGAGATCCTTCAATGTTATCTCACATGAAGTGATGCTAAGTGGGAATGACGTGCCACAAAGACATCAAGAAAGAAAATGTGTTGAAGAATACGAAGCTCCATGAAGATAGTCTGGAATATATCATCTCTCTCATCTCTAGTCTCTCTCTTCATATGCTCTCTCTCATGTTTGCCTCATACCCACCTCTCTCTCATACTCTCCCTCTCCTCTATACCCCCCCATGCCAACTACGAAGAGAATGAGTAGATGGCGTGAGAAAGAGACATGTGACCCCCCCCCGACACGTGGAAAGACGCACGCATGATGGGCGGGAGGGTGGGAAAGGAAAAATATAAAACAAAAATACTACCGGAATGGAAACTCAGTAGAAAGAGGAGCACAACCAAAACAGAACTCGGTAGGAAAAGGAGTGGCACTGTCGGGAATGGATCTCGATAAGAAACCCAATATCCAGAGTCAATATGCAAATAATCCGTTTATAAGATCCAGATAGAGAAATTAAATGGATCTTTTATTGACCTGAAAAGGACATTTGTCCGACCCTTAGACCAAAAAATGTGGGGCTGCGGGGGCAAAGTTTCCCCAAAAAAAATTGGGCTTGGTCAAAAAAAATAACAATAGGATTTGATTATTATTAGGTATTTGGAGTAGAGATAGACCTTCAAAGGACGTCACAACTTTTATTGAAACAAGCATTCTACAACAAGTTGTGTTGGGTGTGGACGCGCCGTGTAGAATGTCAGGGGTTAGAGGCAGACTCCTGCTGACACCCTGTGTGAGGTTGCTGACACGCCATGTAGCTCCTTTGCTCGAAAATAGTTGATTCTTTGCAAGACGTCGTGTAGGGATCCTACACGTTGTGTCAGATGTCGAAGGCATAAACAGGATCTCTATAGACACGTCGTGTTGGTTGGCCAACACTGCCGTGTAACTTGCGATGTGGACAAAATCTTGCGCGGCCGAGAGAATTATGGACCAATGTTTTGAAATGCGAGATGTGGTATGCGGTCGGCCAGGAAACTGCATAAAGTATAAGCAGAATGCGGGAGCATATGGGGGACATATGCTTTTTTTGATATATTTTTAATAAATTCTATATTAATTAAAAATATAATCGTAATAATAAATTTTATACTATCTAGTTGTACAGCTTAATAGCCAAAATGTACAAACATATCATTACATCATGGAAGATGAAACACATTTTCCTATCATCAAGATGAAAAATCAATCAACAAAACCCTATGTTTATATAATGTACTAGAATAAACAAGTAACATAACCAACTAGCACATGCAGTTCATAGCAGAAAGTAGACCCCACATTTTTCAAATGAACACAATAGGAATAACCACAATAACAAATAGAAGAACATAAAAAAAACTAATATGAAGAAGTAAAGTCAGTTTTAAATAGAGAAGAAGAAGTCATAGGGAATAGAGATCTCAGCCAAGAAGAGTAAACAAGAGTAAACATAATGTTCAAAGTAGGGAGGAAAACAGTAAGGGGTGCAGTGGGTGTCATAGAATAAGAAGTGGTTGGAGACATGATTTTGGAACAGAGAATGGTATTTAGAAACAAGGGAATTATAAACAAGGGAATATTCTTTTAGTGGTGTCAAATAGTGAAGAGTGGAAACAATAACGCAAAATGAAGAAGAAGAATGGAGGAATTGAGGAATTAGGAATGAAGAAGAAGAAGAATGAATATCAATCAGTAGACGTCAGAAAGGAAAATGAGAATACAAGAAACTGGGTACGTTGGTGTCAAAGGAGAAGGGGGAGAAGAAGAGAACTCATGAAATAGGGAGGAGGAGGGGGGAGGAGCGGCAGAATTTACCTCTTTCCCTTCGTAGGCCGGCCTCAAGAGAGGGGGGGAGGAGGCTCGATTTCTTGCTAGCAAGCAGCAACACAGCCATTGCAGCACATGAGGGAGAAATAGCAGCATGGCTGGAGAAGAAGCAACATAACTGAGGGAGAGAAGCTTCTGTTGTCATCGGGGTTGATGGCTTCCACCGCCGCAGCCGCCAAAGTTCATGGAACTTGTTGTCGCTGAGATTGCAAGCTTGTAGGAAGCCACTTTCATAGCGTAGCAGCTATCACAATCACGAGAGTGAGAGAGGGAGTCGGGGGGTCAGTGTTAGATTTTTGGGTTGGGGTTAGAAGTCGAGGCTGGGAGGTTTTATTATGTTTTATGTTAAGTAACCAAATAAAATGTGGAGCCTAAGCGACGGCATATGCCGACAGCATGTCGCATAATCAGCCTAGGCCCAAAAATAGCATTGCATAATTATATGTGGAGCGACTGAGGGTCGCATACACATATGCGGGCCCATGAACTACTTTTTAAAACATTTTTCTGGACTGTAGAACGTCGTGTTGGTTGGCCAACACACCATGTAGGATGTCACTGAAGCATGATCTAACAGTAATCAGCGTCGTCAAGGAGACAAAAAACCTCAGGAACTAGCACCATGGGTTGAGGGGAATTAGTGTCATCTTTTATACTCCCGTAGATCATGTGAACATGAAGAGTGGATGCTCCTTACTTGATCACGACCTGAACGAGACAGGAATTAGTGTCGTCCAAGGTCTCGAGATGTGGTGTAGCGGTGGAGTGATGGGGATGCTTTTATGGCTGGCATGGTGGTTGGAAACTAAGGCAACTGTTATACTCGGAGGCGGACACGGTGGAGACGGTCGTTGGAGCCGAAGACAAATGTTGGTGTGGCTGCTTCAATGGCGGCGGCTACGTACGTTCAACTCGAGGAAAGTGACGACTTGACGATGACGACCATGAGGGAGACTTCATGGCTACTTTGACTGTGGATCGAAAAAGCATAGATCTTCGGGAAGGAAGGCGTCAGCGCATAGATGAAGATCTGTAAAAGGAGAAGAGTGGCGACCATGGATGCCAGGATGTGCCTGGCAGACTGCTGGCCTAAACCATGGAGACGGTGGCCGCCTGCAAACGGCGCTCTTGTTGCTCTCTCTAGGAAGGAGAGGTGGTGTCTAGGATAGCAGGAGCATGGATGGAGAGAGAAGAGGGAAATGGAGGCGGTGGCTAGGATTAGGTTTCCAGGGCACACTCTGATACCATGTTGACAAATGTGTAGGACATCGTAATTGTTGTATATTGATATGTACACCCTTGTCCTATATATAGGATAGGAGGCCATTACAAGGAAGTAAACTAAACCCTACTGAGCCAAGGCAAACAGACCCATGTACATAATAGACTAATTAACCTATTAACTAAATAGGCTAATACTTTCTAACAAAGCACATGTGTTAACATACAGAAAAAAGAGCTTAATCTTGATGGCTAATTTAAGTGTATGACTTGCACCGCGTATTAAAAAGTCAACTCTAATTACAGAATCCATACTTGTCAGATTGGTTCAAAAATGCATGACCTTAAATCTTGTAAACAGCTTAGCCAAGGATATGGAAATTATAGATTTATGGTGCTTTTAATATAAAAAAGTGCATTCCGTCATAAACAGATATTATGATGTCTCATTGGAGATAGCATCGCTCCCATGAGACTTGTGCTAAGACAAGAAAATCATTAGTGCACACACGATGCACCCTCATCACACTGGACACAACTATATCAATTCAAATATAGTTGATATCACTTTTAACACAATTTGATACCAGACGTAAAGCAAATTATAACTTCTGGCTGAGACTGAACAGTGCTAGTACAAAATGATTGCATCAATCACTGATAAGTTAGCAAGAAAAATATACAAAGACAACTGAGGGGAACTAGAAAAGATACTGAATTTAGCATCTGTGATTTTATAAAATGGCAGAGAAAAGATGAAAAAATTATGATACTTACTGCATCCATTTTTTTCATATCCTTTTGGGCGTATTGAGCTACCAAATAAACAGTTGTAAGAAACAAACGATCACATTAATCAGCACGAGAAAAAATACGAGATCTACCAAGAAGACTAGATAGTAAGAGAAAGATACCTAGTAACGACATGCATGCAAAGAAAAATTGTATTAAATGAAAATCAAACCTGCATCAGAAACAACTTAATCTTAGAAAATGAAACTAATTACAACTCCTAGGTATACCAAACAACATATAGGAAAGTCCAAACTTCTTTTTTTGAGGTGGATTGGTAAAGAGAATTTTACTAGCAGTCATGAAATCCAGATTTTGGAGTTGGCGGTATGCTTCATCTCTTGTCATTCCAGAATTTTGATATGAATTTGGCATTTCATTGGTTTTGTTGGTAGTTCTACATAGATCCTTTGACAAAAATATATTGCCCCTCGACTTCTGGATCAAGGAGATACCACGGCAAAAATGTATGACTGGAATTTGTAGCATTCTGCTTATCTTCACTCCATTGACCAATCATTCCAAAATTGAGCTTAGTTCTTAAGAAATTTTACCTTTTGGAAGAAAACAAAAACCACATCTTGGTCAAGACAATTTCAAATATGACATACGGCTTGCAAAATATACAATGAATCGGTCAACAATTTCAAACACAGACATATTGCTTGCAAAATACAGAACTGATTCAGTTATCATACAAACTACAGTAAGTCAAACCTCAGACCATTAGGAGTCCAAATACAAATAGTTGTACACAAAAGCTCATAATTGAACTTGCAACTGAGAAAATACTAGAATATATTGGTGTGTTGTATTATGAACAGGTTAGCCTTTATATGTGAATAAGGGTGGCTGCATATAACTCAAATTCAAGGTGTGAACTAATCCCAGTATATGAAGAATACAAAGAATACGGACATATTTATATATCTAACTCCCCCTCAAATTGGTGTGTATATATCATAAAACCATTTAAGGATTTCGTGAAAAAATCTGCAAGTTAATCCTCTGAATGGACCGGAGTGAGTGTGATAGACTTGTCTTGAACCTTTTCTCAAACAAAGTGGCAATCAACTTCTATGTGCATGGTTCTGTCATGAAAGATAGGGTTGGAAGCGATATTTACTCCAGCTTGATTATGAGATTGTATGTCCATTGCTTCTATCTTACAGAGTCTCTGTTCTTCCATGAAGTTCTTCACCCAGTAGTTCACTAATGACTAGGTCATAGTCCGATATTCAGATTCATCATTAGAGAGGGCAAACATAATTTTTTTCTTGCTTTTCCAGGAGATCAGATTCCCTCTTACAAAAAAACAATAAACGGTCCCATATCACATGTCAATGATAGAGCTTGCCCAGTCTACATCTAAGAAACCATGCACCTTCACGTGCCCATGACCAAAAAGTAAAGAATGCCCTTTCCTAGAGTTCTTTTGAGATTGTGAAGAACTCGAATGACTGCAGCCCGATAACATGAATGTGTTTATGTGAATTGATTAACCACACCAGCAGCAAATGCAATATCTAGTCGAGTAACAATAAGATGATTAAATTTTCCAACCCGTTTATATTGCCATGGATCTGCAAAGAGCTCCCCCTAATTTTTGTGCCACTTGAATTTAGGGTCCATAGGTGAATCTGTGAGTTTTGATCCTAACATACCAGTTTCTTCATAAGGATTAAGAACATACTTGTGCTAAGAGATAACGATTCCTTACTTGGACCTCGCCATGTTAATACCTAGAAAGTATTTTACAAGGCCTTAATTTTTGGTTAGAAATTTTTCATGAAGAAACCATTTGAACCACATAATGCCTTGTTCATTAGCAATTGTAATAACAATATTGTCTACATAGACAACAAGGAGAATATATCCAGAAGATCCATGTTGATAGAAGAGAGAATAGTCCAAGTCATGGGGGACTAATAATTAAAATTAATGCCAGTGAATTAATAATTTAAAATGAAGAATGATGTCTTAACAAGACCACAATACAGCCTATCTACAGATCTGCAAAGCAAAGCAAGTTAAGCGGTGGCCCATGTGGGACTAAACCCCATGGGTTTACAAAGGAGCACAAAGGAAAGGGAAAGCACTTAATAAAACAATATAAATTAAATTAAACACCTAAAAAAACGGTGGTGTGATTAATAGTGCGCTAACGTCTGCACTCATAAGTACGCATAAGCGGGTCACGTCCTTATCATTTCCCCTCGGTTGCAAAAGACTTGACTCTGTCGAGTCAGTGTTGAGATAATGCTCTGGAAGATCGGCATCAATACGAAGGAAATCATCTTCAGTGGTCCAACTAGAGTCAGCAGGGGACAATCAAGCACAAGCCAGCAGACTAAGAAACGTCATATGGGGCCTTGACTAGCGAGCATGGTCTGGTCCTCAAGGAAGGTGTCGATGCGCTCTAGTGATGGATGAGTAAGTCAAGGAAGAGGAGGTTGAGCCGCTAAAGATGGAGAAGGGTAGATAGAACTAGAAGGAGATGTAGTTGTCAGAGGTGGAGACTTGAAGGTACCACGATAAGGGTAAAGATCTTCTACATTGAATACAACACTAATGCTCCAATCTATTGATAGGTCCAGTATGTAAGCTTTGGGTTGGGAATGGTCCTGACTTCCTGAGTCTCCTGACACTTCAGCATGAAGCTTCTGAAAGAATTTTATGGAAGAGTTCAGAATGTTTATGCACTAGAACAAAATCTCCTTGGAATTCCTAGAATCTGTGGTGAGCATCTACAGAAAGTTTATAATTCTCATACGACAATGTAAGTTTTGGAAAATTTTAGTGTACAAATCACAGATATGTTGAGCGAAGGTTTCTGTAGAATGGGAAGGTTAGGAGTCAATGGTCATGGGTATGAGATCAACTGGTTTCCTGGGTATGTAATCATGCACAACTTCATAAGGACTTTTCATGTGTGACCTATTAAAAGAACTATTGTAAGAAAAATCACAATTGCCTAAGTGATCACCCACTAAACATTGCAAAAGATTGCCCCAGCTCCAATTGACCACTTCAATTTGGTCATCTAGGTGATGAGGGTGAAAGGCGGAGAAAACTTGATATTGGTACAAAAAATCTTCCACAGCATCTTCTAGAAGCTAATAAAATTGACATCACGGTTAAACACTATGGTGGTGTGGAGTCCATGTAGTTTGACGACCTCATTGAAGAAAAGGCAAGCAATGCAAGAGGCATCTGACGTCTTACTACAGGGGATGAAATGGGACATTTTGAAAATCGATCAACCACGACGAACACAGAGTCATGGCCACGTGATGTGCAAGAGAGGCCAAGAATGAAATCCATACTCAAATATTTCCAAGGTTCAAGGGAAATTGGGAGGGGAATGAGTGTAAAGATCGATATTTAATTTCATGGCTTTTGCTAACAAACAAGTAACATTGAGATGTGATGTGTGCCATCTCTCAATGTAGAGATGGATAATAAAATTTATCGAAGACTAGTGCAATGGTCATACCCTTATTTAAATGACCAGCGAGACCACTACTACACGAGTGTGTAATTCCCACACCAGAAAGTCACAAAGATAGGTGTTAGGAATAAAAAGTTGGCTAGCACAAAAAAGAAACCTAACTTGAATCACAAAAGCAGAGAAGAGGACGGGTCTCAAAAACTTTGAATAGATAATGCCAAAGTCAAAGCACGATGGATACTGGCCCTTCATGCGGTCAAATCTGACAACTGCAACAGTCATAGAATGAAGTGTGCTCATACAACGACTTAAAGTATCAATCACTTTATTCTCAACACTCGAATAATATTTGAGAACCAAGGTGTATTCCTGGAGAGACTCACACCACTTGGTGTGGCAAACATTCAAGCTCAGGTCAAGAAGCGCAAAGCTTGATGATCTGGCCATAGAACGAACTCTTGGTACAACAAATAATGCCACCAATGACGTAAATATTGTACGACTGCATTTTTTTGTCATTAGTGTTATACTTGCATTTGGTGCCATTAATTTTCTCACTTAAGAAGGCAATCGGGTGGCCTTCCTCACTCAACACATCACTGATGCCAACACATGGAGCATCACAAGAAAGGGGGTAGAGAATTTCAAAATGCAAAGAACATGGGCTTCCGTCATTTTCTTTTTAATTGGTGCAAAGGGTTGTGTAGCAGGTCCATTTGTCTGTTTGAGAAACCCGATGAGTCATCATTGTATTGAACTCTCGAATAAAGCCGCAATAGAAGGTGGTGAACCATGGAAACTACGATGCTCATAAACAGTTTCAAGCTCAGGCCACTATGTGATGGCTCACTTTTTCCGGGTCAGGAGTAATGCCATCAGCGAATATAATAAATCCCAAGAAAACAACCTTGCTTTTAAGGAACACTTCTTCAAAATGATTTACAATTTCTTTGAACAAAGTGCATCAAAGACAAGAAGGTGTGCAAGATGTTCTTCCTTGTTCTTGGCTAAGAGCAAGATGTCATCAAACTAAGCCACCAAATTTTCCAATGAATGATCGTAGGACATATTTCATGACCCTCATGAAAGTACTTGGTGCATTGGACAAACTGAAGGGCATGACCAACCATTCGTATAATTTGTCAGGAGTCTTAAAAGTTGTCTTCCATTCATGCATCTCCTTGACACGAATCTGGTGATATCCGGACCCAGAGGTCGACCCGACAGAGGTCTCGGGTCATGGGTCTTTGGTTCAACCGTCGGGTCGACCTGATGACGTCATCATGACATTATATATATATATATATATATATATATATATAATGCATAATTAGAGTGAAGATGGAATACACTCGAGTGTACCGGACGAAGATGCTATATATCTCAATTTTTTTACATCATAAAGTAGTTATTATAAAAATTTGAACCATTGAACTTATTAAATATCATAAGAACATCCTACAAAATAAATTTCAGCTCATTTGGACACTTATAGGTCATGCAGCTAAAGGGGACAAAAATCATGCATTTCAAACTAGTTTTGTACGTCGATTTTGTTGTCCTTGAATGACTGACTTACACTCATCCAAATGGGCTCAAATTTTACATGGGGCCTATTAATATTGTAATAATGAAGATCAATGGATTCGATTTTGAAAAAATATGGTCTAAGTAGCCAAACACCATTGAGGTGTACGGTGTGATCTATACACTCGAGTGTATTCTAGCGTGACTCTGCATAATTATATATATCATACTAAATTATATATAGTCACACTTTTCAGTAGCAACCACCCCCTATGCGAGTATATATTAACATTGCATCAAAACAAAACAATAATTCAAATTCCAAATAAGAAAGCATGATAGATATATAAGAAAACAAATTAGTACATGTAAAGAGTCACTTATGAGTCATAACTCATAATTTTCATACATACAAAAAGGCATGGCAATTGGAAATTATGTCTGAAGTAAAACATTAAATCAATACATCAATATTCTAAATATAAAAAATGCAAGTTAACTTGTACAATGATAGGGAGAAAATTTGAGGGGACTTAAGATGAAATTGGACAAAATTAGAGGAAAACTAAAAATGGAGAAGGAAGAACCTGGAGGTTGGAGAAGGAGACAGTAGTCGATGATTCAATAGTATAGGAGTAGCACATAGAACATCCTCCAGTAACCTTGAGGCGACACTTTTCAAAATGACCAACATAAACCTTCACGTAGCAGCCACACTTCCTAAATAGCTAGAAATAGCTAGCATAATAGCAGCAAGTATTGCACACAAAGCCACAGTTGGGGAAGAGGGTGACTATAGGATCTGTGAGAAGGAAATAGGACAGGAGAAGGGGGGGCAGAGGGCTTACCAGTTGCAAGAAAGGATGGGGGCAGAGACATAGACACCCTCAACAACAAATGATGTGGCAGCAGCTATTAGGAGCAACTAGAGAGGAGTCGGTGCTCAGGACCCTTCGACCAAAGTGAAGGGGGAGAAAGAGTTGTAGACTCATAAACCATTACGGGGGAGAGAGAGCCCAAACGTCGTGAGAGCTCATCTGGCGGTGTAGGGGGAGAGGGAGGTTCACCGATGTTGTCATGTGAAAGCTCCAACTAAGGATCCCGTCAGAAAAAGAGCTCCCACCGGAGGCTCTACTAGTCGCAGCCCTAGTCGGCACAAAGGGGCGTCGGGAGGGGGCGAGTACGAGAGATAATCATGTCGAGAGTCGGGGGCATCGGGCATAGAGGGAAGGGGTTCTATGGTTTTTTTGTTTTAAGGGTTTATGTAATGGTTTGGGGTAGGGGAAAGATCCGTCCCGAATCGGCTATAACCAGACTGGGACAGCAGGTCAGCGGTTGGACCTCACTTCGTCGGCGATTTAATTGCTTTTCTTTGCTAAAAAATGGGTTTCTAACCCACCCGAACCGCCACACTGACGGGGTGGCGGTTCAACCGGTTGAACTGGCCGGTCTAGGTCAGGTTTCAAAACTTTGCGCTAAGTAAGTCAATCTTGGAGAACCATTGTGATCCTGTCAACAAATCCAAGATGTCCTCAAGCTAAGTCATGGGGAAGCGGTACTTGACGGTGGTTTTGTTTATACAGTGATAATCTAGGATTTTGATGATACAATGACAATCCAAGCAAATTTTCAAACTTCCATCCTTTTTTGGGAGCAAGGAGAGTTGGGACTGCACAAGGGGCCTTGCTCTCACGAATGAACCCTTTGATAAGGTGGGCATCAACTTAGCGTTTCAATCTAGCATGTTCGGCTGGGTTCATTCGGTAATGTGGACGATTGGGGAGTACTTAACCCTAATATTCGGGGTTGAGCTCTAAGGGGACTAAGAATTAAATTAATGCCAACTAATTAACAATTCAAAATATAAGATGATTTATTCATAATCATATAAAGGTCTTAACTAGACCACATACAGCGTATATATAGGTCTGCAATCCAAACCAAGTTAAGTGGTAGACATGCGGGATTACACACCATGGGTTTACTAGAGAGACCAAAGGCAAGGGAAATAACTTTATAAAACAACATTAATTAAATTAAACTCCTAAAGATGTTGGCGCGACTAACAACGCGTCAGCATCTGCACTCCTAAATACGTAGAGGCAAGTCATGCCCTACATCACATGGCTTGATCGTCGTAAACCAAACTCTTGGTCAAACCAGCTGAACTTCTTAGACTTTGCTCGGGCTAACTACTTCAAGCCGTATAGAGATTTATGAAGCTAGTAAACTAGGTGAGCGGTGAGCATCCCCTAAGTAAGAAAACAGATCTCCTCAGAAAGGTCACCGTGAAGAAAGGCTAACTTGAAGTTGAGCTAATGCAAAGGCTTAAAGAAGTGAGCGGACAAGGAAATGAACTACAGAAATGTCATTTTGGCTACCGGGGAGAAGGTTTCCAGTTAATCCTCTCCATAGACTTGTGAGTAACCTTTTTCCATAAGACTAGCTTTCAACCTATGAACAATCCTATATGGACCAACCTTGATAGAGAAGACCCATACGTAGTCGATCACTGCTTTGTTTGAGGGGGCAGGCACATGACTCCATGCATTATTCTCAGAGAGAGTGCTCATCTTATCTTCCATGGCTTGTAACCAACCAGGATGACTTTGAACAAGATACAATATGAGATATCGAGACAGATGATAGATTAGAAATAGAAGCATCAAAAGAAAGTGATAAGCAGTCATAAGAGACAAAGTTCGGAATAGGGTGCAAAATACATGATCATATTTCCTTACGTAAGGAGATGAGCCTATCATCTAGATCAGGCATAACCCCAGGATCCTCAGGATTAGCAGATATTGGAGAAGAGTTGAGTTGTGTCACGTCATCTTGCACCTATAATGCATTATCCTAAATACTTGTAGGGTGGTGGTGATCATGATGAGGACAAGGATCAAGAGGGACAGTGGAAAAATTGTGCATAGGAGTGGGATTAACAATCACAAAAAAAATAAAAAAAAAGATGTTCAATTTCCTGAGCATCTTGAGAAACATCCAAAGATTGTCCAAAGTATGGAGTATCTTCAAAAAAGGTGACATTACAAACACAAGAAAATGATGTTCACAAGGGTTATAACAGCGATTGCCTTTTTGTCTATGGAATACCCAAGAAATACACACTTGGTGGCTCGAGGACTAAGCTTGTCGAGACCAACATCAAGCTCATGGACAAAATGAACGCAGCCAGAAATCTTTAGAGAGTAATGTATAGGGGCGGTTAGGATACAAAATATGAAACATGATTTAATTGTTCAAAACAAATGAAGGCATACAATTGATCAAGTATGTAGTTGTGGGGAGTACATCCCCCCAAATCTTTAGGAACATGCATATACGGGAGAAAGATCATAGTTGTCTCAATATTATGCATGTTTGTTCATTCAGCAATGTTGTGTTGTTGGGGTGTATGAGGACTAGACAACTGATGAATAATCCCTCTAATAGATATAAACTAATAAAGGTTGTGTTTGCTATGGTGGAGTTGCACTGCAAATGGTACCGTCAAACTATATAGGTTTGAATTGCACTTTTCGTCTTCATTATGTTTGGTTACATAGTAAGCTAGAAAATAGATTCCATCTCATGAAGGAGTAGCAATAGCAGACAACAGCTGCGTGAAAGGGTTCTTTCTACACCAAAATGCACCTCTTTGGGCACAGTACAAATTCTTTGAATTCTTGCAAAAAGTACAGTTGGTTGTGCACAGAAACTCGTTGATTTGTTTGCATTTATGTAACCAAACAAAAATAAACTAATGGGATGATGGAATTGAAATCTAACTAGTTGCTTTTACACCCTACCAAACATGCCTTAAGTGCATGACTAAAATACTCTTAGCATTGTTTGTACAAAGATTGTGGAATTCTTGTGTATTTCAACTTCCAGACAAATTTTGAACAATCAACAAGTTTCAAAACTATTTTTCACTAAATATAACCATGTTTTAAATCAATCACTCAAGTTTTGACAAGGTCTGGACCCCAAATATCAGAATGAAAATATTAAAGCAGAATCAGCACACATATGATCTTGTGATCGAAAAATGAATATATGGTGCTATCCTAATGACAAGCCTCATAGTCAAGTTTAGAAAAACTAGAGTAGTGAGGATGCAAAATTTATATCAACTCAAGAGATAAATGACCTAAGACAATTATGAATATGCACGGATTGATGCAATCATGAAAGCTTTCGGAGTCCTGCCAAGATAGTAGAGATCAGCCTCCTGAAACCCACCACCAATCATTGCATGTGTCTGATGATCCTATGTAAAACAACAATCTGGGTCAAATGTAATGGCCGATCGAAGTGAGCGAGATAATTTAATAATGAAAAATAGATTATATATGAAAGGTGGGACAAACAGAGTTGATGGTAGGGTGATATTTGTAAGAGGTGAGATAGCCCTGGTGTCTTAATAGACAATTGAAGAACCATTAGCAATGGTGACTTGGGATGTATAGGCCTCGGTGGTGGATAGGTTAGAGATAACACTGGAGATACATGTAATGTGATCTGTTACACCTGAGTCAAGAATTCAAGAAGACAAACCCAAATCAGAGATTGAGAGATGCACTCTGTAAAAGAACTTGATACTCCTGACTTTAGAGCATAAGAGGCGACATAGGAAGATGCATGTTAAGATGCTCAAAACTAGAGTAGTTGATTGGATTCTTCACCGCTCATCTTGACTTGATGAGTGTATTGTTAGAAGGTTTTACTACAGAGATAAGGTTTGTAGTGAAGGACATAGGAGGGAAGCCATGGAGCTCGTAGCATGTCTTATGATAGTGGCCCTTCTTGCCACAGTGGGTACACTAAAGTCAATCCCTTCCTCCAAATAAAATTTTGCCCCCCCTACCACCACAACCATGTTCCTATATAGAGAACATGTCGGTGGTGATCTGGGAAACAGGTGTTAACCGATTTATAGTCATAGTTATCAGAGAATTCGACTTGAGGAAGGGTCGTAGTTGTCAAAGAATCCTACGTGAGGAAGGCGCATCAGTTATACAGATATCACTCTCTGGAAGAGTTGGAGGCTCCATTTACAAAAGTATTTGAATGTTGACTCCGTCGTACTGCTTGTGAAGACCGACAACAAACTTGATGACCGCCATCTAATCTCATTGTTTCTAAAGCCTGACTAGATCAGTGAAAATGGGAAGTAGGCTATTCAAATCCTGCATGATGTGAATAAGCTCCCCAAAATATTGTTGTAGCCTTTTCCTCCTGATAAAGGATGTACATCTTCACTGACATATCATACTTCTTGAGAAGTTATATGAGTATATAACTTAGAGATGATCCCATACGGACATACAACTTGCCAAAGGACCGGTGATGTCTACTACCAAGGGCTCCATGGAGTTCCATAATGCAAAGAGGAGGCAAGCATCACGTTGCTCCCATTGGAAAAGGGGGTCATCATCGGGGGTATCTCGGTGATGTGTTTGCCCTTTCCTTGACCCTTGAACCATATGGTAGTTTTACGACTCCATTTACTATAGTTGTGTCATTTTAGCTTGCTAGCAGTGATGACAAAGTTCTATACTAGAAGAGGAGAGAGATGAGGCTTCTTCTCTGTCTCCCATTGAAGTTGACGACTAACCACACCAGACTCGACGTGAAATGATAGACTTGTCATGTTTTCCTTCAATGAAAATAGATGTGTCTCTCTTCCTTGTGACACGTGGTGTTGATTCGAGGACATGTCATGTGTAGGTGATGACACGACATGTTAGACTAGGATACGTATTATGGCCATCACTGGGAAAAAGTTCCAGATGGAGTGACACATCATGTCAGGGAAAGGACACACAAATAAAGGGTGCACCGTCTCTACCGCCACTGCCAGAAGCAGCAAACCCTAAGCATAGTGGTCAACACGCCGTGTCCAGAAAGGGACATGTTGTGTCTGTCGCCGCCAAAGTTGGATTTTTATCGGGCATTGGTGTGTTGTGTTTGTCGATAGATATGTCATGCATGTAATGGTGTAGCAACACCGCATGATGTTGAATAGAGGGAATGAGATGGGAGTCACATTGGCAACGATGTGATGATGTTGGAGACAAGCAGGGTCTCCGGGAGAGATCTGGAGACGTCGAGATCATTTTCCTCAGCGACATGGAGGCATGGAGACACTTCTATTGGAGGAGATGTCTTCCTCTAACATTTCGAAGCGGAGCAATGTAAGTCCATGCTAGAAGAGAAGAGAACAATTGGCGGCAGTGTTCCCAGAATGACAATATTTTCCTAGGCTTGATCGTAGTTGTGCCGTAAGATGTTGTCTTTCTCATCTATAACTGGACTTGATGCTCTAATACCATGTAATCGGGATGCTACCGGCATGTAATGGTGCATTTTTATAACGAATATGGCTAACCTTTCTATAAGAATAAGGGTGGCTACCAATAACCTAGATACGCAGTGTGGGACTAATCCATGTATACAAAAATACAAGGAATATAGACAAACAGATTTATCTAACAAATCAGAAGTACCTTCAATAGTGAAACCTGGTCAACATTGTAAAAAAACATTTCAGAGTATTAAAGGAGCACTCATTAAGGTGCAACATAAACTGATGTTATAAATAAAGATCATTCAGTTATTGAATTTTAAAAAAACTGGAGAAAACTTGAAACAAGGAAGATGAAAGCAAAATGACATTATGTATTGAATTAACATCATAACAAGTAGTTGTTTGGTAACCAGCTCCCTTATCGTTACACTTGAGATAACCTTTCAGTTACACAATATTCTATTCAAAAACTAGAATTCAAATTGTATAATAAGCTGTGAATGCATGCAATGGGCTAGAATCACATTGCCACTTTGGTGTTCAACTTTTCACCATCAATTAATTGCAAAAACTCCTAACCACTTGATCGCATCAGCAGTCAAGAAAGTGCATCAGGCACAACAAGAGTACAACACTTCGAAATATGATCTACCCCTATTTTGAACAACATTAGCCATTACATTGTTGTTGCTTGAAACAAATTATATGAGGAAATGGTGATGCGGCTAAAACTGGTTTCAAGTTACTACATTTCTGTATGGCAATGTGACACTGCCAGGGCATTTTGATAAGAATTCAACGTACAGAAATCAATCGAATTCAAGGAAAAATATTTTGTGGAGTTTAAAGCCATTAGCAAGATTTAACAGAAATAGATCTGGAAGGGAAAATAATTGATGTTCAACTAATATCTCACAGAGTTCATCTCAGTTTCATATCCACCACCAATTGCTAAATTATTGACGCATATGACTCACAAAGTTGGATCATTTTCTGAGGCACACTAACTGAGAAAATAATACAACAATTAATGCTATGGTCATTTGCTGATAAAGATAAGTGGTTTCAAGTTCCTAAGATCACCTATGCACAAACCAGAGTTAAGAGTTTTAGAATATTCATACCCTAGCATGAGACAATGTAATAGCAGCTCCGATTTTGAACCAACATTAAACTATAAATGATGCTCTTGACTCTGATCATCCAAATGCAAACGTTTCATTGCAGGATATTTCTTCTGGAGGGTACGATTATCAAAGCTTGTACTTTTTAAGTGACGAAGCCATGTCGTAAAGACCTGCACACTTGATGAATAACCACAAGAGCAAAAAAGGGAAACACTTTCTTCTAGGGCCATCACTTTGATTCGATGTTATTGGTTACATCACCAGTTCATCTCAATAAGCTTAGGAAGGGAACGCATACCCACTTGTTACATCACCAGTTCATCTCAACAAGATTAGGACGGGAACAAATATCCACTTAAAATAGATCATGTGCATGCCAATATGGAAATTTTTAATGATTTTATTTTTAATTAGAGAGAATCAATTTGTATCTTCTCTTCATGAGGGGAAACTCTAAGATTTCATATACAGTTGGGGTACATCAAAGATTCGCTCTGAACCCAAATTCTTTCATTCTCATCATGGATAAGTTTACCAACCATGTTCAGGATGAATCCCTTCGTGTAATATTATTTGTTGATGATATTGTGTTGATTGATGAAAGAGAAGACAAACTGAATTGTAGAGTTGAAATTTTGAGAAATGTGATTGGATCTAATGAATTTAAGATGAACAGAGATCAAATAAAGTATATATGTTGCAATTTCAGACAGTCTACTACTGTGAGTGATTGTGACAAATTAGTTAGGAGTGGATATAACATTTTCAAAAGTTCATTACTCGGGTCAATCATTCATATGGATGGCAACATTCAAGATGATGTATGTCATAGGATCACAGCAGGATGAATGAAGTGGAGAACTGCAACTGCAGACTTTTTGACTAGAAGATCCCTTTTGTATTGAAAAGTAAGTTTTGTAGAATAACTATCAACCAGCATGTTGTACGGGAGTGAATGTGGGGTAGCAAAGGAACAAGGTGTGATCAAGATGAATATGGAAGAATTTTGGATGTTGAGATAGATGGATGTGTGGGAGGACAAGGAAAGACCATTTGAGGTAATTATGTAAGAGATAAAAGTGGGAGTGACGAGCATTAAGGACAAGCCACATAAGGTCACCACTCCAGTGGTATGGACATGTGCAATGCAGACAAATGCATCAATTCAGGGTAAAGTTATATAGTCGAGTATAGTTGATAGAAGAAGAGGCATGGCTAGCTTAACTTCGGGAGAGCTTATAAGAAGAGATTTACAATATGTACATCTGAATTTAATATCACCCACAACAAAGCTGAATGGAAAAGAAGGATCCCTGTCGTCAACCTCAACATGGTTAGGAATGGGGTGTAGATGACGATGGTTAGTATCTGAATTTCTTTCAAATTACTAGCGGTTAATTTAGCCTTATTTTTATGAGGTGTATCAAAGTATCCCTTGTAAATAGTCAAATCACATATTATTTATCATAAGGAGACTAGATTATGAATGTAATACAATTATCAAAAGAAGAAAAATTCACAAGGGTAGATATCCCCGTTCCATCCATTTAACCATGTCATCAAGGCGCCCACCTAAGCTCTAGGCAAGGCACCTCAAACTAGGCACCTAGACTCTTGAGTGCTTAAAATGGGCGCCTAAGGCCTTTTAGGCCCAAATTAAGCCACTTCAAGGGTAAATTAGCATGAATTAGGTCCAGATTTGGTCAAAGTAGATCATCATGAGCGAGTTTATGGTTGAAATAGGTCTGATTTAGGAGAAATCAGGTCAAATTTTGGCAGTTATGTCTGATTTGGAGAAACAAGTCTGATCTGGGGGAAATGTCAAGAAAATTTGGACTGGTTTGGCCAAATCGGGTTTCATTTAAGAAAATATAGGTTAAATTAGAGGAAGTAAGGTCTAACTAGGTCATGTTATACAAAATTAGGTCTAATTAGGCCTAATCAGGTCAACTTTGGGCAAATTAGATCTGATTTAGGGAAAACATGTTTGATTTTGAGGAAATTTCTAATTTGGCCAATTTGGGTCTCATTTAAGTCAACATAGGGTAAATTAGGGAAGTGGGGTCTGTTTATGTCATGTTATGCAATATTTGGTCTGATCTAGTCCAAATCAGGTCAAGTTTGAGCAAATCAGGTCTCATTTGGGGGAAACATGTCTGATTTAGAATATAGGTCTGCTTTGGGAAAATTAGGTCTGATTTGGCCAAATTAGGTCTCATTTAGGTAAATACAAGAAAAGTTGAGGTCTGAAAAGCTTATACTATGCAAAATGAGGTTAGATTTAGGTCATATTATGTCCAATATAGATCGAGATAGGTCAAATTAGGGCCAATCAGGTCTAGTTTAGGTCATGCAGGTGTGATTTAGGCCAAGATATAATTGTTACAACTTAGATATAACCATTAGAAACATACATAGTAATGTATCTATTTGAATATAGCTAAATGTACATGTAATTTTTACTATATATATGTAAAAAAATAGCAAAAGCATGTAGACCCGCCTAGGCGCCCTAGGCTCCCTATCAAGTCCATCATGCCAAAGATTCACTTATTTGTGTTCCTCAAAAAGCATTTATGGGTGAACTATGTAGACTATCACCAAGCACTTCAAATCCTTTACACTTCAAATCCTTTTCTTACAAGCACTTCAAATCATTTTCTTTGTCTCCAAGTCCTAAAATAAGGTAAAATGAAGCAGATATTTCAAGCCTCCGTATATAGTGTGAATCAAACAAGGACTTGAAAGGTTTTTTGCATAATATGAACATGTATTATTGGAATGGTTGTCTCAACTAGATTGGAATTTTGAATCAAAAGCTACCAACTGCAACTTTTTGCAAAATTCAAAAGTACAAAAATATGTATTCTTTGTCATATGGTTAGAAGTTGAATCTAAGGGATTCCAAATGATAGTGTTAGGGGCAAGGATTTGACATTCCAGTCTCGAAGCCATTTTGCCACACGTGGAAATGGATTTTTTTTTATTTTGATGGAAATTTCAAGAAATATTGGTCTGAGAAGAATTTTTTATTGAAATTATGACAATATAGAAACCATAAAAACAAGATGTGAGTTATCAAAACCAATGTGAAAATCTTGTGATAGTGTTATTTAAATAAAAGACATGTATCCGAGTATCCAACTCGTAGGTTAATGAAATAATCACTTAAAATGGGGCTAATAACAATTTCGAGAAGTGATAGAAACCTAAAACCATTAGTAGTGTCTAGGTATTACCGATTATTAAATGCTAAATATAGTATTACACAAAACTATCAAATCAAAGAAAAATATAACCCAATATGACTATGTTTTGTCAGCGAAATTTTATTTTTATTTCAACAATTTTGATCAAGTTTGTATTGATGTGGTCGGCTTTGTGAACCTACATACCAACATTTCTATGGAAATGCCAGCCCTGTCAATAGACCAACCGGTTAGCAAGTTGCCCCCTGAAGAAAATTTGGTGGAAATTTCAATAATTTCTTAGATATTTGAATCCTTATTAGGACAAAATTAGAGTCATTCCTTATGCACCTATTTTATAAGACCTAGCATTAGTGGAAAAAGTTGGTTGTTAAAAGAGGTACTTATTATCTCCATACAAGAGCTTAGACGTAGAAACGTTCTAGTTCTAAGTCATCTCAGGATGGTGGGTGAGTGTCATAGAAATATTGAAGTTTCAAGCATATGTAATCACATTCAAGTATGGCATAAGCATTGCTCTGAATAACAATATGTGGTGTACGGATGGAGAGGGTATTGCATAAAGTAAATGTGGTATGTGGAAGTATAAGCATTTTTATTTAATATAAAAATATATATAGATATTCATATAATAATATATCAAGCTTATAACATATTAGATTTTAATTGCAAAAAAAAGTTCTTTATATATAGTATCTAGATATAAAGAAATAAATATACATGTACAAAATGTAAATATATGTTAACAGATATAAAATTTGTATTATGTGTACATATATACGTATATGTATGTATGAGTATGAAATGTATACACAAATATGTATGAAAACAAATGTGAAATGTGGGTATATATCTATGTGTGTACACGCTATTCAACAAGCAGTGTTTAATCAATCCACTTATCATCCACATGTGCGGCCCTAGACTGTTTAGTGGACCGTTTAGCAATATGTCGTGAGGCTAGGTAACCGCACATGCATAAGTGGTTGCTTATGTGGCCATATGCACTAATTTCCCATATAATGGGAATATCGCATAAGCATGAAATCCTTGATCCAATGGTTATGATATTAAAAGATGCAAGAAAATATTGCTGACAAATATACAAAAAAATCTCACAAAAGATATATTAAGGAGATAAGGGCGAAAATTGTTTGAAGACCATTGTGTATGTTATAAATGAGGCATAGAAATTGAAACAAATATGCATGTTTACGATTCTTGGCATATCCTAGGATTCATAAACATAAATCAAAGAATATTACTGTCAGGACCCACTCTTTAAATCAGCATAAATACCAACCATTAGAGATAATCCCAAACCTAAACCCATATTATGAAATAAAATAATGAATTCTCGACAAAAGCGAATAAACAATATACGAAAAACACAACTAATTTTTTCCTTTTTCTTTGTTCACAAACTCATAAATCAATGTTACATCAAGGACATCTCATTGAGATATCACAAATCATATTCAACTCCATTAAATCCAGAATCAAATCTTGTTCTCATATGCGGTTCAGTTTACAACAGATACATGTACATTGATGAACAAACTTAATCTACAACCCATCTCGGGAAAGAGAGAGTATAGGGACATTCTAATCTATCTAGATTATGCTATTTATATCCTCCTTGTCGTGACCTCTCCGTTGAATAGCATTATACCTAAAAACATTTGAAACAACCTCATGAGACTCATATAGAGCCCCAATGAGTGGATACCTCCCACTCAAGCTAGGTACATGCATCAACATCACATTAAGTATAATAAACTTAACATAAACATGCAAATATTGAAAAGTCTAGCAGATAGTTCTGTCGTGAGTCATTTCTAACTAGCGATGATAATCTAATCCAACAAATAAGGTAATCACTTAAACCAATTATAAATTTGAAACATCTTTTAAAGCATGTCTATGAACAAATCAAAGATACTTCTTAATTCATATTAAGAATCCTACTGCATGAGTAATAAGTCAAGTTCTTAGTATTTTGAATCAATACATAACTATAACATTATATCTGTGACACTCCACCAGCCGGACTAGGAACACATCATGTAGTCCTGAAGTTGAAGTACACATAATACATATCTACCAAGCAATACTATCAAATAACAGGCAATCCAACTCATATTCAGAATGGATATAAATCCCATCATTTATAACTTGTCAGCATGACATATCATGATATGAAATAGAAAATGTCCATAGCAACATGATTACTTTCCACAACAAGAAGCATAATCAAAAATGACAAATTATCAAGTAGCAGTACAAGGAATGTAACAACCATTCAAATCATGTTCTACATGGCTTATCATCTTTTATTCATTTGCCATGAAACTACTTGGCTTGTACCTCACCAAGTAGAAGTCGCCACGCCTGATTCTCGTGTCAACAACTCACTGTCACTATCTTAGGGTTAGCCGGCCACCCTAAGATATCACCAACAGACCCTGGCCACCTCAGGGTTGCCTAAAGTGGCTCACGTCCTCATCTCAGGTACACGAGATAGGAACCAGCAAAACTGTATATCACATATCAGAGTATTTCACATATTTTTTACTTTTCACATATTTCATTTCAATAGAGTCTATTCCATCTGGACATAGACTTTCACAACAAGGATTTAGGGCCAGAGCCACTCCAGATGACTCACTCCTAAATCTTAGTGGTCTAACCTTTAAGGTCTCGATCCACACTCCAGAAATCCTTCTCATAATTCATCGATTACTACAAGGAGATTCGTTTTGTTTCCCCTAGTGTGGTCCTCAGGGGAAACTCACGGTGTTCAGGGCACCTAACTAGACGTTCCATCAATTCACTTGTTATTAGTCTCTTTTACTCATCTCACAAGAATTCAAAACATCATATATCATATATGTGTATTCTCGTGTAACTAGAATAACATGAAACAGATTAAGTTTATCAATAAGGGCAATGATCAAAGTAAGAATCACAATAAGTCTATAGATTGCAACAAATATGATTATTTCTATCTTCTACGTCAACTCATAGCAATCATCAATAGTGGGCTTTCTGCCCGAGACAATCTTATTGTCCAGCATTTACCCCATTAGGGTTTTATCATCATCAGTGGGATTTCAGCCCTAAACGTAATCTCATTATGCAACATTTACCCTTATCAGGGTTTCTCAAATGTAAGGAGTGAATATTAAATTCAATTTCAACATAAATCTTATCATCTCATTGTATATCACAGCTCTGAACAAATATTAGCAGAGGCATTAAAACTAGCAACATTAAAAGCATATAGATATCGTGTATCATTCCTCATACTTAGAATAGATTTATCATACAACATATGCATGTTCCATCCAATCTGAATAGATGTCAATAATTTCATGCATATACATGCATAACAGACTTAGTTCTCTTCTTCTTTTATTTCACATTCTTCATATGGGTTTACTAATCAACACATGTTGATTACCATTTGAATTCCCTCAAAATAGTTCATTCTCATAGTACAAGTATTCTATCAAACAATCACAATACACGAACACATTCTTGTAAATCAATTCAAATGCTTGAACCTCATCATTTAATTGAATTAAACTACAATTATGTACATTCCTTAATCCCTCATTTGAGATTGTCATTCATTAGCACCATCTAGCTCAACATTTTAGGGTTAGAGTTTGTTTCTTAAATTCGTCTACTAATTCTCATCTTTTTCCTTCAATTCATATTCATTAATCTCAACTTCTCTCATGTCATGTTCATTAAATTACTGGAACCAATCATTTTTAACTCACTTGATATACAATACTTATCTATTCATTGATATCCATCAAAGTCTAGTTTTAGTATGTTCCATTCAATTTGGCTCAAGCCACATGTAATTAAATAAGGTATTAAAGACTTCATCATAATAACTTCATTAGTTTCATCTTTAACTTGCCATCACCATCAATACATTTTCTTTTTCATATCATTTCTTACATTTAGATAAGTGTACCATGTCATTGACTTCTAATGTAATTCCCATAATAAAAAATGATCATTCTTTATTATACCAAAACAAATGCATTAGACTTAGATGATATTAGTAAGACTCATCATATTTAATTGAAGTATTAATACTTTCAACTTCAGCATTTGATCACATTTACAACATCATATACAAGTTCTAGCTTTATCACTCATAATTGTCTTAGTAATAAACTTTTAGGATTTTTAAGAAGTCATTCCTTAGTTCAACATATCATATCATTCAAGTAATCCAATCATGACTCAAGGGTTCATTAGGGTTATTCACAAACATGGAAATCCTAGTTTTCATTTTCACACATTTCATTCATCAATCATAAGTACACATTGATTAATTGACCCATTTCATTCACTTCCTCAACACAAATCCTAATAAGGATATGTGGTCATTCAATTCCATTAATATTCAATAATACACTTGTATCATACAATCTAGTACAATTCAAATATGATTTTACACATGTCAATTCAATTCCAAGCATATCGGCCATTGGGCTGATTTTTAGGCAAAATTCACATGAAATAGCATAGTCGTCTACCCATAAGAAAAACCCATGGATCCTCAATCAATATATCAGGAACTAATCAAGTTCCAATCAATGATAAATAATCAAAATCAGTAGAATTGGATCCCCAATATCTTTCCCAAATCAAATCCAATCACATACATGTACAAACAAGGTTTCTAATTGTTTTAGCCGAATAGAATTAGGCTTTTAACATGAATACAAAGCTTAGGAGGGAGAAAAACACTCACCTCAGGTGCCAAGCACCTTAATTTCGTAGGTCAACCTCTGAATTTTTGGAAACCCAATCAAACTCTTGCAAAAGAATCCAATTCTTTCTCCTCTCAACTCAGAAACCCTAGAAATGGGGATTAGAAGAGAAAGATTGAGAAAAGGGGGAGATTTGATGTGATTTCGAATCAAATCAGGGTAGGGACTGAATCTTGACATGTTAGAGAAGATTCACCATGAAATGATATACAAAGAAGCTAAACTTACTTGATTTCATCATATCATGGATAGAGAAACCCTAGGTCAACATCTCCACCACTTTCTCTTATCAAAACCCTAGCTCTCCTCTCTCTCAAGAATTTCGTTTCTTTGACAGGAATGACGAGTTATGAGAGCTCCTTGTGTGTTAGGTTGGTAATATAGATGAATTGAGGTGCTTAGAATAATTGCAAACAAGCCCCTCAATGTATTTTTATTTTGCTCAGACTGGTTGGTCGGTTGAGTTATAAACTCGACCGAAACCACACATTTCAGAACTCAAACCTCATCCAAAAATTATGAAACTTTAACCCAATCTCTGAAATTTAGTTTTTAGATACAGTAAAAAATTTATATCATTTTGAGTTACCAATAAATAATTAAAAATAAATTACTACACTGCTATATTGCAGTCCGTAGCATGGTTGGTCGAGTTTGTCCTTCACAAAACTCGACCGACACCCCTCTCTGTAGAGATCAAAAATCATCCACAAATTACAAAAATTTAATAGGGTCTCTATAATGGAGTTTAACAACTATATTTAAAATTTGAGATCAATTGGATATACCAATAAAAATATATAATTCAATTTCCACACTGCTATATCAATCTAAAAATATGATCGGTCGAGTTTGAAACTCGACCGAAAAACATGTCAGAACATTCTTCAAAAATTTTGATGTTTTTCAAGAGTGTTCACATTTTATATATAAAAATAATATCCAATTTTGAATTAAATAAGAGTTACACATAAAATACTAAAAATCATTTAGGTAGACACTATGTTTATCAAATTATGTATTCATATGTCATCAAAACCCTAAATTGGGCCGATTAGGGTTTCCAAACCTTAACCCTAATTATGTGAATCAAAGTATGATTAAACCTTCTCATTATATTTAAAATATAAAAAATTAAGTACCGTCACTAATCAAGCTCTAAACAATGATCAACTTAGTTAAGCATACAATCATCTAAGTAAACCCTAATTAGATGACTAATTTGAAAACGGGTCATTACAATTATCAAGTTTCCTCTAGTATTTTCTCATATAAACATATGTGGGGCATGTACGAGACATGGAAGTTGGTTTCTTTTAACCTCACCTAAATCGGTTATTTACACATTATATACTAGGAAGCATAGATACTCCAAAATAGGTGTCATGCTTGTATCCAATACATATCTGATACCAATACTCCATAGATACACCTAAATACGTATTTGATACCTCTCCAGCTGTATCCCCTTTTTCTACATTTTTTTGCCTAGATACGGTTTGGATACGGCCTGGGTACGTTCTAGATACGGGCTAGCCCATTTAACCCTTTTCATAATAACCCACTACCCCACACACATGATCTGTAAAAGACGCGGACCCCACTAAACCCATGACTCCCCCGATTACGCTCTTTGGACTCCGACACCCAGAGCTCCCGACTTGCACGCTCCCCCACTAAACCCAGCGTTATACAACAAGTGGGGTTCGCGTCTCTTACAGATCATGTGTGTGGGGTAGTGGGTTATTATGAAAAGGGTTAAATGGGCCAGCCCGTATCCAGAATGTACCTAGGTCGTATCCAAGCCGTATCTAGGCAAAAAAAAGGTAGAAAAAGGGGATACAGCTGGAGAGGTATCAGATACATATTTAGGTGTATCTATGGAGTATTGGTACCAGATCTGTATTGGATACAAGTACGACACCTATTTTGGAGTATCCATGCTTCCTAGTATATAATGTGTAAATAACTGATTTAGGTGAGGTTAAAAGAAACCAACTTCCATGTCTTGTACATGCCCCACATATGTTTATATGAGAAAATACTAGAGGAAACTTGGTAATTGTAATGACCCATTTTCAAATTAGTCATCTAATTAGGGTTTACTTAGATGATTGTATGCTTAACTAAGTTGATCATTTTTTAAAGCTTGATTAGTGACGATACTTAATTTTTGATATTTTAAATATAATGAGAAGTTTTAATCATACTTTGATTCACATAATTAGGGTTAAGGTTTGGAAACCCTAATCGGCCCAATTTAGGGTTTTGATGACATATGAATACATAATTTGATAAATATAGTGTCTCACTAAATGATTTTTATTATTTTATGTGTAACTCTTATTTAATTCAAATTTGGCTATGATTTGTATATATCAAATTTGAACACTCTTGAAAAACATCAGAATTTTTGAAGAATGTTCTGACCTATTTGTCGGTCGAGTTTCAAACTCGACCGATCATATTTTCAGATTGATATAGCAGTGTGGAAATTGAATTATATATTTTTATTGGTATATCCAATTGATCTCAAATTTTAAATATAGTTGTTAAACTCCATTATAGACACCCTATTAAATTTTTGTAATTTTTTGATGATTTTTGATCTCTACAGAGAGGGGTGTCGACCGAGTTCTGTGAAGGACAAACTCGACCGACCATGTTGCTGACTGCAATATAGTAGTGTAGTAATTGATTTTTAATTATTTATTGGTAACTCCAAATGATATAAAATTTTTAATGTATCTTATAAACTAATTTCAGACATTGGGTTAAAGTTTCAAAATTTTTGGATTAGGTTTGAGTTCTAAAATGTGTGGTTTCGGTCGCATTTATAACTCAGCCGACCAACCAGTCTGAGCAAAATAAAAATACATTGAGGGGCTTGTTTGCAATTGTTCTAAGCACCTCAATTCATCTATATGACTAACCTAACACACAAGGAGCTCTCATAACTCGTCATTCCTGTCAAAGAAACGAAATTCTTGATAGAGAGGAGAGCTAGGGTTTTGAGAAGAGAAAGTGGTGGAGATGTTGACCTAGGGTTTCTCTATCCAAGATATGATGAAATCAAGTAAGTTTAGCTTCTTTGTATATCATTTCATGGTGAATCTTCTCTCACATGTCAAGATTCCGTCCCTCCACTGATTTGATTCGAAATCACATCAAATATCCCCCTTTTCTCAATCTTTCTCTTCTAATCCCCATTTCTAGGGTTTTCGAGTTGAGAGGAGAAAGAATTGGATTCTTTTGCAAGAGTTTGATTGGGTTTCCAAAAATTCAGAGGTTGACCTACGAAATTAAGGTGCTTGGCACCTGAGGTGAGTGTTTTTCTCCCTCCTAAGATTTGTATTCGTGTTGAAAGCCTAATTCTATCCGGCTAAAACAATCAGAAACCTTGTTTGTACATGTATGCGATTGGATTTGATTTGGGAAAGATATTGGGGATCCAATTCTACTGATTTTGATTATTTATCATTGAGTGGAACTTGATTAGTTCCTGATATATTGATTGAGGATCCATGGGTTTTTCTTATGGGTAGACAACTATGCTATTTCATGTGAATTTTGCCTAAAAATCAGCCCAGTGGCCGATATGCTTGGAATTGAATTGACATGTGTAAAATCATATTTGAATTGTACTAGATTGTATGATACAAGTGTATTGTTGAATGTTAATGGAATTGAATGACTACATATCCTGATTAGGATTTGTGTTGAGGAAGTGAATGAAATGAGTCAATTAATCAATGTGTACTTATGATTGATGAATGAAATGTGTGAAAATGAAAAATAGGGTTTCCATGTTTGTGAATAACCCTAATGAACCCTTGAGTCATGATTGGATTACTTGAATGATATGATATGTTGAACTAAGGAATGACTTCTTGAAAATCCTAAAAGTTTATTACTAAGACAATTATGAGTGATAAAGCTAGAACTTGTAACTGATGTTGTAAATGTGATCAAATGCTGAAGTTGAAAGTATTAATACTTCAATTGATTATGATGAGTCTTACCAATATCATCTAAGTCTAATTCATTTGTTTTGGTATAATAAAGAATGATCATTGTTGATTATGGGAATGACATTAGAAGTCAATGACATGGTGCACTTTATCTAAATGTAAGAAATGATATGAAAAAGAAAATGTATTGATGGTGATGGCAAGTTAAAGATGAAACTAATGAAGTTATTATGATGAAGTCTTTAATACTTTGTTATAATTACATGTGGCTTGAGCCAAATTGAATGGAACATACTAAAACTAGACTTTGATGGATATCAATGAATAGATAAGTATTGTATATCAAGTGAGTTAAAAATGATTGGTTCCAGTAATTTAATGAACATGACATGAGAGAAGTTGAGATTAATGAATATGAATTGAAGGAAAAAGATGAGAATTAGTAGACGAATTTAAGAAACAAAATCTAACCCTAAAATGTTGAGCTAGATGGTGCTAATGAATGACAATCTCAAATGAAGGATTAAGGAATGTACATAATTGTAGTTTAATTCAATTAAAAGATGAGGTTCAAGCATTTGAATTGATTTGCAAGAATGTGTTCTTGTATTGTGATTGTTTGATAGAATACTTGTACTGTGAGAATGAACTGTTTTGAGGGAATTCAAATGATAATCAACATGTGTTGATTAGTAAACCCATATGAAGAATGTGAAATAAAAGAAGAAGAGAACTAAGTCTGTTATGCATGTATATGCATGAAATTATTGGCATCTATTCAGATTGGATGGAACATACATATGTTGTATGATAAATCTATTATGAGTATGAGGAATGATACACGATATCTATGTGCTTTTACTGTTGCTAGTTTTAATGCCTCTGCTAATATTTATTTAGAATTGTGATACACAATGAGCTGATAAGATTTATGTTGAAATTGAATTTAATATTCACTCCTTACATTTGAGAAACCCTGATAAGGGTAAATGTTGCATAATGAGGTTACGTTTAGGGTTGAAAGCCCACTAATGATGATAAAACCCTGATGGGGTAAATGTTGGACAATAAGATTGTCTCGGGCAGAAAGCCCAATATTGATGATTGCTATGAGTTGATGTAGAAGATAGAAATAATCATATTTGTTGCAATCTATAGACTTATTGTGCTTCTTACTTTGATCATTGCCCTTATTGATAAACTTAATCTGTTTCATGTTATTCTAGTTACGCGAGAATATACATATATGATATATGATGTTTTGAATTCTTGTAAGATGAGTAAAAGAGACTAATAACAAGTGAATTGATGGAACATATAGTTAGGTGCCCTGAACACCGTGAGTTTCCCCTGAGGACCACACTGGGGAAACAAAACGAATCTCCTTATAGTAATCGATGAATTATGAGAAGGATTTCCGGAGTGTGGATCGAGACCTTAAAGGTTAGACCACCAGGATTTAGGAGTGAGTCATCTCGAGTGGCTCTGGCCCTAAATCCTTACTGTGAAAGTCTATGTCCAGATGGAATAGACTCTATTGAAATGAAATATGTGAAATGTAAAAAATATGTGAAATATTGTGATATGTGATATACTATTTTGATGGTTCCTATCTCGTGTACCTGAGATGAGGATGTGAGCCACTTTAGGCAACCCTAAGGTGGCCAGGGTCTGTTGTTGATATCTTAGGGTGGCCGGCTAAACCCTAAGATAGTGACGGTGATTCGTTGACACGAGAATCAGGCGTGGTGACTTCTACTTGGTGAGGTACAAGCCAAGTAGTTTCAGGGAAAATGAATAAAAGATGATAAGCCGTGTAGAACATGATTTGAATGGTTGTTACATTCCTTGTACTGCTACTTGATAATTTGTCATTGTTGATTATGCTTCTTGTTGTGGAAAGTAATCATGTTGCTATGGACATTTTCTATTTCATATCATGATCTGTCATGCTGACAAGTTATAAATGATGGGATTTATATCCATTCTGAATATGAGCTGGATTGCCTGCTATTTGATAGTATTGCTTGGTAGATATGTATTATGTGTACTTCAACTTCAGGACTGCATGATGTGTTCCTGGTCCGGCTGGTGGAGTGTCACAGATATAATGTTATAGTTATGTATTGATTCAAAATGCTAAGAACTTGACTTATTACTCATGCAGTAGGATTCTTAATCTGAACTAAGAAGCATATGCTGATTTGTTCATAGACATGCTTTAAAATATGTTTCAAATTTATAATTGGTTTAAGTGATTACCTTATTTGTTGGATTAGATTATCATTGCAAGTTAGAAATGACTCATGACAGAACTATCTGCTAGACTTTTCAATATCTGCATGTTTATGTTAAGTTTATTATACTTAATCTGATGTTGATGCATTTACCTAGCTTGAGTAGGAGGTATCCACTCACTGGGGCTCTATATGAGTCTCATGAGGTTGTTTCAAATGTTTTTTGGTATAATGCTATTCAACGGAGAGGTCACGACAAGGAGGATATAAATAGCATAATCTAGATAGATTAGAATGTCCCTATACTCTCTCTTTCCCGAGATGGGTTGTAGATTAAGTTTGTTCATCAATGTACATGTATATGTTGTAAACTGAACCGCATATGAGAACAAGATTTGATTCTGGATTTAATGGAGTTGAATATGATTTGTGATATCTGAATGAGATGTCCTTGATGTGACATTGATTTAAGAGTTTGTGAACAAAGAAAAAGGAAAAAAATATCTATGTTTTTCGTATATTGTTTATTCGCCTTTATCGAGAATTCATTATTTTTTTTCATAATTTGGGTTTAGGTTTGGGATTATCTCTAATGGTTGGTATTTATGCTGATCAAAAGAGTGGGTCCTGACAGTAATATTCTTTGATTTTTGTTTATGAATCCTAGGACATGCCAAGAATCGTAAACATGCATATTTGTTTCAATTTCTATGCCTCATTTATAACATACACAATGATCTTCCAACAGTTTTCGCCCTTATCTCCTTAATATATCTTTTGTGAGATTTTTTTTGTATATTTGTCAGCAATATTTTCTTGCAGCTTTTAATATCATAACCATTGGATGAAGGATTTCATGCTTATGAGGTATGCCCATTATATGGGAAATTAGTCCATATGGCCACATAAGCAACCACTTATGCATGTGCGGTTACCTAGCCTCACGACATATTGCTAAACGGTCCACTAAACGGTCTAGGGCCGCACATGTGGATGATAAGTGGATTGATTAAACACTGCTTGTTGAATAGCGTGTACACACATAGATATATACACACATTCCACATTTGTTTTCATACATATTTGTGTATACATTTCATACTCGTACATACATATACATATATATATGTACACATAATACAAATTCCATATTTGTTAACATATATTAACATTTTGTACATGTATATTTATTTCTTTATATCTAGATACTATATATAAAGAACTTTTTTTGCAATTAAAATCTAATATGTTATAAGCTTGATATATTATTATATGAATATATATATATATATATATATATATTTAAATAAATAAAAAATGCTTATACTTCCACATACCACATTTACTTTATGCAATACCATCTCCATCTGTACACCACATATTGTTATTCAGAGCAATGCTTATGCCATACTTGAATGTGATTACATATGCTTGAAACTTCAATATTTCTATGACACTCACCCACCATCCTGAGATGACTTAGAACTAGAACGTTTCTACGTCTAAGCTCTTGTATGGAGATAATAAGTACCTCTTTTAACAACCAAATTTTTCCACTAATGCTAGGTCTTATAAAATAGGTGCATAAGGAATGACTCTAAGTTTGTCCTAATAAGGATTCAAATATCTAAGAACTTATTGAAATTTCCACCAAATTTTCTACAGGGGGCAACTTGTTAACCGGTTGGTCTATTGGCAGGGCTGGAATTTCCATAGAAATGTTGGTATGTAGGTTCACAAAGCCGACCACATCAATACAAACTTGATCAAAATTGTCGAAATAAAAATAAAATTTTGCTGACAAAACATAGTCATATTGGGTTATATTTTTCTTTGATTTGATAGTTCTGTGTAATACTATATTTAGCATTTAATAATCAGTAATACCTAGACACTACTAATGGTTTTAGGTTTCTATCACTTCTCTAAATTGTTATTAGCCCCATTTTAAGTGATTATTTCATTAACCTACGAGCTGGATACATGGATACATGTCTTTTATGTAAATAACACTATCACAAGATTTTCACATTGGTTTTGATAACTCGCATCTTGTTTTTATGGTTTCTATATTGTCATAATTTCAATAAAAAATTCTTCTCATACCAATATTTCTTGAAATTTCCATCAAAATAAAAAAATACATTTCCACATGTGGCAAAATGGCTTCGAGACTGGAATGTCAAATCTTTGCCCCTAACACTATCATTTGGAATCCCTTAGATTCAACTTCTAACCATATGACGAAGAATACATATTTTTGTACTTTTGAATTTTGCAAAAAGTTGCAGTTGGTAGTTTTTGATTCAAAATTCCAATCTAGTTGAGACAACCGTTCCAATAATACATGTTCATATTATGCAAAAAAACCTTTCAAGTCCTTGTTCGATTCACACTATATACGGAGGCTTGAAATATCTGCTTCATTTTACCTTATTTTAGGACTTGGAGACAAAGAAAATGATTTGAAGTGCTTGTAAGAAAAGGATTTGAAGTGTAAAGGGTTTGAAGTGCTTGGTGATAGTATACATAGTTCACCCATAAATGCTTTTTGAGGAACACAAATAAGTGAATCTTTGGCATGATGGACTTGATAGGGAGCCTAGGGCGCCTAGGCGGGTCTACATGCTTTTGCTATTTTTTTACATATATATAGTAAAAATTACATGTACATTTAGCTATATTCAAATAAATACATTACTATGTATGTTTCTAATGGTTATATCTAAGTTGTAACAATTATATCTTGGCCTAAATCACACCTGCATGACCTAAACTAGACCTGATTGGCCCTAGTTTGACCTATCTCGATCTATATTGGACCTAATATGACCTAAATCTAACCTCATTTTGCATAGTATAAGCTTTTCAGACCTCAACTTTTCCTGTATTTACCTAAATGAGACCTAATTTGGCCAAATCAGACCTAATTTTCCCAAAGCAGACCTATATTCTAAATCAAACATGTTTCCCCCAAATGAGACCTGATTTGCTCAAACTTGACCTGATTTGGACTAGATCAAACCAAATATTGCATAACATGACCTAAACAGACCCCACTTCCCTAATTTACCCTATGTTGACTTAAATGAGACCCAAATTGGCCAAATTAGAAATTTCCTCAAAATCAAACATGTTTTCCCTAAATCATATCTAATTTGCCCAAAGTTGACCTGATTAGGCCTAAATTAGACCTAATTTTAAATAACATGACCTAGTTAGACCTTACTTCCTCTAATTTAACCTATATTTTCTTAAATGAAACCCGATTTGGCCAAACCAATCCAAATTTTCCTGACATTTCCCCCAGATTAGACTTGTATCTCCAAATCAGACATAACTGCCAAAATTTGACCTGATTTCTCCTAAATCAGACCTATTTCAACCATAAACTCGCTCATGATAATCTACTTTGACCAAATTCGGACCTAATTCATGCTAATTTACCCTTGAAGTGGCTTAATTTGGGCCTAAAAAGCCTTAGGCGCCCATTTTAAGCACTCAAGAGTCTAGGTGCCTAGTTTGAGGTGCCTTGCCTAGCGCTTAGGTGGGCGCCTTGAGACATGGTTAAATGGATGGAACGAGGATATCTACCCTTGTGAATTTTTCTTCTTTTGATAATTGTATTACATTCATAATCTACTCTCCTTATGATAAATAATATGTAATTTGACTATTTACAAGGGATACTTTGATACACCTCATAAAAATAAGGCTAAATTATCCGATAGTAATTTGAAAGAAATTCAGATACTAACCATCGTCATCTACACCCATTCCTAACCATGTTGAGGTCGAAGATAGCGATCCTTCTTTTCCATTCAGCTTTGTTGTGGATGATATTAAATTCAGATGTACATATTGTAAATCTCTTCTTATAGGCTCTCCCGAAGTTAAGCTAGCCATGCCTCTTCTTCTATCAACTATACTCGACTATATAACTTTACCCTGAATTGATGCATTTGTCTGCATTGCACATGTCCATATCACCGGAGTGGTGACCTTATGTGGCTTGTCCTTAATGCTTGTCACTCCCACTTTTATCTCTTACATAATTATCTCAAATGGTCTTTCCTTGTCCTCCCACACATCCATCTATCTTAACATCCAAAATTCTTCCATATTCATCTTGATCACACCTTGTTCCTTTGCTACCCCACATTCACTCCCGTACAACATGCTGGTTGATAGTTGTTCTACAAAAATTACTCTTCAATATGAGAGGGATCTTCTAGTCAAAAAGTCTGCAGTTGCAGTTCTCCACTTCATTCATCCTGCTGTGATCCTATGACATACATCATCTTGAATGTTTCCATCCATATGAATTATTGACCCGAGTAATGAACTTTTGAAAATGTTATATCCACTCCTAACTAATTTGCCACAACCACTCACAGTAGTAGACTGTCTAAAATTGCAACACATATAATTTATTTGATCTCTGTTGATCTTAAATTCATTAGATCCAATCACATTTCTCAAAAGTTCAACTCTACAATTCTGTTTGTCTTTTCTTTCATCAATCAACACAATATCATCAACAAATAATATTACATGAAGGATTCATCCTGAACACGGTTGGTCAACTTATCCATGATGAGAATGAAAGAATTTGGGTTCGGAGCGAATTTTTGATGTACCCCGACTGTATATGAAATCTTGGAGTTTCCCCTCATGAAGAGAAGATACAAATTGATTCTCTCTGATTAAAAATAAAATCATTAAAAATTTCCATATTGGCATGCACATGATCTACTTTAAGTGGGTATTTGTTCCCGTCCTAAGCTTATTGAGATGAACTGGTGATGTAACAAGTGGGTATGTGTTCCCTTCCTAAGCTTATTGAGATGAACTAGTGATGTAACCAATAACATAGCATCAAAGTGATGGCCCTAGAAGAAAGTGTTTCCCTTTTTTGCTCTTGTGGTTATTCATCAAATGTGTAGGTCCTTACGACATGGCTTCGTCACTTAAAAAGTACAAGCTTCGATAATCGTACCCTCCAGAAGAAATATCCTGCAATGAAACATTTGCATTTGGATGATCAGAGTCAAGAGCATCATTTATAGTTTAATGTTGGTTCAAAATCTGAGCTGCTGTTACATTGGCTCATGCTTGGGTATGAATATTCTAAAACTCTCAACTCTGGTCTGTGCATAGGTGATCTTAGGAACCTGAAACCACTGATCTTTATCAGCAAATGACCATAGCATTAGTTGTTGTATTATTGTCTCAGTTAGTGTGCCTCAGAAAATGATCCAACTTTGTGAGTCATATGCGTCAATAATTTAGAAATTAGTGGTGGATATGAAACTGAGATGAACTCTGTGGGATATTGGTTGAACATCAATTATTTTCCCTTCCAGATCTATTTTTGTTAAATCTTGCTAATGGCTTTAAACTCCCCAAAATATTTTTCCTTGAATTCAATTGATTTCTGTATGTTGAATTCTTGTCAAAATGCCCTGGCAATGTCACATTGCCATACGGAAATGTAGTAACTTGAAACCAGTTTTAGCCGCATCACCATTTCCTCATATAATCTGTTTCAAGCAACAACAATGTAATGGCTAATGCTGTTCAAAATAGGGGTAGATCATATTTCGAAGTGTTGTATTCTTGTTGTTCCTGATGCACTTTCTTGACTGCTGATGCGATCAAGTGGTTAGGAGTTTTTGCAATTAATTGATGGTGAAAAGTTGAACACCAAAGTGACAATGTGATTCTAGCCCATTGCATGCATTCACAGCTTATTATACAATTTGAATTCTAGTTTTTGAATAGAATATTGTGTAACTGAAAGGTTATCTCAAGTGTAACGATAAGGGAGCTGGTTACCAAACAACTACTTGTTATGATGTTAATTCAATACATAATGTCATTTTGCTTTCATCTTCCTTGTTTCAAGTTTTCTCCAATTTTTATAAAATTCAATAATTGAATGATCTTTATTTATAACATCAGTTTATGTTGCACATTAATGAGTGCTCCTTTAATACTCTGAAATGTTGTTTTACAATGTTGACCAGGTTTCACTATTGAAAGTACTTCTGATTTGTTAGATAAATATGTCTGTATATATTCCTTGTATTTTTGTATACATGGATTAGTCCCACACTGTGTATCTAGGTTATTGGCAGCCACCCTTATTCTTATAGAAAGGTTAGCCCTATTAGTTATAAAAATGCACCATTACATGCCGGTAGCATCTCGGTTACATGGTATTAGAGCATCAAGTCTAGTTATAGATGAGAAAGGCAACATCTTACGACACAACTACGATCAAGCCTAGGAAAATATTATCATTCCGGGAACACTGCCGCCAATTGTTCTCTTCTCTTCTAGCATGGACTTACGTTGCTCCGCTTCGAAATGTCAGAGGAAGACATCTCCTCCAATAGAAGTGTCTCCATGCCTCCATGTCGTTGAGGAAAATGATCTCGACGTCTCCAGATCTCTCCCGGAGACCCTGCTCGTCTCCAACATCATCACAGTGTCGCCAATGTGACTCACATCTCATTCCCTCTATTCAACGTCATGCGGTGTTGCTACACCATTACATGCATGACATATCTATCGACAAACACAACACACCAATGCCCGATAAAAATCCAACTTTGGCGGCGACATGCACAACATGTCCCTTTCTGGACACGGTGTGTTGACCACTATGCTTAGGGTTTGCTGCTTCTGGCGGTGGCGGTAGAGACGGTGCACCCTTTATTTGTGTGTCCTTTCCCTGACATGATGTGTCACTCCATCTGGAACTTTTTCCTAGTGATGGCCACAATACGTATCCTAGTCTAACATGTCGTGTCATCACCTGCACATGACATGTCCTCGAATCAACACCACGTGTCATAAGGAAGAGAGCCACATCTATTTTCATTGAAGGACAACATGACAAGTCTATCATTTCACGTCACGTCTGGTGTGGTTAGTCGTCAACTTCAATGGGAGATAGAGAAGAAGCCTCATCTCTCTCCTCTTCTAGTATAGAACTTTGTCATCACTGCTAGCAAGCTAAAACGACACAACTATAGTAAATGGAGTCGTAAAATTACCATATGGTTCAAGGGTCAGGGAAAGGGCAAACACATCACCGAGGGACCCCCGATGATGACCCCCTTTTCCAATGGGAGCAACGTGATGCTTGCCTCCTCTCTACTTTATGGAACTCCATGGAGCCCTTGGCAGTAGACATCACCGGTCCTTTGGCAAGTTGTATGTCTGTATGGGATCATCTCTAAGTTATATACTCATATAACTTCTCAAGAATGTATGATATGTCAGTGAAGATGTACATCCTTTATCAGGAGGAAAAGGCTACAACAATATTTCAGGGAGCTTATTCACATCATGCAGGATTTGAATAGCCTACTTCCCATTTTCACCGATCTAGTCAAGCTTTAGAAACAATGAGATTAGATGGCAGTCATCAAGTTTGTTGTCGGTCTTCACAAGCAGTACGACGGAGTCAACATTCAAATACTTTTGTAAATGGAGCCTCCAACTCTACCAGAGAGTGATATCTGTGTAACTGATGCGCCTTCCTCAAGTAGGATTCTTTGACAACTACGACCCTTCCTCAAGTCAAATTCTCTGATAACTATGACTATAAATCGGTTAACACCTGTTTCCCAGATCACCACCGACATGTTCTCTATATAAGAACATGGTTGTGGTGGTAGGGGAGGCAAAATTTTATTTGGAGGAAGGGATTGACTTTAGTGTACCCACTGTGGCAAGAAGGGCCACTATCATAAGACATGCCACGAGCTCCATGGCTTCCCTCCTATGTCCTTCACTATAAACCTTATCTCTGTAGAAAAACCTTCTAACAATACACTCATCAAGTCAAGATGAGCGATGAAGAATCCAATCAACTACTATAGTTTTAAGCATCTTTACATGCATCTTCCTACGTCGCCTCTTATGCACTAAAGTCAGGAGTAACAAGTTCTTTTACAGACTGCATCTCTCAATCTATGATTTGGGTTTGTCTTCTTGAATTCTTGACTCAGGTGTAACAGATCACATTACATGTTTCTCCAGTGTTATCTCTAACCTATCCACCACCGAGGCCTATACATCCCAAGTCACCATTGCTAATGGTTCTTCAATTGTCGATTAAGACACCAGGGCTATCTCACCTCTTACAAATATCACCCTACCATCAACTCTGTTTGTCCCACCTTTCATATATAATCTATTTTTCATTATTAAATTATCTCGCTCACTTCAATCGGCCATTACATTTGACCCAAATTGTTGTTTTACATAGGATCTTCAGACACATGCAATGATTGGTGGTGGGTTTCAGGAGGCTGGTCTCTACTATCTTGGCAGGACTCCGAAGGCTTTCATGATTGCATAAATCCGTGCATATTCATAATTGTCTTAGGTCATTTATCTCTTGAGTTGATATAAATTTTGCATCCTCACTGCTCTAGTTTTTCTAAACTTGACTGTGAGGCTTGTCGTTAGGATAACACCATATATTCATTTTTCGATCACAAGATCATATGTGTGCTAATTCTGCTTTAATATTGTTCATTCTGATATTTGGGGTCCAGGCCTTGTCAAAACTTTGAGTGATTGATTTAAAACATGGTTATATTTAGTGAAAAATAGTTTTGAAACTTGTTGATTGTTCAAAATTTGTCTGGAAGTTGAAATACACAAGAATTCCACAATCTTTGTACAAACAATGCTAAGAGTATTTTAGTCATGCGCTTAAGGCATGTTTGGTAGGGTGTAAAAGCAACTAGTTAGATTTCAATTCCATCATCCCATTAGTTTATTTTTGTTTGGTTACATAAATGCAAACAAATCAACGAGTTTCAACGCACAACCAACTGTACTTTTTGCAAGAATTCAAAGAATTTGTACTGTGCCCAAAGAGGTGCAGTCAGGTGTAGAAAGAACCCTTTCACGCAGCTGTTGTCTGCTATTGCTACTCCTTCATGAGATGGAATCTATTTTCCAGTTTACTATGTAACCAAACATAATGAAGACGACAAGTGCAATTCAAACCTATATGGTTTGACGGTACCATTTGCAGTGCAACTGCACCGTAGCAAACACAACCTTTATTAGTTTATATCTATTAGAGGGATTATTCATCAGTTGTCTAGTCCTCATACACCCCAACAACACAACATTGCTGAACGAACAAACATGCATAATATTGAGACAACTATGATCTTTCTCCCGTATATGCATGTTCCTAAAGATTTGGGGGGATGTACTCCCCACAACTACATACTTGATCAATTGTATGCCTTCATTTGTTTTGAACAATTAAATCATGTTTCATATTTTGTATCCTAACCACCCCTATACATTACTCTCTAAAGATTTCTGGCTGCGTTCGTTTTGTCCATGAGCTTGATGTTGGTCTCGACAAGCTTAGTCCTCGAGCCACCAAGTGTGTATTTCTTGGGTATTCCATAAACAAAAAGGCAATCACTGTTATAACCCTTGTGAACATCATTTTCTTGTGTTTGAAATGTCACCTTTTTTGAAGATACTCCATACTTTGGACAATCTTTGGATGTTTCTCAAGATGCTCAGGAAACCGAACATCTTTTTTTTTTCTTTTTTTTTGTGATTGTTAATCCCACTCCTATGCACAATTTGTCCACTGTCCCTCTTGATCCTTGTCCTCATCATGATCACCACCACCCTACAAGTATTTAGGATAATGCATCATAGGTGCAAGATGACGCGACACAACTCAACTCTTCTCCAATCTCTGCTAATCCTGAGGATCCTGGGGCTATGCCTGATCTAGATGATAGGCCCATCTCCTTACGTAAGGAAATATGATCATGTATTTTGCACCCTATTCTGAACTTTGTCTCTTATGGCTGCTTATCACTTTCTTTTGCTGCTTCTATTTCTAATCTATCATCTGTCCCGATATCTCATATTGTATCTTGTTCAAAGTCATCCTGGTTGGTTACAAGCCATGGAAGATAAGATGAGCACTCTCTCTGAGAATAATGCATGGAGTCATGTGTCTGCCCCCTCAAACAAAGTAGTGATTGACTACAGATGGGTCTTCTCTATCAAGGTTGGTCCATATAGGATTGTTCATAGGTTGAAAGCTAGTCTTGTGGAAAAAGGTTACTCACAAGTCTATGGAGAGGATTAACTGGAAACCTTCTCCCCGGTAGCCAAAATGACATTTCTGTAGTTCATTTCCTTGTCCGCTCACTTTTTTTAAGCCTTTGCATTAGCTCAACTTCAAGTTAGCCTTTCTCACGGTGACCTTTCTGAGGAGATCTATTTTCTTGCTTAGGGGGATGCTCACCGCTCACCTAGTTTACTAGCTTCATAAATCTCTATACGGCTTGAAGTAGTTAGCCCGAGAAAAGTCTAAGAAGTTCAGCTGGTTTGACCAAGAGTTTGATTTACGACGATCAAGCCATGTGATGTAGGGCATGACTTGCCTCTGCGTACTTAGGAGTGCAGATGCCGACGCGTTGTTAGTCGCGCCAACATCTTTAGGAGTTTAATTTAATTTATGTTGTTTTATAAAGTTATTTCCCTTGCCTTTGGGCTCTCTAGTAAACCCATGGTGTGTAGTCCCGCATGTCTACCACTTAAATTGGTTTGGATTGCAGACCTATATATACGCTGTATGTGGTCTAGTTAAGACCTTTAAATGATTATGAATAAACCATCTTTAATTTTAAATTGTTAATTAGTTGGCATTAATTTAATTCTTAGTCCCCTTAGAGCTCAACCCCGAATATTAGGGTGAAGTACTCCCCAATCGTCCACATTACCGAATGAACCCTGCCGGACATGCTAGATTGAAACGCCAAGTTGATGCCCACCTTATCAAAGGGTTCATTCGTGAGAGCAAGGCCCCTTGTGCAGTCCCAACTCTCCTTGCTCCCAAAAAATGATGGAAGTTTGAAAATTTGCTTGGATTGTCACTGTATCATCAAAATCCTAGATTATCACTATATAAACAAAACCACCGTCAAGTACCGCTTCCCCATGACTTGGCTTGAGGACATCTTGGATTTGTTGACAGGATCACAATGGTTCTCCAAGATTGACTTACTTAGCGTAAAGTTTTGAAACCTGACCTAGACCGGCCAGTTCAACCGGTTGAACCGCCACCCCGTCAGTGTGGCGGTTCGGGTGGGTTAGAAACCCATTTTTAGCAAAGAAAAACAATTAAATCGCCGACGAAGCGAGGTCCAACCGCTGACATGCTGTCCCAGTCTGGTTATAGCCGATTCAGGACAAATCTTTCCCCTACCCCAAACCATTACATAAACCCTTAAAACAAAAAAAACCCTTAGAACCCCTTCCCTCTATGCCCGATGCCCCCGACCCTCGACACAATTCTCTCTCGTACTCGCCCCAAGTGTTCTGAAATGTGGCTCATGTGGCTGCATATGCGGATCGGTCCCTCATCCGCTGCGCATATGGGTAGGCGGTGCTCATTTTGGACTTGCACGGAATATGCGGCGCGCAGCTCGTCTATGCGGCTGATTATGCTCCGAATTTCAAATTGCAGCGTAAAAAAAAAGGCAAAGTCAAATAAAATGTCCTTAGGCTGCGTTTGTTACGTGGTGAATCATGGTGATAGGGAATGATGGTGAAAGAAAAATGTTGTTTGTTTGCCATGGTGATAGGGAATCATGGTGAATCCATGGTGAATCCGTGGGGAATTTTGATCTATTTTTGTCCCCATGAAAAAACATGGTGAATCGTGGTGAATCATGGTGAAAGAAGTTTCCGGTCAAGACTCCACTACTTATTTAGACAAATGTGCAAAAAAACATTCTAATAAATATGATTCTTACTTGTGTAGGGTGTTTTTTATAAAAAAAATTCCCCTCACCATCACTATAACCATGTAACAAATAACAATTTTTAAGTTTTTCACCATCACCATCCCAATCACCATACACATGTTACCAAACAATATATTTTAATAATTTCCCTATCACCATCACCGTACCTATCACCATCACGATTAATTTTATCACCATCACGATTAATTTTATCACCACGTACCAAACACAGCCTAAGTCACTCGACACCCGAACACCCGAACCCCGCTCGCTCTCGCGAGTCGCGCGACTACCCTTGACCCCGTCTCTCAGTCTCGCGTAAGGCTAGGGCTGCGACTCCTGCAACCTCACCGGCGGACGAAGACAGGGCGGCTTCTTCTCACAACGGCAGCAGCTACGGGCTTCTCCTCACGATGGCGACAGCGACGGGCTTCTCCTTGCGACACCTGCCCTTCCTCGTCCTCCTGCCACTGCTACCCGATGGTTGCTGGACGCTTCTCCCTCAGTGCGACTAATTGCTTCTCCTGTGACGACGACTGCTGCGAAGAGGCGTGCGGAAAACGACCGCTAGTCATCCTCCTCCCCCCCTCTCCTGAGGCCGGCCTACGGAGGGAAACAGGTAGCTCACTGCTACTGCTGATCCTCCTCTTCACTTCCTGATTTCTCTTCTTCCCCCTTTCTCCTTTGACGTCAATTCCTAGCCGGCTACTAAAATTGTTCCTTACTGATTTCCCCTTCCTCCTTTAACAGTTTTCCTTTGCCACTTCCCTCTTTAACATCCATTTTCTCCTTACTGACCCCCTCTAGTCTCTACTGATTTCCTCCCCTAAAATGGACGCCAATCTCCCTGAGTTCCTGTTTGATGCCCATTCTCTGCCTATAACTCAATTCTTCTTCTTTTCCATTCTCCCTTACTGATTCCCCTCTCTATTGATACTCCCCAATAATATTTTTATCAAATTGCAACACTTAGTTCTAAATCCCGTTTTGCAAGCTGCAACCACTTGTAATCCATATCTTGTTTCTAGATTCCATTCTCTTCTTCACCTAAATCTCTGCTCTGTTTATTATTAATTGTACTTATTCATATTAGTTTGACATCTTGTTTTCATTTTTTATGCTATTCACGTTTGATTTTACTGCTAAGTGTTAACTGATTGTTTTATGATAGTGTGTTTGGCTATTTATAATAGTGTGTTTGCTTGTTGTGATTGCTCCTGCTGTAATATTCATTGGATAAATGTAGACTCATTTCATATCATAACGATGTAGTGATGTATTTTGAGACTATTAGCTATTTAGATGCTACTCTTGCTATGTTTTAGGCACGTAATATTGTGTCCACTATCACTATCTTCATTTTGTTTATTTTCCACTTAGTGATTGGAAAAATGTGTGTTTCTTCTTCCATAATATGATGATTTGTTGGTATATCTTGGGAATTAGTTTGTGCAACTAGAATATATAAAATTTATAAATATAATTATATTTTCTAAATAGAATACATGTATAAATATCGAATTAAAAAAAAATAATCCAAAAACGCATATGCCCCGCTTATGCTCCCGCATTCCGCATATACTCTATGCGGTGCCCTGACCGAACGCATACCGCATACCGCATCTCAGAACACTGCTCGCCCCCTCCCGACGCCCCTTTGTGCCGGCTAGGGCTGCGACTAGTAGAGCCTCCGGTGGGAGCTCTTTTTCCGACGGGATCCTTAGTTGGAGCTTTCACATGACAACAACGGTGAACCTCCCTCTCCCCCTACACCGCCGGATGAGCTCTCACGACGTTTGGGCTCTCTCTCCCCCGTCATGGTTTATGAGTCTACAACTCTTTCTCCCCCTTCACTTTGGTCGAAGGGTCCTGAGCGCCGACTCCTCTCTAGTTGCTCCTAATAGCTGTCGCCACATCATTTGCTGTTGAGGGTGTCTATGTCTCTGCCCCCATCCTTTCTTGCAACTGGTAAGCCCTCTGCCCCCCCTTCTCCTGTCCTATTTCCTTCTCACAGATCCTATAGTCACCCTCTTCCCCAACTGTGGCTTTGTGTGCAATACTTGCTGCTATTATGCTAGCTATTTCTAGCTATTTAGGAAGTGTGGCTGCTACGTGAAGGTTTATGTTGGTCATTTTGAAAAGTGTCGCCTCAAGGTTACTGGAGGATGTTCTATGTGCTACTCCTATACTATTGAATCATCGACTACTGTCTCCTTCTCCAACCTCCAGGTTCTTCCTTCTCCATTTTTAGTTTTCCTCTAATTTTGTCCAATTTCATCTTAAATCCCCTCAAATTTTCTCCCTATCATTGTACAAGTTAACTTGCATTTTTATATTTAGAATACTGATGTACCGATTTAATGTTTTACTTCAGACATAATTTCCAATTGCCTTGCCTTTTTGTATGTATGAAAATTATGAGTTATGACTCATAAGTGACCCTTTACATGTACTAATTTGTTTTCTTATATATCTATCATGCTTTCTTATTTGGAATTGGAATTATTGTTTTGTTTTGATGCAATGTTAATATATACTCGCATAGGGGGTGGGTGCTACTGAAAAGTGTGACTATATATAATTTAGTATGATATATATAATTATGCAGAGTCACGCTAGAATACACTCGAGTGTATAGATCACACCGTACACCTCAATGGTGTTTGGCTACTTAGTCCATATTTTTTCAAAATCGAATCCATTGATCTTCATTATTACAATATTAATAGGCCCCATGTAAAATTTGAGCCCATTTGGATGAGTGTAAGTCAGTCATTCAAGGACAACAAAATCGACGTACAAAACTAGTTTGAAATGCATGAGTTTTGTCCCCTTTAGCTACCTGACCTATAAGTGTTCAAATGAGCTGAAATTTATTTTGTAGGATGTTCTTATGATATTTAAGAAGTTCAATGGTTCAAATTTTTATAATAACTACTTTATGATGTAAAACAATTGAGATATATAGCGTCTTCGTCCGGTACACTCGAGTGTATTCCAGCTTCACTCTAATTATGCGTGATATATATATATATATATAATGTCATGATGACGTCATCGGGTTGACCTGACGGTTGAACCAAAGACCCATGACCCGAGACCTCTGTCAGGTCGACCTCTAGGTCCGGATATCACCGGATTCGTGTCAAGGAGATGCATGAATGGAAGACAACTTTTAAGACTCCTGACGAATTATACGAATGGTTGGTCATGCCCTTCAGTTTGTCCAATGCACCGAGTACTTTCATGAGGGTCATGAAACATGTCCTACGATCATTCATTGGAAAATTTGGTGGCTTAGTTTGATGACATCTTGCTCTTAGCCAAGAACAAGGAAGAACATCTTGCACACCTTCTTGTCTTTGATGCACTTTGTTCAAAGAAATTGTAAATCATTTTGAAGAAGTGTTCCTTAAAAACAAGGTTTTTTCCTGGGATTTATTATATTCGCTGATGGCATTACTCCTGACCCGAAAAAAGTGAGCCATCACATAGTGGCATGAGCCTGAAACTGTTTATGAGCATCGTAGTTTCCTTGGCTTCACCACCTTCTATTGCGGCTTTATTTGAGATTTCAATACAATGATGACTCATCGGGTTTCTCAAACAGACAAATGGACCTGCTACACAACCCTTTGCACCAATTAAAAAGAAAATGACGGAAGCCCATGTTCTTTGTGTTTTGAAATTCTCTACCCCCTTTCTTGTGATGCTCCATGTGTTGGCATCAGTGATGTGTTGAGTCAGGAAGGCCACCCGATTGCCTTCTTAAGTGAGAAACTTAATGGCACCAAATGCAAGTATAACACTAATGACAAAAAAAAATTTATGCAGTCGTACAATATTTGCGTCATTGGTGCCATTATTTGTTGTACCAAGAATTCGTTCTATGGCCAGATCATCAAGCTCTACGCTTTTTGACCTGAGCTTGAATGTTTGCCACACCAAGTGGTGTGAGTTTCTCCAGGAATACACCTTGGTTCTCAAATATTATTCGAGTGTTGAGAATAAAGTGATTGATACTTAAGTCATTGTATGAGCACACTTCATTCTATGACTGTTGCAGTTGTCAGATTTGACCGCATGAAGGGCCAGTATCCATCGTGCTTTGACTTTGGTATTATCTATTCAAAGTTTTTGAGACCCGTCCTCTTCTCTGCTTCCGTGATTCAAGTTAGGTTTCTTTTTTGTGCTAGCCAACTTTTTATTCCTAACACCTATCTTTGTGACTTTCTGGTGTGGGAATCACACACTCGTGTAGTAGTGGTCTCGCTGGTCATTTAAATAAGGGTATGACCATTGCACTAGTCTTCGATAAATTTTATTAGCCATCTCTACATCGAGAGATGGCACGCATCACATCTCAATGTTACTTGTTTGTTAGCAAAAGCCATGAAATAAAATATCGATCTTTACACTCATTCCCCTCCCAATTTCCCTTGAACCTTGGAAATATTTGAGTATGGATTTCATTCTTGGCCTCTCTTGCACATCACGTGGTCATGACTCTGTGTTCGTCGTGGTTGATCGATTTTCAAAATGTCCCATTTCATCCCCTGCAGTAAGACGTCAGATGCCTCTTGCATTGCTCGCCTTTTCTTCAATGAGGTCGTCAAACTACATGGACTCCACACCACCATAGTGTTTAACCGTGATGTCAATTTTATTAGCTTCTAGAGGACGCTATGGAAGATTTTTTGTACCAATATCAAGTTTTCTCCGCCTTTCACCCTCATCAGCTAGATGGCCAAATTGAAGTGGTCAATTGGAGCTCGGGCAATCTTTTGCAATGTTTAGTGGGTGATCACTTAGGCAATTGCGATTTTTCTTACAATAGTTCTTTTAATAGGCCACACATGAAAAGTCCTTGTGAAGTTGTGCATGATTACATACCCAGGCAACCAATTGATCTCATACCCATGACCATTGACTCCTAACCTTCCCATACTACAGAAACCTTCGCTCAACATATCTGTGATTTGCACACTGAAATTTGCCAAAACTTACATTGTCGTATGAGAATTATAAACTTTCTGCAGATGCTCACCGCAGATTCTAGGAATTCCAAGGAGATTTTGTTCTAGTGCATAAACATTCTGAACTCTGACATAAAAATTCTTTCAGAAGCTTCATGCTGAAGTGTCAGGAGACTCAGGAAGTCAGGACCATTCCCAACCCAATGCTTACATACTGGGCCTATCAATAGATTGGAGCATTAGTGCTGTATTCAATGCAGAAGATCTTTACCCTTATCGTGGTACCTTCAAGTCTCCACCTCCGACAACTACATCTCCTTCTATTTCTGTCTACCCTTCTCCATCTTTAGCGGCTCAACCTCCTCTTCCTTGACTTACTCATCCATCACTAGAGCGCATCGCCTCCTTCCTCGAGGACCAAACCGTGCTCGCTAGTCAAGGGCCCATATGACGTTTCTTAGTCTGCTGGCTTGCTTGATTGTCCCCTGCTGACTCTAGCTGGACCACTGAAGATAATTTCCTTCGTATTGATGCCGATCTTCCAGAGCATTATCTCAACACTGACTCGACAGAGTCAAGTCTTTTGCAACCGAGGGGAAATGATAAGTACGTGACCCGCTTCTGCGTACTTATGAGTGCAGACGTTAGTGCACTATTAATCACACCACCGTTTTTAGGTGTTTAATTTAATTTATATTGTTTTATTAAGTGCTTTCCCTTTCCTTTGTGCTCCTTTGTAAACCCATGGGGTTTAGTCCCACATGGGCTATCGCTTAACTTGCTTTGCTTTGCAGATCTGTAGATAGGCTGTATTGTGGTCTTGTTAAGACATCATTCTTCATTTTAAATTGTTAATTCGCCGACATTAATTTTAATTATTAGCCCCCCATGACTTGGACTATTCTGTCTTCTATCAACATGGATCTTCTAGATATATTCTCCTTGTTGTCTATGTAGACAATATTGTTATTACAATTGCTAATGAACAAGGCATTATGTGGTTCAAATTGTTTCTTCGTGAAAAATTTCTAACCAAAAATTTAGGCCTTGTAAAATACTTTCTAGGTATTAACATGGCAAGGTCCAAGTAAGAAATTGTTCTCTCTCAGCACAAGTATGTTCTTAATCCTTATGAAGAAACTGGTATGTTAGGATCAAAACTCACAGATTCACCTATGGACCCTAAATTCAAGTGGCACAAAAATCAGGGGGAGCTCTTTGCAGATCCATGGCAATATAAACGGGTTGGAAAATTTAATCATCTTATTGTTACTCGACTAGATATTGCATTTGCTGTTGGTGTGGTTAATCAATTCACATAAACACATTCATGTTATCGGGCTGCAGTCATTCGAGTTCTTCACAATCTCAAAAGAACTCTAGGAAAGGGCATTCATTACTTTTTGGTCATGGGCACGTGAAGGTGCATGGTTTCTTAGATGTAGACTGGGCAAGCTCTATCATTGACATGTGATATGGGACCGTTTATTGTTTTTTTGTAAGAGGGAATCTGATCTCCTGGAAAAGCAATAAACAAATTCTGTTTGCCCTCTCTAATGCTGAATCTGAATATCGGACTATGACCTAGTCATTAGTGAACTACTATGGGTGAAGAACTTCATGGAAGAACGGAGACTCTGTAAGATAGAAGCAATGGACATACAATCACATAATCAAGTTGGAGTAAATATCGCTTCCAACCCTATCTTTCATGAAATAACCATGCACATAGAAGTTGATTGCCACTTTGTTCGAGAAAAGGTTCAAGACAAGTCTATCACACTCACTCCGGTCCATTCAGAGTATTAACTTGCAGATTTTTTCACGAAATCCTTAAATGGTTTTATGATATATACACACCAATTTGAGGGGGAGTTAGATATATAAATATGTCCGTATTCTTTGTATTCTTCATATACTGGGATTAGTTCACACCTTGAATTTGAGTTATATGCAGCCACCCTTATTCACATATAAAGGCTAACGTGTTCATAATACAACACCCCAATATATTCTAGTATTTTCTCGGTTGCAAGTTTAATTATGAGCTTTTGTGTACAACTATTTGTATTTGGACTCCTAATGGTCTGAGGTTTGACTTGCTGTAGTTTGTATGATAGCTGAATCAGTTCTGTATTTTGCAAGCAATATGTCTGTGTTTGAAATTGTTGACCGATTCATTGTATATTTTGCAAGCCATATGTCGTATTTGAAATTGTCTTGACCAAGATGTTGTTTTTGTTTTCTTCCAAAAGGTAAAATTTCTTAAGAACTAAGCTCAATTTTGGAATTATTGGTCAATGGAGTGAAGATAAGCAGAATGCTACAAATTCCAGTCATACGTTTTTGCCGTGGTATCTCCTTGATCCAGAAGTCGAGGGGCAATATATTTTTGTCAAAGGATCTATGTACAACTACCAACAAAACCAATGAAATGCCAAATTCATATCAAAATTCTGGAATGACAAGAGATGAAGCATACCGCCAACTCCAAAATCTGGATTTCATGACTGCTAGTAAAATGCTCTTTACCAATCCACCTCAAAAAAAGAAGTTTGGGTACTTTCCTATATGTTGTTTGGTATACCTGGGAGTTGTAATTAGTTTCATTTTCTAAGATTAAGTTTTTTCTGATGCAGGTTTGATTTTCATTTAGTACAGTTTTTCTTTGCATGCATGCCGTCACTAGGTATCTTTCTCTTACTATCCGGTCTTCTCGGTAGATCTCGAAATTTTTCTCGTGCTGATTAATGTGATCGTTTGTTTCTTACAGCTGTTTATTTGGTAGCTCAATATGCCCGAAAGGATATGAAAAAAATGGATGCAGTAAGTATCATTATTTTTTCATCTTTTCTCTGCCATTTTATAAAATCACAGATGCTAAATTCAATATCTTTTCTAGTTCCCCTCAGTTGTCTTTGTATATTTTTCTTGCTAACTTATCAGTGATTGATGCAAATCATTATGTACTAGCACTGTTCAGTTCTCAGCCAGAAGTTATATTTTGCTTTACGTCTGGTATCAAATTGTGTTAAAAGCGATATCAACTATATTTGAATTGATATAGTTGTGTCCAGTGTGATGATGGTGCATCGTGTGTGCACTAATGATTTCCTTGTCTTAGCACAAGTCTTATGGGAGCGATGCTATCTCCAATGAGACATCGTAATATCTGTTTATGACGGAATGCAATTTTTTATATTAAAAGCACCATAAATCTATAATTTCCATATCCTTGGCTAAGCTGTTTACAAGATTTAAGGTCATGCATTTTTGAACCAATCTGACAAGTACGGATTCTGTAATTAGAGTTGACTTTTTAATACGCGGTGCAAGTCATACACTTAAATTAGCCATCAAGATTAAGCTCTTTTTTCTGTATGTTAACACATGTGCTTTGTTAGAAAGTATTAGCTTATTTAGTGAATAAGTTAATGAGTCTATTATGTACATGGGCCTGTTTGCCTTGGCTCAGTGGGGTTTAGTTTGCTTCCTTGTAATGGCCTCCTATCCTATATATAGGACAAGGGTGTACATATCAATAATCAACGATTACAATGTCCTACATATCAGAGTGTGCCCTGGAAACCTAACCCTAGCCACCGCCTCCATTTCCCTCTTCTCTCTCCATCCATGCTCCTGCTATCCTAGCCGCCACCTCTCCTTCCTAGAGAGAGCAACAACGAGAGAGCGCCGTTTGTAGGCGGCCACCGTCTCCATGGTTTAGGCCGGCAGTCTGCCAGGCACATCCTGGCATCCATGGTCGCCACTCTTCTCCTTTTACAAATCTTCATCTATGCGCTGACGCCTTCCTTTCCGAACATCTATGCTTTTTCGATCCACAGTCAAAGTAGCCATGAAGTCTCCCTCATGGCCGTCATCGTCAAGTCGTCACTTTCTTCGAGTTGAACGTACGTAGTCGCCGCCATTGAAGCAGCCACACCAACATTTGTCTTCGGCTCCAACAACCGTCTCCACCGTGTCCGCCTCCGAGTACAACAGTTGCCTTAGTTTCCAACCGCCATGCCAGCCATAAAAGCATCCCCATCACTCCACCGCTACACCACATCTCGAGACCTTGGACGACACTAATTCATGTTTCGTTCAGGTCGTGATCTAGTAAGGAGCATCCACTCTTCATGTTCACATGATCTACGGGAGTACAAAAGATGACGCTAATTCCCCTCAACCCATGGTGCTAGTTCCTGAGGTTTTTCGTCTCCTTGACGACGCTGATTACTGTTAGATCATGCTTCAGCGACATCCTACATGGTGTGTTGGCCAACCAACACGGCGTGCTACAGTCTAGAAAAATGTTTTAAAAAGCGGTTCATGGGCCCGCATATGCGTATGCGACCCTCAGTCGCTCCACATATAATTATGCAATGCTATTTTTGGGCCTAGGCTGATTATGCAACATGCTGTCGGCATATGCGGTCGCTTAGGCTCCACATTTTATTTGGTTACTTAACATAAAACATAATAAAACCTCCCAGCCTTGACTTCTAACCCCAACCCAAAAATCTAACACTGACCCCCCCGACTCCCTCTCTCACTCTCGTGATTGTGATAGCTGCTACGCTATGACAGTGGTTTCCTACAAGGCTGCAATCTCAGCGACAACAAGTTCCATGAACTTTGGCAGCTGCATCGGTGGAAGCCATCAACCCCGATGACAACAGAAGCTGCTCTCCCTCAGTTATGTTGCTTCTTCTCCAACCATGCTGCTATTGCTCCCTCATGTGCTGCAATGGCTGTGTTGCTGCTTGCTAGCAAGAAATCGAGCCTCCTCCCCCCCCTCTCTTGAGGCCGGCCTACGAAGGGAAAGAGGTAACTTCTGCCGCTCCTCCCCCCTCCCTATTTCATGAGTTCTCTTCTTCTCCCCCCTTCTCCTTTGACACCAACGTACCCAGTTTCTTGTATTCTCATTTTCCTTTCAGACGCCTACTGATTGATATCCATTCTTCTTCTTCTTCATTCCTAATTCCTCAATTCCTCCATTCTTCTTCTTCTTCATTTTGCATTATTGTTTCCACTCTTCACTATTTGACACCACTAGAAGAATATTCCCTTGTTTATAATTCCCTTGTTTGATAAGTAACTACTTAAATACATAAAGTAACTACTTAAATAACTACGAAGGGAAAGAGGTAACCAGACCCGCTGGACCCGTGTACCCGCTATACATAAGTAACTACTTAAATAATATGTATATATATTATACTTTAGTAGTCTAACTAATATAATTCTTGAGATTATATCCTACTTTAACCACAATAAGGTTGAGACTAGTCATACAATTAATAATTAACTATTCCAGTTACAATAATGAACATCATATGTGAACTTAAAATCAAAATGTCTACTAATTTACACTACTTTCTACAAAGGTTAAACGTTATGATGATGACTACAAATATGTAAATAATTAACTCAATTAATGTTAATGTATAAAACATGGCATTATCTAATATAACTACTGCATGTTAATATACTAAATAATAACAATATCTTGTTACATTAAAATATATATAACATAATAATTTCTCTTACATAAAGAATATGATGTTTTATAAAACCGCTTACCCGCATACCCGCACCGCATACCAGCTATAATTGCGGGTATGGGTATGGTGCGGGTCCATGTTTTGCATTATGCGGGTCTAGAACCGGAACCAGACCCGCTAAATTAGATGGGTATGGGAATGGGTATGGCCAGACCCGCACCATACCCGCACCGTTTACACCCCTACTTGTTTCTAAATACCATTCTCTGTTCCAAAATCATGTCTCCAACCACTTCTTATTCTATGACACCCACTGCACCCCTTACTGTTTTCCTCCCTACTTTGAACATTATGCTTACTCTTGTTTACTCTTCTTGGCTGAGATCTCTATTCCCTATGACTTCTTCTTCTCTATTTAAAACTGACTTCACTTCTTCATATTAGTTTTTTTTATGTTCTTCTATTTGTTATTGTGGTTATTCCTATTGTGTTCATTTGAAAAATGTGGGGTCTACTTTCTGCTATGACTGCATGTGCTAGTTGGTTATGTTACTTGTTTATTCTAGTACATTATATAAACATAGGGTTTTGTTGATTGATTTTTCATCTTGATGATAGGAAAATGTGTTTCATCTTCCATGATGTAATGATATGTTTGTACATTTTGGCTATTAAGCTGTACAACTAGATAGTATAAAATTTATTATTATGATTATATTTTTAATTAATATAGAATTTATTAAAAATATATCAAAAAAAGTATATGTCCCCCATATGCTCCCGCATTCTGCTTATACTTTATGCAGTTTCCTGGCCGACCGCATACCACATCTCGCATTTCAAAACATTGGTCCATAATTCTCTCAGCCGCGTAAGATTTTGTCCACATCGCAAGTTACACGGCAGTGTTGGCCAACCAACACGACGTGTCTATAGAGATCCGATTTATGCCTTCGACATCTGACACAACGTGTAGGATCCCTACACGACGTCTTGCAAAGAATCAACTATTTTCGAGCAAAGGAGCTACACGGCGTGTCAACAACCTCACACAAGGTGTCAGCAGGAGTCTGCCTCTAACCCCTGACATTCTACACGGCGCGTCCACACCCAACACAACTTGTTGTAGAATGCTTGTTTCAATAAAAGTTGTGATGTCCTTTGAAGGTCTATCTCTACTCCAAATACCTAATAATAATCAAATCCTATTGTTATTTTTTTGACCAAACCCAATTTTTTTTGGGGGAACTTTGCCCCCGCAGCCCCACATTTGTTGGTCTAAGGGTCGGACAAATGTCCTTTTCGGGTCAAGAAAAGTTCCATTTAATTTCTCTATCCGGATCTTATAAACGGATTATTTGCATATTGACTCTGGATATTGGGTTTCTTACCGAGATCCATTCCTGATAGTGCCACTCCTTTTCCTACCGAGTTCCGTTTCGGTTGTGCTCTTTCTACCGAGTTTCCATTCCGGTAGTATTTTTGTTTTATATTTTTCCTTTCCCACCCTCCCGCCCATCATACGTGCGTCTTTCCACGTGTCGGGGGGGTCACATGTCTCTTTCTCACGCCATCTACTCATTCTCTTCGTAGTTGGCGTGGGGGGGTATAGAGGAGAGGGAGAGTATGAGAGAGAGGTGGGTATGAGGCGAACATGAGAGAGAGCATATGAAGAGAGAGACTAGAGATGAGAGAGATGATATATTCCATACTATCTTCATGGAGCTTCGTAATCTTCAATACATTTGCTTTCTTGATGTCTTTGTGGCACGCCATGAGAGAGATGATATATTCCATACTATCTTCATGGAGCTTCGTAATCTTCAGCACATTTGCTTTCTTGATGTCTTTGTGGCACGCCATTCCCACTTAGCATCACTTCATGTGAGACAACATTGAAGGATCTCATAGTTGCATCATTTACACCAAGGTTTTTGCGTTCATGCCACATTATGTACGTCTGGATAAGAGCTGTTGCGGCTAATTCTGGCCTCTAGTTTCCTTTGGTGTTGATGACCCTTCAGTTGATCATTCTCGCTGCATTCCCATAAGACAGTTGGTTGCTTCTTCTTCAGAGTTATCCGAAGGTCATCATCTTCTAGCCTGTGCATTCTGTACATGCAAGGATTTTCATCCAGATTTCTCTTCAGTGAGCTCATTCGTTATGTCTTGTTGCATCTTTTGCTGATCTTCTTGGGCTTCTCCTTGATGGTGCCTTCATTCCTATCAAGCCCAAGGTTCATGCGCCAAACCAAGGAGCGAGGTATCCGATTTTGATGCCGTTTCGACAACATGGAAACCGATTTTTTTGAAATTTCGACAAAATTTTTGATAGATGCAACCGTGCCCGTTTCGACGCCCAAATGAACGAATTAATTTATGAAATTTTATAGGCGTGATCTCTACACCTAAATGCATCATTTTATGCCATAATTTTTTTATGTGGGGGTAGGTTGGGGGGTGGCCCTTCATGTGGGAGGTAAGGGAATTGTTCTGTTTCTTGAAGATTTTGATGACAAAATGTAGGAATTAAGTTATGCAATTTTGCAAGTATGAGCTATATACATGCATGTACTTATTTGTGTTATAATATCAAATATTGGATATCTAGGACATCCCCACACATTTTACTTGGGTTGATAGTTTGTTGTTGATATTGACTCAATAGTCAATCATTTCATTGGTCTCAAGAACACTAGTGCAATGTTTCCAAGCTAAATCATTATTTATTGGTGTGGTTGGCTTCCTGACACCCTCATTGTCTAATAAACCACCACTAGGATACATGTTGTCCACATTGCAGAAATTAAAAAGCATGCATTGCATAAGTATTTAATAATTTGAATAGATATTAGGGATATGCAATGCAATTATGATATACTATAAGTATATACTATGTATGAATACTAAATGGTCAAATAACCCCAATCCTTCTTTGTTTCTCTTCAAAAAATAACAATAACAACAAGGATTGCAACTATCTAAATTTTCATTAAAATTTGGCGAAATTCATTGAAATCATCGAAATCGACATAGTCACACGTTTTAGTACCAAATCCCATCGAAATCGATTTTTTTTTGGCAAAATTTTGCCAATTTCGCCGAAACCTCATTCCTTGCGCCAAACTTATGGAACTAATATGCCAACCATCAAGATCTCGTCTAGCTTGTGTTTGTCTGCGGTCTTCTGCGCTAATCCCATTTGGCTACACTTCTTAGATGATTTGAAGACACCGCTATTGCTACATCGACATTGTGCCTCCGTGTTTATGCCACATTATGTACGTGGGATGTGTTGATTGTGCGCTTATTCCACTCACACATTCCTCTCTGTTGAAGGTGTAGTCGTGGTACTTCTGATCGTCTGGTCCAGTTTGATTGTGGCGAGATTCTGCTATGGCGTTTAGATTCCATATATCAGATGTTCCTCATTCCAGATGCACTTTAAAAGACCTTCTCCAAAGCTTGACATTTCCAGCATGCTGAACACATCTCAAAGAGGCATCATCATATATTTAGTTAGGGATTGTTTAAAGGGGAGTGCCAATTTTTTATACGGGGATTGACATTTCTATCTTTTATTTATCATTTATTTCTTATCGTTTAATCGAATCATGTAACTCCAAGCTTGAAAATTTGTTCACCCATGCTCGAGCTTGAGGGGGGGTGTTACAAAGTATTAGCCTATTTAGTTAATAGGTTAATCAGTCTATTATGTACATGGGCCTATTTGCCTTGGCTCATTAGGGTTTAGTCTGCTTTGTTGTAATTGCCTCCTCTCCTATATATAGGACATGGGTGTACATATCAATATACAACAATTACAGTGACCCACACGCTTGTCAACATACTTACCCATAGTGACTCTTCACTCTAGTTACTTTGGTATTACACTGTGATTTTCTTTCTGAACATGATCAAATTGAGAGGTTTTTTGTCAAACATTTTTTTTGAAATTAGCGTATAATTCTGTCTTAGACTATTATATGTATGACAAATCATTTATGTAACAGTTCAGTATCCGGGGCTTAAGTTTAGGTGCCTAACTTCTTCAATCTTTGAATAACAGTAAAAAGAGGGCTTTGAAGCTGGTGTTTGACCACCTACGGTTTCGAAGCTGATGATAGGTATACTGACAATAAATTTTTAGTAAACCAGGGCATGGACTAGGCCATGACATAGAAAGAACAAGAACTTTATAGTGTGATATCGATCACCACCTAGCAACATATTAGCATTTTATGTTTGATCACTGGAAAGCTAAATCTTGTTATATATTCTTTCTTGATTTGTGCGTGTCATCCTTGCACATGTGCCATGCTAATGTTCGATGTGTAGTTCTAATTTATGGATGTCGAGAGTGTTATGCATTCTTTTCTTTCAGTGAAAGTTATCTTTGAGTAGCAATCTCTATTTTAATTCTTACATATGTGTACTGTTAACAAGGTTAAAATCTGCAACTTTTAGTCCAAGATGGGACACCCAGATGGTTAGATCCTTAGTTTATTACAAAGAGGTCTCAGGTCCAAGCCAAAGCGATGGCATGAATAGAATCACCATTTTTTTTGAATCTGTAATTTTAGCTCCTTACAGAAGCTTGCCCTTGATATCACACGGTTTACACTTTTTATCCCATTCATTAAAATATATAATATAAATGATGTAGGGTGGTCACAACCTTTGGCGACGTAGTTTGAAGTTGAATGCTACCTAGGATTTTAATGTTATTTTGGTTGTTTCCCATGTTTTAGGCGTTATTTGATATTTGTGAGTTTGGTTTTGTCAAGCAATTGATTTAGTCCCACACTGGCTACTACCAAGGTAGCCTCATTTTGACATATGAGCTGTATAAGCTTAATTACAGGCCGGAATTGAATCTGTTTGACATTTTATTTGCTCCATCTATTAGATAATCTTGTTGATTTTGTATTTTGGTCATTCGGTTTCCTATCAATAATCATAGTACAAATGTACATCCCTCTTTCAGTTTTACATCTCTTCTGGTAATTGTTTTATTATTTTCTTTGCAACCAGGTAAGGGCATCAACTTGGTTTCGACTTCTCTAGGCAGTGGAAACTTTAAGAAAGTTTCAGAGAAGCTTAGACACAAATTTTGGTGAAACTTTGAAATCTCTTTTGTAAAAAAATGTTGAAATTTGATGAGAACCTTCTTAATATGTTATAAAGATCTATCTTACATTTGCACATAACACTTTTACAAATAAATGACTCCTCACTCTTTAAGTAGGTAGATTCCTACTTATTAATTCATGTGATTAACAATTTACAAATTACAAATAAAAGATACAAAGCAATATTGAAATAAAATCGAATAAAATGTAATGCTACTTTATCATGACAAAATCATAAAGTACGATTGTACATACAATTATGTATGAACATTACGAGCCATATGCATGGGGATTGTAAATATAAACTAGATGTAGCTTTGATCTAGAATAGATAGATCGTAGATCTAGCTTAGATTTAGAGGGACAGTAGTTAATATAACTAGTGGTTGCTTTACTTAACATCAAAATAAAAATCATTGATGGAAGTAGCACATACCCACATAATCTCTTCTTTTCTCCATTTCAAATGGCAAACAAATGTGATGCTGAGCAATGACTGACAATAGGGTTCTTTACATATAGCAAACATGCGTATTAAATGTTCCATGAATTTTGATGGCTTACCTACAACTTTGTGAAAGTTGACGAAACCATATTGTTTTTGTTCTACTTCAATGGCTTTGTCCTAACTTCTCCAAGAAGTTTATACCAAGCTGAAGTATTGTAGAGTCGATTTGAAGTTTCAACAATATTTTGCCAATTTTTGACGATTTTTAGATCCTATTGTTGCTAGTCACCAGACGTGATAATGTTAGGGTGGTAACATAAAAGTAATGCTATTTTAAGCATTGAAAGATTAAATTTTAATCGAGAAGTCCTACATGTATCCGATCTATGTTTTGAAAACAAACCATGTTCTTGACGTGTTTGAAACATGTTGGAGGTGTGCTCGGGAAGCACTTATGTCACACACGTGTCTTGCACGATGTTGCTGGTTTGAAGTGTTGTGCCTCAGATTATCGGTTACAATGGAAGTCTTTGAACCATGGAATAAGTTGTTTGTTCATTTTAACTTTCATTCTACTAGCCAATATATTCAGAAATTTCAACCTTATTAACTTCAATCCCTGTCTTTGATCTTATAGACCTTAATAGTCCTTCACTCTCGTACAAACATCCTTCATATATCTAAATATATCTACATGCAATGTTTCAAAAAACTGTTCATGCGGCCGCTTATGCTGTTAGGACCTTTGACCTACCACATATGGGAATTCAGTGTCTAAAACGAACCATGGCCGCATATAAGGCCACATAGCCGCACATAAGGCCGATAAATCCCCGATATTTGAATGGTCAAACTGCTCAGCTGGCAATTTTTCAACATAACCCTCTATTCTTCATGTAACTAAATCCACCACCTACGTTCAACCTACCATCCGCTTCTATTTCCTATTTTTTACATTACATTCATCTATGGTTGTTATACATTTAGCTCATTATTGCATATTTGTATATATTTAATTTGAGTTTGATTGCATATTTTCATGGTTGCATCTAAAATATGTAATTATGCAAATTAAATATGAAAGTATGTGATTATTGTATATTTATATAGATATAATAATAAAAAAATAAAAAATCCAAAACCACATATACTTCCCGCGTATACTCCCGCATACCACACATACTCTGTTCAATGACCTCTCCGAATGTACAACACATACCGATTTTTTAAACTGTCTATATTTAAGGATTATACATGAAAATAAGGAATGAATTCCGTCATTTTGATGCCCAAAGGCCAAGAAACTATTTTCTGAAACATCTATCAAAACATCTACAAGTTTCTATTTATGGACCACAGAAATGACATCAAAATCGGATATGTTTATTTATGCTTGGTGCTAATTATCTGGAAGAAAAATGTACTTGCCAAAAAGGTTTGGTGGTCTAGGCCTCTTCTATAAGCATTGTCAATTTCAATTTTTTAGCAGAATGATTTTGAAGGCTTAAAATTGGGAACGGGACTTGGTCTAAATGTTATCGTTTCAATGAAAAGCAGAAGAAACTTTTCATCCTGCTTGTTCTGAATCATTCCCATACTAGCTCCAGAGTATATGATGGAAAAATTATCTCACTTGGCCCTGGGAAAAGGCAATCAGATCAGAGTCCTGGAAGACGGAGGTGAAAAGTCCCCTATCAAATCTGGCCTTACCAACCTCTTTATGATAATGATAATACATATCAGCCTATGGTTACTCAACTGTCTAATGAAGCTACAAAAGGATGGGTTTTGGTCATTGGAGGCCTAGCTAAGGAGCAAGACACAATGTACTTGCTTCTGAAGAAAGTGGGAGACTTCAAATGAGTTACAAGCTAGGAAGCATGGACACTTCTAGGAAGCTCCATGTCCATGTCAGGTAGGGATGAAAATATTAACCGTAACATCCACATCCGATCCGTCTCCACACCGCTCCACACCAATTGCAACCGGTTTCTTTAGCATCCATTGCAAACCAGATACTCACCATGGACATCCAATTTCACGGATTGGAGGAGTGGTTGTCCACGTCATCCATAAACTTTGTTAACAAGCGACTTTTAGTGTTGCACCTCCTTCGGCCTTGACTCTTCTCTCTCTTATACCCCACATCAACCATCCTCAACCCTGATCAGTCCTAGGGAACAATGCCTCAACCCCAACCTCCTTCCTCCCTTACTGAGATCTGCCTTGATGCATCCTCCGTGCCGTCACCTCCATAGCTCCTCACCGGTGAGGGCAAATACTCCACATGGCATGGGACCGTGCAACCCCGTAAGAGCGCTGCCAACAACTGTCCATCAGCCTATGCAACATTTTCGACAACCTCCTCTCCCTGCTGATGACCACCGTTGCCGCAGTTATTGGCCACACTGTTGTTGCCGATTTAAGTACAAGATTATGCTCTCTTCTTGCCGGTTTGTGCATTTGCTGAGTGCCATGCGAAGGGATTGATGGTTTTGTACATGAACGAGCTTGACAGAGTCCCCCCCCTCCCATATAACTTCAGGGTGCTTGTGAGGTCCTAGGTCGCAGACCCTGTGGTTGGGAGGAGGAAGTTGCTGCAGACCGGGAAACTCATGGCGGCCAAGGCGAAAAGGTTGAGATTTGTACGTACATGCCACCGTAGGGAGCCAGGGATTGTGGAGGTCTATAGGAGGTGAGCCGAATGGCAAGGGAACTGACTGTCGCAGGGAACACAACCAAATATGATTAGTTGGATGATAGCATGCAGTCCCCGATGAGCTACTTGGCAACGACTTTGTGGAGAACCACTCAGGCGACATGCTTGTCGGAGTCCCATGGAAGAAGAAAGGGAGTGACGTACACTGGAGCAAAATTTCAGAGAAATTCGTCCAGGTTCATGTGCTTAGAAGAAATTTTAGCATATTAATTGTCTATGTGAATTGAAGAGGTGATGTTATAATTAGTCGCTAGTACATTTTCTACAGAGCATACAACTACTGTCTACGAGGATTGGTTATCTGGATGACATGGGTTATCCATGGTCATCCGATCTTTATCATCCGTTCCACCTACCTGCTAATGCTACGGATATCCATCGATCATTAAGCTAAAGGATTCAGATAGAAGATGGATGGTGGATATGGAGATCCGTAAATTGCCATCCCTAATGTTAGGCACATTTTGGACACAAACGCTTCCTAGACACATCCCAAACGTTTTGGACACAACCATCGTCCTTTCCATTTTGGTCTTTTTATGCACCCCGAACACAACTTGACACAGCCCAGAGACTCCCTGGATACCATTGCAACCATGGTGCAAGATTTCGACTTCGTGTCGACTTCGCCAGGTGTGGAAGTGGAAGTTTCTAGAAACTTCAAGGAAGTTTCGAGGAAGTTTAGACAAAAACTTTGATAAACTTCGATGCCGTTTTTAAAAGAAATGATGTGAATTTGAAGGAAACTTTAATTGAAGACTTCAAATTATGCTATACCTCTTTCTTATCTATGCTAATTTAATAAAAAAACACGATTTACGACTCTCTAGCCCTACTTAGGTTGATAATACAATGAAATTCTTGCAAGGGTCAAACGTGCAATACACATTATGTATTCTATACAATATACAGTAAATAATAGTTACATCACCCTCTCTAGGAATGAGTGGCAACAACAAACATAGGATATATTAGAAGTTGTGAAGAGGGCTGGAGGCGACATGTATGCCTTATATGGCCACTAGGGCACTACTTAGGATTAATGTTCTGGGCCGTCTCAACTTCGCCAACTCCGAGGGAACTTCGACAACTTCAGAGAAGTTGAGATGAAAATACACACAATAATCCCGAAGTTTGGACGATGTCGAAGTATTTGGTATTCGACTTCCCCTATGGTTGAATTTCAAAACATCGGTGAATCTTCGCCCAACTCGACCAATTTGTGTTCCATGATTGCAACATCAGCTGCTGCTACAGTATCCTTTTCTCAGAGTGTAGATTCTGAATCACAGTCAGTGTTTATATCTTTTTCTTCTATGCTAGTCAGTGTTTATGTCTCGTCATTGAGGATATGTAACATAAAACTGAGTTCTAATTAAGGTTGCAAACCGATCTATTAAGAAAAATCAATGCGTAAAATATAAGCTGATTTAGACACCATGAGTAACATTATAGTCTAACGAATTGGTTAACCGAGTAATGAGAACTCATGTATATACTCTGAAAAATGTACCATATTTTCTGAAAATTGCAACATGTTTAGTTTTTGCCTTCAAATTGTTTCTACTACACACAAAACTCACACATTCATATTTAAATAATATAATACATACATTTGTACATAATTTCGGTTAATTTTTGAAAGAATTTTGTTCATACATACACACACATATATGTATTAAAAAACATTCAGTTAATTTGCCGACAAGGAGTGGCTCAAGTAGTCAAGCACGATGTCCCCTAACAAAGGGTCCCGGGTTCGAATCCCAATTGCCGCCTTGATTTACCACCCTCCCGGGCGTTTGGCCTCCGCCACGGGTGTGGAAGGGGGGGAGAAATCTTTCTCTCTTAATCCCATATATGTATTAAAAATATTTCCCTCTCACCCACTGCGGTATCTATGTCCTATATTTCAGAAAATTGCCATGTCTCGTGTGCATGTCAGTGTCCGCTTCCATTCTAGAAATGTGTCAGTGCTTCCTTAATCACAAGGGAAAACAACTTGTATTAAGATGGGTGGCTAAGTGAAGAATTTCTGCCGGATCTCATGAAAATTGCTTCTAGCAGTGGGGTTGAAAAGCCCATTGCTGGGGAAGTCTGGAAATCTTTGATTCCCTTAAAAGTCAAACATTGCAACATTGCAATTTAACAAACTGCTAACTATGGATGATAATGTAGGATTCAGGGTACTTGAAACTTTTTTATTTTTTAGTAATCAATAAACTGCTTAAGGGGTTCGCAGGCCTACATGTTGTATATATAAGGGTAATAAGGATCTTACACAATGAATATCGACTTGTCTGTGCCGCACCACACATGAGTGAAAGAATATCAAAACTAATTATGATACTAAGTTGCCTTGGATGTCCCTCATCACGACACTTAAATCTCTGACGTTGCCGGGATTGCCTGCATTGCTTTGTTCACCGCTGGTTGCATCTCCATCACCTGCAGAAGAGAAGAAATCGGAATGGATTCTCTTGAACTACACCAGGACCCTCAAAAGTGTCGTGTCCTCTTCCATTCTTCATTAATCTTCATCTTGGGCTGGAATCTAAAATAGGTGTAGTGCTTGATGTGTATGAGGCGTTGCAGATCCTCTTCCCTCTTCCACACATTGGGTGAGTCATCCACGATCACGGCTGCCCCCACTGGGCTCGACAACACGTCCAATGCCTTGGTCTCGCACACGGTCCTGTCCTCTGAAGACCCGACGTTGCGCTTGACGTCGTCGAAGAAGAACATCCGACCTTGCGGTTCGAGCACCCGGGCCATCACGTCCGCGTACTCCTGGTTCCGGAGGGCAAATACACCATGGACGACGTCATGAATCAGCGGCGGCTCGTACTCGTCCTGGACCTCGACAATACCCTCCTCAACTCCCTCCCTTATAGCAAAGACCTCCTCAGCCCGTCCGCGGCGGCAAAAAGCAACAGAACGATATCCACATGTTGCGTGACTTAGGGTTCATAACCAAACTGTGGCCGCACGTGCACGAGTTTCTGGAGGCGCTCCAACCCTTATACGACATCTACGTATACACCCTCCGGAACCAGGAGTACGCGGACGTGATGGCCCGGGTGCTCGAACCTCAAGGTCGGATGTTCTTCATGACGTCGTCCATGGTGGTCAGATCCAACGGGCGCGGACCCTGCGGCGTATTTGCCGGCGGATGGCGCCCTTGATCGTCTTGTCTTCCTCCATGCTTGTCCTTTTGGAGTTTGGTGAGTATGGCACTGACGATTCCTGAGACGCAAGTGAATCCACAGGTGTCTGTTTCCTTGATTACATCCAGCAGCGTCGGCGGTGGCCTGGAAGACGGCTCCGCGTGATTTGCGCAGTGGACATTGTTGTCGGCCATCTGACAGACACAACGAGCACGTTGGGGCTACGACACAGTCTCCGACTCTCGCAAGCCAAAGAGGGGTCTCCGGTTAAGGAGACAGGGACGAGCGCAGCATCGGGCTGTGCAGGGCTTTTAGTCCCACACAAATACCTAGGGGCACATTAGAATAATAATCCTATCTTATGTAAAAGCTCTTAATTCTAACACACATCTTTTGTAGGAATGTTCTCGTACTCATCCATTGCAATCTAAAACTACGTGCTTAATATACTATTAATTCTAACACACCGACTCACAAAGGGTTTCGGGTACTTGAAAGTGCCCGTGCAATCTGTGAAAACTAGGATGATTTGCTGAATATTATTCAGTAAATACAACATCATGTGATAAATCTGGATGGTAACATATGACGTTCTGGTCTTAGCATTCCACTTGAAGATGATTTTTAAATGGCCATTTGATAGAGAAAACAAGGTTCTTTTAGTATACTTATTGTCAATTTCTCTTTTGGTATCTAGCAGAGAGGACAATTAGTCTCTTTTCTGGGTCTATATACCTGTTAATCACATATCAACTGAAATTATAATGCCATCATAGTTGTTGAGTCAGTCAACCGACTAGTCGACTGGTCGCCGGAGGGGGGGTCCGACTAGCCAACCACCCACAAATGGGCTTTGGCTTAGCGCCCGCCTAGGCCTACTGGTCGGCCAGTCGGTTGGCTAGCACTACTGATCGGCCCAAGCCAAGCCTAGGCCTACTGGTCGGCCAGTCGGTTGACTAGCACGACTGATCGGCTCAAGCCAGGCCTGGGCCTAGGGACCGTAAGGTTTTTTTGTTGCAATTCAAAATCCTCCACTCCCTATCCCGAATGTTTGTGTTTTTACCATGATTATATGATAATATCAGCTTCATTCACACTACACTAGTTTAGAATATAACTTTTATTTTGGTTACAACAATTTAACAAGTACTGAAAGTCTGAATTTAACAATGGTATATCACTCTTCTCTATGTAATTATACTTGTTGAATTTGAATTCATGAAATAGTCTTCACTCTTCATTGAAAATTGTTCGAGACGTTTTATGACATTATTTACCAATTTGGATTATTATATCCTTGGATACATGTTTATACATTAGTAAATTTATAAAATCTAGATTGTATATAACTATATGTACATAATTAATATTATGTAAATATTATACCTACAACTAGTTGACTGGTTGACGACTAGTCGCCCAAGCAGGGCAGTGATGGCTGCCTTGACAACTATTAATGCCATCAGAAGAACAGTAAGATCTGGTAGAGAGAAGTTCAGAAGGATGGGTTGCAGGCAGAAGCTTATATGAAAGTAATTAACAGAATTATATGACGATGAGTGTCCTTAAACAAAGGTAAACGTCACCTTGTTCAATTCTGTACTGTTGTGGTTTCCTTTTTGATATATGAGTTAGTATGCTTATTGGATGGTTGGTACCCACAACTTACATACATGACTCTTTGATTGTGGATGGTTGGTGTGACAATGTATTTGATGTTTTTATGCTATGAAATATATTGGAGGATTATAGTGGAATAAAAGAGGATCCATGCATACTGACCTAGGTTAGCACTCTTTTGGATGTTATTTTGATTAAAGCGTAAAGCATAATGGTGATTTCTTTTGCCATTCTAGTGGAAAGTTTTTGATTTTCATGGTTCAGAATCCTCAATTCATGTGTGCCTGGTTTGATTCCTTTTCCCTCCTGTTTGTTGTTTTCATACAATAATGCTCGTTTCTTTTTTGTTATGATAGTTTTTTCCTCTTTACTAGTTTCTTTATCATTAATCTTTTTGTAATTATCTGGATTAGACTTGACTGTCAGGGACCTGGCTCATAGTTTTCTTATTGAGCTGTATAGTTTGTAGATGGTTTCTTGATTCTGTGAAAAGGCTGAGGCTGACAAAATTTACATATTTCACAGGAATTACTATCAAAAAGAAAAAAAGCTGAAGAGGAGGAGAAAGCTAAAGAAGTAGAGGCAGCTGCAATAACGGAGAAGTCAGATTCTTTACTTTCCGATGTAAAAGAAAGATTGGATGTGTTGGAGGTTGTAGTGAAGGAGATTGCAGACGAGACAAAAAAAATCATAGAAGGCAAGGTTGATAAGCACGGGGGTGATGTGCACAAACCTGTTCCATCTAAAGCTTGCTCTAATGCCTCCACAGAGGTCACTACAGATTCAAATGTAGATAAGGTTTGCCATGGTCTGACTAAAATGACGCCTGAGAAGATTGGTGAGAAAACACCTGCAGCTTCTGGCAGTTAGCTAGAAGTAGGAGCAACTGAAGCGAGGGAGAAGGCCTCATTTACATTAGTGTACAAAAGAGTAATATCAATGAAATTGAGAAGGGGAAGTTTTCTGATATGAGAATGTAACTGACATTCTAGCAAAAATTCAATAATACCGCCATTTTTTGTACAACACAGGTGCATTTGGTCACTTTTGAGTTGTTTTATTGTCTCATCGCTCTTATTGTTGCCTATCACAGACATCACTAGAGAGACTATGACTCTCATGTAATCCTAAAAAATCTGGCATATTGAATGGTTGATACTTTGACTAATTGTACTAGAACAAAGTCATGTCAAATGCGGGTCATTATTTTTGTTACAAAATCTTATTCTTCCTATTTGTAGTGCCCTTATTCCATTCATGGTCTTATGTGGCTGTAAATGTTTTGTATAGATAAAACGACAGTGATATCTTTGTCTATGTTTAAAGAACAGGGATACTGGAAAAATTTGAGGGCCCTGGTTCCTCTATCCACTATCTACACCTAGAGATATATGAACGGAACATATTTTTCCTTGATCCAGTCATTATTTGTTGTCTTCAATATATCCTTTTGGTGTGAACTAATTGCAACCCACTATCTAATTGTTAAACTAAGATGGGAGGCATCCACTAATTCCACTAATGAGTTTGAATTTTATAGTAAATATTGTTGGGATAAATTTAGAATGGGGAGTGGTAGTGGTCCACAACAGTGTTTTGTGATTTGTTTTTCTCATTGCTTATGTTTTGAGCTTATCCATTATTTGAATGTCCTTTATAATATTTTGTTATGCTTGGATTTTTTTAAGAACTATTATGTACTCAAATATAATTCTATGCTAAATCTATGCTTTTAGACACTAGTAATCTGCCAGAATAGTTGCGTTAGCTCCTATGTGGAGAGAGAGCTTGATTTTATGTTTATCATGTTAGTTTGATCGTGAGACTTATTTAGTTAATAACTTGTTTAGAGCTTGTTTGGGTTGGAACTATACCCTTGTCAAGGAGCACATCTGGGCCTCAAGGCATTCAAAGAGGGTGGCTTGCACCTTCACACCTTAGATCTCTTTTTGGTGGGTCCATGGGCTCATTTATTGCCATCAATGGCCCGTTTAGGGTCAAACTATTCAGATTATAGATTTCTGTCTATCTTGCCTTATATTACGGTGTAATACACCTTTTGACCTATTGTCCATTTCTTGGTTTGCTTTGGTCTGAACGTTGAATCTGGTTCAGGAACTATTGTCGTTCAATTGCAGTGTAGGTTATTGTTGCATAATGTAAGAACTCTAAATGTGCATGGTAACCATGACAGAGGTGTATAAGAAGGGAAATCAGCCTGAACCCTGAGTTTAGAGTAACTAGTGGCGAAATGCAACTCTTTTTCCATATTGTGGTAATTATTCTCCAGTTGCTCTGTTTCATTTTGAAATCTATCCACCTTATCCCAACCTAACTACTTTGCCACCCATTCTATGTGCTCGATCTATCTACCCCCTATAAATATCTTCCCACGCCAATCAACTTCGTGAAAAATCACTGTTTAGTGTAGGAGTTGGGTTGTGTTCGTATGTTTTCCATGTTAAAGTCATTTAGGATATAGATATTGCTTGTTATATTGGTCTTAGGATTCTGCTGTGCAAAGCCTTATATATAGCCTTGGGCCTTCTTCAACATGATTAATTTGTGAATTTATTTGTTACAGTTTATGAAATTGTTGACTATTCCCTTATCTATTTCATTGCTTGCTACCAATAATAGTTTACTATCAATTAGTATGTGGCTACGCTGATTATTTTCTCCTCCATTTTTTATATTTCAACAATTCATCTTATTCTCATTGATATGTACCTGTCTCTGTTTTTTGAAGAAACCGGTTTGTTGTTTCAACCTTGTTCTCTATCTGACAATAGATGCAAGAAAAGCAACCACATTCCCCACTATGATCTAGGCTCTAGATGTAGTACAAGATGAGAAGGTAATGCCTATCTACAAAATTAAAGAAGAAATACTGCTCGAAACTAAAAGGGAATAATTCTCATTCATCAACTGTGTCTCTACATGGACGCAGATAGAGCCTTTATATAGGCTTCTAAAAGAAAGACTAAACGGGCGGTAGCCAATGTGGGACTAAACCACTTGACTTTACAAGAGCCCAAAAATGAGAAAAAAGGACATAATAAAATAAAGCATGCTAATGAAGCCTAACTAATAACACGACGACGCCTACACTCATAAGTGAGTAAAGGTGGGGCACGTCCTACATCAGAAGGCCACTCCAAGAATCAATGTCGTCACCTCTGGTGCAAGCCGCCTGGCGGATGTAGCTTCACACGACCACCCATGTTCTTGGTATAGTAGAGCTGCACTTTTCCTCCCCTCGTGACCAAAGTCTAATTGAACCAATCTGTTGGCCTTAACAAAAGACCTTTTTTCTGTTTGTGTAGCCTCACACATGCAGCAAATACTTGTTATCATCGACCCCTCTTGCACTGCAGGAAGCTTCAGACGCATTCAACTCCTGCACACCTTTTTTGGTTCAACCACTTCTCCCATATTCACACCAGAGCCACTCAAATTTTCTGTAAATTAGACACTAAAGATGGCACCAATGATTAATGATCTTGCATGCATTGTATCCATGCTCACTGCGACAACATGTTCCTTTCATTATGGCTACAGGGACCAATGAGTCTTTTCATGCAAGGCACTAAATTTACCAGCAAATAGACACCCACCAACTCTTCCCTTTAATTCATAGTGCTGAATTTTCATTAGAGGAACAACTCAAGACCTCCACTGGGCATCTACTTCTGGCCCAAGATGACTCATAAAGTAGCAATGTACTAAAGCCTAACTGTAGATGGACAGTCCAATTTGTGACAACCAAAACCCATGTTAGTGAACAAGGAGAGTTCAATATGTAGTCAGCCTCAATCCATGTCAGTAAATTTTTAATGATTTAAAACATAGGGAAAAAACTCCCATGTAATCAAGGTTTAGGTAAATTTTCCAAACCGTTGTAGGCTCTTTGTCCTTGCGCTTTCAGACTAAATGAATTACTTCACATGGTGTTTTTCATGAATGGAGTTTGAGGCCTGAGTAGGTTCACCGGTTCAACCGGTTAGATGCCGGTCAGACTTTATTTTTTGGCTTTGGGAGGGAACCGACCCGGTAGAGTGACCGGTTCCTGGTTCGGTTCTGATAACCATGATGACACTTATGTCTACTACAAAGGGCTGGATGAAAATTCCTTTGTTTACCTAGTGCTATATGTTGATGACATGGTGATCGCTTGTAGACACGCATCTGAGATTGCCAAGGTGAAATATCTTCTAGGTGGAGAATTTGATATGAAAGACCTAGGTGAAGCTGAGATGATTCTTGGCATGAAGATTCAAAGGGACTCAGATTATGCAGGCGACCTCGATAAGAAGAGATCTATCACATGTTACATGTTCACGGTGGGATCTACATCTGTTAGTTGGAAAACCACTCTACAAAGTACTATTTCTTTATCTACTACTGAAACAGAGTACATGGAGGCAACAAAAGTTGTGAAGGAGGCTTTATGGCTCAAGGGCTTGATGAGTCAGTTGGGCATGGTTCAAGAACAAGTTATTGTTCTTTGTGACAGTCAAAGTGATATACATCTTAGCAAAGATCAAATGCCCCACGAGAGAATGAAGCACATTGATGTCAAGTACCATTTCATTAGAGAAGTCAACCTGTAGGCAAGATTCAGATAAAGAAGATTGGTACGTCTGAGAATCCAACGACATGATGAAAACTCTTTCGTTAGTTAAGTTTGAGCTTTGCTCAAAATTAGCTGGTCTTCTTTCTACCTGAGCTTTGCCCATGCAAGGCATGTGGGGGAGATGGTATTCTTAATCAGTATCTGATATTGGAGAAAATTGCAAGTGCTTTTCTACATCCAACGTTTTCAAGCTGAAGACAAGGTGAATGTTTTTGAGAAAGTGTCTTAAACTCTCTAGAAAAGCTTTCTTGATGAACCAAATGTCTAAACCAAGCCTCGACATCTTCATGATGCGTTTTGGGCACCTACAGGTGTATTTACGGGTATTACTTTAGATCATATATGGTCTACCTTGACTGTATTTGCATTTACGGTCTAGCCATACGTTTTTAAGTATGAAGTGACTACTTCCGCCACTTTTTGTTTGAAGCACTTTCCTCAAAACTCTAAACCCACCCCCAGATCTGCTATAGGACCGTATACAGTCCAACACTGGATTGTAAATGTTTCTTAAACGAAAATACAATCCATGTTACAGATCGTATACATGCCAATCAGACCGTAAACACGATTGGAAAACAACTTAATCACTTCGGGACTTTGGATATGGGTCCTATTCTTATAAATAGACTCCCAAACTCGTCCCAAACATGAGGAGCAACAAAGAGACGTCATTTTTTGAAGACCTAAAGCCATGAAAGGACCTAGGGCTTTTCTTAGGGTTTTACGCCTCCAAGAGATCCTCTCAATGTAACCATCTTCTTCCACGGTTGGCTTTCGGGTGTAAAAAGGGGATTGTGTTCTTCTTTTCTCTTCTGTTATCATCATCTTTGTAATCTCTCTATCAATAATATCATCTTCGCCAGTGGATGTAGGCTCCCACATTGGGAATTTTTCAAACTACTATCTCGTCTTTGTGGTTGCTTGCTTGTTCGTTGTTGATCTTCGTCGTATGTATTCGGTTTGGATTGCTCGATCTCACGCTTCCACATCTCCACAACAAGCTCATTGGGCCTTGTTCGGGTATCTCATCACCACCGTAACCCAACATATCCCCTCCCTTTCTCCGCTATCTACCGTCGCCTCCTGATCTCCAGCCACCATCCCTCCGTCCTCCCTGCCTATCCGACCCAACTGCCACCTACTACAAATCTTCCGTCATTCCCCCAAATGCCAAATGTAACATACTGGAATTTTGGTGCCAATTTTAAATATTGATCTATGATTTCTAATTCTCCAAATTGAAAGTTTCTTTTCTAAATTGCATTTATTTTGCACACCATTTGAAATACCTCGAAATCCTATCATAGAAATGCATATTGCCCTCGTGGGTCTAGTCATCTCATTTGAAATTTAATTGAATAATTAAAACCTTATTGATTCTTGGCTTTGAAATTATCATTACTAGGCTTAATTCTTATAAATAATCACGACATTAATCACGTTGGACCACTTGGGAATCACGAATCAGTGACTGGACCGTGATGAGGAATAACCATTAGAATTATATTTAAAAAATTGCAAAAAAAAAGGACATGTGGATGGGAGGATAAGCTACTAAAGCAATAAATATATTAGGGGATTCGTTTTCCTCGTTAACTAAGCAATGGGCCTTGATTTGCTCGGCCCCTTTTGCAGCTGGTCACGCTGCGTTACTTTCTCCACAGACTGCGGCCTCCTCTTCCCTCGTCTAACTCCCGCTGCCAGTCCCAGTGCAGCGATGATCACGGCGACGCCCTCTCGCCCCACGACGCCGTTTCACTGTCCTAGCCACGACAGTGTGAGCCCTCCCCCACCGACTCCCCAATGAAGAGAAAAACAAACGGCTGGCCATTAAAGACCACAGAAGAGAACGGCAGAAACGGACCCAGTCAGTGCAGGGCGCCGCCTCAGGCTAGCATCGACGCAACCTGCTTTATTAGGGACGCAAACCCTAACTGGGGTCCCTATAAAGCCCCCCCACCATGCGATGGACCAACACCTCCACCTATCGATCACAGCACCGCTGTCTCCTTCCTTAACCACCAGCCGCCTTGGGCGCCAACAAACGGCAGACTTTTCCTTGACCCCTCTACCGCCGTCAACACCGGAGCGGCCTAGCCGGGACGAGCGTCTGTTCTGATCTCGACCGCCCTCTTTTGCAGCGCCGCCGGTCTGGGCAGGACCGCAGAACGACAACCACCGCTCCTCCTGATCGTCAGGCTTCCCCTAATACCCAGGTGCCACCAGCCACGCCGCAGCCTCCATCTCCGACCACGACCCCGGTGGCCTGTATCTGTGTGGCACATCACCCCGACGCCATCGACACCATAGCTGCAGGTCGACGACCACTCTCTACCTGATTCCGACAGATTTATTTGTACTGCCAGCGTCAATTTGGTGGCCACCGGCGATAGCAGCCAGGGCTACGACGGGATCAGCTGTCCAACAAGAATACGCCTAAAAACACCAGCACCCTAGGAGGTACCTGCGTTCCCCTCTTTTCTGTTAAATTCAATAATGTAGGCAACGAGATCAGTACAAACCTGTACACTAATTAGTAAATCTTTAGCCGTAACCCTTAATCGCTGGATCTGTTAATGTTAATGGATTGAATACGTATATGCCTGATGTGATAATTAATATAAATATAAACCAAGAGTCACGCATGCACATGATGATCTCCACGTAAATTATTCTTATAAAGTACATAGGTCCTAGGTAATATAAATGACTAGATGTAAAGGAAATGAAGTAAAAGATAAACATTCATGCATGACGCTGCTGGGTACGATGCAAATCAGAATTATATAATCATGCGATGACCTTCATGTACATATTTGTCTTATTTAATCCATATATACATGTCTATGGATACAATACAAATCGCAAGTGATATAAACATCCAATGACCTCCACGTATATATTTTTCTAACTTAGGGGCCGTTCGGCCCCCTTCTTCTCAAATCCCGGTGGTTGCAGGTAAGAATCTGTACAATTCTGAGACCACTGAAATGGGGCACAGTGCGGATGTTTCCATTACCGCCGTGCATGGCGGGATTGCAACAATCCCGCATCTATTAGACCGAAATACCGAATAAAATACCAAATGATATTATGGCTACCGGTTCAATTATTTATTTACATATAAATGCAGCACTTTAGATGATAGCGGCCAAACGGCCCCTTAATCCATATATGTATGTTCCTACAATCGATATAATACAAATTACAACATGGTATACACGTGATGACCAAGTATGAGGAAGTATAAAGGATTAATTTAACTCCCACGGATTTCATTATAGAAATTACCCTTATCACACCATATTTGATGGTAAAAAGCATAGGTATGGGGAAAATCAAATGAGGAAAACCATAACTCGGATTACTCTAAGTTTTATACCAATCATATAAATTATTTTGTCCTAAAACTATATGTAAGAATGTAAACATAATTAGTATTCGGTAATATATAAATCTGATCTACTGTTAATGATGAGTAACAAGCCCCATAATACTTGTACCCAAAGAGATAACTATAATAATAGGAAGCAATTCAATGACCTCATGATAATAAAATATAAACACAAAAGATGAAGAGGGGTAAAATAGTAATTTCACCTAATAACAATTTAAGAGATAAATTTCAAAGCTAAGGATTGTCCAATGACCTGGGTTATTTCCCCTTTTTCTAGGAACTGAAACTTCAGCGCCTGTTGAACCTTAGTCGTGGAAATTGTTGATTTTTGGCTTGGATTTGAAGGTACTAGATTCTCTATTTCCTTATCAAGTTATTTGCTCCCTCTTGGATTCTATGCTTTGTTTGGATGGTGAACCATAAACTTGTTATAAGCCTTTCCTGCAATTGAAGTCACCATCCCCTTTAAAATGGTTGGATTTTGGTAAATATTATGATAAGCACTTGACTTGATCTATTTGGAGTTTTGACTCCCTAGACATTGGTCCCTTTGGGCTTTGGCCCCTTAGAGATTTGGCTCACTTGAGGTAGGGTACATCCCTCCGCCCTGTGCACAGGTGTAATGGATTAGTTGTCCCCCAGTCGACTGGTTAACATAGTAATTAGGCTCAATGTTGTTCCTTCATAGATGATCGAACATGAGGCATTGTTGCCTTTGAAAGAAAGGATAGTAAAGTGCTAACATCTTAATATTGAATAGTGGCTTTTGCAACATTTTAATGAATTGATATCTTGAAACATTTTGCTTGAACTATTGAGAATTACATCTTGAAATGCACATCTTGAAGTATTATTTTCCTTACTTGATAAACATAGTCCACCAAATATTACTTTCCTAGTTTGATCTTTCCTTGAATTATATCTTGTACCCATATTTTTCAAATAACTTGATAAAAGAATGTAGTACCAGCAATTGCTGACCCATTATTTCTCTTGGTCCATGTCGTGGATTTATTATCCCGTTGGGATATTACATGGATAGAAGGACCTGCTCACCTAGAGACGTCTGCTGCGGAGTACCTAGTTAAAGCTAGGAGCATGACAAGGTGTCCTTTGTGTGGCATAGTACTTTTATCCTTATTAACATTTTGATGTAGTCCCTTATGTGGACAATAATGTTCTGTTCTTAATTCTTATGTTTGCCGAGGAAACAAACACTATGTTCCTTATTGTTGATGTTATTGAAGACTTTGATTATCATATTATGTTACACATGGTTTGGAACTATGTCGTCACACCAAACAACACCCACCCCCTCTACTGCTTGGTGACTAGCCACTTGTTGCCTGCCGCCACCACACATACCTCCTTGTTGCCGCCTGGCCAATCCTTGCTTCCATCATCCTGCCCCAACAAAATTGACACTCATCACCCTGATCTCGCCCTTAACCCCTACCCTACCTGCCGCTATCACCCACCCCCTACAATTGTCTCCGACAACCACCTGCTTCCCCCCGCTTCATCTCCCCTAGCCGCTAATCCTTTCCCCACCTAATCCCGCCACATTTTACACCTCCAACACGAAAGCCAAAAATCATGGAGCTTTCTTCCCTTCTAACATCAACGGTAGTCTCTTCAATCCTCCCTTTTGTTATTGTCTGGCCTTAGAGTGGGCTTATGCAATCTTCTACAGCCTAAAAGAAGATTGTCTATCCTCTGGAGACCTCTCCTACAGTTTTGAAATGTGATATATGACATGGACTATGCTGTAATAGCGACCTGTGATTTGGATATGTCACACAACAAAACTAAAATCTTTTGTGGATCAGGTCATCCTCATCAAGATAATCTCAATATTCCCAATGTACATTATACTTATTGTTTATCAGATCTATAACCGAATTCAATTTTTGATCTGGTCCATACTGGCCGCGGGGGCTTCACCCCCCGCGACCGCTAGATTTGTCAGCCTAACTGCCGGACAAATCTCCTTTTTTTGGGTTGCATTAAGATCCATTTATTTTTCTACCCAGATCAGTCTAATCGGGTCATTTTGCACATTCAATTGCGTTATCGGTTGACATCCTCCACATATTTGCCTATATGTTTATTTCCTCTCCTATTGTATCTGGCTTTCCACCGCAGCCACTCTTGGTTCTCTCCTTGGTTGGCGTGACGGGGAGAAATAGAGGGGAGATGAGATGGAGGAGAGGAAGATTATATACAGTGGATATTTATGCACTTCTTGAAATAGTTTGTGGACTTCTACTATTGATATTTGCATCTCAAAGTCTTTTAAGGCTATATACTTCTTGTAGAGCTTACTATCTAGAGCTTCATGTCTACTGCTTGCTTATTTAAGCTGTTACATTGTCTCTCGTTTCTACTTTTTGTCTGTGCTGTATTTGTACGTTGACATTGTCCGCGTGCTTATCCCATGTCAAAGACGACGCATCCTCATACCCCTCCTATATATAGGATCTGCCTTTAATAATGTTGTCAGTCATCTTATTCTCTATTAGCTATCTGACCGATCATGCGAGATCTGCCTTTAATAATGTTAAAAATTGTGAATACATTTTTCTAATTAAATGTGCATTAGCTGAAATTCCTGGTGGCGCCATAGTGTTTGAGCTTGTAGCTAGATTCTGTTATGAAGTTAAAAATGACAACTGCCAATGTAATTTGTCTTCGTTGTGTTGTTGAGCATCTTCAAATGACAGAAGACTGTGGAGAGAGAAACTTAATTGCACTGACTGAAAACATTTTTAAAAATGTGGTTTTGAAAAGCTGGAAGAACTCTATCAAGGCACTCCAAACATGCAATGGCCTCCTCCAATATGCTGAAAATCTTCATATTATAAAGAGATATATTGAGTCTGTGGTTGTGAAAGCATGTACGCGTCCAAATTTGTTTGGCTGGCCTATGATTGATCATGGTCCCATGCAAAGTCTTGGAGGAAGCATATTATGGAATGGGATAAGCAGTGGTGCTAGGCCTGGAATCTATACAGCGGTTTGATGGTATGAGGCTATGTCGTCTTTGAACCTTCCCATCTATAAAACAATGATAACCTCCACGGAATCTTATGGTATCCGACAGGAGATGATTGTTGGTTCTCTTGCATTCTATGCCAAGAGGTACCTTCCAGGACTTTACTGGCATCAAAGCGGTAGTTTTTGTGCTCAGATTCCGACTGCAACACCTTCAGAAGAAGAGCAGAGAGCACTGCTTGAAGAAATCGATAGTTTGTTGCCACATCAAAAGGGTTTTGTACCTGCGGAATTTCTGTTGGGTTTGTTGTGTACGGCTATGATTCTCCATGCCAGCTCTTCTTATATCTCTAATTTTGAGAGAAGACTATGGATGCATCTTGATCAGGCAAGCTTAGAAGATTTTTGCTGCCAAACTTCTCGTATTCCTTTGAAACACTACATCATTTGCACTCTGTTCAGTGGATACTTGAGCATTCTTGGCCGCGAACCAAGTCTTAAGAGGAGATTCCCTTTGTTTAGCAGACGATGAAAGATCCATTGGCCCACCTTCTGTGACACCAACAACAATTGTGAAAAACTCATTGATGGTTTCTTGGCGAAGTTGCTCCCGATGCTTAATTTGAAGTTACCAAAGTTTCAGCCTCTAGCTTTAGGATGGACTTTATCACGTGATTGATATACACCTGAAGGTAGGTCAATCCACGCTGTATACACAGTTTATCAGAGTTTAGGCAAGTGTTTTCGATCTATGATATCTGCTCAGATGTTACTAACTATGCAACATTTTCTTGGCTTAATATCTCAGTTCTGCAAGTTTTTAGTGTTGCTTTTATATTCTTTGTGATGCCTTACAATTTCAATATTGTTGTTGAATTTCATGTTCATCCATGGCTTATTGATTCTGACAGGGAGCAACTGTGTAGGGTGATGGATTGCCAAAAGTTCTCTCTGAAAGCTTGCACTCATGCTGCTCAGAAAAAGAGGCTCCCCTTAGGAGCCGTTGTCCAAGTCCTCTTTTTTGAACATTTGCATCTGAGGTCACCCTTGGCTTTAATATGGATGGTTCAAAGCCTCTTTGAGAGGCTCCCCCCTTAATATGAATGGTTCAAGGCCTCTACGAACTGGTGCTTTGGAGGCAGCGGTGTAGGTGGTGACTAGGGGGGATGGGCTACAACCAGCAGAGGGAACTGGATGTTGAGGGTTGGCATGGACATCATGAGGAACACGTGGCTGAGCTAGAAAAGGAAGGCTCGAGCAAGAAGAAAGAAATTGACAAGTTGGGCCATGGGAAGAATGGGTGGAGTACCGTGTCCAAGAAATTGGGTTTGAAGATGAAGTCACTGATGTGTAGCGCACAGGGCGGCTCAGTCAGTGATCAGAAGAACACCAGCAGGAAGGCTGAGAAACCGATCACAAAGTACACAGAAAAGTGTGTAAATCAAAAGGGTAACTAAATCTTATGGACATCCTAGCAACAACTGAGCGAAAAGGTGGAGTTGCACCCACCTCATAATTGTTTAGCTTCCTATTATTCTGGTAGTAATATAAGAAAATCGATAATGTTTGTTGACGGAACCGTAACCAAAATGTTATTTCACTGACGTGCCTTACAGTCAGATAAGTATGGCTAAATGTGGATTTGCATTCAATGTTCACAATTTGCAGCTAAAAAATACAGATGTATTTTTGTGTTATATAGGTGTTGTTTGGCAAGTGCAAATTGCATGCAATGTGCACTTCTCAAACTGAACGAGCCACTCATTGCTTCAGTTGGTCACTTTAAACTGCTTATTGTTTCTTATATGCTGCTACGGAAGGGCCGATGCAGTGAGAATAAAGTAGATGCTTGAGATTGTAATGGTACTATGATTATAACTTGCTCAGATGCTTGTAATATTCAATAAATTTTCTGGATTATTGAGAGTTTAAGGTGATGCTCTACCCTCATTGATTACAATAGTACACAATTCTAGCTTGCTAAGATACTTGTACTATTGGACAATATTGGGCAGACGACTGATAACATGCAATTGGTGTAGGCCATCACCATGCGAACTGCAAATGTAAGGTAGTTTGAATAGCTTGCACGTAATTGGCGTGGAGTTATATTTTTTTCATCTCAAAAGTGACATTACTTCCCAGTGTTAAAAGCGACATTAGCATACCTAAAACATAGACAAAGATGTTATTTCTGATTTTCTAAAAAAAAAACCACCTGCTACCTCATAAGACCAATATTGGAACAAGGACGTACTTGTCAGTGGGCTCAACTCATAAGTTTGGTCGGTTTGTTGCTGGTTCAATTAGCACTCGGAATAAAGAGTACCTTAGCAACATCTAAAGGTTGGGCTTGACGTATTGTGATAGGATTAGACTTCTCCACTTTGAAAGTAATAAATATAAAAAACTCGTTTAAAAAAGGATACTAAATTTATAATTAAGATAATTACCTACATTTATAATGATTAGTTCAAGTCCAATCAGTCAAAGTAATTCATATAAAAAATCAGTCAAAGTAACAATTATACAATTAACAACCGAATTTAATAAAGCGAACTATGTGTGTTTGAATCCAAGGCTCTCAAACTTCTGTGATTGGAAAGTGTCACAAAACTATTTCTAGTTTTGGTATGAACATTTTTATGTGATGGGAAGTGGGAGAGTGACTTGATGATACTTCTTATCATAATATGTTATAATGCACATGAGAACATTTGTAGTTTTATAACTTTGGAGTTGCATCAGCTTCATTAGGGGCTGGATCTGTTCTGGGAGATTTGGGTGTACCTCCAACATGATCGACTAATATCCTTGAGCTTCACTTCTACAAAGATTTTTCAGAACAGTATCAAGGGGTGGGTGGGTTATTGGAAATGATCCACGGTTTATTAGAATCAGTTTCCTTGCACAGAATAACAAATAATATGAACCTATTCATGAAAAATTATAAATTTTCTATGTTTGATGACTAGCCACCAACCCCTCCATTTGAGCTTTGGACTAACAGCTTTTATGAATGTATGAGGTGTTGTTGATCCACTTTGTAAGTTCATTATTACTGATAGTCCTAGAAAGGGTCAAACTAAAGATGTACACAATACTGGAGTCATGAAATGATATTCTGCACAGTTCTATCATTTCATTAAAAATTCAGTTTAATAGAACAGTTATATGGTCAATCATGTTGTATACGATGAATCTTAAGCAGTGAAGAAGCAAGGTGTGAACATGATGAATGCGGCCAAAATACGCCTTTGACTTAATTGGCCTCTGTTTATAGCAAATCTTATACTCAACCACGGAGTTTATGTCTTAATTTAACAATGCCTACACTCACCACCAGTTAATGACTTAGACACAGCTTCTTCGTGATAATTTTATACACATTTACTTAATCATGTTTACTAGTGACATCTCAGAACCGGTAACTAAATGCTACATGAAGTCTGCATAATACTCAGTCTAATGCATTTGTTCCTAAAGCTACATTAAAAACTGCAAGTGTGGTTCCCAGTCTGCATTATCTTCAACTTTTCTTGAAGAGTTAGGACTTGTAGAATGACATTTCTGTTTGCTGCTCCATCTTAATTGTATTTAACCCTTCGTACTGGGGCCATCAGCTCTCCCAAAGCTATAGCTTCGAATGAATAGCTTTACCACAACATTTTTATAACTTTCCTATATTGCCTAATTTGGGGTTGGTTTCAATGGATATATTCATAAATATCTACTGCTGGAAATAATATTGAGTTGCACATCTTTAGAAATTTGATATCAATGTGATTCTAATAAATTTATGTAATATATTCATAAATATCTACTGCTGGAAATAATATTGAGTTGCACATCGAGTCTTCCATTAGCTAAATGTGGCAGCATTACACCCCATCCTCTACCTCGCAATAAGGTCATGTTTGGTACGATGTAGTCATGTGTAGTTGGATGAATTAGAATTCTAATCAATAATAATCATGTATTTCGTTTTCTTTTTATTTTGTTTGGTATGGAATCAACTTTTGTTCGACAGCTTGGCGACGATAGCTGCAGCTTCTTCTACAAATGCAGCTCGTTTGAAGAAAAAGAACGTAGAAGCATGCACGTACGAATCAAAGTAATAAATGCTGCTAGCTGTTCCCAGGCTGCTACGCGCTATAGCTTTTTCTGGACCGTCAGCCACGTACATGTTTCAGACTTCCATACCCGACCACTCCCTGATCGGCCGCGGTACAAATTCACAGAATTCGGCAGCAAATGTGTAGTTGGATGTTGTTCTAATTCAACCAACTGCACCCCACTTCACTTTACCAAACGAAAAATAAAATGCTAATCGTGATGTTCTTTTGTGATGAGCTTGAACTCACCCGTACCAAACAGGCCCTAACACAGATACTTCTGCAGCTTCATAGCAACTACTTACTGACACTATCAGAAAACGATCCAGCACCAACGGGGCATCCAGATATTCTTCATCTACAATAGTCCCCTTCCTCGGCAACAATTTTTGATTTTAGCTGCACCCCGAGCCACTTATCAAACAGTTGATCATTTATAACCGATATTCTTCATCTACAATAGTCCCCTTCCTCGGCAACAATTTTTGATTTTAGCTGCACCCCGAGCCACTTATCAAACAGTTGATCATTTATAACCGAGGACAACAACACTTCCACCCCTTTGGCACACCTCCACAAAACACCTGCATATGTCCCTTGATACTAGACATGCATACGGGAGGTCTAATTTCTCAATATCCGTCGACAGCAGCCCGCCAACCTAGCACCCTACTACACATAATAGTTATCACACAACAACGGAGGCACAAGAAATACACATATATAAAGATAGACGCACAATGATCACAAACACACCCTCTATTTCATACACAGCCCCCGACGATGGCTCCAACTATGGTATATCTTGATATCATACTAGACAACAACACCATCACTGCTATCACGTACCCAGAGAATGGAGATATCTTCATGTAGACATTTCATCCCTGGTTGGATCAAGATCATGGCTAATCACAAGACATTTCTCAGGATTTGATATCTCAATAAAATGATCATAAAAGGGATGATTTGACTATCCATATTAATATAGCGTGCCTGCTTTTCAGGGATACCATCACTAAGAATTTTGTGGTTAAACAGACTCAGTTCAGAGTAGTCACTAGGATGGGTGACTAATCAGGAAGTTGATCTCAGCTGTTCGTGAGTGAGGACAAAGAAACATTTAAGGTTAATGGTGGTCTACGAGGACAATGGTCATTTTTAAAACTCCACTAGAGCATAATGCAGTGCGTCCAAGCTTTACAAATAGTATCATAACCTCTCTAGTAGGTGGGGCCACATGAGCATGTAAAATGCTAATCTTGAGCCATGCGATCCAGACATGTTGGAAATGACTATCCATGTGCTGTAGCCACCCTTGTGTTGGTAGTCGTGACTGGGAGTTGGGTGTCCATGAGCCTTTATGGGTGTGAACAGAAATGAGAAAAATATTATAAGGACATATAGTCGAGCCTTGACGATGAAATCAAGAGTCTAAGTGGGGGAGTTTGTAACGTCTCAGAGTTTTAGGCCTCAGATAAAATGAGCTTAAAAGGAATGATTGAACTACTCATTTTCCCAAGGTGAACCTCCTTTATACGAAGACCATCGCTAAGAACACTATGGTTAAGCGTACTCACCCTAGAGTAGTACTATGATAGGTGACCCGTCGAGAAGTTGATTTCAGCCTGGTGCGTGAGTGTGAAAAAAATACACAATTAAGACTAATGGTGGTCTATGAGGTCAGTCGTCATTCTTGAAACTCTACTAGAACCTTGGGAAGCAATTCAGACACTACAACATTTCTAGTGCAGTTCATGGAAGATCAAGATAAAAGACTAACACAATCAAGATATGCATTTCATACATATATCTGGAAATCCTGATACATCTGCAATCTTTGTAATGTGACCCAGACAAGGAAGAATTTCTATAATCAGGTCCGTTGGACGACCACCTTTTCATCTATGTTGTATACCAAGCACCTATAGGAACTGAAGCCAATTCAATCCAGGTGGATTCATTAACTTTGACTAATTTTACAACTTCTATAGAACTACATCACACAATATTCGGTCAACATGTAGAGACAAAAATACACAATATACAACATTATACATGTACACTTCATCATATCGGTTTATGCATCATTGAACATCCTCTACCTTATGATGATAGTGATAAGCACCATGTTTCAATAGTTAAATACCAACATATTTATGATCACCATTCCACATCCAAATTGACTCATCTAGAGTCTTACTCCTGCTTCCCATGTCCTCTACACAACCACCTTGCAACTCTTATTTGATTGCTACTCAGTTCTTAGTTGCCAATGCACCATCCTTTGAATGGACCACAATCACCAGGAGACACAAACCTCCCTATAAACTTATCAGATGCAAGATATGCTATTGTATGGGACATATGCAAGAGTTATGGCCACTACTCCTATACCTACCCCAACCTAGACCACAAATGCATGTTAAACAAAAATATCAACATCATACCCAACTTATAAAGTTCCACAAATTCCTTACCCAACCAACATTCCACTCATCATTACTATTTTGAAAATTGTTGCAAAAGACATGTATTTTCCCGCATCCAACACCATATCCACTGGTAGCAACGATTCAACTTCCCTAATTTCTTCTATCTCTTTCCAGATTCTCCAAATGCTTGGGTGATACACAAAATTTACCACACTCAACACCCAATACATGCCTGAAACATGCACCTTCACCTTTCCAATGCCACCAACAGGTCACATCAAAACTCTCTTACCCTCCACTCAATGTATCCTCCAAGATATAAACCTTCGCTGAGTTGTTTGACAACTAGCCCACACACAACCTTTACCCTTTGTCCTTCACCCATTCTCCCCCCTACTTCCAACTGAAAACACCAACATGGCAACCCCATCCCTTAACTCAACCCTAACTACCTCATTGATCTCCTTGCTAGCTTCATCCATCTCCTTAAGGTCTTTACTACCAAGAGTGCTCTCATCACCAAACAAAACAACATAGATAACCATATTGTCAACATCTTATATATCACCTGAGATATTTCTCACCTCACCTCGGGACACACGATTCTTAAACCAAAAGTCATCTCACACTCTCAACTCATCTACTCTATACCCGAAGGACCAAACACAATTATATCTATGAACAAACCATGACTTTCCCTCATGGTGACAACTTCATCCAATCCCATCTCTCTAAATGAACGACTGACAAAAGGTGCATCTCAAGTGGGGTCACCCAGACCGGGATGGGCCTCCATATCCAATTGTTCTCCCCACTTATGGGAAGTTGACATTTTTAGAGCCATCACTCATATTATTGGTTATAGGTTACAATTTTTCAGCACCAACACCCTCCAACCTACTAACTACATCAAAGCCTTTTATGTACACTTAGTTAGACAATAAATTGATCTCCTGCCATAAACCATATTAGGCTTATATAATTTGTATACACCACCAAGCTTGTTGTTGAAAGCTTGATGGAGACCCCCACCACCTTCTCTGACCAATCTTGTCACCCTCCATAATGGTTTTGCCCAATAGTAGCAAAAATTTATCTCAGAATGGCAACTCAAAACGTAAACACCGTAGGAAGATGATTTTTGAAAGGAAAGAATATCTCCCCAGAAGTCGAATACTGTCTCAACCAAACAAACCCAAATCCTTTAAATGACCACACAACCCCTCTCCTCAGCACAAACATACTCCAAACTACATGCCTGAACCATCCAACCCCTTCCATCCAACAAACAAACCACACAACATTCTTCATCATGCTTGAACAAAAAAATCTTTGACAGACTAAAGTTGGAAATCATTGAGGAACTCAAATCCTACCACATCTATATTCAGAAAAACTCAATGCACACATTGTTGTTAATCATTCAGAGCACTCATTTCTACACCAGAGGTCATAAAAAAGATGAATTTTTTCCACTGACAACCAGGTATGTCCTCCATGCTTTATCTTTATCGCATGATACTACATGTCATGATACTTGTTCCGATGATTACATATTTAATAAAGAACCAAACATTGTACAACCACAATAATAACTTAGCATCATGGGCCGACATTCAAGCATTTACAACATTCACTTATAAACTGGGCATTAAATTCAACACCGATGTGAATGAAAATATAGCTATATCTAAACGAGAAATATTAACCGGATGGAGAAACATCAGGCTCATCCACTTTTCTATAGACTAGTTCCAAGACCTGATCTTATAGAAGTATCCATTATACGAAGACTAGTTACTCTTGTTGATCATCACATCATGAAATATCTATATTTCCTCCAACACCAATGACAGACGGAGATTAGAAGATTCATCTATACTCCTAAGATCAACCTAATTACATTATAGGAAACCAAAATCAATCTATCCCCTTTTCATCTTAAATCAACAGGAGGAAATCACATCACTGATTGAATCCAAATACCTCCATGCAGTTTCAAAGGCAACATTATCACTGACTCGAATAGTAGAAACTTCCAACTCGTCAATCAAGACTTGCAAAACTATAATATTACCGTCACCCTAAAAAATGTCGTTGATCATCATACATGGGCTTTCACAGGGGTCTATGGAGACACTAGCCATCATAAGTAAAAATTCCTTTTAGAACTACATCATATTGCACAAACTATGTGGCCACACCCTAGCTTATAGGACTCAAATTCAATTTCACCAAATATACCTACTAAAAAAGTTACACAAAAAAATATAGACTCCAGATATGGCACCTCCTTATTGCACTACATTGATGGATTTCATGTTATTAATTTATCAGCCTCAAATGTTAGGTACACATGGAATAATGGGCATCAACTAGTTAAACTCGACCGTTTCCATTGCTCCCATTCTTGAGATGAATTATACCCTCTCAACTTAGTCAGTGCCACCTCCAAACCTATATTTAATAACTTCCTGATCCTCCTAAACACTTGATACATCCCATGGGGGCACACACCTTTACGATCCGAGAGATTTTGGACCCAACACAAAGATATGCCGATATGATATAAAATGCTTGGCCCAACTAACAGAACTACATTTAACCCGGGTGACATATTCACAAAAAATTAAGAGTTTAACCAAAACACCTTTGGTAACATTACCCAACAACTTAGAGATAAGGAAGAATCACTCTTTCAACTTTATAGTAATCCCACTATAGACTAGGACCACATCCTCATGTTAAGACCAGAGATAGAAAACCTATAACTAAGAAATGATATCATGGTGGTAACAAATATATAAAATAAAATGGATCTAAGATAGATAAAAATACTAAATTCTTCCACAAAAATTGTACTAAACAAACTCCATTTACAACCTGAATATCCATGGTTTAGACACCACAAACAGACCCATTATCACATCCCATATTGTTGACTAAACTATACATATACACACTCTTCAATATTCAATAGGAAATCCTATGTATGATCCACATTATACATCCAGACCACCTCATAGAATCTTCCTTAGAAGCTAATATCAAAACAACAACAAAAAATTTGGAAGTAGATAAATCCCCAGGACTAAATGGATTTAGACCATACTTTTGCCAAAGTATGTGGGAACATATCAATGTAAACTTTCACAATCTTTTCAATTACATACACCAAAATGATTACACCACATACCAAATAAAAGTCTTGAACCCAACTCATATAACACTTATCAAAACATTAGAACACCCAAATACTATCCAACAATGCAGACCTACTAGCACATCATATAAGATCATAGCTAAAACTCTCATCTCTCGAATGAAAAATACCCTAGATAAAACTATACGCCAATAACAATGTGCCTTCCTTAAGCATCCTAACATTTCAGATGCATACATCATGGTGATGAAACCATACATATGTATCACTCACACCGCACCCTCCTTCTAGCTATCATACTTGATTTGAAAAAGTCTTTAAAAATATCAATTGGACATTTCTCATCAATTTTATGAGAGGTTGTGGTTTTCTAGATAGATGGATCCCCTAGATTACATCCTATGTTCTATCCTTCCACTTCTCTATCCTCATCAATGGGACACCTTTTGCATACTTCAAAAGCATTAACAGACTGAGGCAAGGAGACCCCCTATCACCTTACCTTTTTATCCTACTTACATACATTATTACTAGTATGATCCAACTTGGTACACAACTTTCACTCATTTTGGTACCACCTACTATCGAGAAAACATTGATGAACTATGTAGACAATGGCATCATTTTTATATCCCCTGAAGGTTACAATGTTTTCAATACTGTTTCTATCCTTGACCTTTTTCCTACCTTTTAGGCCTTGAAATCAATCTCCATAAATCCTCCATTACTGGCATACATATTTATTTAAAGGACATGTTAGAAATCACATACAATTGAGACATTCCCTTTAACATACCCCAGACTCCCAATTTCCCCACACAACATACCAAAACCTCATGGAATCCTATCATCACCAAATTGAACCAACACCTTGGCTCATGGAAAACACTCTTCTTAAAACTAGAAGAGTCGATTCACACTCCTGAACAACTCACTTCACTCACCACCTACTTCCCCAACTATATTTCTCTCCCCTCCAACATCCTTCATACCATTTACCGTATCAAATGAGATTTTCTTTGAAACCACATGGGTCATAAGATATACATGGTGAAGTGGGAAACTAGTTCCCCCAAAAGGTAAGTGGAATGGGGAATCACTAATATCAAATACATGCCCTATTCCTGATACACAAAATCACAGCTACTCCAACAGACCATGCATAGTCATCATAAATACTAATAGAAACACAATCCATGGAAATCCATCAAACTTTATGGATCCCCCTAATGGCGCCATATCAATCATCATTTCTATATGATTTAAAACAATATTATAATCCCACCTCATTACTCCAATAACATCAAATTCTGGACCCACCCATGGTTCCATGGTCTTACTATCATTAGCCAAACCCTTCACATCAACATACCCAAATATTTAATCCTATTGACTGCATCACAAGCATTATATTTACTGAGAAGGCATAGATACAACAAACTCAAAATAAATACCAAAACAATTTTTATCAAGAGACACACAAACATTTGACAAGAACTAGAAACAAGCATTAATGATCAAATTACATGGAATTGCGGTACCAAATACACCCTTGAGCAAGCATATCATTTCTTCACTTTCCTTTCAGACCATTTATATGCACTATGTGTGCTCTAAATGAATAAACCACACAACACCTTTTCTTGACTTGTGCTATATCCACCTTAACAAGAGAACACTACATCAGAACCACATAACTAAATGGGAGTCAAGTATGAATGCAACATATATTAAACACAATCACTCCTAGAACAACATGCACTTATCATATCAAAAACCTTATTGCATCTTTATGTTGGAGCATATGGACCAAAAGAAACAATTGGAAATTCAAAAATAGAACATGTGATATACGTAAACTCATCATAGACATCCATGATACATATCACATGTTTGAGATGATCTAGGAACAAAGGCACTCATGAAGGAGAACAAACATGCACTCACACACTTTGGAGAGTCATACATATCATAGAGGATATATACACTGGATAAGATTTTGGATGAAGATAACGATGACTGTGGTCATTACATGTTGATTTTATCCATGCTGAGGCCTATTTTAGGGGTGCCTCCCCATAGTATGATATTTTATTTTTATGGTCTTTCAATAGTACTCTAGAACTTGGATCTAAAATCTAAGGCACTAATGGTGCTTAAGATTCTAGGATCCTTGTTTTAGACTATCCTAACTATGTACTTTTTTCAGTATGCAGTTGTTCTCCAATTATTTATATGCCATGAACTTCCATTGTAATTTTTTTGAGTGTAATATTAACTAATGTTGACAAAAGTCCAAATAGAAACTTAACTATACATTTTGGATTTTAAGACTACTACATGGTCCACCACAGAAAAAGAAATCCTAGGTAATGATGCATACAATACTTAAATTACCATTGCATAGTTTCTTATCATCCTTTATAGACTAGGAATGTAATAGAAATGTATGGAATAAAATTGGTTCATTTTTTTTGACTTGAAGACTTCTATTTGATCAAGAACAAAAAGTATAGTCCTAGGTGAGAAATAGGAAATTTGATGACTGCATATTAGGACCATTACCCTACAAATATTTCTAGGAATAAGTTGTACATCTAGGATGGGTAAATTATAATGTACAATGAATTATAAGGAGAGGTGAATGAGAGAAACATTACAAAATCACCATTACTATCTAGAAAATAAAACAAACATTGTATATATAATTGTGCACAATGACTAAATTATAGAACTTACATTTGTATTTTTTACTCATCACATGCTCAAACAGATTAAGTTTTGGCATTTTGGTATATGAATACATATATTATTATTTTCATGAATGAGACTTTGTTATAATGACAAGCCAATCATTTTTTTGGGCTTCATTTTTAGGGAGTAAAAAAATGATAGGAGACTGGGGTTCCTCTAGACTAGGATTCTTCTTTACTTATCTCTAGTCAATGTATGTTCTTTATGTGATTATCTCAATGTTGTTATAATATTATTATCTCTTTTGTTCTTATTATTGAATGTTAATTTTAGGTTTCATCTCCATATGCAAAGGTCGACCGATGATCCCTTATTGGAAGATGAAGATATCAAGGATGGAAGAACTTTTAAAATGACGAAGAAATAGAAATTACAACTTAGAGAAGTTGGAAAAAACAAATTTCTTTGTGATTTTTTGGCCCTAAAAATACATCCAAGTAGAGTAGTTAATTAAGATATAGATGTAAAGAACCTTGAACTGAACCTAGACTTATAAAATAATACAACACAATCAGTTTGGAACTGGATCAACCTCTATAGTTTTTTTTTGAATTGTGAATGCATGAATGATTAATGACACTTCATATATCAAGTTCTCTCTAAGGTATAAGGCCCAATTAAGGCATTCTTCCACTCTACAAAATGCTAGTTATAATTGAAAAAAGAATTACTTAAGCTATAGGTATACGTTTTTCCACCAACTAAGATGGTTCATGCTTGAAGCCAGATTACAAACATATAATAGTGCGATAACTAGAAGTATATATGTCACAATCTAAATTTTGGAGCCTAGAAAGTAAATGATTAAATTATTGATGAAATTAATATAGGATTGATTTATGGTTACAATAATGTTCCAACCAATTTTCATGATATTTGGGTATTAGGGAAAAACATGTAGAAAGGATCTTTTTTGCAATTTGGTCAGTTTTTGTAATACAATCAAAGTTTGTAAATTTTATATTATTTTGATGATATGAGGTGACAACCAAAGTAGAATAATGAGGGAAATATGCTGACTCCAGGTAATGGATTTGATACCTAGACGTAGTTTAGGTTTTCATATCAAGTAACTAAAGTAATATTGAACAAATGTGTCATGAGGAAAATTCAATTGAGAAATTATGTTAGTTCAACTTTTGATTTTGTAACCAGGACTATGATTAAGCTTATGGACCATTTGGAAAACCCATGAATGGAATATGGGCTCTAGAACTCAATTCAAGCCCATTCGGGCCAATCACATTTTACATATGGGTCCTTAGAGTACAAATTTGAGTACGAAGTATTCACATTCATAATAAATACTCAATATATTTTTAGTAGATGAACAATTGAAATAAGAGATTATGGGAATTTCTAGATAATTTCAGTTATCTAGTAATCTAGGTAATTAATTTAGTAATTATACAAATTTACTTAAAAGGTAGGTTTGGAGTGTTAATTTGTTTAGTTTTGACATGATCTCTTGCCCAATGAAATAATGGAAATATAATGCTAGTTACAAAATTTGGGATCAAATAGAGTCATGGTGTGCGCTGTATAAATATTTCTTTAATTTGGATTTCTATCAAAAAAGAACCCAAAACTAAAAAAGGGGCGGCTTAGAGTCCCAGTCCAACGCGAATTGGAGACTATGCGTGCCTACAAAGAACATGGAATAAAACCCCAATTGGAGATCAAGAAGGAAAGGCTAGAAAAGACTTACACCCCTGAATATTAGGGTTAGAGGCCAGTTGTGAGACATAGAGAGAGAGAGATAATACAAATAAGAAAAAAGAAGAAGAGACAGAGAAGCATAATATATTTTGGGGGGGGGGTTTGAACTGCCACCACACTTGGCCTAATAACAATTCTGGTGAGCCAAAGGAATCCTCTATGGAATGGAGGGGATAAGTTACAAGGCATAAGACACACATTGTTGTGCAGATTGTGAATGCCAGAGCCCTTTTCCAACCTCCCTTGTTTTTGACACGTGAAACAGGGAGGCGGCTTGCAATTCATGTGAGAACAAGAAAGCAGGATGGGTCAAGAAGAATCCTCTTAAGGCAGATTCTGCCCGGGATCTAGCTAGTAGAGTTGGGAAACAAGGGCTAAGGGGGTAGACTATTCTTAACCTTGTATCTTCTTTAAACGACCCAAATAAACCCTAAAGGTATGGCCTTGCTCCCTTTATATCTCGATATTAACATGTTGGTTTTTCCACATATAAGATATTGGAAATATAATTACGTCTACTCTCGTACAGAAATAAATCCAGGTAGTGTTTTGGATTATTATTTATTATTATAATTTGATTACTAAAAGATATGATAATTTAATCTTTGAACATCAAAAATAGTGAATGGATTTTAAAATTAATGAATATTTCACAGTAAGTGTATTTTGATGTGTTTAACATGATTTTAGATCTTGATAATTCTAATTTAGAGTTTTACTAAGGGTTAAACTCTACTAACATCACTATGGACCTTTCACCCCTTGTTTGATCTTGAAATGGTTTGACATTTTTATCTAAATACCAATGTACAACATGATTATTGGTTGCAAAGTTTCAGAGAAGTTTCATATGTACACTAATACTTGAATTTTTGGCCATGCCAATAGTAATGTAACTAAGGATATTGTTAAGGCAATAAGGATTTAAATGCATTTTTTGCTATGGAATACTTTTTAATCATATTTTCCCTCTGATGTTATGATCAAATTCAGTAGTCTCATTACTTGTTAGTATGCTTGAAGTTTTCTCCCCAATATTGATGTATAAACTCATATATTAGAATACAATATGATTAATTTGGTTCATGTGAGTATATAACTATATAGTTGCAATATAATGGGAACTTTTGGTTTTCATCTGATACCTAGAGTTAAAAGTGGTCTCAAATCAGGGTTTATATGTGTCTGACCAATCATCCCATTTGAGTTAGGATTATGAAGATGTGAGACAAGAATGCACATGAACTTATGTAATCTTAATGATGCTCAGGTGATTATCTTATGGAAAAAAGAATCAAGAACACATCATATAAATCATCATTATCAAAGGTAAGTGGGTCATGTTGATTGAATTTCATTATTATTATGACTCTGCCTACACATTCTTCAAAGGAACTTAGAGATTAAGTTAGTTTCACACATTCAATATATCATGTTTATTTTATGTCCAATGACCCTTTAAGTTATCAGAATTATTTCAAGTTTGAGTTAATCAATTTACAAATAATTGAGATTTATATTACTTTCAGATACTCAATATATCTACATTCACACTTAATTTCTCAAGCCTTTAGACACAGATGTCAGATATCTTATATTACAATTAAATTAAGTCATTCTATTAACATAGAGCTTCAGATTAAGATTTATCCAGAAATAAGGATATCCGATTTCAAAATTCAGATTTAGATTACTCATTTTGTGAGCAAAAAAATTAGACCCATATTGTTATAACCTCAATTTTTGCTTGTATGGTTGGAAATGCAATTTTTCCAGTAAAATGTGTATGTGTGGAAATTGTATGATTTATGTGCAATGGATGGGTTTCTTTTGCAATGTTTCCCTTGAATGTATGATTTCGTGGTTCATACTGATTTGATAAGTCCAGTGTGATAAAAGGGAAGAAAAGATAAAAGAAATCTCATAATAAATAAAAGGAAAAAGAAATAAAGATTATGGTGAGAATTATGTGGAATTCTCTAGAAAGTGGTATGGATGACCTTTATTGATTAGGTTTCGAATCCATATGGTGTGTAATGGTAAAAGGAATCCAAATACATGAAATAGAAGAGAAAGAGAGAGAGAGAAAATATGAATAAAATATGCTTTATTAAGTGATAACTTGCTTACGAAAAAAACTCTCTCGTACTTTCAAATTTGAGTCTCAAACTTTACACACATGTAGTTTAAGACATAATGGACTTTACCTTAAAATTTGGGATAAAAAATATAAAAAGATTATGAGTTATGGATTTTTAAAGAATCCCTAAAGTGTGGGAATTATGGAGAGAAAATATTAAATGTCACAAGATATATTCCTTTTAGAATTGTCTTTTTTGGCCCTTTAAATTGTGCAAGGGATCTGAGCCGTAGGATCCCAGATCCAAGCGCTCTCGTTCATCTCCTACCTTGAAACGTAATGGGAAGTGGGGAACAATAATTGATGTGTCTCCTAATCAATTTCACCTCTCTCTGAGCCATGTCTTTGTCAGGAAATAACTCCATTGAAATTGAGAGAGCAAACTGGATCTACCTAACCCCTATATGTCTATCTTTTTACTAGAACTAGGATTTTCCTAATTTCCAGTTGGTGTGAGGACCTAAGGATAACTGGCGAGGTGTCCATGCCTATTTAAAGGGGGCCTCTATTCTTTGTAGATACCAAAATACGTTCTACGATACCACAACAACTCAAGGAACCAAACCCCATCTTCAATCTATTCCAAAGATGCCCAATGACAAAATCTTCTCCTATGACCTTCTCCCTATCTGGCCGGCTTCTGGTTCATGCAACTCCGACTGCCCTTTCTCACCGTAGAAGATAGAACCGGGTCAGGAGGACCGAGCCAACGATCATCGGCTCATCGCCCATATTCGCGACGCCTGAGGGAGAGGAGCCAACCTCTGGGTTGACTGTGGCCTAGAGTTGTGGAATACTAGTTCACGAGGTCGAAGGAGGAAGACAAGGTCACACATAATTACATCTTTACCCCCGACTCCGATGCTAATAGGTAAGGACAATTATAACTTTTGGTCCTTTAGACTACCCTAAGCCATGCGGGTCTAGGCGCATAGGTGTCTTGAGCCCATTGGTTTAGGGCCGACACTACGGCTGACTGGGCTTGATCAGTTTATATGGTATACTTTCGTACGTGGCTTATCCTTATCAGCCAATTAATGATAATTTGGTAAAAACCACAACTAATTATTGGCAACTTGGATCAAGATAAATTACATATGAAAGTTGATAAAAAATGTAAGGAATTTAATAAAAATACTTGCACTTACTAAATATTCTTCTATTTCAAAAAATATCTAAAGGTAGCAACTTTGATGTAGTTAATGAACAAGAACCGCAATTTCTATGTTTTGAAGATTAATAGATCTAATAATGTTCCCTGACTATTATGAGAAAAGTTTAGCCTTTTGGCATAAAAAGGATGGATTAGATCTAATTGGATGATATTTGTTTGTAATTGGCTTAATTTAGGGTTCCATGTATATAGAAGTGCATTAATGGGCCTAGAAACCCTAATTTTGGTAATCATGACTTTTAATGGTTTTATGTACGGAAATCCATGAATATGATAGAGATATAATGATCCTAATCCAAATTGAGAATAAAGACCCTTAATGTGGATAATTTGTGTAATTAGGGGTTTTATGAGTAGAAAAGATGTTTTAGGGTTTGTTGACCTAAAAGGATAAAGGCTGAGAAATAGATCTAAGAAACCCTAATGAATCCTAATGATACTTTGAAACTTTAGAAAGGTGTCCCAAGTCAATGAGGAGTGGTTTGGGATATGATGATAACAATTAGGTATTATACATGTTTTCATGATCAAGGGTTACTTGATTGATTGCTTGGCTTGCTTGATTGGACATCTAGTTGGATTTGGATATATTGCTTATTTTAACTCCTAATTAGGTATTTGGTTATGCTTATGGCTAATCACTTTAGTTTCACTATGATTTTTGTGGTTTTACCGATTGCTTGAAAATAAATGTTTGGATGAACTTTAATTCTTGCAATCCATAAAGTGACTATGATTATCATTATTATTAAGTTTATAACTTGCTCAAACCGGCATGACATCTCTAGGATTTATGAATATCATTATGAATGAAGTCATGTTGATGACTAAGAGACCAAGCCCAGTATGGGAAGGTTATGAGAGGTCAAACCCAGGATGGGCAGACCAATGACACCTAACTCCATATTGAGGGGTGACTAATGAGGTACCTAACTCCAGATTGATAGGTAGCCTAATGTCCACTGTAGGGACAAAACCCTAAGGGAGGGTATACCAAAGAATGGGAAAAATGGATGAGAGGTTATGAAGAAAACGTAATTTTTGCTGGGTAACAAATAATTCATGTGATTATGTTGTTACAATCTATGTGCAAACTTTTATTTCCCCCACATACTGGCATAATCTATTATACCGACCGACATTTTGTTTGTCAGCATTTTAGGAATATATGAAAGTGGATGAACATTCAAAGTGATATTTGAAGAACAAAGCTAAATAAAGATTGGAGGATTTAGTTAAATTGAACTCTACTTTGGGTAAAGTTCCAAACTCCTAATTTTGAAAGGTATGTGAAAAGATTTTTTTTATCCTACTTTAAGCTTAGTTGTGGTTGAATTTATTAATTATTTTTGATTATTTGCAAAACCAGTTGATTTTGTGTTCAGATAACGGAACCAGCTTCTTAGACTTCCTTAAATGGGGGATTGCTGAGGGGTGGGGTCGTTACATTTGATACCAGAGCTTGGTTTTCCATCTAATCTCTAATAATTAAAATGTTACAAACTCTTTATAGCCCAAGGGAGTTATTAGAGGATTTTTTTTAAAGATAGAGGTGTCTAGAAAAGGATCACGATCTATGGGCTAGTAAGATTTTCCTCTGCCCCACTAGTCAGTTTATGAGCACTCCCAGAATCTGTGTGACTGCCTAGTCAAAATCTAAGGATTTGATTTGAAATAAAATACCTCTAGGTCTTCTCATCTGTTTTCATCCCTTCTCTACCCTTTTCATAGAGAAATTGTAAGATCTTAGGGTTTTCTCTCTCTTCACCTCCTCTTGAGTTTGAGGGTTAGGAGTACTAAGGATTAAGGAATCCTGCACCAAATAATAAAAAGGCATGTAAGAAAGATGGCATGGACATAACTTTTAATGATGAAACTTAGATTGAGATTAGTACATGCTTAGGCAGCATGGTCTGTCTTAAGACAATTGCCATGCCCTTGGACACCCCTCAGAAGAACGTTGAGGTTAGACCATCTCGTAGGAAGAAGAGGTCTCTAGAGAGAGGAGAAGGATAGCCATGGAGGAAGAAGCCTCCAGGAAGAGGAAGAGACTTGATGTATCCTTTGAGTACGATGCTCAACTCAAAACCTTAGTAGTGGATAGAGAAAGTGAGGAAACAATGAGTTGGATACCTTAGTTGTCCATGCATGGAAGTACGTGGGTTAGACATGCATGCTTTACATAGAGGTTTTGGGGTACACATGAGAAACATAGACTATGTGTGGTTGCATGACCCCTAGTGCTTTTTGGTGACCTGACCTTGGGTGGGTCGTGCCTGATAAGGAGAACAGAGCTAGGAGAGATGGATAACACCCTAATTCAAAAGGTTAGTGGTGATCAAATAGGAACCCTACCAAGCATATATGAGCAGAAAAGAGGCATGCACCTACATAGAAGTGAGCGACATCAAAACTAGCAACATGTTTTAGTCCCAAGATAGAGGGGTTATGCCTATAGGTTTATGAGTTAGGCATGCTGAAAGATATGAACAAGGAACTTTGTGTTGATCTCAGCTAGACATAAGATTTGATAGTACATTTTAGTCAGGAGAGAATAGTTGTGTATCCTTGGAGCCTTAACCCCATATTCTAAGAGTGAATCCCTAGTATCAGGCCAGCCAGAGGGCCAACTCAGGAGAGAGAGAGACCCCGAAGGAGAAGGTTGGAAACCTAGACTCTGAGACATGAGGAATCATGAGAAGGCTTGGTATGATACATGCCTAGAATACATGACCCTGAGTAGATGAGTGAAGTTGCTTCATGTGTGATCTATAGATGCTTCTTGTATAAGATGTGTAGCTGACATGAGTGTCTACTTTTTTTAGGTGTAGGAAAGAGAGTTCCAAAGACCCTGGAGAGGTATGGTATGGTAACAAGTCATGAGGCCTCGTACCCAGTTGGTTGTCCTTGTGTAGGACTCTAAGGGTTGTTCACGAGGAAGAATGTTAGGAAGTATATGCCATATCATGTATAAGTTTGGTACATGTTTGAACAACTAAGTGTGCAATTTAGATAATTGATGCATAAGAGATGAGCCTGGGGTTTTGAGACCCAAAGAGGGGAAGTAAAGTTACCTAGGTGCACATAATACTCACAAGGTTGAAGTGGGTTCATAGGATTTAACCATGGCACCACCCCCATGTGTTGGAATGAGGAAGAAACCCTACTTAAATGGAGATATATGATTGATGAGCCACTCATACAAGTTGGTGACATATGTATGTATGATATCAATCCAACCTGGAGGAATGATGAAGAAGTATGACATACCAAGGAACTTGGAAATGATTTAATAAGTTGCATACTTGCTAGCCATGTGCATAGGTAGCATGATAGGGGCTATGCATATACATGATGATATAAACCTTGGATGCAAGAACGTTTCATGACCTTTGTTACTATCAAGTGATATTTTTCTCCTATCCCGAGAAAGGACCCTTCATGTAGAAGTAAGTACCAACTCTTGTTTAGGTTTGAGGTTACCTTAAGAGGTCACTTATAAGAGATTGAGAGGCTAAGTGCAAGAGAATGTAGTTGAGTATGAATCTATAGACCCATGTATGACCAACTATAAGGGACTAAGGATATGTTACTATGGAGGTAACCTCTATGGCCAGATCGAGATAGGTAGGTCTCCATGTTTCCCATGAAGGGATGTAAAGTTGTTCATGATTGCCTAGAAAGATGATGGAGTTTTGGGTGAGGATTCTAAGGATGAATCAAAGGAACCACCAGATACAATATAATCCTAAGTCGGTATTAAGGTCAAGGAGGGATAAAACCGATGGAAGTAGGACTTGATGGTTCCCTGAATGCACCAGACCATAGGGTCGGGAGGTAGCAACTATCATTTCCTGAGGCCCATGGGTTAGGAGGTTGGCCACCTCCATGAGTTCATGGGGCCTAAGGGGTAAATTTGAGAGTCACTCCCTAGATGCATAAGGGTAGGATCACCCCAAAAGTACCGACACCCTAGAGACCTTGAGGAAATGACTAAGGATCGCATATATGAGTAATGTTAAGATCCAAAAGTGATGGGGAAAAATTTTCCCATGGGTGAAAACATAGAACTGAGATATTCATGGTGTGGAATCATGTGAAGTATGTTTCAAATTAGGATGGAAAGTGTAATGGTGATGTGTGATGCACCATCTCTACTCTTGGAACGAGATGAACTATGCATTTAGACTGTAGCCAAATGCTTATTTCATCTTGTAATGGGTGTGTGAAATAGGACGAACTAAGGATAAAAGTGACATGAGCGGTAAATACTTGAGTCAAAACCTTTTTATGGTAATGGAGGATCGGAGGAAGTACCACACCCTTTGGAGAATATATTGGATAGATAGTTTGAAATAAAATAGGTAATATGAGGATGTACCTATCTAGAGTAGTTTGGAATCTATGAGTTACAGATTTGGGTTTGGTAACCAAGATGATGGAAGCAAGAGCTTGAAGTTTTTTGGACTCAAACAGACCTAAACCCAAGACAAAGACGATGAGTGGAGTATATGAAGGTTTATGTCTTCATAATCACCTAGAACACAAGGAAGCTAATGTGGTAACAGAACGTTCTCAGTTGGAAATAGCTCAAGTGTCCAGCTTTCTTGTCTAGCAAGTAGAGAGGGCTGGAAGAGTTTTCTAGGTGGAACCTACAACCATTGGAAGACTAGACTTGTGTGGCTAACATCCAGATACAACCAGACTGGTAGACCAAGTTGGTAACTACCCAGTTAGCCAGCCCAAAGCTTGACGAGATGAAAGGTTTGTTAGAGAAACCTCAAATGCACCTCTTAGGAAGAGTAGGTGGTAGAATCCACTACTAGAGTGTTTTAGGGTTTTTGAGGAATCTCCCTGGAAGAATCATATCGTGCAAGAAGTTCATGCTTCTAAGTACACCGTACACCCTATTACTACCAAGATGGTTAAGTTTTGTAGTGGTACCTTAGAGGCCTGGAATGAAAAAGGCTATAGAAGCATATGTGGCCAGTTGTCATGCGTGCCAGAGGGTGAAAGATGAACACCAGTGACCCGGTGGATTGCTATAGATGATTGGAAATTCTTGAGTGGAATGGGAGAAGATCATCGTGGACATTGTGGCGGGTCTCTAAGGAATCACCCTGAGGAATCGCCCTGGAAGAATCATGAGTGGACTATAAGAGTGTTTTAGGGTTTCTGAGGAATTTCCCTAGAAGAATCATGTCGTGCAAGAAGCTCATGCTTCTAAGTACATCGTACACCCTATTACTACCAATATGGTTAAGGTTTGCAGTGGTACCTTGGAGGACTGGAATGAAAAAGGCTATAGAAGCATATGTGGCCAGTTGTCACGCATGCTAGAGGGTGAAGGATGAACACCAGTGACCCGATGGATTGCTATAGATGATTGGAAATTCCTGAGTGGAATGGGAGCATATCACCATGGACATTGTGGTGAGTCTCCTTGAGACCAAGAGATGTCATGCTTCCATATGGTTTGTGGTAGATCACCTTACCTAGTCAACACTTTTCCTTGCCTTAGAGACCACTTCCAATGTGACAGATTTAGTTGAACTATATAAGAGAGAGATAGTTCGAATGCATAGTGATTTGAGTTCAAATATTCTTTAGCATGGCCTTAAGTTCACTTCCATGTTGTGGAAGAAAGTACATGAAAAACTCAATACTAGATTGAAGTTTAAAACATCATATCACCCTCTGACTGATGGAAAACCAAAAAAGTATGATTTTGGCTTTAGAGGGTCTGATGAGAGTATATGTTCTCGTTTGGGGTGGATCATAGGAGCAGTACCTACCCCTAGATGAGTTTGCTTATTACGACAGCTACCATGACCAATATCAAGATATATGAAGCTCTTGATGGGAGGACGTGTCAGTCACCGCTTCACTAGGATGATGTCAGTGAGAGGACCTTGTAGAGGTCCGAGAAACCAAAGTTGTATGGTGATAAAGTTTCTTTAATTGAGCAATGACTGAGAAAGCCCAAGATCGACAGGAGTCGCGTGTTGATGCAAAGCAGACTGACTTGTACTTCACTGTGGGGAACATGTGTTTTTGAAAATCCGACCGCTCCGAGCTATGGATAAGAATAGAGGAAAGTTGAGTCCCCGATACATAGGTCCTTTTGAGATTTTGGGAACGGATTGGTGAAGCTTCTTTTGTTTAGCCTTACCCCCTCAGGATAATATGATGCATGATGTGTTCCATATGCCCAATCTAGAGCACTATGTGAGGTACTCGAGCCATGTGCTGAGCAATGAACCTATTGAACTCCAAGGGAGGTTGACTTATTTTGAGTCACCTATGAGGGTACGAGATACCAAGGTCAAAGAGGGCTTAGGAGTAAATCATAGAGATGGTAAAGGTTCTTTGGAAGCACCATGGAAAGGATGAAGCCACATGAGAGCTGAAGATGGACATGGAAAAGTCTTATCCTGAATAGTTTGTATGATTAGCTAAATTTTGAGGGCAAAATTCCTATAAGAGGGGAAGGATGTTATAACCTCGATTTTTGCTTGTATGGTTGGAAATACAAATTTTCCAATAAAATATGTATGTATGGAAATTGCATGATTTGTGTGCAATGAATGGGTTTCTTTTGCAACATTCCCCTTGAGTGTATGATTTTGTGGTTCATACTAATTTGATAAGCCCAATTGATAAAAAGGGAAGAAAAGATGAAAGAAATCTCATAATAAATAAAAGGAAAAAGAAATAAAGATAATGTTGAGAATTATGTGGAATTCTCAAGAAAGTGGTATGGATGACCTTTATTGATTAGGTTTCGAATCCACATGATTTCTAATGGTAAAAGGAATCCAAATAAAAGAAATAGAAGAGAAAGAGAGAGAAAATATGAATAAAATATGCTTTATTAAGTGATAACTTTCTTAAAAATAAAAGTCTCTCGTACTTTTGAATTTGATTCTCAAACTTTCACACATGTAGTTTAAGACATAATGGACTTTCCCTTAAAATTTGGGATTAAAATGATAAAAGGATTAGGAGTTATGGATTTTTGAAGAATCCCTAAAGTGTGGGAATTACGGAGAGAGAATATTAAATGTCACATGATATATTCCTTTTAGAATTGCCTTTTTTGGCCCTTTAATTTGCGTGAGGGATCTGAGCCCTAGGATCCCAGATCCAAGGGCTCTCATTCATCTCCTAGCTTGGAATGTAATGAGAAGTCGGGAACAGTAATTGTTGTGTCTCCTAATTGGTTTCCCCTCTTTCTGATCCATGTCTTCATCAGGAAATAACTCCACTTAAATTAGGAGAGCAAATTAGATCTACCTAACCATGTAATCATCCATGTAGTATACTTGTATAGGATCAATCACGGAAGCAGTGGATGAGGCCTTGCTTGCTTCTGTACAGTATTACTAGTAGGAAATATACATGTTCTTCATATTCCTTTTATAATGTTAAGATTTTTCATAATCCAATAGTAATTGCTTATCCTGTTAGTAAGGATTACTTGCTTGCCATGGTTGTAACTTTACTTCTTGCTTTAATCATCTTGTATGTGATAATAAGAGAGTCTCTGGTACACCCTCCCTTAGGGTTTTTTCCCTGCATTGGACATTAGGCTACCTATCAATCTGGAGTTAGGTACCTCATTGGTCACCCCTCAATCTGGAGTTAGGTGCCATTGGTCTACCTATCCTAGGTTTGACCTCTCATAACATTCCCATCCTGGGCTTGATCTCTTAGTCATCAACATGACTTCATTCATAATCTTATTCATAAATCCCAGAGATGTCATGTTGGTTTGATCAAGTTATAAACTTAATAATAATGATAATTAGAGTCACTTTATGGATTGTAGGAATTAAAGTTCATCCAAGCATTTATTTTCAAGCAATCGGTAAAACCACAAAAATCGTCATGAAACTAAAGCGATTAGCCATAAGTGTAACCACATACCTGATTAGGAGTAAAAAGAAGCAATATATCCAAATCCAACTAGATGTCCAATCAAGCAAGCCAAGCAATCAATCAAGCAACCCTTGATCCTGAAAACTTATAAAATACCTAATTGTTACCATCATATCCAAAACCACTCCTCATTGACTTGGGTCACCTTTCTAAGGTTTCTAAGTCTCATTAGGATTCATTAGGGTTTCTTAGATATATTTCTCAACCTTTATCCTTTTTAAGTCAACAAACCCTAAAACATTTTTTCCACTCTTAAAAACCCTAATTACACAAATTATCCACATTAGGGTCTTTATCCCTAAATTAAGCTGAATATGAGCAAACATCATTCAATTAGATCTAATCCATCATTTTTATGCCAAAAGGCTAAACTTTGCTCATAATAGTCAGGGAATATCATTAGATCCATTAATCTTCAAAATTTAACAATTAGGATTTTTGTTCGTTAACTACATCAAAGTTGCTACCTTTAGGTATTTTTCAAAATATAAGCAGATTTAGGAAGTGTGCATATTTTTATTGAATTTCTAGCATTTTTATGATCAAATTTCATATATAATTTATCTTGATCTGAGATACCAATAATTAGTTGTGGTTTTTACCAAATTATCATTAATTGGCTAATAAGAATAAGCCACGTCAGAAAGTATACCATATAAACTGATCAAGCCCAGTCAACCGCGGGGCCAAACCTAAACCTATGGGCTCACACCACCTATGCGCCTGAACCCGCATGGCTTAGAATAGTCGAAAGGACCAAAAGACATAATTGTCCTTACCGCCTAGCATCAGAGTCAGGGGTAAATATGTAATTATGTGCGACCTTGTCTTCCTCCTTCAATTTCATAAACCAATATTCCATAGATCCATGATGCAGTCAACCCAGAGGTTGACTCCTCTCCCTCGGGCATCGTGGATGTAGGAGATGAGCTGATGACCGTCGCCTCGGTCCTGACCTGGTTCTATCTTCTATGGTGAGAAAGGGCAGCCGGGGTTGCATGAACCAGAAGTCGGACAGATAGGGAGAAGTTCAGAAGAGAAGATTTTGTCATCAGGCATCTTAGGAACAGGATTGAGGATGGGGTTTGGTTCCTTGAGTTGTTGTGGTCTCATAGAACGTGTCTTGGTATCTGTGAAGAATAGTGGGCCCCTTTAAATAGGCATGGACACCTCATCAGTTATCCTTGGGTCCTCAAACCAACTGGAAATTAGGGAAATCCTAGTTCCAGTGAAAACATAGACATATAGGGGTTAGTAGATCTAGTTTGCTCTCCTAATTTAAGTGGAGTTATTTCCTGATGAAGACATGGATCGGAAAGAGGGGAAACCAATTAGGAGACACAACAATTACTGTTCCCGACTTCTCATTACATTCCAAGCTAGGAGATGAATGAGAGCCCTTGGATCTGGGATCCTAGGGCTCAGATCCCTCACGCAAATTAAAGGGCCAAAAAAGGCAATTCTAAAAGGAATATATCCTGTGACATTTAATATTCTCTCTCCGTAATTCCCACACTTTAGGGATTCTTCAAAAATCCATAACTCCTAATCCTTTTATCATTTTAATCCCAAATTTTAAGGGAAAGTCCATTATGTCTTAAACTACATGTGTGAAAGTTTGAGACTCAAATTCAAAAGTATGAGAGACTTTTATTTTTAAGAAAGTCATCACTTAATAAAGCATATTTTATTCATATTTTCTCTCTATTTCTCTTCTATTTCTTTTATTTGGATTCCTTTTACCATTAGAAATCATGTGGATTCGAAACCTAATCAATAAAGGTCATCCATACCACTTTCTTGAGAATTCCACATAATTCTCAACATTATCTTTATTTCTTTTTCCTTTTATTTATTATGAGATTTCTTTCATCTTTTATTCCCTTTTTATCAATTGGGCTTATCAAATTAGTATGAACCACAAAATCATACACTCAAGGGAAATGTTGCAAAAGAAACCCATTCATTGCACACAAATCATGCAATTTCCATACATACATATTTTATTGGAAAATTTGTATTTCCAACCATACAAGCAAAAATCGAGGTTATAACATCCTTCCCCTCTTATAGGAATTTTTCCCTCAAAATTTAGCTAATCATACAAACTATTCAAGATAAGACTTTTCCATGTCCATCTTCAGCTCTCATGTGGCTTCATCCTTTCCATGGTGCTTCCAAAGAACCTTTACCATCTCTATCATTTACTCCTAAGCCCTCTTTGACCTTGGTATCTCGTACCCTCATAGGTGACTCAAAATAAGTCAACCTCCCTTGGAGTTCAATAGGTTCATTGCTCAGCGAATGGCTCGGGTACCTCACATAGTGCTCTAGATTGGGCATATGGAACACATCATGCATCATATTATCCTGAGGGGGTAAGGCTAAACAAAATAAGCTTCACCAATCCGTTCCCAAAATCTCAAAAGGACCTATGTATCGGGGACTCAACTTTCCTCTATTCTTACCCATAGCTCGGAGCGGTCGGATTTTCAAAAACACATGTTCCCCACAATGAAGTACAAGTCAGTCTGCTTTGCATCAGCACACGACTCCTGTCGATCTTGGGCTTTCTCAGTCATTGCTCGATTAAAGAAACTTTATCACCATACAACTTTGGTTTCTCTGACCTCTACAAGGTCCTCTCACTGACATCATCCTAGTGAAGCGGTGACTGACACGTCCTCCCATCAAGAGCTTCATATATCTTGATATTGGTCATGGTAGCTGTCGTAATAAGCAAACTCAGCTAGGGGTAGGTACTGCTCCTATGATCCACCCCAAACGAGAACATATACTCTCATCAGACCCTCTAAAGCCAAAATCATACTTTTTTGGTTTTCCATCAGTCAGGGGGTGATATGATGTGTTAAACTTCAATCTAGTATTGAGTTTTTCATGTACTTTCTTCCACAACATGGAAGTGAACTTAAGGCCATGCTCAAGAATATTTGAACTCAAATCACTATGCAGTCGAACTATCTCTCTCTTATATAGTTCAACTAGATCTGTCACATTGGAAGTGGTCTCTAAGGCAAGGAAAAGTGTTGACTAGGTAAGGCGATCTACTACAACCCATATGGAAGCATGACCTCTCTTGGTATCAAGGAGACTCACCACAATGTCCATGGTGATATGCTCTCATTCCACTCAGGAATTTTAATCATCTATAGCAATCCACCGGGTCACTGGTATTCATCCTTCACCCTCTGGCATGCATGACAACTGGCCACATATGCTTCTATAGCCTTTTTCATTCCAGGCCTCTAAGGTACCACTACAATACTTAACCATCTTGGTAGTAATAGGGTGTACGATGTACTTAGAAGCACGAGCTTCTTGCACGACATGATTCTTCCAGGGCGATTCCTCAAAAACCCTAAAACACTCTAGTAGCGGATTCCACCAGCTACTCTTCCTAAGAGGTGCATTTGAGGTTTCTCTAACAAACCTTTCATCTCGTCAAGCTTTGGGCTGGCTAACTGGGTAGTTACCAACTTGGTCTACCGGTCTGGTTGTATCTGGATGTTAGCCACACAAGTCTAGTCTTCCAATGGTTGTAGGGTCCACCTAGCAAACTCTTCCAGCCCTCTCCACTTGCTAGATAAGAAAGCTGCACACTTGAGCTATTTCCAGCTGAGAACATTTTGTTACCACATTAGCTTCCTTGTGTTCTAGGTGATTATGAAGACATAAACCTTCATATACTCCACTCATCGTCTTTGTCTTGGGTTTAGGTCTGTTTGAGTCCAAAAAACTTCAAGCTCTTACTTCCATCATCTTGGTTACCAAACCCAAATCTGTAACTCATAGATTCCAAACTACTCTAGATAGGTACATCCTCATATTACCTATTTTATTTCAAACTATCTATCCAATATATTCTCCAAAGGGTGTGGTACTTCCTCCGATCCTCCATTACCATAAAAAGGTTTTGACTCAAGTATTTACCTCTCATGTCACTTTTATCCTTAGTTCGTCCTATTTCACACACCCATTACAAGATGAAATAAGCATTTGGCTACAGTCTAAATACATACTTCATCCCGTTCTAAGAGTAGAGATGGTGCATCACACATCACCATTACACTTTCCATCCTAATTTGAAACATACTTCACATGATTCCACACCATGAATATCTCAGTTCTATGTTTTCACCCATGGGAAGATTTTTCCCCATCACTTTTGGATCTTAACATTACTCATATATACAATCCTTAGTCATTTCCTCAAGGTCTCTAGGGTGTCGGTACTTTTGGGGTGATCCTACCCTTATGCATCTAGGGAGTGACTCTCACATTTACCCCTTAGGCCCCATGAACTCATGGAGGTGGCCAACCTCCTAACCCATGGGCCTCAGGCAATGATAGTTGTTACCTCCCGACCCTATGGTCTGGTGCATTCAGGGAACCATCAACTCCTACTTCCATCGATTTTATCCCTCCTTGACCTTAATACAGACTTAGGATTATATTATATCTGGTGGTTCCTTTGATTCATCCTTAGAATCCTCACCCAAAACTCCATCATCTTTCTAGGCACTCATGGACAACTTTACATCCCTTCATGGGAAACATGGAGACCTACCTATCTCGATCTGGCCATAGAGGTTACCTCCATAGTAACATATCCTTATGTCACTTATAGTTGGTCATACATGAGTCTATAGATTCATACTCAACTACATGCTCTTGCACTTAGCCTCTCAAGCTCTTATAAGTGACCTATTAAGGTAACCTCAAACCTAAACAAGAGTTGGTACTTACTTCTACATGAAGGGTCCTTTCTCGGGATAGGAGAAAAATATCACTTGATAGTAACAAAGGTCATGAAACGTTCTTGCATCCAAGGTTTATATCACCATGTATATGCATAGCCCCTATCATGCTACCTATGCACATGGCTAGCAAGTATGCAACTTATTAAATCATTTCCAAGTTCCTTGGTATGTCATACTTCTTCATCATTCCTCCAGGTTGGATTGATATCATACATACATATGTCACCAACTTGTATGAGTGGCTCATCAATCATATATCTCCATTTAAGCGGGGTTTCTTCCTCATTCCAACACATGGGGGTGGTGCCATGCTTAAATCCTATGAACCCACTTCAACCTTGTGAGCATTATGTGCACCTAGGTAACTTTACTTCCCCTCTTTGGGTCTCAAAACCCCAGGCTCACCTCTTATGCATCAGTTATCTAAATTGCATGCTTAGTTGTTCAAACATGTACCAAACTTATACATGATATGGCATATGCTTCCTAACATTCTTCCTCGTGAACAACCCTTAGAGTCCTACACAAGGACAACCAACTGGGTACGAGGCCTCATGACTTGTTACCATACCATACCTCTCTAGGGTCTTTGGAACTCTCTTTCCTACACCTAAAAAAAGTAGGCACTCATATCAGCTACACATCTTATACAAGAAGCCTCTATAGATCACACATGAAACAACTTCACTCATCTACTCAGGGTCATGTATTCTAGGCATGTATCATACCAAGCCTTCTCATGATTCCTCATGTCTTAGAGTCTAGGTTTCCAACCTTCTCCTTCTGGGTCTCGCTCTCTCCTGAGTTGGCCCTCTGGCTGGCCTAATACTAGGGATTCCCTCTTAGAATATGGGGTTAAGGCTCCAAGGATACACAACTATTCTCTCCTGACTGAAATTTACTATCAAATCTTATGTCTAGCTGAGATCAACACAAAGTTCCTTATTCATATCTTTCAGCATGCCTAACTCATAAACCTATAGGCATAACCCCTCTATCTTAGGACTAAAACATGTTGCCAGTCTTGATGTCGCTCACTTCTATGTAGGTGCATGCCTCTTTCCTGCTCATATATGCTCAGTAGGGTTCCTATTTGATCACCACTAACCTTTTGAATTAGGGTGTTATCCATCTCTCCTAGCTCTGTTCTCCTTATCAGGCATGACCCACCCAAGGTCAGGTCACCAAAAAGCACTAGGGGTCATGCAACCACACATAGTCTATGTTTCTCATATGTACCCCAAAACCTCTATGTAAAGCATGCATGTCTAACCCACGTACTTGCATGCATGGACAACTAAGGTATCCAACTCATTATTTCCTCACTTTCTCTATCCACTACTAAGGTTTTGAGTTGAGCATCATACTCAAAGGATACATCAAGTCTCTTCCTCTTCCTGGAGGCTTCTTCCTCCATGGCTATCCTTCTCCTCTCTCTAGAGACCTCTTCTTCCTACGAGATGGTCTAACCTCAACGTTCTCCTGAGGGGTGTCCAAGGGCATGAAAATTGTCTTAAGACAGGCCATGCTGCCTAAGCATGTACTAATCTCAATCTAAGTTTCATCATTAAAAGTTATGTCCATGCCATCTTTCTTACATGCCTTTTTATTATTTGGTGGAGGATTCCTTAATCCTTAGTACTCCTAACCCTCAAACTCAAGAGGAGGTGAAGAGAGAAAAAACCCTAAACTCTTCCAATTTCTCTATGAAAAGGGTAGAGAAGGGATGAAAATAGATGAGAAGACCTAGAGGTATTTTATTTCAAATCAAATCCTTAGATTTTGACCAGGCAGTCACACAGATTCGGGGAGTCCTCATAAACTAACTAGTGGGGCGGAGGAAAATCTTACTAGCCCATAGATCGTGATCCTTTTCTAGACACCTCTATCTTTAAAAAATCCTCTAATAACTCCATTAGGCTATAAAGAGTTTGTAACATTTTAATTATTAGAGATTAGATGGAAAACCAGGCTCTGATATCAAATGTAATGACCCCACCCCTCAGCAACCCCCATTTAAGAAAGTCTAAGAAGCTGGTTCCGTTATCTGAACACAAAATCAACTTGTTTTGCAAATAATAAAAAATAATTAATAAATTCAACCACAACTAAGCTTAAAGTAGGATAAAAAAATCTTTTCACATACCTTTCAAAATTAGGAGTTTGGAACTTTACCCAAAGTAGAGTTCAATCTAACTAAATCCTCCAATCTTTATTTAGCTTTGTTCTTCAAATGTCACTTTGAATGTTCATCCACTTTCATATATTCCTAAAATGCTGACAAACAAAATGTCAGTCAGTATAATAGATTATGCCAGTATGTGGGGGAAATAAAAGTTTGCACATAGATTGTAACAACATAATCACATGAATTATTTGTTACCCAGCAATAATTACGTTTTCTTCATAACCTCTCAACCATTTTGCCCATTCTCTGGTATACCCTCCCTTAGGGTTTTGTCCCTATAGTGGACATTAGGCTACCTATCAATATGGAGTTAGGTACCTCATTGGTCACCCCTCAATATGGAGTTAGGTGTCATTGGTCTGCCCATCCTGGGTTTGACCTCTCATAACCTTCCCATCCTGGGCTTGGTCTCTTAGTCATCAACATGACTTCATTCATAATGTTATTCATAAATCCCAGAGATGTCATGCCGGTTTGAGCAAGTTATAAACTTAATAATAATGATAATCATAGTCACTTTATGGATTGCAAGAATTAAAGTTCATCCAAACATTTATTTTCAAGCAATCGGTAAAACCACAAAAATCATCGTGAAACTAAAGTGATTAGACATAAGCATAACCAAATACCTAATTAGGAGTCAAAATAAGCTATATATCCAAATCCAACTAGATGTCCAATCAAGCAAGCCAAGCAATCAATCAAGTAACCCTTGATCATGAAAACATGTATAATACCTAATTGTTATCATCATATCCCAAACCACTCCTCATTGACTTGGGACACCTTTCTAAAGTTTCAAAGTATCATTAGGATTCATTAGGGTTTCTTAGATCTATTTCTCAGCCTTTATCCTTTTAGGTCAACAAACCCTAAAACATCTTTTCTACTCATAAAACCCCTAATTACACAAATTTTCCACATTAAGGGTCTTTATTCTCAATTTGGATTAGGATCATTATATCTCTATCATATTCATGGATTTCCGTACATAAAACCATTAAAAGTTATAATTACCAAAATTAGGGTTTCTAGGCCCATTAATGCACTTCTATATACATGGAACCCTAAATTAAGCCAATTACGAACAAATATCATCCAATTAGATCTAATCCACCCTTTTTATGCCAAAAGGCTAAACTTTTCTCATAATACTCAGGGAACATCATTAGATCTATTAATCTTCAAAACTTAGAAATTACGGTTCTTGTTCATTAATTACATCAAAGTTTCTACCTTTAGGTATTTTTTGAAATAGAATAATATTTAGTAAGTGCAAGTATTTTTATTAAATTCCTTACATTTTTCTGATCAACTTTCATATGTAATTTATCTTGATCCAAGTTGCCAATAATTAGTTGTGGTTTTTACCAAATTATCATTAATTGGCTTATAAGGATAAGCCACGTCAGAAAGTATACCATATAAACGGATCAAGCCCAGTCATCCGTGGTGCCGGCCCTAAACCAATGGCCTCAAGACACCTATGCGCCTGGACCCGCGTGGCTTAGGGTAGTCTAAAGGACCAAAAGTTATAATTGTCATTACCTATTAGCATCGGAGTCGGGGGTAAAGATGTAATTATGTGTGACCTTGTCTTCCTCCTTCGACCTCGTGAACCAGTATTCCACAACTCTAGGCCACAGTCAACCCAGAGGTTGGCTCCTCTCCCTCAGGCGTCACGAATATGGGTGATGAACCGATGATCGTTGGCTCGGTCCTCCTGACCCGATTCTATCTTCTACGGTGATAAAGGGCAGTCGGAGTTGCATGAACCAGAAGTCGACCAGATAGGGAGAAGGTCAGAGGATAAGATTTTGTCATTGGGCAACTTTGGAATAGATTGAAGATGGGGTTTGGTTCCTTGAGTTGTTGTGGTATCGTAGAACGTGTCTTGGTATCTGCAAAGAATAGAGGCCCCTTTTAAATAGGCATGGACACCTCGCCAGTTATCCTTAGGTCCTCACACAAACTGGAAATTAGGAAAATCCTAGTTCTAGTAAAAACATAGACATATAGGGGTTAGGTAGATCCAGTTTGCTCTCTCAATTGCAATGGAGTTATTTCCTGACAAAGACATGGCTCGGAGAGAGGTGAAATTGATTAGGAGACACATCAATTATTGTTCCCGACTTCCCATTACGTTTCAAGGTAGGAGATGAACGAGAGCGCTTGGATCTGGAATCCTACGGCTCAGATCCCTCGCACAAATTAAAGGGCCAAAAAAGACAATTCTAAAAGGAATATATCTTGTGATATTTAATATTTTCTCTCCATAATTCCCACACTTTAGGGATTCTTTAAAAATACATAACTCATAATCTTTTTATATTTTTTATCCCAAATTTTAAGGTAAAGTCCATTATGTCTTAAACTACATGTGTGTAAAGTTTGAGTCTCAAATTTGAAAGTATGAGAGAGTTTTTTTCGTAAGCAAGTTATCACTTAATAAAGCATATTTTATTCATATTTTCTCTCTCTCTTTCTCTTCTATTTCTTTTATTTGGATTCCTTTTACCATTAGACACCATATGGATTCGAAACCTAATCAATAAAGGCCATCCATACCACTTTCTAGAGAATTCCACATAATTCTCACCATAATCTTTATTTCTTTTTCCTTTTATTTATTATGAGTTTTTTTTATCTTTTCTTCCCTTTTATCACACTGGACTTATCAAATCAGTATGAACCACGAAATCATACATTCAAGGGAAACATTGCAAAAGAAACCCATCCATTGCACATAAATCATACAATTTCCACACATACACATTTTACTGGAAAAATTGTATTTCCAACCATACAAGCAAAAATTGATGTTATAACAATATGGGTCTAATTTTTTTTGCTCACAAAATGAGTAATCTAAATCTGAATTTTGAAATCGGATATCCTTATTTCTGGATAAATCTTAATCTGATGCTCTATGTTAATAGAACGACTTAATTTAATTGTAATATAAGATATCTGACATCTGTGTCTAAAGGTTTGAGAAATTAAGTGTGAATGTAGATATATTGAGTATCTGAAAGTAATATAAATCTCAAATATTTGGAAATTGATTAACTCAAACTTGAAATAATTATGATAACTTAAAGGGTCATTGGACATAAAATAAATATGATATATTGAATGTGTGAAACTAACTTAATCTCTAAGTTCCTTTGAAGAATGTGTAGGCAGAGTCATAATAATAATGAAATTAAATCGACATGACCCACTTACCTTTGATAATGATGATTTATATGATGTGTTCTTGATTCCTTTTTCCATAAGATAATCACCTGAGCGTCATTAAGATTACATAAGTTCATGTGCATTCTTGTCTCACATCTCCATAATCCTAACTCAAATGGGATGATTAGTCGGACACATATAAACCCTGATTTGAGACCACTTTTAACTCTAGGTATCAGATGAAAACCAAAAGTGCCCATTATATTGCAACTATATAGTTATATACTCACATGAACCAAATTAATCATATTGTATTCTAATATATGAGTTTATACATCAATATTGGGGAGAAAACTTCAAGTATACTAACAAGTAATGAGACTACTGAAATTGATCATAAAATCAGAGGGGAAATATGATTAAAAAGTATTCCATAGCAAAAAATGCATTTAAATCCTTATTGCCTTAACAATATCCTTATTTACATTACTATTGGCATGGCCAAAAATTCAAGTATTAGTGTATATATGAAACTTCTCTGAAACTTTGCAACCAATAATCATGTTGTACATTGGTATTTAGATAAAAATGTCAAACCATTTCAAGATCAAACAAGGGGTGAAATGTCCATAGTGATGTTAGTAGAGTTTAACCCTTAGTAAAACTCTAAATTAGAATTATCAGGATCTAAAATCATGTTAGACACATCAAAATACACTTACTGTGAAATATTCATTAATTTTAAAATCCATTCACTATTTTTAATGTTCAAAGATTAAAATATCATATCTTTTAGTAATCAAATTATAATAATAAATAATAATCCAAAACACTACCTGGATTTATTTATGTACGAGAGTAGACGTAATTATATTTCCAATATCTTATACGTGGAAAAACCAACATGTTAATCTCAAGATATAAAGGGAGCAAGGCCATACCTTTAGGGTTTATTTGGGTCGTTTAAAGAAGATACAAGGTTAAGAATAGTCTACCCCCTTAGCCCTTGTTTCCCAACTCTACTAGCTAGATCCCGGGCAGAATCTCGGGCAGAATCTGCCTTAAGCGGATTCTTCTTGACCCATCCTGCTTTCTTGTTCTCACATGAATTGCAAGCCGCCTCCCTGTTTCATGTGTCAAAAACAAGGGAGGTTGGAAAAGGGCTCTGGCGTTCACAATCTGCACAACCATGTGTGTCTTATGCCTTGTAACTTGTCCCCTCCAATCCACAGAGGATTCCTTTGGCTCACCAGAATTGTTATTAGGCCAAGTGTGGTGGCAGTTCAAAAACCCCCCAAAATATATTATGCATCTCTGTATCTTCTTCTATTTTCTTCTTTGTACTATCTCTCTCTCTCTCTATGTCTCACAACTGGCCTCTAACCCTAATATTCAGGGGTGTAAGTCTTTTATATCCTTTCCTTCTTGATCTCCAATTGGGGTTTTATTCCATGTTCTTTGTAGGCACACATAGTCTCCAATTCGCGTTGGACTGGGACTCTAAGCTGCCCCCTTTTTAATTTTTGGTTCTTTTTGATAGAAATCTAAATTAAAGAAATATTTATACAGCTCACACCACGACTTTTATGATCCCAAATTTTGTAACTAGAATTATATTTCCATTGTTTCATTGGGCAAGAGATCAGGTCAAAACTAAACAAATTAACACTCCAAACCTACCTTTTAAGTAAATTTGTATAATTACTAAATTAATTACCTAGATAACTAGATAACTGAAATTATCTGAAATTCCCATAATCTCTTATTTCAATTGTTCATCTACTAAAAATATATTGAGTATTTATTATGAATGTGAACACTTCGTACTCAAATTAGTACTCTAAGGACCCATATGTAAACTGTGATTGGCCCGAATGGGCTTGAATTGAGTTCTAGGGCCCATATTCCATTCATGGGTTTTCCAAATGGTCCATAAGCTTAATCATAGTCCTGGTTACAAAATCAAAAGTTGAACTAACATAATTTATCAATTGGATTTTCCTCATGACACATTTGTTCAATATTACTTTAGTTACTTGATATGAAAACCTAAACTACGTCTTGGTATCAAATCCATTACCTGGAGTCAGCATATTTCCCTCATTATTCTACTTTGGTTGTCACCTCATATCATCAAAATAATATGAAATTTACAAACTTTGATTGTATTACAAAAATTGACCAAATTGCAAAAAAGATCCTTTCTACATGTTTTTCCCTAATATCCAAATATCATGAAAATTGATTGGAACATTATTGTAACCATAAATCAATCCTATATTAATTTCATCAATAATTTAATCATTTACTTTCTAGGCTCCAAAATTTAGATTGTGACATATATACTTCTAGTTATCGCACTATTATAGTTTTGTAATCTGGCTTCAAGCATGAACCATCTTAGTTGGTGGAAAAACGTATACCTATAGCTTAAGTAATTCTTTTTTCAATTATAACTAGCATTTTGTAGAGTGTAAGAATGCCTTAATTGGGACTAATACCTTAGAGAGAACTTGATATATGAAGTGCCATTAATCATTCATGCATTCACAATTCAAAAAAAACTATAGAGGTTGATCAAGTTCCAAACTGATTGTGTTGTATTATTTTATAAGTCTAGGTTAAGTTCAAGGTTCTTTACATCTATATCTTAATTAACTACTCTACTTGGATGTATTTTTAGGGCCAAAAAATCACAAAGAAATTTGTTTTTTCCAACTTCTCTAAGTTGTGATTTCTCTTTCTTCATCATTTTAAAAGTTCTTCCATCCTTGATATCTTCATCTTCCAATAAGGGATCATCGGTCAACCTTTGCATATGGAGATGAAACCTAAAATTAAGATTCAATAATAAGATAAAAAGAGATAATAATATTATAACAACATTGAGATAATCACATAAAGAACATACATTGACTAGAGATAAGTAAACAAGAATCCTAGTCTAGAGGAACCCCAGTCTCCTATCATTTTTTTACTCCCTAAAAATGAAGCCCAAAAAAATGATTGGCTTGCCATTATAACAAAGTCTCATTCATGAAAAGAATAATATATGTATTCATATACCAAAATGCCAAAACTTAATCTGTTTGAGCATGTGATGAGTAAAAAATACAAATGTAAGTTCTATAATTTAGTCATTGATGCACAATTATATATACAATGTTTGTTTTATTTTGTAGATAGTAATGGTGATTTTGTAATGTTTCTCTCTTTCACCTCTCCTTATAATTCATTGTACATTATAATTTACCCATCCTAGATGTACAACTTATTCCTAGAAATATTTGTAGGGTAATGGTCCTAATATGCAGTCATCAAATTTCCTATTTCTCACCTAAGACTATACTTTTTGTTCTTGATCAAATAGAAGTCTTCAAGTCAAAAAAAAATTGAAACATTTTTATTCCATACATTTCTATTACATTCCTAGTCTATAAAGGATGATAAGAAACTATGCAATGGTAATTTAAGTATTGTATGCATCATTACCTAGGATTTCTTTTTCTGTGGTGGACCATGTAGTAGTCTTAAAATCCAAAATTTATAGTTAAGTTTCTATTTGGACTTTTGTCAACATTAGTTAATATTACACTCAAAAAAATTACAATGGAAGTTCATGGCATATAAATAATTGGAGAACAACTGCATACTGAAAAAATTACATAGTTAGGATAGTCTAAAACAAGGATCCTAGAATCTTAAGCACCATTAGTGCCTTAGATTTTAGATCCAAGTTCTAGAGTACTATTGAAAGACCATAAAAATAAAATATCATACTATGGGGAGGCACCCCTAAAATAGGCCTCAGCATGGATGAAATCAACATGTAATGCCCACAGTCATCGTTATCTTCATCCAAAATCTTATCCAGTGTATATATCCTCTATGATATGGATGACTCTCCAAAGTGTGTGAGTGCATGTTTGTTCTCCTTCATGAGTGCCTTTGTTCCTGGATCATCTCAAACATGTGATATGTATCATGGATGTCTATGATGAGTTTATGTATATCACATGTTCTATTTTTGAATTTCCAATTGTTTCTTTTTGTCCATATGCTCCAACATAAAGATGCAATAAGGTTTTTGATATGATAAGTGCATGTTGTTCTAGGAGTGATTGTGTTTAATATATGTTGCATTCATACTTGACTCCCGTTAAGTTATGTGGTTCTGATGTATTGTTCTCTCGTTAAGGTGGATATAGCACAAGTCAAGAAAAGGTGTTGTGTGGTTTATTCATTTAGAGCACACATAGTGCATATAAATGGTCCGAAAGGAAAGTGAAGAAATAATATGCTTGCTCAAGGGTGTATTTGGTACCGCAATTCCATGTAATTTTATCATTAATGCTTGTTTCTAGTTCTTGTCAAATATTTGTGTGTCTCTTGAGAAAAATTGTTGTGGTATTTATTTTGAGTTTGTTGTATCTATGCCTTCTCAGTAAATATAATGCTTGTGATGCAGTCAATAGGCTTAAATATTTGGGTATGTTGATGTGAAGGGTTTGGCTAATGATAGTAAGACCATGGAACCATGGGTGGGTCCAGAATTTGATGTTATTGGAGTAATGAGATGGGATTATAATATTGTTTTTAATGATATAGAAATGGTGATTGATATGGCGCCATTAGGGGGATCCATAAAGCTTGATGGATTTCCATGGATTGTGTTTCTATTAGTATTTATGATGACTATGCATGGTCTGTTGGAGTAGCTGTGATTTTGTGTATCAGGAATAGGGCATGTATTTGATATTGTGAAAGTTTACATTGATATGTGCCCACATACTTTGGCAAAAGTATGGTCTAAATCCATTTAGTCCTAGGGATTTATCTGCTTCCAAATTTTTGGTTGTTGTTTTGATATTAGCTTCTAAGGAAGATTCTATGAGGTGGTCTGGATGTATAATGTGGATCATACGTAGGATTTCCTTTTGAATATTGAAGAGTGTGTATATGTATAGTTTAGAATTCAACAATATGGGATGTGATAATGGGTCTGTTTGTGGTGTCTAAACCATGGATATTCAGGTTGTAAATGGAGTTTGTTTAGTACAATTTTTATGGTAGAATTTAGTATTTTTATCTATCTTAGTGCCATTTTATTTTATATATTTTTTACCACCATGATATCATTTCTTAGTTATAGGTTTTCTATCTCTGGTCTTAACATGAGGATGTGGTCCTAGTCTATAGTGGGATTACTATAAAGTTGAAAGAGTGATTCTTCCTTATCTCTAAGTTGTTGGGTAATGTTACCAAAGGTGTTTTGGTTAAACTCTTAATTTTTTGTGAATATGTCACCCGGGTTAAATGTAGTTCTGTTAGTTGGGCCAAGCATTTTATATCATATCGGCATATCTTTGTGTTGGATCCAAAATCTCTCAGATCGTAAAGGTGTGTGCCCCCATGGGATGTATTAAGTGTTTAGGAGGATCAAGAAGTTATTAAATATAGGTTTGGAGGTGGCACTGACTAAGTTGAGAGGGTATAATTCATCTCAAGAATGGGAGCAATGGAAACGGTCGAGTTTAACTAGTTGATGCCCATTATTCCATGTGTACCTAACATTTGAGGCTGATAAATTAATAACATGAAATCCATCAATGTAGTGCAATAAGGAGGTGCCATCTCTGGAGTCTATATTTTTTGTGTAACTTTTTTAGTAGGTATATTTGGTGAAATTGAATTAGAGTCCTATAAGCTAGGGTGTGGACACATAGTTTGTGCAATATGATGTAGTTCTAAAAGGAATTTTTACTTATGATGGCTAGTGTCTCCATAGACCCCTGTGAAAGCCCATGTATGATGATCAACGACATTTTTAGGGTGATGGTAATACTATAGTTTTGCAAGTCTTGATTGACAAGTTGGAAGTTTCTACTATTCGAGTCAGTGATAATGTTGCCTTTGAAACTACATGGAGGTATTTGGATTCAATCAGTGATGTGATTTCCTCCTGTGGATTTAAGATGAAAAGGAGATAGATTGATTTTGGTTTCCTATAATGTAATTAGGTTGATCTTAGGAGTATAGATGAATCTTCTAATCTCCCTCTGTCATTGGTGTTGGAGGAAATATAGATATTTCATGATGTGATGATCAACAAGAGTAACTAGTCTTTGTATAATGGATACTTCTATAAGATCAGGTCTTGGAATTAGTCTATAGAAAAGTGGATGAGCCTGATGTTTCTCCATCCGATTAATATTTCTCGTTTAGATATAGCTATATTTTCATTCACATCGGTGTTGAATTTAATGCCCAGTTTATAAGTGAATGTTGAAAATGCTTGAATGTCAGCCCATGATGCTAAGTTATTATTGTGGTTGTATAATGTTTGGTTCTTTATTAAATATGTAATCATCGGAACAAGTATCATGACATGTAGTATCATGCATTAAAGATAAAGCATGGAGGACATACCTGGTTGTCAGTGGAAAAAAATTCATCTTTTTTATGACCTCTGGTGTAGAGATGAGTGGTCTGAATGATTAACAACACTGTGTGCATTGAGTTTTTCTGAATATAGATGTGGTAGGATTTGAGTTCCTCAATGATTTCCAACTTTAGTCTGTCGAAGATTTTTTTGTTCAAGCATGATGAAGAATGTTGTGTGGTTTGTTTGTTGGATGGAAGGGGTTGGATGGTTCAGGCATGTAGTTTGGAGTATGTTTGTGCTGAGGAAAGGGGTTATGTGGTCATTTAAAGGATTTGGGTTTGTTTGGTTGAGACAATATTCGACTTCTGGGGAGATGTTCTTTCCTTTAAAAAATCATCTTCCTACGGTGTTTACATTTTGAGTTGCCATTCTGAGATAAATTTTTGCTACTATTGGGCAAAACCATTATGGAGGGTGACAAGATTGGTCAGAGAAGGTGGTGGGGGTCTCCATCAGGCTTTCAACAACAAGCTTGGTGGTGTATACAAATTATATAAGCCTAATATGGATTATGGCAGGAGATCAATTTATTGTCTAACTAAGTGCACACAAAAGGCTTTGATGTAGTTAGTAGGTTGGAGGGTGTTGGTGCTGAAAAATTGTAACCTATAACCAATAATATGAGTGATGGCTCTAAAAAAGTCAACTTCCCATAAGTGGGGAGGACAATTGGAGATGGAGGCCCATCCCGATCTGGGTGACCCCACATGAGATGCACCTTTTGTCAGTCGTTCATTTAGAGAGATGGGATTGGATGAAGTTGTCACCATGAGGGAAAATCATGGTTTGTTCATAGATATAATTGTGTTTGGTCCTTCGGGTATAGAGTAGATGAGTTGAGAGTGTGAGATGACTTTTGGTTTAAGAATCGTGTGTCCCGAGGTGAGGTGAGCAATATCTCAGGTGATATATAAGATGTTGACAATATGGTTATCTATGTTGTTTTGTTTTGTGACGAGAGCACTCTTGGTAGTAAAGACCTTAAGTAGATGGATGAAGATAGCAAGGAGATCAATGAGGTAGTTAGGGTTGAGTTAAGGGATGGGGTTGCCATGTTGGTGTTTTTAGTTGGAAGTAGGGGGGAGAATGGGTGAAGGACAAAGGGTAAAGGTTGTGTGTGGGCTAGTTGTCAAACAACTCAACGAAGGTTTATATCTTGGAGGATACATTGAGTGGAGGGTAAGAGAGTTTTGATGTGACCTGTTGGTGGCATTGGAAAGGTGAAGGTGCATGTTTCAGGCATGTATTGGGTGTTGAGTGTGGTAAATTTTGTGTATCACCCAGGCATTTGGAGAATTTGGAAAGAGATAGAAGAAATTAGGGAAGTTGAATCGTTGCTACCAGTGGATATGGTGTTGGATGCGGGAAAATACATGTCTTTTGCAACAATTTTCAAAATAGTAATGATGAGTGGAATGTTGGTTGGGTAAGGAATTTGTGGAACTTTATAAGTTGTGTATGATTTTGATATTTTTGTTTAACATGCATTTGTGGTCTAGGTTGGGGTAGGTATAGGAGTAGTGGCCATAACTCTTGCATATGTCCCATACAATAGCATATCTTGCATCCGATATGTTTATAGGGAGGTTTGTGTCTCCTGGTGATTGTGGTCCAATTAAAGGATGGTGCATTGGCAACTAAGAACTGAGTAGCAATCAAATAAGAGTTGCAAGGTGGTTGTGTAGAGGACATGGGAAGCAGGAGTAGGACTCTAGATGAGTCAATTTGGATGTGGAATGGTGATCATAAATATGTTGGTATTTAACTATTGAAACATGGTGCTTATCACTATCATCATAAGGTAGAGGATGTTCAATGATGCATAAACTGATATGATGAAGTGTACATGTATAATGTTGTATATTGTGTATTTTTGTCTCTACATGTTGACCGAATATTGTGTGATGTAGTTCTATAGAAGTTGTAGAATTAGTCAAAGTTGATGAATCCACCTGGATTGAATTGGCTTCAGTTCCTATAGGTGCTTGGTATACAACATAGATGAAAAGGTGGTCGTCCAAAGGACCTGATTATAGAAATTCTTCCTTGTCTGGGTCACATTACAAAGATTGCAGATGTATCAGGATTTCCAGATATATGTATGAAATGCATATCTTGATCGTGTTAGTCTTTTATCTTGATCTTCCATGAACTGTACTAGAAATGTTGCAGTGTCCGAATTGCTGCCCATTAGTCTTAATTGTGTATTTTTTTCACACTCACGCACCAGGCTGAAATCAACTTCTCGACGGGTCACCTATCCTAGTACTACTCTAGGGTGAGTACGCTTAACCATAGTGTTCTTAGCGATGGTCCCCGTATAAAGGAGGTTCACCTTGGGAAAATGAGTAGTTCAATCATTCCTTTTAAGCTCATTTTATCTGAGGCCTAAAATTCTGAGAGGTTACAAACTCCCCCACTTAGACTCTTGATTTCATCGTCAAGGCTCGACTATATGTCCTTATAATATTTTTCTCATTTCTATGCACACCCAGAAAGGCTCATGGACACCCAACTCCCAGTCACGACTACCAACACAAGGGTGGCTACAACACATGGATAGTCATTTCCAACATGTCTGGATCGCATGGCTCAAGATTAGCATTTTACATGCTCATGTGGCCCCACCTACTAGAGAGGTTATGATACTATTTGTAAAGCCTGGACGCATTGCATTATGCTCGAGTGGAGTTTTAAAAATGACCATTGTCCTCGAAGACCGCCATTAACCTTAAATGTTGCTTTGTCCTCACTCACGAACAACTGAGATCAACTTCCCGATTAGTCACCCATCCTAGTGACTACTCTGAACTGAGTCTGTTTAACCACAAAATTCTTAGTGATGGTATCCCTGAAAAGCAGGCACGCTATATTAATATGGATAGTCAAATCATCCCTTTTATGATCATTTTATTGAGATATCAAATCCTGAGAAATGTCTTGTGATTAGCCATGATCTTGATCCAACCAGGGATGAAATGTCTACATGAAGATATCTCCATTCTCTGGGTACGTGATAGCAGTGATGGTGTTGTTGTCTAGTATGATATCAAGATATACCATAGTTGGAGCCATCGCCGGGGGCTGTGTATGAAATAGAGGGTGTGTTTGTGATCATTGTGCGTCTATCTTTATATATGTGTATTTCTTGTGCCTCCGTTGTTGTGTGATAACTATTATGTGTTGTAGGGTGCTAGGTTGGCAGGCTGCTGTCGACGGATATTGAGAAATCAGACCTCCCATATGCATGTCGAGTATCAAGGGACATATGCAGGTGTTTTGTGGAGGTGTGCCAAAGGGGTGGAAGTGTTGTTGTCCTCGGTTATAAATGATCAACTATTTGATAAGTGGCTCGAGGTGCAGCTAAAATAAAAAATTGTTGCCGAGGAAGGGGACTATTGTACATGAAGAATATCTGGATGCCCCGTTGGTGCTGGATCATTTTCTGATAGTATCAGTAAGTAGTTGCTATAAAGCTGCAGAAGTATCTGTGTTATTGCGAGGTAGAGGATGGGGTGTAATGCTGCCACATTTAGCTAATGGAAGACTCGTAGAATCCAGAAGCGTGTGGTGTCAATATAGATAGAAGTTGGAGCTCTCATTCTAGACAAGTTGGAGCTCTTAGGCATAAACTGGGGGCGGTCTGATTACTCTAAGGCCCAGTTTGTCTGCTTACATTCCTAATCCCTGTAGTCACGATCAAATTATGTATCATCACATAACTGACTTCGTGTCCTCTGTGCACAATTCACAGTAGCTAGGAGCGCGCACCGTGCTGTCAGCTGCTACGGAAATAAGGACCAAAGCGGCAGTTAGCACCACTACCGATTTTGGGGTGATTAACGAAGTCCGCCATTTATGTTGATGGAATTATCGGACAGTTGTTGCAAGTACCGAATATGTACATGTTTGTTAGTTTTTAATATATTAATTATCGTGAGTTGAGATGGGTTCGTCCAAACGCAGCCTAATAGTTACAAGGGGCGTGCTTTCTTCAAGAGCATCAGTAAGCGTTGAGTTTAGAGAGTGCCAGAAGGGAAGCCAAAGTGGATAATGCCTAGGCCGGTGAAAATGTCCATTACATCTGCGTTAGATGTCTGCAGCGTCTAACATTTGCCTAAAACATACAAAAAAAGCCTGGACTGGTGTGAAAGGCAGTTCCTCCGACCTGTAAATGAAGTGGGCCAAGAGGGTTCCCCTTTCTTTGAATTGGTAACTTTCTCTGTTCTGAACTATAACCGGTGAAGTAGACATGAACTTTCTCAAGCTTGGTTTATATATTACATAAATTTATTAGAATCACATTGATATCAAATTTCTAAAGATGTGCAACTCAATATTGTTTCCAGTAGTAGATATTTATGAATATATCCATTGAAACCAACCCCAAATTAGGCAATATAAGAAAGTTATAAAAATGTTGTGGTAAAGCTATTCATACGAAGCTATAGCTTTGGGAGAGCTGATGGCCCCAGTATGAAGGGTTAAATACAATTAAGATGGACCAGCAAACAGAAATGCCATTCTACAAGTCCTAATTCTTCAAGAAAAGTTGAAGATAATGCAGACTGGGAACCACACTTGCAGTTTTTAATGTAGCTTTAGGAACAAATGCATTTGACTGAGTATTATGCAGACTTCATGTAGCATTTAGTTACCAGTTCTGAGATGTCACTAGTAAACATGATTAAGTAATGTGTATAAAATTATCATGAAGCAACTATGTCTAAGTCATTAACTGGTGGTGAGTGTAGGCATTGTTAAATTAAGACATAAACTCCATGGTTGAGTATAAGATTTGCTATAAACGGAGGCCAATTAAGTCAAAGGCGTATTTTGGCCGCATTCATCATGTTCACACCTCGCTTCTTCACTGCTTAAGATTCATCGTATACAACATGATTGACCATATAACTGTTCTATTAAACTGAATTTTTAATAAAATGATAGAACTGTGCAGAATATCATTTCATGACTCCAACATTGTGTACATCTTTAGTTTGACCCTTTCTAGGACTATCAGTAATAATGAACTTACAAAGTGGATCAACAACACCTCATACATTCATAAAAGCTGTTAGTCCAAAGCTCAAATGGAGGGGTTGGTGGCTAGTCAACAAACATAGAAAATTTATAATTTTTCATGAATAGGTTCATATTATTTGTTATTCTGTGCAAGGAAACTGATTCTAATAAACCGTGGATCATTTCCAATAACCCACCCACCCCTTGATACTGTTCTGAAAAATCTTTGTAGAAGTGAAGCTCAATGATGTTAGTCGATCATGTTGGAGGTACACCCAAATCTCCCAGAACAGATTCAGCCCCTAATGAAGCTGATGCAACTCCAAAGTTATAAAACTACAAATGTTCTCATGTGTATTATAACATATTATGATAAGAAGTATCATCAAGTCACTCTCCCACTTCCCTTCGCATAAAAATGTTCATACCAAAACTAGAAATAGTTTTGTGACACTTTCCAATCACAGAAGTTTGAGAGCCTTGGATTCAAACACACATAGTTCGCTTTATTAAATTCGGTTGTTAATTGTATAATTGTTACTTTGACTGATTTTTTTATATGAATTACTTTGACTGATTGGACTTGAACTAATCATTATAAATGTAGGTAATTATCTTAATTATAAATTTAGTATCCTTGTTTGAGTTTTTTTATATTTATTACTTTCAAAGTGGAGAAGTCTAATCCTATCACAACACGTCAATCCCAACCTTTAGATGTTGCTAAGGTAATCTTTATTCCGAGTGCTAATTGAACCAGCAACAAACCGACCAAACTTATGAGTTAAGCCCACTAACAAGTACGTCCTTGTTCCAATATTGGTCTTATGAGGTAGCAGGTGATTTTTTTTTAGAAAATCGGAAATAACATCTTTGTCTATGTTTTAGGTATGCTAATGTTGCTTTTAACACTGGGAAGTAATGTCACTTTTGAGATGAAAAAAATATAACTTCACGCCAATTACGTGCAAGCTATTCAAACTACCTTACATTTGCAGTTCACATGGTGATGGCCTACACCAATTGCATGTTATCAGTCGTCTGCCCAATATTGTCCAATAGTACAAGTATCTTAGCAAGCTAGAATTGTGTACCATTGTAATCAATGAGGGTAGAGCATCACCTTAAACTCTTAATAATCCAGAAAATTTATTGAATATTACAAGCATCTGAGCAAGTTATAATCATAGTACCATTACAATCTCAAGCATCTACTGTATTCTCACTGCATCGGCCCTTCCGTAGCAGCATATAAGAAACAATAAGCAGTTTAAAGTGACCAACTGAAGCAATGAGTGGCTTGTTCAGTTTGAGAAGTGCACATTGCATGCAATTTTCACTTTCCAAACAACACCTATATAACACAAAAATACATCCGTATTTTTTAGCTACAAATTGTGAACATTGAATGCAAATTCACATTTAGCCATACTTATCTGACTGTAAGGCACGTCAGTGAAATAACATTTTGGTTACGGTTCCATCAACAACCATTATCGATTTTCTTATATTACTACCAAAATAATAAGAAGCTAAACAATTATGAGGTGGGTGCAACTCCACCTTTTCGCTCAGTTGGTGCTAGGATGTCCATAAGATTTAGTTACCCTTTTGATTTACACACTTTTTTTTGTACTTTGTGATCGGTTTCTCGACCTTCCTGCTGGTGCTCTTCTGATCACTGACTGATCCACACTGTGCGCTACACATCAGTGACTTCATCTTCAAATCCAATTTCTTGGACACGATACTCCACCCATTCTTCCCATGGCCCAACTTGTCAATTTCTTTCTTATTGCTCGAGCCTTCCTTTTCTAGCTCAGCCACATGTTCCTCATGATGTCCATGCAAACCCTCAACATCCAGTTCCCTCTGCTGGCTGTAGCCCATCCCCCCTAGTCACCACCTACACCGTTGCCTCCAAAGCACCAGTTCGTAGAGGCCTTGAACCATTCATATTAAGGGGGGAGCCTCTCAAAGAGTCTTTGAACCATCCATATTAAAGCCATGGGTGACCTCAGATGCAAATGTTCAAAAAAGAGGACTTGGACAACGGCTCCTAAGGGGAGCCTCTTTTTCTGAGCAGCATGAGTGCAAGCTTTCAGAGAGAATTTTGGCAATCCATCACCCTACACAGTTGCTCCGTGTCAGAATCAATAAGCCATGGATGAACATGAAATTCAACAACAATATTGAAATTGTAAGGTATCACAAAGAACATAAAAGCAACACTAAAAACTTGCAGAACTGAGATATTAAGCCAAGAAAATGTTGCATAGTTAGTAACATCTGAGCAGATATCATAGATCGAAAACACTTGCCAAAACTCTGATAAACTGTGTATACATTGTAGATTGACCTACCTTCAGGTGTATATCAATCACGCGATAAAGTCCATCCTAAAGCTAGAGGCTGAAACTTTGGTAACTTCAAATTAACCATCGGGAGCAACTTCGCCAAGAAACCATCAATGAGTTTTTCACAATTGTTGTTGGTGTCACAGAAGGCAGTCCAATGGATCTTTCATCGTCTTCTAAACAAGGGGAATCTCCTCTTGAGACTTGGTTCGTGGCCAAGAATGCTCAAGTATCCACTGAACAGAGTGCAAATGATGTAGTGTTTCAAAGGAATACGAGAAGTTTGGCAGCAAAAATCTTCTAAGCTTGCCTGATCAAGATGCATCCATAGTCTTCTCTCAAAATTAGAGATATAAGAAGAGCTGGCATGGAGAATCATAGCCATACACAACAAACCCAACAGAAATTCTGCAGGTACAAGACCCTTTTGATGTGGCAACAAACTATCGATTTTTTCAAGTAGTGCTCTCTGCTCTTCTTCTGAAGGTGCTGCAGGCGGAATCTGAGCACAAAAACTACCGCTTTGATGCCAGTAAAGTCCTGGAAGGTACCTCTTGGCATAGAATGCAAGAGAACCAGCAATCATCTCCTGCCAGATACCATAAGATTCCGTGGAGGTTATCATTGTTTTATAGATGGGAAGGTTCAAAGATGACATAGCCTCATACCATCAAACCGCTGTATAGATTCCAGGCCTAGCACCACTGCTTATCCCATTCCATAATATGCTTCCTCCAGGACTTTGCATGGGACCATGATCAATCATAGGCCAGCCAAACAAATTTGGACGCGTACATGCTTTCACATCCACAAACTCGATATATCTCTTTATAATATGAATATTTTCAGCATATTGGAGGAGGCCATTGCATGTTTGGAGTGCCTTGATAGAGTTCTTCCAGCTTTTCAAAACCACGTTTAAAAATGTTTTCAGTCAGTGCAATTAAGTTTCTCTCTCCGCAGTCTTCTGTCATCTGAAGATGCTCAGCAGCACAACGAAGACGAATTACATTGGCAGCTGTCATTTTTAACTTTATAACAGAATCTAGCTACAAGCTCAAACACTATGGCGCCACCAGGAATTTCAGCTAATGCACATTTAATTAGAAAAACGTATTCACAATTTTTAACATTATTAAAGGCAGATCCTGCATGATCGATCAGATAGCTAATAGAGAATAAGATGACTGATAACATTATTAAAGGCATATCCTATATATAGGAGGGGTATGAGGATGCGTCGTCTTTGACATGGGATAAGCACGCGGACAATGTCAACGTACAAATACAGCACAGACAAAAAGTAGAAACGAGAGACGATGTAACAACTTAAATAAGCAAGCAGTAGACATGAAGCTCTAGATAGTAAGCTCTACAAGAAGCATACAGCCTTAAAAGACTTTGTGATGTAAATATCAATAGTAGAAGTCCACAAACTATTTCAAGAAGTGCATAAAGATCCACAGTATATAATCTTATTCTCCTCCATCTCATCTCCCCTCTATTTCTCCCCGTCACGCCAACTAAGGAGAGAACCAAGAGTGGTTGCGGTGGAAAGCCAGATACAATAGGAGAGGAAATAAACATATAGGCAAATATGTGGAGGATGTCAACCGATAACGTAATTGAATGTGCAAAATGACCCGATTAGACTGATCTTGGTAGAAAAATAAATGGATCTTAATGCAACCCAAAAAAAAGAGATTTGTCCGGCAGTTAGGCCGACAAATCTAGCGGTTGCGGGGGGGGGGGGTGAAGCCCCTGCGGCCGGTATGGACCAGATCAAAAATTGAATTCGATTATAGATCCGATAAACAATAAGTATAATGTACATTGGGAATATTGAGATTATCTTGATGAGGATGACCTGATCCACAAAAGATTTTATTTTTGTTGTGTGACATATCCAAATCACAGGTCGCTATTATGGCATAGTCCATGTCATATATCACATTTCAAAACTGTAGGAGAGGTCTCCAGAGGATAGACAATCTTCTTTTAGGCTGTAGAAGATTTCATAAGCCCACTCTACAGCCAGGCTATAACAAAAGGAAGTATTGAAGAGACTATCGTTGATGTTAGAAGGGAAGAAAGCTCCATGATTTTTGGCTTTCGTGTTGGAGGTGTAAAATGTGGCGGGATTAGGTGGGGAAAGGATTAGCGGCTAGGGGAGATGAAGTGGGGGGAAGCAGGTGGTTGTCGGCGACGATTGTAGGGGGTGGGTGATAGCGGCAGGTGGGGTAGGGGTTAAGGGCGAGATCAGGGTGACGAGTGTCGATTTTGTTGGGGCAGGTTGATGGCAGCAAGGATTGGCCAGGCGGCAACAAGGAGGTATGTGTGGTGGCGACAGGCAGCAAGTGGCTAGTCACCAAGCAGTAGAGGGGGTGGGTGTTGTTTGACATTTGGGGGAATGACGGAAGATTTGTAGTAGGTGGCAGTTGGGTCGGATAGGCAGGGAGGACGGAGGGATGGTGGCTGGAGATCAGGAGTCGACGGTAGATAGCGGAGAAAGGGAGGGGATATGTTGGGTTACCGTGGTGATGAGAGACCTGAACAAGGCCCAATGAGCTTGTTGTGGAGATGCGGAAGCGTGAGATCGAGCAATCCAAACCGAATACATACGACGAAGATCAACAACGAACAAGCAAGCAACCACAAAGACGATATAGTAGTTCGCCAAATTCCCAATGTGGGAGCCTACATCCACTGGCGAAGATGATATTATTGATAGAGAGATTGCAAAGATGATGATAATATAAGAGAAAAGAAGAACCCAATCCCCTTTTTACACCCGAAAGCCAACCGTGGAAGAAGATGGTTGCATTGAGAGGATCTCTTGGAGGTGTAAAACCCTAAGAAAAGCCCTAGGTCCTTTCGTGGCTTTAGGTCTTCAAAAAATGATGTCTCTTTGTTGCTCCTCATGTTTAGGACGAGTTTGGGAGTCTATTTATAAGAATAGGACCCATATCCAAAGTCCTGAAGTGATTAAGTTGTTTTCCAATCGTGTTTACGGTCTGATTGGCCTGTATACGGTCTGTAACATGGATTGTATTTTCGTTTAAGAAACATTTACAATCCAGTGTTGGACTGTATACGGTCCTATAGCAGATCTGGGGATGGGCTTAGAGTTTTGAGGAAAGTGTTTCAAACAAAAAGTGGCGGAAGTTGTCACTTCATACTTAAAAACATATGGCTAGACCGTAAATGCAAATACAGTCAAGGTAGACCATATATGATCTAAAGTAATGCCCGTAAATACACCTGTAGGTGCCCAAAACGCATCATGAAGATGTCGAGGCTTGGTTTAGACGTTTGGTTCATCAAGAAAGCTTTTCTAGAGAGTTTAAGACACTTTCTCAAAAACCTTCAATTTGTCTTCAGCTTGAAAACGTTGGATGTAGAAAAGCACTTGCAATTTTCTCCAATATCATATACTGATTAAGAATACCATCTCCACCACATGCCTTGCATGGGCAAAGCTCAGGTAGAAATAAGACCAGCTAATTTTGAGCAAAGCTCAAACTTAACTAACGAAAGAGTTTTCGTTATCACGTCAGTTGGATTCTGAGACGTACCAATCTTCTTTATCTGAATCTTGCCTTCAGGTTGACTTCTCTAATGAAATGGTACTTGACATCAAATGTGCTTCATTCTCTCATGGGGCATTTGATCTTTGCTAAGATGTATAGCACTTTGACTGTCACAAAGAACAATAACTTGTTCTTGAACCATGCCCAACTGACTCATCAAGCCCTTGAGCCATAAAGCCTCCTTCACAACTTTTGTTGCCTCCATGTACTCTGTTTCAGTAGTAGATAAAGAAATAGTACTTTGTAGAGTGGTTTTCCAACTAACAGATGTAGATCCCACCGTGAACATGTAACATGTGATAGATATCTTCTTATCGAGGTCGCCTGCATAATCTAAGTCCCTTTGAATCTTCATGCCAAGAATCATCTTAGCTTCACCTAGGTCTTTCATATCAAATTCTCCACCTAGAAGAGATTTCACCTTGGCAATCTCAGATGCGTGTCTACAAGCGATCACCATGTCATCAACATATAGCAGTAGGTAAACAAAGGAATTTTCATCCAGCCCTTTGTAGTAGACATAAGTGTCATCATGGTTATCAGAACCGAACCAGGAACCGGTCACTCTACCGGGTCGGTTCCCTCCCAAAGCCAAAAAATAAAGTCTGACCGGCATCAAACCAGTGAACCGACCGGTTGAACCGGTGAACCTACTCAGGCCTCAGACTCCATTCATGAAAAACACCATGTGAAGTAATTCCTTTAGTCTGAAAGCACAAGCACAAAGAGCCTACAACGGTTTGGAAAATTTACCTGAACCTTGATTACATGGGAGTTTTTTCCCTATGTTTTAAATCATTAAAAATTTACTGACATGGATTGAGGCTGACTACATATTGAACTCTCCTTGTTCACTAACATGGGTTTTGGTTGTCACAAATTGGACTGTCCATCTACAGTGAGGCTTTAGTACATTGCTACTTTATGAGTCATCTTGGGCCAGAAGTAGATGCCCAGTGGAGGTCTTGAGTTGTTCCTCTAATGAAAATTCAGCACTATGAATTAAAGGGAAGAGTTGGGGGGGGGGTGTCTATTTGTTGGTAAATTTAGTACCTTGCATGAAAAGACTCATTGGTCCCTGTATCCAGAATGAAAGGAACATGTTGCCGCAGTGAGCATGGATACAATGCATGCAAGATCATTAATCATTGGTGACATATTTAGTGTCTAATTTACAGAAAATTTGAGTGGCTCTGGTGTGAATATGGGAGAAGTGGTTGAACCAAAAAGGTGTGCAGGAGTTGAATGCGTCTGTAGCTTCCTGCAGTGCAAGAGGGGTCGATGATAACAAGTATTTGCTGCATGTGTGAGGCTACACAAACAGAAAAAAGGTCATTTGTGAAGGCCAACAGATTAGTTCAATGAGACTTTGGTCACGAGGGGAGGAAAAGTGCAGCTCTACTATACCAAGAACATGGGTGGTCGTGTGAAGCTACATCCTCCAGGCGGCTTGCACCAGAGGTGATGACATTGATTCTTGGAGTGGCCTTCTGATGTAGGACAGGCCCCACCTTTACACACTTATGAGTGTAGGCGTCGCCGTGTTATTAATTAGGCTTCATTAGCATGCTTTATTTTATTATGTCCTTTTTTCTCATTTTTGGGCTCTTGTAAAGTCAAGTGGTTTAGTCCCACATTGGCTACTGCCCGTTTCGTCTTTCTTTTAGAAGCCTATATGAAGGCTCTATCTGCGTCCATGTAGAGACACAGTTGATGAATGAGAATTATTCCCTTTTAGTTTCGAGCAGTATTTCTTCTTTAATTCCGTAGATATGCATTACCTTCTCATCTTGTACTACATCTAGAGCCTAGATCATAGTGGGGAATGTGGTTGCTTTTCTTGCATCTATTGTCAGATAGAGAATAAGGTTGAAACAACAAACCGGTTTCTTCAAAAAATAGAGACAGGTACACATCAATGAGAATAAGATGAATTGTTGAAATATAAGAAATGGAGGAGAAAATAATCAGCATAGCCACATACTAATTGATAGTAAACTATTATTGGTAGCAAGCAATGGAATAGATAAGGGAATAGTCAATGATTTCACAAACTGTAACAAATAAATTCACAAATTAATCATATTGAAGAAGGCCCAAGGCTATATATAAGGCTTTGCACAGCAGAATCCTAAGACCAATATAACAAGCAATATCTATATCCTAAATGACTTTAACATGGAAAACATACAAACACAACCCAACTCCTACACTAAATAGTGATTTTTCACGAAGTTGATTGGCGTGGGAAGATATTTATAGGGGGGTAGATAGATCAAGCACATAGAATGGGTGGAAAAGTAGTTAGGTTGGGATAAGGTGGATAGATTTCAAACTGAAACAGAGCAACTGGAGAATAATTACCACAATATGGAAAAAGAGTCGCATTTCGCCACTAGTTACTCTAAACTCAGGGTTCAGGCTGATTTCCCTTCTTATACACCTCCGTCATGGTTACCATGCACATTTGGGGTTCTTACATTATGCAACAATGACCTACACTGCAATTGAAGGACAATAGTTCCTGAACCAGATTCAACGTTCAGACCAAAGCAAACCAAGAAATGGACAATAGGACAATAGGTGTATTACACCGTAATATAAGGCAATATAGACATAAATCTTTAATCTGAATAGTTTGACCCTAAACGGGCCATTGATGGCAATACATGAGCCCATGGACCCACCAAAAAGAGATCCAAGGTGTGAAGGTGCAAGCCACCCTCTTTGAATGCCTTGAGGCCCAAATGTGCTCCTTGACAAGGGTATAGTTCCAACCCAAACAAGCTCTAAACAAGTTATTAACTAAATAAGTCTCACGATCAAACTAACATGATAAACATAAAATCAAGCTCTCTCTCCACATAGGAGCTAACACAACTATTCTGGCAGATTACTAGTGTCTAAAAGCATAGATTTAGCTAGAATTATATTTGAGTACGTAATAGTTCTTAAAAAAATCCAAGCATAACAAAATATTATAAAGGACATTCAAATAATGGATAAGCACAAAACATAAGCAATGAGAAAAACAAATCACAAAACACTCTTGTGGGCCACCACCACTCCCCATTCTAAATTTATCCCAACAATATTTACTATAAAATTCAAACTCATTAGTGGAATTAGTGGATGCCTCCCATCTTAGTTTAACAATTAGATAGTGGGTTGCAATTAGTTCACACCAAAAGGATATATTGAAGACAACTAATAATATAATTGTCCTCTCTACTAGATACCAAAAGAGAAATTGACAATAAGTATAATAAAAGACCCTTATTTTCTCTATGAAATGGCCATTTAAAAATCATCTTCAAGTGGAATGCTAAGACCAGAACGTCATATGTTACCATCCAGATTTATCACATGACACTGCATTTATTGAATAATATTCAGCAAATCATCCTAGTTTTCACAAATTGCACGGGCAGTTTCAAGTACCCGAAACCCTTTGTGAGTCAGTGTGTTAGAATTAATGGTATATTAAGCACGTAGTTTTATATTGCAATGGATGAGTACGAGAACATTCCTACAAAAGATGTGTGTTAGAATTAAGAGCTTTTACATAAGATAGGAGTATTATTCTAATGTGCCCCTAGGTATTTGTGTGGGACTAAAAGCCCTACACAACCCGATGCCATGCTCATCCCTGACTCCTTAACCGGAGACTCATGATTGCTCCCCTCTTTGGCTTGCGAGAGCCAGAGACTCTGTCGTAGCCCCAACGTGCTCGCTGTGTCTGTCAGATGGCCGACAACAATGTCCACTGCGCAAATCCCGTAGAGTCGTCTTCCAGGCCACCGCCGACGCTGCTGAATGTAATCAAGGAAACAGACACATGTGGATTCACTTGCGTCTCAGGAATCGTCAGTGCCATACACACCAAACTCTGAAAGGACAAGCATGGAGGAAGACAAGACGATCAAGGGCGCCATCCGCCGGAAAATACGCCGCAGGGTGACAGGGTCCGCGCCCGTTGGATCTGACCACCGACCAATACACCATGGACGAGGTCATGAATCGGCGGTGGCTCGTACTCGTCCTCGACCTCGACAATACCCTCCTAAACTCCCTCCCTTACAGCAAAGACCTCCTCAGCCCGTCCGCGGCGGCAAAAAACAACAGAACGATATCCACATGTTGCGTGACTTAGGGTTCATAACCAAACTGTGGCCGCACGTGCACGAGTTTCTGGAGGCGCTCCAACCCTTATACGACATCTACGTATACACCCTCCGGAACCAGGAGTACGCGGACGTGATGGCTCGGGTGCTCGAACCATAAGGTCGGATGTTCTTCTTCGACGACGTCAAGCGCAACGTCAGGTCTTCAGAGGACAGGACCGTGCACGAGACCAAGGCGTTGGACGTGCTGTCGAGCCCAGCGGGGGCAGCCGTGATCGTGGATGACTCACCCAATGTGTGGAAGAGGATTGGCAACGCTTCATACACATCAAGCACTACACCTATTTTAGATTCCAGCCCAAGATGAATATTAACGAAGAATGGAAGAGGACACGACACTTTTGAGGGTCCTGGTGTAGTTCAAGAGAATCCATTCCGATTTCTTCTCTTATGTAGGTGATGGAGATGCAACCAGCGGTGAACAAAGCAATGCAGGCAATCCCGGCAACGTCAAAGATTTAAGTGTCATGATGAGGGACATCCAAGGCAACTTAGTGTCATAATTAGTTTTGATATTCTTTCAATCATGTGTGGTGCGGCATAGACAAGTCGATATTCTTTGTGTAAGATCCTTATTACCCTTATAAATACAACATGTAGGCTTGCGAACCCCTTAAGCAGTTTATTGATTACTAAAAAATAAAAAAGTTTCAAGTACCCTGAATCCTACATTATCATACATAGTTAGCAGTTTGTTAAATTGCAATGTTGCAATGTTTGACTTTTAAGGGAATCAAAGATTTCCAGACTTCCCCAGCAATGGGCTTTTCAACCCCACTGCTAGAAGCAATTTTCGTGAGATTCGGCAGAAATTCTTCACTTAGCCACCCATCTTAATACAAGTTGTTTTCCCTTGTGATTAAGGAAGCACTGACACATTTCTAGAATGGAAGCAGATGCTGACACACACACGAGACATGGCAATTTTCTGAAATATAGGACATAGATACCGCAGTGGGTGAGAGGGAAATATTTTTTAATACATATATGGGATTAAGAGAGAAAGATTTCTGCCCCCCTCTTCCACACCCGTGGCGGAGGCCAAACGCCCGGGAGGGTGGTAAATCAAGGCGGCAATTGGGATTCGAATCCGGGACCCTTTTTAGGGGACACCGTGCTTGACTACTTGAGCCACTCCTTGTCGGAAAATTAACCGAATGTTTTTTAATACATATATATGTGTGTGTATGTATGAACAAAATTCTTTCAAAAATTAACCGAAATTATGTACAAATGTATGTATTATATTATTTAAATATGAATGTGTGAGTTTTGTGAGTGTAGTAGAGACAATTTGAAGGCAAAAACTAAACATGTTGCAATTTTCAGTAAATATGGTACATTTTTCAGAGTATATACATGATTTCTCATTACTCGGTTAACCAATTCATTAGACTATAATGTTACTCATGGTGTCTAAATCAGCTTAGATTTTACGCATTGATTTTTCTTAATAGATTGGTTTGCAACCTTAATTAGAACTCAGTTTTATGTTACATATCCTCAATGACGAGACATAAACACTGACTAGCATAGAAGAAAAAGACATAAACACTGACTGTGATTCAGAATCTGCACTCTGAGAAAAGGATACTGTAGCATCAGCTGATGTTGCAATCATGGAACACAAATTGGTCGAAGTTGGGCGAAGATTTACCGAAGTTTTGAAATTCAACCATAGGCGAAGTCGAATACCAAATACTTCGACATCGTCCAAACTTCAGGCTTATTGTGTGTATTTTCGTCTCAACTTCTCTGAAGTTGTCAAAGTTCCCTCGGAGTTGGCGAAGTTGAGACGGCCCAGAACATTAATCCTAAGTAGTGCCCTAGTGGCCATATAAGGCATACATGTCGCCTCCAGCCCTCTTCACAACTTCTAATATATCCTATGTTTGTTGTTGCCACTCATTCCTAGAGAGGGTGATGTAACTATTATTTACTGTATATTGTATAGAATACATAATGTGTATTGCACGTTTGACCCTTGCAAGAATTTCATTGTATTATCAACCTAAGTAGGGCTAGATACATACAAGAAACTGGGGTATTAACATCAAGCTTCGCGATCACCTTAATATCTTGACGTAATTGCTACACAAAAGGCGATCAGAGTTTCTGTTTGCCGCAATAGGTGTACCCAATAATGATGAAAAGTTTATTCTGACGTTAATCATGTAAATTTTCCGTCGTTAAAACTTCTCACCCCCTTCCATTAAATCTAAGTCAATACATCCTAAATATGCACTATTCTCATGTTTTGTGCATATTTTTATGAACTTCTTATGGGTTGTTCATTTAGTACGGTCTAAATCACATTTTTTATTATGGCAACTAAAGTGTTTTGATTTTTTTAACATTTGCATTGCCCAAAAATATATACCCATCAACAGGGGTGCTTGAGATTGAAGAAGTAATATCCTAATATCAATCCCTCTCAGAAGGACAGAAAGTGCAAACTCCAGTCGGTGACCTAAGAGCTTGGGCGATTGGCTAGGCGACGCGGCTCGATCGGTTGCAGACTTCGGCTCCGGGGGGGGGGGGGGAGGCGACCGGCGGAGGCTGGCTGCGAAGCTTGTCTGGGTTTCTTCCCTTTTCTCTGATCGTCCCCGCCGCGAAGCTTGTCCGCCTGGGGCGGGCTTCCTCCCAGCAGGTCGTCTTCTCTCCGCCCGCGGCGACTGGCGATCCGCTTGCGAGGAGACGCCCTGTGCAACGACATCCCGGTGGGCGAGCCTCCTTTCTTTCCCCTTCCTCCCCGCTATTGGTCGGTGCTTAGGTGCTCCTGCGGTCATCCGGCGGGCTCAGGCTAGTCAGGGGCGGGAGCCAAGCAGGGGTCAGAGCTGCTGGTAGTGCCTCTGCTTGCTCGTCCACTCAAGTTGCGCTTGAGCGTGTGGGGCCACAGAGGTGGTCGGGGTGGTGGTGGGGTTCCCTGCTCCTTCTACCCCCGTCCCGCATTCGTCAGGGCCCTTCTGCCTCCTGGCTTTTGAACCTTGTGGTTTTTGGCCTTCTTCCTGGTGGTCTGCTGGGGGTGCACACATCCTGTTCGAGGATTTTCCTGGGTGAGTCTTTTTGGTGGTTGTGCTGGCTCTCATCCGGGGGTGCATTCTATCTGTTCACTGTAGTGTCTTCGTGAGTTTTTTGTTTAGTCGTGTTGTGCCTAGTTTTTGTGTTGTTTGTGTCTGTTTGTAGGGATCTAGCTGTTTGCTTGAGTGTGTGTAGCGTGCTTTCAATATTCTATACATTGTCTTTGCCTATCTAATTAAAATCCCATTATTTTTTATGTCATATATTTCTTATTACAAGTATGTGCTATGTGTGATACTAAATTTATTAACAAGCAATGGCCACTCTATCTAAATAGGACCTTTCAATTTAAACCAAGAGAGAGAAGAATATTGTTTCAAAAATGGGATTTTGGATTCCTTTGTTCTCTAAGTTGATTGTACCATTGATCATGCCAACCACGCCCTAACCTTCTTCTCTTAGGTTTGTAGGGTGTTGCGTGAAGACATGACTTCTTAATATATTTTCTCTGGCTGCCGAACTATATATATACCGGAGGTTAATGGATACCATTAAATCTTTGCATCATGTTGGTTACCTCTTGTCTCACTTTGGTGCAGTTATGTATATTGGGAGCTGATGCATATTAACAAAGCATAGCATCACGCTGCTTACCCCTTGATTATTTATTTTAAATTTTGAGGTTTGGTTCTTAATGTTTATTAATATGATTGTGCTCATTTATTTTAAAAAATGCACCTATTTTGATGTTGGGTAGTTCCAATACTTCTCAAATTATCTCTTCTTTCATATTGTCAGTATCTGATACCCCAGAAAAACCCGATTCAAGTTTGAAATTAATTACTCAACATGTAACGACTACAAAAACTATAGAAATGAATGAAGTTAACACATGAGACATATGTTGTTTTGATGGAATATGTTCCTAATATGTCATTTTTTGTAGGTTTTGTTCTAAATTGTGTGACGATGATCAATATTATATGATATGCACACACTCATTATTTGACCGGTCTGTGTAGACTATGTATTGGGGCTATTTCCATTTCCTTTGAACTCTATATTTGTAAAGATCAACACTACCCTTGGTAATGCCTTGGTAAGCATCTACTACTACACACATTATATGTTTAAATTATCATGTCATCTAGTTTTATTTTCCTTAATTTGTTTATTTTTGTTGATTTCATAATTTCCACATGCTTGTACAAGTCATGTATTATATAGTCATTTTTTATGTGTCATATGTTGTGAATTCAACCTCAAATTCAACATGTGTTGTTTTTTCTTTCAGATTTTCATTATTCACAACAATGTATTTCTCCTTGTTCTATGCTTAATATGTATGACAAGGTCTTACCCTAAAGAAATGGCGATATGATACTACAAGATTTTCTAGGTAAATGGTCATGTTACCCTATTTTTATACAACCTATTTGTGGATGAAATGTATCTGTTGCACATCTGAAGTTATATGTTTTTTGCACAGTGATATGTGCCCCTAATATATCATTTTTTACAGGTACATAGTTTTATATATGTGATGATGATTTCTATTCAGTTGATATGTGCACACTCATTATGGAAAGAGCTATATATTATTTTCTTCTCGATTCATTCTTCGGTTAACACACAGTAAATTCTTTGATGCAAGAAAAGAATGTCACATCAAAAGGTAAGTACTCTTTTCTTACTCATTGAAATATACAACTATGAGGTTCTCCCCGCCGTCGCCCCTCCATTCGCCCTTTTTGCTTTTTTGAACGCTCCCGCCATCCTAAACTTCAAGAATGTGGTTCATCTATTCATAATATATATATATATATATTTATTTATATATATATATTTGACAATTCAAAATAAACATATAAATTATGTCTTACAATTTATATTGAGTACTCAAACATGAAAATAATCTCAGTTGAGCACACTTGGTGGTACTTATGACTTGTATACACTGAATTAGAAGTCACATCTTTAGATGTTTAGAACAAAGCTTACTAAATTAGAAGATGTTGAGCCTTATCATTTGTAAATATGGTGCATTGAACTAGATTCTGAAACATAAATTTGTTTTAACCTTTATCATTCATACATGTATTAGAGATTTGTAGATTAAATCTTATTATAAGCTATCACACAAACATGCATGCTTTCACACTTTTAGATCAATAGTAAAAATTTAAAATTGTAGAGTCTAGGAAGAACAAACACTCCCGGAGGTTGCCGTGTCTATGTGTGACACGTTTCTGACACATGGAGAACATGCCTCTGACATGTCCACTTAGTAGAAAAAATGTTTTCATCCTTATTTTTCATTTTCTCCATCACCACCAACATATTTCCTTACACCCTCTCATTCTTCCTCCTAATGGTACATGTTCACCATTACTTACACCAGTGTTGTCATCCTTATGCCTCCTCTTTTCTTGCTTCTCTACATCTCCATCTCCCCTCCTCATCTATTGCATGTGCATCTTAAGTAACACTTAAATGTATGCCTCTTCTCTTTCTTCACTCTCAATCTCCAAGGCACCTTATTTTTCATCTTCTCCATCACCACCAACATATTTCCATAGTTTTCAGAACCGAACCGATGAGGCCTTCAGTTCTCTGTTCACTGGTTCAATCGGTGGCCGAACCAGTTCAACCGGTGACGTCATCATGATGTCATATTTAATTTAAATAACCAAAACATATATGAACTTTATGGAAAGTATACAAATGAAATAAGAATAATAGCATGTATGCTCATAGTTATATAATTGACTACTTTACTAAATTCCTATATCAAATTATTAATAATACAACTACAAAGTACTAAGTTACTAACTACAAAATATTAAAAAGATCATCAACAAACTAAATTAATCAATAAATGAAGTAAACCATTCATAATCCTTCATCCAAACTTTAAGCTTTAAGATAAAATAGATAGCCATATCATGTTCAGAATTGTCACAATTCATTAACAATTAATAAGTACTAGACTACTAGTTGACCATCCTGGTCTCCTCCTGGTCTTTAAGCGTATGATTTCTACCCATCCTAGTCTCCTCCTAAACATGTGTAGAACATATATATGGTTGTAAATAAATGTAGAGATCTTCATAGCCTTGCTCACAACAGACTTTACTAGTACACTAGAGGAATGATGATCTGTTACAGCCATATTTGCACTTTATTTTGATATCAATATTTCTTTATGTAGGTTATGCTCTTTTATTGTCCTCATCTTCATATGTTTTGTTCTAAATTCAGGTTATTCAAATTGATGAGTTCGATTTGCACAATATTGATATCTTGGGAGATATGTACATTCACACTCTGTTATGATGGTGGTTGGTATAAATGGTTTTCTTCTTCCACTTATTCTTCACTACGAGTGTCTCATTGTCTTTGGTTCAAAAGGTAAGTACATTTTTCTTACTCATCAAAATATACAACTGTGAGTACTCGTTGTATCAGTATAAGCCATTCATATCCATTGCACATGCGGAAAATGTATTCGTTGCACATCTGAAGTTATATGTTTGTTGCACATTCAGTGATATGTGCCCCTAATATATCATTTTTTTGCAGGTACATAGTTTTATATATGTGATAATGATTTATATTCATATGATATGTGCACACTCATTATGGAAAGAGCTATATATTATTTTCTTCTCGATTTATTATTCGGTTAACACACAGTAAATTCTTTGATGCAAGAAAAGAATGTCACATCCATTAAAAGACTGAGTGGAGTCTTGTACTGAAACACTTCTTGGAAACCCCTCCCTATCCCCTAAACTTCTAAACGCATGTCGTTTTGTTTTTCAACGCACAATGTATATGTTGTTTTGGTTTTCGAGTGAGCATATGGAAAATATGCCCCGTTGCACATGCGGAAAATGTGTCCGTTGCACATCCGGAGATATGTGTCCGATGCACATGCGGAAAATGTGTCCGTTTGCACATCCGGAGATATGTGTCCGTTGCACATTCGGCTTTATGTGTCCGACGCACATCCGGAGATATGTGCATTCCATGAATTGTGTTTCTACTTAAAATCTCTTTTGTAGGTTTCATTTATGGTGATGGTGATTGGTATTCAGATTATATGTTACACTATGTTATGGGATTTAGCTATAAATGGTTTTCTTCTTCCACTTATTCTTCACTACAAGTGTCTCATTGTCTTTGGTTCAAAAGGTAAGTACATTTTTCTTACTCATCAAAATATACAACTGTGAGTACTCATTGTATCGGTATAAGCCATTCATATCCATTGCACATGCGGAAAATGTATTCGTTGCACATCTGAAGTTATATGTTTGTTGCACATTCAGTGATATGTGCCCCTAATATATCATTTTTTTGCATGTACATAGTTTTATATATGTGATGATGATTTCTATTCATATGATATGTGCACACTCATTATGGAAAGAGCTATATATTATTTTCTTCTCGATTCATTCTTCGGTTAACACACTATAAATTCTTTGATGCAAGAAAATAATGTCACATCCATTAAAAGCCTGAGTGGAGTCTTATACTGAAACACTTCTTGGAAACCCCTCCCTATCCTCTAAACTTCTAAACGCATGCCGTTTTGTTTTTCAACACACAATGTATATGTTGTTTTGGTTTTCGAGTGAGCATATGGAAAATATGCCCCGTTGCACATGCGGAAAATGTGTCCGTTGCTCATCCAGAGATATGTGTCCATTGCACATGCAGAAAATGTGTCCGTTTGCACATCCGGAGATATGTGTCCGTTGCACATACGGCTTTATGTGTCCAACGCACATCCGGAGATATGTGCATTCCATGAATTGTGTTTCTAATACTTAAAATCTCTTTTGTAGGTTTAATTTATGGTGATGGTGATTGGTATTCAGATTATATATTACACTCTATTATGGGATTTAGCTATAAATGGTTTTCTTCTTCCACTTATTCTTCACTACGAGTGTCTCATTGTCTTTGGATCAAGATAAACCAAATATGTGCAATCAAAAGGTAAATACTCTTTTCTTACTCATTAAAATATACAACTGTGAGTACTCATTCTTTTTTCCTATCAGAATTGATATAAATTTAGTATTTTAACATTATAATAATCTATGTTGAATACACTTAGCTGCACGTATCAATTGTCTACACTATATAATTTTTTAGTCACATCTTTAGTTGTTCAGAACATAGCTATCTAAATGATAAGATATTGGACCTTATAATTAACTAAGTGCATTGAACAATTCTTTAAAACACGACCAATGATTAAGAAAGCGGCCAGTGCGGCCGCTTCCTACACGAATTGATGTCTGCTCATCTAATAATTCCTACGGCAGAAGTTTCAAATTGCCTATGTATCTTAAGTAACACTTAAATGTATGCCTCTTCTCTTTCTCCCCTCTCAATCTCCAAGGCACCTTATTTTTCATCTTCTCCATCACCACCAACATATTTCCTTACACCCTCTCATTCTTCTTCCTACCTCTTTTCTTGCTTCTCTACATCTCCATCTCCCCTCCTTATCTGTTTCCTGTGCATCTTAAGTAACACTTAAATGTATGCCTCTTCTCTTTCTCCCCTCTCAATCTCCAAGGCATCTTATTTTTCATCTTCTCCATCACCACCAACATATTTCCTTACACCCTCGCATTGTTCCTCCTAATGGTACATGTTCACCATTACTTACACCAGTGTTGTCATCCTTATGCCTCCTCTTTTCTTGCTTCTCTACATCTCCATCTCCCCTCCTCGTCTCTTGCCTGTGCATCTTAAGTAACACTTAAATGTATGCCTCTTCTCTTTCTTCCCTCTCAATCTCCAAGGCACCTTATTTTTCATATTCTCCATCACCACCAACATATTTCCTTACACCCTCTCATTTTTCTTCCTAATGGTACATGTTCACTATTACTTACACCATACTTATCAAGGTGTGCGCCTAGGCGGCCGCCTAAGCGGTAAGACGTCCCAAGGTTGTGCCTAGTTGAGACAACTTTTTCTATAATGCCAAGCTAACTTAGTTTTTTGGGTTTGGTTGTATATTGACATATTTTAATGTTTAATGTGGCTATCCTAATGTTCAAAATCAGCATTGTTGCCTATGTTATGTGCCAAATATCACTTTTAATTGGACCTAATACTCTTTTTGGGTTTAAATGGATCTAATACTCTTTTTGTGACTGGATCTAATACTCTTAGTACATATTTGATTTTTCTTAGTTTGCACCTTCAATTCGGATTGTATTAAGTAGCTATGGTATGAAAGATAGTGATTACATTGCTCAATACTTGTAGTTATGTATGAAAATAAATATATATTTATTTTTTGACCACTCTCTTACATTCTTTACAATAATTCTTTTTTGTGTCCTTGACATTATTGTCAATGGTAATATATTAGAAATGTAATCGGTTATTTTGTCATACAAATATATATATATATATATATATATATATATATATATATATATGAGGAGATCGACCATAAAAATGTAGATAACTACATATATAACTATACAATGTGTGTATATGAGTGGGGGAAAACCATGACACATGTATATATACATAAACTATTATTTTTAAAGGTCACTTAAGCGATGCCTAGTCGTGCCTAGTCACAAGGCGTTCAGCTGGAACGCCATGCCGCCTTCACGCCTTGACAAGTATGACTTACACAAATAACAAAACTAATATCTCCAAAATTTTACTAACCTTGATTTTATCATTCCATATATTCTTACTACAATAATTATATAATTAAGGATCTTGATATATGTTGTGAGTTAATTCATACTTTGACTTGTGGATATATTATTATATGTTGATTGTTGGTTGGATTTCATGGAGATTTCCATCATAGATGATTGATTTAGATCAATTTGTGTGTTTATACATAAAGCTTATTGTATGCCAAAATATTCTTATATAAATATACATACTTGTATAATAATAAGTTAATTGTTCCCATTGTCGTGTCATGTCCTGCATTGTTGAAAATTGTGGTGCCTCTTAGTCTGTTGCTAAATCCATGCTCGTGTACATGTTCGTGTTTCCTAGGTTAGGATCCAAGTGTGTTGCAAACATGAAAGACAAATTTAGCAATTTGATATATTTTTTGTCATTATAGCTATTTACGACGGAAAAAGAACGTCGTTGTTGACCTTTGTGATCAAGCCTACTAGTCGTTGTTATTAGTATTAACGACAAGATTGGGTGGTCGCAACTAGTATCAACGTCAGACATTTTATATAGTCGTTAAAACTATTAACGACAAACTATATAAGTCGTCGTGATTTGTAATAGCGACGAAATGAAATTATTCGTCGTTATCTTTATTAACGGCAAGACCAATAGCGACAAGACGCGACAACTTTTTTTTTCATCGTTAATAGTTTTAACGACAAACTTATTCACATTTACGACCAACTTTTTCCGTCGTTATTGTTGACAAGGGTATAGTTCCAACCCAAACAAGCTCTAAACAAGTTATTAACTAAATAAGTCTCACGATCAAACTAACATGATAAACATAAAATCAAGCTCTCTCTCCACATAGGAGCTAACACAACTATTCTGGCAGATTACTAGTGTCTAAAAGCATAGATTTAGCATAGAATTATATTAGAGTACATAATAGTTCTAAAAAAATCCAAGCATAACAAAATATTATAAAGGACATTCAAATAATGGATAAGCACAAAACATAAGCAATGAGAAAAACAAATCACAAAACACTCTTGTGGTCCACCACCACTCCCCATTCTAAATTTATCCCAACAATATTTACTATAAAATTCAAACTCATTAGTGGAATTAGTGGATGCCTCCCATCTTAGTTTAACAATTAGATAGTGGGTTGCAATTAGTTCACACCAAAAGGATATATTGAAGACAACTAATAATGACTGGATCAAGTAAAAATATGTTCCGTTCATATATCTCTAGGTGTAGATAGTGGATAGAGGAACCAGGGCCCTCAAAATTTCCATTATCCCTGTTCTTTAAACATAGAGAAAGATATCACTGTCGTTTTATCTATACAAAACATTTACAGCCACATAAGACCATGAATGGAATAAGGGCACTACAAATAGGAAGAATAAGATTTTGTAACAAAAATAATGACCCACATTTGACATGACTTTGTTCTAGTACAATTAGTCAAAGTATCAACCATTCATTATGCCAGATTTTTTAGGATTACATGAGAGTCAGAGTCTCTCTAGTGATGTCTGTGATAGGCAGCAATAAGAGCGATGAGACAATAAAACAACTCAAAAGTGACAAAATGCACCTGTGTTGTATAAAAAATGGCGGTATTATTGAATTTTTGCTAGAATGTCAGTTACATTCTCATAACAGAAAACTTCCCCTTCTCAATTTCATTGATATTACTCTTTTGTACACTAATGTAAATGAGGCCTTCTCCCTCGCTTCAGTTGCTCCTACTTCTAGCTAACTGCCAGAAGCTGCAGGTGTTTTCTCACCAATCTTCTCAGGCGTCATTTTAGTCAGACCATGGCAAACCTTATCTACATTTGAATCTGTAGTGACCTCTATGGAGGCATCACAACAAGCTTTAGATGGAATAGGTTTGTGCACATCACCCCCATGCTTATCAACCTTGCCTTCTATGATTTTTTTTGTCTCATCTGCAATCTCCTTCACTACAACCTCCAACACATCCAATCTTTCTTTTACATCGGCAAGTAAAGAATCTGACTTCTCCGTTATTGCAGCTGCCTCTACTTCTTTAGCTTTCTCCTCCTCTTCAACTTTTTTTCTTTTTGATAGTAATTCCTATGAAATATGTAAATTTTGTCAGTCTCAACCTTTTCAAAGAATCAAGAAACCATCTACAAACTATACAGCTCAATAAGAAAAATATGAGCCAGGTCCCTGACAGTCAAGTCTAATCCAGATAATTACAAAAAGATTAATGGTAAAGAAACTACTAAAGAGGAAAAAACTATCATAACGAAAAAGAAACGAGCATTATTGTATGAAAACAACAAACATGAGGGAAAAGGAATCAAACAAGGCACACATGAATTGAGGATTCTGAACCATGAAAATCAAAACCTTTCCACTAGAATGGCAAAAGAAATCACCATTATGCTTTACGCTTTAATCAAAATAACATCCAAAAGAGTGCTAACCTAGGTCAGTATGCATGGATCCTCTTTTATTCCACTATAATCCTCCAATATATTTCATAGCATAAAAACATCAAATACATTGTCACACCAACCATCCACAATCAAAGAGTCATGTATGTAAGTTGTGGGTACCAACCATCCAATAAGCATACTAACTCATATATCAAAAAGGAAACCACAACAATACAGAATTGATGACGTTTACCTTTGTTTAAGGACAGTCATCGTCATATAATTCTGTTAATTACTTTCCTATAAGCTTCTGCCTGCAACCCATCCTTCTGAACTTCTCTCTACCAGATCTTACTGTTCTTTTGATGGCATTAATAGTTGTCAAGGCGGCCATCACTGCCCTGCTTGGGCGACCAACCGACTAGTCGTCAACCAGTCAACTAGTTGTAGGTATAATATTTACATAATATTAATTATGTACATATAGTTATATACAATCTAGATTTTATAAATTTACTAATGTATAAACATGTATCCAAGGATATAATAATCCAAATTGGTAAATAATGTCATAAAACGTCTCGAACAATTTTCAATGAAGAGTGAAGACTATTTCATGAATTCAAATTCAACAAGTATAATTACATAGAGAAGAGTGATATACCACTGTCAAATTCAGACTTTCAGTACTTGTTAAATTGTTGTAACCAAAATAAAAGTTATATTCTAAACTAGTGTAGTGTGAATGAAGCTGATATTATCATATCAAATCATAGTAAAAACACAAACATTCGGGATAGGGAGTGGAGGATTTTGAATTGCAACAAAAAAACCGTACGGTCCCTAGGCCCAAGCCTGGCTTGGGCCGATCAGTCGTGCTAGTAAGCCGACTGGACGACCAGTAGGCCTAGGCTTGGCTTGGGCCGATCAGTAGTGCTAGCCAGCCGACTGGCCGACCAGTAGGCCTAGGCGGGCGCTAAGCCAAAGCCCATTTGTGGGTGGTTGGCTAGTCGGACCCCCCCTCCGGCGACCAGTCAACTAGTCGGTTGACTGACTCAACAACTATGATGGCATTATAATTTCAGTTGATATGTGATTAACAGGTATATAGACCCAGAAAAGAGACTAATTGTCCTCTCTGCTAGATACCAAAAGAGAAATTGACAATAAGTATAATAAAAGACCCTTATTTTCTCTATCAAATGGCCATTTAAAAATCATCTTCAAGTGGAATGCTAAGACCAAAACGTCATATGTTACAATCAAGATTTATCACATGACGCTGCATTTACTGAATAATATTCAGCAAATCATCCTAGTTTTCACAGATTGCACGGGCAGTTTCAAGTACCCGAAACCCTTTGTGAGTCGGTGTGTTAGAATTAATAGTATATTAAGCACGTAGTTTTAGATTGCAATGGATGAGTACGAGAACATTCCTACAAAAGATGTGTGTTCGATTTAAGAGCTTTTACATAAGATAAGATTATTATTCTAATGTGCCCCTAGGTATTTGTGTGGGACTAAAAGCCCTGCACATCCCGATGCCGCGCTCGTCCCTGACTCCTTAATCGGAGACTCACGATTGCTCCCCTCTTTGGCTTGCGAGAGCCGGAGACTCTGTCGTAGCCCCAACGTGCTCGCTGTGTCTGTCAGATGGCCGACAACAATGTCCACTGCGCAAATCCCGCAGAGCCGTCTTCCAGGCCACCTCCGACGCTGCTGGATGTAATCAAGGAAATAGACACCTGTGGATTCACTTGCGTCTCAGGAATCGTCGGTGCCATACTCACCAAACTCCAAAAGGACAAGCATGGAGGAAGACAAGACGATCAAGGGCGCCATCCGCCGGCAAATACGCCGCAGGGTCCACGCCCGTTGGATCTGACCACCGGCCAATACACCATGGATGACGTCATGAATCAGCGGCGGCTCGTACTCGTCCTCGACCTCGACAATACCCTCCTCAACTCCCTCCCTTACAGCAAAGACCTCCTCAGCCCATCCGCGGCGGAAAAAAACAACAGAACGATATCCACATGTTGCTTGACTTAGGGTTCATAACCAAACTGTGGCCGCATGTGCACAAGTTTCTAGAGGCGCTCCAACCATTATACGACATCTACGTATACACCCTCCGGAACTAGGAGTACGCGGACGCGATGGTCCGGGTGCTCGAACCGCAAGGTTGGATGTTCTTCTTTGACGACGTCAAGCGCAACGTCAGGTCTTCAGAGGACAGGACCGTGCGTGAGACCAAGGCGTTGGATGTGCTGTCGAGCCCAGCGGGGGCAGAAGTGATCATGGATGACTCACCCAATGTGTGGAAGAGGGAAGAGGATCAACAACGCCTCATACACATCAAGCACTACACCTATTTTAGATTCCAGCCCAAGATGAAGATTAACGAAGAATGGAAGAGGACACGACACTTTTGAGGGTCCTGGTGTAGTTCAAGAGAATCCACTCCGATTTCTTCTCTTCTGCAGGTGATGGAGATGCAACCAGCGGTGAACAAAGCAATGCAGGCAATCCCGGCAACGTCAGAGATTTAAGTGCCGTGATGAGGGACATCCAAGGAAACTTAGTGTCATAATTAGTTTTGATATTCTTTCACTCATGTGTGGTGCGGCACAAACAAGTCGATATTCTTTGTGTAAGATCCTTATTACCCTTATAAATACAACATGTAGGCCTGCGAACCCCTTAAGCAGTTTATTGATTACTAAAAAATAAAAAAGTTTCAAGTACCCTGAATCCTACATTATCATCCATAGTTAGCAGTTTGTTAAATTGCAATGTTGCAATGTTTGACTTTTAATGGAATCAAAGATTTCCAGACTTCCCCAACAATGGGCTTTTCAACCCCACTGCTAGAAGCAATTTTCATGAGATCCGGCAGAAATTCTTCACTTAGCCACCCATCTTAATACAAGTTGTTTTCCCTTGTGATTAAGGAAGCACTGACACATTTCTAGAATGGAAGCGGACACTGACACGCACACGAGACATGGCAATTTTCTGAAATATAGGACATAGATACCGCAGTGGGTGAGAGGGAAATATTTTTTAATACATATATGGGATTAAGAGAGAAAGATTTCTCCCCCCCTCTTCCACACCCGTGGCGGAGGCCAAACGCCCGGGAGGGTGGTAAATCAAGGCGGCAATTGGGATTCGAACCCGGGACCCTTTGTTAGGGGACACCGTGCTTGACTACTTGAGCCACTCCTTGTCGGAAAATTAACCGAATATGTTTTAATACATATATATGTGTGTGTATGTATGAACACAATTCTTTCAAAAATTAACCGAAATTATGTACAAATGTATGTATTATATTATTTAAATATGAATGTGTGTTGGCGAAGTTGGAGAAGTTGAGATGGCCCAGAACATTAATCCTAAGTAGTGCCCTAGTGGCTATATAAGGCATACATGTCGCCTCCAGCCCTCTTCACAACTTCTAATATATCCTATGTTTGTTGTTGCCACTCATTCCTAGAGAGGATGATGTAACTATTATTTACTGTATATTGTATAGAATACATAATGTGTATTGCACGTTTGACCCTTGTAAGAATTTCATTGTATTATCAACCTAAGTAGGACTAGAGAGTCGTAAATCGTGTTTTTTTTATTAAATTTGCATAGATAAGAAAGAGGTATAGCATAATTTGAAGTCTTCAATCAAAGTTTCCTTCAAATTCACATCATTTATTTTAAAAACGACATCGAAGTTTATCAAAGTTTGTGTCTAAACTTCCTCGAAACTTCCTTGAAGTTTCTAGAAACTTCCACTTCCACACCTGGCGAAGTCAACACGAAATCGAAATCTTGCACCATGGTTGCAATGGTATCCAGGGAGTCTCTGGGCTGTGTCAAGTTGTGTTTGGGGTGCCTAAAAAGACCAAAATGGAAAGGACCATGGTTGTGTCCAAAACGTTTGGGATGTGTCTAGGAAGCGTTTGTGTCCAAAATGTGCCTGACATTAGGGATGGCAATTTACAGATCTCCATATCCACCATCCATCTTCTATCTGAATCCTTTAGCTTAATGATCGGTGGATATCCGTAGCATTAGCAGGTAGGTGGAACGAATGATAAAGATCGGATGACCATGGATAACCCATGTCATCCAGATAACCAATCCTCATAGACAGTAGTTGTATGCTCTGTAGAAAATGTACTAGCGACTAATTATAACATCACCTCTTCAATTCACATAGACAATTAATATGCTAAAATTTCTTCTAAGCACATGAACCTGGACAGATTTCTCTGAAATTTTGCTCCAGTGTACGTTACTCCCTTTCTTCTTCCATGGGACTCCTACAAGCATGCCGCCTGAGTGGTTCTCCGCAGAGTCGTTGCCAAGGAGCTCATCGGGGACTGCATGCTATCATCCAACTAATAATATCTGGTTGTGTTCCCTGCGACAGTCAGTTCCCTTGCCATTCGGCTCGCCTCCTATAGACCTCCACAATCCCTGGCTCCCTACGGTGGCATGTACGTACAAATCTCAACCTTTTCGCCTTGGCCGCCATGAGTTTCCCGGTCTGCAGCAACTTCCTCCTCCCAACCACAGGGTCTGCGACCTAGGACCTCACAAGCACCATGAAGTTATATGGGAGGGGGGACTCTGTCAAGATCTTTCATGTACAAAACCATCAATCCCTTCGCATGGCACTCAGCAAATGCACAAACCGGCAAGAAGAGAGCATAATCTTGTACTTAAATCGGCAACAACAGCGTGGCCAGTAACTATGGCAACGGTGGTCATCAGCAGGGAGAGGAGGTTGTCGAAAATGTTGCATAGGCTGATGGACAATTGCTGGCAGTGCTCTTACGGGGCTGCACGGTCCCATGCCATGTGGAGTATTTGCCCTCACCAATGAGGAGCTATGGAGGTGACGACACTGAGGATGCATCAAGGTAAATCTCAGCAAGGGAGGAGAGGAGGTTGGGGTTGAGGCATTGTTCCCTAGGACTGATCTGGGTTGAGGATGGTTGATGTGGGGTATAAGAGAGAAGAGAGTCAAGGCCGAAGGGGGTGCAACACTGAAAGTCGCTTGTTAACAAAGTTTATGGATGACGTGGACAACCACTCCTCCAATCCGTGAAATTGGATGTCCATGGTGAGTATCCGGTTTGCAATGGATGCTAAAGAAACCAGTTGCAATTGGTGCGGAGCGGTCTGGAGACGGATCGGATGTGGATGTTATGGTTAATATTTTCATCCCTACCTGACATGGACATGGAGCTTCCTAGAAGTGTCCATGCTTCCTATCTTGTAACTCATTTGAAGTCTCCCACTTTCTTCAGAAGCAAGTACATTGTGTCTTGCTCCTTAGCTAGGCCTCCAATGACCAAAACCCATCCTTTTGTAGCTTCATTAGACAGTTGAGTAACCATAGGCTGATATGTATTATCATTATCATAAAGAGGTTGGTAAGGCCATATTTGATAGGGGACTTTTCACCTCCATCTTCCGAGACTCTGATCTGATTGCCTTTTCCCAGGGCCAAGTGAGAGATAATTTTTCCATCATATACTCCGGAGCTAGTATGGCTATGATTCAGAACAAGCGGGATGAAAAGTTTCTTCTGCTTTTCATTGAAACGATAACATTTAGACCAAGTCCCGTTCCCAATTTTAAGCCTTCAAAATCATTCTGCTAAAAAATTGAAATTGACAATGCTTATAGAAGAGGCCTAGACCACCAAACCTTTTTGGCAAGTACATTTTTCTTCCAGATAATTAGCACCAAGCATAAATAAACATATCCAATTTTGATGTCATTTCTGTGGTCCATAAATAGAAACTTGTAGATGTTTTGATAGATGTTTCGGAAAATAGTTTCTTGGCCATTTGAGCATCAAAATGACGGAATTCATTCCTTATTTTCATGTATAATCCTTAAATATAGACAGTTTAAAAAATCGGTGTGTTGTACATTCAGAGAGGTCATTGAACAAAGTATGTGCGGTATGCGGGAGTATACGCGGAAGTATATGTGGTTTTGGATTTTTTTATTTTATTATTATTATATCTATATAAATATACAATAATCACATACTTTCATATTTAATTTTCATAATTACATTTTTTAGATGCAACCATAAAAATATGCAATCAAACTCAAATTAAATATATACAAATATGCAATAATGAGCTAAATGTATAACAACCATAGATGAATGTAATGTAAAAAAGAGGAAATAGAAGCGGATGGTAGGTTGAACGTAGGTGGTGGATTTAGTTACATGAAGAATAGAGGGTTACGTTGAAAAATTGCCAGTTGAGCAGTTTGACCATTCAAATATCGAGGATTTATCGGCCTTATATGCGGCTATGTGGCCTTATATGCGGCCATGGTTCATTTTAGACACTGAATTCCCATATGTGGTAGGTCAAAGGTCCTAACAGCATAAGCGGCCACATGAACTGTTTTTTGAAACATTGCATGTAGATGTATTTAGGTAATAAATTTGTTTTTCTTAGATATATGAAGGATGTTTGTATGAGAGTGAAGGACTATTAAGGTCTATAAGATCAAAGACAGGGATTGAAGTTAATAAGGTTGACATTTATGAATATATAGGCTAGTAGAATGAAAGTTAAAATGAACAAACAACTTATTCCATAGTTCAAAGACTTCCATTGTAACCGATAATATGAGGCACAACACTTCAAACCAGCAACATCGTGCAAGACACGTGTGTGACATAAGTGCTTCCCGAGCACACCTCCAACATGTTTCAAACACGTCAAGAACATGGTTTGTTTTCAAAACATAGATTGGATACATGTAGGACTTCTCGATTAAAATTTAATCTTTCAATGCTTAAAATAGCACTACTTTTATGTTACCACCCTAACATTATCACGTCTGGTGACTAGCAACAATAGGATCTAAAAATCATCAAAAATTGGAAAAATATTGTTGAAACTTCAAATCGACTCTCCAATACTTCAGCTTGGTATAAACTTCTTGGAGAAGTTAGGACAAAGCCATTGAAGTAGAACCAAAACAATATGGTTTCGTCAACTTTCACAAAGTTGTAGGTAAGCCATTAAAATTCGTGGAACATTTAATACACATGTTTGCTATATGTAAAGAACCCTATTGTCAGTCATTGCTCAGCATCACATTTGTTTGCCATTTGAAATGGAGAAAAGAAGAGATTATGTGGGTATGTGCTACTTCCATCAATGATTTTTATTTTGATGTTAAGTAAAGCAACCACTAGTTATATTAAGTACTGTCCCTCTAAATCTAAGCTAGATCTACGATCTATCTATTCTAGATCAAAGCTACATCTAGTTTATATTTACAATCCCCATGCATATGGCTCGTACTGTTCATACATAATTGTATGTACAATCGTACTTTATGATTTTGTCATGATAAAGTAGCATTACATTTTATAGGATTTTATTTCAATATTGCTTTGTATCTTTTATTTGTAATTTGTAAATTGTTAATCACATGAATAAATAAGTAGGAATCTACCTACTTAAAGAGTGAGGAGTCATTTATTTGTAAATGTGTTATGTGCAAATGTAAGATAGATCTTTATAACATATTAAGAAGGTTCTCATCAAATTTCAACATTTTTTTACAAAAGAGATTTCAAAGTTTCACCAAAATTTGTGTCTAAGCTTCTCTGAAACTTTCTTAAAGTTTCCACTGCCTAGAGAAGTCGAAACCAAGTTGATGGCCTTACCTGGTTGCAAAGAAAATAATAAAATAATTACCAGAAGAGATGTAAAACTGAAAGAGGGATGTACATTTGTACTATGATTATTGATAGGAAACCGAATGACCAAAATACAAAATCAACAAGATTATCTAATAGATGGAGCAAATAAAATGTCAAACAGATTCAATTCTGGCATGTAATGAAGCTTATACAACTCATATGTCAAAATGAGGCTACCTTGGTAGTAGCCAATGTGGGACTAAATCAATTGCTTGACAAAACCAAACTCACAAATATCAAATAACGCCTAAAACATGGGAAACAACCAAAATAACATTAAAATCCTAGGTAGCATTCAACTTCAAACTACGTCGCCAAAGGTTGTGACCACCCTACATCATTTATATAATATATTTTAATGAATGGGATTAAAAGTGTAAACCGTGTGATATCAAGGGCAAGCTTCTGTAAGGAGCTAAAATTACAAATTAAAAAAAAAATGGTGATTCTATTCATGCCATCGCTTTGGCATGGACCTAAGACCTCTTTGTAATAAACTAAGGATCTAACCATCTGGGTGTCCCATCTTGGACTAAAAGTTGCAGATTTTAACCTTGTTAACAGTACACATATGTAAGAATTAAAATAGAGATTGCTACTCAAAGATAACTTTCACAGAAAGAAAAGAATGCATAACACTCTCGACATCCATAAATTAGAACTACACATTGAAGATTAGCATGGCACATGTGCAAGGATGACACACAAAAATCAAGAAAGAATGTATAACAAGATTTAGCTTTCCAGTGATCAAACATAAAATGCTAATATATTGCTAGGTGGTGATCGATATCACAATATAAAGTTCTTTTTCTTTCTATGTCATGGCCTAGTCCATGCCCTGGTTTACTAAAAATTTATTGTCAGTATACCTATCATCAGCTTCGAAACCATAGGTGGTCAAACACCAGCTTCAAAGCCCTCTTTTTACTGTTATTCAAAGATTGAAGAAGTTAGGCACCTAAACTTAAGCCCCGGATACTGAACTGTTACATAAATGATTTGTCATACATATAATAGTCTAAGACAGAATTATACGCTAATTTCAAAAAAAAATGTTTGACAAAAAACCTCTCAATTTGCTCATATTCAGAAAGAAAATCACAGTGTAATACCAAAGTAACTAGAGTGAAGAGTCACTATGGGTAAGTATGTTGACAAGCGTGTGGGTCACTGTAATTGTTGTATATTGATATGTACACCCATGTCCTATATATAGGAGAGGAGGCAATTACAACAAAGCAGACTAAACCCTAATGAGCCAAGGCAAACATGCCCATGTACATAATAGACTGATTAACCTATTAACTAAATAGGCTAATACTTTGTAACACTCCCCCTCAAGCTCGAGCATGGGTGAACAAAATTTCAAACTTGGAGTTACATGATTCGATTAAACGATAAGAAATAAATGATAAATAAAAGATAGAAATGTCAATCCCCGTATAAAAAATTGGCACTCCGCTTTAAACAATCCCTAACTAAATATATGATGATGCCTCTTTGAGATGTGTTCAGCATGCTGGAAATGCTCAAGCTTTGGAGAAGGTATTTAAAAGTGCATCTGGAATGAAGAACATCTGATATATGGAATCTAAACGCCATAGCAGAATCTCGCCACAATCAAACTGGACCAGACGATCAGAAGTACCATGACTACACCTTCTTCAACAGAGAGGAATGTGTGAGTGGAATAAGCACACAATCAACACATCCCACGTACATAATGTGGCATAAACACGGAGGCACAATGTCGATGTAGCAATAGCGGTGTCTTCAAATCATCTAAGAAGTGTAGCCAAATGGGATTAGCGTAGAAGACCGCAGACAAACACAAGCTAGACGAGATGTTGATGGTTGGCATATTAGTTCCATAAGTTTGGCACAAGGAATGAGGTTTCGGCGAAATTGGCAAAATTTTTCCAAAAAAAAATTGATTTCGATGTGATTTGGTACTAAAACGTGTGACTATGTCGATTTCGATGATTTAAATGAATTTCGCCAAATTTTGATGAAAATTTAGATAGTTGCAATCCTTGTTGTTATTGATGTTTTTTGAATAGAAGAAAAGAAGGATTGGGGTTATTTGACCATTTAGTATTCATACATAGTATATACTTATAGTATATCATAATTGCATTGCATATCCCTAATATCTATTCAAATTATTAAATACTTATGCAATGCATGCTTTTTAATTTCTGCAATGTGGACAACATGTATCCTAGTGGTGGTTTATTAGACAATGAGGGTGTCAGGAAGCCAACCACACCAACAAATAATGATTTAGCTTGGAAACATTGCACTAGTGTTCTTGAAACCAATGAAATGATTGACTATTGAGTCAATATCAACAACAAACTATCAACCCAAGTAAAATGTGTGGGGATGTCCTAGATATCCAATATTTGATATTATAACACAAATAAGTACATGCATGTATATAGCTCATACTTGCAAAATTGCATAACTTAATTCCTACATTTTGTCATCAAAAGCTTCAAGAAACATGACAATTCCCTTACCTCCCACATGAAGGGCCACCCCCCAACCTACCCCCACATAAACAAATTATGGCATAAAATGATGCATTTAGGTGTAGAGATCACGCCTATAAAATTTCATAAATTAATTCGTTCATTTGGGAGTCGAAACGGGCACGATTGCATCTATCAAAATTTTTGTCGAAATTTCAAAAAAATCGGTTTCGATGTTTTCGAAATGGCATAAAAATCGGATACCTCGCTCCTTGGTTTGGTGCATGAACCTTGGGCTTGATAGGAATGAAGGCACCATCAAGGAGAAGCCCAAGAAGATCAGCCAAAGATGCAACAAGACATAACGAAGTAGCTCAATGAAGAGAAATCTGGATGAAAATCCTTGCATGTACAGAATGCACAGGCTAGAAGATGATGACCTTTGGATAACTCTGAAGAAGGAGCAACCAACTGTCTCATGGGAATGCAGTGAGAATGATCAACTGAAGGGTCATCAACACCAAAGGAAACTAGAGGCCAGAATTAGCCGCAACAACTCTTATCCAGACGTACATAATGCGGCATGAACAGAAAAGCTTGGTGTAAATGATGCAACTATGAGATCCTTCAATGTTGTCTCACATGAAGTGATGCTAAGTGGGAATGACGTGCCACAAAGACATCAAGAAAGCAAATGTGCTGAAGAATACGAAGCTCCATGAAGATAGTCTGGAATATGTCATCTCTCTCATCTCTAGTCTCTCTCTTCATATGCTCTCTCTCATGTTCGCCTCATACCCACCTCTCTCTCATACTCTCCCTATCCTCTATACCCCCCACGCCAACTACGAAGAGAATGAGTAGATGGCGTGAGAAAGAGACATGTGACCCCCCACCCCCCCGACACGTGGAAAGACGCATGCATGATGGGCGGGAGGGTGGGAAAGGAAAAATATAAAACAAAAATACTACCAGAATGGAAACTCGGTAGAAAGAGGAGCACAACCGAAATGGAACTCGGTAGGAAAAGGAGTGGCACTATCGGGAATGGATCTCGGTAAGAAACCCAATATCCAGAGTCAATATGCAAATAATCCGTTTATAAGATCCAGATAGAGAAATTAAATGGATCTTTTCTTGACCCGAAAAGGACATTTGTCCGACCCTTAGACCAACAAATGTGGGGCTGCGGGGGCAAAGTTCCCCCCAAAAAAAATTGGGCTTGTTCAAAAAAAATAACAATAGGATTTGATTATTATTAGGTATTTGAAGTAGAGATAGACCTTCAAAGGACGTCAAAACTTTTATTGAAACAAGCATTCTACAACAAGCTGTGTTGGGTGTGGACGCGCCGTGTAGAATGTCAGGGGTTAGAGGCAGACTCCTGCTGACACCCTGTGTGAGGTTGCTAACACGCCATGTAGCTCCTTTGCTCGAAAATAGTTGATTCTTTGCAAGACGTCATGTAGGGATCCTACACATTGTGTCGGATGTCGAAGGCATAAACCATATCTTTATAGACACGTCGTGTTGGTTGGCCAACACTGCCGTGTAACTTGCGATGTGGACAAAATCTTGCACAGCTGAGAGAATTATGGACCAATGTTTTGAAATGCGAGATGTGGTATGCGTTCGGCCAGGAAACTGCATAAAGTATAAGAAGAATGCGGGAGCATATGAGGGACATATGCTTTTTTGATATATTTTTAATAAATTCTATATTAATTAAAAATATAATCATAATAATAAATTTTATACTATCTAGTTGTACAACTTAATAGCCAAAATGTACAAACATATCATTACATCATGGAAAAGATGAAACACATTTTCCTATCATCAAGATGAAAAATCAATCAACAAAACCCTATGTTTATATAATGTACTATAATAAACAAGTAACATAACCAACTAGCACATGCAGTTCATAGCAGAAAGTAGACCCCACATTTTTCAAATGAACACAATAGGAATAACCACAATAACAAATAGAAGAACATAAAAAAAATTAATATGAAGAAGTAAAGTCAGTTTTAAATAGAGAAGAAGAAGTCATAGGGAATAGAGATCTCAGCCAAGAAGAGTAAACAAGAGTAAGCATAATGTTCAAAGTAGGGAGGAAAACAGTAAGGGGTGCAGTGGGTGTCATAGAATAAGAAGTGGTTGGAGACATGATTTTGGAACGGAGAATGGTATTTAGAAACAAGGGAATTATAAACAAGGGAATATTCTTTTAGTGGTGTCAAATAGTGAAGAGTGGAAACAATAATGCAAAATGAAGAAGAAGAATGGAGGAATTGAGGAATTATGAATGAAGAAGAAGAATGGATATCAATCAGTAGGCGTCAGAAAGGAAAATGAGAATACAAGAAACTGGGTACGTTGGTGTCAAAGGAGAAGGGGGGAGAAGAAGAGAACTCATGAAATAGGGGGGAGGAGGGGGGAGGAGCGGCAGAAGTTACCTCTTTCCCTTCGTAGGCCGGCCTCAAGAGAGGGGGGGAGTAGGCTCGATTTCTTGCTAGCAAGCAGCAACACAACCATTGCAGCACATGAGGGAGCAATAGCAGCATGGTTGGAGAAGAAGCAAACATAACTGAGGGAGAGAAGCTTCTGTTGTCATCGGGGTTGATGGCTTCCACCGCCGCATCCGCCAAAGTTCATGGAACTTGTTGTCACTGAGATTGCAGCCTTGTAGGAAGCCACTGTCATAGCGTAACAACTATCACAATCACGAGAGTGAGAGAGGGAGTCGGGGGGTCAGTGTTAGATTTTTGGGTTGGGGTTAGAAGTCGAGGCTGGGAGGTTTTATTATGTTTTATGTTAAGTAACCAAATAAAATGTGGAGCCTAAGTGACCGCATATGCCGACAGCATGTCGCATAATCAGCCTAGGCCTAAAAATAGCATTGCATAATTATATGTGGAGCGACTGAGGGTCGCATACACATATGCGGGCCCATGAACCGCTTTTTAAAACATTTTTCTGGACTGTAGCACGCCGTGTTGGTTGGCAAACACACCATGTAGGATGTCACTGAAGCATGATCTAACAGTAATCAACGTCGTCAAGGAGACAAAAACCTCAAGAACTAGCACCATGGGTTGACGGGAATTAGCGTCATCTTTTGTACTCCCGTAGATCATGTGAACATAAAGAGTGGATGCTCCTTACTTGATCACAACCTGAACGAGATAGGAATTAGTGTCGTCCAAGGTCTCGAGATGTGGTGTAGCGGTAGAGTGATGGGGATGCTTTTATGGCTGGCATGGCGGTTGGAAACTAAGGCAACTGAAATACTCAGAGGTGGACACGGTGGAGACGGTTGTTGGAGCCGAAGACAAATGTTGGTGTGGCTGCTTCAATGGCGACAGCTACGTACGTTCAACTCGAGGAAAGTGATGACTTGACGATGACAACCATGAGGGAGACTTCATGGCTACTTTGACTATGGATCGAAAAAGCATAGATGTTCGGGAAGGAAGGTATCAACGCATAGATGAAGATCTGTAAAAGGAGAAGAGTGGCGACCATGGATACCAGGATGTGCCTGGCAGAGTGCCGGCCTAAACCATGGAGACGGTGGCCGCCTGCAAACGACGCTCTTTCATTTTTGCTCTCTCTAGGAAGGAGAGGTGGCGGCTAGGATAGCAGGAGCATGGATGGAGAGAGAAGAGGGAAATGGAGGCGGTGGCTAGGGTTAGGTTTCCAGGGCACACTCTGATACCATGTTGACAAGTGTGTAGGACATTGTAATCATTGTATATTGATATGTACACCCTTTCCTATATATAGGATAGGAGGCCATTACAAGGAAGCAAACTAAACCCTACTGAGCCAAGGAAAACAGGCCCATGTACATAATAGACTAATTAACCTATTAACTAAATAGGCTAATACTTTCTAACAAAGCACATGTGTTAACATACAGAAAAAAGAGCTTAATCTTGATAGCTAATTTAAGTGTATGACTTGCACCACGTATTAAAAAGTCAACTCTAATTACAGAATCCATACTTGTCAGATTGGTTCAAAAATGCATGACCTTAAATCTTGTAAACAACTTAGCCAAGGATATGGAAATTATAGATTTATGGTGCTTTTAATATAAAAAATTGCATTCCATCATAAATAGATATTAGGATGTCTCATTGGAGATAGCATCGCTGCCATAAGACTTGTGCTAAGACAAGGAAATCATTAGTGCACACACGATGCACCCTCATCACACTGGACACAACTATATCAATTCAAATATAGTTGATATCGCTATTAACACAATTTAATACCAGACGTAAAACAAAATATAACTTCTGGCTGAGACTGAACAGTGCTAGTACAAAATGATTGCATCAATCACTGATAAGTTAGCAAGAAACATATACAAAGACAACTGAGGGGAACTAGAAAAGATACTGAATTTAGCATCTGTGATTTTATAAAATGGCAGAGAAAAGATGAAAAAATAATGATACTTACTGCATCCATTTTTTTCATATCCTTTCGGGCATATTGAGCTACCAAATAAACAACTGTAAGAAACAAACGAACACATTAATCAGCACGAGAAAAAATACGAGATCTACCAAGAAGACCGGATAGTAAGAGAAAGATACCTAGTGACGACATGCATGCAAAGAAAAACTTTACTAAATGAAAATCAAACCTGAATCAGAAACAACTTAATCTTAAAAAATGAAACTAATTACAACTCCCAGGTATACCAAACAACATATAGGAAAGTACCCAAACTTCTTTTTTTGAGGTGGATTGGTAAAGAGCATTTTACTAGCAGTCATGAAATCCAGATTTTGGAGTTGGCGGTATGCTTCATCTCCCGCCATTCCAGAATTTTGATATGAATTTGGCATTTCATTGGTTTTGTTGGTAGTTGTACATAGATCCTTTGACAAAAATATATTGCCCCTCGACTTCTGGATCAAGGAGATACCACGGCAAAAACGTATGACTAGAATTTGTAGCATTCTCCTTATCTTCACTCCATTGACCAATAATTCCAAAATTGAGCTTAGTTCTTAAGAAATTTTACCTTTTGGAAGAAAACAAAAACCAAATCTTGGTCAAGACAATTTCAAATACGACATACGGCTTGCAAAATATACAATGAACCGGTCAACAATTTCAAACACAGACATATTGCTTGCAAAATACAGAACTGATTCAGTTATCATACAAACTACAGTAAGTCAAACCTCAGACCATTAAGAGTCCAAATACAAATAGTTGTACACAAAAGCTCATAATTAAACTTGCAACCGAGAAAATACTAGAATATATTGGTGTGTTGTATTATGAACAGGTTAGCCTTTATATTTTAAGAAGGGTGGCTGCATATAACTCAAATTCAAGGTGTGAACTAATCCCAGTATATGAAGAATACAATGAATACTGACAGATTTATATATCTAACTCCCCCTCAAATTGGTGTGTATATATCATAAAACCATTTAAGGATTTCGCGAAAAAATCTGCAAGTTAATCCTCTGAATGGACCGGAGTGAGTGTGAAAGACTTGTCTTGAACCTTTTCTCGAACAAAGTGGCAATCAACTTCTATGTGCATGGTTCTATCTTACATAGTCTCCGTTCTTCCATGAAGTTCTTCACCCATAGTAGTTCACTAATGACTAGGTCATAGTCTGATATTCAGATTCAGCATTAGAGAGGGCAAACAAAATTTGTTTCTTGCTTTTCTAGGAGATTAGATTCCCTCTTACAAAAAAACAATAAACGGTCCCATATCACATGTCAATGATAGAGCTTGCCCAGTCTACATCTAAGAAACCATGCACCTTCACGTGCCCATGACCAAAAAGTAAAGAATGCCCTTTCCTAGAGTTCTTTTGAGATTGTGAAGAACTCGAATGACTGCAGCCCGATAACATGAATGTGTTTATGTGAATTGATTAACCACACCAGCAACAAATGCAATATCTAGTCGAGTAACAATAAGATGATTAAATTTTCCAACCCATTTATATTGCCATGGATCTGCAAAGAGCTCCCCCTGATTTTTGTGCCACTTGAATTTAGGGTCCATAGGTGAATCTGTGAGTTTTGATCCTAACATACCAGTTTCTTCATAAGGATTAAGAACATACTTGTGCTGAGAGATAACGATTCCTTACTTGGACCTCACCATGTTAATACCTAGAAAGTATTTTACAAGGCCTAAATTTTTGGTTAGAAATTTTTCATGAAGAAACCATTTGAACCACATAATGCCTTGTTCATTAGCAATTGTAATAACAATATTGTCTACATAGACAACAAGGAGAATATATCCAGAAGATCCATGTTGATAGAAGACAGAATAGTCCAAGTCATGGGGGACTAATAATTAAAATTAATGCCGGCGAATTAACAATTTAAAATGAAGAATGATGTCTTAACAAGACCACAATACATCCTATCTACAGATCTGCAAAGCAAAGCAAGTTAAGAGGTAGCCCACATGGGACTAAACCCCATGGGTTTACAAAGGAGCACAAAGGAAAGGGAAAGCACTTAATAAAACAATATAAATTAAATTAAACACCTAAAAACGGTGGTGTGATTAATAGTGCGCTAACGTCTGCACTCATAAGTACACAGAAGCGGGTCACATCCTTATCATTTCCCCTCGGTTGCAAAAGACTTGACTCTGTAGAGTCAGTGTTGAGATAATGCTCTGGAAGATCGGCATCAATACGAAGGAAATCATCTTCAGTGGTCCAACTAGAGTCAGCAGGGGACAATCAAGCAAGCCAACAGACTAAGAAACGTCATATGGGCCCAGACTAGCGAGCTCGGTCTGGTCCTCAAGGAAGGTGTCGATGCACTCTAGTGATGGATGAGTAAGTCAAGGAAGAGGAGGTTGAGCTTCTAAAGATGGAGAAGGGTAGACAGAACTAGAAGGAGATGTAGTTGTCGGAGGTGGAGACTTGAAGGTACCACGATAAGGGTAAAGATCTTCTGCATTGAATACAACACTAATGCTCCAATCTATTAATAGGTCCAGTATTTAAGCATTGGGTTGGGAATGGTCCTGACTTCCTGAGTCTCCTGACAGTTTAGCATGAAGCTTCTGAAAGAATTTTTATGGCAGATTCCAAAATTTTTATGCACTAGAACAAAATCTCCTTGGAATTCCTAGAATCTACGGTGAGCATCTGTTCAGAATGTTTATGCACTAGAACAAAATCTCCTTGGAATTCCTAGAATTTGCGGTGAGCATCTGCAGAAAGTTTATAATTCTCATACGACAATGTAAGTTTTGGCAAATATCAGTGTGCAAATCACAGATATGTTGAGCGAAGGTTTTTGTAGAATGGGAAGGTTAGGAGTCAATGGTCATGGGTATGAGATCAACAGGTTGCCTGGGTATGTAATCATGCACAACTTCACAAGGACTTTTCATGTGTGACCTATTAAAAGAACTATTGTAAGAAAAATCGCAATTACCTAAGTGATCACCCACTAAACATTGCAAAAGATTGCCCCATCTCCAATTGACTACTTCAATTTGGCCATCTAGCTGATGAGGGTAAAAGGCGGAGAAAACTTGATTTTGGTACAAAAAATCTTCCATAGCGTCTTCTAGAAGCTAATAAAATTGACATCACGGTTAAACACTATGGTGGTGTGGAGTCCATGTAGTTTGACGACCTCATTGAAAAAAGGCGAGCAATGCAAGAGGCATCTGACGTCTTACTACAGGGGATGAAATGGGACATTTTGAAAATCAATCAACCACGACGAACACAGAGTCATGGCCACGTGATGTGCAAGAGAGGCCAAGAATGAAATCCATACTCAAATATTTCCAAGGTTCAAGGGAAATTGGGAGGGGAATGAGTGTAAAGATCGATATTTTATTTCATGGATTTTGCTAACAAACAAGTAACATTGAGATGTGATGCATGCCATCTCTCGATGTAGAGATGGCTAATAAAATTTATCGAAGACTAGTGTAATGGTCATACCCTTATTTAAATGACCAGCGAGACCACTACTACACGAGTGTGTAATTCCCACACCAGAAAGTCACAAAGATAGGTGTTAGGAATAAAAAGTTGGCTAGCACAAAAAAGAAACCTAACTTGAATCACGAAAGCAGAGAAGAGGACGGGTCTCAAAAACTTTGAATAGATAATGCTAAAGTCAAAGCACGATGGATACTTCCCTTCATGCGGTCAAATCTGACAACTGCAACAGTCATAGAATGAAGTGTGGTCATACAACGACTTAAAGTATCAATCACTTTATTCTCAACACTCGAATAATATTTGAGAACCAAGGTGTATTCCTGGAGAAACTCACACCACTTGGTGTGGAAAACATTCAAGCTCAGGTCAAGAAGCGCAAAGCTTGATGATCTGGCCATAGAACGAATTCTTGGTACAACAAATAATGCCACCAATGACGCAAATATTGTACGACTGCATAATTGTTTTTTGTCATTAGTGTTATACTTGTGTTTGGCGCTATTAAGTTTCTCACTTAAGAAGGCAATCGGGTGGCCTTCCTGACTCAACACATCACTGATGCCAACACATGGAGCATCACAAGAAAGGGGGTAGAGAATTTCAAAATGCAAAGAACATGGGCTTCCGTCATTTTCTTTTTAATTGGTGAAAAGGGTTGTGTAGCAGGTCCATTTGTCTGTTTGAGAAACCCGATGATCCATCATTGTATTGAAATCTCGAATAAAGCTGAAATAGAAGGTGGTGAAGCCATGGAAACTACGATGCTCATAAACAGTTTCAGGCTCAGGCCACTATGTAATGGCTCACTTTTTCCGGGTCAGGAGTAATGCCATCAGCGGATATAATAAATCCCAGGAAAACAACCTTGTTTTTAAGGAACACTTCTTCAAAATGATTTACAATTTCTTTGAACAAAGTGCATCAAAGACAAGAAGGCGTGCAAGATGTTCTTCCTTGTTCTTGGTTAAGAGTAAGACGTCATCAAACTAAGCCACCAAAGTTTCCAATGAATGATTGTAGGACATGTTTCATGACCCTCATGAAAGTACTCGGTGCATTGGACAAACTGAAGGGCATGACCAACCATTCGTATAATTCGTCAGGAGTCTTAAAAGTTGTCTTCCATTCATGCATCTCCTTGACACGAATCCGGTGATATCCAGACCCAGAGGTCGACCCGAAAAAGGTCTCGGGTCATTGGTCTTTGGTTCAACCGTCGGGTCGACCCGATGACGTCATCATGACATTATATATATATATACATATATATATATATATATATATTATGCATAATTAGAGTGAAGCTGGAATACACTCGAGTGTATGATGGAGTTTTGCAACACCACTAAAAATCCTAAGGTGATGAATCCTTAGGTTTAGCCTTGCTAGTACTATGGTAAGAACTCCACCCACGTGTGCTAAGATACGCGGAAGTCTTATCGTAGTATAGTTAAGGGTCGAATCCTCGGGACAACGGTCTTGACGAAGTCAAGATGGAAAACGTTTTTAGTTTTACTTAACTACTTAACAGTTGATATTTAGATCGAAAGTTGGATTTTGGTTTTAAAGCTAAATGCGAGGAAAGTAAAGCAAGAAAGTAAAGATTAAGGTTGTAAACAATGATAAAAACCACTAGGGTGTTATCGGGTTTCACACCACTACACATGGATCAAGTCATGCAACATAACAAAATAACCTGCAAAGAGAGACAAATCAGTTAGTATCTTGTAGTCCTAGCTTCCTTTCGGATAACTAGCTACGAGAAGTGTGGAGTATTGCAATGCCGGCCATTCCATAATGAATGGTCACATGCTTTGCATTACTCCTTCATAAAATGTGTTCCTCGACCTTACCAAGGTTGCACTTTCATACGTCAACTGATTCCATTTCATAGTATGAAAGTGCGACGATGGGGGTGAGTTTACTCCACTCATGAAAACACTTCTAGACACCGAAACAGACATATGGTGACTACATACATCCATAACCAACATTCAATCGATATTCAGATCTAAAGGTACAAACATAGACAATTCATACCAAAAGAAGATATGTAACACGAGTTGATGATCAAGCAACTAGTATTCATAAAACGATTGAAGTCAAACTGAAAAGAAAAGTATCTCTATTACAAGTTATTGAATTACATCGCATGAAATGAAAACATGGGTAGCGGGGCTACTTCCCGCACCCTAGTGAATGAAACTACTCGCTCATGACAAAGAAGGGGGCGAGAAGAGAGAGAAAGAACGTCATCTCCACGGAGGAGGGAAGGTTGAACCCTTGGTGAAGAGAGCAACAATCTTCGCACTTCGTGGTTGCCTTGATGAAGGATCTTCTCTTCCCACCTTCTTTGTTGAGAGAAGAGAAAGAAGAGAGAGAAGGTAGTTTGATGATGAGCACGGATCTAAAAACTGGCAGCCTTGGGGCAGTGGACGGAAGTCCAGAGTGCTCTGGATCTGGAGAGGCAGCCTTTGGGCGTCTTGAAATTCGATCCCTTTGAAGTGGCCCTTGAGGTCCTATTTATAGGCTCAAGTTGAGCCCAAACGGTCTTGAGACCGTTTGGTCTCAAACGGTCTTGAGACCGTGAGACTTCTCACGGTCTTGGGACCGTGAGGCTTGTCACGGTCTTGGGACCGTGAGGCTTCTCGCGGTCTTGGGACCGTGAGGCTTGTCGCGGTCTTGGGACCGTGAGGCTTGTCGCGGTCTTGGGACCGTGAGGCTTCTCGCGGTCTTGGGACCGTGAGGCTTCTCGCGGTCTTGGGACCGTGATGCTTCTCGCGGTCTTGGGACCGTGAGGCTTCTCGCGGTCTTGGGACCGTGAGGCTTGTCACGGTCTTGGGACCGTGAGGCTTGTCGCGGTTTTGGGACCGTGAGGCTTCTCGCGGTCTTGGGACCGTGAGGAGTCTTTGTAATTTTTTTTTGTGTTTTCTGTAATGAAAAAGAGGAAAAGTTAGTTTATTGATGTATCTGCAATAAAGTAAGAAGGTTTAATGATTCTATTTAGTTTATCAAAGAAAGAGTATGGAAAACTAAAGATAACTAATAAGATAACGTCACAAAATGGGAGGTTATCAGTGTACCGGACGAAGACGCTATATATCTCAATTGTTTTACATCATAAAGTAGTTATTATAAAAATGTGAACCATTGAACTTGTTAAATATCATAAGAACATCCTACAAAATAAATTTCAGCTCATTTGGACACTTATAGGTCATGCAGCTAAAGGGGACAAAAATCATGCATTTCAAACTAGTTTTGTACGTCGATTTTGTTGTCCTTGAATGACTGACTTACACTCATCCAAATGGGCTCAAATTTTGCATGGGGCCTATTAATATTGTAATAATGAAGATCAATGGATTCGATTTTGAAAAAATATGGTCTAAGTAGCCAAACACCATTGAGGTGTACGGTGTGATCTATACACTCGAGTATATTCTAGCGTGACTTTGCATAATTATATATATCATACTAAATTATATATAGTCACACTTTTCAGTAGCACCCACCCAGTGGCGTAGCCACATGTGGGCACAGGAGGGCACATGCCCTACCCGTTGACAAGTTAAAAAAAGGAATATGCAGGTAAAATTTCTGATTTTAGCGACCGCCAGAGAAACGTCAATATGAGTGCCCTACCCATCCTGGATCCGCAAGAAATGTTCTCGTATGCGTGATCCCAACCGTCTCTGCGTCCATTCGGCTTCCCATGTACGTCCACTCCCAAATCCTAATGAAGACTCCCCATTTCCCTCTAACTCCTTGTTCCTCTCAAGCTGCCAATAGATATAACTCTTTATTTCTTTGAAACTGCCAATAGATAATCGACATATGTTCTAGATTCATATTTATACGGTGCCCCCCTTATAAAAAAATCCTGGCTTCGCCACTGTACCCACCCCCTATGCGAGTATATATTAACATTGCATCAAAACAAAACAATAATTCAAATTCCAAATAAGAAAGCATGATAAATATATAAGAAAACAAATTAGTACATGTAAAGGGTCACTTATGAGTCATAACTCATAATTTTCATACATACAAAAAGGCATGGCAATTGGAAATTACGTCTGAAGTAAAACATTAAATCAGTACATCAGTATTCTAAATATAAAAAATGCAAGTTAAATTGTATAATGATAAGGAGAAAATTTGAGGGGACTTAAGATGAAATTGGACAAAATTAGAGGAAAAACTAAAAATGGAGAAGGAAGAACCTGGAGGTTGGAGAAGGAGACAGTAGTCGATGATTCAATAGTATAGGAGTAGCACATAGAGCATCCTGCAGTAACCTTGAGGCGACACTTTTCAAAATGACCAACATAAACCTTCACGTAGCAGCCACACTTCCTAAATATCTAGAAATAGCTAGCATAATAGTAGCAAGTATTGCACACAAAGCCACAGTTGGGGAAGAGGGTGACTATAGGATCTGTGAGAAGGAAATAGGACAGGAGAAGGGGGGGCAGAGGGCTTACCAGTTGCAAGAAAGGATGGGGGCAGAGACATAGACTCCCTCAACAACAAATGATGTGGCGGCAGCTATTAGGAGCAACTAGAGAGGAGTCGGAGCTCAGGACCCTTCGACCAAAGTGAAGGGGGAGAAAGAGTTGTAGACTCATAAACCATGACGGGGGAGAGAGAGCCCAAATGTCGTGAGAGCTCATCCGGCGGTGTAGGGGGAGAGGGAGGTTCACCGATGTTGTCATGTGAAAGCTCCAACTAAGGATCCCGTCGAAAAAAGAGCTCCCACCGGAGGCTCTACTAGTCGCAGCCCTAGCCGGCACAAAGGGGCGTCGGGAGGGGGCGAGTACGAGAGAGAATCGTGTCGAGGGTCGGGGGCATCGGGCGTAGAGGGAAGGGGTTCTATGGGTTTTTTGTTTTAAGGGTTTATGTAATGGTTTGGGGTAGGGGAAAGATCTGTCCCGAATCGGCTATAACCAGACTGGGACAGCAGGTCAGCGGTTTAATTGCTTTTCTTTGCTAAAAATGGGTTTCTAACCCACCCGAACCGCCACACTGATGGGGTGGCGGTTCAACCAGTTGAACTGGCCGGTCTAGGTCAGGTTTCAAAACTTTGCGCTAAGTAAGTCAATCTTGGAGAACCATTGTGATCCTGTCAACAAATCCAAGATGTCCTCAAGCCAAGTCATGGGGAAGCGGTACTTGACAGTGGTTTTGTTTATACAATGATAATCTAGGATTTTGATGATACAGTGACAATCCAAGCAAATTTTCAAATTTCCATCCTTTTTTGGGAGCAAGGAGAGTTGGGACTGCACAAGGGGCCTTGCTCTTATGAATGAACCCTTTGATAAGGTGGGCATCAACTTGGCGTTTCAATCTAGCATGTCCGGCTGGGTTCATTCGGTAATGTGGATGATTGGGGAGTACTTAACCCTAATATTCGGGGTTGAGCTCTAAGGGGACTAAGAATTAAATTAATGCCAACTAATTAACATTTTAAAATTAAAGATGGTTTATTCATAATCATTTAAAGGTCTTAACTAGACCACATACAACATATATATAGGTCTGAAATCCAAACCAAGTTAAGTGGTAGACATGCGGGACTACACACCATGGGTTTACTAGAGAGCCCAAAGGCAAGGGAAATAACTTTATAAAACAACATAAATTAAATTAAACTCCTAAAGATGTTGGCGCGACTAACAATGCGTCGGCATCTGCACTCCTAAGTACGCAGAGGCAAGTCATGCCCTACATCACATGGCTTGATCGTCGTAAACCAAACTCTTGGTCAAACCAGCTGAACTTCTTAGACTTTGCTCGGGCTAACTACTTCAAGCCGTATAGAGATTTATGAAGCTAGTAAACTAGGTGAGCGGTGAGCATCCCCCTAAGCAAGAAAATAGATCTCCTCAGAAAGGTCACCGTGAAGAAAGGCTAACTTGAAGTTGAGCTAATGCAAAGGCTTAAAGAAGTGAGCAGACAAGGAAATGAACTACATAAATGTCATTTTGGCTACCGGGGAGAAGGTTTCCAGTTAATCCTCTCCATAGAATTGTGAGTAACCTTTTTCCACAAGACTAGCTTTCAACCTATGAACAATCCTATATGGACCAACCTTGATAGATAAGACCCATCTGTAGTCGATCATTGCTTTGTTTGAGGGGGAAGGCATATGACTCCATGCATTATTCTCAGAGAGAGTGCTCATCTCATCTTCCATGGCTTGTAACCAACCAGGATGACTTTGAACAAGATACAATATGAGATATCGGGACAGATGATAGATTAGAAATAGAAGCAGCAAAAGAAAGTGATAAGCAGCCATAAGAGACAAAGTTCGGAATAGGGTGCAAAATACATGATCATATTTCCTTACGTAAGGAGATGGCCCTATCATCTAGATCAGGCATAGCCCCAGGATCCTCAGGATTAGCAGAGATTGGAGAAGAGTTGAGTTGTGTCGCGTCATCTTGCACCTATGATGCATTATCCTAAATACTTGTAGGGTGGTGGTGATCATGATGAGGACAAGGATCAAGAGGGACAGTGGACAAATTGTGCATAGGAGTGGGATTAACAATCACAAAAAAAGAAAAAAAGATGTTCAATTTCCAGAGCATCTTGAGAAACATCCAAAGATTGTCCAAAGTATGGAGTATCTTCAAAAAAGGTGAAATTACAAACACAAGAAAATGATGTTCACAAGGGTTATAATAGCGATTTCCTTTTTGTCTATGGAATACCCAAGAAATACAAACTTGGTGGCTCGAGGACTAAGCTTGTCGAGACCAACATCAAGCTCATGGACAAAACGAACGCAGCCAGAAATCTTTAGAGAGTAATGTATAGGGGCGGTTAGGATACAAAATCTGAAACATGATTTAATTGTTCAAAACAAATGAAGGCATACAATTGATCAAGTATGTAGTTGTGGGGAGTACATCCCCCAAAATCTTTAGGAACATGCATATACGGGAGAAAGATCATAGTTGTCTCAATATTATGCATGTTTGTTCGTTCAACAATGTTGTGTTGTTGGGGTGTATGAGGACTAGACAACTGATGAATAATCCCTCTAATAGATATAAACTAATAAAGGTTGTGTTTTCTACGGTGCAGTTGCACTGCAAATGGTACTGTCAAACCATATAGGTTTGAATTGCACTTGTCGTCTTCATTATGTTTGGTTACATAGTAAGTTGGAAAATAGATTCCATCTCATGAAGGAGTAGCAATAGCAGACAACAACTGCGTGAAAGGGTTCTTTCTACACCCGACTGCACCTCTTTGGGCAAAGTACAAATTCTTGGAATTCTTGCAAAAAGTACAGTTGGTTGTGTGTTGAAACTCATTGATTTGTTTGCATTTATGTAACCAAACAAAAATAAATTAATGGGATGATGGAATTGAAATCTAACTAGTTACTTTTACACCCTACCAAACATGCCTTAAGCACATGACTAAAATACTCTTAGCATTGTTTGTACAAAGATTGTGGAATTCTTGTGTATTTCAACTTCCAAACAAATTTTGAACAATCAACAAGTTTCAAAACTATTTTTCACTAAATATAACCATGTTTTAAATCAATCACTCAAAGTTTTGACAAGGCCTGGACCCCAAATATCAGAATGAACAATATTAAAGCAGAATCAGCACGCATATGATCTTGTGATCAAAAAATGAATATATGGTGCTATCCTAACGACAAGCCTCACAGTCAAGTTTAGAAAAACTAGAGCAGTGAGGATGCAAAATTTATATCAACTCAAGAGATAAATGACCTAAGACAATTATGAATATGCACAGATTGATGCAATCATGAAAGCCTTCGGAGTCCTGCCAAGATAGTAGAGACCAGCCTCCTGAAACCCACCACCAATCATTGCATGTGTCTGAAGATCCTATGTAAAACAACAATCTGGGTCAAATGTAATGACCGATCGAAGTGAGCGAGATAATTTAATAATGCAAAATAGATTATATATGAAAGGTGGGACAAACAGAGTTGATGGTAGGGTGATATTTGTAAGAGGTGAGATAGCCCTGGTGTCTTAATCGACAATTGAAGAACCATTAGCAATGGTGACTTGGGATGTATAGGCCTCGGTGGTGGATAGGTTAAAGATAACACTGGAGATACATGTAATGTGATCTGTTAGACCTGAGTCAAGAATTCAAGAAGACAAACCCAAATCGGAGATTGAGAGACGCAGTCTGTAAAAGAACTTGATACTCATAACTTTAGAGAAAAAGAGGCGACAGAGGAAGATGCATGTTATGATGTTCAAAACTAGAGTAGTTGATTGGATTCTTCATCGCTCATATTGACTTGATGAGTGTATTGTTAGAAGGTTTTTCTATAGAGATAAGGTTTGTAGTGAAGGACATAGGAGGGAAGACATGGAGCTCGTAGCATGTCTTATGATAGTGGCCCTTCTTGCCACAGTGGGTACACTAAAGTCAATCCCTTCCTCCAAATAAAATTTTGCCTCCCCTACCACCACAACCATGTTCCTATATAGAGAACATGTCGGTGGTGATCTGGGAAACATGTGTTAACCGATTTATAGTCATAGTTATCAGAGAATTCGACTTGAGGAAGGGTCGTAGGTGTCAAAGAATCCTACTTGAGGAAGGCGCATCAGTTACACAGATATCACTCTCTGGTAGAGTTGGAGGCTCCGTGTACGAAAGTATTTGAATGTTGACTCCGTCGTACTGCTTGTGAAGACCGACAACAAACTTGATGACCGCCATCTAATCTCATTGTTTCTAAAGCTTGACTAGATCAGTGAAAATGGGAAGTAGGCTATTCAAATCCTACATGATGTGAATAAGCTCCTCGAAATATTGTTGTAGCCTTTTCCTCCTGATAAAGGATGTACATCTTCACTGACATATCATACATTCTTGAGAAGTTATATGAGTATATAACTTAGACATGATCCCATACGGACATACAACTTGCCAAAGGACCGATGATGTCTACTACCAAGGGCTCCATGGAGTTCCATAAAGCAAAGAGGAGGCAAGCATCACATTGCTCCCATTGGAAAAGGGGGTCATCATCGGGGGTCCCTCGGTGATGTGTTTGCCCTTTCCTTGACCCTTGAACCATATGGTAATTTTACGACTCCATTTACTTTAGTTATGTCGTTTTAGCTTGCTAGCAGTGATGACAAAGTTCTATACTAGAAGAGGAGAGAGATGAGGCTTCTTCTCTGTCTCCCATTGAAGTTGATGACTAACCACACCAGACGCGACGTGAAATGATAGACTTGTCATGTTGTCCTTCAATGAAAATAGATGTGGCTCTCTTCCTTGTGACACGTGGTGTTGATTCGAGGACATGTCATGTGCAGGTGATGACACGACATGTTAGACTAGGATACGTATTGTGGCCATCACTGGGCAAAAGTTCCAGATGGAGTGACACATCATGTCAGGGAAAGGACACAAAAATAAAGGGTGCACCGTCTCTACCGTCACCGCCAGAAGCAGCAAACCCTAAGCATAGTGGTCAACATGCCGTGTCTAGAAAGGGACATGTTGTGCCTGTCGCCGCCAAAGTTGGATTTTTATCGGGCATTGGTGTGTTGTGTTTGTCGATAGATATGTCATGCATGTAATGGTGTAGCAACACCGCATGCCGTTGAATAGAGGGAATGAGATGGGAGTCACATTGGCGACACTGTGATGATGTTGGAGACAAGCAGGGTCTCTGGGACAGATCTGGAGATGTCGAGATCATTTTCCTCAGCGACATGGAGGCATGGAGACACTTCTATTGGAGGAGATGTCTTCCTCTGACATTTCGAAGCGGAGCAACGTAAGTCCATGCTAGAAGAGAAGAGAACAATTGGCGGCAGTGTTCCCGGAACGACAATATTTTCCTAGGCTTGATCGTAGTTGTGCCGTAAGATGTTGCCTTTCTCATCTATAACTGGACTTGATGCTCTAATACCATGTAACCGAGATGCTACCGACATGTAATGGTGCATTTTTATAAAGAATAGGGCTAACCTTTCTATAAGAATAAGGGTGGCTGCTAATAACCTAGATACGCACTGTGGGACTAATCCATGTATACAAAAATACAAGGAATATAGACAGACAGATTTATCTAACAAATTAGAAGTACCTTCAATAGTGAAACCTGGTCAACATTGTAAAACAACATTTCAGAGTATTAAAGGAGCACTCATTAAGGTGCAACATAAACTGATGTTATAAATAAAGATCATTCAATTATTGAATTTTATAAAAACTGGAGAAAACTTGAAACAAGGAAAAGATGAAAGCAAAATGACATTATGTATTGAATTAACATCATAACAAGTAGTTGTTTGGTAACCAGCTCCCTTTTCGTTACACTTGAGATAACCTTTCAGTTACACAATATTCTATTCAAAAACTAGAATTCAAATTGTATAATAAGCTGTGAATGCATGCAATGGGCTAGAATCACATTGCCACTTTGGTGTTCAACTTTTCACCATCAATTAATTGCAAAAACTCCTAACCACTTGATCGTATCAGCTGTCAAGAAAGTGCATCAGGCACAACAAGAATACAACACTCTGAAATATGATCTACCCCTATTTTGAACAACATTAGCCATTACATTGTTGTTGCTTGAAACAATTTATATGAGGAAATGGTGATGCGGCTAAAACTGGTTTCAAGTTACTACATTTCCGTATGGCAATGTGACACTGCTAGGGTATTTTGACAAGAATTCAACGTACAGAAATCAATCGAATTCAAGGAAAAATATTTTGGGGAGTTTAAAGCCATTAGCAAGATTTAATAGAAATAGATCTGGAAGGGAAAATAATTGATGTTCAACCAATATTCCAGATCTATTTCTTTAAATCTTGCTAATGGCTTTAAACTCCCCATAATATTTTTATTTGGAGGAAGGGATTGAGTTTAGTGTACCCACTGTGGCAAGAAGGGCCACTATCATAAGACATGCTACAAGCTCCATGGATTCCCTCCTATGTCCTTCACTACAAACCTTATCTCTGTAGAAAAACCTTCTAACAATACACTCATCAAGTCAATATGAGTGATGAAGAATCCAATCAACTACTCTAGGTTTGAGCATCTTAACATGCATCTTCCTCTGTCGCCTCTTATGCTCTAAAGTCAGGAGTATCAAGTTCTTTTACAGACTGCATCTCTCAATCTCTGATTTGGGTTTGTCTTCTTGAATTCTTGACTCAGGTCTAACAGATCACATTACATGTATCTCCAGTGTTATCTCTAACCTATCCACCATCGAGGCCTATACATCCCAAGTCACCATTGCTAATGGTTCTTTAATTGTCAATTAAGACACCAGGGCTATCTCACCTCTTACAAATATCACCCTACCATCAACTCTGTTTGTCCCACTTTTCATATATAATCTATTTTTCATTATTAAATTATCTCGCTCACTTCGATCGGCCATTACATTTGACCCAGATTGTTGTTTTACATAGGATTTTCAGACACATGCAATGATTGGTGGTGGGTTTCAGGAGGCTGGTCTCTACTATCTTGGCAGGACTTCGAAGGCTTTCATGATTGCATCAATCCGTGCATATTCATAATTGTCTTAGGTCATTTATCTCTTGAGTTGATATAAATTTTTCATCCTCACTGCTCTAGTTTTTCTAAACTTGACTGTGAGGCTTGTCGTTAGGATAGCACCATATATTCATTTTTCGATCACAAGATCATATGCGTGTTGATTCTGCTTTAATATTGTTCATTCTGATATTTGGGGTCCAGGCCTTGTCAAAAATTTTAGTGATTGATTTAAAACATGGTTATATTTAGTGAAAAATAGTTTTGAAACTTGTTGATTGTTCAAAATTTGTCTGAAAGTTGAAATACACAAGAATTCCACAATCTTTGTACAAAAAATGCTAAGAGTATTTTAGTCATGCGCTTAAGGCATGTTTGGTAGGGTGTAAAAGAAACTAGTTAGATTTCAATTCCATCATCCAATTAGTTTATTTTTGTTTGGTTACATAAATGCAAACAAATCAACGAGTTTCAACGCACAACCAACTGTACTTTTTGCAAGAATTCCAAGAATTTGTACTGTGCCCAAAGAGGTGCAGTCGGGTGTAGAAATAACCCTTTCACGCAGCTGTTGTCTGCTATTGCTACTCCGTCATGAGATGGAATCTATTTTCCAGCATACTATGTAACCAAACATAATGAAGACGACAAGTGCAATTCAAACCTATATGGTTTGACGGTACCATTTGCAGTGCGACTGCACCGTAGCAAACACAACCTTTATTAGTTTATATCTATTAGAGGGATTATTCATCAGTTGTCTAGTCCTCATACACCCCAACAACACAACATTGTTGAACGAACAAACATGCATAATATTGAGACAACTATGATCTTTCTCCCGTATATGCATGTTCCTAAAGATTTTGGGGGATGTACTCCCCACAACTACATACTTGATCAATTGTATGCCTTCATTTGTTTTGAACAATTAAATCATGTTTCAGATTTTGTATCCTAACCGCCCCTATACATTACTCTCTAAAGATTTCTGGCTGCGTTCGTTTTGTCCATGAGCTTGATGTTGGTCTCGAAAAGCTTAGTCCTCGAGCCACCAAGTGTGTATTTCTTGGGTATTCCATAGACAAAAAGGCAATCGCTGTTATAACTCTTGTGAACATCGTTTTCTTGTGTTTGTAATGTCACCTTTTTTGAAGATACTCCATACTTTAGACAATCTTTGGATGTTTCTCAAGATGCTCAGGAAATTGAACATCATTTTTTTCTTTTTTTGTGATTGTTAATCCCACTCCTATGCACAATTTGTCCACTGTCCCTCTTGATCCTTGTCCTCATCATGATCACCACCACCCTACAAGTATTGAGGATAATGCATCATAGGTGTAAGATGACGCGACACAACTCAACACTTCTCCAATCTCTGCTAATCCTAAGGATCCTGGGGCTATGCCTGATCTAGATGATAGGCCCATCTCCTTACGTAAGGAAATATGATCATGTATTTTGCACCCTATTCCGAACTTTGTCTCTTATGGCTGCTTATCACTTTCTTTTTCTTCTTCTATTTCTAATTTATCATCTGTCTCGATATCTCATATTGTATCTTGTTCAAAGTCATCCTGGTTGGTTACAAGCCATGGAAGATAAGATGAGCACTCTCTCTGAGAATAATGCATGGAGTCATGTGCCTGCCCCCTCAAACAAAGTAGTGATTGACTACAGATGGGTCTTCTCTATCAAGGTTGGTCTATATAGGATTGTTCATAGGTTGAAAGCTAGTCTTGTGGAAAAAGGTTACTCACAATTCTATGGAGAGGATTGACTGGAAACCTTCTCTCCGGTAGCCAAAATGACATTTCTGTAGTTCATTTCCTTGTCCACTCACTTCTTTAAGCCTTTGCATTAGCTCAACTTCAAGTTAGCCTTTCTTCACGGTGACCTTTCTGAGGAGATCTATTTTCTTGCTTAGGGGGATGCTCATCTAGTTTACTAGCTTCATAAATCTCTATACGGCTTGAAGTAGTTAGCCCGAGCAAAGTCTAAGAAGTTCAGCTGGTTTGACCAAGAGTTTGGTTTACGACGATCAAGCCATGTGATGTAGGGCATGACTTGCCTCTGCGTACTTAGGAGTGCAGATGCCGACGCGTTGTTAGTCGCACCAACATCTTTAGGAGTTTAATTTAATTTATGTTGTTTTATAAAGTTATTTCCCTTGCCTTTGGGCTCTCTAGTAAACCCATGGTGTGTAGTCCCGCATGTCTACCACTTAACTTGGTTTGGATTGCAGACCTATATATACGATGTATGTGGTCTAGTTAAGACCTTTAAATGATTATGAATAAACCATCTTTAATTTTAAATTGTTAATTAGTTGGCATTAATTTAATTCTTAGTCCCCTTAGAGCTCAACCCCGAATATTAGGGTTAAGTACTCCCCAATCGTCCACATTACCGAATGAACCCAGCCATACATGCTAGATTGAAACGCCAAGTTGATGCCCACCTTATCAAAGGGTTCATTCGAGAGAGAAAGGCCCCTTGTGCAGTCCCAACTCTCCTTGCTCCCAAAAAAGGATGGAAGTTTGAAAATTTGCTTGGATTGTCACTGTATCATCAAAATCCTAGATTATCACTGTATAAACAAAACCACTGTCAAGTACCGCTTCCCCATGACTTGTCTTGAGGACATCTTGGATTTGTTGAATTGATCACAATGGTTATCCAAGATTGACTTACTTAGTGCAAAGTTTTGAAACCTAACCTAGACCGGCCAGTTCAACCGGTTGAACCGCCACCCCGTCAGTGTGGCGGTTCCGGTGGGTTAGAAACCCATTTTTAGCAAACAAACACAATTAAATCGCCGACGAAGCGAGGTCCAACCGCTGACCTACTGTCCCAGTCTGGTTATAGCCAATTCGGGACAGATCTTTCCCCTACCCCAAACCATTACATAAACCCTTAAAACAAAAAAAACCCATAGAACCCCTTCCCTCTATGCCCGATGCCCCTGACCCTCGACATGATTCTCTCTCGTACTCGCCCCCTCCCGATGCCCCTTTGTGCCGGCTAGGGTTGCGACTAGTAGAGCCTCCGATGGGAGCTCTTTTTCCGACGGGATCCTTAGTTGGAGCTTTCACATGACAACAGCGGTGAACCTCGTTCTCCCCCTACACCGTCGGATGAGCTCTCACGACATTTTGGATCTCTCTCCCCCGTCATGTTATATGAGTCTACAACTCTTTCTCCCCCTTCACTTTGGTCGAAGGGTCCTGAGCGCCGACTCCTCTCTAGTTGCTCCTAATAGCTGCCGCCACATCATTTTCTGTTGAGGGTGTCTATGTCTCTACCCCCATCCTTTCTTGCAACTGGTAAGCCCTCTACCCCCCCTTCTCATGTCCTATTTCCTTCTCACAGATCCTATAGTCACCCTCTTTCCCAACTGTGGCTTTGTGTGCAATACTTGCTGCTATTATGCTAGCTATTTCTAGCTATTTAGGAAGTGTGGCTGCTACGTGAAGGTTTATGTTGGTCATTTTGAAAAGTCTCGCCTCAAGGTTATTGGAGGATGTTCTATGTGCTACTCCTATACTATTGAATCACCGACTACTGTCTCCTTCTCCAACCTCCAGGTTCTTCCTTCTCCATTTTTAGTTTTCCTCTAATTTTGTCCAATTTCATCTTAAGTCCCCTCAAATTTTCTCCCTATCATTGTACAAGTTAACTTGCATTTTTTATATTTAGAATACTGATGGATTGATTTAATGTTTTACTTCAGACATAATTTCCAATTGCCATGCCTTTTTGTATGTATGAAAATTATGAGTTATGACTCATAAGTGACCCTTTACATGTACTAATTTGTTTTCTTATATATCTATCATGCTTTCTTATTTGGAATTTGAATTATTGTTTTGTTTTGATGCAATGTTAATATATACTCACATAGGGGGTGGGTGCTACTGAAAAGTGTGACTATATATAATTTAGTATGATATATATAATTATGCAGAGTCACGCTAGAATACACTCGAGTGTATAGATCACACCGTACACCTCAATGGTGTTTGGCTACTTAGACCATATTTTTTCAAAATCGAATCCATTGATCTTCATTATTACAATATTAATAGGCCCCATGCAAAATTTGAGCCCATTTGGATGAGTGTAAGTCAGTCATTCAAGGACAACAAAATCGACGTACAAAACTAGTTTGAAATGCATGATTTTTGTCCCCTTTAGCTGCATGACCTATATGTGTCCAAATGAGCTGAAATTTATTTGTAGGATGTTCTTATGATATTTAAGAAGTTCAATGGTTCAAATTTTTATAATAACTACTTTATGATGTAAAACAATTGAGATATATAGCGTCTTCGTCCGGTACACTCGAGTGTATTCCAGCTTCACTCTAATTATGCATGATATATATATATATATATATATATATATATATATAATGTCATGATGACGTCATCAGGTCGAACCGACAGTTGAACCAAAGACCCATGACCCGACAGCTCTGTCGGGTCGACCTTTGGGTCCGGATATCACCAGATTCGTGTCAAGGAGATGCATGAATGGAAGACAACTTTTAAGACTCCTAACGAATTATACGAATGGTTGGTCATGCCCTTCAGTTTGTCCAATGCACCGAGTACTTTCATGAGGGTCATGAAACATGTCCTACGATCATTCATTGGAAAATTTGGTGGCTTAGTTTGATGACATCTTGCTCTTAGCCAAGAACAAGGAAGAACATCTTGCACACCTTCTTGTCTTTGATGCACTTTGTTAAAAGAAATTGTAAATCATTTTGAAGAAGTGTTCATTAAAAACAAGGTTGTTTTCCTGGGATTTAATATATCCGCTGATGGCATTACTCCTGACCCGGAAAAAGTGAGCCATCACATAGTGGCCTGAGCCTGAAACTGTTTATGAGCATCGTAGTTTCCATGGCTTCACCACCTTCTATTGCGGCTTTATTTGAGATTTCAATACAATGATGACTCATCCAGACAAATGGACCTTCTACACAATCCTTTGCACCAATTAAAAAGAAAATGACGGAAGCCCATGTTCTTTGCGTTTTGAAATTCTCTACCCCCTTTCTTGTGATGCTCCATGTGTTGGCATCAGTGATGTGTTGAGTCAAGAAGGCCACCCGATTTCCTTCTTAAGTGAGAAACTTAAAAGCACCAAACGCAAGTATAACACTAATGACAAAAAAAAATATGCAGTCGTACAATATTTGCGTCATTGGTGGCATTATTTGTTGTACCAAGAATTCATTCTATGGACAGATCATCAAGCTCTGCGCTTCTTGACCTGAGCTTGAATGTTTGCCACACCAAGTGGTGTGAGTTTCTCCAAGAATACACCTTGGTTCTCAAATATTATTCGAGTGTTGAGAATAAAGTGATTGATACTTTAAGTCATTGTATGACCACACTTCATTCTATGACTGTTGCAGTTGTCAGATTTGACCTCATGAAGGGCAGTATCCATCGTGCTTTGACTTTGGCATTATCTATTCAAAGTTTTTGAGACCCGTCCTCTTCTCTGCTTTCGTGATTCAAGTTAGGTTTCTTTTTTGTGCTAGCCAACTTTTTATTCCTAACACCTATCTTTGTGACTTTCTGGTGTGGGAATTACACACTCGTGTAGTAGTGGTCTCGCTGGTCATTTAAATAAGGGTATGACCATTGCACTAGTCTTCGATAAATTTTATTAGCCATCTCTACATCGAGAGATGGAATGCATCACATCTCAATGTTACTTGTTTGTTAGCAAAAGCCATGAAATAAAATATCGATCTTTACACTCATTCCCCTCCCAATTTCCCTTGAACCTTGGAAATATTTGAGTATGGATTTCATTCTTGGCCTCTCTTGCACATCACGTGGCCATGACTCTGTGTTCGTCGTGGTTGATCGATTTTCAAAATGTCCCATTTCATCCCCTGTAGTAAGACGTCAGATGCCTCTTGCATTGCTCGCCTTTTCTTCAATGAGGTCGTCAAACTACATGGACTCCACACCACCATAGTGTTTAACTGTGATGTCAATTTTATTAGCTTCTAGAAGACGCTATGGAAGATTTTTTGTACCAATATCAAGTTTTCTCCGCCTTTCACCCTCATCAGCTAGATGGCCAAATTGAAGTGGTCAATTGGAGCTGGGGCAATCTTTTGCAATGTTTAGTGGGTGATCACTTAGGCAATTGCGATTTTTCTTACAATAGTTCTTTTAATAGGTCACACATGAAAAGTCCTTGTGAAGTTGTGCATGATTACATACCCAGGAAACCAGTTGATCTCATACCCATGACCATTGACTCCTAACCTTCCCATTCTACAGAAACCTTCGCTCAACATATCTGTGATTTGCACACTGAAATTTGCCAAAACTTACATTGTCGTATGAGAATTATAAACTTTCTACAGATGCTCACCGCAGATTCTAGGATTCCAAGGAGATTTTGTTCTAGTGCATAAACATTCTGAACAGATGCTCACCGCAGATTCTAGGAATTCCAAGGAGATTTTGTTCTAGTGCATAAACATTCTGGACTCTGCCATAAAAATTCTTTCAGAAGCTTCATGCTGAAGTGTCAGGAGACTCAGGAAGTCAGGACCATTCCCAACCCAATTCTTACATACTGGACCTATCAATAGATTGGAGCATTAGTGCTGTATTCAATGCAGAAGATCTTTACCCTTATCGTGGTACCTTCAAGTCTCCACCTCCGACAACTACATCTCCTTCTAGTTCTGTCTACCCTTCTCCATCTTTAGCGGCTCAAACTCCTCTTCCTTGACTTACTCATCCATCACTAGAGTGCATCGACACCTTCCTTGAGGACCAGACCGTGCTCGCTAGTCCGGGCCCATATGACGTTTCTTAGTCTGCTGGCTTGCTTGATTGTCCCCTGCTGACTCTAGCTGGACCACTGAAGATGATTTCCTCCATATTGATGCCGATCTTCCAAAACATTATCTCAACACTGACTCGACAGAGTCAAGTCTTTTGCAACCGAGGGGAAATGATAAGGACGTGACCCGCTTCTGCGTACTTATGAGTGCAGACGTTAGCGCACTATTAATCACACCACCGTTTTTAGGTGTTTAATTTAATTTATATTGTTTTATTAAGTGCTTTCCCTTTCCTTTGTGCTCCTTTGTAAACCCATGGGGTTTAGTCCCACGTGGGCTACCGCTTAACTTGCTTTGCTTTGCAGATCTGTAGATAGGCTGTATTGTGGTCTTGTTAAGACATCATTCTTCATTTTAAATTGTTAATTCGCCGGCATTAATTTTAATTATTAGTCCCTTATGACTTGGACTATTGTGTCTTCTATCAACATGGATCTTCTGGATATATTCTCCTTGTTGTCTATGTAGACAATATTGTTATTACAATTGCTAATGAACAAGGCATTATGTGGTTCAAATGGTTTCTTCATGAAAAATTTCTAACCAAAAATTTAGGCCTTGTAAAATACTTTCTAGGTATTAACATGGCGAGGTCCAAGTAAGGAATCGTTATCTCTCAGCACAAGTATGTTCTTAATCCTTATGAAGAAACTGGTATGTTAGGATCAAAACTCACAGATTCACCTATGGACCCTAAATTCAAGTGGCACAAAAATCAGGGGGAGCTCTTTGCAGATCCATGGCAATATAAACGGGTTGGAAAATTTAATCATCTTATTGTTACTCGACTAGATATTGCATTTGTTGCTGGTGTGGTTAATCAATTCACATAAACACATTCATGTTATCGGGCTGCAGTCATTCGAGTTCTTCACAATCTCAAAAGAACTCTAGGAAAGGGCATTCTTTACTTTTTGGTCATGGGCACGTGAAGGTGCATGGTTTCTTAGATGTAGACTGGGCAAGCTCTATCATTGACATGTGATATGGGACCGTTTATTGTTTTTTTGTAAGAGGGAATATGATCTCCTGGAAAAGCAAGAAACAAATTCTGTTTGCCTTCTCTAATGCTGAATCTGAATATCAGACTATGACCTAGTCATTAGTGAACTACTATGGGTGAAGAACTTCATGGAAGAACGGAGACTCTGTAAGATAGAAGCAATGGACATACAATCTCATAATCAAGCTGGAGTAAATATCGCTTCCAACCCTATCTTTCATGACAGAACCATGCACATAGAAGTTGATTGCCACTTTGTTCGAGAAAAGGTTCAAGACAAGTCTATCACACTCACTCCGGTCCATTCAGAGGATTAACTTGTAGATTTTTTCACGAAATCCTTAAATGGTTTTATGATATATACACACCAATTTGAGGGGGAGTTAGATATATAAATCTGTCCGTATTCTTTGTATTCTTCATATACTGGGATTAGTTCACACCTTGAATTTGAGTTATATGCAGCCACCCTTATTCACATATAAAGGCTAACCTGTTCATAATACAACACACCAATATATTCTAGTATTTTCTCAGTTGCAAGTTTAATTATGAGCTTTTGTGTACAACTATTTGTATTTGGACTCCTAATGGTCTGAGGTTTGACTTACTGTAGTTTGTATGATAACTGAATCAGTTCTATTTTTTGCAAGCAATATGTCTGTGTTTGAAATTGTTGACCGATTCATTGTATATTTTGCAAGCCGTATGTCGTATTTGAAATTGTCTTGACCAAGATGTGGTTTTTGTTTTCTTCCAAAAGGTAAAATTTCTTAAGAACTAAGCTCAATTTTGGAATTATTGGTCAATGGAGTGAAGATAAGCAGAATGCTACAAATTCCAGTCATACGTTTTTGCCGTGGTATCTCCTTGATCCAGAAGTCGAGGGGCAATATATTTTTGTCAAAGGATCTATGTACAACTACCAACAAAACCAATGAAATGCAAAATTCATATCAAAATTCTGAAATGACAAGAGATGAAGCATACCGCCAACTCCAAAATCTGGATTTCATGACTACTAGTAAAATGCTCTTTACCAATCCACCTCAAAAAAAGAAGTTTGGGTACTTTCCTATATGTTGTTTGGTATACCTGGGAGTTGTAATTAGTTTCATTTTCTAAGATTAAGTTGTTTCTGGTGCAGGTTTGATTTTCATTTAGTACAATTTTTCTTTGCATGCATGCCGTTACTAGGTATCTTTCTCTTACTATCCGGTCTTCTTGGTAGATATCGTATTTTTTCTCATGCTGATTAATGTGATCGTTTGTTTCTTACAGCTGTTTATTTGGTAGCTCAATATGCCCGAAAGGATATGAAAAAAATGGATGCAGTAAGTATCATTATTTTTTCATCTTTTCTCTGCCATTTTATAAAATCACAGATGCTAAATTCAGTATCTTTTCTAGTTCCCCTCAGTTGTCTTTGTATATGTTTCTTGCTAACTTATCAGTGATTGATGCAATCATTTTGTACTAGCACTGTTCAGTCTCAGCCAGAAGTTATATTTTGCTTTACGTCTGGTATCAAATTGTGTTAAAAGCGATATCAACTATATTTGAATTGATATAGTTGTGTCTAGTGTGATGAGGGTGCATCGTGTGTGCACTAATGATTTCCTTGTCTTAGCACAAGTCTTATGGGAGCGATGCTATCTCCAATGAAACATCATAATATCTGTTTAAGCTCTTTTTTCTGTATGTTAACACATGTGCTTTGTTAGAAAGTATTAGCCTATTTAGTTAATAGGTTAATTAGTCTATTATGTACATGGGCCTGTTTTCCTTGGCTCAGTAGGGTTTAGTTTGCTTCCTTGTAATGGCCTCCTATCCTATATATAGGACAAGGGTGTACATATCAATATACAACGATTACAATGTCCTACACACTTGTCAACATTGTATCAAAGTGTGCCCTGGAAACCTAACCCTAGCCACCGCCTCCATTTCCCTCTTCTCTCTCCATCCATGCTCCTGCTATCCTAGCCACCGCCTCTCCTTCCTAGAGAGAGCAACAACGAGAGAGCGCCGTTTGCAGGCGGCCACTGTCTCCATGGTTTAGGCCGACAGTCTGCCAGGCACATCCTGGCATCCATGGTCGCCACTCTTCTCCTTTTACAGATCTTCATCTATGCGCTGACGCCTTCCTTCCCGAACATCTATGCTTTTTCGATCCACAGTCAAAGTAGCCATGAAGTCTCCCTCATGGCCGTCATCGTCAAGTCGTCACTTTCCTCTAGTTGAACGTACATAGCCGCCGCCATTGAAGCAACCACACCAACATTTTTCTTCGGTTCCAACAACCGTCTCCATCGTGTCCACCTCCGAGTACAATAGTTGCCTTAGTTTCCAACCGCCATGCTAGCCATAAAAGCAACCATATCACTCCACCGCTACACCACATCTCTAGACCTTGGACGACACTAATTCCTGTCTCGTTCAGGTCGTGATCAAGTAAGGAGCATCCACTCTTCATGTTCACATGATCTACGGGAGTATAAAAGATGACGCTAATTCCCCTCAACCCATGGTGCTAGTTCCTGAGGTTTTTTTGTCTCCTTGACGACACTGATTACTGTTAGATCATGCTTCAGCGACATCCTACATGGTGTGTTGGCCAACCAACACGGCGTGCTACAATCCAAAAAAATATTTTAAAAAGCGGTTCATGGGCCCGCATATGCGTATGCGGCCCTCAGTTGCTCCACATATTATTATGCAATGCTATGTTTGTGCCTAGGCTGATTATGCGACATGCTGTCGGCATATGCGGTCGCATAGGCTCCACATTTTATTTGGTTACTTAACATAAAACATAATAAAACCTCCCAGCCTCGAATTCTAACCCCAACCCAAAAATCTAACACTGACCCCCCGACTCCCTCTCTCACTCTTGTGATTGTGATAGCTGCTACGCTATGACAGTGGCTTCCTACAAGGCTGCAATCTCAGCGACAACAAGTTCCATGAAATTTGGCGGCTGCGGAGGTGGAAGCCATCAACCCCGATGACAACAGAAGCTTCTCTCCCTCAGTTATGTTGCTTCTTCTCCAACCCTGCTGCTATTGCTCCCTCATGTGCTGCAATGGTTGTGTTGCTGCTTGCTAGCAAGAAATCGAGCCTCCTCCCCCCCTCTCTTGAGGCCGGCCTACGAAGGGAAAGAGGTAACTTCTGCCGCTCCTCCCCCCTCCTCCTCCCTATTTCATGAGTTCTCTTCTTCTCCCCCCTTCTCCTTTGACACCAACGTACCCAGTTTCTTGTATTCTCATTTTCCTTTCTGACGCCTACTAATTGATATCCATTCTTCTTCTTCTTCATTCCTAATTCCTCAATTCCTCCATTCTTCTTCTTCATTTTGCATTATTGTTTCCACTCTTCACTATTTGATACCACTAAAAGAATATTCCCTTGTTTATAATTCCCTTGTTTCTAAATACCATTCTCTGTTCCAAAATCATGTCTCCAACCACTTCTTATTCTATGAAACCCACTGCACCCCTTACTGTTTTCCTCCCTACTTTGAACATTATGCTTACTCTTGTTTACTCTTCTTGGCTGAGATCTCTATTCCCTATGACTTCTTCTTCTCTATTTAAAACTGACTTCTTCATATTAGGTTTTTTTATGTTCTTCTATTTGTTATTGTGGTTATTCCTATTGTGTTCATTTGAAAAATGTGGGGTCTACTTTCTGCTATGAACTGCATGTGCTAGTTGGTTATGTTACTTGTTTATTCTAGTACATTATATAAACATAGGGTTTTGTTGATTGATTTTTCATCTTGATGATAGGAAAATGTGTTTCATCTTCCAGGATGTAATGATATGTTTGTACATTTTGGCTATTAAGCTGTACAACTAGATAGTATAAAATTTATTATTATGATTATATTTTTAATTAATATAGAATTTATTAAAAATATATCAAAAAAAGCATATGTCCCCCATATGCTCCCACATTCTTCTTATACTTTATGCAGTTTCCTGGCCGACCGCATACCACATCTCGCATTTCAAAACATTGGTCCATAATTCTTTCGGCCGCGCAAGATTTTGTCCACATCGCAAGTTACACGGCAGTGTTGGCCAACCAACACGACGTGTCTATAGAGATCCGGTTTATGCCTTCGACATCCGACACAACGTGTAGGATCCCTACACGACGTCTTGCAAAGAATCAACTATTTTCGAGCAAAGGAGCTACACGGTGTCAGCAACCTCACACATGGTGTCAGCAGGAGTCTGCCTCTAACCCCTGACATTCTACATGGCGCGTCCACACCCAACACAACTTGTTGTAGAATGCTTGTTTCAATAAAAGTTGTGATGTCCTTTGAAGGTCTATCTCTACTCCAAATACCTAATAATAATCAAATCCTATTGTTATTTTTTTTGACCAAGCCCAATTTTTTTTTGGGGGAACTTTGCCCCCGCAGCCCCACATTTGTTGGTCTAAGGGTTGGACAAATGTCCTTTTCGGGTCAAGAAAAGATCCATTTAATTTCTCTATATGGATCTTATAAATGGATTATTTGCATATTAACTCTGGATATTGGGTTTCTTACCGAGATCCATTCCCGATAGTGCCACTCCTTTTCCTACCGAGTTCCGTTTCGGTTGTGCTCCTCTTTCTACCGAGTTTCCATTCCGGTAGTATTTTTGTTTTATATTTTTCCTTTCCCACCCTCCCGACCATCATGCGTGCGTCTTTCCACGTGTCGGGGGGGGTCACATGTCTCTTTCTCACGCCATCTACTCATTCTCTTCGTAGTTGGCGTGGGGGGGTATAGAGGAGAGGGAGAGTATGAGAGAGAGGTGGGTATGAGGCGAACATGAGAGAGAGCATATGAAGAGAGAGACTAGAGATGAGAGAGATGATATAATCCAGACTATCTTCATGGAGCTTCGTATTCCTCAACACATTTTCTTTCTTGATGTCTTTGTGGCACGTCATTCCCACTTAGCATCACTTCATGTGAGACAACATTGAAGGATCTCATAGTTGCATCATTTACACCAAGCTTTTCACGTTCATGCTGCATTATGTACGTCTGGATAAGAGCTGTTGCGGCTAATTCTGGCCTCTAGTTTCCTTTGGTGTTGATGACCCTTCAGTTGATCATTCTCATTGCATTCCCATGAGACAGTTGGTTGCTTCTTCTTCAGAGTTATCCGAAGGTCATCATCTTCTAGCCTGTGCATTTTGTACATGCAAGGATTTTCATCCAGATTTCTCTTCACTGAGCTACTTCGTTATGTCTTGTTGCATCTTTTGCTGATCTTCTTGGGCTTCTCCTTGATGGTGCCTTCATTCCTATCAAGCCCAAGGTTCATGCGCCAAACCAAGGAGCGAGGTATCCGATTTTGATGCCGTTTCGACAACATGGAAACCGATTTTTTTTTTAAATTTCGACAAAATTTTTGATAGATGCAACCGTGCCCGTTTCGACGCCCAAATGAACGAATTAATTTATGAAATTTTATAGGCGTGATCTCTACACCTAAATGCATCATTTTATGCCATAATTGTTTTATGTGGGGGTAGGTTGAGGGGTGGCCCTTCATGTGGGAGGTAAGGGAATTGTCCTATTTCTTGAAGATTTTGATGACAAAATGTAGGAATTAAGTTATGCAATTTTGCAAGTATGGGCTATATACATGCATGTACTTATTTGTGTTATAATATCAAATATTAGATATCTAGGACATCCCCACACATTTTACTTGGGTTGATAGTTTGTTGTTGATATTGACTCAATAGTCAATCATTTCATTGGTCTCAAGAACACTAGTCAATGTTTCCAAGCTAAATCATTATTTGTTGGTGTGGTTGGCTTCCTGACACCCTCATTGTCTAATAAACCACCACTAGGATACATGTTGTCCACATTGCAGAAATTAAAAAGCATGCATTGCATAAGTATTTAATAATTTGAATAGATATTAGGGATATGCAATGCAATTATGATATACTATAAGTATATACTATGTATGAATACTAAATGGTCAAATAACCCCAATCCTTCTTTGCTTCTCTTCAAAAAACAACAATAACAACAAGGATTGCAACTATCTAAATTTTCATCAAAATTTGGCGAAATTCATTGAAATCATCGAAATCGACTTAGTCACACGTTTTAGTACCAAATCCCATCGAAATCGATTTTTTTTGGCAAAATTTTGCCAATTTCGCCGAAACCTCATTCCTTGCGCCAAACTTATGGAACTAATATGCCAACCATCAACATCTTGTCTAGCTTGTGTTTGTCTGCGGTCTTCTGTGCTAATCCCATTTGGCTACACTTCTTAGATGATTTGAAGACACCGCTATTGCTACATCGACATTGTGCCTCCGTGTTTATGCCACATTATGGATGTGGGATGTTTTGATTGTGCACTTATTCCACTCACACATTCCTCTCTGTTGAAGAAGGTGTAGTCATGGTACTTATGATCGTCTGGTCCAGTTTGATTGTGACGAGATTCTTCTATGGCGTTTAGATTCCATATATCAGATGTTCTTCATTCAAGATGCACTTTAAAAGACCTTCTCCAAAGCTTGAGCATTTCCAGCATGCTGAACACATCTCAAAGAGGCATCATCATATATTTAGTTAGGGATTGTTTAAAGGGGAGTGCCAATTTTTTATACGGGGATTGACATTTCTATCTTTTATTTATCATTTATTTCTTATCGTTTAATCGAATCATGTAACTCCAAGCTTGAAAATTTGTTCACCCATGCTCGAGCTTGAGGGGGAGTGTTACAAAGTATTAGCCTATTTAGTTAATAGGTTAATCAGTCTATTATGTACATGGGCATGTTTGCCTTGGCTCATTAGGGTTTAGTCTGCTTTGTTGTAATTGCCTCCTCTACTATATATAGGACATGGGTGTACATATCAATATACAACAATTACATTGACCCACACGCTTGTCAACATACTTACCCATAGTGACTCTTCACTCTAGTTACTTTGGTATTACACTGTGATTTTCTTTCTGAACATGAGCAAATTGAGAGGTTTTTTGTCAAACATATTTTTTGAAATTAGCGTATAATTCTGTCTTAGACTATTTTATGTATGACAAATCATTTATGTAACAGTTCAGTATCCGAGGCTTAAGTTTAGGTGCCTAACTTCTTCAATCTTTGAATAACAGTAAAAAGAGGGCTTTGAAGCTGGTGTTTGACCACCTACGGTTTCGAAGATGATGATAGGTATACTGACAATAAATTTTTAGTAAACCAGGGCATGGACTAGGCCATGACATAGAAAGAAAAAGAACTTTATAGTGTGATATCGATCACCACCTAGCAACATATTAGCATTTTATGTTTGATCACTGGAAAGCTAAATCTTGTTATACATTCTTTCTTGATTTGTGCGTGTCATCCTTGCACATGTGCCATGCTAATCTTCGATGTGTAGTTCTAATTTATGGATGTCGAGAGTGTTATGCATTCTTTTCTTTCAGTGAAAGTTATCTTTGAGTAGCAATCTCTATTTTAATTCTTACATATGTGTACTGTTAACAAGGTTAAAATCTGCAACTTTTAGTCCAAGATGGGACACCCAGATGGTTAGATCCTTAGTTTATTACAAAGAGGTCTTAGCTCCAAGCCAAAGCGATGGCATGAATAAAATCACCATTTTTTTTGAATCTGTAATTTTAGCTCCTTACAGAAGCTTGCCCTTGATATCACACGATTTACACTTTTTATCCCATTCATTAAAATATATTATATAAATGATGTAGGGCGGTCACAACCTTTAGCGACATAGTTTGAAGTTGAATGCTACCTAGGATTTTAATGTTAGTTTGGTTGTTTCCCATGTTTTAGGCGTTATTTGATATTTGTGAGTTTGGTTTTGTCAAGCAATTGATTTAGTCCCACATTGGCTACTACCAAGGTAGCCTCATTTTGACATATGAGCTGTATAAGCTTCATTACAGGCCGGAATTGAATCTGTTTGACATTTTATTTGCTCCATCTATTAGATAATCATGTTGATTTTGTATTTTGGTCATTCGGTTTCCTATCAATAATCATAGTACAAATGTACATCCCTCTTTCAGTTTTACATCTCTTTTGGTAATTATTTTATTATTTTCTTTGCAACCAGGTAAGGGCATCAACTTGGTTTCGACTTCTCTAGGCAGTGGAAACTTTAAGAAAGTTTCATAGAAGCTTAGACACAAATTTTGGTGAAACTTTGAAATCTCTTTTGTAAAAAAATGTTGAAATTTGATGAGAACCTTCTTAATATGTTATAAAGATCTATCTTACATTTGCACATAACACATTTACAAATAAATGAATCCTCACTCTTTAAGTAGGTAGATTCCTACTTATTAATTCATGTGATTAACAATTTACAAATTACAAATAAAAGATACAAAGCAATATTGAAATAAAATCCTATAAAATGTAATGCTACTTTATCATGACAAAATCACAAAGTACGATGGTACATACAAATATGTATGAACAGTACGAGCCATATGCATGGGGATTGTAAATATAAACTAGATGTAGCTTTGATCTAGAATAGATAGATCGTAGATATAGCTTAGATTTAGAGGGTCAGTAGTTAATATAACTAGTGGTTGCTTTACATAACATCAAAATAAAAATCATTGATGGAAGTAGCACATACCCACATAATCTCTTCTTTTCTCCATTTCAAATGGCAAACAAATGTGATGCTGAGCAATGACTGACAATAGGGTTCTTTACATATAGCAAACATGCATATTAAATGTTCCATGAATTTTGATGGCTTACCTACAACTTTGTGAAAGTTGACGAAACCATATTGTTTTGGTTCTACTTCAATGGCTTTGTCCTAACTTCTCCAAGAAGTTTATACCAAGGTGAAGTATTGGAGAGTCGATTTGAAGTTTCAACAATATTTTGCCAATTTTTGACGATTTTTAGATCCTATTGTTGCTAGTCACCAAACATGATAATGTTAGGGTGGTAACATAAAAGTAGTGCTATTTTAAGCATTGAAAGATTAAATTTTAATCGAGAAGTCCTACATGTATCCGATCTATGTTTTGAAAACAAACCATGTTCTTGACGTGTTTAAAACATGTTGGAGGTGTGCTCGGGAAGCACTTATGTCACACACGTGTCTTGCACGATGTTGCTGGTTTGAAGTGTTGTGCCTCAAATTATCGGTTACAATGGAAGTCTTTGAACTATCGAATACGTTGTTTGTTCATTTCAACTTTCATTCTACTAGCCTATATATTCATAAATTTCAACCTTATTAACTTCAATCCCTGTCTTTGATCTTATAGACCTTAATAGTCCTTCACTCTCATACAAACATCCTTCATATATATAAGAAAAACAAATTTATTACCTAAATATATCTACATACAATGTTTCAAAAAACAGTTCATGCGGCCGCTTATGCTGTTAGGACCTTTGACCTACCACATATGGGAATTCAGTGTCTAAAACGAACCATGGCCGCATATAAGGCCACATAGACGCATATAAGGCCGATAAATCCCCGATATTTGAATGGTCAAACTGCTCAGCTGGTAATTTTTCAACGTAACCCTCTATTCTTCATGTAACTAAATCTACCACCTACGTTCAACCTACCATCCGCTTCTATTTCCTCTTTTTTACATTACATTCATCTATGGCTGTTATACATTTAGCTCATTATTGCATATTTGTATATATTTAATTTGAGTTTGATTGCATATTTTCATGGTTGCATCTAAAATATGTAATTGTGCAAATTAAATATGAAAGTATGTGATTATTGTATATCTATATAGATATAATAATAAAAAATAATAAAATCCAAAACCACATATACTCCCGCATTCCGCACATCAAGGAAGAAAATGTCCGATTTCCACGCCGTTTCGGTAGCCACAGAAACAGAAATTTCGACAAATTTCGACGGAAATTTCGACAGATGCATTCCTGGCGTTTCGACGACCAAATGGTCGAATTATTTAGCGAAATTTTTCCAGAACAATCTACTAGTGTAGATCTACTCAAATATGCAATAATATTTCATATTGGATAAGTGAGGGGGTGGGGCTCCTCATGTGTGAGAGAAGGAAGCTGAACAATTTCGATGGCCATTTCGATGGAGATTTTGAGGTCAATTGAATGGCGAAATGAATGAATAGTCATCATAGTTTGCAAGCACAATATATAGACTTAAAGACAAATTTATGGAAACATATCATGATCTAGGATGGTAGGACCTCTCAGTAGGATGACATGATGTAGTACATAAATAATGTCGCGGTGGTATGTGAGTACTGAGGTTTATGCATCTAGTTGAACCATGATGGTTGTCATCCTCCTTGTTAATTATACCTACATATTGGCTCATGTTTTTTTTGTTTTATACAAGCATAGATATGTCTCACTATTAATCTCCATATGCTTACAAGTGATAAAATACATACTAATGGATTAACTCAAGCTTTGTTCATCGTCGTGTGCTTTTGTAGCGAGAGCCTATAGGAGGCAATCATGTAGTTAGAGATGTGATTGATAATGGCATACATACAAAATATGTCGATAGTCATGCTAATTTTGCCCACTATAACATAAATCATGTGACCTCAAAAATGAAATTTAGTGGGTCATCATAGTCATAGATATCACTCCCACACACATTTTTAAATATTTCCTTTGTAGATCTTTATAGAAGTGAGAGAAATAGGAGAGAGAGATAGAATTAGGTTAGGAAGAGAAGAAACATAACTTAGATTGCCCTTAACAGGCCCAAAGAATCACATAGTAAAATCTACAGACATCGTACCCCATTTCTCGAAATAATAGATGTATTTTTCGAAATTTCGTCGAAATGCGGACCAAATGTGCCTTTTTTTCATCGAAATTTACCTAATTTCGTCGAAATTCGAAATAATTGTCGAAATTTTAATTTTTTCTGGTGAAATTCCCTACGTACATACATGTAAGGCCATTTCTATGTCCGATCGTTGGCGGCATCGAAATAATTAGCGAAAGTTCGCCAATTTCGACGAAATTTTGAACATTGCCGCACATACTCTGTTCAATGACCTCTCCGAATGTAAAACTGATAACAACAAATTTTGTGACGTTTTTGCCCTTTATTCTGTTATCAAAACTACCCTTTTCTGCTATTTTCCTCTATTTTATTAGCATTTTCGCAATAATTGGCCAAGCGACGCTCTTATTCCAATTTTTCCTATCTTTTACAGGGTTTTCCTCGTTTTTGTGCAATAAGGCCGATTCCGGCCCACAATAAGTCTAAGCCCGTCTCGACCTTCCTGACGCCCGATACAACCCAGCCCGACAGGGGCTGGGCGACACAAGAATGATCGGCGGAGAAGGGCGCCTTGCGAAAGGGACGTACCGGCCGACACACCTTCTACCCGACAGGGAGCCAAAGCCGCTCGACGACCCAGATCGTCGAACGACACGACCACCCACCGGCAGGCGTGCCGCCCACCACGTGACCAATAGCCAGCACCTCGCGCCGAGATATGCCTGTATCGGCCATCCACATCCATCGACCGGCGTATAAGGGAGCTACGTGGCGCTTCGAGCACCATGTTTTCTCATCAACCGGCTGACTATAAATAACAGCTACAGGAAGCCGAAAAGACAGGTTGGATAGGTCGGGACGGCTTGCCAGTTCACAGTTCGGACAGTTGGGGACTTGAGCTATCTGCGAGAGAAGTGCGAGAGCAACCGTATCGTGCCCCAGTGCTCGTACCGGGCGACACTAGGTGAGCTCTTCCTCATCCCGAGAGGGAGAGGATCGGTTCACCTAGGACTGTACTGGACGACACTGAGGGCCGATATCGGCCGATGTAGATACGCGACACGAGTGCCTGACAGCAATGCCCGACAGTAGTATATGTAAATCCTTGGCTGACACGATACCGAAACCGATACGCTCTCCCCGTCAGTCGTGCCGCCTGAGAGGGTGTGCCGCCCGACATGAGCGTATCGGCCAGGGTCTTCGAACGATATAGTCGTCCATCAGGCGTGCCATCCGAGAGTTCGTGCCGCCCGACACGGCTGTACCGGGATAGGTCCCTGGACGGTATCGGGCTGGGAGTAGTAGTAGTCTGTCGCCCTTCTACATCAAGAAGGCGACATCTATCTTTAATTCTGTTATTTAAATTCTTAGCTTATGCATTGTATTAAGACCCTTTTTGCTGATGGAATTAGAAATGCCTAATTGCAATTTGTTTAATGCTTAGTGCCTTATGATTGGATAACTGCTGTGTTGGATATCTGAACTCTAGTTTGCATGTTTTGGATCGCGTTTTGCTTAGCTACCGAATCGTCTTTCCCGTCGCAACAACTTCGAGAGTTGGGTTGTGGCTCTAGTGTTCGGTCCGATTCTGGAGTACGAGAGTGCCCGGAACGGAGTTGTTTTAGTATCATTCCACTCTAACTTGAGCCCTGCAACCTCGAGAGGGGTGTTGATGCTTGGTTAGAGGCACCCGCTCTGAGAGGAGGGGTGCAGGGTGATACTGCTACTGCTTGTCTTACTGAAGTCTTGTCCCTTGCATTACGCCTTAAACTGCAGTTTATCTTTCTATTTTCTATCGCATGAAAATTCCTAAAAACTGCTAAATGACAAAATCTTAATCTTTCTTGTAGCTCCAGTTGGAGATAGTTTTCTTTGATTTAATCGTGACATCTTGTTGTTCTCTTTGGGAATTTTAATATCTCTTTATACCCACTGGAGTGTAGAGTGTCGATTCAGAGTCGTCAACACAACCCACCTTGTCCCTGTGTTTGACCCCGTATGACTACTTCGACCCCGTAAACAAAGTTGCGGGGGCCTAGAAGGATTCGGGTTATAAATGCGAAGGCTCGACTACCTCAAATACGCCTCCAATTTTAGGACGCGCGATTTAGGCCGGTCAACTTTCTGGCGCCGTTGCCGGGGACAAGGCAAATGGCACTGTTGACGAATCCGAATCCACTAACTACACTCCCGTGCCTCAAGCTTAGAAATAGGCTTGACATCACTTCTTTTTCTTTTTCTTTTTCTTTTACTCTAAGCATTATTCTTTACCCCAATTATAATTTTCTAAACATGATTTTTATGCGGTTTTCAGGTACTCTGATCTACTGAACACCGAGACTGTCAACCATGCCTCGTTGTGAGCAACCCCTTTCTGAGGGCGAATGTCAGAGCCAAAGCGATAAAGCGACCCGACCTAATTGGGTTGGTCAGCTTTCCGCCTACATAAAAAGACAGGACACCATCATCAACCAGCTGGTACAGGGGACGCTTACCAACCCTGGATCTCTGAATTCCATGCAACACCAGACGGCGAGTCTGCAGATGCGCCAATGGGAGGTCGATCAACGACTGTCTCAAATGGCTGCTCTGATGAAGAACCCTGCAGGAAAAATGCTCCCTCACCCTAAAACTGCAGTAATGGCAGTGCTTAGATCAGGAAAGACGGTAGAGCGCGCTGATGAAGCCCCACCGGAACCTAAGCAAGGGCCCAAGGATGCCGTTCCAGCAGGAGATGGAGGTAGGCCTGCAGAAGCCGAAGAGCCTGCGCCGAGACTGTCCGATGAGCCATCTGGTGGGAGGAATCCTTATGCTCCCAGGGTACCGTTCCCGTACAAGCTGATCAAGGCAAATCTGAAAAAGCGGCACGAAAGGTTCATGGACTCGATCAGGAAGCTGCATCTTGAAGTCCCCTTCCTTGATGCTTTAGAGGAGATGCCCACATACGCCAAGTTTCTCAAAGATCTAATAATGAAGAAAAGAAGGGGGGGAAGGATAGAGACAGTGTACCTGGCCTCTACTTCCTCTGCCTTCGTAAAGCCCAGCTTGCCGACTAAGAGAAGGGATCCCAGAGCTTTCACGATCCCATTCGCCATCGGGGACAATGTCGAGCGGAAGGGTCTGGCGGACTTGGGAGCAAGCATCAGCCTCACGCCCTTAAGTTTCGCGCAAAGGATGGGCTTGACCGACATGGTTCGAACCAATATGCGGATTGAACTGGCGGATCACTCTTTCAAAAGACCTGTAGGCATTGTCGAAGATGTGCCGATTAGGGTCGGTGATTTCTTTATTCCCTGCGACATCGTCGTCATCGACGCAGCTGAAGATCCCAGATGTCCGATCATCTTCGGACGCCCTTTCTTGGCAACGGGGAGGGCGCTGATTGATGTCTCTGAAGGGATAATCACCTTGAGGGTTGGAAACAGCCACATGGACTTCAAGATGAAGGAAATCATGAGAGGTCCATCCCTGTCTGAATCAGCCTGTTTTGCGGATAGCTACAATAAATTCTGCGAGGAAATAGAGGAGGATATCCGGACAGTAGATCCCCTCGCGAGAGCAATAAGCTGTCAGGATCTCGACTTCGAAAATCCCGAGGTCGTGAAGCATCTCGACATTTTCAACCTTTCTGACAAAGACTTTCAAGAAGAAGAGGAGGAGGTGAACTCTGCGAAGTATGCCTCCCTTGAAGGAGAACCTCAGGAGGAGACACCCAGAGCAAAGCCGGATTTAAAAGCGTTACCTGAGGGACTGAAGTATGAATTTTTAGATGAAGAACAGAGGAACCCAGTCATCGTAAATGCAGATCTTTCAAGCAATCAGCTGGACCGGCTCCTTGAGGAGTTAAGACTCCACAGGGGGGCTACAGGATATTCCGTAGATGATATCAAAGGCCTTAGCCCCGCCCTTTGCATGCATCGCATCAACTTGGATGAGTCTGCCAAGCCCCTGGTCCAACCCCAGAGGAAGCTGAATCAGATGCTCAAGGAGGTCGTCAAGAAAGAGGTAATAAAGCTTAGGGACGCGGGGTTCATTTACCCAATTAGCGACAGCAACTGGGTAAGCCCGATCCACGTAGTACCCAAGAAAGGCGGAATGACTGTGGTTAAGGGTGAGAAGGGTGACGAAGTGGCGGTAAGGACCGTCACCGGTTGGCGAATGTGCATTGATTACCGAAAGCTAAATCAGGCTACAAAAAAGGATCATTTTTCGCTACCTTTTATTGACCAAGTTCTTGAAAGATTAGCGCATCACGATTATTTTTGTTTTCTTGATGGCTTTTCAGGATTTTACCAGGTACCCATATTACCCGACGACCAGGAGAAAATGACGTTCACCTGCCTTTACGACACTTATGCCTTTAGAAGGATGCCCTTCGGACTCTGCAACGCCCCCGCCACCATTCAAAGATGCATGATATCAATGTTCTCAGATTTTCTAGAAGACATCGTGGAAGTTTTCATGGACGACTTCTCCGTCTATGGAAAGGACTTCGATAGCTGTCTGAAGAACCTGTCGTTAGTACTTCAAAGGTGCGAGGAAAACAGCCTGGTCCTGAACTGGGAAAAATGTCATTTCATGGTGCGGGAGGGCATCGTTCTAGGGCATAAGATCTCAAAGCACGGGATCGAGGTGGATACCAGCAAAATTGAAGCTATATCTAAGCTTCCTCCACTAAATTCTGTCACGGGGATAAGAATCTTCCTCGGGCACGCCGGATATTACCGAAGATTCATCAAGGACTTCTCAAAGATTTCCAAACCATTGTCCAATCTTCTGGTAAAGGATGCTGAATTTGTTTTCTCTAACGATTGTCTCAGTGCTTTTCAGGCCCTGAAAAATGCTTTAGTATCACCACCTATCCTTCAAGCGCCAGATTGGGGTTTACCCTTTGAGCTAATGTACGACGCTAGAGACTACGCAGTGGGAGCAGTCCTGGGGCAAAAGAAAGATAAAAAGCACCATGTGATTTGCTACGCAGTCGCACGTTGGACGAAGCACAGGTAAACTACACAACCACCGAGAAGGAAATGCTCGCGGTTGTCTTCGCGTTTGACAAGTTCAGGTCGTATCTCGTTGGATCAAAGGTCAAAGTATACACGGATCATGGGGCAATAAAATACTTAATGCAAAAGAAAGACGCAAAACCCAGATTGTTGAGATGGGCCTTGTTGCTCCAAGAGTTCGATCATGAAATTATCGACAAGAAAGGTGCGGAAAATGTGGTCGCAGACCACCTATCGAGGATAGTGGCTGAGAGACAGAGAGGGCCACAGATCGATGACGACTTTGCCGACGAAGCTCTCATGATGGCCGAAGCTCAAGAAGAAGGTTTGCCCTGGTTTGCAGACATCTGCAATTTCCTCGCTTGTGGAGAGCTGCCTCCTGACATCACCTACAATCAAAAGAAGAAGCTATTCGCGGATGCCAAGAATTATTACTGGGATGATCCTCTCCTATTCAGAAGATGCGCAGACAACTTATACAGGAGGTGCATCCCGGAAGAAGAAACTGCTGATATCCTGAAGGGATGCCACGCCTCCCCCTATGGTGGACACCTGGGTAGCGAGAGAACAGCGGCAAAAGTACTACAATCAGGTTTCTACTGGCCCTCCTTATTTAAAGATGTTGCACGATTTGTAAAGGTTTGCAAAGAGTGCCAGTCAATGGGAAATATAGGGCGGAGGAATGAAATGCCGATGGCAAGCTGGATCGAAGTGGAAATATTTGACGTATGGGGGATTGATTACATGGGGCCGTTTCCCCCATCCCAGGGATATCAATACATACTAGTGGCAGTAGACTATGTGTCGAAATGGGTAGAGGCGGTAGCCACCCAAACATGAGACGCCAAGTCGGTTATCAAGCTTTTTGAGAAGACCATCTTTCCCCGTTTCGGTATACCGCGCACCGTAATAAGCGACGGCGGGTCACACTTCGGAGAAAGGCAGTTCGAAGCGCTCCTACGCAAGTATGGAGTAAAACATAAGATCGCTACGCCCTACCACCCACAGACGTCGGGGCAGGTAGAGGTCTCAAACAGACAGATCAAGCGGATATTAGAAAAGACTTTCAGCCACACACGGAAGGACTGGTCTATGAAACTTTACGACGCATTGTGGGCCTACCGTACTGCTTACGAGACGCCCATTGGAACCACCCCCTACCGTCTTATATACGGAAAATCCTGCCATCTGCCTTTGGAACTAGAACACAAGGCCCTTTGGGCGATCAAGTTCCTAAATATGGATCTAGACAAAGCAGGAGAAAAGAGGTTTTTACAGCTTCAAGAGCTCGAAGAGCTGAGGATTCACGTCTACGAGAATGCAAAGATTTACAAAGAAAGAACAAAAATGTGGCATGATGCCCACCTTAGGAGAAAGGATGTGAGCGAAGGGGATAAGGTCCTGTTATTCAAGTCCTCCATCCGTCTTTTTCCTGGGAAATTACAGACAAGATGGTCGGGACCATTTTCTGTGGCAAAGATATACCCATCAGGAATGATGGAGCTCCGCGACAAGGATGACCCGACCAAGATCTTCAAGGTGAACGGGCACAGAGTAAAAAGGTTTTATGAGGACGAAGCTTTTGTCAGGAAAGCAGAAATTGACTTACTGGATGTGGGTACAACCGAAGAGCCTACACCAGTCGAGCTGGCGACGGAAACTTCAGCGCTCCTCGGGAGGCAGCCCGAGTCATAGATTAGGATACATTTATTTTCTTTGTAAAAACAACCATTATGGACTGTAATAAGGCCCGAGTCAGTACATGCGCACGTGTGCTGACTCTTTGTTTTAAGGGCCATTACTGTGTTTTGCGGAGCATTGAGGAGTAATACCATCTGAGGTAAGAGATCCTTCTCTATACCAATGATGTTTTACCTTGCAATGGCCTTTTACTTCACACAGGTTTAGTTTTGGCCTTTTGACCACCCGCTTTTCTACCGTGTCGACCAGCTGGGCGCAGAACCGCTTGTATCGGGCAGCCTCACCCCGGGCATCGCAAGGGCAGTGGATGACCCTTGGACTGCCCGAGGGGACTGCGCGTCTCGAGAATAGCGTGACTAAAACGCCCGACGCGCGCCATGTTTTGCACGTTTTACCCCCAGCTGGGTTCTCTATAAATCGCGTGGAGGTTTCTTCGTGTCGGGCTATCATTTTCTCCTTTTTGCCACTGGGAACGCATGCAGTGATCCTCCCTTTTGCTCGTGTGTCGGCCATCTTGCCTTCGCCCTAGTATCGGGCGATGCCTCCTGAGAGCAAAGGTATAGCCCGACACACCTTTTGCCCGACACGTTATCACTCGCCCGACACAGGTTTTGTATCGTGTGAGGCGTATCAACCAGCTTGTTGTTTTCTTACCGAACGACATGGCTTGTCGCCCGATAGGGTTGTAGACCGACACGTTTATCGGCCGATAACCCTGTCGCCCGACGCCAATATCTCTTATCGAGATGCTTATCGGGTTCTCATGACCTGCATATTTTCTATTGCCCGACATGCTTTCGCGCGTAACGCCGGTCGATAGCGTTTTCCCGATGTTTCGTATCGGGCATCATGCTTCTCACGGTGACGTCATGTTTTCGCTTCATGTGACCTCGAATCGCCGACACACCTGTGTCGGGCGTCGAGCCTTATCGCGCGACAACATCGTGTCGTCCGATCGCTTATCGCCCAGTTTTAATAAGTTTTCTTTCTTTTCATCTTGTTTTTGCCTAACGGATGAATAAATACATTTTAAATAACATGTATGGCTTGTATGGAGCAAACCACCTACTGTGCCAGCAATCACGGCGCAGGGATCAGCAACAACCGTCAGGCAGAAACGACAACAACAATGGAAGGGAAGATTCCTCTTGATTTGGTAGCTCCAATAGCGAGTCGCCTAGCTATGAGTGCGGCAACCAAGGCCTCCGAACAAGTTCGAGGCACCCTGGTTCCGCCCTCTTAAGGGAGAGGGCCCACCCTGACTACACACTCCTGGGAACTAAACTAGGGATAGATAATCAACCCCTTGTTTATGTTCACAACAGAGATGTGAAGAAAGGGGGAGCCAGAAGTGAATTTTGAGGGTTTCGCTCCAGCTCAACCGCTACATCGCCAAAGCGAACCCGCTAGACAACCTCCCAATGGCATGCTGCAACTTCGTAGGAGCATTTTGCAGCACATCAGAAAGCTAACCCTCACTGGCTAAGCTTTACATCACTTTTGCTTTCTTCTCTACTCTGGGACAGAGTAGAAAGTAAGTTTGGGGGGGTATGCTAGTGAGGGAGGTATAAATTTTTTATCTCTTCAAGCTTTCTACGATATTCATTCTCTTTTACCTGATGTGCCCTTATAGCTCCCTGTATATCTGATGTACGCATGCATGCCATATAAAAAAAAACTTACAAAAATCTTTCCTTTGCAAATTTCTGTCCCTATGCATATGTACAAAGTTGCTATAATAATAAAAACCTGTTGTGACTTCTTGCAAAGTTTACTTTCTGTATATTTAACGAGTTACAAGTTCTGTCATATCTTTCTGATAATTTTGTCTCAAACAAACAAAAGATTGTGCCTTACCATCCAAAAATTTTCGAAAAATAATAATCTCGCAAACAGCTAAGAGACGAGTATGGAGAAGGAAAAAGCTGCCCAAACAACAGATATCTCTTGTGTCTTCCCTTACCCAGCAAAAATCCCAAAAAGAGAAAGAAGCCTTATGAGCGTGAATAAAAGTATGAGAGTTGTGCCCAATAAAATAAAAGAAAAAAAAATATATATACACCCTTGTTTTCCAAAAAGTACCCATCTTTAGGCATGGTAGATCCGGGGCAGTGGTACGTAGGATGTGAAATCACTGCTCTAAAGCCAACTGGCTTAGACTGCAGGGACCACTTGCCCGTTAACGGACCCTTACCTGGATGGACTGATGGGAAACAAGAAGAAAAAACCCAAAAAGCCTTAGCCTACCCTATACACAACTTTCTGCCCTTAAAATAAAGCTGTTTGGTGTGGAAGCTAACTTCAGAATCATACACCATAGTCTCGCTGAAGCTGTGGAGAAGAAAAATTTTACTTAAATAATAAGGCAAGTAGGGCAAGGTCTTTTGTTCGCATTAAGACAGCGTTACCTCCAAGACATCGCAAATCTTGTGCTACCCTTTAGCCTTAAAGTTTTGCTTTGCAAGAAGAAGCAACACAAAGTCTAGTTTAAATATTGATTGAGGACAATCAAAAAGCTAAGTTTGGGGGAGTTGATAACAACAAATTTTGTGATGTTTTTGCCCTTTATTCAGTTATCAAAACTACCCTTTTCTGCTATTTTCCTCTATTTTATTAGCATTTTCGCAATAATTGGCCAAGCGACGCTCTTATTCCAATTTTTCCTATCTTTTACAGGGTTTTCCTCGTTTTTGTGCAATAAGGCCGATTCCGGCCCACAATAAGTCTAAGCCCGTCTCGACCTTCCTGACGCCCGATACAACCCAGCCCGACAGGGGCTGGGCGACACAAGAATGATCGGCGGAGAAGGGCGCCTTGCGAAAGGGACGTACCGGCCGACACACCTTCTACCCGACAGGGAGCCAAAGCCGCTCGACGACCCAGCTCGTCGAACGACACGACCACCCACCGGCAGGCGTGCCGCCCACCACGTGACCAATAGCCAGCACCTCGCGCCGAGATATGCATGTATCGGCCATCCACATCCATCGACCGGCGTATAAGGGAGCTACGTGGCACTTCGAGCACCATGTTTTCTCATCAACCGGCTGACTATAAATAACAGCTACAGGAAGCCGAAAAGACAGGTTGGATAGGTCGGGACGGCTTGCCAGTTCACAGTTCGGACAGTTGGGGACTTGAGCTATCTGCGAGAGAAGTGCGAGAGCAACCGTATCGTGCCCCAGTGCTCGTACCGGGCGACACTAGGTGAGCTCTTCCTCATCCCGAGAGGGAGAGGATCGGTTCACCTAGGACTGTACTGGACGACACTGAGGGCCGATATCGGACGATGTAGATACGCGACACGAGTGCCTGACAGCAATGCCCGACAGTAGTATATGTAAATCCTTGGCTGACACGATACCGAAACCGATACGCTCTCCCCGTCAGTCGTGCCGCCTGAGAGGGTGTGCCGCCCGACATGAGAATATCGGCCAGGGTCTTCGAACGATATAGTCGTCCGTCAGGCGTGCCGTCCGAGAGTTCGTGCCGCCCGACACGGCTGTACCGGGATAGGTCCCTGGACGGTATCGGGCTGGGAGTAGTAGTAGTCTGTCGCCCTTCTACATCAAGAAGGCGACATCTATCTTTAATTATGTTATTTAAATTCTTAGCTTATGCATTGTATTAAGACCCTTTTTTCTGATGGAATTAGAAATGCCTAATTGCAATTTGTTTAATGCTTAGTGCCTTATGATTGGATAACTGCTGTGTTGGATATCTGAACTCTAGCTTGCATGTTTTGGATCGCGTTTCGCTTAGCTACCGAATCGTCTTTCCCGTCGCAACTACTTCGAGAGTTGGGTTGTGGCTCTAGTGTTTGGTCAGATTCTGGAGTACGAGAGTGCCCAGAACGGAGTTGTTTTAGTATCATTCCACTCTAACTTGAGCCTTGCAACCTCGAGAGGGGTGTTGATGCTTGGTTAGAGGCACCCGCTCTGAGAGGAGGGGTGCAGGGTGATACTTCTACTGCTTGTCTTACTGAAGTCTTGTCCCTTGCATTACGCCTTAAACTGCAGTTTATCTTTCTATTTTCTGTCGCATAAAAATTCCTAAAAACTGCTAAATGACAAAATCTTAATCTTTCTTGTAGCTCCAGTTGGAGATAGTTTTCTTTGATTTAATCGTGACATCTTGTTGTTCCCTTCGGGAATTTTAATATCTCTTTATACCCACCGGAGTGTAGAGTGTCGATTCAGAGTCGTCAACACAACCCACCTTGTCCCTGTGTTCGACCCCGTATGACTACTTCGACCCCATAAACAAAGTTGCGGGGGCCTAGAAGGATTTGGGTTATAAATGCGAAGGCTCGACTACCTCAAATACGCCTCCAATTTTAGGACGCGCGATTTAGGCCGGTCAACAACACATACCGGTTTTTTAAACTGTCTATATTTAAGGATTATACATGAAAATAAGGAATGAATTCCGTCATTTTGATGCCCAAATGGCCAAGAAACTATTTTCTGAAACATCTATCAAAACATCTACAAGTTTCTATTTATGGACCACAGAAATGACATCAAAATCGGATATGTTTATTTATGCTTGGTGCTAATTATCTGGAAGAAAAATATACTTGCCAAAAAGGTTTGGTGGTCTAGGCCTCTTCTATAAGCATTGTCAATTTCAATTTTTTAGCAGAATGATTTTGAAGGCTTAAAATTGGGAACGGGACTTGGTCTAAATGTTATCGTTTCAATGAAAAGCAGAAGAAACTTTTCATCCCGCTTGTTCTGAATCATAGCCATACTAGCTCCGGAGTATATGATGGAAAAATTATCTCTCACTTGGCCCTGGGAAAAGGCAATCAGATCAGATTCCTGGAAGACGGAGGTGAAAAGTCCCCTATCAAATCTGGCCTTACCAACCTCTTTATGATAATGATAATACATATCAGCCTATGGTTACTCATCTGTCTAATGAAGCTACAAAAGGATGGGTTTTGGTCATTGGAGGCCTAGCTAAGGAGCAAGACACAATGTACTTGCTTCTGAAGAAAGTGGGAGACTTCAAATGAGTTACAAGCTAGGAAGCATGGACACTTCTAGGAAGCTCCATGTCCATGTCAGGTAGGGATGAAAATATTAACAGTAACATCCACATCCGATCCGTCTCCAGACCGCTCCGCACCATTTGCAACCAGTTTCTTTAACATCCATTGCAAACCGGATACTCACATGGACATCCAATTTCACGGATTGGAGGAGTGGCTGTCCACGTCATCCATAAACTTTGTTAACAAGCGACTTCCAGTGTTGCACCCCCTTCGGCCTTGAATCTTCTCTCTCTTATACCCCACATCAACCATCCTCAACCCTGATCAGTCCTAGGGAACAATGCCTCAACCCCAACCTCCTCTCCTCCCTTGCTGAGATCTGCCTTGATGCATCCTCAGTGCCGTCACCTCCATAGCTCCTGACCGGTGAGGGCAAATACTCCACATGGCATGGGACCGTGCAACCCCGTAAGAGCGCTGCCAGCAACTGTCCATCAGCCTATGCAACATTTTCAACAACCTCCTCTCCCTGCTGATGACCACCGTTGTTGCAGTTACTGACCACGCTGTTGTTGCCGATTTAAGTACAAGATTATGCTCTCTTCTTGCCAGTTTGTGCATTTGCTGAGTGCCATGCGAAGGGATTGATGGTTTTGTACATGAACGAGCTTGACAGAGCCCCCCCCTCCCATATAACTTCATGGTGCTTGTGAGGTCCTAGGTCACAGACCCTGTGGTTGGGAGGAGGAAGTTGCTGCAGACCGGGAAACTCATGGCGGCCAAGGCGAAAAGGTTGAGATTTGTATGTACATGCCACCGTAGGGAGCCAGGGATTGTGGAGGTCTATAGGAGGTGAGCCGAATGGCAAGGGAACTGACTGTCGCAGGGAACACAACTAGATATTATTAGTTGGATGATAGCATGCAGTCCTCGATGAGCTCCTTGGCAATGACTCTGCGGAGAACCACTCAGGCAGCATGCTTGTCGGAGTCCCATGGAAGAAGAAAGGGAGTGACGTACACTGGAGCAAAATTTCAAAGAAATCCGTCCAGGTTCATGTGCTTAGAAGAAAGTTTAGCATATTAATTGTCTATGTGAATTGAAGAGGTGATGTTATAATTAGTCGCTAGTACATTTTCTACAGAGCATAAAACTACTATCTACGAGGATTGGTTATCTGGATGACATGGGTTATCCATGGTCATCCGATCTTTATCATCCGTTCCACCTACCTGCTAATGCTACGGATATCCACTGATCATTAAGCTAAAGGATTCAGATAGAAGATGGATGGTGGATATGGAGATCCGTAAATTGCCATCCCTAATGTCAGGCACATTTTGGACACAAACGCTTCCTAGACACATCCCAAACATTTTGGACACAACCATGGTCCTTTCCATTTTGGTCTTTTTATGCACCCCGAACACAACTTGACACAGTCCAAAGACTCCGCGGATACCATTGCAACCATGGTGCAAGATTTCGACTTCGTGTTGACTTTGCCAGGTGTGGAAGTGGAAGTTTCTAGAAACTTCAAGGAAGTTTCGAGGAAGTTTAGACACAAACTTTGATAAACGTCGATGTCGTTTTTAAAAGAAATGATGTGAATTTGAAGGAAACTTTGATTGAAGACTTCAAATTATTCTATACCTCTTTCTTATCTATGCTAATTTAATAAAAAAACACGATTTACGACTCTCTAGCCCTACTTAGGTTGATAATACAATGAAATTCTTGCAAGGGTCAAACGTGCAATACACATTATGTATTCTATACAATATACAGTAAATAATAGTTACATCACCCTCTCTAGGAATGAGTGGCAACAACAAACATAGGATATATTAGAAGTTGTGAAGAAGGCTGGAGGCGACATGTATGCCTTATATGGCCACTAGGGCACTACTTAGGATTAATGTTCTGGGCCGTCTCAACTTCGCCAACTCCGAGGGAACTTTGACAACTTCAGAGAAGTTGAGACGAAAATACACACAATAAGCCCGAAGTTTGGACGATGTCAAAGTATTTGGTATTCGACTTCGCCTATGGTTGAATTTCAAAACTTCGGTGAATCTTCGCCCAACTTCGACCAATTTGTGTTACATGATTGCAACATCAGCTGCTGCTACAGTATCCTTTTCTCAGAGTGCAGATTCTGAATCACAGTCAGTGTTTATGTCTTTTTCTTCTATGCTAGTCAGTGTTTATGTCTCATCATTGAGGATATGTAACATAAAACTGAGTTCTAATTAAGGTTGCAAACCGATCTATTAAGAAAAATCAATGCGTAAAATCTAATCTGATTTAGACACCATGAGTAACATTATAGTCTAATGAATTGGTTAACCGAGTAATGAGAACTCATGTATATACTCTGAAAAATGTACCATATTTACTAAAAATTGCAACATGTTTAGTTTTTGCCTTCAAATTGTTTCTACTACACTCACAAAACTCACACATTCATATTTAAATAATATAATACATACATTTGTACATAATTTCGGTTAATTTTTGAAAGAATTTTGTTCATACATACACACACATATATATGTATTAAAAAACATTCAGTTAATTTGCCGACAAGGAGTGGCTCAAGTAGTCAAGCACGGTGTCCCCTAACAAAGGGTCCCGGGTTCGAATCCCAATTGCTGCCTTGATTTACCACCCTCCAGGGCGTTTGGCCTCCGCCACGGGTGTGGAAGAGGCAGGGGGGAGAAATCTTTCTCTCTTAATCCCATATATGTATTAAAAAATATTTCCCTCTCACCCACTGCGGTATCTATGTCCTATATTTCAGAAAATTGCCATGTCTCGTGTGCGTGTCAGTGTCCGCTTCCATTCTAGAAATGTGTCAGTGCTTCCTTAATCACAAGGGAAAACAACTTGTATTAAGATGGGTGGCTAAGTGAAGAATTTCTGCCGGATCTCATGAAAATTGCTTCTAGCAGTGGGGTTGAAAAGCCCATTGCTGGGGAAGTCTGGAAATCTTTGATTCCCTTAAAAGTCAAACATTGCAACATTGCAATTTAACAAACTGCTAACTATGGATGATAATGTAGGATTCAGGGTACTTGAAACTTTTTTATTTTTTAGTAATCAATAAACTGCTTAAGGGGTTCACAGGCCTACATGTTGTATTTATAAGGATAATAAGGATCTTACACAAAGAATATCGACTTGTCTGTGCCGCACCACACATGAGTGAAAGAATATCAAAACTAATTATGACACTAAGTTGCCTTGGATGTCCCTCATCACGAAACTTAAATCTCTGACGTTGTCGGGATTGCCTGCATTGCTTTGTTCACCGCTGTTTGCATCTCCATCACCTGCAGAAGAGAAGAAATCGGAATGGATTCTCTTGAACTACACCAGGACCCTCAAAAGTGTCGTGTCCTCTTCCATTCTTCGTTAATCTTCATCTTGGGCTGGAATCTAAAATAGGTGTAGTGCTTGATGTGTATGGGGCGTTGTTGATCCTCTTCCCTCTTCCACACATTGGGTGAGTCATCCACGATCACGGCTGCCCCCGCTGGGCTCGACAACACGTCCAACGCCTTGATCTCGCGCACGGTCCTGTCCTCTGAAGACCCGGCGTTGTGCTTGATGTCGTCGAAGAAGAACATCCGACCTTGCGGTTCGAGCACCCGGGCCATCACGTCCGCGTACTCCCGGTTCCGGAGGGTGTATACGTAGATGTCGTATAAGGGTTGGAGTACCTCCAGAAACTCGTGCACGTGCGGCCACAATTTGGTTATGAACCCTAAGTCACGCAACATGTGGATATCGTTCTGTTGTTTTTTGCCGCCGTGGACGGGCTGAGGAGGTCTTTGCTGTAAGGGAGAGAGTTGAGGAGGGTATTGTCGAGGTCGAGGACGAGTACGAGCCGCCGCTGATTCATGACGTCGTCCATGGTGTATTGGCCGGTGGTCAGATCTAACAGGCGCAGACCCTGCGACGTATTTGCCGGCGGATGGCGCCCTTGATCGTCTTGTCTTCCTCCATGCTTGTCCTTTTGGAGTTTGGTGAGTATGGCACCCACGATTCCTAAGACGCAAGTGAATCCACATGTGTCTATTTCCTTGATTACATCCAGCAGCGTCGGCGGTGGCCTGGAAGACGACTCTGTGGGATTTGCGCAGTGGACATTGTTGTCGGTCATCTGACAGACACAACGAGCACGTTGGGGCTACGACAGAGTCTCCGGATCTCGTAAGCCAAAGAGGGGAGCAATCGTGAGTCTCCGGTTAAGGAGTCAGGGACGAGCGCGACATCGGGCTGTGCAGGGCTTTTAGTCCCACACAAATACCTAGGGGCACATTAGAAAAATAATCCTATCTTATGTAAAAGCTCTTAATTATAACACACATCTTTTGTAGGAATGTTCTCGTACTCATCCATTGCAATATAAAACTACATGCTTAATTTACTATTAATTCTAACACACCGAATCACAAAGGGTTTCGGGTACTTGAAACTGCCCGTGCAATCTGTGAAAACTAGGATGATTTGCTGAATATTATTCAGTAAATGCATCGTCATGTGATAAATCTGGATGGTAACATATGACGTTCTGGTCTTAGCATTCCACTTGAAGATGATTTTTAAATGGCCATTTGATAGAGAAAATAAGGGTCTTTTATTATACTTATTGTCAATTTCTCTTTTGGTATCTAGCAGAGAGAACAATTAGTTTCTTTTCTGGGTCTATATACCTGTTAATCACATATCAACTGAAATTATAATGCCATCATAGTTGTTGAGTCAGTCAACCGACTAGTCGACTGGTCACCGGAGGGGGGTCCGACTAGGCAACCACCCACAAATGGGCTTTGGCTTAGCGCCCACGTAGGCCTACTGGTCGGTCAGTCGGCTGGATAGCACTATTGATCGACCCAAGCCAAGCCTAGGCCTACTGGTCAGCCAGTCGGCTGACTAGCACGACTGATCGGCCCAAGCCAGGCCTGGGCGACCATTTGGTCAGGCTTGGGCCTAGGGACCGTAAGGTTTTTTTTGTTGCAATTCAAAATCCTCCACTCCCTATCCCGAATGTTTGTGTTTTTACCATGATTTGATATGATAATATCAGCTTCATTCACACTACACTAGTTTAGAATATAACTTTTATTTTGGTTACAACAATTTAACAAGTACTGAAAGTCTGAATTTGACAATGGTATATCACTCTTCTCTATGTAATTATACTTGTTGAATTTGAATTCATGAAATAGTCTTCACTCTTCATTGAAAATTGTTTGAGACGTTTTATGACATCATTTACCAATTTGGATTATTATATCCTTGGATACATGTTTATACATTAGTAAATTTATAAAATCTAGATTGTATATAACTATATGTACATAATTAATATTATGTAAATATTATACCTACAACTAGTTGACTGGTTGACGACTAGTCGGCTGGTCACCCAAGCAGGGCAGTAATGGCCGCCTTGACAACTATTAATGCCATCAGAAGAACAGTAAGATCTAGTAGAGAGAAGTTCAGAAGGATGGGTTGCAGGCAAAAGCTTATAGGAAAGTAATTAACAGAATTATATGACAATGACTGTCCTTAAACAAAGGTAAACGTCACCTTGTTCAATTCTGTACTGTTGTGGTTTCCTTTTTGATATATGAGTTAGTGTGCTTATTGGATGGTTGGTACCCACAACTTACATACATGACTCTTTGATTGTAGATGGTTGGTGTGACAATGTATTTGATGTTTTTATGCTATGAAATATATTGGAGGATTATAGTGGAATAAAAGAGGATCCATGCATACTGACCTAGGTTAGCACTCTTTTGGATTTTATTTTGATTAAAGCGTAAAGCATAATGGTGATTTCTTTTGCCATTCTAGTGGAAAGTTTTTTATTTTCATGGTTCAGAATCCTCAATTCATGTGTGCCTGGTTTGATTCCTTTTCCCTCCTGTTTGTTGTTTTCATACAATAATGCTCGTTTCTTTTTCGTTATGATAGTTTTTTCCTCTTTAGTAGTTTCTTTATCATTAATCTTTTTGTAATTATCTGGATTAGACTTGACTGTCAGGGACCTGGCTCATAGTTTTCTTATTGAGCTGTATAGTTTGTAGATGGTTTCTTGATTCTGTGAAAAGGCTGAGGATGACAAAATTTATATATTTCACAGGAATTACTATCAAAAAGAAAAAAAGCTGAAGAGGAGGAGAAAGCTAAAGAAGTAGAGGCAGCTGCAATAACGGAGAAGTCAGATTCTTTACTTGCCGATGTAAAAGAAAGATTGGATGTGTTGGAGGTTGTAGTGAAGGAGATTGCAGACGAGACAAAAAAAATCATAGAAGGCAAGGTTGATAAGCACGGGGGTGATGTGCACAAACCTGTTCCATCTAAAGCTTGCTCTGATGCCTCCACAGAGGTCACTACAGATTCAAATGTAGATAAGGTTTGCCATGGTCTGACTAAAATGACGCCTGAGAAGATTGGTGAGAAAACACCTGCAGCTTCTGGCAGTTAGCTAGAAGTAGGAGCAACTGAAGCGAGGGAGAAGGCCTCATTTACATTAGTGTACAAAAGAGTAATATCAATGAAATTGAGAAGGGGAAGTTTTCTGTTATGAGAATGTAACTGACATTCTAGCAAAAATTCAATAATACCGCCATTTTTTGTACAACACAGGTGCATTTGGTCACTTTTGAGTTGTTTTATTGTCTCATCGCTCTTATTGCTGCCTATCACAGACATCACTAGAGAGATGCTGACTCTCATGTAATCCTAAAAAATATGGCATATTGAATGGTTGATACTTTGACTAATTGTACTAGAACAAATTCATGTCAAATGCGGGTCATTATTTTTGTTACAAAATCTTATTCTTCCTATTTGTAGTGCCCTTATTCCATTCATGGTCTTATGTGGCTGTAAATGTTTTGTATATATAAAACGACAATGATATCCTTGTCTATGTTTAAAGAACAGGGATACTGGAAATTTTGAGGGCCCTGGTTCCTCTATCCACTATCTACACCTAGAGATATATGAACGGAACATATTTTTCCCTGATCCAGTCATTATTAGTTGTCTTCAATATATCCTTTTGGTGTGAACTAATTGCAACCCACTATCTAATTGGTAAACTAAGATGGGAGGCATCCACTAATTCCACTAATGAGTTTGAATTTTATAGGGATAAATTTAGAATGGGGAGTGGTGGTGGCCCACAAGAGTGTTTTGTGATTTGTTTTTCTCATTGCTTATGTTTTGTGCTTATCCATTATTTGAATGTCCTTTATAATATTTTGTTATGCTTGGATTTTTTTAGAACTATTATGTACTCAAATATAATTCTATGCTAAATCTATGCTTTTAGACACTAGTAATGTGCCAGAATAGTTGCGTTAGCTCCTATGTGGAGAGAGAGCTTGATTTTATGTTTATCATGTTAGTTTGATCGTGAGACTTATTTAGTTAATAACTTGTTTAGAGCTTGTTTGGGTTGGAACTATACCCTTGTCAAGGAGTACATCTGGGCCTCAAGTCATTCAAAGAGGGTGGCTTGCACCTTCACACCTTGGATCTCTTTTTGGTGGGTCCATGGGCTCATGTATTGCCATCAATGGCTCGTTTAGGGTCAAACTATTCAGATTAAAGATTTCGATTTATCTTTCCTTATATTACGGTGTAATACACCTATTGACCTATTGTACTTTTCTTGGTTTGCTTTGGTCTGAAGACTCTGAACGTTGAATCTGGTTCAGGAACTATTGTCCTTCAATTGCAGTGTAGGTCATTGTTGCATAATGTAAGAACCCCAAATGTGCATGGTAACCATGACGGAGGTGTATAAGAAGGGAAATCAGCATGAACCTTGAGTTTAGAGTAACTAGTGGCGAAATGCGACTCTTTTTCCATATTGTGGTAATTATTCTCCAGTTGCTCTATTTCAGTTTGAAATCTATCCACCTTATCCCAACCTAACTACTTTGCCACCCATTCTATGTGCTTAATCTATCTACCCCCCTATAAATATCTTCCCACGCCAATCAACTTTGTGAAAAATCACTATTTAGTGTAGGAGTTGGGCTGTGTTCGTATGTTTTCCATGTTAAAGTCATTTAGGATATAGATATTGCTTGTTATATTGGTCTTAGGATTCTGCTGTGCAAAGCCTTATATATAGGCTTAGGCCTTCTTCAACATGATTAATTTGTGAATTTATTTGTTACAGTTTGTGAAATCGCTGACTATTCCCTTACCTATTCCATTGCTTGCTACCAATAATAGTTTACTATCAATTAGTATGTGGCTATGCTGATTATTTTCTCCTCCATTTTTTATATTTCAACAATTCATCTTATTCTCATTGATGTGTACCTGTCTCTATTTTTTGAAGAAACCGGTTTGTTGTTTCAACCTTATTCTCTATTTGACAATAGATGCAAGAAAAGCAACTATATTCCCCACTATGATCTAGGCTCTAGATGTAGTACAAGATGAGAAGGTAATGCCTATCTTCGGAATTAAAGAAGAAATACTGTTTGAAACTAAAAGGGAAAAAATCTCATTCATCAACTATGTCTCTACATGGACGCAAATAGAGCCTTTATATAGGCTTCTAAAAGAAAGACTAAACGGGCGGCAGCCAATGTGGGACTAAATCACTTGACTTTACAAGAGCCCAAAAACGAGAAAAAAGGACATAATAAAATAAAGCATGCTAATGAAGCCTAACTAATAACACGGCGACGCCTACACTCATAAGTGTGTAAAGGTGGGGCCTGTCCTACATCAGAAGGCCACTCCAAGAATCAATATCGTCACCTCTGGTGCAAGCCGCCTGGAGGATGTAGCTTCATACGACCACCCATGTTCTTGGTATAGTAGAGTTGCACTTTTCCTCCCCTCGTGACCAAAGTCTCATTGAACCAATCTGTTGGCCTTAACAAATGACCTTTTTTCTATTTGTGTAGCCTCACACATGCAGCAAATACTTGTTATCATCGACCCCTCTTGCACTGTAGGAAGCTACAGACGCATTCAACTCCTGCACACCTTTTTTGGTTCAACCACTTCTCCCATATTCACACCAGAGCCACTCAAATTTTCTGTAAATTAGACACTAAAGATGGAACCAATGATTAATGATCTTGCATGCATTGTATCCATGCTCACTGCGGCAACATGTTCCTTTCATTCTGGCTACAGGACCAATGAGTCTTTTCATGCAAGGCACTAAATTTACCAGCAAATAGACACCCCCCAATTCTTCCCTTTAATTCATAGTGCTGAATTTTCATTAGAGGAACAACTCAAGACCTCCACTGGGCATCTACTTCTGGCCCAAGATGACTCATAAAGTAGCAATGTACTAAAGCCTAACTGTAGATGGACAGTCCAATTTGTGACAACCAAAACCCATGTTAGTGAACAAGGAGAGTTCAATATGTAGTCAGCCTCAATCCATGTCAGTAAATTTTTAATGATTTAAAACATAGGGAAAAAACTCCCATGTAATCAAGGTTCAGGTAAATTTTCCAAACCGTTGTAGGCTCTTTGTGCTTGCACTTTCAGACTAAAGGAATTACTTCACATGGTGTTTTTCATGAATGGAGTCTGAGGCCTGAGTAGGTTCACCGGTTCAACCGGTCGGTTTACCGGTTTGATGCCGATCAGACTTTATTTTTTGGCTTTGGGAGGGAACCGACCCGGTAGAGTGACCGGTTCCTAGTTCGGTTCTGATAACCATGATGACACTTATGTCTACTACAAAGGGCTGGATGAAAATTCCTTTGTTTACCTACTGCTATAGTTTGATGACATGGTGATCGCTTGTAGACACGCATCTGAGATTGCCAAGGTGAAATCTCTTCTAGGTGGAGAATTTGATATGAAAGACCTAGGTGAAGCTGAGATGATTCTTGGCATGAAGATTCAAAGGGACTCAGATTATGCAGGCGACATCGATAAGAAGAGATCTATCACATGTTACATGTTCACGGTGGGATCTACATCTGTTAGTTGGAAAACCACTCTACAAAGTACTATTTCTTTATCTACTACTCAAACAGAGTACATGGAGGCAACAAAAGTTGTGAAGGAGGCTTCATGGCTCATGGGCTTGATGAGTCAGTTGGGCATGGTTCAAGAACAAGTTATTGTTCTTTGTGACAGTCAAAGTGCTATACATCTTAGCAAAGATCAAATGCCCCATGAGAGAATGAAGCACATTGATGTCAAGTACCATTTCATTAGAGAAGTCAACCTGAAGGCAAGATTCAGATAAAGAAGATTGGTACGTCTGAGAATCCAACCGACATGATGACGAAAACTCTTTCGTTAGTTAAGTTTGAGCTTTGCTCAAAATTAGTTGGTCTTCTTTCTACCTGAGCTTTTCCCATGCAAGGCATGTGGGGGAGATGGTATTTTTAATCAATATCTGATATTGGAGAAAATTGCAAGTGCTTTTCTACATCCAACGTTTTCAAGCTGAAGACAAGGTGAAGGTTTTTGACAAGGTGAACATCTAAACCATGCCTTGACATCTTCATGATGCGTTTTGGGCACCTACAGGTGTATTTACGGGCATTACTTTAGACCATATATGGTCTACCTTGACTGTATTTGCATTTAAGGTCTAGCCATACATTTTTAAGTATGAAGTGACAACTTCCGCCACTTTTTGTTTGAAGCACTTTCCTCAAAACTCTAAACCCACCCCCAGATCTGCTATAGGACCGTATACAGTCCAACACTGGATTGTAAATGTTTCTTAAATGAAAATTCAATCCATGTTATAGACCGTATACAGGCCAATCAGACCGTAAACACGATTGGAAAAAAACTTAATCACTTCGGGACTTTGGATATGGGTCCTATTCTTATAAATAGACTCCCAAACTCGTCCCAAACACGAGGAGCAACAAAGAGACATCATTTTTTGAAGACCTAAAGCCACGAAAGGACCTAGGGAATTTCTTAGGGTTTTACGCCTCCAAGAGATCCTCTCAATGCAACCATCTTCTTCCACGGTTGGCTTTTGAGTGTAAAAAGGGGATTGGGTTCTTCTTTTCTCTTCTGTTATCATCATCTTTGTAATCTCTCTATCAATAATATCATCTTCGCCAGTGGATGTAGGCTCCCACATTTGGAATTTTCCGAACTACTATCTCGTCTTTGTGGTTGCTTGCTTGTTCGTTGTTGATCTTCGTCGTATGTATTCGGTTTGGATTGCTCGATCTCACCCTTCTGCATCTTCATAACAAGCTCATTGGGCCTTGTTCGGGTCTCTCATCACCACCGTAACCCAACATATCCCCTCCCTTTCTCCGCTATCTACCGTCGCCTCCTGATCTCCAGCCACCATCCCTCCATCCTCCCTGCCTATCCGACCCAACTGCCACCTACTACAAATCTTCTATCATTCCCCCAAATGCCAAACAACACCCACCCCCTCTACTTCTTGGTGACTACCCACACATACCTCCTTGTTATCGCCTGGCCAATCCTTGCTGCCATCATCCTGCCCCAACAAAATCGACACTCGTCACCCTGATCTCGCCCTTAACCCCTACCCTACCTGCCGCTATCACCCACCCCCTACAATCGTCGCCGACAACCACCTTCTTCCCCCAGCTTCATCTCCCCTAGCCGCTAATCCTTTCCCCACCTAATCCCACCACATTTTACACCTCCAACACGAAAGCCAAAAATCATGGAGCTTTCTTCCCTTATAACATCAACGGTAGTCTCTTCAATACTCCCTTTTGTTATTGCCTGGCCTTAGAGTGGGCTTATGAAATCTTCTACAGCCTAAAAGAAGATTGTCTATCCTCTGGAGACCCATCCTACAGTTTTGAAATGTGATATATGACATGGACTATGCCGTAATAGCGACCTGTGATTTGGATATGTCACACAACAAAACTAAAATCTTTTGTGGATCAGGTCATCCTCATCAAGATAATCTCAATATTCCCAATGTACATTATACTTATTATTTATCGAATCTATAATCGAATTCGATTTTTGATCTGGTCCATACCGGCCGCGGGGGCTTCACCCCCTGCGACTGCTAGATTTGTCGGCCTAACTGCCGGACAAATATCTTTTTTTGGGGTTGCATTAAGATCCATTTATTTTTCTACCCAGATCAGTCTAATCGGGTCATTTTGCACATTCAATTGCGTTATCGGTTGACATCCTCCACATATTTGCCTATATGTTTATTTCCTCTCCTATTGTATCTGGCTTTCCACCGCAACCACTCTTGGTTCTCTCCTTGGTTGGCGTGACGGGGAGAAATAGAGGGGGGATGAGATGGAGGAGAGGAAGATTATATACTTTGGATCTTTATGCACTTCTTGAAATAGTTTGTGGACTTCTACTATTGATATTTGCATCTCAAAGTCTTTTAAGGCTATATGCTTCTTGTAGAGCTTACTATCTAGAGCTTCATGTCTACTGCTTGCTTATTTAAGCTGTTACATCGTCTCTCGTTTCTACTTTTTGTCCGTGTTGTATTTGTACGTTGACATTGTCCGCGTGCTTATCCCATGTCAAAGACGACACATCCTCATACCCCTCCTATATATAGGATCTGCCTTTAATAATGTTATCAGTTATCTTATTCTCTATTAGCTATCTGACCGATCATGCAGGATCTGCCTTTAATAATGTTAAAATTGTGAATACGTTTTTATAATTAAATGTGCATTAGCTGAAATTCCTAGTGGCGTCATAGTGTTTGAGCTTGTAGCTAGATTCTGTTATGAAGTTAAAAATGATAGCTGCCGATGTAATTCGTCTTCGTTGTGCTGCTGAGCATCTTCAAATGACAGAAGACTGTGGAGAGAGAAACTTAATTGCACTAACTGAAAACATTTTTAAACATGTGGTTTTGAAAAGCTGGAAGAACTCTATCAAGGCACTCCAAACATGCAATGGCCTCCTCCAATATGCTGAAAATCTTCATATTATAAAGAGATATATCGAGTCTGTGGCTGTGAAAGCATGTACGCGTCCAAATTTGTTTGGCTGGCCTATGATTGATCATGGTTCCATGCAAAGTCCTGGAGGAAGCATATTATTCCAGTGGTGCTAGGCCTGGAAGCTATACAGCAATTTGATGGTATGAGGCTATGTCGTCTTTGAACCTTCCAATCTATAAAACAATGATAACCTCCACGGAATCTTATGGTATCCGGCAGGAGATGATTGTTGGTTCTCTTGCATTTTATGCTAAGAGGTACCTTCCAGGACTTTACTGGCATCAAAGCGGCAGTTTTTGTGCTCAGATTCCGACTACAACACCTTCAGAAGAAGAGCAGAGAGCACTGCTTGAAGAAATCGATAGTTTGTTGCCACATCAAAAGGGTCTTGTGCCTGCAGAATTTCTGTTGGGTTTGTTGTGTACGGCTATGATTCTCCATGCCAGCTCTTCTTATATCCCTAATTTTGAGAGAAGACTATGGATGCATCTTGATCAGGCAACCTTAGAAGATTTTTGCTGCCAAACTTCTCGTATTCCTTTGAAACACTACATCATATGCACTCTATTCAGTGGATACTTGAGCATTCTTGGCCGTGAACCAAGTCTCAAGAGGAGATTCCCCTTGTTTAGCAGACGATGAAAGATCCATTGGCCCGCCTTCTGTGACACCAGCAACAATTGTGAAAAACTCATTGATGGTTTCTTGGCGAAGTTGCTCCCGATGCTTAATTTGAAGTTACCAAAGATTCAACCTCTAGCTTTAGGATGGACTTTATCACGTGATTGATATACACCTGAAGGTAGGTCAATCCACGCTGTATACACAGTTTATCAGAGTTTAGGCAAGTGTTTTTGATCTATGATATCTGCTCAGATGTTACTAACTATGCAACATTTTCTTGGCTTAATATCTCAGTTCTGCAAGTTTTTAGTGTTGCTTTTATGTTCTTTGTGATGCCTTACAATTTCAATATTGTTGTTGAATTTCATGTCCATCCATGGCTTATTGATTCTGACAGGGAGCAACTGTGTAGGGTGATGGATTGCCAAAAGTTCTCTCTGAAAGCTTGCACTCATGCTGCTCAGAAAAAGAGGCTCCCCTTAGGAGTCGTTGTCCAAGTCCTCTTTATTGAACATTTGCATCTGAGGTCACCCATGGCTTTAATATGGATGGTTCAAAACCTCTTTGAGAGACTCCCCCCTTAATATGAATGGTTCAAGGCCTCTACGAACTGGTGCTTTGGAGGCAGCGGTGTAGGTGGTGACTAGGGGGGATGGGCTACAACCAGCAGAGGGAACTGGATGTTGAGGGTTGGCATGGACATCATGAGGAACACGTGGCTGAGCTAGAAAAGGAAGGCTCGAGCAACAAGAAAGAAATTGACAAGTTGGGCCATGGGAAGAATGGGTGGAGTACCGTGTCCAAGAAATTGGGTTTGAAGATGAAGTCACTGATGTGTAGCGCATAGGGCGGCTCAGTCAGTGATCAGAAGAGCACCAACAGGAAGGCCGAGAAACCGATCACAAAGTACAAAAAAAGTGTGTAAATAAAGAGGGTAACTAAATCTTATGGACATCCTAGCACCAACTGAGCAAAAAGGTGGAGTTGCACCCACCTCATAATTGTTTAGCTTCCTATTATTCTGGCAGTAATATAAGAAAATCGATAATGGTTGTTGACGGAACCATAACCAAAATGTTATTTAACTAACATGCCTTACAGTCAGATAAGTATGGCTAAATGTGGATTTGCATTCAATGTTCACAATTTGCAGCTAAAAAATACGGATGTATTTTTGTGTTATATATGTGTTGTTTGGCAAGTGCAAATTGCATGCAATGTGCACTTCTCAAACTGAACAAGCCACTCATTGCTTCAGTTGGTCACTTTAAACTGCTTACTGTTTCTTATATGCTGCTACGGAAGGGCCGATGCAGTGAGAATACAGTAGATGCTTGAGATTGTAATGGTACTATGATTATAACTTGCTCATATGCTTATAATATTCAATAAATTTTCTGGATTATTGAGAGTTTAAGGTGATGCTATACCCTCATTGATTACAATGGTACACAATTCTAGCTTGCTAAGATACTTGTACTATTGGACAATAATGGGCAGACGACTGATAACATGCAATTGGTGTAGGCCATCACCATGCGAACTGCAAATGTAAGGTAGTTTGAATAGCTTGCACGTAATTGGCGTGAAGTTATATTTTTTTCATCTCAAAAGTGACATTACTTCCCAGTGTTAAAAGCGACATTAGCATACCTAAAACATAGACAAAGATGTTATTTCCGATTTTCTAAAAAAAAACCACCTGCTACCTCATAAGACCAATATTGGAACAAGGACGTACTTGTCAGTGGGCTCAACTCATAAGTTTGGTCGGTTTGTTGCTGGTTCAATTAGCACTCAGAATAAAGAGTACCTTAGCAACATCTAAAGGTTGGGCTTGACGTATTGTGATAAGATTAGACTTCTCCACTTTGAAAGTAATAAATATAAAAAACTCAAACAAGGATACTAAATTTATAATTAAGATAATTACCTACATTTATAATGATTAATTCAAGTCCAATCAGTCAAAGTAATTCATATAAAAATCAGTTAAAGTAACAATTATACAATTAACAACCGAATTTAATAAAGCGAACTATGTGTGTTTGAATCCAAGGCTCTCAAACTTCTGTGATTGGAAAGTGTCACAAACTATTTCTAGTTTTGGTATGAACATTTTTATGTGATGGGAAGTGGGAGAGTGACTTGATGATACTTCTTATCATAATATGTTATAATGCACATGAGAACATTTGTAGTTTTATAACTTTGGAGTTGCATCAGCTTCATTAGGGGATGAATATGTTCTGGGAGATTTGGGTGTACCTCCAACATGATCGACTAACATCCTTGAGCTTCACTTCTACAAAGATTTTTCAGAACAGTATCAAGGGGTGGGTGGGTTATTGGAAATGATCCACAGTTTATTAGAATCAGTTTCCTTGCACAGAATAACAAATAATATGAACCTATTCATGAAAAATTATAAATTTTCTATGTTTGATGACTAGCCACCAACCCCTCCATTTGAGCTTTGGACTAACAGCTTTTATGAATGTATGGGGTGTTGTTGATCCACTTTGTAAGTTCATTATTACTGATAGTCCTAGAAAGGGTCAAACTAAAGATGTACACAATACTGGAGTCATGAAATGATATTCTGCACAGTTCTATCATTTCATTAAAAATTCAGTTTAATAGAACAGTTATATGGTCAATCATGTTGTATACGATGAATCTTAAGCAGTGAAGAAGAGAGGTGTGAACATGATGAATGCGGCCAAAATACTCCTTTGACTCAATTGGCCTTCATTTATAGCAAATCTTATACTCAACCATGGAGTTTATGTCTTAATTTAACAATGCCTACACTCACCACCAGTTAATGACTTAGACACAGCTACTTCGTGATAATTTTATACACATTTACTTAATCATGTTTACTAGTGACATATCAGAACCGATAACTAAATGCTACATGAAGTCTTCATAATACTCAATCTAATGCATTTGTTCCTAAAGCTACATTAAAAACTGCAAGTGTGGTTCCCAGTCTGCATTATCTTCAACTTTTCTTGAAGAATAGGACTTGTAGAATGGCATTTCTGTTTGCTGCTCCATCTTAATTGTATTTAACCCTTCGCACGGGGGCCATCAACTCTCCCAAAGCTATATCTTCGTACGAATAGCTTTACCACAACATTTTTATAACTTTCCTATATTGCCTAATTTGGGGTTGGTTTCAATGGATATATTCATAAATATCTACTACTGGAAACAATATTGAGTTGCACATCTTTAGAAATTTGATATCAATGTGATTCTAATAAATTTATGTAATATATAAACCAAGATCGAGAAAGTTCATGTCTACTTCACCAGTTATAGTTCAGAACAGAGAAAGTTACCAATTCAAAGAAAAGGGAACCCTCTTGGCCCACTTCATTTACAGGTTGGAGGAACTGCCTTTCACACCGGTCCAGGCTTTTTTTTGTATGTTTTAGGTAAGTGCTAGATGTTGTAGACATCTAACGCAGATGCAATGGACATTTTCACCGGCCTAGGAATTATCCACTTTGTCTTCCCTTCTGGCACTCTCTAAACTCAACGCTTACTGATGCTCTAGAAGAAAGCACGCCCCTTGTAACTATTAGGCTGCGTTTGGACGAACCCATCTCAACTCCCGATAATTAATATATTAAAAACTAGCAAACATGTACATATTCGGTACTTGCAACAACTATCCGATAAGTCCATCAACATAAATGGCGGACTTCGTTAATCACCCCAAAATCGGTAGCAGTGCTAACTGCCGCTTTGGTCCTTATTTCCGTAGCAGCTGACAACACGGTGCGCGCTCCCAGCTGCTTTGAAGTGTGCACAGAGGACGCGAAGTCAGTTTTGTGATGATACATAATTTGATCGTGACTACCGGGATTAGGAATGTAAGCGGCCAAACTGGGCCTTAGAGTAATCGGACCGCCCCCAGTTTATGCTTGAGAGCTCCAACTTGTCTAGAATGAGAGCTCCAACTTCTATCTATATTGACACCACACGCTTTTGGATTCTACGAGTCTTCCATTAGCTAAATGTGGCAGCATTACACCCCATCCTCTACCTCGCAATAACACAGATACTTCTGCAGCTTCAAAGCAACTACTTACTGACACTATCAAAAAACGATCTAGTACCAACGGGGCATCCATATATTCTTCATCTACAATAGTCCCCTTCCTCGGCAACAATTTTTTATTTTAGCTGCACCTCGAGCCACTTATCGAACAGTTGATCATTTATAACCGAGGACAACAACACTTCCACCCCTTTGGCACACCTCCACAAAACACCTGCATATGTCCCTTGATACTCGACATGCATATGGGAGGTCTGATTTCTCAACATTCGTCGACAGCAGCCCGCCAACCTAGAACCCTACAACACATAATAGTTATCACACAACAACGGAGGCACAAGAAATACACATATATAAAGATAGACGCATAATGATCACAAACACACCCTCTATTTCATACACAGCCCCCGGCGATGGCTCCAACTATGGTATATCTTGATATCATACTAGACAACAACACCATCACTGCTATCACGTACCTAGAGAATGGAGATATCTTCATGTAGACATTTCATCCCTGGTTGGATCAAGATCATGGCTAATCACAAGACATTTCTCAGGATTTGATATCTCAATAAAATGATCATAAAAGGGATGATTTGACTATCCATATTAATATAGCGTGCCTGCTTTTCAGGGATACCATCACTAAGAATTTTGTGGTTAAACAGACTCAGTTCAGAGTAGTCACTAGGATGGGTGACTAATCAGGAAGTTGATCTCAGCTGTTCGTGAGTGAGCACAAAGCAACATTTAAGGTTAATGGTGGTATGCAAGGACAATTGTAACATCCCTGACCTGGGTTATGAGTTAACCCTAGGTGTTTTGCTTAAATATGTAATTAAATCTTTGTGATTAACTCTGAGCATGTAATTAAGTCTCTCAGAAACATATATTTCAGTAATTGCTCCTTTTTATTTAAAGTTGTAGCATTGTTTTGATATACAGGGACCTATGTGCAATTTACCCAGTTAAAAGGGTTAGCTTGCAATTTGCACATGATGAGATGTTCCTCTGATGTTGAGACATCATGAGAATCTTTTTGGTAAAGTTTGAGGGATTTCCCAAGCTAGGGCACCAAGGTGCAGCTGTGGAAGCAATCCCAGTGCTTGAAACCCTAATTTGGGGTAAAATGCAATTTACCCAAATTAAGGGATGCAAATTGTAAAATATGTCATCTAATGTATCTTTTTATACTCTTGCCATCATTAAGAGAAGAAATGATGAGGGAGTCACCTCAATTGAGTTATCAAGTTATGAAATATGCCTTGTGATTGAATAATCAGGGTATATGTGCAATATCTCTTTATGTATGTACTTTAGTATTAGATTTCTCTCCTTTACCTTATTTTCTAAGACCTTAAGAGAAGGTTTGTCCTTAGAATAAAGAGGAAGGGACGATCAAGTAAAGAAGGAGGGACCTAGTTGGAATTATGGACAACTTATGAACTAATGTTGAAAATCCTATCCTTAGTATATATACCCTCAACTTCTCTAAGCAAGGGAACTTGCCCTTCGTTCCCTTCACTGTTCCATTTCACCAAAGACGACCAAAGACTGCCTTGGAGCTAAGGAGGACGACCAAGGGAAACAAGGTAGGTTTGGGACCCCTCTTCTTGCCTAATTCCATGGTTAGAACTCGAATTCAAGGTCAGCTTCATGGCTAATTCTCGAAACCCTATCTTTCTAGCCATCTCCTTTCGTCCTTCCTTGGAGTTTTCACCTTGGCCAACCTGTAAGAACTCAAGGACGCCATTAGAGCTTGGATCTTGAAAGCTTGGAGCTCAAGAAGCAAGCTTTAGGCGGGTTTTATAACTCTAAACCCATGCTTCATTATATACATCTTTATATGCGGTTTGATGATAGCTCTTAGTGTTTCCCTACTTTTCCCTGCTATTTTTCAAGCAAATCCATGGGATATTCGTACTGTTCTTGATCTAGGAGATGAAGGCGTGATTTCCAAGAAAAACCCACCGCTTTTCACTTCCTTAAACGGTCTCACCAGTTTGCTCTCTCGGTCTCAAGACCGCGAGGTGAGCAAACGGTCTCGAGACCGCGACAGGGAAAACGGTCTCCAAGACCGTTTGTCCCCGTTGACCGAGCGTGGACCGTATAAGAAAATTGTTCCTAATTATATAGGCGAATTACCCTCAAAATATGGGAGGCTAACTCCAAGGGTATCGGGAGATATGACCTATTTAAGTAACAACTTTATTTGAATTTATTCCTGATTTTCAAACGGTCTGAAATTGCCTTTTTGGGCAAACGGTCTCAAGACCGTGTAAGGTCGTTGAAAAAGCGTTGACCGTATGAGATTACTGTTCAAAATAATGTTAATTAACAACTCACCAAGTTTTATGGTCTAATTCCAAACGGGCTAAGAGTTGAAGGGTGAATACTAGGGCTAACCCTAGATGAAATCAGTACTGAAATTATGGTGACCTAATTAGGGTTTTTAGGGTTGATTGACCTAAACGGTCTCAAGACCGTTTAGGGGTCACCCAAACGGTCTCAAGACCGCGCGGGCAATCAACCATGACCGTTTGGAGGTCTGGGGTCAAGAATAGTTGACCAATTGAAGGTATAATTACACCAAATTACTTTGCAATTAAATATTGATATGATCATCAACTCAATAGGTCAGACCTTGATGAATTTGCACTAGAATCCAAAATTGGATGGGCAAACGGTCTCAAGACCATTTGGAACTCATCCAAACGGTCTCAAGACCGAGAGGACAATCACTCAAGACCGTTTGAAGGTCTAGGGTTAAGTAATTTGACCAATTGAGGACCTAATTGCAAATAAGTTGTCAATTTAATCAAAATTCTGTTTGTGGATCAATCATGGTTCAAACCCTATCAAATCACCTTGGACTTTGATGAAATCTTGGGCAAACGATCTCAAGACAATGTGGGGTCCACCCACATGACCTCAAGACCGTTTGGGCCAAGTTTGGGCCCAATTGGAACTAAATTGAAGGGTTCAACCTTGTGTTGATGCACATTGTTGAGTATTGATGGGTGAACATTGATAGACCCTAATTGAATCGCTTTCAACCCTAATTGGTCAACAATTGAGGGTCAATTGAATAACCAATTGGTTAAGCATAACCTTAGTTGACCCAATCCCTAGGTGGTCAACAGAGCTTTGACCTTTTGAGGGCTTCAACATTGGTTGACATCATCGATTGTATCTTTGTTTTTGTTGATGGACCAAACGGTTGAGACCATGTGAGAGGGCTCGCGGTCTCAAGACCGTGAGGGGGCTCACGGTCTCAAGACCACGAGGGGCCTCGCGGTCCTGAGGTCAAAGGGGGCAAACAGTCAACATCTCTTCGCGGTCTTGTTATCAACTTGGCCCTCGTGGTCTTAACATTAGGTTGAGCTTCGCGGTCTTGAACCATTTGAAGAGGCTCGCGGTCTTGGAGTCTAAGGAGGCTCGCGGTCTTGAACCATTTGAAGAGGCTCGCGGTCTTGGAGTCTAAGGAGGCTCGCGGTCTTGAGGAGGCTCGCGGTCTTGAAGTTAGAAGAAGGCTCGCGGTCTTGAAAAGTCAAATTGGTTAAACGGTCAACACTTTCAAACGATCTCAACTCAATTGAAGAATGATGGTTGAAGGTCAATCAATGTGATTCAAAGTTGACTTCTTTCAATCAATTGATGAAATAAATGGTTCAATGTTGCCCTAATAAAACCCTAATGATAACCTAGGATATTAAGGGGTTAATGGACTAAGGGTTGACCATGATGATAATCAATGGGGTGAATTACCAAAATACCCCTGAAGGGTAAATTAAGTAATACCTTGATCAAATCAAACCCTAAGCACATGATGGTGATGTTTTGGGCTATGTTAGCCTATGATGACTCAATCCAACCTGATCTAGAGTGATGTTGACATCACCTAATAGTATGAGGAGAGAGAAAGTACTTCTAGAGAGAGGAAGTACTTCTAGAGAGAGAAAATACCCTTTTTAAGTGGAAACCCAATTTAAGCATCTCCAATGCTTATGAGTAAGCACAATTTGGGTATGATCCACCTGTGTGAGATCATAGAAACCCTAATTATGATAAATGATGAACCTTTAACTAATCTGAGAGTATCAGTGGTGATGTTACTCATACATAATGATGTTATGGGTGCAATTCACCTTAATGTGAATAGTAAACCCTAATTCAAGGGTGATGACATGTAATGTGAATAGTAAACCCTAATTCAAGGGTAATGGCATGCATTTGAGTATTAAACTCTAATTGATGAGAATTAGAGATGTAACTCTCATGACAAGGATGGGAAGTACATTCCTTATTTTTGTATTACCTTTATCAGTTGTATTAACCATGCAAGTTCTGATATGAAGGTAATTATATCCAGGTATGGATGTTGATGTTATATTCATTAAAAACATGTTGTTAGCCTTATGAATAAGTAAGGTAATCTGATGCCTTGTCAGTGGCATCATATACTGAGAATGGGCTGTGAGAGCCATGAATACCATCAAGGTCATGCCTTAGAGATGACTTGTGATGAGGATAATGAGAAATGATGATTGATATAAGTTAGGCATGTTACATTTAGTATTCTTCTTTTATAGCTGCTATGCTACTGTTATTGTTTGGAGAATAATGTATGCTGTTAAAGAATACTGAATGTACCTAACTAATCAAGTATAATGTAGAGCCCTGATCATAGATCCATCATTGTCAGAGATTAAGTGATGGTGAAACAGGTTTTCCTCAGGGAACTCCTGGAGCACATACTTTTGAGTATGTGGGGTACAGGGATGTGTAGAACCTTACATCCTAGTGTAGGAAAGTGATGTAGATGTGCAATCCATCCATCCTTCACTATAATTCCATACCGTATCAGTGGTAGGTAAACATGAAACCTCCTGATGACGAAGAAAGCACAAATATCCGTATCAGTGGTAGGTAAATATGAAACCTCCTGATGACGAAGAGAGTACAGAACGCCACTGTGACTCTAGAATAGCGAAGGACCAGTTTACCCTGGTGAGCTATAGTAGTAGAGACACGAGATGTCCTACAAGTGATCCTCTTACTGACTGAGGAAGGTGAAGGTCATGAGAATCCGGCTCTCTTAATGACCTATGTATGATACTGATGTGACTTCTCAGCGATCAGTTGGAGTATGAGTGGTAAGCCTCATCTCCACATGGAATAATGTTGTTTGTAAAACATAATCAACCATGTAGTATAACTTGTTCGAGATGACTCCAAGTTAGTTGATTGATCTTACATTGTAATAATGTTTATATTCTCCATATCTCCTAAATTGTAGAGATCTTGTTATACCTGCAACTGTTATAGAATACTTTGAAGGCTTTACTGCTTAAAATATTCTTTGATGTTATAATAAAGCTTCTGGCGAAGAGTTATAACTCTCGCTGGGACAATTATGTATAATTGTCTCACCCCGTAGGCTTCAACTTTTTAGGTGGACGTCGGAGACGAAGGAACCAGCCTACAGGTGATCAGTCTCAGCAGCAGCATCAGGGGCAGCAGTAATCTCAGGTGGAGATTGTCCTGCCATATGGTGTAGTTAGAGTCAGTCCTATGTGTCCTCTGTACTCTCAGGTCTTGGAGTCTTTTGTATAGTGATCTTGAGATTTTGTATCTTGATGTATATAATTACTCAAGAAGTAATTATCCTGAGATGTAAACAGTTTATCTCACTTTATGAAAGAAGCTTTTATGGATTTAAGCTCTTGTCACGAAAAGTTTTAATTTCCCATGATTTTTGTCTTCCGCTGATTACCGATTCGCTTCCGCTAAGTTTTAATCGTGTTTATGTCATGGTTTGGAGATCAGAGCCCACAACAATGGTCATTTTTAAAACTCCACTAGAGCATAATGCAGTGCGTCCAGGCTTTACAAATAGTATCATAACCTCTCTAGTAGGTGGGGCCACATGAGCATGTAAAATACTAATCTTGAGCCATGCGATCCAGACATGTTGTAAATGACTATCCATGTGCTTTAGCCACCCTTGTGTTGGTAGTCGTGACTGGGAGTTGGGTGTCCATGAGCCTTTCTGGGTGTGCACAGAAATGAGAAAAATATTATAAGGCCATATAGTCAAGCCTTAACGATGAAATCAAGAGTCTAAGTGGGGGAGTTTGTAACGTATCAGAATTTTAGGCCTCAGATAAAATGAGCTTAAAAGGAATGATTGAACTACTCATTTTCCCAAGGTGAACCTCCTTTATACGGAGACCATCGCTAAGAATACTATGGTTAAGCTTACTCACCCTAGAGTCGTACTAGGATAGGTGACCCGTCGAGAAGTTGATTTCAGCCTGGTGCGTAAGTGTGAAAAAAATACACAATTAAGACTAATGGTGGTCTATGAGGTCAGTCGGCATTCTTGAAACTCGACTAGAACCTTGGGCAGCAATTCAGACACTACAACATTTCTAGTGAAGTTCATGGAAGATCAAGATAAAAGACTAACACAATCAAGATATGCATTCCATACATATATCTGGAAATCCTGATACATCTGCAATCTTTGTAATGTGACCCAGACAAGGAAGAATTTCTATAATCAGGTCCTTTGGACGACCACCTTTTCATCTATGTTGTATACCAAGCACCTATAGGAATTGAAGCCAACTCAATCCAGGTGGATTCATCAACTTTGACTAATTCTGCAACTTCTATGGAACTACATCACACAATATTCAGTCAACATGTAGAGACAAAAATACACAATATACAACATTATATATGTACACTTTATCACATCAGTTTATGCATCATTGAACATCCTCTACCTTATGATGATAGTGATAAGCACCATGTTTCAATAGTTAAATACCAACATATTTATGATCACCATTCCACATCCAAATTGACTCATCTAGAGTCTTACTACTGCTTCCCATGTCCTCTACACAACCACCTTGCAACTCTTATTTGATTGCTACTCAGTTCTTAGTTGCCAATGCACCATCCTTTGAATGGACCACAATCACCAGGACACACAAACCTCCCTATAAACTTATCAGATGCAAGAGATGCTATTGTATGGGACATATGCAAGAGTTATGGCCACTACTCCTATACCTACCCCAACCTAGACCACAAATGCATGTTAAACAAAAATATCAACATCATACACAACTTATAAAGTTCCAAAAATTCCTTACCCAACCAACATTCCACTCATCATTACTATTTTGAAAATTGTTGCAAAAGACATGTATTTTCCCGCACCCAACACCATATCCACTGGTAGCAACGATTCAACTTCCCAAATTTCTTCTATCTCTTTCCAGATTCTCCAAATGCCTGGGTGATACACAAAATTTACCACACTCAACACCCAATACATGCCTGAAACATGCACCTTCACCTTTCCAATGCCACCAACAGGTCACATCAAAACTCTCTTACCCTCCACTCAATGTATCCTCCAAGATATAAACCTTCATCGAGTTGTTTGACAACTAGCACACACACAACCTTTACCCTTTGTCCTTCACCCATTCTCCCCCCTACTTCCAACTGAAAACACTAACATGGCAACCCCATCCCTTAACTCAACACTAACTACCTCATTGATCTCTTTGCTAGCTTCATCCATCTCCTTAAGGTCTTTACTACTAAGAGTGCTCTCGTCACCAAACAAAACAACATAGATAACCACATTGTCAACATCTTATATATCACCTGAGATATTGCTCACCTCACCTCAGGACACACGATTCTTAAACCAAAAGTCGTCTCACACTCTCAACTCGTCTACTCTATACCCGAAGGACCAAACACAATTATATCTATGAACAAACCATGACTTTCCCTCATGGTGACAACTTCATCCAATCCCATCTCTCTAAATGAACGACTGACAAAAGGTGCATCTCATGTGGGGTCACCCAGTTCGGGATGGGCCTCCATCTCCAATTGTCCTCCCCACTTATGGGAAGTTGACATTTTTAGAGCCATCACTCATATTATTGGTTATAGGTTACAATTTTTCAGCACCAACACCCTCCAACCTACTAAATACATCAAAGCCTTTTGTGTGCACTTAGTTAGACAATAAATTGATCTCCTGCCATAATCCATATTAGGCTTATATAATTTGTATACACCACCAAGCTTGTTGTTGAAAGCCTGATGGAGACCCCCACCACCTTCTCTGACCAATCTTGTCACCCTCCATAATGGTTTTGCCCAATAGTAGCAAAAATTTATCTCAGAATGGAAACTCAAAACGTAAACACCGTAGGAAGATGATTTTTGAAAGGAAAGAACATCTCCCCAGAAGTCGAATACTGTCTCAACCAAACAAACCCAAATCCTTTAAATGACCACATAACCCCTCTCCTCAGCACAAACATACTCCAAACTACATGCCTGAACCATCCAACCCCTTCCATCCAACAAACAAACCACACAACATTCTTCATCATGCTTGAACAAAAAAATCTTCGACAGACTAAAGTTGGAAATCATTGAGGAACTCAAATCCTACCACATCTATATTCAGAAAAACTCAATGCACACAATGTTGTTAATCATTCAGACCACTCATCTCTACACCAGAGGTCATATAAAAGATGAATTTTTTTCCACTGACAACCAGGTATGTCCTCCATGCTTTATCTTTAATGCATGATACTACATGTCATGATACTTGTTCCGATGATTACATATTTAATAAAGAACCAAACATTGTACAACCACAATAATAACTTAGCATCATGGGCCGACATTCAAGCATTTACAACATTCACTTATAAACTGGGCATTAAATTCAACACCGATGTGAATGAAAATATAGCTATATCTAAATGAGAAATATTAACCGGATGGAGAAACATCAGGCTCAGCCACTTTTCTATAGACTAGTTCCAAGACCTGATCTTATAGAAGTATCCATTATACAAAGACTAGTTACTCTTGTTGATCATAACATCATGAAATATCTATATTTCCTCCAACACCAATGACAAAGGGAGATTAGAAGATTCATCTATACTCCTAAGATCAACCTAATTACATTATAGGAAACCAAAATCAATCTATCCCCTTTTCATCTTAAATCCACAGGAGGAAATCACATCACTGATTGAATCCAAATACCTCCATGCAGTTTCAAAGGCAACATTATCACCGTCTCGAATAGTAGAAACTTCCAACTCGTCAATCAAGACTTGCAAAACTATAGTATTACCGTCACCCTAAAAAATATCGTTGATCATCATACATGGGCTTTCACAGGGGTCTATGGAGACAATAGCCATCATAAGTAAAAATTCCTTTTAGAACTACATCATATTGCACAAACTATGTGGCCACACCCTAGCTTATAGGACTCAAATTCAATTTCACCAAATATACCTACTCAAAAAGTTACACAAAAAATATAGACTCCAGAGATGGCACCTCCTTATTGCACTACATTGATGGATTTCATGTTATTAATTTATGAGCCTCAAATGTTAGGTACACATGGAATAATGGGCATCAACTAGTTAAACTCGACCGTTTCCATTGCTCCCATTCCTGAGATGAATTATACCCTCTCAACTTAGTCAGTGCCACCTCCAAACCTATATTTAATAACTTCCTGATCCTCCTAAACACTTAATACATCCCATGGGGACACACACCTTTACGATCCGAGAGATTTTGGACCCAACACAAAGATATGCCGATATGATATAAAATGCTTGGCCCAACTAACAGAACTACATTTAACCCGGGTGACATATTCACAAAAAATTAAGAGTTTAACCAAAACACCTTTGGTAACATTACCCAACAACTTACTGATAAGGAAGAATCACTCCTTCAACTTTATAGTAATCCCACTATAGACTAGGACCACATCCTCATGTTAAGACCAGAGATAGAAAACCTATAACTAAGAAATGATATCATGGTGGTAACAAATATATAAAATAAAATGGCTCTAAGATAGATAAAAATACTAAATTCTTCCACACAAATTGTACTAAACAAACTCCATTTACAACCTGAATATCCATGGTTTAGACACCACAAATAGACCCATTATCACATCCCATATTGTTGAATTCTAAACTATACATATAAACACTCTTCAATATTCAATAGGAAATCCTACGTATGATCCACATTATACATCCAGACCACCTCATAGAATCTTCCTTAGAAGCTAATATCAAAACAACAAAAAAAAATTTGGAAGCAGATAAATCCCCAGGACTAAATGGATTTAGACCATACTTTTGCCAAAGTATGTGGGCACATATCAATGTAAACTTTCACAATCTTTTCAATTACATACACCAAAATGATTACACCACATACCAAATAAAAGTCTTGAACCCAACTCATATAACACTTATCAAAACATTAGAACACCCAAATACTATCCAACAATGTAGACCTACTAGCACATCATATAAGATCATAGCTAAAACTCTCAGCTCTCGAATGAAAAATACCCTAGATTATACTATATGCCAACAACAATGTGCCTTCCTTAAGCATCCTAACATTTCAGATGCATACATCATGGTGATGAAACCATACATACGTATCACTCACACCGCACCCCCCTTCTAGGTATCATACTTGATTTGAAAAAGTCTTTAAAAATATCAATTGGACATTTCTCATCAATTTTATGAGAGGTTGTGGTTTTCTAGATAGATGGATCCCCTAGATTACATCCTATGTTCTCTCCTTCCACTTCTCTATCCTCATCAATGGGACACCTTTTGCATACTTCAAAAGCATTAACAGACTGAGGCAAGGAGACCCCCTATCACCTTACCTTTTTATCCTACTTACATCCATTATTACTGGTATGATCCAACTTGGTACACAACTTTCACTCATTTTGGTACCACCTACTATCAAGAGAACATTGATCAACTATGTAGACAATGGCATCATTTTTATATCCCTTGAAGGTTACAATGTTTTCAATACTGTTTCTATCCTTGGCCTTTTTCCTACCTTTTAGGCCTTGAAATCAATCTCCATAAATCCTCCATTACTGGCACACATATTTATTTAAAGGACATGTTAGAAATCACATACAATTGAGACATTCCCTTTAACATACCCCAGACTCCCAATTTCCCCACACAACATACCAAAACCTCATGGAATCCTATCATCACCAAATTGAACCAACACCTTGGCTCATGGAAAACACTCTTCTTAAATCTAGAAGAGTCGATTCACACTCCTGAACAACTCACTTCACTCACCACCTACTTCCCCAACTATATTTCTCTCCCCTCCAACATCCTTCATACCATTTACCGTATCAAATGAGATTTTCTTTGAAACCACATGGGTCATAAGATACACATGGTGAAGTGGGAAACTAGTTCCCCAAAAAGGTAAGGGGAATGGGGAATCACTAATATCAAATACATGTCCTATTCCTGATACAAAAAATCACAGCTACTCCAACAGACCATGCATAGTCATCATAAATACTAATAGAAACACAATCCATGGAAATCCATCAAACTTTATGGATCCCCCTAATGGCACCATATCAATCACCATTTCTATATCATTAAAAACAGTATTATAATCCCACCTCATTACTCCAATAACATCAAATTCTAGACCCACCCATGGTTCCATGGTCTTACTATCATTAGCCAAACCCTTCACATCAACATACCCAAATATTTAAGCCTATTGACTGCATCACAAGCATTATATTTACTGAGAAGGCATAGATACAACAAACTCAAAATAAATACCACAACTCTTTTTCTCAAGAAACACACAAACATTTGACAAGAACTAGAAACAAGCATTAATGATCAAATTACATGGAATTGCGGTACCAAATACACCCTTGAGCAAGCATATCATTTCTTCACTTTCCTTTCAGACCATTTATATGCACTATGTGTGCTCTAAATGAATAAACCACACAACACCTTTTCTTGACTTGTGCTATATCCACCTTAACGAGAGAACACTACATCAGAACCACATAACTTAACGGGAGTCAAGTATGAATGCAACATATATTAAACACAATCACTCCTAGAACAACATGCACTTATCATATCAAAAACCTTATTGCATCTTTATGTTGGAGCATATGGACCAAAAGAAACAATTGGAAATTCAAAAATAGAACATGTGATATACATAAACTCATCATAGACATCCATGATACATATCACATGTTTGAGATGATCCAGGAACAAAGGCACTCATGAAGGAGAACAAACATGCACTCACACACTTTGGAGAGTCATCCATATCATAGAGGATATATACACTGGATAAGATTTTGGATGAAGATAACGATGACTGTGGGCATTACATGTTGATTTTATCCATGCTGAGGCCTATTTTAGGGGTGCCTCCCCATAGTATGATATTTTATTTTTATGGTCTTTCAATAGTACTCTAGAACTTGGATCTAAAATCTAAGGTACTAATGGTGCTTAAGATTCTAGGATCCTTGTTTTAGACTATCCTAACTATGTACTTTTTTCAGTATGCGGTTGTTCTCCAATTATTTATATGCCATGAACTTCCATTGTAATTTTTTTGAGTGTAATATTAACTAATGTTGACAAAAGTCCAAATAGAAACTTAACTATAAATTTTGGATTTTAAGACTACTACATGGTCCACCACATAAAAAGAAATCCTAGGTAATGATGCATACAATACTTAAATTACCATTGCATAGTTTCTTATCATCCTTTATAGACTAGGAATGTAATAGAAATGTATGGAATAAAAATGGTTCAAGTTTTTTTTGACTTGAAGACTTCTATTTGATCAAGAACAAAAAGTATAGTCCTGGGTGAGAAATAGGAAATTTAATGACTGCATATTAGGACCATTACCCTACAAATATTTCTAGGAATAAGTTGTATATCTAGGATGGGTAAATTATAATGTACAATGAATTATAAGGAGAGGTGAAAGAGAGAAACATTACAAAATCACCATTACTATCTAGAAAATAAAACAAACATTGTATATATAATTGTGCATCAATGACTAAATTATAGAACTTACATTTGTATTTTTTTACTCATCACATGCTCAAACAGATTAAGTTTTGGCATTTTGGTATATGAATACATATATTATTCTTTTCATGAATGAGACTTTGTTATAATGACAAGCCAATCATTTTTTTGGGCTTCATTTTTAGGGAGTAAAAAAATGATAGGAGACTGGGGTTCCTCTAGACTAGGATTCTTGTTTACTTATCTCTAGTCAATGTACGTTCTTTATGTGATTATCTCAATGCTGTTATAATATTATTATCTCTAATTTTCTTATTATTGAATCTTAATTTTAGGTTTCATCTCCATATGCAAAGGTCGAACGATGATCCCTTATTGGAAGATGAAGATATCAAGGATGGAAGAACTTTTAAAATGATGAAGAAAGAGAAATCACAACTTAGAGAAGTTGGAAAAAACAAATTTCTTTGTGATTTTTTGGACCTAAAATTACATCCAAGTAGAGTAGTTAATTAAGATATAGATGTAAAGAACCTTGAACTGAACCTAGACTTATAAAATAATACAACACAATCAGTTTGGAACTGGATCAACCTCTATAGTTTTTTTTGAATTGTGAATGCATGAATGATTAATGGAACTTCATATATCAAGTTCTCTCTAAGGTATAAGGCCCAATTAAGGAATTCTTCCACTCTACAAAATGCTAGTTATAATTGAAAAAAGAATTACTTAAGCTATAGGTATAAGTTTTTCCACCAACTAAGATGGTTCATGCTTGAAGCCAGATTACAAACCTATAATAGTGCGATAACTAGAAGTATATATGTCACAATCTAAATTTTGGAGCCTAGAAAATAAATGATTAAATTATTGATGAAATTAATATATGATTGATTTATGGTTACAATAATGTTCCAACCAATTTTCATGATATTTGGATATTACGGAAAAACATGTAGAAAGGATCTTTTTTGCAATTTGGTCAGTTTTTGTAATACAATCAAAGTTTGTAAATTTCATATTATTTTGATGATATGAGGTGACAACCAAAGTAGAATAATGAGGGAAATATGCTGACTCCAGGTAATGGATTTGATACCTAGACGTAGTTTAGGTTTTCATATCAAGTAACTAAAGTAATATTGAACAAATGTGTCATGAGGAAAATTCAATTGAGAAATTATGTTAGTTCAACTTTTGATTTTATAACCAGGACTATGATTAAGCTTATGGACCATTTGGAAAACCCATGAATGGAATATGGGCCCTAGAACTCAATTCAAGCCCATTCGGGCCAATCACAATTTAAATATGGGTCCTTAGAGTACAAATTTGAGTACGAAGTATTCACATTCATAATAAATACTCAATATATTTTTAGTAGATGAACAATTGAAATAAGAGATTCTGGGAATTTCAGATAATTTCAGTTATCTAGTAATCTAGGTAATTAATTTAGTAATTATACAAATTTACTTAAAAGGTAGGTTTGGAGTGTTAATTTGTTTCGTTTTGACCTGATCTCTTGCCCAATGAAACAATGGAAATATAATGCTAGTTACAAAATTTGGGATCAAATAGAGTCGTGGTGTGAGCTGTATAAATATTTCTTTAATTTGGATTTCTATCAAAAAAGAACCAAAAACTAAAAAAGGGGGCGGCTTAGAGTCCCAGTCCAACACGAATTGGAGACTATGCGTGCCTACAAAGAACATGGAATAAAACCCCAATTGGAGATCAAGAAGGAAAGGCCATAAAAGACTTACACCCCTGAATATTAGGGTTAGAGGCCAGTTGTGAGACATAGAGAGAGATAGTACAAAGAAGAAAATAGAAGAAGAGACAGAGATGCATAATATATTTTGGGGGGGGGGGTTTGAACGGCCACCACACTTGGCCTAATAACAATTCTGGTGAGACAAAGGAATCCTCTATGGATTGGAGGGGACAAGTTACAAGGCATAAGACACACATGGTCGTGCAGATTGTGAACGCCAGAGCCCTTTTCCAACCTCCCTTGTTTTTGACATGTGAAACAGGGAGGCAGCTTGCAATTCATGTTAGAACAAGAAAGCAGGATGGGTCAAGAATAATCCGCTTAAGGAAGATTCTGCCCGGGATCTAGCTAGTAGAGTTGGGAAATAAGGGCTAAGGGGGTAGACTATTCTTAACCTTGTATGTTCTTTAAACGACCCAAATAAACCCTAAAGGTATGGCCTTGCTCCCTTTATATCTCGAGATTAACATGTTGGTTTTTCCACGTATAAGATATTGGAACTATAATTACGTCTACTCTCATACAGAAATAAATCCAGGTAGTGTTTTGGATTATTATTTATTATTATAATTTGATTACTAAAAGATATGACATTTTAATCTTTGAACATTAAAAATAGTGAATGGATTTTAAAATTAATGAATATTTCACAGTAAGTGTATTTTGATGTGTTTAACATGATTTTAGATCCTGGTAATTCTAATTTAGAGTTTTACAAAGGGTTAAACTCTACTAACATCACTATGGACATTTCACCCCTTGTTTGATCTTGAAATGGTTTGACATTTTTATCTAAATACCAATGTACAACATGATTATTGGTTATAAAAGTTTCAGAGAAGTTTCATACATACACTAATACTTGAATTTTTGGCCATGTCAATAGTAATGTAACTAAGGATATTGTTAAGGCAATAAGGATTTAAATGCATTTTTTGCTATGGAATACTTTTTAATCATATTTCCCTCTGATTTTATGATCAATTTCAGTAGTCACATTACTTGTTAGTATGCTTGAATTTTTCTCCCCAATATTGATGTATAAACTCATATATTAGAATACAATATGATTAATTTGATTCATGTGAGTATATAACTATATAGTTGCAATATAATGGGCACTTTTGGTTTTCATCTGATACCTAGAGTTAAAAGTGGTCTCAAATCAGGGTTTATATGTGTCCGACCAATCATCCCATTTGAGTTAGGATTATGGAGATGTGAGACAAGAATGCACATGAACTTATCTAATCTTAATGACGCTCAGGTGATTATCTTATGGAAAAAGGAATCAAGAACACATCATATAAATCAAAGGTAAGTGGGTCATGTCGATTGAATTTCATTATTATTATGACTCTGCCTACACATTCTTCAAAAGAACTTAGAAATTAAGTTAGTTTCACACATTCAATATATCATGTTTATTTTATGTCCAATGACCCTTTAAGTTATCAGAATTATTTCAAGTTTGAGTTAATCAATTTCCAAATAATTGAGATTTATATTACTTTTAGATACTCAATATATCTACATTCACCCTTAATTTCTCAAGCCTTTAGACACAAATGTCAGATATCTTATATTACAATTAAATTAAGTCATTCTATTAACATAGAGCTTCAGATTAAGATTTATCCAGAAATAAGGATATCCAATTTCAAAATTCAGATTTAGATTACTCATTTTGTGAGCAAAAAAATTAGACCCATATTGTTATAACCTCAATTTTTGCTTGTATGGTTGGAAATGTAATTTTTCCAGTAAAATGTGTGTGTGTGGAAATTATATGATTTATGTGCAATGGATGGGTTTCTTTTGTAATGTTTCCCTTGAATGTATGATTTCGTGGTTCATACTGATTTGATAAGTCCAGTGTGATAAAAGGGAAGAAAAGATAAAAGAAATCTTATAATAAATAAAAGGAAAAAGAAATAAAGATTATGGTGAGAATTATGTGGAATTCTCTAGAAAGTGTTATGGATGACCTTTATTGATTAGGTTTCGAATCCATATGGTGTCTAATGGTAAAAGGAATCCAAATAAAGGAAATAGAAGAGAAAGAGAGAGAGAAAATATGAATAAAATATGTTTTATTTAGTGATAACTTGCTTACGAAAAAAACTCTCTCATACTTTCAAATTTGAGTCTCAAACTTTACACACATGTAGTTTAAGACATAATGGACTTTACCTTAAAATTTGGGATAACAATATAAAAAATATTATGAGTTATGGATTTTTAAAGAATCCCTAAAGTGTGGGAATTATGGAGAGAAAATATTAAATGTCACAAGATATATTCCTTTTAGAATTGTCTTTTTTTGCCCTTTAATTTGTGCGAGGGATCTGAGCCGTAGGATCCTAGATCCAAGCGCTCTCGTTCATCTCCTACCTTGAAACGTAATGGGAATTCGTGAACAATAATTGATGTGTCTCCTAATCAATTTCACCTCTCTCCGAGCCATGTATTTGTTAGGAAATAACTCCATTGAAATTGAGAGAGCAAACTGGATCTACCTAACCCCTACATGTCTATGTTTTTACTAGAACTAGGATTTTCCTAATTTCCAGTTGGTGTGAGGACCTAAGGATAACTGGCGAGGTGTCCATGCCTATTTAAAGGGGGCCTCTATTCTTTGCAGATACCAAGACACGTTCTACGATACCACAACAACTCAAGGAACCAAACCCCATCTTCAATCTATTCCAAAGATGCCCAATGACAAAATCTTCTCCTATGACCTTCTCCCTATCTGGCCGGCTTCTGGTTCATGCAACTCCGACTGCCCTTTCTCATCGTAGAAGATAGAACCGGGTCAGGAGGACCGAGCCAACGATCATCGGCTCATCGCCCATATTCGCGATGCCTGAGGGAGAGGAGCCAATCTATGGGTTGACTGTGGCCTAGAGTTGTGGAATACTGGTTCACGAGGTCGAAGGAGGAAGACAAGGTCACACATAATTACATCTTTACCCCCGACTCCGATGCTAATAGGTAAGGACAATTATAACTTTTGGTCCTTTAGACTACCCTAAGCCACGCGGGTCCAGGCGCATAGGTGTCTTGAGCCCATTGGTTTAGGGCCGACACCACAGCTGACTGGGCTTGATCAGTTTATATGGTATACTTTCTGACGTGGCTTATCCTTATCATCCAATTAATGATAATTTTGTAAAAACCACAACTAATTATTGGCAACTTGGATCAAGATAAATTACATATGAAAGTTGATCAGAAAAATGTAAGGAATTTAATAAAAATACTTGCATTTACTAAATATTATTCTATTTTAAAAAATACCTAAAGGTAGAAACTTTGATGTAGTTAATGAATAAGAACCGTAATTTCTAAGTTTTGAAGATTAATAGATCTAATGATGTTCCCTGACTATTATGAGAAAAGTTTAGCCTTTTGGCATAAAAAGGATGGATTAGATCTAATTGGATGATATTTGTTCGTAATTGGCTTAATTTAGAGTTCCATGTATATAGAAGTGCATTAATGGGCCTAGAAACCCTAATTTTGGTAATTATGAATTTTAATGGTTTTATGTACGGAAATCCATGAATATGATAGAGATATAATGACCCTAATCCAAATTTAGAATAAAGACCCTTAATGTTGATAATTTGTGTAATTAGGGGTTTTATGAGTAGAAAAGATGTTTTAGGGTTTGTTGACCTAAAAGGATAAAGGCTGAGAAATAGATCTAAGAAACCCTAATGAATCCTAATGATACTTTGAAACTTTAGAAAGGTGTCCCAAGTCAATGAGGAGTGGTTTGGGATATGATGATAACAATTAGGTATTATACATGTTTTCATGATCAAGGGTTACTTGATTGATTGCTTGGCTTGCTTGATTGGACATCTAGTTGGATTTGGATATATTGCTTATTTTGACTCCTAATTAGGTATTTGGTTATGCTTATGGCTAATCACTTTAGTTTCACGATGATTTTTTTGGTTTTACTGATTGCTTGAAAATAAATGTTTGGATGAACTTTAATTCTTGCAATCCATAAAGTGACTATGATTATCATTATTATTAAGTTTATAACTTGCTTAAACCGACATGACATCTTTGGGATTTATGAATAACATTATGAATGAAGTCATGTTGATGACTAATAGACCAAGCCCAGGATGGGAAGGTTATGAGAGGTCAAACCCAGGATGGGCAGACCAATGACACCTAACTCCATATTGAGGGGTGACCAATGAGGTACCTAACTCGAGATTGATAGGTAGCCTAATGTCCACTGTAGGGACAAAACCCTAAGGGAGGGTATACCAGAGAATGGGCAAAACGGTTGAGAGGTTATGAAGAAAACGTAATTCTTGCTGGGTAACAAATAATTCATGTGATTATGTTGTTACAATCTTTGTGCAAACTTTTATTTCCCCCACATACTGGCATAATCTATTATACCGACCGACATTTTGTTTGTCAGCATTTCAGGAATATATGAAAGTGGATGAACATTCAAAGTGACATTTGAAGAACAAAGCTAAATAAAGATTGGAGGATTTAGTTAGATTGAACTCTACTTTGGGTAAAGTTCCAAACTCCTAATTTTGAAAGGTATGTGAAAAGATTTTTTTTTATCCTACTTTAAGCTTAGTTGTGGTTGAATTTATTAATTATTTTTGATTATTTGCAAAACCAGTTGATTTTGTGTTCAGATAACGGAACCAGCTTCTTAGACTTCCTTAAATGGGGGTTGCTGAGGGGTGGGGTCGTTACATTTGATATCAGAGCCTGGTTTTCCATCTAATCTCTAATAATTAAAATGTTACAAACTCTTTATAGCCCAAGGGAGTTATTAGAGGATTTTTTAAAGATAGAGGTGTCTAGAAAAGAATCACGATCTACGGGCTAGTAAGATTTTCCTCTGCCCCACTAGTCAGTTTACGAGGACTCCCAGAATCCATGTGACTTCCTGGTCAAAATCTAAGGATTTGATTTGAAATAAAATACCTCTAGGTCTTCTCATATGTTTTCATCCCTTCTCTACCCTTTTCATAGAGAATTTGTAAGATCTTTGGGTTTTCTCTCTCTTCACCTCCTCTTGAGTTTGAGGGTTAGGAGTACTAAGGATTAAGGAATCCTCCACCAAATAATAAAAAGGCATGTAAGAAAGATGGCATGGACATAACTTTTAATGATGAAACTTAGATTGAGATTAGTACATGCTTAGGCAGCATGGCCTGTCTTTAGACAATTGCCATGCCCTTGGACACCCCTCAGGAGAACATTGAGGTTAGACCATCTCGTAGGAAGAAGAGGTCTTTAGAGAGAGAAGAAGGATAGCCATGGAGGAAGAAGCCTCCAGGAAGAGGAAGAGACTTGATGTATCCTTTGAGTACAATGCTCAACTCGAAACCTTAGTAGTGGATAGAGAAAGTGAGGAAACAATGAGTTGGATACCTTAGTTGTCCATGCATGCAAGTACGTGGGTTAGACATGCATGCTTTACATAGAGGTTTTGGGGTACACATGAGAAACATAGACTATGTGTGGTTGCATGACCCCTAGTGCTTTTTGGTGACCTGACCTTGGGTGGATCGTGCCTGATAAGGAGAACAGAGCTAGGAGAGATGGATAACACCCTAATTCAAAAGGTTAGTGGTGATCAAATAGGAACCCTACCGAGCATATATGAGCAGGAAAGAGGCATGCACCTACATAGAAGTGAGCGACATCAAGACTGGCAACATGTTTTAGTCCTAAGATAGAGGGGTTATGCCTATAGGTTTATGAGTTAGGCATGCTGAAAGATATGAACAAGGAACTTTGTGTTGATCTCAGCTAGACATAAGATTTGATAGTACATTTCAGTCAGGAGAGAATAGTTGTGTATCCTTGGAGCCTTAACCCCATATTCTAAGAGGGAATCCCTAGTATTAGGCCAGCCAGAGGGCCAACTCAGGAGAGAGCGAGACCCAGAAGGAGAAGGTTGGAAACCTAGACTCTGAGACATGAGGAATCACGAGAAGGCTTGGTATGATACATGCCTAGCATACATGACCCTGAGTAGATGAGTGAAGTTGCTTCAAGTGTGATCTATAGAGGCTTCTTGTATAAGATGTGTAGCTGATATGAGTGCCTACTTTTTTTAGGTTTAGGAAAGAGAGTTCCAAAGACCCTGGAGAGGTATGGTATGGTAACAAGTCATGAGGCCTCGTACCCAGTTGGTTGTCCTTGTGTAGGATTCTAAGGGTTGTTCACGAGGAAGAATGTTAGGAAGTATATGCCATATCATGTATAAGTTTGGTACATGTTTGAACAACTAAGCGTGCAATTTAGATAACTGATGCATAAGAGGTGAGCCTGGGGTTTTGAGACCCAAAGAGGGGAAGTAAAGTTACCTAGGTGCACATAATGCTCACAAGGTTGAAGTGGGTTCATAGGATTTAAGCATGGCACCACCCCCATGTGTTGGAATGAGGAAGAAACCCCACTTAAATGGAGATATATGATTGATGATCCACTCATACAAGTTGGTGACATATCTATGTATGATATCAGTCCAACCTGGAGGAATGATGAAGAAGTATGACATACCAAGGAACTTGGAAATGATTTAATAAGTTGCATACTTGCTAGCCATGTGCATAGGTAGCATGATAGGGGCTATGCATATACATGATGATATAAACCTTGGATTCAAGAACGTTTCTTGACCTTTTTTACTATCAAGTGATATTTTTCTCCTGTCCCGAGAAAGGACCCTTAATGTAGAAGTAAGTACCAACTCTTGTTTAGGTTTGAGGTTACCTTAAGAGGTCACTTATAAGAGCTTGAGAGGCTAAGTGAAAGAGCATCTAGTTGAGTATGAATCTATAGACCCATGTATGACCAACTATAAGGGACATAAGGATATGTTACTATGGAGGTAACCTCTATGGCCAGATCGAGATAGGTAGGTCTCCATGTTTCCCATGAAGGGATGTAAAGTTGTCCATGAGTGCCTAGAAAGATGATGGAGTTTTGGGTGAGGATTCTAAGGATGAATCAAAGGAACCACCAGATACAATATAATCCTAAGTCGGTATTAAGGTCAAGGAGGGATAAAACCGATCGAAGTAGGAGTTGGTGGTTCCCTGAATTCACCAGACCATAGGGTCGGGAGGTAACACCTATCATTGCCTGAGGCCCATGGGTTAGGAGGTTGGCCACCTCCATGAGTTCATGGGGCCTAAGGGGTAAATGTGAGAGTCACTCCCTAGATGCATAAGGGTAGGATCACCCCAAAAGTACCGACACCCTAGAGACCTTGAGGAAATGACTAATGATTGTATATATGAGTAATGTTAAGATCCAAAAGTGATGGGGAAAAATCTTCCCATGGGTGAAAACATAGAACTGAGATATTCATGGTGTGGAATCATGTGAAGTATGTTTCAAATTAGGATGGAAAGTGTAATGGTGATGTGTGATGCACCATCTCTACTCTTAGAACGAGATGAACTATGTATTTAGACTGTAGCCAAATGCTTATTTCATCTTGTAATGGGTGTGTGAAATAGGACGAACTAAGGATAAAAGTGACATGATAGGTAAATACTTGAGTCGAAACCTTTTTATGGTAATGGAGGATCGGAAGAAGTACCACACCCTTTTGAGAATATATTGGATAGATAGTTTGAAATAAAATAGGTAATATGAGGATGTACCTATCTAGAGTAGTTTGGAATCTATGAGTTACAGATTTGGGTTTGGTAACCAAGATGATGGAAGCAATAGCTTGAAGTTTTTTGGACTCAAACAGACCTAAACCCAAGACAAAGACGATGAGTGGAGTATATGAAGGTTTATGTCTTCATAATCACCTAGAACACAAGGAAGGTAATGTGGTAACATAATGTTCTCAGCTGGAAATAGCTCAAGTGTGCAGCTTTCTTGTCTAGCAAGTGGAGAGGACTGGAAGAGTTTGCTAGGTGGACCCTACAACCATTGGAAGACTAGACTTGTGTGGCTAACATCCAGATACAACCAGACCGGTAGACCAAGTTGGTAACTACCCAGTTAGCTAGCCCAAAGCTTGGCGGGATGAAAGGTTTGTTAGAGAAACCTCAAATGCACCTCTTAGGAAGAGTAGGTGGTGGAATCCACTACTAGAGTGTTTTAGGGTTTTTGAGGAATAGCCCTGGAAGAATCATGTCGTGCAAGAAGCTCATGCTTCTAAGTACACCGTACACCCTATTACTACCAAGATGGTTAAGTTTTGTAGTGGTACCTTAGAGGCCTGGAATGAAAAAGGCTATAGAAGCATATGTGGCCAGTTGTCATGCGTGCCAGAGGGTGAAAGATGAACACCAGTGACCCGGTGGATTGCTATAGATGATTGGAAATTCCTGAGTGGAATGGGAGAAGATCACCATGGACATTGTGGTGGGTCTCTAAGGAATCGCCCTGGAAGAATCATGAGTGGAAATTGTGGGGGTCTCCATCAAGCTTTCAACAACAAGCTTGGTGGTGTATACAAATTATATAAGCCTAATATGGATTATGGCAGGAAATCAATTTATTGTCTAACTAAGTGCACACAAAAGGCTTTGATGTAGTTAGTAGGTTGGAGGGTGTTGGTGCTGAAAAATTGTAACCTATAACCAATAATATGAGTGATGGCTCTAAAAATGTCAACTTCCCATAAATGGGGAGGACAATTGGAGATGGAGGCCCATCCCGATATGGGTGACCCCACATGAGATGCGCCTTTTGTCAGTCGTTCATTTAGAGAGATGGGATTGGATGAAGTTGTCACCATGAGGGAAAGTCATGGTTTGTTCATAGATATAATTGTGTTTGGTCCTTCGGGTATAGAGTAGATGAGTTGAGAGTGTGAGATGACTTTTGGTTTAAGAATCGTGTGTCCCGAGGTGAGGTGAGAAATATCTTAGGTGATATATAAGATGTTGACAATATGGTTATCTATGTTGTTTTGTTTGGTGATGAGAGCACTCTTGGTAGTAAAGACCTTAAGGAGATGGATGAAGCTAGCAAGGAGATCAATGAGGTAGTTAGGGTTGAGTTAAGGGATGGGGTTTCCATGTTGGTGTTTTTAGTTGGAAGTAGGGGGGAGAATGGGTGAAGGACAAAGGGTAAAGGTTGTGTGTGGGCTAGTTGTCAAACAACTCGGCGAAGGTTTATATCTTGGAGGATACATTGAGTGGAGGGTAAGAGAGTTTTGATGTGACCTGTTGGTGGCATTGGAAAGGTGAAGGTGCATGTTTCAGGCATGTATTGGGTGTTGAGTGTGGTAAATTTTGTGTATCACCCAGGCATTTGGAGAATCTAGAAAGAGATAGAAGAAATTAGGGAAGTTGAATCGTTTCTACCAGTGGATATGGTGTTGGATGCGGGAAAATACATGTCTTTTGCAACAATTTTCAAAATAGTAATGATGAGTGGAATGTTGGTTGGGTAAGGAATTTGTGGAACTTTATAAGTTGTGTATGATGTTGATATTTTTGTTTAACATGCATTTGTGGTCTAGGTTGGGGTAGGTATAGGAGTAGTGGCCATAACTCTTGCATATGTCCCATACAATAGCATCTCTTGCATCTGATAAGTTTATAGGGAGGTTTGTGTCTCCTGGTGATTGTGGTCCATTCAAAGGATGGTGCATTGGCAACTAAGAACTGAGTAGCAATCAAATAAGAGTTGCAAGGTGGTTGTGTAGAGGACATGGGAAGCAGGAGTAAGACTCTAGATGAGTCAATTTGGATGTAGAATGGTGATCATAAATATGTTGGTATTTAACTATTAAAACCTGGTGCTTATCACTATCATCATAAGGTAGAGGATGTTCAATGATGCATAAACTGATATGATGAAGTGTACATGTATAATGTTGTATAATGTGTATTTTTGTCTCTACATGTTGACCAAATATTGTGTGATGTAGTTCTATAGAAGTTGTAGAATTAATCAAAGTTGATGAATCCACCTGGATTGAATTGGCTTCAGTTCCTATAGGTGCTTGGTATACAACATAGATGAAAAGGTGGTCGTCCAAAGGACCTGATTATAGAAATTCTTCCTTGTCTGGGTCACATTACAAAGATTGCAGATGTATCAGGATTTCCAGATATATGTATGAAATGCATATCTTGATTGTGTTAGTCTTTTATCTTGATCTTCCATGAACTGCACTAGAAATGTTGTAGTGTCCGAATTGCTGCCCAAGGTTCTAGTAGAGTTTCAAGAATGACGACTGACCTCATAGACCACCATTAGTCTTAATTGTGTATTTTTTTCACACTCACGCACCAGGCTGAAATCGACTTCTCGACGGGTCACCTATCCTAGTACTACTCTAGGGTGAGTACGCTTAACCATAGTGTTCTTAGCGATGGTCTCCGTATAAAGGAGGTTCACCTTGGGAAAATGAGTAGTTCAATCATTCCTTTTAACCTCATTTAATCTGAGGCCTAAAATTCTGAGACGTTACAAACTCCCCCACTTAGACTCTTGATTTCATCGTCAAGGCTCGACTATATGGCCTTATAATATTTTTCTCATTTCTGTGCACACCCAGAAAGGCTCATGGACACCCAACTCCCAGTCACGACTACCAACACAAGGGTGGCTACAACACATGGATAGTCATTTCCAACATGTCTGGATCACATGGCTCAAGATTAGCATTTTACATGCGCATGTGGCCCCACCTACTAGAGAGGTTATGATACTATTTGTAAAGCCTGGATGCACTGCATTATGCTCGAGTGGAGTTTTAAAAATGACCATTGTCCTCACAGACCACCATTAACCTTAAATGTTGCTTTGTCCTCACTCATGAACAACTGAGATCAACTTCCTGATTAGTCACCCATCCTAGTGACTACTCTGAACTGAGTCTGTTTAACCACAAAATTCTTAGTGATGGTATCCCTAAAAAGTAGACACGCTATATTAATATGGATAGTCAAATCATCCCTTTTATGATCATTTTATTGAGATATCAAATCCTGAGAAATGTCTTGTGATTAGCCATGATCTTGATCCAACCAGGGATGAAATGTCTACATGAAGATATCTCCATTCTCTGGGTACATGATAGCAGTGATGGTGTTGTTGTCTAGTATGATATCAAGATATACCATAGTTGGAGCCATCGCCGGGGGCTGTGTATGAAATAGAGGGTGTGTTTGTGATGATTGTGCGTCTATCTTTATATATGTGTATTTCTTGTGCCTCCGTTGTTGTGTGATAACTATTATGTGTTGTAGGGTGCTAGGTTGGCGGGCTGCTGTCGACGGATATTGAGAAATCAGACCTCCCGTATGCATGTCGAGTATCAAGGGACATATGCAGGTGTTTTGTGGAGGTGTGCCAAAGGGGTGGAAGTGTTGTTGTCCTTAGTTATAAATGATCAACTATTTGATAAGTGGCTCGAGGTGCAGCTAAAATAAAAAATTGTTTCCGAGGAAGGGGACTATTGTAGATGAAGAATATCTGGATGCCCCGATGGTGCTGGATCGTTTTCTGATAGTGTCAGTAAGTAGTTGCTATGAAGCTGCAGAAGTATCTGTGTTATTGCGAGGTAGAGGATGGGGTGTAATGCTGCCACATTTAGCTAATGGAAGACTCGTAGAATCCAGAAGCGTGTGGTGTCAATATAGATAGAAGTTGGAGCTCTCATTCTAGACAAGTTGGAGCTCTTAGGCATAAACTGGGGGCGGTCTGATTACTCTAAGGCCCAGTTTGTCTGCTTACATTCCTAATCCCTGTAGTCACGATCAAATTATGTATCATCACATAACTAACTTCGCGTCCTCTGTGCACACTTCACAGCAGCTAGGAGCACGCACCGTGCTATCAACTGCTACAGAAATAAGGACCAAAGCGGCAGTTAACACTGCTACCGATTTTGGGGTGATTAACGAAGTTCACCATTTATGTTGATGGACTTATCGGGCAGTTGTTACAAGTACCGAATATGTACATGTTTGCTAGTTTTTAATATATTAATTATCGGGAGTTGAGATGGGTTCGTCCAAACGTAGCCTAATAGTTACAAGGGGCGTGCTTTCTTCAAGAGCATCAGTAAGCGTTGAGTTTAGAGAGTGCCAGAAGGGAAGCCAAAGTGGATAATGCCTAGGCCGGTGAAAATGTCCATTGCATCTGCGTTAGATGTCTGCAGCGTCTAGCATTTGCCTAAAACATACAAAAAAAAGCATGGACCGGTGTGAAAGGCAGTTCCTCCGACCTGTAAATGAAGTGGGCCAAGAGGGTTCCCCTTTCTTTGAATTGGTAACTTTCTCTGTTCTGAACTATAACCGGTGAAGTAGACATGAAATTTCTCGAGCTTGGTTTATATATTACCTAAAATTTATTAGAATCACATTGATATCAAATTTCTAAAGATGTGCAACTCAATATTGTTTCCAGTAGTAGATATTTATGAATATATCCATTTAAACCAACCCCAAATTAGGCAATATAGGAAAGTTATAAAAATGTTGTGGTAAAGCTATTCATATGAAGCTATAGCTTTGGGAGAGCTGATGGCCCCAATACGAAGGGTTAAATACAATTAAGATGGAGCAGCAAACAGAAATGCCATTCTACAAGTCCTAATTCTTCAAGAAAAGTTGAAGATAATGCAGACTGGGAACCACACTTGCAGTTTTTAATGTAGCTTTAGGAACAAATGCATTAGACTGAGTATTATGCAGACTTCATGTAGCATTTAGTTACCGGTTCTGAGATGTCACTAGTAAACATGATTAAGTAAATGTGTATAAAATTATCATGAAGCAGCTGTGTCTAAGTCATTAACTGGTGGTGAGTGTAGGCATTGTTAAATTAAGACATAAACTCCATGGCTGAGTATAAGATTTTCTATAAATGGAGGCCAATTAAGTCAAAGGCGTATTTTGGCCGCATTCATCATGTTCACACCTCACTTCTTCACACCTTAAGATTCATCGTATACAACATGATTGACCATATAACTGTTCTATTAAACTAAATTTTTAATGAAATGATAGAACTGTGCAGAATATCATTTCATGACTCCAGTATTGTGTACATCTTTAGTTTGACCCTTTCTAGGACTATCAGTAATAATGAACTTACAAAGTGGATCAACAACACCTCATACATTCATAAAAGCTGTTAGTCCAAAGTTCAAATGGAGGGGTTGGTGGCTAGTCATCAAACATAGAAAATTTATAATTTTTCATGAATAGGTTCATATTATTTGTTATTCTGTGCAAGGAAACTGATTCTAATAAACTGTGGATCATTTCCAATAACCCACCCACCCCTTGATACTGTTCTGAAAAATCTTTGTAGAAGTGAAGCTCAAGGATGTTAGTCGATCATGTTGGAGGTACACCCAAATCTCCCAGAACATATTCATCCCCTAATGAAGCTGATGCAACTCCAAAGTTATAAAACTACAAATGTTCTCATGTGCATTATAACATATTATGATAAGAAGTATCATCAAGTCACTCTCCCACTTCCCATCACATAAAAATGTTCATACCAAAACTAGAAATAGTTTGTGACACTTTCCAATCACAGAAGTTTGAGAGCCTTGGATTCAAACACACATAGTTCACTTTATTAAATTCGGTTGTTAATTGTATAATTGTTACTTTGACTGATTGGACTTGAACTAATCATTATAAATGTAGGTAATCATCTTAATTATAAATTTAGTATCCTTGTTTGAGTTTTTTATATTTATTACTTTCAAAGTGGAGAAGTCTAACCCTATCACAATACGTCAAGCCCAACCTTTAGATGTTGCTAAGGTACTCTTTATTCCGAGTGCTAATTGAACCAACAACAAAACGACAAAACTTATGAGTTGAGCCCACTGACAAGTACGTCCTTGTTCCAATATTGGTCTTATGAGGTAGCAGGTGGTTTGTTTTTAGAAAATCGGAAATAATATCTTTGTCTATGTTTTAGGTATGCTAATGTCGCTTTTAACACTGGGAAGTAATGTCACTTTTGAGATGAAAAAAATATAACTTCACACCAATTACGTGCAAGCTATTCAAACTACCTTACATTTGCAGTTCGCATGGTGATGGCCTACACCAATTGCATGTTATCAGTCGTCTGCCCAATATTGTCCAATAGTACAAGTATGTTAGCAAGCTAGAATTGTGTACCATTGTAATCAATGAGGGTAGAGAATCACCTTAAACTCTCAATAATCCAGAAAATTTATTGAATATTACAAGCATCTGAGCAAGTTATAATCATAGTACCATTACAATCTCAAGCATCTACTGTATTCTCACTGCATCGGCCCTTCCGTAGCAGCATATAAGAAACAATAAGCAGTTTAAAGTGACCAACTGAAGTAATGAGTGGCTTGTTCAGTTTGAGAAGTGCACATTGCATGCAATTTGCACTTGCCAAACAACACTTATATAACACAAAAATACATCCGTATTTTTTAGCTGCAAATTGTGAACATTGAATGCAAATCCACATTTAGCCATACTTATCTGACTGTAAGGAACGCCATTGAAATAACATTTTGGTTACGGTTCCGTCAACAACCATTATCGATTTTCTTATATTACTGCCAGAATAATAGGAAGCTAAACAATTATGAGGTGGGTGCAACTCCACCTTTTCGCTCAGTTGGTGCTAGGATGTCCATAAGATTTAGTTACCCTTTTGATTTACACACTTTTTTTGTACTTTGTGATTGGTTTCTCGGCCTTCCTGCTGGTGCTCTTTTAATCACTGACTGAGCCACCCTGTGCGCTACACATCAGTAACTTCATCTTCAAACCCAATTTCTTGGACACGGTACTCCACCCATTCTTCCCATGGCCCAACTTGTCAATTTCTTTCTTCTTGCTCGAGCCTTCCTTTTCTAGCTCAGCCACGTGTTCCTCATGATGTCCGTGCCAACCCTCAACATCCAGTTCCCTCTGTTGGCTGTAGCCCATCCCCCCTAGTCACCACCTACACCGCTGCCTCCAAAGCACCAGTTCGTAGAGGCCTTGAACCATTCATATTAAGAGGGGAGCCTCTCAAAGAGGCTTTGAACCATCCATATTAAAGCCATGGGTGACCTCAGATGCAAATGTTCAAAAAAGAGGACTTGGACAATGGCTCCTATGGGGAGCCTCTTTTTCTGAGCAGCATGAGTGCAAGCTTTCAGAGAGAACTTTTGGCAATCCATCACCCTACACAGTTGCTCCCTGTCAGAATCAATAAGCCATGGATGAACATGAAATTCAACAACAATATTGTAATTGTAAGGCATCACAAAGAACATAAAATCAACACGAAAAACTTGCAGAACTGAGATATTAAGCCAATAAAATGTTGCATAGTTAGTAACATCTGAGCAGATATCATAGATCGAAAACACTTGCCTAAACTCTAATAAACTGTGTATACAGTGTGGATTGACCTACCTTCAGGTGTATATCAATCACGCGATAAAGTCCATCCTAAAGCTAGAGGCTGAAACTTTGGTAACTTCAAATTAAGCATCGGTAGCAACTTCGCCAAGAAACCATCAATGAGTTTTTCACAATTGTTGCTGGTGTCACAGAAAACGGGCCAATAGATCTTTCATCGTCTGCTAAAAAAGGGGAATCTCATCTTGAGACTTGGTTCATGGCCAAGAATGCTCAAGTATCCACTGAACAGAGTGCAAATGATGTAGTGTTTCAAGGGAATATGAGAAGTTTGGCAGCAAAAATCTTCTAAGCTTGCCTGATCAAGATGCATCCATAGTCTTCTATGAAAATTAGAGATATAAGAAGAGATGGCATGGAGAATCATAGCCATACACAACAAACCCAACAGAAATTCCGTAGGTACAAGACCCTTTTGATGTGGCAACAAACTATCGATTTCTTCAAGCAGTGCTCTCTGCTCTTCTTCTGAAGGTGCTGCAGTCGGAATCTGAGCACAAAAACTACCGCTTTGATGCCAGTAAAGTCTTGGAAGGTACCTCTTGGCATAGAATGCAAGAGAACCAGCAATCATCTCCTGCCAGATACCATAAGATTTCATGGATGTTATCATTGTTTTATAGATGGGAAGGTTCAAAGACGACATAGCCTCATACCATCAAACCGCTGTATAGATTCCAGGCCTAGCACCACTGCTTATCCCATTCCATAATATGCTTCCTCCAGGACTTTGCATGGGACCATGATCAATCATAGGCCAGCCAAACAAATTTGGACGTGTACATGCTTCCACAGCCACAGACTCGATATATCTCTGTATAATATGAAGATTTTCAGCATATTGGAGGAGGCCATTGCATGTTTGGAGTGCCTTGATAGAGTTCTTCCAGCTTTTCAAAACCACATGTTTAAAAATGTATTCAGTCAGTGCAATTAAGTTTCTCTCTCCACAGTCTTCTGTCATTTGAAGATGCTCAGCAGCACAACGAAGACGAATTACATTGGCAGCTATCATTTTTAACTTCATAACAGAATCTAGCTACAAGCTCAAACACTATGGCGTCACTAGGAATTTCAGCTAATGCACATTTAATTAGAAAAACATATTCACAATTTTTAACATTATTAAAGGCAGATCCTGCATGATCGGTCAGATAGCTAATAGAGAATAAGATGACTGATAACATTATTAAAGGCAGATCCTATATATAGGAGGGGTACGAGGATGCGTCATCTTTGACATGGGATAAGCACGCAGACAATGTCAACGTACAAATACAGCACAGACAAAAAGTAGAAACGAGAGACGATGTAACAGCTTAAATAAGCAAGCAGTAGACATGAAGCTCTAGATAGTAAGCTCTACAAGAAGCATATAGCCTTAAAAGACTTTGAGATGCAAATATCAATAGTAGAAGTCCACAAACTATTTTAAGAAGTGCATAAAGATCCACAATATATAATCTTCCTCTCCTCCATCTCATCTCCCCTCTATTTCTCCCCGTCACGCCAACCAAGGAGAGAACCAAGAGTGGTTGCGGTGGAAAGCCGTATACAATAGGAGAGGAAATAAACATATAGGCAAATATGTGGAGGATGTCAACTGATAACGCAATTGAATGTGCAAAATGACCTGATTAGACTGATCTGGGTAGAAAAATAAATGGATCTTAATGCAACCCAAAAAAAAAGAGATTTGTCCGGCAGTTAGGCCGACAAATCTAGCGGCAGATAGACAATCTTCTTTTAGGCTGTAGAAGATTTCATAAGCCCACTCTAAGGCCAGGCAATAACAAAAGGGAGGATTGAAGAGACTACCGTTGATGTTAGAAGGGAAGAAAGCTCCATGATTTTTGGCTTTCGTGTTGGAGGTGTAAAATGTGGCGGGATTAGGTGGGGAAAGGAACAGTGGCTAGGGGAGATGAAGCGGGGGGGAGCAGGTGGTTGTCGGCGACGATTGTAGGGGGTGGGTGATAGAGGCAGGTAGGGTAGGGGTTAAGGGCGAGATCAGGGTGACGAGTGTCGATTTTGTTGGGGCAGGATGATGGCAGCAAGGATTGGCCAGGCGGCAACAAGGAGGTATGTGTGGTGGCGGCAGGCAGCAAGTGGCTAGTCACCAAGCAGTAGAGGGGGTGGGTGTTGTTTGGCATTTGGGGGAATGAAGGATGATTTGTAGTAGGTGACAGTTGGGTCGGATAGGCATGGAGGACGGAGGGATGGTCACTGGAGATCAGGAGGTGACGGTAGATAGCGAAGAAAGGGAGGGGATATGTTGGGTTACGGTGGTGATGAGAGACCCGAACAAGGCCCAATAAGCTTGTTGTGGAGATGCGGAAGTGTGAGATCGAGCAATCCAAACCGAATACATACGACGAAGATCAACAACGAACAAGCAAGCAACCACAAAGACGAGATAGTAGTTTGGAAAATTCCCAATGTGGGAGCCTACATCCACTGGCGAAGATGATATTATTGATAGAGAGATTACAAATATGATGATAACAGAAGAGAAAAGAAGAACTCAATCCCCTTTTTACACCCGAAAGCCAACCGTGGAAGAAGATGGTTGCATTGAGAGGATCTCTTGGAGGCGTAAAACCCTAAGAAAAGCCCTAGGTCCTTTCATGGCTTTAGGTCTTCAAAAAATGATGTCTCTTTGTTTCTCCTCATGTTTGGGACGAGTTTGGGAGTCTATTTATAAGAATAGGACCCATATCCAAAGTCCCGAAGTGATTAAGTTGTTTTCCAATCGTGTTTCCGATCTGATTGGCCTGAATACGGTCTGTAACATGGATTGTATTTTCGTTTAAGAAACATTTACAATCCAGTGTTGGACTGTATATGGTCCTATAGCAGATCTAGGGGTGGGTTTAGAGTTTTGAGGAAAGTGCTTCAAACAAAAAGTGGCGGAAGTTGTCACTTCATACTTAAAAATGTATGGCTAGACCGTAAATGCAAATACAGTCAAGGTAGACCATATATGATCTAAAGTAATGCCCGTAAATACACCTGTAGGTGCCCAAAATGCATCATGAAGATGTCGAGGCTTGGTTTAGACGTTTGGTTCATCAAGAAAGCTTTTCTGGAGAGTTTAAGACACTTACTCAAAAACCTTCACCTTGTCTTCATCTTGAAAACGTTGGATGTAGAAAAGCACTTGCAATTTTCTCCAATATCAGATACTGATTAAGAATACCATCTCCCCCAGATGCCTTGCATGGGCAAAGCTCAGGTAGAAAGAAGACCAACTAATTTTGAGCAAAGCTCAAACTTAACTAACGAAAGAGTTTTCGTCATCATGTCGGTTGGATTCTCAGACGTACCAATCTTCTTTATCTGAATCTTGCCTTCAGGTTGACTTCTCTAATGAAATGGTACTTGACATCAATGTGCTTCATTCTCTCATGGGGCATTTGATATTTGCTAAGATGTATAGCACTTTGACTGTCACAAAGAACAATAACTTGTTCTTGAACCATGCCCAACTGACTCATCAAGCCCTTGAGCCATAAAGCCTCCTTCACAACTTTTGTTGCCTCCATGTACTCTGTTTCAGTAGTAGATAAAGAAATAGTACTTTGTAGAGTGGTTTTCCAACTAATAGATGTAGATCCCACCGTGAACATGTAACATGTGATAGATCTCTTCTTATTGAGGTCGCCTGCATAATCTGAGTCCCTTTGAATCTTCATGCCAAGAATCATCTCAGCTTCACCTAGGTCTTTCATATCAAATTCTCCACCTAGAAGAGATTTCACCTTGGCAATCTCAGATGCGTGTCTACAAGCGATCACCATGTCATCAACATATAGCAATAGGTAAACAAAGGAATTTTCATCCAGCCCTTTGTAGTTGACATAAGTGTCATCATGGTTATCAGAACCGAACTAGGAACCGGTCACTCTACCGGGTCAGTTCCCTCCCAAAGCCAAAAAATAAAGTCTGACCGACATCCAATCGGTGAACCGACCGGTTGAACCGGTGAACCTACTTAGGCCTCAGACTCCGTTCATGAAAAACACCATGTGAAGCAATTCCTTTAGTCTGAAAGCGCAAGCACAAAGAGCCTACAACGGTTTGGAAAATTTACCTGAACCTTGATTACATGGGAGTTTTTTCCCTATGTTTTAAATCATTAAAATTTTACTGACATGGATTGAGGCTGACTACATATTGAACTCTCCTTGTTCACTAACATGGGTTTTGGTTGTCACAAATTGGACTGTCCATCTACAATTAGACTTTAGTGCATTGCTACTTTATGATTCATCTTGGGCCAGAAGTAGATGCCCAATGGAGGTCTTGAGTTGTTCCTCTAATGAAAATTCAATACTATGAATTAAAGGGAAGAGTTGGGGGGTGTCTATTTGCTGGTAAATTTAGTGCCTTGCATGAAAAGACTCATTGGTCCCCGTAGCCAGAATGAAAGGAACATGTTGCCGCAGTGAGCATGGATACAATGCATGCAAGATCATTAATCATTGGTGCCATCTTTAGTGTCTAATTTACAGAAAATTTGAGTGGCTCTGGTGTGAATATGGGAGAAGTGGTTGAACCAAAAAAGGTGTGCAGGAGTTGAATGCGTCTGTAGCTTCCTGCAGTGCAAGAGGGGTCGATGATAACAAGTATTTGCTGCATGTGTGAGGCTACACAAACAGAAAAAAGGTCATTTGTTAAGGCCAACAGATTGGTTCAATGAGACTTTGGTCACGAGGGGAGGAAAAGTGCAGCTCTACTATACCAAGAACATGGGTGGTTGTGTGAAGCTACATCCTCCAGGCGGCTTGCACCAGAGGTGACGACATTGATTCTTGGAGTGGCCTTCTGATGTAGGACAGGCCCCACCTTTACACACATATGAGTGTAGGCGTCGCCGTGTTATTAGTTAGGCTTCATTATCATGCTTTATTTTATTATGTTCTTTTTTCTCATTTTTGGGCTCTTGTAAAGTCAAGTGGTTTAGTCCCACATTGGCTACCGCCCGTTTAGTCTTTCTTTTAGAAGCCTATATAAAGGCTCTATCTGCGTCCATGTAGAGACACAGTTGATGAATGAGAATTATTCCCTTTTAGTTTCAAGCAGTACTTCTTCTTTAATTCCATAGATAGGAATTACCTTCTCATCTTGTACTACATCTAGAGCCTAGATCATAGTGGGGAATGTGGTTGCTTTTCTTGCATCTATTGTCAGATAGAGAATAAGGTTGAAACAACAAACTGGTTTCTTCAAAAAATAGAGATAGGTACACATCAATGAGAATAAGATGAATTGTTGAAATATAAAAAATGGAGGAGAAAATAATCAGCATAGCCACATACTAATTGATAGTAAACTATTATTGGTAGCAAGCAATGGAATAGATAAGGGAATAGTCAACGATTTCACAAACTGTAACAAATAAATTCACAAATTAATCATGTTGAAGAAGGCCCAAGGCTATATATAAGGCTTTGCACAGCAGAATCCTAAGACCAATATAACAAGCAATATCTATATCCTAAATGACTTTAACATGGAAAACATACGAACACAACCCAACTCCTACACTAAATACTGATTTTTCACGAAGTTGATTGGCGTGGGAAGATATTTATAGGTGGGTAGATAGATCAAGCACATAGAATGGGTGGCAAAGTAGTTAGGTTGGGATAAGGTGGATAGATTTCAAACTGAAACAGAGCAACTGGAGAATAATTACCACAATATGGAAAAAGAGTCGCATTTTGCCACTAGTTACTCTAAACTCAGGGTTCAGGATGATTTCCCTTCTTATACACCTCCGTCATGGTTACCATGCACATTTGGGGTTCTTACATTATGCAACAATGACCTACACTGCAATTGAAGGACAATAGTTCTTGAACCAGATTCAACGTTCAGACCAAAGCAAACCAAGAAATGGACAATAGGTCAATAGGTGTATTACACCGTAATATAAGGCAAGATAAATAGAAATCTTTAATCTGAATAGTTTGACCCTAAACAGGCCATTGATGGCAATACATGAGCCCATGGACCCACCAAAAAGAGATCCAAGGTGTGAAGGTGCAAGCCACCCTCTTTGAATGCCTTGAGGCCCAGATGTGCTCCTTAAGAAGGGTATAGTTCCAACCCAAACAAGCTCTAAACAAGTTATTAACTAAATAAGTCTCACGATCAAACTAACATGATAAACATAAAATCAAGCTCTCTCTCCACATAGGAGCTAACGTAACTATTCTGGCAGATTACTAGTGTCTGAAAGCATAGATTTAGCATAGAATTATATTTGAGTACATAATAGTTCTAAAAAAAATCCAAGCATAACAAAATATTATAAAGGACATTCAAATAATGGATAAGCACAAAACATAGGCAATGAGAAAAATAAATCACAAAACACTCTTGTGGGCCACCACCACTCCCCATTCTAAATTTATCCCAACAATATTTACTATAAAATTCAAACTCATTAGTGGAATTAGTGGATGCCTCCCATCTTAGTTTAACAATTAGATAGTGGGTTGCAATTAGTTCACACCAAAAGGATATATTGAAGACAACTACTAATGACTGGATCAAGGAAAAATATGTTCCGTTCATATATCTCTAGGTGTAGATAGTGGATAGAGGAACCAGGGCCCTCAAAATTTCCAGTATCCCTGTTCTTTAAACATAGACAAAGATATCACTGTCGTTTTATCTATACAAAACATTTACAACCACATAAGACCATGAATGGAATAAGGGCACTACAAATAGGAAGAATAAGATTTTGTAACAAAAATAATGACCCACATTTGACATGATTTTGTTCTAGTACAATTAGTCAAAGTATCAACCATTCAATATGCCAGATTTTTTAGGATTACATGAGAGTCAGAGTCTCTCCAGTGATGTCTGTGATAGGCAACAATAAGAGCGATGAGACAATAAAACAACTCAAAAGTGACCAAATGCACCTGTGTTGTACAAAACATGGCGGTATTATTGAATTTTTGCTAGAATGTCAGTTACATTCTCATAACAGAAAACTTCCCCTTCTCAATTTCATTGATATTACTCTTTTGTACACTACTGTAAATGAGGCCTTCTCCCTCGCTTCAGTTGCTCCTACTTCTAGCTAACTGCCAGAAGCTGCAGGTGTTTTCTCACCAATCTTCTCAGGCGTCATTTTAGTCAGACCATGGCAAACCTTATCTACATTTGAATCTATAGTGACCTCTGTGGAGGCATCAAAGCAAGCTTTAGATGGAACAGGTTTGTGCACATCACCCCCGTGCTTATCAACCTTGCTTTCTATGATTTTTTTTGTCTCGTCTACAATCTCCTTCACTACAACCTCCAACACATCCAATCTTTCTTTTACATAGACAAGTAAAGAATTTGACTTCTCCGTTATTGCAGCTGCCTCTACTTCTTTAGCTTTCTCCTCCTCTTCAGCTTTTTTTCTTTTTGATAGTAATTCCTGTGAAATATGTAAATTTGTCAGCCCCAGCCTTTTCACAGAATCAAGAAACCATCTACAAACTATACAGCTCAATAAGAAAACTATGAGCCAGGTCCCTGACTGTCAAGCCTAATCCAGATAATTACAAAAAGATTAATGATAAAGAAACTACTAAAGAGGAAAAAACTATCATAACAAAAAAGAAACGAGCATTATTGTATGAAAACAACAAATAGGAGGGAAAATGAATCAAACCAGGCACACATGAATTCAGGATTCTGAACTATGAAAATAAAAAACTTTCCACTAGAATGGCAAAACAAATCACCATTATGCTTTACGCTTTAATCAAAATAACATCCAAAAGAGTGCTAACCTAGGTCAGTATGCATGGATCCTCTTTTATTCCACTATAATCCTCCAATATATTTCATAGCATAAAAACATCAAATACATTGTCACACCAACCATCCACAATCAAAGAGTCATGTATGTAAGTTGTGGGTACCAACCATCTAATAAGAATACTAACTCATATATCAAAAAGGAAACCACAACAGTACAAAATTGAACAAGGTGACGTTTACCTTTGTTTAAGGACAGTCATCGTCATATAATTATGTTAATTACTTTCCTATAAGCTTCTACCTACAACCCATCCTTATGAACTTCTCTCTACCAGATCTTACTGTTCTTCTGATGGCATTAATAGTTGTCAAGGCAGCCATCACTGCCCTGCTTGGGCGACCAGCCGACTAGTCGTCAACTAGTCAACTAGTTGTAGGTATAATATTTACATAATATTAATTATGTACATATAGTTACATACAATCTAGATTTTATAAATTTACTAATGTATAAACATGTATCCAAGGATATAATAATCCAAATTGGTAAATAATTTCATAAAACGTCTCGAACAATTTTCAATGAAGAGTGAAGACTATTTCATGAATTCAAATTCAACAAGTATAATTACATAGAGAAGAGTGATATACCATTTTTAAATTCAGACTTTCAGTACTTGTTAAATTGTTTTAACCAAAATAAAAGTTATATTCTAAACTAGTGTAGTGTGAATGAAGCTGATATTATCATATCAAATCATGGTAAAAACACAACCATTCGGGATAGGGAGTGGAGGATTTTAAATTGCAACAAAAAAACCTTACGGTCCCTAGGCCCAAGCCTGACCAAATGGTCGCCCAGGCCTGGCTTGGGCTGATCAGTCGTGCTAGTCAGCCGACTGGCCGACCAGTAGGCCTAGGCTTGGCTTGGGCCGATCAGTAGTGCTAGCCAGCCGATTGGCCGACCAGTAGGCCTAGGCGGGCGCTAAGCCAAAGCCCATTTGTGGGTGGTTGGCTAGTCGGACCCCCCCTCTGGCGACCAATCGACTAGTCAGTTGACTGACTCAACAACTATGATGGCATTATAATTTCAGTTGATATGTGATTAACAGGTATATAGACCTAGAAAAGAGACTAATTGTCCTCTCTACTAGATACCAAAAGAGAAATTGACAATAAGTATAATAAAAGACCCTTATTTTCTCTATCAAATGGCCATTTAAAAATCATCTTCAAGTGGAATGCTAAGACCAGAACGTCATATGTTACCATCCAGATTTATCACATGACGCTGCATTTATTGAATAATATTCAGCAAATCATCCAGTTTTCACAGATTGCACGGGCAGTTTCAAGTACCCAAAACCCTTTGTGACTCGGTGTGTTAGAATTAATAGTATATTAAGCACGTAGTTTTAGATTGCAATGGATGACTATGAGAACATTCCTACAAAAGATGTTTGTTAGAATTAAGAGCTTTTACATAAGATAGGATTATTATTCTAATGTGCCCCTAGGTATTTGTGTGGGACTAAAAGCCCTGCACAACCCGATGCCACGCTCGTCCCTAACTCCTTAACCGGAGACTCACGATTGCTCCCCTCTTTGGCTTGCGAGAGCCGGAGACTCTTTCGTAGCCCCAACGTGCTCGCTGTGTCTGTCAGATGGCTGACAACAATGTCTACTATGCAAATCCCGTGGAGCCGTCTTCCAGGCCACCACCGACGCTGCTGGATGTAATCAAGGAAACAGACACCTGTGGATTCACTTGTGTCTCAGGAATCATCGGTTCCATACTCACCAAACTCCGAAAGGACAAGCATGGAGGAAGACAAGACGATCAAGGGCGCCATCCGCCGGCAAATACGCCGCAGGGTCCGCGCCCGTTGGATCTGACCACCGGCCAATACACCATGGACGATGTCATGAATCAGCGGCGGCTCGTACTCATCCTCGACCTCGACAATACCCTCCTCAACTCCCACCCTTACAGCAAAGACCTCCTCATCCCATCCGCGGCGGCAAAAAACAACAGAATGATATCCACATGTTGCGTGACTTAGGGTTCATAACCAAACTGTGGCCGCACGTGCATGAGTTTCTGGAGGCGCTCCAACCCTTATACGACATCTACGTATACACCCTCGGGAACCAGGAGTACGCGGACGCAATGGCCCGGGTGCTCGAACCGCAAGGTCGGATGTTCTTCTTCGACGACGTCAAGCGCAACGTCGGGTCTTTAGAGGACAGGACCGTGCGCGAGACCAAGGCGTTGGATGTGCTGTCGAGCCCAGCGGGGGCAGCCGTGATCGTGGATGACTCACCCAATGTGTGGAAGAGGGAAGAGGATCAGCAACGCCTCATACACATCAAGCACTACACCTATTTTAGATTCCAACCCAAGATGAAGATTAACGAAGAATGGAAGAGGACACGACACTTTTGAGGGTCCTGGTATAGTTCAAGAGAATCCATTCCGATTTCTTCTCTTCTGCAAGTGATGGAGATGCAACCAACGGTGAACAAAGCAATGCAGGCAATCCCGGCAACGTCAGCGATTTAATTGCCGTGATGAGGGACATCCAAGGCAACTTAGTGTCATAATTAGTTTTGATATTCTTTCACTCATGCGGCACAGACAAGTCAATATTCTTTGTGTAAGATCCTTATTACCCTTATAAATACAACATGTAGGCCTGCGAACCCCTTAAGCACTTTATTGATTACTAAAAAATAAAAAAGTTTCAAGTACCCTGAATCCTACATTATCATCCATAGTTAGCAGTTTGTTAAATTGCAATGTTGCAATGTTTGACTTTTAAGGAAAATCAAAGATTTCCAGACTTCCCCAACAATGGGCTTTTCAACCCCACTGCTAGAAGCAATTTTCATGAGATCTGGCAGAAATTCTTCACATAGCCACCCATCTTAATACAAGTTGTTTTCCATTGTGATTAAGGAAGCACTGACACATTTCTAGAATGGAAGCAGACACTGACACACACCCAAGACATGGCAATTTTCTGAAATATAGGACATAGATACCACAGTGGGTGAGAGGGAAATATTTTTAATACATATATGGGATTAAGAGAGAAAGATTTCTCCCCCCCTCTTCCACACCCGTGGCGGATGCCAAACGCCCGGGAGGGTGGTAAATCAAGGTGGCAATTGGGATTCGAACCCGGGACCCTTTGTTAGGGGACACCGTGCTTGACTAATTGAGCCACTCATTGTCGGCAAATTAACCGAATGTTTTTTAATACATATATATGTGTGTGTATGTATGAACAAAATTCTTTCAAAAATTAACCGAAATTATGTACAAATGTATGTATTATATTATTTAAATATGAATGTGTGAGTTTTGTGAGTGTAGTAGAAAGAATTTGAAGGCAAAAACTAAACATGTTGTAATATTCAGTAAATATGGTACATTTTTCAGAGTATATACATGAGTTCTCATTACTCAGTTAACCAATTCATTAGACTATAATGTTACTCATGGTGTCTAAATCAACTTTGATTTTACACATTGATTTTTCTTAATAGATCGGTTTGGAACCTTAATTAGAACTCAGTTTTATGTTACATATCCTCAATGACGAGACATAAACACTGACTAGCATAGAAGAAAAAGACATAAACACTGACTGTGATTCAGATTCTACACTTTGAGAAAAGGATACTGTAGCAACATCTGATGTTGCCAGCATGGAACACAAATTGGTTGAAGTTGGGCGAAGATTCACTGAAGTTTTGAAATTCAACCATAGGCGAAGTCGAATACCAAATACTTTGACATCGTCCAAACTTCGGGCTTATTGTGTGTATTTTCGTTTCAACTTCTCTGAAGTTGTCAAAGTTCCCTCGGAGTTGGCGAAGTTGAGACGGCCCATAACATTATTCCTAAGTAGTGCCCTAGTGGCCATATAAGGCATACATGTCGCCTCCATCCCTCTTCACAACTTCTAATATATCCTATGTTTGTTGTTGCCACTCATTCCTAGAGAGGGTGATGTAACTATTATTTACTGTATATTGTATAGAATACATAATGTGTATTGCACGTTTGACCCTTGCGAGAATTTCATTGTATTATCAACCTAAGTAGGGCTAGAGAGTCGTAAATTGTGTTTTTTTTTATTAAATTAGCATAGATAAGAAAGAGGTATAGCATAATTTGAAGTCTTCAATCAAAGTTTCCTTCAAATTCACATCATTTCTTTTAAAAATGGCATCGAAGTTTATCAAAGTTTGTGTCTAAACTTCCTCGAAACTTTCTTGAAGTTTCTAGAAACTTCCACTTCCACACCTGGCGAAGTCGACACGAAGTCGAAATCTTGCACCATGGTTGCAATGATATCCAGGGAGTTTCTGGGCTATGTCAAGTTGTGTTCGGGGTGCATAAAAAGACCAAAATGGAAAGGACCATGGTTGTGTCCAAAACGTTTGGGATGTGTCTAGGAAGCGTTTGTGTCCAAAATGTGCCTGACATTAGGGATGGCAATTTACGGATCTCCATATCCACCATCCATCTTCTATATGAATCCTTTAGCTTAATGATCGGTGGATATCCGTAGCATTAGCAGGTAGGTGGAACGGATGATAAAGATCGGATGACCATGGATAACCCATGTCATCTAGATAACCAATCCTCGTAGATAGTACTTGTATGCTCTGTAGAAAATGTACTAGCGACTAATTATAACATCACCTCTTCAATTCACATAGACAATTAATATGCTAAAATTTCTTCTAAGCACATGAACCTGGGCGGATTTCTCTGAAATTTTGCTCCAGTGTACGTCACTCCCTTTCTTCTTACATGGGACTCCGACAAGCATGCCGCCTGAGTGGTTCTCCACAGAGTCATTTCCAAGGAGCTCATCGGGGACTGCATGCTATCATCCAACTAATAATATCTGGTTGTGTTCCCTGTGACAGTCAATTCCCTTGTCATTCGGCTCACCTCCTATAGACCTCCACAATCCCTGGCTCCCTACTGTGGCATGTACGTACAAATCTCAACATTTTCGCCTTGGACGCCATGAGTTTCTCGGTCAGCAGCAACTTCCTCCTCCCAACCACAGGGTCTGCGACCTAGGACCTCACAAGCACCATGAAGTTATATGGGAGGGGGGGACTCTGTCAAGCTCGTTCATGTACAAAACCATCAATCCCTTCACATGGCACTCAGCAAATGCACAAACCGGCAAGAAGAGAGCATAATCTTGTATTTAAATCGGCAACAACAGCGTGGCCAGTAACTGCGGCAACGGTGGTCATCAGCAGGGAGAGGAGGTTGTCGAAAATGTTGCATAGGCTGATGGACAGTTGCTGGCAGTGCTCTTACGGGGTTGCACGGTCCCATGCCATGTGGAGTATTTTCCCTCACCGGTGAGGAGCTATGGAGGTGACGACACCGAGGATGCATCAAGGTATATCTCAGAAAGGGAGGAGAGGAGGTTGGGGTTGAGGCATTGTTCCCTAGGACTGATCAGGGTTGAGGATGGTTGATGTGGGGTATAAGAGAGAGAAGATTCAAGGCCGAAGGGGGTGCAACACTGGAAGTCGCTTGTTAACAAAGTTTATGGATGACGTGGACAACCACTCCAATCCGTGAAATTGGATGTCCATGGTGAGTATCCGGTTTGCAATGGATGCTAAAGAAACCGGTTGCAATTGGTGCAAAGCGGTCTGGAGACGGATCGGATGTGGATGTTACGGTTAATATTTTCATCCCTACCTGACATGGACATGGAGCTTCCTAGAAGTGTCCATGCTTCCTAGCTTGTAACTCATTTGAAGTCTCCCACTTTCTTCAGAAGCAAGTACATTGTGTCTTGCTCCTTAGCTAGGCCTCCAATGACCAAAACCCATCCTTTTGTAGCTTCATTAGACAGTTGAGTAACCATAGGCTGATATGTATTATCATTATCATAAAGAGGTTGGTAAGGACAGATTTGATAGGGGACTTTTCACCTCCGTCTTCCAAGACTCTGATCTGATTGCCTTTTCCCAGGGCCAAGTGAGAGATAATTTTTCCATCATATACTCCGGAGCTAGTATGGCTATGATTCAGAACAAGTGGGATGAAAAGTTTCTTCTGCTTTTCATTGAAACGATAACACTTAAACCAAGTCTCGTTCCCAATTTTAAGCCTTCAAAATCATTCCGCTAAAAAATTGAAATTGACAATGCTTATAGAAGAGGCCTAGACCACCAAACCTTTTTGGAAAGTACATTTTTCTTCCAGATAATTAGCACCAAGCATAAATAAACATATCCTATTTTGATGTCATTTCTGTGGTCCATAAATAGAAACTTGTAGATGTTTCAAAAAATAGTTTCTTGGCCATTTGGGCATCAAGATGACGGAATTCATTCCTTATTTTCATGTATAATCCTTAAATATAGACAGTTTAAAAAACCGGTATGTGTTGTACATTCGGAGAGGTCATTGAATAGAGTATGTGCGGTATGCGGGAGTATACACGGAAGTATATGTGGTTTTGGATTTTTTTTATTTTTTTATTATTATATCTATATAAATATACAATAATCACATACTTTCATATTTAATTTGCATAATTACATTTTTTAGATGCAACCATGAAAATATGCAATCAAACTCAAATTAAATATATACAAATATGCAATAATGAGCTAAATGTATAACAACCATAGATGAATGTAATGTAAAAAAGAGGAAATAGAAGCGGATGGTAGGTTGAACGTAGGTGGTGGAATTAGTTACATGAAGAATAGAGGGTTACGTTGAAAAATTGCCAGCTGAGCAGTTTGACCATTCAAATATCGGGGATTTATCGGCCTTATATGCGGCTATGTGGCCTTATATGCGGCCATGGTTCATTTTAGACACTGAATTCCCATATGTGGTAGGTCAAAGGTCCTAACAACATAAGCGGCCGCATGAACTATTTTTTGAAACATTGCATGTAGATATATTTAGGTAATAAATTTGTTTTTCTTAGATCAATGAAGGATGTTTGTATGAGAGTGAAGGACTATTAAGGTCTATAAGATCAAAGACAGGGATTGAAGTTAATAAGGTTGAAATTTTTGAATATATAGGCTAGTAGAATGAAAGTTAAAATGAACAAACAACTTATTCCATAGTTCAAAGACTTCCATTGTAACCGATAATCTGAGGCACAACACTTCAAACCAGCAACATTGTACAAGACACGTGTGTGACATAAGTGCTTCCCGAGCACACCTCCAACATGTTTCAAACACGTCAAGAACATGGTTTGTTTTCAAAACATAGATCGAATACATGTAGGACTTCTCGATTAAAATTTAATCTTTCAATGCTTAAAATAGCACTAGTTTTATATTACCACCCTAACATTATCACGTCTGGTGACTAGCAACAATAGGATCTAAAAATCGTCAAAAATTGGCAAAATATTGTTGAAACTTCAAATCGAATCTCCAATACTTTAGCTTGGTATAAACTTCTTGGAGAAGTTAGGACAAAGCCATTAAAGTAGAACCAAAACAGTATGGTTTCGTCAACTTTCACAAAGTTGTAGGTAAGCCATCAAAATTCATGGAACATTTAATACGCATGTTTGCTATATGTAAAGAACCCTATTGTTAGTCATTGCTCAACATCACATTTGTTTGCCATTTGAAATGGAGAAAAGAAGAGATTATGTGGGTATGTGCTACTTCCATCAATGATTTTTATTTTGATGTTAAGTAAAGCAACCACTAGTTATATTAACTACTGTCCCTCTAAATCTAAGCTAGATCTACGATCTATCTATTCTAGATCAAAGCTACATCTAGTTTATATTTACAATCCCCATGCATATGGCTCGTACTGTTCATACATATTTGTATGTACAATCGTACTTTATGATTTTGTCATGATAAAGTAGCATTACATTTTATAGGATTTTATTTCAATATTGCTTTGTATCTTTTATTTGTAATTTGTAAATTTTTAATCACATGAATTAATAAGTAGGAATCTACCTACTTAAAGAGTGAGGAGTCATTTATTTGTAAATGTGTTATGTGAAAATGTAAGATAGATCTTTATAACATATTAAAATGGTTCTCATCAAATTTCAACATTTTTTTACAAAAGAGATTTCAAAGTTTCACCAAAATTTGTGTCTAAGCTTCTGTGAAACTTTCTTAAAGTTTCCACTGCCTAGAGAAGTCGAAACCAAGTTGATGCCCTTACCTGGTTGCAAAGAAAATAATAAAACAATTACCAGAAGAGATGTAAAACTGAAAGAGGGATGTACATTTGTACTATGATTATTGATAGGAAACCGAATGACCAAAATACAAAATCAAAAAGATTATCTAATAGATGGAGCAAATAAAATGTCAAACAGATTCAATTCCGGCCTGTAATGAAGCTTATACAGCTCATATGTCAAAATGAGGCTACCTTGGTAGTAGCCAATGTGGGACTAAATCAATTGCTTGACAAAACCAAACTCACAAATATCAAATAACGCCTAAAACATGGGAAACAACCAAAATAACATTAAAATCCTAGGTAGCATTCAACTTCAAACTATGTCGCCAAAGGTTGTGACCGCCCTACATCATTTATATAATATATTTTAATGAATGGGATAAAAAGTGTAAACCGTGTGATATCAAGGGAAAGCTTCGGTAAGGAGTTAAAATTACAGATTCAAAAAAAAAATGGTGATTCTATTCATGCCATCACTTTGGCTTGGACCTAAGACCTCTTTGTAATAAACTAAGGATCTAACCATCTGGGTGTCCCATCTTGGACTAAAAGTTGCAGATTTTAACCTTGTTAATAGTACACATATGTAAGAATTAAAATAGAGATTTCTACTCAAAGATAACTTTAACTGAAAGAAAAGAATGCATAACACTCTCGACATCCATAAATTAGAACTACACATCGAAGATTAGCATGGCACATGTGCAAGGATGACACGCACAAATCAAGAAAGAATGTATAACAAGATTTAGCTTTCCAGTGATCAAACATAAAATGCTAATATGTTGCTAGGTGGTGATCGATATCACACTATAAAATTCTTTTTCTTTCTATGTCATGACCTAGTACGTGCCCTGGTTTACTAAAAATTTATTGCCAGTATACCTATCATCAGCTTCGAAACCGTACGTGGTCAAACACCAGCTTCAAAGCCCTTTTTTTACTGTTATTCAAAGATTGAAGAAGTTAGGCACCTAAACTTAAGCCCCGGATACTGAACTGTTACATAAATGATTTGTCATACATATAATAGTCTAAGACAGAATTATACGCTAATTTCAAAAAAATGTTTGACAAAAAACCTCTCAATTTGCTCATGTTCAGAAAGAAAATCACAGTGTAATACCAAAGTAACTAGAGTGAAGAGTCACTATGGGTAAGTATGTTGACAAGCGTGTGGGTCACTGTAATTGTTGTATATTGATATGTACACCCATGTCCTATATATAGGAGAGGAGGCAATTACAACAAAGCAGACTAAACCCTAATGAGCCAAGGCAAACAGGCCCATGTACATAATAGACTGATTAACCTATTAACTAAATAGGCTAATACTTTGTAACACTCCCCCTCAAGCTCGAGCATGGGTGAACAAATTTTCAAGCTTGGAGTTACATGATTCGATTAAATGATAAGAAATAAATGATAAATAAAAGATAGAAATGTCAATCCCCGTATGAAAAATTGGCACTCCCCTTTAAACAATCCCTAACTAAATATATGATGATGCCTCTTTGAGATGTGTTCAGCATGTTGGAAATGCTCAAGCTTTGGAGAAGGTCTTTTAAAGTGCATCTAGAATGAAGAACATATGATATATGGAATCTAAACGCCATAGCAGAATCTTGCCACAATCAAACTGGACTAGACGATCAGAAGTACCACTACTACACCTTCTTCAACAGAGAGGAATGTGTGAGTGGAATAAGTGCACAATCAACACATCCCACATACATAATGTGGCATAAAGACGGAGGCACAATGTCGATGTAGCAATAGCGGTGTCTTCAAATCATCTAAGTGTTGCCAAATGGGTTTAGCGCAGAAGACCACATACAAACACAAGCTAGATGAGATGTTGATGGTTGGCATATTAGTTCCATAAGTTTGGTGCAAGGAATGAGGTTTCGACGAAATTGGCAAAATTTTGCCAAAAAAAATCGATTTTGATGGGATTTGGTACTAAAACATGTGACTATGTCGATTTCGATGATTTCAATGAATTTTGCCAAATTTTGATGAAAATTTAGATAGTTGCAATCCTTGTTGTTATTGTTGTTTTTTGAAGAGAAGCAAAGAAGGATTGGGGTTATTTGACCATTTAGTATTCATACATAGTATATACTTATAGTATATCATAATTGCATTGCACATCCCTAATATCTATTCAAATTATTAAATACTTATGCAATGAATGCTTTTTAATTTCTGCAATGTGGACAACATGTATCCTAGTGGTGGTTTATTAGACAATGAGGGTGTCAGGAAGCCAACCACACCAACAAATAATGATTTAGCTTGGAAACATTGCACTAGTGTTCTTGAGACTAATGAAATGATTGACTATTGAGTCAATATCAACAACAAACTATCAACCCAAGTAAAATGTGTGGGGATGTCCTAGATATCCAATATTTGATATTATAACACAAATTAGTACATGCATGTATATAGCTCATACTTGCAAAAATGTATAACTTAATTCCTACATTTTGTCATCAAAATCTTCAAGAAATAGGACAATTCCCTTACCTCCCACATGAAGGGCCACCCCCAACCTACCCCCACATAAAACAATTATGGCATAAAATGATGCATTTAGGTGTAGAGATCATGGCTATAAAATTTCATAAATTAATTCGTTCATTTGGGCGTCAAAACGAGCACGGTTGCATCTATCAAAAATTTTGTCGAAATTTCAAAAAAATTGGTTTCCATGTTGTCGAAATGGCATCAAAATCGGATACCTCGCTCCTTGGTTTGGCGCATGAACCTTGGGCTTGATAGGAATGAAGGAACCATCAAGGAGAAGCCCAAGAAGATCAGCAAAAGATGCAACAAGACATAACGAAGTAGCTCAGTGAAGAGAAATCTGGATGAAAATCCTTGCATGTACAGAATGCACAGGCTAGAAGATGATGACCTTCAGATAAATCTGAAGAAGAAGTAACCAACTGTCTCATGGGAATGCAGCGAGAATGATCAACTGAAGGGTCATCAACACCAAAGGAAACTAGAGGCCAGAATTAGCCGCAATAACTCTTATCCAGACGTACATAATACGGCATGAACGTGAAAAGCTTGGTATAAATGATGCAACTATGAGATCCTTCAATGTTGTCTCACATGAAGTGATGCTAAGTGGGAATGACATGCCACAAAGACATCAAGAAAGCAAATGTGCTGAACAATACGAAGCTCCATGAAGATAGTCTGGAATATATCATCTCTCTCATCTCTAGTCTCTCTCTTCATATGCTCTCTCTCATGTTCGCCTCATACCCACCTCTCTCTCATACTCTCCCTCTCCTCTATACCCCCCCATGCCAACTATGAAGAGAATGAGTAGATGGCGTGAGAAAGAGACATGTGACCCCCCCCCCCCCGACATGTGGAAAGACGCACACATGATGGGCGGGAGGGTGGGAAAGGAAAAATATATAAAAAAATACTACCGGAATGGAAACTCGATAGAAAGAGGAGCACAACCGAAACGGAACTCGGTAGGAAAAGGAGTGGCACTATCAGGAATGGATCTCGGTAAGAAACCCAATATCTATAGTCAATATGCAAATAATTCGTTTATAAGATCCAGATAGAGAAATTAAATGGATCTTTTCTTGACCCAAAAAGGACATTTGTCCGACCCTTAGACCAACAAATGTGGGGCTGCGGGGGCAAAGTTCCCCCAAAAAAAATTGGGCTTGGTAAAAAAAATAACAATAGGATTTGATTATTTTTAGGTATTTGGAGTAGAGATAGACCTTCAAAGGACGTCACAACTTTTATTGAAACAAGCATTCTACAACAAGCTTTGTTGGGTGTGGACGCGCTGTGTAGAATGTCAGGGGTTAGAGGCAGAGTCCTGCTGACACCCTGTGTGAGGTTGCTGACACCATGTAGCTCCTTTGCTTGAAAATAGTTGATTCTTTGCAAGACATCGTGTAGGGATCCTACACGTTGTGTCAGATGTCGAAGACATAAACCGAATCTCTATAGACACGTCGTGTTGGTTGGCCAACACTGCCGTGTAACTTGCGATGTGGACAAAATCTTGCGCGGCCGAGAGAATTATGGACCAATGTTTTGAAATGTGAGATGTGGTATGCGGTCGGCCAGGAAACTGCATAAAGTATAAGCAGACTGCGGGAGCATATGGGGGACATATGCTTTTTTTGATATATTTTTAATAAATTCTATATTAATTAAAAATATAATCATAATAATAAATTTTATACTATCTAGTTGTACAGCTTAATAGCCAAAATGTACAATTATATCATTACATCATGGAAGATGAAACACATTTTCCTATCATCAAGATGAAAAATCAATCAACAAAACCCTATGTTTATATAATGTACTAGAATAAACAAGTAACATAACCAACTAGCACATGCAGTTCATAGCAGAAAGTAGAGCGCACATTTTTCAAATGAACACAATAGGAATAATCACAATAACAAATAGAAGAACATAAAAAAAACTAATATGAAGAAGTAAAGTCAGTTTTAAATAGAGAAGAAGAAGTCATAGGGAATAGAGATCTCAGCCAAGAAGAGTAAACAAGAGTAAGCATAATGTTCAAAGTAGGGAGGAAAACAGTAAGGGGTGCAGTGGGTGTCATAGAATAATAAGTGGTTGGAGACATGATTTTGGAACAGAGAATGGTATTTAGAAACAAGGGAATTATAAATAAGGGAATATTCTTTTAGTGGTGTAAATAGTGAAGAGTGGAAACAATAATGCAAAATGAAGAAGAAGAATGGAGGAATTGAGGAATTAGGAATGAAGAAGAAGAAGAATGGATATCAATCAGTAGGCGTCAGAAAGGAAAATGAGAATACAAGAAACTGGGTACATTGGTGTCAAAGGAGAAGGGGGGAGAAGAAGAGAACTCATGAAATAGGGAGGAGGAAGGGGGAGGAGCGGCAGATTTTACCTATTTCCCTTCATAGGCCGGCCTCAAGAGAGGGGGGGAGGAGGCTCGATTTCTTGCTATCAAGCAGCAACACAGCCATTGCAGCACATGAGGGAGCAATAGCAGCATGGTTGGAGAAGAAGCAACATAACCGAGGGAGAGAAGCTTCTGTTGTCATCGGGGTTGATGGCTTCCACCTCCACTGCCGCCAAAGTTCATGGAACTTGTTGTCGCTAAGATTGCAGCCTTGTAGGAAGCCACTATCATAGCTTAGCAGCTATCACAATCATGAGAGTGAGAGAGGGAGTCGGGGGGTCAGTGTTAGATTTTTGGGTTAGGGTTAGAAGTCGAGGCTGGGAGGTTTTATTATGTTTTATGTTAAGTAACCAAATAAAATGTGGAGCCTAAGTGACCGCATATGCCGACAACATGTCGCATAATCAGCCTAGGCCCAAAAATAGCATTGCATAATTATATGTGGAGCGACTGAGGGTCGCATACGCATATGCGGGCCCATGAACTGCTTTTTGAAACATTTTTTTGGACTGTAGCATGCCGTGTTGGTTGGTCAACACACCATGTAGGATGTCACTGAAGCATGATCTAACAGTAATCAGTGTCGTCAAGGAGACAAAAAACCTCAGGAACTAGCACCATGGGTTGAGGGGAATTAGCGTCATCTTTTGTACTCCTGTAGATCATGTGAACATGAAGAGTGGATGCTCCTTACTTGATCACGACCTGAACGAGACAGGAATTAGTGTCGTCCAAGGTCTAGAGATGTGGTGTAGCGGTGGAGTGATGGGGATGCTTTTATGGCTGGCATGGCGGTTGGAAACTAAGGCAACAGTTGTACTCGGAGGCGGACACAGTGGAGACGGTTGTTGGAGCCGAAGACAAATGTTGGTGTGGCTGCTTCAATGGCGGCAGCTATGTATGTTCAACTCGAGGAAAGTGACGACTTGACGATGACGGCCATGAGGGAGACTTCATGGCTACTTTGACTGTGGATCGAAAAAGCATAGATGTTCGGGAAGGAAGGCATCATCGCATAGATGAAGATCTGTAAAAGGAGAAGAGTGGCGACCATGGATGTTAGGATGTGCCTGGCAGACTGTCGGCCTAAACCATGGAGACGGTGGCCGCCTGCAAACGGCGCTCTCTCATTGTTTCTCTCTCTAGGAAGGAGAGGTGGCGACTAGGATAGCAAGAGCATGGATGGAGAGAGAAGAGGGAAATGGAGGCGGTGGCTAGGGTTAGGTTTCCAGGGCACACTCTGATACCACGTTGACAAGTGTGTAGGACATTGTAATCGTTGTATATTGATATGTACACCCTTGTCCTATATATAAGATAGGAGGCCATTACAAGGAAGAAAACTAAACCCTACTGAGCCAAGGAAAACAGGCCCATGTACATAATAGACTAATTAACCTATTAACTAAATAGGATAATACTTTCTAACAAAGCACATGTGTTAACTTACAGAAAAAAGAGCTTAATCTTGATGGCTAATTTAAGTGTATTGTTGACTCAAGGTCAATTAGGTCAATGTTGACTCACGTCAAAATGACTAAACCCGTGTTTTGATAATGACTAACCATTCCACATATTGGTGTCTAATGCTTCTACTTGAGTGTTTTCAGATTAGGTATAGACACACTCCAGTTGCCCTAACTTGCGCATCTCAAATTGGAGAAAAGACAAGTCAAAGTCATACAAGTGCACGCTTTTGTAATATGATGTATATCCATTAGAATCATGTTGTAAATCACTTGTAATGATTGTATGACTTGTAATTAAGCTTAGAAAAATACCAGGAGCACTTAGATTGATTATTAGAGCACTTTTAATGCAACTTCGAAAATCAATTACAGGCACTTGGTCGGTCCAGTTTCCCACCCTGAAACTCGACCGATCCACCTTGGTTGATTTTCTGAAGATTTCATCGGTCGAGTTGTGCACTCACAGAACTCGACCGATTGGGTAGTGGGCCATTTCCTATTGAAGTGGTCGGTCGAGTTTCCTCAGGACAAACTCGACCGATCCCTTGAACATCGGTTTGTCTGCTACTTGATCGGTCGAGTTGCACCCATTAAAACTCGACCGAATGCACTGTACGGAAAAGTGCAGAAAAGTGTTTCTAGCCGTTGTGGAGTTGCAACAAGTGAAAATATATCCGTTGCAAGCCACAAAACGGCTAGGTTTCATTCACAAGTGTTCCCAAAGGTTAAGAGGCATCCCCAACTATAAATAGGACCCCTTGGGCTTCATTCCAAGGTTGAGCATTCATTGCAAACTCCTTGTGAGGTTCCTATTCTATAGTTGAGTGCTTCCTACAGCCTCCTCTCTCTCTCTAAGATTAATCACTTGCTACATCCATTAGAGTGAGTAGGAGATTTTTAAGAGAGCTAGTCTTATATGTATATCTTGTGAGGCTCTCACTTCCACCACCTCCCCATCTCTCATTTGTAATCTTGAAGATGAAGGTTCTCTCTCTTGTCCAAGAGAGGTGAAGAAGAACAAGGGAAGGAATCCCTTGGTGAAGATCAAGGCTAAAGACTTGGAGCTAGAGTGGGTAAGCCCTTGGATAAGGCAGAAGACTCAAGCTCAAGTAGGTAAGACCTTGGTGGAAAGCTTCTCTGAGTGAAGGTGAAGTCAAAGGCGGAAGATCCAAGAAGAGTGGGTAATTTCGACAAGGCCGAAGACTTGCGCAAGAGTGGGTAAGTCCTTGGAGAAGGCCGAAGACTCTTGCAAAGTGGGTAAGTCCTTGGTAAGGTTGAAGACTCTTTGTATTGGATAGGTAAGTCCTTTGTTGGTCATGTATTGTAAGTCTTATTAATGAATATAAGAGTGCAATTGGTTGAAGTCCTAGAGGTTGACCTCTCTAGGAAAGTGGATTGACACACTTCTAGTTTGAAGTGTGGAACCACTCTAAATAGCTTGTCTAATTGGTGCATGTTCAATCTCTCTTATCCTTGCTATGCATGATTTAGTTGCACTCAAATTACCTATTTAGCAACCTTATCTTGTCATATATTTTGAAGGTTTAATGAATTTTGTTTAAGTGCTTTCAGCTCTATTCACCCCCCCTCTAGAGCATCTAATCACCCATCTAGGATCCAACATGTATGACTTGCACCACATATTAAAAAGTCAACTCTAATTACAGAATCCATACTTGTCAGATTGGTTAAAAAATGCATGACCTTAAATCTTGTAAACAGCTTAGCCAAGGATATGGAAATTATAGATTTATGGTGCTTTTAATATAAAAAATTGCATTCCGTCATAAACATATATTATGATGTCTCATTGGAGATAGCATCGCTCCCATAAGACTTGTGCTAAGACAAGGAAATCATTAGTGCACACACGATGCACCCTCATCACACTGGACACAACTATATCAATTCAAATATAGTTGATATCGCTTTTAACACAATTTGATACCAGACGTAAAGCAAAATATAACTTCTGGCTGAGACTGAATAGTGCTAGTACAAAATGATTGTATCAATCACTGATAAGTTAGCAAGAAAAATATACAAAGACAACTGAGGGGAACTAGAAAAGATACTGAATTTAGCATCTGTGATTTTATAAAATGGAAGAGAAAAGATGAAAAAATAATGATACTTACTGCATCTATTTTTTTCATATCCTTTCGGGCATATTGAGCTACCAAATAAACATCTGTAAGAAACAAACGATCACATTAATCAGCACGAGAAAAAATACGAGATCTACCAAGAAGACCGGATAGTAAGAGAAAGATACCTAATGACGGCATGCATGCAAAGAAAATCTGTACTAAATGAAAATCAAACCTGCACCAGAAACAACTTAATCTTAGAAAATGAAACTAATTACAACTCCCAGGTATACCAAACAACATATAGGAAAGTACCCAAACTTCTTTTTTTGAGGTGGATTGGTAAAGAGCATTTTACTAGCAGTCATGAAATCCAGATTTTGGAGTTGGCGGTATGCTTCATCTCTTGTCATTCCAGAATTTTGATATGAATTTGGCATTTCATTGGTTTTGTTGGTAGTTGTACATAGATCCTTTGAAAAAAATATATTTCCCCTCGACTTCTGGATCAAGGAGATACCACGGAAAAAACATATGACTGAAATTTGTAGCATTCTGCTTATCTTCACTCCATTGACCAATAATTCCAAAATTGAGCTTAGTTCTTAAGAAATTTTACCTTTTGGAAGAAAACAAAAACCACATCTTGGTCAAGACAATTTCAAATACGACATACGACTTGCAAAATATACAATGAATCGGTCAACAATTTCAAACACAGACATATTGCTTGCAAAATACAGAACTGATTCAGTTATCATACAAACTACAGTAAGTCAAACCTCAGACCATTAGGAGTCCAAATACAAATAGTTGTACACAAAAACTCATAATTAAACTTGCAACCGAGAAAATACTAGAATATATTGGTGTGTTGTATTATGAACATGTTAGCCTTTATATGTGAATAAGGGTGTCTGCATATAACTCAAATTCAAGGTGTGAACTAATCCTAGTATATGAAGAATACAAAGAATACAGACAAATTTATATATCTAACTCCCCCTCAAATTGGTGTGTATATATCATAAAACCATTTAAGGATTTCGTGAAAAAATCTGCAAGTTAATCCTCTGAATGGACCGGAGTGAGTGTGATAGACTTGTCTTGAACCTTTTCTCAAACAAAGTGGCAATCAACTTCTATGTGCATGGTTCTATCATGAAAGATAGGGTTGGAAGCGATATTTACTCCAGTTTGATTATGAGATTATATGTCCATTGCTTCTATCTTACAGAGTCTCCGTTCTTCCATGAAGTTCTTCACCCATAGTAGTTCACTAATGACTAGCTCATAGTCCGATATTCAGATTCAGCATTAGAGAGGGCAAACCAAATTTGTTTCTTGCTTTTCCAGGAGATCAGATTCCCTCTTACAAAAAAAATAAACGGTCCCATATCACATGTCAATGATAGAGCTTTCCCAATCTACATCTAAGAAACCATGCACCTTCACGTGCCCATGACCAAAAAGTAAAGAATGCCCTTTCCTAGAGTTCTTTTGAGATTGTGAAGAACTCGAATGACTGCAGCCCAATAACATGAATGTGTTTATGTGAATTGATTAACCACACCAGCAGCAAATGCAATATCTAGTCGATTAACAATAAGATGATTAAAATTTCCAACCCATTTATATTGCCATGGATCTACAAAGAGCTCCCCCTGATTTTTGTGCCACTTGAATTTAGGGTCCATAGGTGAATCTGTGAGTTTTGATCCTAACATACTAGTTTCTTCATAAGGATTAAGAACATACTTGTGCTGAGAGATAACGATTCCTTACTTGGACCTCACCATGTTAATACCTAGAAAGTATTTTACAAGGCCTAAATTTTTGGTTAGAAATTTTTCATGAAGAAACCATTTGAACCACATAATGCCTTGTTCTTAGCAATTGTAATAACAATATTGTCTACATAGACAACAAGGAGAATATATCCAGAAGATCCATGTTGATAGAAGATAGAATAGTCCAAGTCATGGGGGACTAATAATTAAAATTAATGCCGGCGAATTAACAATTTAAAATGAATAATGATGTCTTAACAAGACCGCAATACAACCTATCTACAGATCTGCAAAGCAAAGCAAGTTAAGCGGTAGCCCATGTGGGACTAAACCTCATGGGTTTACAAAGGAGCACAAAGGAAAGGGAAAGTACTTAATAAAACAATATAAATTACATTAAACACCTAAAAAATGGTGGTGTGATTAATAGTGGGCTAACGTCTACACTCATAAGTACGCAAAAGCGGGTCACGTCCTTATCATTTCCCCTCGGTTGCAAAAGACTTGACTCTGTCGAGTCAATGTTGAGATAATGCTCTGGAAGATCGACATCAATACGAAGGAAATCATCTTTAGTGGTCCAGCTAGAGTCAGCAGGGGACAATCAAGCAAGCCAACAGACTAAGAAACGTCATATGGGGCCTTGACTAGCGAGCACGGTCTGGTCCTCACGGAAGGTGTCGATGCACTCTAGTGATGGATGAGTAAGTCAAGGAAGAGGAGGTTGAGCCGCTAAAGATGGAGAAGGGTAGACAGAACTAGAAGGAGATGTAGTTTTCAGAGGTGGAGACTTGAAGGTACCACGATAAGGGTAAAGATCTTATGCATTGAATACATCACTAATGCTCCAATCTATTGATAGGTCCAGTATCTAAGCATTGGGTTGGGAATGGTCCTGACTTCCTGAGTCTCCTGACACTTCAGCATGAAGCTTCTGAAAGAACTTTTATGGCAGAGTTCAGAATGTTTATGCACTAGAACAAAATGTCCTTGGAATTCCTAGAATCTACGGTGAGCATCTGTAGAAAGTTTATAATTCTCATACGACAATGTAAGTTTTGGAAAACTTCAGTGTGCAAATCACAGATATGTTGAGCAAAGGTTTCTGTAGAATGGGAAGGTTAGGAGTCAATGGTCATGGGTATGAGATCAACTGGTTTCTTGGGAATGTAATCATGCAAAACATCACAAGGACTTTTCATGTGTGACCTATTAAAAGAACTATTGTAAGAAAAATCACAATTGCCTAAGTGATCACCCACTAAACATTGCAAAAGATTGCCCCAGCTCCAATTGACCACTTCAATTTGGCCATCTAGCTGATGAGGGTGAAAGGCGGAGAAAACTTGATATTGGTACAAAAAATCTTCCATAGCGTCTTCTAGAAGCTAATAAAATTGACATCACGGTTAAACACTATGGTGGTGTGGAGTCCATGTAGTTTGACGACCTCATTGAACAAAAGGTGAGCAATGCAAGAGGCATCTGACGTCTTACTACAGGGGATGAAATGGGACATTTTGAAAATCGATCAACCATGACGAACACAGAGTCATGGCCACATGATGTGCAAGAGAGGCCAAGAATGAAATCCATACTCAAATATTTCCAAGGTTCAAGGGAAATTGGGAGGGGAATGAGTGTAAAGATCGATATTTTATTTCATGGCTTTTGCTAACAAACAAGTAACATTGAGATGTGATGTGTGCCATCTCTCGATGTAGAGATGGCTAATAAAATTTATCAAATACTAGTGCAATGGTCATACCCTTATTTAAATGACCAGCGAGACCATTACTACACGAGTGTGTAATTCCCACACCAGAAAGTCACAAAGATAGGTGTTAGGAATAAAAAGTTGGCTAGCACAAAAAAGAAACCTAACTTGAATCACGAAAGTAGAGAAGAGGACGGGTCTCAAAAACTTTGAATAGATAATGCCAAAGTCAAAGCACAATGGATACTGGCCCTTCATGCGGTCAAATCTGACAATTGCAATAGTCATAGAATGAAGTGTGGTCATACAATGACTTAAAGTATCATTCACTTTATTATCAACACTCGAATAATATTTGAGAACCAAGGTGTATTCCTGGAGAAACTCACACCACTTGGTGTGGCAAACATTCAAGCTCAGGTCAAGAAGCGCAGAGCTTGATGATCTGGCCATAGAACAAATTCTTGGTACAACAAATAATGCCACCAATGATGCAAATATTGTACGACTGCATAATTTTTTTTGTCATTAGTGTTATACTTGCATTTGGTGCCATTAAGTTTCTCACTTAAGAAGGCAATCGGGTGGGCTTCCTGACTCAACACATCACTGATGCCAACACGTGGAGCATCACAAGAAAGGGGGTAGAGAATTTCAAAACGCAAAGAACATGGGCTTCCGTCATTTTCTTTTTAATTGGTGCAAAGGGTTGTGTAGCAGGTCCATTTGTCTGTTTGAGAAACCCGATGAGTCATCATTGTATTGAAATCTTGAATAAAGCCGCAATAGAAGGTGGTGAAGCCATGGAAACTACGATGCTCATAAACAGTTTCAGGCTCAGGCCACTATGTGATGGCTCACTTTTTTCGGGTCAGGAGTAATGCCATCAGCGCATATAATAAATCCCAGGAAAACAACCTTGTTTTTAAGGAACACTTCTTCAAAATGATTTACAATTTCTTTGAACAAAGTGCATCAAAGACAAGAAGGTGTGCAAGATGTTCTTCCTTGTTCTTGGCTAAGAGCAAGATGTCATCAAACTAAGCCACCAAATTTTCCAATGAATGATCGTAGGACATGTTTCATGACCCTCATGAAAGTACTCGGTGCATTGGACAAACTGAAGGGCATGACCAACCATTCGTATAATTCGTCAGGAGTCTTAAAAGTTGTCTTCCATTCATGCATCTCCTTGACACGAATCTGGTGATATCCGGACCCAGAGGTCGACCCGACAGAGGTCTCGGGTCATGGGTCTTTGGTTCAACCGTCAGGTCGACCCGATGACGTCATCATGACACTATATATATATATATATATATATATATCATGCATAATTAGAGTGAAGCTGGAATACACTCAAGTGTACCAGACGAAGATGCTATATATCTCAATTGTTTTACATCATAAAGTAGTTATTATAAAAATTTGAACCATTGAACTTCTTAAATATCATAAGAACATCCTACAAAATAAATTTCAGCTTATTTGGACACTTATAGGTCATGCAGCTAAAGGGGACAAAAATCATGCATTTCAAACTAGTTTTATACGTCGATTTTGTTGTCCTTGAATGACTGACTTACACTCATCCAAATGGGCTCAAATTTTGCATGAGGCCTATTAATATTGTAATAATGAAGATCAATGGATTTGATTTTGAAAAAATATGGGCTAAGTAGCCAAACACCATTGAGGTGTACAGTGTGATCTATACACTCGAGTGTATTCTAGCGTGACTCTGCATAATTATATATATCATACTAAATTATATATAGTCACACTTTTCAGTAGCACCCACCCCCTATGCGAGTTTATATTAACATTGCATCAAAACAAAATAATAATTCAAATTCCAAATAAGAAAGAATGATAGATATATAAGAAAACAAATTAGTACATGTAAAGGGTCACTTATGAGTCATAACTCATAATTTTCATACATACAAAAAGGCATGGCAATTGGAAATTATGTCTGAAGTAAAAAATTAAATCAGTACATCAGTATTCTAAATATAAAAATTGCAAGTTAACTTGTACAATGATAGGGAGAAAATTTGAGGGGACTTAAGATGAAATTGGACAAAATTAGAGGAAAACTAAAAATGGAGAAGGAAGAACCTGGAGGTTGGAGAAGGAGACAGTAGTCGATGATTCAATAGTATAGGAGTAGCACATAGAACATCCTCCAGTAACCTTCAGGCGACACTTTTCAAAATGACCAACATAAACCTTCACGTAGCAGCCACACTTCCTAAATAGCTAGCATAATAGCAGCAAGTATTGTACACAAAGCCACAGTTGGGGAAGAGGGTGACTATAGGATCTGTGAGAAGGAAATAGGACAGGATGGGGGGGGGGCAGAGGGCTTACCATTTGCAAGAAAGGATGGGGGTAGAGACATAGACACCCTCAACAACAAATGATGTGGCGACAGCTATTAGGAGCAACTAGAGGAGTCGGCGCTCAGGACCCTTCGACCAAAGTCAAGGGGGAGAAAGAGTTGTTGACTCATAAACCATGATAGGGGAGAGAGAGCCAAAATGTCGTGAGAGCTCAGCCGGCGGTGTAGGGGGAGAGGGAGGTTCACCGCTATTGTCATGTGAAAGCTCCAACTAAGGATCCCGTTAGAAAAAGAGCTCCCACTGGAGGCTCTACTAGTCGCATCCCTAGCCGGCACAAAGGGGCGTCGGGAGGGGGCGAGTACGAGAGAGAATCGTGTCGAGGGTCGGGGGCATCGGGCATAGAGGGAAGGGGTTCTATGGGTTTTTTTTTGTTTTAAGGGATTATGTAATGGTTTGGGGTAGGGGAAAGATCCGTCCCAAATCGGCTATAACCAGACTGGGACAGTAGGTCAGCGGTTGGACCTCGCTTCGTCGGTGATTTAATTGCTTTTCTTTGCTAAAAATGGGTTTCTAACCCACCCGAACCGCCACACTGATGGGGTGGCGGTTCAACCGGTTGAACTGGCTGGTCTAGGTTAGGCTTCAAAACTTTGCGCTAAGTAAGTCAATCTTGGAGAACCATTGTGATCCTGTCAACAAATCCAAGATGTCCTCAAGACAAGTCATGGGGAAGCGGTACTTGACGGTGATTTTGTTTATACAGTGATAATCTAGGATTTTGATGATACAGTGACAATCCAAGCAAATTTTCAAACTTCCATCCTTTTTTGGGAGCAAGGAGAGTTGGGACTGCACAAGGGGCCTTGCTCTCACGAATGAACCCTTTGATAAGGAGGGCATCAACTTGGCGTTTCAATCTAGCATGTTCGGCTGGGTTCATTCGGTAATGTGGACAATTGGGGAGTACTTAACCCTAATATTCGGGGTTGAGCTCTAAGGGGACTAAGAATTAAATTAATGCCAACTAATTAACAATTTAAAATTAAAGATGGTTTATTCATAATCATTTAAAGGTCTTAACTAGACCACATACATCATATATATAGGTCAACAATCCAAACCAAGTTAAGTGGTAGACATGCGTGACTACACACCATGGGTTTACTAAAGAGACCAAAGTCAAGGGAAATAACTTTATAAAACAACATAAATTAAATTAAACTCCTAAAGATGTTGGCGCGACTAACAATGCGTCGGCATCTGCACTCCTAAGTACGTAGAGGCAAGTCATGCCCTACATCACATGGCTTGATTCTCGTAAACCAAACTCTTGGTAAAACCAGCTGAACTTCTTAGACTTTGCTCGGGCTAACTACTTCAAGCCGTATAAAGATTTATGAAGCTAGTAAACTAGGTGAGCGGTGAGCATCCCCCTAAGCAAGAAAATAGATCTCCTCAGAAAGGTCACCATGAAAAGGCTAACTAGAAGTTGAGCTAATGCAAAGGCTTAAAGAAGTGAGAGGACAAGGAAATGAACTACAAAAATGTCATTTTGGCTACCGGGGAGAAGGTTTCCAGTTAATCCTCTCCATAGACTTGTGAGTAACCTTTTTCCACAAGACTAGCTTTCAACCTATGAACAATCCTATATGGACCAACCTTGATAGAGAAGACCCATTTGTAGTCGATCACTGCTTTGTTTGAGGGGGCAGACACATGACTCCATGCAATATTCTCAGAGAGAGTGCTCATCTTATCTTCCATGGCTTGTAACCAACCAGGATGACTTTGAACAAGATACAATATGAGATATCGGGACAGATGATAGATTAGAAATAGAAGCAGCAAAAGAAAGTGATAAGCAACCATAAGAGACAAAGTTCGGAATAGGTTGCAAAATACATGATCATATTTCCTTACGTAAGGAGATGGGCCTATCATCTAGATCAGGCATAGCCCCAGGATCCTCAGGATTAGTAGAGATCGGAGAAGAGTTGAGTTGTGTCGCATCATCTTGCACCTATGATGCATTATCCTAAATACTTGTAGGGTGGTGGTGATCATGATGAGGACAAGGATCAAGAGGGACAGTGGACAAATTGTGCATAGGAGTGGGATTAACAATCACAAAAAAAGAAAAAAAGATGTTCAATTTCCTGAGCATCTTGAGAAACATCCAAAGATTGTCCAAAGTATGGAGTATCTTAAAAAAAGGTGACATTACAAACACAAGAAAACGATGTTCACAAGGGTTATAACAACGATTGCCTTTTTGTCTATGGAATACCCAAGAAATATACACTTGGTGGCTCGAGGACTAAGCTTGTCGAGACCAACATCAAGCTCATGGACAAAACGAACGCATCCAGAAATCTTTAGAGATTAATGTATAGGGGCGGTTAGGATACAAAATATGAAACATGATTTAATTGTTCAAAACAAATGAAGGCATACAATTGATCAAGTATGTAGTTGTGGGGAGTACATCCCCCCAAATCTTTAGGAACATGCATATACTAGAGAAAGATCATAGTTGTCTCAATATTATGCATGTTTGTTTGTTCAACAATTTTGTGTTGTTGGGGTGTATGAGGACTAGACAACTGATGAATAATCCCTCTAATAGATATAAACTAATAAAGGTTGTGTTTGCTACGGTGTAGTTGCACTGCAAATGGTACCGTCAAACCATATAGGTTTGAATTGCACTTGTCGTCTTCATTATGTTTGGTTACATAGTAAGCTGGAAAATAGATTCCATCTCATGAAGGAGTAGCAATAGCAGACAACAGCTGCGTGAAAGGGTTCTTTCTACACCCGACTGCACCTCTTTGGGCACATTACAAATTCTTGGAATTCTTGCAAAAAGTACAGTTGGTTGTGCGTTGAAACTCGTTGATTTGTTTGCATTTATGTAACCAAACAAAAATAAACCAATGGGATGATGGAATTGAAATCTAACTAGTTTCTTTTACACCCTACCAAACACGCCTTAAGCGCATGACTAAAATACTCTTAGCATTGTTTGTACAAAGATTGTGGAATTCTTGTGTATTTCAACTTCCAGACAAATTTTGAACAATCAACAAGTTTCAAAACTATTTTTCACTAAATATAACCATGTTTTAAATCAATCACTCAAAGTTTTGACAAGGCCTGGACCCCAAATATCAGAATGAACAACATTAAAGTAGAATCAGCACACATATGATCTTGTGATCGAAAAATGAATATATGGTGCTATCCTAATGACAAGCCTCACAGTCAAGTTTAGAAAAAATAGAGCAGTGAGGATGCAAAATTTATATCAACTCAAGAGATAAATGACCTAAGACAATTATGAATATGCACGGATTGATGCAATCATGAAAGCCTTCGGAGTCCTTCCAAGATAGTAGAGACCAGCCTCCTGAAACCCACCACCAATCATTGCATGTGTCTGAAGATCCTATGTAAAACAACAATCTGGGTCAAATGTAATGGCCGATCAAAGTGAGCGAGATAATTTAATAATGAAACATAGATTATATATGAAAGGTGGGAAAAACAAAGTTGATGGTAGGGTGATATTTGTAAGAGGTGAGATAGCCCTGGTGTCTTAATCGACAATTGAAGAACCATTAGCAATGGTGACTTGGGATGTATAGGCCTCAGTGGTGGATAGGTTAGAGATAACACTGGAGATACATGTAATTTGATCTGTTACACCTGAGTCAAGAATTCAAGAAGACAAACCCAAATCGAAGATTGAGAGATGCAGTTTGTAAAAGAACTTGATACTCCTGACTTTAGAGCATAAGAGGCGACAGAGGAAGATGCATGTTAAGATGCTCAAAACTAGAGTAGTTGATTGGATTCTTCATCGCTCATCTTGACTTGATGAGTGTATTGTTAGAAGGTTTTTCTATAGAGATAAGGTTTGTAGTGAAGGGCATAGGAGGGAAGCCATGGAGCTCGTAGCATGTCTTATGATAGTGGCCCTTCTTGCCACAGTGGGTATACTAAAGTCAATCCCTTCCTCCAAATAAAATTTTGCCTCCCCTACCACCACAACCATGTTCCTATATGGAGAACATGTCGGTGGTGATCTGGGAAACAAGTGTTAACCGATTTATAGTCATAGTTATCAGAGAATTCGACTTGAGGAAGGGTCGTAGTTGTCAAAGAATCCTACTTGAGGAAGGCACATCAGTTACACAGATATCACTCTCTGGTAGAGTTGGAGGCTCTATTTACGAAAGTATTTGAATGTTGAATCCGTCGTACTGCTTGTGAAGACCGACAACAAACTTGATGACCGCCATCTAATCTCATTGTTTCTAAAGCTTGACTAGATCAGTGAAAATGGGAAGTAGGCTATTCAAATCCTGCATGATGTGAATAAGCTCCCCGAAATATTGTTGTAGCCTTTTCCTCCTGATAAAGGATGTACATCTTCACTGACATATCATACATTCTTGAGAAGTTATATGAGTATATAACTTAGAGATGATCCCATACATACATACAACTTGCCAAAGGAGCGATGATGTCTACTACCAACGGCTCCATGGAGTTCCATAAAGTAGAGAGGAGGCAAGCATCACATTGCTCCCATTGGAAAAGGGGGTCATCATCGGGGGTCCCTCGGTGATGTGTTTGCCCTTTCCTTGACCCTTGAACCATATGGTAATTTTACGACTCCATTTACTATAGTTGTGTCGTTTTAGCTTGCTAGCAGTGATGACAAAGTTCTATACTAGAAGAGGAGAGAGATGAGGCTTCTTCTCTGTCTCCCATTGAAGTTGACGACTAACCACACCATACGTGACGTGAAATGATAGACTTGTCATGTTGTCCTTCAATGAAAATAGATGTGGCTCTCTTCCTTGTGACACATGGTGTTGATTTGAGGACATGTCATGTGCAGGTGATGACACGACATGTTAGACTAGGATACGTATTGTGGCCATCACTGGGAAAAAGTTCCATATGGAGTGACACATCATGTCAGGGAAAGGACACACAAATAAAGGGTGCACCGTCTCTACTGCCACTGCCAGAAGCAGAAAACCCTAAGCATAGTGGACAACACGCCGTGTCCAGAAAGGGACATGTTGTGCCTGTCGCTGCCAAAGTTGGATTTTTATCAGGCATTGGTGTGTTTTGTTTGTCGATAGATATGTCATGCATGTAATGGTGTAGCAACACCGCATGACGTTGAATAGAGGGAATGAGATGGGAGTCGCATTGACGATGATGTGATGATGTTGGAGACAAGCAGGGTCTCCGGGAGAGATCTGGAGACGTCGAGATCATTTTCCTCAGCAACATGGAGGCATGGAGACACTTCTATTGGAGGAGATGTCTTCCTATGACATTTCGAAGTGGAGCAATGTAAGTCCATGCTAGAAGAGAAGAGAACAATTGGCGGCAGTGTTCCCGGAATAACAATATTTTCCTAGGCTTGATCGTAGTTGTGCCGTAAGATGTTGCCTTTCTCATCTATAACTGGACTTGATGCTCTAATACCATGTAACTGAGATGCTACTAGCATGTAATGGTGCATTTTTATAACGAATAGGGCTAACCTTTCTATAAGAATAAGGGTGGCTGCCAATAACCTAGATACGTAGTGTGGGACTAATCCATGTATACAAAAATACAAGGAATATAGACAGACAAATTTATCTAACAAATCAGAAGTACCTTCAATAGTGAAACCTGGTCAACATTGTAAAACAACATTTCAAAGTATTAAAGGAGCACTCATTAAGGTGCAACATAAACTGATGTTATAAATAAAGATCATTCAATTATTGAATTTTATAAAAACTGGAGAAAACTTGAAACAAGGAAGATGAAAGCAAAATGACATTATGTATTGAATTAACATCATAACAAGTAGTTGTTTGGTAACCAACTCCCTTATCGTTACACTTGAGATAACCTTTCAGTTACACAATATTCTATTAAAAAACTAGAATTCAAACTGTATAATAAGCTGTGAATGCATGCAATGGGCTAGAATCACATTGCCACTTTGGTGTTCAACTTTTCACCATCAATTAATTGCAAAAACTCCTAACCACTTGATCACATCAGCAGTCAAGAAAGTGCATCAGGCACAACAAGAATACAACACTTCGAAATATGATCTACCCCTATTTTGAACAACATTAGCTATTACATTGTTGTTGCTTGAAACAGATTATATGAGGAAATGGTGATGCGACTAAAACTGGTTTCAAGTTACTACATTTCCGTATGGCAATGTGACACTGCCAGGGCATTTTGATAAGAATTCAACGTATAGAAATCAATCGAATTCAATGAAAAATATTCTGGGGAGTTTAAAGCCATTAGCAAGATTTAACAGAAATAGATCTGGAAGGGAAAATAATTGATGTTCAACCAATATCCCACAGAGTTCATCTCAGTTTCATATCCACCACCAATTGCTAAATTATTGACGCATATGACTCACAAAGTTGGATCATTTTCTGAGGCACACTAACTGAGACAATAATACATCAGCTAATGCTATGGTCATTTACTGATAAATATCAGTGGTTTCAGGTTCCTAAGATCACCTATGCACATACCAGAGTTAAGAGTTTCAGAATATTCATACCCAAGCATGATCCAATGTAACAACAACTCAGATTTTGAGCCAACATTAAACTATAAATGATGCTCTTGACTCTGATAATCCAAATGCAAACATTTCATTGTAGGATATTTCTTATGGAGGGTACGATTATCGAAGCTTGTACTTTTTAAGTGACAAAGCCATGTCGTAAAGACCTGCACACTTGATGAATAACCACAAGAGAAAAAAAGGGAAACACTTTCTTCTAGGGCCATCACTTTGATGCTATGTTATTGGTTACATCACCAGTTCATCTCAATAAGCTTAGGAAGGGAACACATACCCACTTGTTACATCACCAGTTCATCTCAATAAGCTTAGGACGGGAACAAATACCCACTTAAAGTAGATCATGTGAATGCCAATATGGAAATTTTCAATGATTTTATTTTTAATCAGAGAGAATCAATTTGTATCTTCTCTTCATGAGGGGAAACTCCAAGATTTCATATACAGTCGGGGTACATCAAAGATTCGCTCTGAACCCAAATTCTTTCATTCTCATCATGGATAAGTTGACCAACTGTGTTCAGGATGAATCCCTTCGTGTAATATTATTTGTTGATGATATTGTGTTGATTGATGAAAGAAAAGACAAACTGAATTGTAGAGTTGAACTTTTGAGAAATGTGATTGGATCTAATGAATTTAAGATAAACAGAGATCAAATAAAGTATATGTGTTGCAATTTCAGACAGTCTACTACTGTGAGTGGTTGTGACAAATTAGTTAGGAGTGGATATAACATTTTCAAAATTTCATTACTCGGGTCAATCATTCATATGGATGGCAACATTCAAGATGATGTATGTCATAGGATCACAACAGGATGAATGAAGTGGAGAACTGCAACTGCAGACTTTTTGACTAGAAGATCCCTCTCGTATTGAAAAGTAAGTTTTGTAGAACAACTATCAACCAGCATGTTGTACAGGAGTGGATGTGGGGTAGCAAAGGAACAAGGTGTGATCAAGATGAATATGGAAGAATTTTGGATGTTAAGATAGATGGATGTGTGGGAGGACAAGGAAAGACCATTTGAGATAATTATGTAAGAGATAAAAGTGGGAGTGACGAGCATTAAGGACAAGCCACATAAGGTCACCACTCCAGTGGTATGGACATGTGCAATGCAGACAAATGCATCAATTCAGGGTAAATTTATATAGTCGAGTATAGTTGATAGAAGAAGAGGCATGGCTAGCTTAACTTCAGGAGAGCTTATAAGAAGAGATTTACAATATGTACATCTGAATTTAATATCACCCACAACAAAGCTGAATGGAAAAGAAGGATCCCTATCGTCGACCTCAACATGGTTAGGAATGGGGTGTAGATGATGATGGTTAGTATCTAAATTTCTTTCAAATTACTAGCGGTTAATTGAGCCTTATTTTTATGAGGTGTATCAAAGTATCCCTTGTAAATAGTCAAATCCCATATTATTTATCATAAGGAGACTAGATTATGAATGTAATACAATTATCAAAAGAAGAAAAAATCACAAGGGTAGATATCCCCGTTCCATCCATTTAACCATGTCATCAAGGCGCCCACCTAAGCGCTAGGCAAGGCACCTCAAACTAGGCACCTAGACTCTTGAGTGCTTAAAATGGGCGCCTAAGGCCTTTTAGGCCCAAATTAAGCCACTTCAAGGGAAAATTAGCATGAATTAGGTCTGGATTTGGTCAAAGTAGATCATCATCAGTGAGTTTATGGTTGAAATAGGTCTGATTTAGGAGAAATCAGGTCAAATTTTGGCAGTTATGTCTGATTTGGAGAAACAAGTCTGATCTGGGGGAAATGTCAGGAAAATTTGGACTGGTTTGGCCAAATCAGGTTTCATTTAAGAAAATATAGGTTAAATTAGAGGAAGTAAGGTCTAACTAGGTCATGTTATGCAAAATTAGGTCTAATTTAGGCCTAATCAGGTCAACTTTGGGCAAATTAGATCTGATTTAGGGAAAACATGTTTGATTTTGAGGAAATTTCTAATTTGGCCAATTTGGGTCTCATTTAAGTCAACATAGGGTAAATTAGGGAAGTGGGGTCTGTTTAGGTCATGTTATGCAATATTTGGTCTGATCTAGTCCAAATCAGGTCAAGTTTGAGCAAATCAGGTCTCATTTGGGGGAAACATGTCTGATTTAGAATATAGGTCTGCTTTGGGAAAATTAGGTCTGATTTGGCCAAATTAGGTCTCATTTAGGTAAATACAGGAAAAGTTGAGGTCTGAAAAGCTTATACTATGCAAAATGAGGTTAGATTTAGGTCATATTAGGTCCAATATAGATCAAGATAGGTCAAATTAGGGCCAATCAGGTCTAGTTTAGGTCATGCAGGTGTGATTTAGGCCAAGATATAATTGTTACAACTTAGATATAACCATTAGAAACATACATAGTAATGTATCTATTTGAATATAGCTAAATGTACATGTAATTTTTACTATATATATGTAAAAAAATAGCAAAAGCATGTAGACCCGCCTAGACGCCCTAGGCTCCCTATCAAGTCCATAATGCCAAAGATTCACTTATTTGTGTTCCTCAAAAAGCATTTATGGGTGAACTATGTATACTATCACCAAGCACTTCAAATCCTTTACACTTCAAATCCTTTACACTTCAAATCCTTTTCTTACAAGCACTTCAAATCATTTTCTTTGTCTCCAAGTCCTAAAATAAGGTAAAATGAAGCAGATATTTCAAGCCTCCGTATATAGTGTGAATCGAACAAGGACTTGAAAGGTTTTTTGCATAATATGAACATGTATTATTGGAATGGTTGTCTCAACTAGATTGGAATTTTGAATTAAAAGCTACCAACTACATGTTTTTGCAAAATTCAAAAGTACAAAAATATGTATTCTTCATCATATGGTTAGAAGTTGAATCTAAGGGATTCCAAATGATAGTGTTAGGGGCAAGGATTTGACATTCCAGTCTCGAAGCCATTTTGCCACACGTGCAAATGTATTTTTTTTTATTTTGATGGAAATTTCAAGAAATATTGGTCTGAGAAGAATTTTTTATTGAAATTATGACAATATAGAAACCATAAAAACAAGATGCGAGTTATCAAAACCAATGTGAAAATCTTGTGATAGTGTTATTTACATAAAAGACATGTATCCAAGTATGCAGCTTGTAGGTTAATGAAATAATCACTTAAAATGGGGCTAATAACAATTTAGAGAAGTGATAGAAACCTAAAACCATTAGTAGTGTCTAGGTATTACTGATTATTAAATGCTAAATATAGTATTACACAAAACTATCAAATCAAAGAAAAATGTAACCCAATATGACTATGTTTTATCAGCGAAATTTTATTTTTATTTTGACAATTTTGATCAAGTTTGTATTGATGTGGTCGGCTTTGTGAACCTACATACCAACATTTCTATGGAAATTCCAGCCCTGTCAATAGACCAACCAGTTAACAAGTTGCCCCCTGTAGAAAATTTGGTGGAAATTTCAATAATTTCTTAGATATTTGAATCCTTATTAGGACAAACTTAGAGTCATTCCTTATGCACCTATTTTATAAGACCTAGCATTAGTGGAAAAAGTTGGTTGTTAAAAGAGGTACTTATTATCTCCATACAAGAGCTTAGACGTAGAAACGTTCTAGTTCTAAGTCATCTCAGGATGGTGGGTGAGTGTCATAGAAATATTGAAGTTTCAAGCATATGTAATCACATTCAAGTATGGCATAAGCATTGCTCTGAATGACAATATGCGGTGTACAAATGGAGAGGGTATTGCATAAAGTAAATGTGGTACGTGGAAGTATAAGCATTTTTTATTTAATTTAAAAAAATATATATAGATATTCATATAATAATATATCAAGCTTATAACATATTAGATTTTAATTGCAAAAAAAATTTCTTTATATATAGTATCTAGATATAAAGAAATAAATATACATGTACAAAATGTAAATATATGTTAACCGATATAAAATTTGTATTATGTGTACATATATACGTATATGTATGTACGAGTATGAAATGTATACACAAATATGTATGAAAACAAATGTGGAATGTGTGTATATATCTATGTGTGCACACTATTCAACAAGCAGTGTTTAATCAATCCACTTATCGTCCAAATGTGCGGCCCTAGATCGTTTAGTGGACCGTTTAGCAATATGTCGTGAGGCTAGGTAACCGCACAGGCATAAGTGGTTTCTTATGTGGCCATATGGACTAATTTCCCATATAATGGGCATACCGCATAAGCATGAAATCCTTGATCCAATGGTTATGATATTAAAAGATGCAAGAAAATATTGCTGACAAATATACAAAAAATCTCACAAAAGATATATTAAGGAGATAAGGGCAAAAACTGTTGGAAGACCATTGTGTATGTTATAAATGAGGCATAGAAATTGAAACAAATATGCATGTTTACGATTCTTGGCATGTCCTAGTATTCATAAACAAAAATCAAAGAATATTACTGTCAGGACCCACTCTTTTGATCAACATAAATACCAACCATTAGAGATAATCCCAAACCTAAACCCAGATTATGAAATAAAATAATGAATTCTCGACAAAGGAGAATAAACAATATACGAAAAACAGATAATTTTTTCCTTTTTCTTAGTTCACAAACTCATAAATCAATGTCACATCAAGGACATCTCATTCAGATATCACAAATCATATTCAACTCCATTAAATCTAGAATCAAATCTTGTTCTCATATGCGGTTCAGTTTACAACAGATACATGTACATTGATGAACAAACTTAATCTACAACCCATCTCGGGAAAGAGAGAGTATAGGGACATTCTAATCTATCTAGATTATGCTATTTATATCCTCCTTGTCATGTCCTCTCTGTTGAATAGCATTATACCTAAAAACATTTGAAACAACCTCATGAGACTCATATAGAGCCCCAGTGAGTGGATACCTCCCACTCAAGCTAGGTACATGCATCAACATCAGATTAAGTATAATAAACTTAACATAAACATGCAGATATTGAAAAGTCTAGCAGATAGTTCTGTCATGAGTCATTTATAACTTGCAATGATAATCTAATCCAACAAATAAGGTAATCACTTAAACCAATTATAAATTTGAAACATCTTTTAAAGCATGTCTATGGACAAATCAACATATACTTCTTAGTTCAGATTAAGAATCCTACTACATGAGTAATAAGTCAAGTTCTTAGAATTTTGAATCAATACATAACTATAACATTATATCTGTGACACTCCACCAGCCGGACTAGGAACACATCATGCAGTCCTGAAGTTGAAGTACACATAATACATATCTACCAAGCAATACTATCAAATAGCAGGCAATCCAGCTCATATTTAGAATGGATATAAATCCCATCATTTATAACTTGTTAGCATGACAGATCATGATATGAAATAGAAAATGTCCATAGCAACATGATTACTTTCCACAACAAGAAGCATAATCAACAATGACAAATTATCAAGTAGCAGTACAAGGAATGTAACAACCATTCGGATCATGTTCTATACGGCTTATCATCTTTTATTCATTTTCCCTGAAACTACTTGGCTTGTACCTCACCAAGTAGAAGTCGCCACGCCTGATTCTTGTGTCAATGACTCACCGTCACTATCTTAGGGTTTATCCGGCCACCCTAAGATATCAACAATAGACCCTGGCCACCTCAGGGTTGCCTAAAGTGGCTCACGTACTCATCTCAGGTACACAAGATAGGAACCAGCAAAACAGCATATCACATATCACAATATTTCACATATTTTTTACATTTCACATATTTCATTTCAACAGAGTCTATTCCATCTGGACATAGACTTTCACAGCAAGGATTTAGGGCCAGAGCCACTCCAGATGACTCACTCCTAAATCCTGGTGGTCTAACCTTTAAGGTCTCGATCCACACTCTGGAAATCCTTCTCATAATTCATCGATTACTACAAGGAGATTCATTTTGTTTCCCCAGTGTGGTCCTCAGGGGAAACTCACGGTGTTCAGGGCACCTAACTAGATGTTCCATCAATTCACTTGTTATTAGTCTCTTTTACTCATCTTACAAGAATTCAAAACATCATATATCATATATGTGTATTCTCGTGTAACTAGAATAACATGAAATAGATTAAGTTTATCAATAAGGGCAATGATCAAAGTAAGAAGCAGAATAAGTCTATAGATTGCAACAAATATGATTATTTCTATCTTCTACATCAACTCATAACAATCATCAATAGTGGGCTTTCTGCCCGAGACAATCTTATTGTCCAACATTTACCCCATCAGGGTTTTATCATCATCAGTGGGCTTTCAGCCCTAAACGTAATCTCATTATGCAACATTTACCCTTATCAGGGTTTCTCAAATGTAAGGAGTGCATATTAAATTCAATTTCAACATAAATCTTATCAGCTCATTGTATATCACAGTTCTGAACAAATATTAGCAGAGGCATTAAAACTAGAAACAGTAAAAGCATATAGATATCGTGTATCATTCCTCATACTCAGAATAGATTTATCATACAACATATGCATGTTCCATCCAATCTAAATAGATGCCAATAATTTCATGCATATACATGCATAACATACTTAGTTCTCTTCTTCTTTTATTTCTCATTCTTCATATGGGTTTACTAATCAACACATATTGATTATCATTTGAATTCCCTCAAAACAGTTCATTCTCATAGTATAAGTATTCTATCAAACAATCACAATACAAGAACACATTCTTGTCAATCAATTCAAATGCTTGAACCTCATCTTTTAATTGAATTAAACTACAATTATGTACATTTCTTAATCCCTCATTTGAGATTGTCATTCATTAGCACCATCTAGCTCAACATTTTAGGGTTAGAGTTTGTTTCTTAAATTCGTCTACTAATTCTCATCTTTTTCCTTCAATTCATATTCATTAATCTCAACTTCTCTCATGTCATGTTCATTAAATTACTGAAACCAATCATTTTTAACTCACTTGATATACAATACTTATCTATTCATTGATATCCATCAAAGTCTAGTTTTAGTATGTTCCATTCAATTTGGCTCAAGCCACATGTAATTATAACAAAGTATTAAAGACTTCATCATAATAACTTCATTAGTTTCATCTTTAACTTGCCATCACCATCAATACATTTTCTTTTTCATATCATTTCTTACATTTAGATAAGTGTACCATGTCATTGACTTCTAATGTCATTCCCATAATCAACAATGATCATTCTTTATTATACCAAAACAAATGCATTAGACTTAGATGATATTAGTAAGACTCATCATATTCAATTGAAGTATTAATACTTTCAACTTCAGCATTTGATCACATTTACAACATCATATACAAGTTCTAGCTTTATCACTCATAATTGTCTTAGTAATAAACTTTTAGGATTTTCAAGAAGTCATTCCTTAGTTCAACATATCATATCATTCAAGTAATCCAATCATGACTCAAGGGTTCATTAGGGTTATTCACAAACATGAAAACCCTAGTTTTCATTTTCACACATTTCATTCATCAATCATAAGTACACATTGATCAATTGACTCATTTCATTCACTTCCTCAACACAAATCCTAATCAGGATATGTGGTCATTCAATTCCATTAACATTCAACAATACACTTGTCATACAATCTAATACAATTCAAATATGATTTTACACATGTCAATTCAATCCCAAGCATATCAGCCATTGGGCTGATTTTTAGGCAAAATTCACATGAAATAGCATAGTCGTCTACCCATAAGAAAAACCCATAGATCCTCAATCAATATATCAGGAACTAATCAAGTTCCAATCAATGGTAAATAATCAAAATTAGTTGAATTGGATCCCCAATATCTTTCCCAAATCAAATCCAATCACATACATGTACAAACAAAGTTTCTGATTGTTTTAGCCGGATAGAATTAGGTTTTCAAGATGAATACAAATCTTAGGAGGGAGAAAAACACTCACCTCAGGTGCCAAGCACATTAATTTTGTAGGTCAACCTCTGAATTTTTGGAAACCCAATGAAACTCTTGCAAAAGAATCCAATTCTTTCTCCTCTCAACTTGGAAACCTCCCCATTTCTAGTGTTTCCGAGTTGAGAGGAGAAAGAATTGGATTCTTTTGCAAGAGTTTGATTGGGATTCCAAAAATTCAGAGGTTGACCTACGAAATTAAGGTGCTTGGCACCTGAGGTGAGTTTTTTTCTCCCTCCTAAGATTTGTATTCATGTTGAAAGCCTAATTCTATCCGGCTAAAACAATCAGAAACTTTGTTTGTACATGTATGTGATTGGATTTGATTTGGGAAAGATATTGGGGATCCAATTCTACTGATTTTGATTATTTATCATTGATTGGAACTTGATTAGTTCCTGATATATTGATTGAGGATCCATGGGTTTTTCTTATGGGTAGACGACTATGCTATTTCATGTGAATTTTGCCTAAAAATCAGCCCAATGGCCGATATGCTTGGAATTGAATTGACATATGTAAAATCATATTTGAATTGTACTAGATTGTATGATACAAGTGTATTGTTGAATGTTAATGGAATTGAATGACCACATATCCTGATTAGGATTTGTGTTGAGGAAGTGAATGAAATGAGTCAATTGATCAATGCGTACTTATGATTGATGAATGAAATGTGTGAAAATGAAAACTAGGGTTTTCATGTTTGTGAATAACCCTAATGAACCCTTGAGTCATGATTGGATTACTTGAATGATATGATATGTTGAAATAAGGAATGACTTCCTAAAAATCCTAAAAGTTTATTACTAAGACAATTATGAGTGATAAAGCTAGAACTTGTATATGATGTTGTAAATGTGATCAAATGCTGAAGTTGAAAGTATTAATACTTCAATTGAATATGATGAGTCTTACTAATATCATCTAAGTCTAATGCATTTGTTTTAGTATAATAAAGAATGATCATTGTTGATTATGGGAATGACATTAGAAGTCAATGACATGGTACACTTATCTAAATGTAAGAAATGATATGAAAAAGAAAATGTATTGATGGTGATGGCAAGTTAAAGATGAAACTAATGAAGTTATTATGATGAAGTCTTTAATACTTTGTTATAATTACATGTGGCTTGAGCAAAATTGAATGGAACATACTAAAACTAGACTTTGATGGATATCAATGAATTGATAAGTATTGTATATCAAGTGAGTTAAAAATGATTGGTTCCAGTAATTTGATGAACATGACATGAGAGAAGTTGAGATTAATGAATATGAATTGAAGGAAAAAGATGAGAATTAGTAGACGAATTTAAGAAACAAACTCTAACCCTAAAATGTTGAGCTAGATGCTACTAATGAATGACAATCTCAAATGAGGGATTAAGGAATGTACATAATTGTAGTTTAATTCAATTAAAAGATAGGTTCAAGCATTTGAATTGATTTACAAGAATGTGTTCTTGTATTGTGATTGTTTGATAGAATACTTATACTCTGAGAATGAACTGTTTTGAGGGAATTCAAATGATAAACAACATGTGTTGATTAGTAAACCCATATGAAGAATGTGAAATAAAAGAAGAAGAGAACTAAGTCTGTTATGCATGTATATGCATGAAATTATTGGCATCTATTCAGATTGGATGGAACATGCATATGTTGTATGATAAATCTATTCTGAGTAAGAGGAATGATACACGATATCTATATGCTTTTACTGTTGCTAGTTTTAATGCCTCTGCTAATATTTGTTCAGAACTGTGATATACAATGAGCTGATAAGATTTATGTTGAAATTGAATTTAATATGCACTCCTTACATTTGAGAAACCCTGATAAGGGTAAATGTTGCATAATGAGATTACGTTTAGGGATGAAAGCCCAGTAATGATGATAAAACCCTGATGGGGTAAATGCTAGATAATAAGATTGTCTCGGGCAGAAAGCCCACTATTGATGATTGCTACGAGTTGATGTAGAAGATAGAAATAATCATATTTGTTGCAATCTATAGACTTAATCGTGCTTCTTACTTTGATCATTGCCCTTATTGATAAACTTAATCTATTTCATGTTATTCTAGTTACGCGAGAATACACATATATGATATATGATGTTTTGAATTCTTGTAAGATGAGTAAAAGGGACTAATAACAAGTGAATTGATGGAACATCTAGTTAGGTGCCCTGAATACCGTGAGTTTCCACTGAGGACCACACTGGGGAAACAAAACGAATCTCCTTGTAGTAATCGATGAATTATGAGAAGGATTTCCAGAGTGTGGATCGAGACCTTAAAGGTTAGACCACCAGGATTTAGGAGTGAGTCATCTGGAGTGGCTCTAGCCCTAAATCCTTGCTGTGAAAGTCTATGTCCAGATGGAATAGACTCTGTTGAAATGAAATATGTGAAATGTAAAAAATATGTGAAATACTGTGATATGTGATATACTGTTTTGCTGGTTCCTATCTCGTGTACCTGAGATGAGGACGTGAGCCACTTTAGGCAACCCTGAGGTGGCCAGGGTCTATTGTTGATATCTTAGGGTGGTCGGCTAAACCCTAAGATAGTGACAGTGAGTCATTGACACGAGAATCAGGCGTGGCGACTTCTAATTGGTGAGGTGCAAGCCAAGTAGTTTCAGGGCAAATGAATAAAAGATGATAAGCCGTGTAGAATATGATTTGAATGGTTGTTACATTCCTTGTACTGCTACTTGATAATTTGTCATTGTTGATTATGCTTCTTGTTTTGGAAAGTAATCATGTTGCTATGGACATTTTCTATTTCATATCATGATCTGTCATGCTGACAAGTTATAAATGATGGGATTTAAATCCATTCTGAATATGAGATGGATTGCCTGCTATTTGATAGTATTGCTTGGTAGATATGTATTATGTGTACTTCAACTTCAGGACTGCATGATGTGTTCCTGGTCCGGCTGGTGGAGTGTCACAGATATAATGTTATAGTTATGTATTGATTCAAAATGCTAAGAACTTGACTTATTACTCATGCAGTAGGATTCTTAATCTGAACTAAGAAGTATATGTTGATTTGTTCATAGACATGCTTTAAAAGATGTTTCAAATTTATAATTAGTTTAAGTGATTACCTTATTTGTTGGATTAGATTATCATTGCAAGTTATAAATGACTCATGACAGAACTATCTGCTAGACTTTTCAATACCTGCATGTTTATGTTAAGTTTATTATACTTAATCTGATGTTGATGTATGTACCTAGATTGAGTGGGAGGTATCCACTCACTGGGGCTCTATATGAGTCTCATGAGATTGTTGCAAATATTTTTAGGTATAATGCTATTCAACGGAGAGGTCACAACAAGGAGGATATAAATAGCATAATCTAGATAGATTAGAATTTCCCTATACTCTCTCTTTCCCGAGATGGGTTGTAGATTAAGTTTGTTCATCAATGTACATGTATCTGTTGTAAACTGAACCACATATGAGAACAAGATTTGATTCTGGATTTAATGGAGTTGAATATGATTTGTGATATCTGAATGAGATGTCCTTGATGTGACATTGATTTATGAGTTTGTGAACAGAGAAAAAGGAAAAAATTATCTATTTTTCGTATATTGTTTATTCGCCTTTGTCGAGAATTCATTATTTTATTTAATAATCTAGGTTTAGGTTTGGGATTATCTCTAATGGTTGGTATTTATGCTGATCAAAAGAGTGGGTCCTGACAGTAATATTCTTTGATTTTTGTTTATGAATCCTAGGACATGCCAAGAATCGTAAACATGCATATTTGTTTCAATTTCTATGCCTCATTTATAACATACACAATGGTCTTCCAACAGTTTTCGCCCTTATCTCCTTAATATATCTTTTGTGAGATTTTTTTGTATATTTGTCAGCAATATTTTCTTGCATCTTTTAATATCATAACCATTGGATCAAGGATTTCATGCTTATGCGGTATGCCCATTATATGGGAAATTAGTCCATATGGCCACATAAGCAACCACTTATGCCTGTGCGGTTACCTAGCCTCACGACATATTGCTAAACGGTCCACTAAACGGTCTAGGGCCGCACATGTGGACGATAAGTGGATTGATTAAACACTGCTTGTTGAATAGTGTGTACACACATAGATATATACACACATTCCACATTTGTTTTCATACATATTTGTGTATACATTTCATACTCGTACATACATATACGTATATATGTACACATAATACAAATTTTATATCTGTTAACATATATTTACATTTTGTACATGTATATTTATTTCTTTATATCTAGATACTATATATAAAGAATTTTTTTTTGCAATTAAAATCTACTATGTTATAAGCTTGATATATTATTATATGAATATCTATATATATATTTAAATTAAATAAAAAATGCTTATACTTCCACGTACCACATTTACTTTATGCAATACCCTCTCCATCCGTACACCGCATATTGTTATTCAGAGCAATGCTTATGCCATACTTGAATGTGATTACATATGCTTGAAACTTCAATATTTCTATGACACTCACCCACCATCCTGAGATGACTTAGAACTAGAACGTTTCTACGTCTTAGCTCTTGTATGGATATAATAAGTACCTCTTTTAACAACCAACGTTTTCCACTAATGCTAGGTCTTATAAAATAGGTGCATAAGGAATGACTCTAAGTTTGTCCTAATAAGGATTCAAATATCTAAGAAATTATTGAAATTTCCACCAAATTTTCTACAGGGGGCAACTTGCTAACCGGTTGGTCTATTGACAGGGCTGGAATTTCCATAGAAATGTTGGTATGTAGGTTCACAAAGCCGACCACATCAATACAAACTTGATCAAAATTGTTGAAATAAAAATAAAATTTCACTGACAAAACATAGTCATATTGAGTTATATTTTTCTTTGATTTGATAGTTTTGTGTAATACTATATTTAGCATTTAATAATCAGTAATACCTAGACACTACTAATGGTTTTAGGTTTCTATCACTTCTCTAAATTGTTATTAGCCCCATTTTAAGTGATTATTTCATTAACCTACGAGTTGGATACTTGGATACATGTCTTTTATGTAAATAACACTATCACAAGATTTTCACATTGGTTTTGATAACTCACATCTTGTTTTTATGGTTTATATATTGTCATAATTTCAATAAAAAATTCTTCTCAGACCAATATTTCTTGAAATTTCCATCAAAATAAAAAAAATACATTTCCACGTGTGGCAAAATGGCTTCGAGACTGGAATATCAAATCCTTGCCCCTAATACTATCATTTGGAATCCCTTAGATTCAACTTCTAACCATATGACGAAGAATACAAATTTTTGTACTTTTGAATTTTGCAAAAAGTTGCAGTTGGTAGCTTTTGATTCAAAATTCCAATCTAGTTGAGACAACCATTCCAATAATACATGTTCATATTATGCAAAAAACATTTCAAATCCTTGTTCGATTCACACTATATACGGAGGCTTGAAATATCTGCTTCATTTTACCTTATTTTAGGACTTGGAGACAAAGAAAATGATTTGAAGTGCTTGTAAGAAAAGGATTTGAAGTGTAAAGGATTTGAAGTGCTTGGTGATAGTATACATAGTTCACCCATAAATGCTTTTTGAGGAACAAAAATAAGTGAATCTTTGGCATGATGGACTTGATAGGGAGCCTAGGGCACCTAGGCGGGTCTACATGTTTTTGCTATTTTTTTTACATATATATAGTAAAAATTACATGTACATTTAGCTATATTCAAATAGATACATTACTATGTATGTTTCTAATGGTTATATCTAAGTTGTAACAATTATATCTTGGCCTAAATCACACCTGCATGACCTAAACTAGACCTGATTGGCCCTAATTTGACCTATCTCAATCTATATTGGACCTATTATGACCTAAATCTAACCTCATTTTGCATAGTATAAGCTTTTCAGACCTCAACTTTTCCTGTATTTACCTAAATGAGACCTAATTTGGCCAAATCAGACCTAATTTTCCCAAAGCAGACCTATATTCTAAATCAGACATGTTTCCCCCAAATGAGACCTGATTTGCTCAAACTTGACCTGATTTGGACTAGATCAGACCAAATATTGCATAACATGACCTAAACAGACCCCACTTCCCTAATTTACCCTATGTTGACTTAAATGAGACCCAAATTGGCCAAATTAGAAATTTCCTCAAAATCAAACCTGTTTTCCCTAAATCAGATCTAATTTGCCCAAAGTTGACCTGATTAGGCCTAAATTAGACCTAATTTTGCATAACATGACCTAGTTAGACCTTACTTCCTCTAATTTAACCTATATTTTCTTAAATGAAACCCGATTTGGCAAAACCAGTCCAAATTTTCCTGACATTTCCCCCATATCAGACTTGTTTCTCCAAATCAGACATAACTGCCAAAATTTGACCTGATTTCTCCTAAATCAGACCTATTTCAACCATAAACTCGCTCATGATGATCTACTTTGACCAAATCCGGACCTAATTCATGCTAATTTACCCTTGAAGTGGTTTAATTTGGGCCTAAAAGGCCTTAGGCACCCATTTTAAGCACTCAAGAGTCTAGGTGCCTAGTTTGAGGTGCCTTGCCTAGCGCTTAGGTGGGCGCCTTGATGACATGGTTAAATGGATGGAACGGGGATATCTACCCTTGTGAATTTTTCTTCTTTTGATAATTGTATTACATTCATAATCTAGTCTCCTTATGATAAATAATATGTGATTTGACTATTTACAAGGGATACTTTGATACACCTCATAAAAATAAGGTTAAATTAACCGCTAGTAATTTGAAAGAAATTCAGATACTAACCATCGTCATCTACACCCCATTCCTAACCATGTTGAGGTCGACGACAGGGATCCTTCTTTTCCATTCAGCTTTGTTGTGGGTGATATTAAATTCAGATGTACATATTGTAAATCTCTTCTTATAAGCTCTCCCAAAGTTAAGCTAGCCATGCCTCTTCTTCTATAAACTATACTCGACTATATAACTTTACCCTGAATTGATGCATTTGTCTGCATTGCACATGTCCATACCACTGGAGTGGTGACCTTATGTGGCTTGTCCTTAATGCTCGTCACTCCCACTTTTATCTCTTACATAATTATCTCAAATGGTCTTTCCTTGTCCTCCCACACATCCATCTATCTTAACATCCAAAATTCTTCCATATTCATCTTGATCACACCTTGTTCCTTTGCTACCCCACATTCACTCCCGTACAACATGATGGTTGATAGTTGTTCTACAAAACTTACTTTTCAATACGAGAGGGATCTTCTAGTCAAAAAGTCTGCAGTTGCAGTTCTCCACTTCATTCATCCTGCTGTGATCCTATGACATACATCATCTTGAATGTTGCCATCCATATGAATGATTGACCCGAGTAATGAACTTTTGAAAATGTTATATCCACTCCTAACTAATTTGTCACAACCACTCACAGTAGTAGACTGTCTGAAATTGCAACACATATACTTTATTTGATCTTTGTTGATCTTAAATTCATTAGATCCAATCACATTTCTCAAAAGTTCAACTCTACAATTCAGTTTGTCTTTTCTTTCATCAATCAACACAATATCATCAACAAATAATATTACACGAAGGGATTCATCCTGAACACGGTTGGTCAACTTATCCATGATGAGAATGAAAGAATTTGGGTTAGAAGCGAATCTTTGATGTACCCCGACTGTATATGAAATCTTGGAGTTTCCCCTCATGAAGAGAAGATACAAATTGATTCTCTCTAATTAAAAATAAAATCATTGAAAATTTCCATATTGGCATGCACATGATCTACTTTAAGTGGCTATTTGTTCCCGTCCTAAGCTTATTGAGAGGAATTGGTGATGTAACAAGTGGGTATGCGTTCCCTTCCTAAGCTTATTGAGATGAACTGGTGATGTAACCAATAACATAGCATCAAAGTGATGGCCCTAGAAGAAAGTGTTTCCCTTTTTTGCTCTTGTGGTTATTCATCAAGTGTGCAGGTCTTTACGACATGGCTTCGTCACTTAAAAAGTAAAAGCTTCGATTATCGTACCCTCCAGAAGAAATATCCTGCAATGAAACGTTTGCATTTGGATGATCAGAGTCAAGAGCATCATTTATAGTTTAATGTTGGTTCAAAATCTGAGCTGCTGTTACATTGGCTCATGCTTGGGTATGAATATTCTGAAACTCTTAACTCTGGTTTGTGCATAGGTGATCTTAGGAACCTGAAACCACTAATCTTTATCAGCAAATGACCATAGCATTAGTTGTTGTATTATTGTCTCAGTTAGTGTGCCTCAGAAAATGATCCAACTTTGTGAGTCATATGCGTCAATAATTTAGCAATTGGTGGTGGATATGAAACTGAGATGAACTTTGTGGGATATTGGTTGAACATCAATTATTTTCCCTTCCAGATCTATTTCTGTTAAATCTTGCTAATGGCTTTAAACTCCCCAGAATATTTTTCCTTGAATTCGATTGATTTCAGTACGTTGAATTCTTGTCAAAATGCCCTGGCAGTGTCACATTGCCATACGGAAATGTAGTAACTTGAAACCAGTTTTAGCCGCATCACCATTTCCTCATATAATCTATTTCAAGCAACAACAATGTAATGGATAATGTTGTTCAAAATAGGGGTAGATCATATTTTGAAGTGTTTTATTCTTGTTGTGCCTGATGCACTTTCTTGACTGCTGATGCGATCAAGTGGTTAGGAGTTTTGCAATTAATTGATGGTAAAAAGTTGAACACCAAAGTGGCAATGTGATTCTAGCCCATTCCATGCATTCACAGCTTATTATACAATTTGAATTCTAGTTTTTGAATAGAATATTGTGTAACTGAAAGGTTATCTCAAGTGTAATGATAAGGGAGCTGGTTACCAAACAACTACTTGTTATGATGTTAATTCAATACATAATGTCATTTTGCTTTCATCTTCCTTGTTTTCAAGTTTTCTCCAGTTTTTATAAAATTCAATAATTGAATGGTCTTTATTTATAACATCAGTTTATGTTGCACCTTAATGAGTGCTCCTTTAATACTCTGAAATGTTGTTTTACAATGTTGACCAGGTTTCACTATTGAAGGTACTTCTGATTTGTTAGATAAATTCGTTTGTCTATATTCCTTGTATTTTTGTATACATGGATAAGTCCCACATTGCGTATCTAGGTTATTGGAAGCCACCCTTATTCTTATAGAAAGGTTAGCCCTATTCGTTATAAAAATACACCATTACATGCCGGTAGCATCTCGGTTACATGGTATTAGAGCATCAAGTCCAGTTATAGATGAGAAAGGCAACATCTTACGACACAACTACGATCAAGCCTAGGAAAATATTGTCGTTCCGGGAACACTGCCACCAATTGTTCTCTTCTCTTCTAGCATGGACTTACGTTGATCCGCTTCAAAATGTCAGAGGAAGACATCTCTTCCAATAGAAGTGTCTCCATGCCTCCATGTTGCTGAGGAAAATGATCTCGACATCTCCAGATCTCTCCCGGAGACCCTGCTTGTCTCCAACATCATCAAAACATCACCAATGCGACTCCCATCTCATTCCCTCTATTCAACGTCATGCGGTCTTGCTACACCATTACATGCATGACATATCTATCGACAAACACAACACACCAATGCCCGATAAAAATCCAACTTTGGCGGCGACAGGCACAACATGTCCCTTTCTGGACACGGCGTGTTGACCACTATGCTTAGGGTTTGCTACTTCTGGCGGTGGCACTAGAGACGGTGCACCCTTTATTTGTGTGTCCTTTCCCTGACATGATGTGTCACTCCATCTGGAACTTTTGCCCAGTGGTGGCCACAATACGTATCCTAGTCTAACATGTCATGTCATCACCTGCACATGACATGTCCTCGAATCAACACCACATGTCACAAGGAAGAGAGCCACATCTATTTTCATTGAAGGACAACATGACAAGTCTATCATTTCACGTCGCGTCTGGTGTGGTTAGTCGTCACCTTCAATGGGAGACCGAGAAGAAGCCTCATCTCTCTCCTCTTATAGTATAGAACTTTATCATCCTGCTAGCAAGCTAAAACGACACAACTATAGTAAACGGAGTCATAAAATTACCATATGGTTCAAGGGTCAAGGAAATGGCAAACACATCACCGAGGGACCCCCGATGATGACCCCCTTTTCCAATGGGAGCAATGTGATGCTTGCCTCCTCTCAACTTTATGGAACTCCATGGAGCCCTTGGTAGTAGACATCATCGGTCATTTGGCAAGTTGTATGTCTGTATGGGATCGTCTCTAAGTTATATACTCATATAACTTCTCAAGAATGTATGATATGTCAGTGAAGATGTACATCCTTTATCAGGAGGAAAAGGCTACAACAATATTTCGGGGAGTTTATTCACATCATGCAAGATTTGAATAGCCTACTTCCCATTTTCACTAATCTAGTCAAGCTTTAGAAATAATGGGATTAGATGGCGGTCATCAAGTTTGTTTTCGGTCTTCACAAGCAGTACGACAGAGTCAACATTCAAATACTTTCGTAAATGGAGCCTCCAACTCTACCAGAGAGTGATATCTGTGTAACTGATGCGCCTTCCTCAAGTAGGATTCTTTGACAACTACAACCCTTCCTCAAGTCCAATTCTCTGATAACTATGACTATAAATCGGTTAACACCTGTTTCCTAGATCACCACCGACATGTTCTCTATATAGGAACATGGTTGTGGTGGTAGGGGAGGCAAAATTTTATTTGGAGGAAGGGATTGACTTTAGTGTACCCACTGTGGCAAGAAGGGCCACTATCATAAGACATGCTATGAGCTCCATGGCTTCCCTCCTATGTCCTTCACTACAAACCTTATCTCTGTAGAAAAACCTTCTAACAATACACTCATCAAGTTAAGATGAGAGATGAATAATCCAATCAACTACTCTAGTTTTAAGCATCTTAACATGCATCTTCCTCTGTCGCCTCTTATGCTCTAAAGTCAGGAGTATCAAGTTCTTTTACAGACTACATCTCTCAATCTCTGATTTGGGTTTGTCTTCTTGAATTCTTGCCTCAGGTGTAACAGATCACATTACATGTATCTCCAGTGTTATCTCTAACCTATCCACCACCGAGGCCTATACATCCCAAGTCACCATTGCTAATGGTTCTTCAATTTTCGATTAAGACACCAGGGCTATCTCACCTCTTACAAATATCACCCTACCATCAACTCTATTTGTCCCATCTTTCATATATAATCTATTTTTGCATTATTAAATTATCTCTCTCACTTCGATCGGCCATTACATTTGACCCAGATTGTTGTTTTACATAGGATCTTCAAACACATGCAATGATTGGTGGTGGGTTTCAGGAGGCTGGTCTCTACTATCTTGGCAGGACTCTGAAGGCTTTCATGATTGCATCAATCCGTGCATATTCATAATTGTCTTAGGTCATTTATCTCTTGAGTTGATATAAATTTTGCATCCTAACTGCTTTAGTTTTTCTAAACTTGACTGTGAGGCTTGTCGTTAAGATAGCACCATATATTCATTTTTTGATCACAAGATCATATGCGTGCTGATTCTGCTTTAATATTGTTCATTCTGATATTTGGGGTCCAGGCCTTGTCAAAACTTTGAGTGATTGATTTTCTGGATAATGCGGAAAAAGGTCTTGTATTATTCGATGATAAAAGAATATACAAGAGTCTCTATATAATACACAAAAGAACCACAGGGTCTAGAGATAACCCATGTGGGATAAAACATAAGTGTAAAGGAAAAGAAAAATAGAAAATAGACTAAGTGTAAAAGAGAAAAACACAGCAAAGTCTATCTACTAATACTCCCCCTCAAGCTGGAGCATAGATGTCAATCATGCCCAGCTTGGATGTCATATCAGTGAAGCGCTTCTTTGGAAGAATCTTTGTGAAGATATCAGCAATCTGCTCATCAGTATGAATGTAAGGGGTAGAAATCTGACCAGATAGAACCGCCTCACGAACAAAGTGACAGTCCACTTCAATATGCTTCGTGCGCTCATGGAAGGTAGGGTTGCTAGCAATGAAAGTGGCTGCTTTATTATCACAGAACATAGGAATGGGCGCCAAGTCTGAAAAACCAAAATCTGTCAGAAGGCTTCGAATCCAGAAGAGCTCGCAGGTAGTATGTGCCATGGCGCGATATTCAGCTTCAGCACTAGAGTGGGAAACCACAGCCTGTTTTTTGCTCCTCCATGTGACTAAATTGCCCCCAACAAAAGTACAGTATCCAGAAGTGGAGCGGCGATCAACCTTGCTCCCAGCATAATCAGAATCTGAGTAGCCCAGTATCTCACAGTGCCCATGTTTTTTTGTGGAGAAGCCCTTTTCCAGGAGAGTTCTTCAAATAGCGCAGAATATGGCAAACAACATCCCAATGACATTGTAGGGGTTTGTCAAGGTAGCGACTAACCAATCCGACAACAGTAGTAATGTCAGCTCGTGTGACTGTGAGGTAGATAAGCTTCCCGACCATTCGTCTGTACTGATGAGTGTCAGGATATGCAGGAGAGGCTTGATCATCCCAATCAGTGTTAGGATCAAGAGGGGTGCTAGCAAGCTTAGCACCTAGGAGTCCAGTCTCAGATAACAAGTCCAGAACATACTTCCGCTGAGAAAGACACAGTCCTGCAGAAGAGCGAGAGACCTCTATCCCAAGAAAGTAGCGTAAAGAACCGAGGTCTTTAGTAACAAAGTGCTTTTCAAGATACCGCTTAGTTGCCTGAATACCTGCTGCATCACTCCCAGAGAGTATAATATCATCAACATACACAATAAGAATAATAATGCCAGCTGTGGATTGTTTAACAAAAACAGAGTGGTCCGACTGAGAGCGGCGAAAAGAATAATCTTGGAGAATAGTGCTAAGTTTGTCAAACCACACACATGGACTCTGTTTGAGGCCATAGATAGCTTTTTTTAAACGACAGACTTTAGATGGCTCCCCCTCACAGATAAAGTCGGGGGGCTGAGACATGTAGACTTCTTCATGTAGATCGCCATAGAGAAAGGCATTTTTCACATCGAGCTGGTATAACGGCCAATCAACAGAATTAAGTCGTGCCACAGGAGAGAAGGTTTCAAAATAGTCAACCCCATAGGTCTGAGTGTATCCTTTAGCAACCAGTCTGGCTTTCAGGCGCTCGACCGTACCATTAGGCTGATATTTCACTGTGAATACCCAGCGACACCCAACTGGCGAGCAATCAGTAGGAGGATCAACAAGAGTCCAAGTATGACGATCAGTAAGAGCCGTCATTTCTTCTTCCATTGCCTGACGCCATGCTGGGATTTTAAGAGCCTGAGCAGCAGTCTTAGGGACAGAAATAGCAGACAGAGCAGCAGTAAAGTTGGCAAAATTAGAATTCAAATGAACAGACGTACAAAAATTCCCAATTGGATGTTTTGTACAAGCACGTGTCCCCTTTCTCAGACTAATGGGAACATCAAGGTCAGAAAATACCTGCGGAGGTGGCTGATCTGGCGCAAAGGACGTGGACGATGGAGAGGCCATAGAGGGAGCTGTTGGCTTTGGTCTTCTGTGATAAACCTACAGAGGGGGCTTCTCACTTGTAGATAAAGGAGCAGGGCTATCATACTCATCATCCACCATAGGTAAGGGCGTATCAGTCAACAAATCAGACGTAAGAGCAGAACCCTCTGAAGAGAAAAATGGCATGTGTTCAAAGAATACCACATCCGCAGATACAAGCCATTTATGTGAAGCAGGATCATAACACCGATATCCTTTCTGAGTGCGGGAATAGCCCAAAAAAACACACTTGGTGGCCTTGGGATCTAATTTAGTAAGACCAGGTCTAAGGTTCTTCACAAAGCATGTGCTCCCAAAAATACGCGGTGGTACAACAAACAGTGGTAGATCAGGGAAAAGAATTTGAAAAGGGATTTTATTGTGAAGTACAGAGGAAGGCATGCGGTTTATGAGATAGCAAGCAGTGGAGATTGCCTCAGGCCAGAATTTGTGAGGAACATGGTAGTGAAAGAGAAGTGTGTGGGCGACCTCAAGGAGATGGCGATTCTTACGCTCAGTGACACCGTTTTGTTGTGGGGTATAAGCACAGGAAGTCTGGTGAATGGTGCCCTGACGTTTACAAAAAGACTGAACAGAAATTTGCACAAATTCCAAGGCATTGTCTGTGCAAAAAATCTTGATGGGCTTAGCAAATTGAGTCCGAATTTCCGCAAAAAACTCAGAAATTTTTTCAACTACAGTAGATCTGTCTGTCAGTAAAAATAACCATGTGGTTCTGGAAAAATCATCAATAAAACTTAAGAAATATTTGAATCCGGAAACGCTAGGCACAGAACACGGTCCCCAAATGTCAGCATGCACAATGTCAAAAGGGGCTTTAGAGCCAATACAAAATTTTGCAGAAAAAGTAGAACGGTGTTGTTTGCCCAATTGACATGTTTCACAATAAAATCTAGTGCTAGCAACAGTCGGTAGTAAAGCCTTCAACTTCTCAGCAGACGGGTGGCCCAGACGGTAATGCCACTGAATATCAGGAACTGTAGATGTCAGGAAAGCAGCTGGCTTCGGCTCGTCCAAATAGTATAATCCATCTGGTCCCTCATGGCCTGAACCAATCGTCGTCCTCGTATGCAGATCCTAAAACAGAACACCATCCGGGTCAAATGTAATAGCACAACGAAGACTTTTTACCAGTTTACTGACAGATAGTAAATTCAGAGGAAATTTTGGCACATATAGCACAGACTGCAGAGGTAGAGTACTAGTAGAAGTGATATCTCCAATGCCACAAACAGGAGATTTGGAACCATCAGCAACCGTCACAGGCGGTATAAGAGAAGTCTTGCGCAGAGTAGAAAATAAACTAGCAGTACCAGAGATATGTGCAGTCGCACCAGAGTCGATCACCCAAGGGCTTTTACCAGTCGTCGTCAGGAGAGCAGCACCATTCTCAGGAGAGTCCGCAGAAGTAGAGGCAAGGCAGGCTTGAAGCAATTTCTCAAACTCGGAGTGAATCCAATCAGCAGTAGGGTTAGAGGCAGCAGAGGTAGATGCAGGTTGTTCAGTGGTAACCTGGTTCGCCCAGTCAGGTTTACCATATTTTATCCAGCAGCGGTCTTCATTGTGATTAGTACGCTTGCAGTGAGTGAAGTAGCGGGGCTCCCCTGACTCCGAGCCAGAACCACGTCCAGGTGCAGAAGAGTGGCCACCACGACCACGACCTCGGCCGCGACCACGAAAGGAATCCGCAGAATGGACAGCAAGTGCTGTTCCATCAGAAGTAGAGAGCGTCAAAGAAGGAAGACGCTGGACCCGCTTGAGGACGTCCCGAAGAGTAGGTAACGGGTCACTGGAGAGGATCTGATCCACGACCCCAGCAAACGAAGTAGGAAGGCCAGCCAGGAACTGAACAAGCATGAGCTCATTCCGCTGACGATGTAGTTCTTCAAGATTCGCAGTCAGAGGATGATAAACCTGAAACTCGTCCCACAGAGCACAGCACGAGTTGTAGTAGTCTTCCACAGAGTCAGATGTCGAGAAGTCTTGTTTCACAAGCTTCTTGAAAATTTCAAACACCTTCTTGGGGTTCTATTGATGAGAGTAAACATGGGATAGGTGATCCCACATTTCCTTAGCCGTCTGAAGGCGAAGCAGAGAGTGGTTGATCTTAGCATCAACGTTGTTGACCAGCCAGGCCATAACCCCATAATCCTCCTTGGACCAGAGATCATAAGCTTGCTTAGTCGTGTCATCAGCAGAAGCAGCAGGTACAACAGGACCCTTGGTAGTCAGGTGCGAGTGGCGCCCATGTGCTTTCACGTAGAGTTCGAATGAAGCAGCCCATAGGTGATAGTTGGAGCCATCCAACTTAACAGAAGTAACACACAAAGACCGTGGTAAATCTGAAGTCGCCATGAGAGTAGAAGCAGACAGTCAGTAGCACGAGCGCAGGGCAGACAGTAGAATCAGTAGGCAGCAGGAAGTGTCTAATACATGGACCAGCAGCAGCAGATAGGAGATCCGATCATGGACCTCAGAAACCCTCACGGGGCAGAGATAAAGAAGTAGAACCTACGCCAACATGGAGAAACAATTACTCCACCATGTGGCGCAGGCAGGCAGATCCGGATGTAGCGTTTAGACCCTCAACGTGCCAGAACTGGAAAGTGTCGGGGCTGTACGTAACGGATTTAGAAAATGAACGGAGACCGAAAAGGGAACTTGTGGTTGTCTAGGCCACAAGGATAGAGATGGTGAGGATGTGGGGGTGTGGTGGAGGGTTGTGGGTGGTGTAGGGGCCGGGAAATTGGTGGTGGTGGTGGTTGTTGGTGGCGGACAGCAAGTACTGTAGCGCCGCGGTACTGTAGCAGCCGCGGTACTGTAGCAGCGGGAAGAAAGGAGATGGGGCGGTGGGCAGGGAAAGAGAAGAGAAGGGCTGCGGTGGTGGTAGGGTAAGGAAGGAAGGGAGGAGGAGGAAGAAGGACGGCGGCGGCAGGGAGAAAACCACAGGGGGGGCGGCGGCGGTGTGGTGGTTGACGGCGCAGGGGTAGGTTAGGGTAAGGAGGGGGGGAAAAGAATTAGGGTGGATCTTGTTGCTCTGATACCATCTGGATAATGCGGAAAAAGGTCTTGTATTATTCGATGATAAAAGAATATACAAGAGTCTCTATATAATACACAAAAGAACCACATGGTCTAGAGATAACCCATGTGGGATAAAACATAAGTGTAAAGGAAAAGAAAAATAGAAAATAGACTAAGTGTAAAAGAGAAAAACACAGCAAAGTCTATCTACTAATAGATTTAAAACATGGTTATATTTAGTGAAAAATAGTTTTGAAACTTGTTGATTGTTCAAAATTTGTCTGGAAGATGAAATACACAAGAATTCCAAAATCTTTATACAAACAATGCTAAGAGTATTTTAGTCATGCGCTTAAGGCATGTTTGGTAGGGTGTAAAAGCAACTAGTTAGATTTCAATTCCATCATCCCATTAGTTTATTTTTGTTTGGTTACAGAAATGCAAACAAACCAACGAGTTTCAACGCACAACCAACTGTACTTTTTGCAAGAATTCCAAGAATTTGTACTGTGCCCAAAGAGGTGCAGTCGGGTGTAGAAAGAACCCTTTCACGCAGATGTTGTCTGCTATTTCTACTCCTTCATGAGATGGAATCTATTTTCCAGCTTACTATGTAACCAAACATAATGAAGACGACAAGTGCAATTCAAACCTATATGGTTTGACAGTACCGTTTGCAGTGCAACTGCACCGTAGCAAACACAACCTTTATTAGTTTATATCAATTAGAGGGATTATTCATCAGTTGTCTAGTCCTCATACACCCAAACAACACAACATTGCTGAACGAACAAACATGCATAATATTGAGACAACTATGATCTTTCTCCCGTATATGCATGTTCCTAAAGATTTGGGGGGATGTACTCCCCACAACTACATACTTGATCAATTGTATGCCTTCATTTGTTTTGAACAATTAAATCATGTTTCATATTTTGTATCCTAACCGCCCCTATACATTACTCTCTAAAGATTTTTGGCTGCGTTCGTTTTGTCCATGAGCTTGATGTTGGTCTCGACAAGCTTAGTCCTCGAGCCACCAAGTGTGTATTTCTTGGGTATTCCATAGACAAAAAGGCAATCACTGTTATAACCCTTGTGAACATCATTTTCTTGTGTTTGTAATGTCACCTTTTTTGAAGATACTCCATACTTTGGACAATCTTTGGATGTTTCTCAAGATGCTCAGGAAATTGAACATCTTTTTTTTTCTTTTTTTGTGATTGTTAATCCCACTCCTATGCACAATTTGTCAACTGTCCCTCTTGATCCTTGTCCTCATCATGATCACCACCACCCTACAAGTATTTAGGATAATGCATCATAGGTGCAAAATGACGGACACAACTCAACTCTTCTCCGATCTCTGCTAATCTTGAGGATCCTGAGGCTATGCCTGATCTAGATGATATGCCCATCTCCTTACGTAAGGAAATATGATCATGTATTTTGCACCCTATTCCGAACTTTGTCTCTTATGGCTGCTTATCACTTTCTTTTGCTGCTTCTATTTCTAATCTATCATCTGTCCCGATATCTCATATTGTATCTTGTTCAAAGTCATCCTGGTTGGTTACAATCCATGGAAGATAAGATGAGCACTCTCTCTGAGAATAATGCATGGAATCATGTGCCTGCCCCCTCAAACAAAGCAGTGATCGACTACAGATGGGTTTTCTCTATCAAGTTTGGTCCATATAGGATTGTTCATAGGTTGAAAGCTAGTCTTGTGGAAAAAGGTTACTCACAAGTCTATGGAGAGGATTAAATGGAAACCTTCTCCCCGGTAGCCAAAATGACATTTCTGTAGTTCATTTCCTTGTCCGCTCACTTCTTTAAGCCTTTGCATTAGCTCAACTTCAAGTTAGCCTTTCTTCACGGTGACCTTTTTGAGGAGATCTATTTTCTTGCTTAGGGGGATGCTCACCGCTCACCTAGTTTACTAGCTTCATAAATCTCTATACGGCTTGAAGTAGTTAGCCCGAGCAAAGTCTAAGAAGTTCAGCTGGTTTGACCAAGAGTTTGGTTTACGACGATCAAGCCATGTGATGTAGGGCATGACTTGCCTCTACGTACTTAGGAGTGCAGATGCCGACGCGTTGTTAGTCGTGCCAACATCTTTAGGAGTTTAATTTAATTTATGTTGTTTTATAAAGTTATTTCCCTTGCCTTTTGGCTCTCTAGTAAACCCATGGTGTGTAGTCCCGCATGTCTACCACTTAACTTGGTTTGGATTGTAGACCTATATATACGATGTATGTGGTCTAGTTAAGACCTTTAAATGATTATGAATAAACCATCTTTAATTTTAAATTGTTAATTAGTTGGCATTAATTTAATTCTTAGTCCCCTTAGAGCTCAACCCCGAATATTAGGGTTAAGTACTCCCCAATCATCCACATTACCGAATGAACCCAGCCGGACATGCTAGATTGAAACGCCAAGTTGATGCCCACCTTATCAAAGGGTTCATTCGTGAGAGCAAGGCCCCTTATATAGTCCCAACTCTCCTTGCTCCCAAAAAAGGATGGAAGTTTGAAAATTTGCTTGGGTTGTTACTGTATCATCAAAATCCTAGATTATCACTGTATAAACAAAACCACCGTCAAGTACCGCTTCCCCATGACTTGGCTTGAGGACATCTTGGATTTGTTGACAGGATCACAATGGTTCTCCAAGATTGACTTACTTAGTGCAAAGTTTTGAAACCTGACCTAGACCGGCTAGTTCAACCGGTTGAACCGCCACCCCGTCAGTGTGGCGGTTCGGGTGGGTTAGAAACCCATTTTTAGCAAAGAAAAGCAATTAAATCGCCGACGAAGCGAGGTCCAACCGCTGACCTGCTGTCCCAGTCTGGTTATAGCCGATTCGGGACAGATCTTTCCCCTACCCCAAACCATTACATAAACCCTTAAAACAAACAAAAACCCATAGAACCCCTTCCCTCTATGCCCGATGCCCTCGACCCTCGACACAATTCTCTCTCATACTCACCCCCTCCCGACGCCCCTTTGTGCCGGCTAGGGCTGCGACTAGTAGAGCCTCTGGTGGGAGCTCTTTTTCCAACGGGATCCTTAGTTGGAGCTTTCACATGACAAAAGCGGTGAACCTCCCTCTCCCCCTACACCGCCGGATGAGCTCTCCCGACATTTGTGCTCTCTCTCCCCTGTCATGGTTTATGAGTCTAGAACTCTTTCTCCCCCTTTACTTTGGTCGAAGGGTCCTGAGCGCCGACTCCTCTCTAGTTGCTTCTAATAGTTGTCGCCACATCATTTGCTGTTGAGGGTGTCTATGTCTCTGCCCCCATCCTTTCTTGCAACTGGTAAGCCCTCTGCCCCCCCCCCCCCCCTCCTGTCCTATTTCCTTCTCACAGATCCTATAGTCACCCTCTTCCCCAACTGTGGCTTTGTGTGCAATACTTGCTGCTATTATGCTAGCTATTTCTAGCTATTTAGGAAGTGTGGCTGCTACGTGAAGGTTTATGTTGGTCATTTTAAAAAGTGTCACCTCAAGGTTACTGGAGGATGTTATATGTGCTACTCCTATACTATTGAATCATCGACTACTGTATCCTTCTCCAACCTCCAGGTTCTTCCTTCTCCATTTTTAGTTTTCCTCTAATTTTGTCCAATTTCATCTTAAGTCCCCTCAAATTTTCTCCCTATCATTGTACAAGTTAACTTGCATTTTTTATATTTAGAATACTGATGTACTGATTTAATGTTTTACTTCAGACATAATTTCCAATTGCCATGCCTTTTTGTATGTATGAAAATTATGAGTTATGACTCATAAGTGACCCTTTACATGTACTAATTTGTTTTCTTATATATCTATCATGCTTTCTTATTTGGAATTTGAATTATTGTTTTGTTTTGATGCAATGTTAATATATACTCACATAGGGGGTGGGTGCTACTGAAAAGTGTGACTATATATAATTTAGTATGATATATATAATTATGCAGAGTCACGCTAGAATACACTCAAGTGTATAGATCAGATCGTACACCTCAATGGTGTTTGGCTACTTAGACCATATTTTTTCAAAATCGAATACATTGATCTTCATTATTACAATATTAATAGGCCTCATGCAAAATTTGAGCCCATTTGGATGAGTGTAAGTCAGTCATTCAAGGACAACAGAATCGACGTACAAAACTAGTTTGAAATGCATGATTTTTGTCCCCTTTAGCTGCATGACCTATAAGTGTCCAAATGAGCTAAAATTTATTTTGTAGGATGTTCTTATGATATTTAAGAAGTTCAATGGTTCAAATTTTTATAATAACTACTCTATGATGTAAAACAATTGAGATATATAGCGTCTTCGTCTGGTACACTCGAGTGTATTCCAGCTTCACTCTAATTATGCATGATATATATATATATATATATATATATATATATATATATATATATATATATATATATATATAATGTCATGATGACGTCATCGGGCCGACCCGATGGTTGAACCAAAGACCCATGACCCGAGACCTCTGTGGGGTCGACCTCTGGGTCCGGATATCACCGGATTCGTGTCAAGCAGATGCATGAATGGAAGACAACTTTTAAGACTCCTGACGAATTATACGAATGGTTGGTCATGCCCTTCAGTTTGTCCAATGCACCGAGTAATTTAATGAGGGTCATGAAACATGTCCTACGATCATTCATTGGAAAATTTGGTGGCTTAGTTTGATGACATCTTGCTCTTAGCCAAGAACAAGGAAGAACATCTTGCACACCTTCTTGTCTTTGATGCACTTTTTTCAAAGAAATTGTAAATCATTTTGAAGAAGTGTTCCTTAAAAACAAGGTTGTTTTCCTGGGATTTATTATATCCGCTGATGGCATTACTCCTGACCCAAAAAAAGTGAGCCATCACATAGTGGCCTGAGCCTGAAACAGTTTATGAGCATCGTAGTTTCCATGGCTTCACCACCTTATATTGCGGCTTTATTCGAGATTTCAATACAATGATGACTCATCGGGTTTCTCAAATAGACAAATGGACCAGCTACACAACCCTTTGCACCAATTAAAAAGAAAATGACGGAAGCCCATGTTCTTTGCATTTTGAAATTCTCTACCCCCTTTCTTGTGCTGCTCCATGTGTTGGCATCAGTGATGTGTTGAGTCAGGAAGGCCACCCGATTGCCTTCTTAAGTGAGAAACTTAATGGCACCAAACGCAAGTATAACACTAATGACAAAAAAAATTATGCAGTCGTACAATATTTGCGTCATTGGTGGCATTATTTGTTGTACCAAGAATTCGTTCTATGGCCAGATCATCAAGCTCTGCACTTCTTGACCTGAGCTTGAATGTTTTCCACACCAAGTGGTTTGAGTTTCTCCAGGTATACACCTTGGTTCTCAAATATTATTCGAGTGTTGAGAATAAAGTGATTGATACTTTAAGTCGTTGTATGACCACACTTCATTCTATGACTGTTGCAGTTGTCAGATTTGACCGCATGAAGGGCCAGTATCCATCGTGCTTTGACTTTGGCATTATCTATTCAAAGTTTTTGACACCCGTCCTCTTCTCTGCTTTCTTGATTCAAGTTAGGTTTCTTTTTTGTGCTAGCCAACGTTTTATTCCTAACACCTATCTTTGTGACTTTCTGGTGTGGGAATTACACACTTGTGTAGTAGTGGTCTCGCTGGTCATTTAAATAAGGGTATGACCATTGCACTAGTCTTCGATAAATTTTATTAGCCATCTCTACATCGAGAGATGGCACGCATCACATCTCAATGTTACTTGTTTGTTAGCAAAAGCCATGAAATAAAATATCGATCTTTACACTCATTCCCCTCCCAATTTCCCTTGAACCTTGGAAATATTTGAGTATGGATTTCATTCTTGGCCTCTCTTGCACATCACGTGGCCATGACTCTGTGTTCGTCGTGGTTGATCGATTTTTAAAATGTCCCATTTCTTCCCCTGTAGTAAGACGTCAGATGCCTCTTGCATTGCTCGCCTTTTCTTCAATGAGGTCGTCAAACTACATGGACTCCACACCACCATAGTGTTTAACCGTGATGTCAATTTTATTAGCTTCTAGAAGACGCTATGGGAGATTTTTTGTACCAATATCAAGTTTTCTCCGCCTTTCACCCTCATCAGCTAGATGGCCAAATTGAAGTGGTCAATTGGAGCTGGGGCAATCTTTTGCAATGTTTAGTGGGTGGTCACTTAGGCAATTGTGATTTTGCTTACAATAGTTCTTTTAATAGGTCACACATGAAAAGTCCTTATGAAGTTGTGCATGATTACATACCCAGGCAACCAGTTGATCTCATACCCATGACCATTGACTCCTAACCTTCCCATTCTACAGAAACCTTCGCTCAACATATCTGTGATTTGCACACTGAAATTTGCCAAAACTTACATTGTCGTATGAGAATTATAAACTTTCTGCAGATGCTCACCGTAGATTCTAGGAATTCCAAGGAGTTTTTGTTCTAGTGCATAAACATTCTGAACTCTGCCATAAAAATTCTTTCAGAAGCTTCATGCTGAAGTGTCAGGAGACTCAGGAAGTCAGGACCATTCCCAACCCAATGCTTACATACTGGACCTATCAATAGATTGGAGCATTAGTGTTGTATTCAATGCAGAAGATCTTTACCCTTATCGTGGTACCTTCAAGTCTCCACCTCCGAAAACTACATCTCCTTCTAGTTCTGTCTACCCTTCTCCAGCTTTAGCGGCTCAACCTCCTCATCCTTGACTTACTCATCCATCACTAGAGTGCATCGACACCTTCCTTGAGGACCAGACCGTGCTCGCTAGTCAAGGCCCCATATGACGTTTCTTAGTCTGTTGGCTTTCTTGATTGTCCCCTGCTGACTCTAGCTGGACCACTGAAGATGATTTCCTTCATATTGATGCCGATCTTCCAGAGCATTATCTCTACACTGACTCGACAGAGTCAAGTCTTTTGCAACCGAGGGGAAATGATAAGGACGTGACCCGCTTCTGTGTACTTATGAGTGCAGACGTTAGCGCACTATTAATCACACCACCATTTTTTAGGTGTTTAATTTAATTTATATTGTTTTATTAAGTGCTTTCCCTTTCCTTTGTGCTCCTTTGTAAACCCATGGGGTTTAGTCCCACATGGGCTACCGCTTAACTTGCTTTGCTTTGTAGATCTGTAGATAGGTTGTATTGTGGTCTTGTTAAGACATCATTCTTCATTTTAAATTGTTAATTCGCCGGCATTAATTTTAATTATTAGTCCCCCATGACTTGGACTATTCTGTCTTCTATCAACATGGATCTTCTGGATATATTCTCCTTGTTGTCTATGTAGACAATATTGTTATTACAATTGCTAATGAACAAGGCATTATGTGGTTCAAATGGTTTCTTCATGAAAAATTTCTAACCAAAAATTTAGGCCTTGTAAAATACTTTCTAGGTATTAACATGGCAAGGTCCAAGTAAGGAATCGTTATCTCTCAGCACAAGTATGTTCTTAATCCTTATGAAGAAACTGGTATGATAGGATCAAAACTCACAGATTCACCTATGGACCCTAAATTCAAGTGGCACAAAAATCAGGGGGAGCTCTTTGCAGATCCATGGCAATATAAACGGGTTGGAAAATTTAATCATCTTATTGTTACTCGACTAGATATTGCATTTGCTGCTGGTGTAGTTAATCAATTCACATAAACACATTCATATTATCGGGCTGCAGTCATTCGAGTTCTTCACAATCTCAAAAGAGCTCTAGGAAAGGGCATTCTTTACTTTTTGGTCATGGGCACGTGAAGGTGCATGGTTTCTTAGATGTAGACTGGGCAAGCTCTATCATTGACATGTGATATGGGACCGTTTATTGTTTTTTTGTAAGAGGGAATCTGATCTCCTAGAAAAGCAAGAAACAAATTCTATTTGCCCTCTCTAATGCTAAATCTGAATATCGGACTATGACCTAGTCATTAGTGAACTACTATGGGTGAAGAACTTCATGGAAGAACGGAGACTCTGTAAGATAGAAGCAATGTACATACAATCTCATAATCAAGATGGAGTAAATATCGCTTCCAACCCTATCTTTCATGACAGAACCATGCGCATAGAAGTTGATTGCCACTTTGTTCGAGAAAAGGTTCAAGACAAGTCTATCAAACTCACTCTGGTCCATTCAGAGGATTAACTTGCAGATTTTTTCACAAAATCCTTAAATGGTTTTATGATATGTACACACCAATTTGAGGGGGAGTTAGATATATAAATCTGTCTGTATTCTTTGTATTCTTCATATACTGGGATTAGTTCACACCTTGAATTTGAGTTATATGCAGCCACCCTTATTCACATATAAAGGCTAACCTGTTCATAATACAACACACCAATATATTCTAGTATTTTCTCAGTTGCAAGTTTAATTATGAGCTTTTGTGTACAACTATTTGTATTTGGACTCCTAATGGTCTAAGGTTTGACTTACTGTAGTTTGTATGATAACTGAATCAGTTCTGTATTTTGCAAGCAATATGTCTGTGTTTGAAATTGTTGACCGATTCATTGTATATTTTGCAAGACGTATGTCGTATTTGAAATTGTCTTGACCAAGATGTGGTTTTTGTTTTCTTCCAAAAGGTAAAATTTCTTAAGAACTAAGCTCAATTTTGGAATTATTGGTCAATGGAGTGAAGATAAGCAGAATGCTACAAATTCCAGTCATACGTTTTTGTCGTGGTATCTCCTTGATCCAGAAGTCAAGGGGCAATGTCAAAGGATCTATGTACAACTACCAACAAAACCAATGAAATGCCAAATTCATATCAAAATTATGGAATGATAAGAGATGAAGCATACCGCCAACTCCAAAATCTGGATTTCATGACTGCTAGTAAAACGCTCTTTACCAATCCACCTAAAAAAAAGAAGTTTGGGTACTTTCCTATATGTTTTTTGGTATACCTGGGAGTTGTAAATAGTTTCATTTTCTAAGATTATGTTGTTTCTGATGCAGGTTTGATTTTCATTTAGTACAGTTTTTCTTTGCATGCATGCCGTCACTAGGTATCTTTCTCTTACTATCCGATCTTCTTGGTAGATCTCATATTTTTTCTCGTGCTGATTAATGTGATTGTTTGTTTCTTACATCTGTTTATTTGGTAGCTCAATATGCCTGAAAGGATATGAAAAAAATGGATGCAGTAAGTATCATTATTTTTCATCTTTTCTCTGCCATTTTATAAAATCATTGATGCTAAATTCAGTATGTTTTCTAGTTCCCCTCAGTTGTCTTTGTATATTTTTCTTGCTAACTTATCAGTGATTGATGCAATCATTTTGTACTAGCACTGTTCAGTCTCAGCCAGAAGTTATATTTTGCTTTAAGTCTGGTATCAAATTGTGTTAAAAGCGATATCAACTATATTTGAATTGATATAGTTGTGTCCAGTGTGATGAGGGTGCATCGTGTGTGCAGTGCACTAATGATTTCCTTGTCTTAGCACAAGTCTTATGGGAGCGATGCTATCTCCAATGAGACATCATAATATCTGTTTATGACGGAATGCAATTTTTTATATTAAAATCACCATAAATCTATAATTTCCATATCCTTGGCTAAGTTGTTTACAAGATTTAAGGTCATGCATTTTTGAACAAATTTGACAAGTATGGATTATGTAATTAGAGTTGACTTTTAAATACGCGGTGCAAGTCATACACTTAAATTAGCCATCAAGATTAAGCTCTTTTTTCTATATGTTAACACATGTGCTTTGTTAGAAAGTATTAGCCTATTTAGTTAATAGGTTAATTAGTCTATTATGTACATGGGCATGTTTGCCTTGGCTCAGTAGGGTTTAGTTTGCTTCCTTGTAATGGCCTCCTATCCTATATATAGGACAAGGGTGTACATATCAATATACAATGATTACAATGTCCTACACACTTGTCAACATGGTATCAGAGTGTGCCCTGGAAACCTAACCCTAGCCACCGCCTCCATTTCCCTCTTCTCTCTCCATCCATGCTACTTCTATCCTAGCCGCCACCTCTCCTTCCTAGAGAGAGCAACAACGAGAGAGCACCGTTTGTAGGCGGCCACCGTCTCCATGGTTTAGGCCAGCAGTCTGCCAGGCACATCCTGGCATCCATGGTCGCCACTCTTCTCCTTTTACAGATCTTCATCTATGCGCTGACACCTTCCTTCCTGAACAGTTATGCTTTTTCGATCCACAATCAAAGTAGCCATGAAGTCTCCCTCATGGCCGTCATCGTCAAGTCATCACTTTCCTTGAGTTGAACGTATGTAGCCGCCGCCATTGAAGCAGCCACACCAACATTTGTCTTCGGCTCCAACAACCGTCTCCACCGTGTCCACCTCTGAGTACAACAGTTGCCTTATTTTCCAACCGCCATGCCATCCATAAAAGCATCCCCATCACTCCACCGCTACACCACATCTCGAGACCTTGCACGACACTAATTCCTGTCTCGTTCAGGTCGTGATCAAGTAAGGAGCATCCACTCTTCATGTTCACATGATCTGCGGGAGTACAAAAGATGACACTAATTCCCCTCAACCCATGGTGCTAGTTCCTGAGGTTTTTGTCTCCTTGACGACGTTGATTACTGTTAGATCATGCTTCAACGACATCCTACATGGTGTGTTGGCCAACCAACACTGCGTGCTACAGTCCAGAAAAATGTTTTAAAAAGCGGTTCATGGGCCCGCATATGCGTATGCGACCCTCAGTCGCTCCACATATAATTATGCAATGCTATTTTTGGGCCTAGGCTGATTATGCGACATGCTGTTGGCATATGCGGTCGCTTAGGCTCCACATTTTATTTGGTTACTTAACATAAAACATAATAAAACCTCCCAACCTCGACTTCTAACCCCAACCCAAAAACCTAACACTGACCCCCCGACTCCCTCTCTCACTCTCGTGATTGTGATAGCTGCTACGCTATGACAGTGGCTTCCTACAAGGCTGCAATCTCAGCGACAACAAGTTCCATGAACTTTGGCGGCTGCGGAAGTGGAAGCCATCAACCCCGATGACAACAGAAGCTTCTCTCCCTCAGTTATGTTGCTTCTTCTCCAGCCATGCTACTATTGCTCCCTCATGTGCTGTGTTGCTGCTTGCTAGCAAGAAATCGAGCCTCCTCCCCCCCTCTCTTGAGGCCGGCCTATGAAGGGAAAGAGGTAACTTCTGTCACTCCTCCCTCTCCTCCTCCCTATTTCATGAGTTCTCTTCTTCTCCCCCCTTCTCCTTTGACACCAACGTACCCAGTTTCTTGTATTCTCATTTTCCTTTCTGACGCCTACTGATTGATATCCATTCTTCTTCTTCTTCATTCCTAATTCCTCAATTCCTCCATTCTTCTTCTTCATTTTACACTATTGTTTCCACTCTTCACTATTTGACACCACTAAAAGAATATTCCCTTGTTTATAATTCCCTTGTTTCTAAATACCATTCTCTGTTCCAAAATCATGTCTCCAACCACTTCTTATTCTATGACACCCACTGCACCCCTTATTGTTTTCCTCCCTACTTTGAACATTATGCTTACTCTTGTTTACTCTTCTTGGATGAGATATCTATTCCCTATGACTTCTTCTTCTCTATTTAAAACTGACTTTACTTCTTCATATTAGTTTTTTTTATGTTCTTCTATTTATTATTGTGGTTATTCCTATTGTGTTCATTTGAAAAATGTGGGGTCTACTTTCTGCTATGAACTGCATGTGCTAGTTGGTTATGTTACTTGTTTATTCTAGTACATTATATAAACATAGGGTTTTGTTGATTGATTTTTCATCTTTATGATAGGAAAATGTGTTTCATATTCCATGATGTAATGATATGTTTGTACATTTTGGCTATTAAGCTGTACAACTAGATAGTATAAAATTTATTATTATGATTATATTTTTAATTAATATAGAATTTATTAAAAATATATCAAAAAAAGAATATGTCACCCATATGCTCCCGCATTCTTCTTATACTTTATGCAGTTTCCTGGACGACCGCATACCACATCTCGCATTTCAAAACATTGGTCCATAATTCTCTCGGCCGCGCAAGATTTTGTCCACATCGCAAGTTACACGGCAGTGTTGGCCAACCAACACGACGTATTTATAGAGATCCGGTTTATGCCTTCGACATCCGACACAATGTGTAGGATCCCTACACGACGTCTTGCAAAGAATAAACTATTTTCGAGCAAAGGAGCTACACGGCGTGTCAGCAACCTCACACAAGGTGTCAGCAGGAGTCTGCCTCTAACCCCTGACATTCTACACGGCGCGTCCACACCCAACACAACTTGTTGTAGAATGCTTGTTTCAATAAAAGTTGTGACGTCCTTTGAAGGTCTATCTCTACTCCAAATACCTAATAATAATCAAATCCTATTGTTATTTTTTTTGACCAAGCCCAATTTTTTTTTGGGGGAACTTTGCCCCCGCAGCCCCACATTTGTTGGTCTAAGGGTCGGACAAATGTCCTTTTCGGGTCAAGAAAAAATCCATTTAATTTCTCTATCTGGATCTTATAAACGGATTATTTGCATATTGACTCTGGATATTGGGTTTCTTACCGAGATCCATTCCCGATAGTGCCACTCCTTTTCCTACCAAGTTCCATTTCAGTTGTGCTCCTCTTTCTACCGAGTTTCCATTCCGGTAGTATTTTTGTTTTATAGTTTTCCTTTCCCACCCTCCCGCCCATCATGTGTGCGTCTTTCCACGTATCAGGGGGGGTCACATGTCTCTTTCTCACACCATCTACTCATTCTCTTCGTAGTTGGCGTGGGGGGTATAGAGGAGAGGGAGAGTATGAGAGAGAGGTGGGTATGAGGCGAACATGAGAGAGAGCATATGAAGAGAGAGACTAGAGATGAGAGAGATGATATATTTCAGACTATCTTCATGGAGCTTCATATTCTTCAGTACATTTGCTTTCTTGATGTCTTTGTGGCACGACATTCCCACTTAGCATCACTTCATGTGAGACAACATTGAAGGATCTCATAGTTGCATCATTTACACCAAGATTTTCACGTTCATGCTGCATTATGTACGTCTGGATAAGAGATGTTGCGGCTAATTCTGGCCTCTAGTTTCCTTTGGTGTTGATGACCCTTCAGTTGATCATTCTCGCTGCATTCCCATGAGACAGTTGGTTGCTTCTTCTTCAGAGTTATCCGAAGGTCATCATCTTCTAGCCTGTGCATTCTGTACATGCAAGGATTTTCATCCAGATTTCTCTTCACTGAGCTACTTCGTTATGTCTTATTGCATCTTTTGCTGATCTTCTTGGGCTTCTCCTTGATGGTGCCTTCATTCCTATCAAGCCCAAGGTTCATGCGCCAAACCAAGGAGCGATGTATCCTATTTTGATTCCGTTTCGACAACATGGAAACCGATGTTTTTGAAATTTTGACAAAAATTTTGATAGATGCAACCGTGCCCGTTTCGACGCCCAAATGAACGAATTAATTTATGAAATTTTATAGGGCTGATCTCTACACCTAAATGCATCATTTTATGCCATAATTTTTTTATGTGGGGGTAGGTTGGGGGGTGGCCCTTCATGTGGGAGGTAAGGGAATTGTCCTATTTCTTGAAGATTTGATGAAAAATGTAGGAATTAAGTTATGCAATTTTGCAAGTATGAGCTATATACATGCATGTACTTATTTGTGTTATAATATCAAATATTGGATATCTAGGACATCCCCACACATTTTACTTGGGTTGATAGTTTGTTGTTGATATTGACTCAATAGTCAATCATTTCATTGGTCTCAAGAACACTAGTGCAATGTTTCCAAGCTAAATTATTATTTGTTGGTGTGGTTTGCTTCCTGACACCCTCATTGTCTAATAAACCACCACTAGGATACATGTTGTCCACATTGCAGAAATTAAAAAGCATGCATTGCATGAGTATTTAATAATTTGAATAGATATTAGGGATATGCAATGCAATTATGATATACTATAAGTATATACTATGTATGAATACTAAATGGTCAAATAACCCCAATCCTTCTTTGCTTCTCTTCAAAAAACAACAATAACAACAAGGATTGCAACTATCTAAATTTTCATCAAAATTTGGCGAAATTCATTGAAATCATCAAAATCGACATAGTCACACGTTTTAGTACCAAATCCCATCGAAATCGATTTTTTTGGCAAACTTTTGCCAATTTTGCCGAAACCTCATTCCTTGCGCCAAACTTATGGAACTAATATGCCAACCATCAACATCTTGTCTAGCTTGTGTTTGTCTGTGGTCTTCTACGCTAATCCCATTTGGCTACACTTCTTAGATGATTTGAAGACACCACTATTGCTACATCGACATTGTGCCTCCGTGTTTATGCCACATTATGTATGTGGGATGTGTTGATTGTGCACTTATTCCACTCACACATTCCTCTCTATTGAAGAAGGTGTAGTCGTGGTACTTCTGATCGTCTAGTCCAGTTTGATTGTGGCGAGATTCTGCTATGGCATTTAGATTCCATATATCAGATGTTCTTCATTCCAGATGCACTTTAAATGACCTTCTCCAAAGCTTGAGCATTTCTAGCATGCTGAACACATCTCAAAGAGGCATCATCATATATTTAGTTAGGGATTGTTTAAAGGGGAGTGCCAATTTTTTATACGGGGATTGACATTTCTATCTTTTATTTATCATTTATTTCTTATCGTTTAATCGAATCATGTAACTCCAAGCTTAAAAATTTGTTCACCCATGCTCGAGCTTGAGGGGGAGTGTTACAAAGTATTAGCCTATTTAGTTAATAGGTTAATCAGTCTATTATGTACATGGGCCTGTTTGCCTTGGCTCATTAGGGTTTAGTCTGCTTTGTTGTAATTGCCTCCTCTCCTATATATAGGACATGGGTGTACATATCAATATACAACAATTACAGTGACCCACACGCTTGTCAACATACTTACCCATAGTGACTCTTCACTCTAGTTACTTTGGTATTACACTGTGATTTTCTTTCTGAACATGAGCAAATTGAGAGGTTTTTTGTCAAACATTTTTTTTAAATTAGCGTATAATTCTGTCTTAGACTATTATATGTATGACAAATCATTTATGTAACAGTTCAGTATCCGGGGCTTAAGTTTAGGTGCCTAACTTCTTCAATCTTTGAATAACAGTAAAAAGAGGGCTTTGAAGTTGGTGTTTGACCACCTACGGTTTCGAAGCTGATGATAGGTATACTGACAATAAATTTTTAGTAAATTAGGGCATGGACTAGGCCATGACGTAGAAAGAAAAAGAACTTTATAGTGTGATATCGATCACCACCTAGCAACATATTAGCATTTTATGTTTGATCACTGGAAATATAAATCTTGTTATACATTCTTTCTTGATTTGTGCATGTCATCCTTGCACATGTGCCATGCTAATCTTCGATGTGTAGTTCTAATTTATGGATGTCGAGAGTGTTATGCATTCTTTTCTTTAAGTGAAAGTTATCTTTGAGTAGTAATCTCTATTTTATTTCTTACATATGTGTACTGTTAACAAGGTTAAAATCTGCAACTTTTAATCCAAGATGGGACACCCAGATGGTTAGATCCTTAGTTTATTACAAAGAGGTCTTAGGTCCAATCCAAAGTGATGGCATGAATAGAATCACCATTTTTTTTGAATATGTAATTTTAGCTCCTTAAAGAAGCTTGCGCTTGATATCACATGATTTACACTTTTTATCCCATTCATTAAAATATATTATATAAATGATGTAGGGAGGTCACAACCTTTGGCGACGTAGTTTGAAGTTGAATGCTACCTAGGATTTTAATCTTATTTTGGTTGTTTCCCATGTTTTAGGCGTTATTTGATATTTGTGAGTTTGGTTTTGTCAAGCAATTGATTTAGTCCCACATTGGCTACTACCAAGGTAGCCTCATTTTCACATATGAGCTGTATAAGGTTCATTACAGGCCGAAATTGAATCTGTTTGACTTTTTATTTGCTCCATCTATTAGATAATCTTGTTGATTTTGTATTTTGGTCATTCGGTTTCCTATCAATAATCATGTTACAAATGTACATCCCTCTTTCAGTTTTACATCTCTTTTGGTAATTGTTTTATTATTTTCTTTGCAACCAGGTAAGGGCATCAACTTGGTTTCGACTTCTCTAGGCAGTGGAAACTTTAAGAAAGTTTCAGAGAAGCTTAGACACAAATTTTGGTAAAACTTTGAAATCTCTTTTGTAAAAAAATGTTGAAATTTGATGAGAACCTTCTTAATATGTTATAAAGATCTATCTTACATTTGCACATAACAAATTTACAAATAAATGACTCCTCACTCTTTAAGTAGGTAGATTCCTACTTATTAATTCATGTGATTAACAATTTACAAATTACAAATAAAATATACAAAGCAATATTGAAATAAAATCCTATAAAATGTAATGCTACTTTATCATGACAAAATCATAAAGTACGATTGTACATACAAATATGTATGAACAGTACGAGCCATATGCATGGGGATTGTAAATATAAACTAGATGTAGCCTTGATCTAGAATAGATAGATCGTAGATCTAGCTTAGATTTAGAGGGACAGTAGTTAATATAACTAGTGGTTGCTTAACATCAAAATAAAAATCATTGATGGAAGTAGCACATACCCACATAATCTCTTCTTTTCTCCATTTCAAATGGCAAACAAATGTGATGTTGAGCAATGACTGACAATAGGGTTCTTTACATATAGCAAACATGCGTATTAAATGTTCCATGAATTTTGATGGCTTACCTAAAACTTTGTGAAAGTTGACGAAACCATATTGTTTTGGTTCTACGTCAATGGCTTTGTCCTAACTTCTCCAAGAAGTTTATACCAAGTTGAAGTATTGGAGAGTCAATTTGAAGTTTCAACAATATTTTGCCAATTTTTGACGATTTTTAGATGATATTGTTGCTAGTCACCAGACGTGATAATGTTAGGGTGGTAACATAAAAGTAGTGCTATTTTAAGCATTGAAAGATTAAATTTTAATCGAGAAGTCCTACATGTATCCGATCTATGTTTTGAAAACAAACTATGTTCTTGATGTGTTTGAAACATGTTGGAGGTGTGCTCGGGAAGCACTTATGTCACACACGTGTCTTGCACGATGTTGCTGGTTTGAAGTGTTGTGCCTCAGATTATCGGTTACAATGGAAGTCTTTGAACTATGGAATAAGTTGTTTGTTCATTTTAACTTTCATTCTACTTGCCGATATATTCAGAAATTTCAACCTTATTAACTTCAATCCCTGTCTTTGATCTTATAGACCTTAATTGTCCTTCACTCTCATACAAACATCCTTCATATATCTAAGAAAAACAAATTTATTACCTAAATATATCTACATGCAATGTTTCAAAAAACAGTGCATGCGGCCGCTTATGCTGTTAGGACCTTTGACCTACCACATATGGGAATTCAGTGTCTAAAACGAACCATGGCCGCATATAAGGCCACATAGCCGCATATAATGCCGATAAATCCCCGATATTTGAATGGTCAAACTGCTCAGCTGGCAATTTTTCAACGTAACCCTCTATTCTTCATGTAACTAAATCCACTACCTACGTTCAACCTACCATCCGCTTCTATTTCCTCTTTTTTACATTACATTCATCTATGGTTGTTATACATTTAGCTCATTATTGCATATTTGTATATATTTAATTTGAGTTTGATTGCATATTTTCATGGTTGCATCTAAAATATGTAATTATGCAAATTAAATATGAAAGTATGTGATTATTGTATATTTATATAGATATAATAATAAAAAAAATAAAAAAATCCAAAACCATATATACTTCCGCGTATACTCCTGCATACCGCACATACTCTGTTCAATGACCTCTCTGAATGTACAACACATACCAGTTTTTTAAACTGCCTATATTTAAGGATTATACATGAAAATAAGGAATGAATTCCGTCATTTTGATGCCCAAATGGCCAAGAAACTATTTTCTGAAACATCTATCAAAACATCTACAAGTTTCTATTTATGGACCACAGAAATGACATCAAAATCGGATATGTTTATTTATGCTTGGTGCTAATTATCTGGAAGAAAAATGTACTTGCCAAAAAGGTTTGGTGGTCTAGGCCTCTTCTATAATCATTGCCAATTTCAATTTTTTAGCGGAATGATTTTGAAGGCTTAAAATTGGGAACGGGACTTGGTCTAAATGTTATCGTTTCAATGAAAAGTAGAAGAAACTTTTCATCCTGCTTGTTGAGAATCATAGCCATACTAGCTCCGGAGTATATGATGGAAAAATTATCTCTCACTTAGCCCTGGGAAAAGGCAATCAGATCAGAGTCCTGGAAGATGGAGGTGAAAAGTCCCCTATCAAATCTGGGCTTACCAACCTCTTTATGATAATGATAATACATATCATCCTATGGTTACTCAACTGTCTAATGAAGCTACAAAAGGATGGGTTTTGGTCATTGGAGGCCTAGCTAAGGAGCAAGACACAATGTACTTGCTTCTGAAGAAAGTGGGAGACTTCAAATGAGTTACAAGCTAGGAACCATGGACACTTCTAGGAAGCTCCATGTCCATGTCAGGTAGGGATGAAAATATTAACCGTAACATCCACATCCGATCCGTCTCCAGACCGCTCCGCACCAATTGCAACCGGTTTCTTTAGCATCCATTGCAAATCGGATACTCACCATGGACATCCAATTTCACGGATTTGAGGAGTGGTTGTCCACGTCATCCATAAACTTTGTTAACAAGCGACTTTCAGTGTTGCACCCCCTTCGGCCTTGACTCTTCTCTCTCTTATACCCCACATCAACCATCCTCAACCCTGATCAGTCCTAGGGAACAATGCCTCAACCCCAACCTCCTCTCCTCCCTTGCTGAGATCTGCCTTGATGCATCCTCGGTGCCGTCACCTCCATAGCTCCTCACCGGTGGGGGCAAATAATCCACATGGCATGGGACCGTGCCACCCCGTAAGAGCGCTTCCAGCAACTGTCCATCAGCCTATGCAACATTTTTGACAACCTCCTCTCCCTGCTGATGACCACCGTTGCCGCAGTTACTGGCCACGCTGTTGTTGCCAATTTAAGTACAAGATTATGCTCTCTTCTTGCCGGTTTGTGCATTTGCTGAGTTCCATGCGAAGGGATTGATGGTTTTGTACATGAACGAGCTTGACAGAGTCCCCCCCTCCCATATAACTTCATGGTGCTTGTGAGGTCCTAGGTCGCAGACCCTGTGGTTGGGAGGAGGAAATTGCTGTAGACCGGGAAACTCATGGCGGCCAAGGTGAAAAGGTTGAGATTTTTACGTACATGCCACCGTAGGGAGCCAGGGATTGTGGAGGTCTATAGGAGGTGAGCCGAATGGCAAGGGAACTGACTGTCGCAGGGAACACAACCAGATATTATTAGTTGGATGATAGCATGCAGTCCCCGATGAGCTCCTTGGCAACGACTCTGTGGAGAACCACTCAGGCGGCATGCTTGTCGGAGTCCCATGGAAGAAGAAAGGGAGTGACGTACACTGGAGCAAAATTTCAGAGAAATTCATCCACGTTCATGTGCTTAGAAGAAATTTTAGCATATTAATTGTCTATGTGAATTCAAGAGGTGATGTTATAGTTAGTCGCTAGTACATTTTCTACAGAGCATACAACTACTGTCTAGGAGGATTGGTTATCTGGATGACATGGGTTATCCATGGTCATCTGATCTTTACCATCCATTCCACCTACCTGCTAATGCTACGGATATCCACTGATCATTAAGCTAAAGGATTCATATAGAAGATGGATGGTGGATATGGAGATCCGTAAATTGCCATCCCTAATGTCATGCACATTTTGGACACAAACGCTTCCTAGACACATCCCAAATGTTTTGGACACAACCATGGTCCTTTCCATTTTGGTCTTTTTATGCACCCCGAACACAACTTGACACAGCCCAGAGACTCCCTGGATACCATTGCAACCATGGTGCAAGATTTCGACTTCGTGTCGACTTCACCAGGTGTGGAAGTGGAAGTTTCTAGATTTGAGGAAGTTTAGACACAAACTTTGATAAACTTCGATGCCGTTTTTAAAAGAAATGATGTGAATTTGAAGGAAACTTTGATTGAAGACTTCAAATTATGCTATACCTCTTTCTTATCTATGCTAATTTAATAAGAAAACACGATTTACGACTCTCTAGCCCTACTTAGGTTGATAATACAATGAAATTCTTACAAGGGTCAAATGTGCAATACACATTATGTATTCTATACAATATACAGTAAATAATAGTTACATCACCCTCTCTTGGAATGAGCGGCAACAACAAACATAGGATATATTGAAAGTTGTGACGAGGGCTGGAGGCGACATGCATGCCTTATATGGCCACTTGGGCACTACTTAGGATTAATGTTCTGGGCCGTCTCAACTTCGCCAACTCCGAGGGAACTTCGACAACTTCAGAGAAGTTGAGATAAAAATACACACAATAAGCCCGAAGTTTGGACGATGTCGAAGTATTTGGTATTCGACTTCGCCTATGGTTGAATTTCAAAACTTCAGTGAATCTTCGCCCAACTTCGACCAATTTGTGTTCCATGATTGCAACATCAGCTGTTGCTACAGTATCCTTTTCTCAGAGTGCAAATTCTGAATCACAGTCAGTGTTTATGTCTTTTTCTTCTATGCTAGTCAGTGTTTATGTCTCGTCATTGAGGATATGTAACATAAAACTAAGTTCTAATTAAGGTTGCAAACCGATCTATTAAGAAAAATCAATGCGTAAAATCTAAGCTGATTTAGACACCATGAGTAACATTATAGTCTAATGAATTGGTTAACCGAGTAATGATAACTCATGTATATACTCTGAAAAATGTACCATATTTACTGAAAATTGCAACATGTTTAGTTTTTGCCTTCAAATTGTTTCTACTACACTCACAAGACTCACACATTCATATTTAAATAATATAATACATACATTTGTACATAATTTCGGTTAATTTTTGAAAGAATTTTGTTCATACATACACACACATATATATGTATTAAAAACATTCGATTAATTTGCCGACAAGGAGTGGCTCAAGTAGTCAAGCACGGTGTCCCCTAACAAAGGGTCCCGAGTTCGAATCCCAATTGTCGCCTTGATTTACCACCCTCCCGGGCATTTGGCCTCCGCCACGGGTGTGGAAGAGGGGGGGGGGAAATCTTTCTCTCTTAATCACATATATGTATTAAAAAGTATTTCCCTCTCACCCACTGCGGTATCTATGTCCTATATTTTAGAAAATTGCCATGTCTCGTGTGTGTGTCAGTGTCCGCTTCCATTCCAAAAATGTATCAGTGCTTCCTTAATCACAAGGGAAAACAACTTGTATTAAGATGGGTGGCTAAGTGAAGAATTTCTGCCGGATCTCATGAAAATTGCTTCTAGCAGTGGGGTTGAAAAGCCCATTGTTGGGGAAGTCTGGAAATCTTTGATTCCATTAAAAGTCAAACATTGCAACATTGCAATTTAACAAACTGCTAACTATGGATGATAATGTAGGATTTAGGGTACTTGAAACTTTTTTATTTTTTAGTAATCAATAAACTGCTTAAGGGGTTCGCAGGCCTACATGTTGTATTTATAAGGGTAATAAGGATCTTACACAAAGAATATCGACTTGTCTGTGCCGCACCACACATGCGTGAAATAATATCAAAACTAATTATGACACTAAGTTGCCTTGGATGTCCCTCATCACGGCACTTAAATCTCTGACGTTGCCAGGATTGCCTGCATTGCTTTGTTCACCGTTGGTTGCATCTCCATCACCTACAGAAGAGAAGAAATCAGAATGGATTCTCTTGAACTACACCAGGACCCTCAAAAGTGTCGTGTCCTCTTCCATTCTTCGTTAATCTTCATCTTGGGATGGAATCTAAAATAGGTATAGTGCTTGATGTGTATGAGGCGTTGCCGATCCTCTTCCCTCTTCCACACATTGGGTGAGTCATCCACGATCACAGCTGCCCCCGCTGGGCTCGAAAACACGTCCAACGCCTTGGTCTCGCGCACGGTCCTGTCCTCTGAAGACCCGACGTTGCGCTTGACGTCGTCGAAGAAGAACATCCGAACTTGCGGTTCGAGCATCCGGGCCATCGCGTTCGCGTACTCCTGATTTCGGAGGGTGTATACGTAGATGTCGTATAAGGGTTGGAGCGCCTCCAGAAACTCGTGCACGTGTGGCCACAATTTGGTTATGAACCCTAAGTCACGCAACATGTGGATATCGTTCTGTTGTTTTTTGCCGCCGCGGACGGGCTGAGGAGGTCTTTGCTGTAAGGGAGGGAGTTGAGGAGGGTATTGTCGAGGTCGAGGACGAGTACGAGCCGCCGCTGATTCATGACGGCATCCATGGTGTATTGGTCGGTGGTCAGATCCAACAGGCGCGGACCATACAGCGTATTTGTCGGCGGATGGCGCCCTTGATCGTCTTGTCTTCCTCCATGCTTGTCCTTTCGGAGTTTGGTGAGTATGGCACCGACGATTCCTGAGACACAAGTGAATCCACAGGTGTCTGTTTCCTTGATTACATCCAGCAGCGTCGGCGGTGGCCTGGAAGACGGCTGCACGGGATTTGCACAGTGGACATTGTTGTCGGCCATCTGACAGACACATCGAGCACGTTGGGGCTACGACAGAGTCTCCGGCTCTCGCAAGCCAAAGAGGGGAGAAATCGTGAGTCTCTGGTTAAGGAGTCAGGGACGAGTCCGACATCGGGCTGTGCAGGGCTTTTAGTGCCACACAAATACCTAGGGGCACATTAGAATAATAATCCTATCTTATGTAAAAGCTCTTAATTCTAACACACATCTTTTGTAGGAATGTTCTCGTACTCATCCATTGCAATCTAAAACTACATGCTTAATATACTATTAATTCTAACACACCGACTCACAAAGGGTTTCAGGTACTTGAAACTGCCCGTGCAATCTGTGAAAACTAGGATGATTTGCTGAATATTATTCAATAAATGCAGCGTCATTGATAAATCTGGATGGTAACATATGACGTTATGGTCTTAGCATTCCATTTGAAGATGATTTTTAAATGGCCATTTGATAGAGAAAATAAGGGTCTTTTATTATTATTTATTGACAATTTCTCTTTTGGTATCTAGCAGAGAGGTCAATTAGTCTCTTTTCTGGGTCTATATACCTGTTAATCACATATCAACTGAAATTATAATGCCATCATAGTTGTTGAGTCAGTCAACCGACTAGTTGCCGGAGGGGGGGGGTCCGACTAGCCAACCACCCACAAATGGGCTTTGTCTTAGCGCCCGCCTAGGCCTACTGGTCGGCCAGTCGGCTGGCTAGCACTACTGATCGGCCCAAGCCAAGCCTAGGCCTACTGGTCGGCCAGTCGGCTGACTAGCACGACTGATCGGCCCAAGCCAGGCCTGGGCGACCATTTGGTCGGGCTTGGGCCTAGGGTCCATAAGGTTTTTTTGTTGCAATTCAAAATCCTCCACTCCCTATCCCGAATGTTTGTCTTTTTACCATGATTTGATATGATAATATCAGCTTCATTCACACTACACTAGTTTAGAATATAACTTTTATTTTGGTTACAACAATTTAACAAGTACTGAAAGTCTGAATTTAACAATGGTATATCACTCTTCTCTATGTAATTATACTTATTGAATTTGAATTCATGAAATAGTCTTCACTCTTCATTGAAAATTGTTCGAGACGTTTTATGACATTATTTACCAATTTGGATTATTATATCCTTGGATACATATTTATACATTAGTAAATTTATAAAATCTAGATTGTATATAACTATATGTACATAATTAATATTATGTAAATATTATACCTACAACTAGTTGACTGGTTGACGACTAGTCAGTTGGTCGCCCAAGCAGGGCAGTGATGGCCGCCTTGACAATTATTAATGCCATCAGAAGAACAGTAAGATCTGGTAGAGAGAAGTTCAGAAGGATGGGTTTCAGGCAGAAGCTTATAGGAAAGTAATTAACAAAATTATATGACGATGACTGTCCTTAAACAAAGGTAAACGTCACCTTGTTCAATTCTGTACAGTTGTGGTTTCCTTTTTGATATATGAGTTAGTATGCTTATTGGATGGTTGGTACCCACAACTTACATACATGACTCTTTGATTGTGGATGGTTGGTGTGACAATGTATTTGATGTTTTTATGCTATGAAATATATTGGAGGATTATAGTGGAATAAAAGAGGATCCATGCATACTGACCTAGGTTAGCACTCTTTTGGATGTTATTTTGATTAAAGCGTAAAGCATAATGGTGATTTCTTTTGCCATTCTAGTGGAAAGTTTTTTATTTTCATAGTTCAGAATCCTGAATTCATGTGTGCCTGGTTTGATTCCTTTTCCCTCCTATTTGTTGTTTTCATACAATAATGCTCGTTTCTTTTTTGTTATGATAGTTTTTTCCTCTTTAGTAGTTTCTTTATCATTAATCTTTTTGTAATTATCTGGATTAGGCTTGACAGTCAGGGACCTGGCTCATAGTTTTCTTATTGAGCTGTATAGTTTGTAGATGGTTTCTTGATTCTGTGAAAAGGCTGGGGCTGACAAATTTACATATTTCACAGGAATTACTATCAAAAAGAAAAAAAGCTGAAGAGGAGGAGAAAGCTAAAGAAGTAGAGGCAGCTGCAATAACGGAGAAGTCAAATTCTTTACTTGTCTATGTAAAAGAAAGATTGGATGTGTTGGAGGTTGTAGTGAAGGAGATTGTAGACGAGACAAAAAAAATCATAGAAAGCAAGGTTGATAAGCACGGGGGTGATGTGCACAAACCTGTTCCATCTAAAGCTTGCTTTGATGCCTCCACAGAGGTCACTATAGATTCAAATGTAGATAAGGTTTGCCATGGTCTGACTAAAATGACGCCTGAGAAGATTGGTGAGAAAACACCTGCAGCTTCTGGCAGTTAGCTAGAAGTAGGAGCAACTGAAGCGAGGGAGAAGGCCTCATTTACAGTAGTGTACAAAAGAGTAATATCAATGAAATTGAGAAGGGGAAGTTTTCTGTTATGAGAATGTAACTGACATTCTAGCAAAAATTCAATAATACCGCCATGTTTTGTACAACACAGGTGCATTTGGTCACTTTTGAGTTGTTTTATTGTCTCATCGCTCTTATTGTTGCCTATCACAGACATCACTGGAGAGACTCTGACTCTCATGTAATCCTAAAAAATCTGGCATATTGAATGGTTGATACTTTGACTAATTGTACTAGAACAAAATCATGTCAAATGTGGGTCATTATTTTTGTTACAAAATCTTATTCTTCCTATTTGTAGTGCCCTTATTCCATTCATGGTCTTATGTGGTTGTAAATGTTTTGTATAGATAAAACGACAGTGATATCTTTGTCTATGTTTAAAGAACAGGGATACTGGAAATTTTGAGGGCCCTGGTTCCTCTATCCACTATCTACACCTAGAGATATATGAACGGAACATATTTTTCCTTGATCCAGTCATTAGTAGTTGTCTTCAATATATCCTTTTGGTGTGAACTAATTGCAACCCACTATCTAATTGTTAAACTAAGATGGGAGGCATCCACTAATTCCACTAATGAGTTTGAATTTTATAGTAAATATTGTTGGGATAAATTTAGAATGGGGAGTGGTGGTGGCCCACAAGAGTGTTTTGTGATTTATTTTTCTCATTGCCTATGTTTTGTGCTTATCCATTATTTGAATGTCCTTTATAATATTTTGTTATGCTTGGATTTTTTTTAGAACTATTATGTACTCAAATATAATTCTATGCTAAATCTATGCTTTCAGACACTAGTAATCTGCCAGAATAGTTACGTTAGCTCCTATGTGGAGAGAGAGCTTGATTTTATGTTTATCATGTTAGTTTGATCGTGAGACTTATTTAGTTAATAACTTGTTTAGAGCTTGTTTGGGTTGGAACTATACCCTTCTTAAGGAGCACATCTGGGCCTCAAGGCATTCAAAGAGGGTGGCTTGCACCTTCACACCTTGGATCTCTTTTTGGTGGGTCCATGGGCTCATGTATTGCCATCAATGGCCTGTTTAGGGTCAAACTATTCAGATTAAAGATTTCTATTTATCTTGCCTTATATTACGGTGTAATACACCTATTGACCTATTGTCCATTTCTTGGTTTGCTTTGGTCTGAACGTTGAATCTGGTTCAAGAACTATTGTCCTTCAATTGCAGTGTAGGTCATTGTTGCATAATGTAAGAACCCCAAATGTGCATGGTAACCATGACGGAGGTGTATAAGAAGGGAAATCATCCTGAACCCTGAGTTTAGAGTAACTAGTGGCAAAATGCGACTCTTTTTCCATATTGTGGTAATTATTCTCCAGTTGCTCTGTTTCAGTTTGAAATCTATCCACCTTATCCCAACCTAACTACTTTGCCACCCATTCTATGTGCTTGATCTATCTACCCACCTATAAATATCTTCCCACGCCAATCAACTTCGTGAAAAATCAGTATTTAGTGTAGGAGTTGGGTTGTGTTCGTATGTTTTCCATGTTAAAGTCATTTAGGATATAGATATTGCTTGTTATATTGGTCTTAGGATTCTGCTGTGCAAAGCCTTATATATAGCCTTGGGCCTTCTTCAACATGATTAATTTGTGAATTTATTTGTTACAGTTTGTGAAATCGTTGACTATTCCCTTATCTATTCCATTGCTTGCTACCAATAATAGTTTACTATCAATTAGTATGTGGCTATGCTGATTATTTTCTCCTCCATTTTTTATATTTCAACAATTCATCTTATTCTCATTGATGTGTACCTATCTCTATTTTTTGAAGAAACCAGTTTGTTGTTTCAACCTTATTCTCTATCTGACAATAGATGCAAGAAAAGCAACCACATTCCCCACTATGATCTAGGCTCTAGATGTAGTACAAGATGAGAAGGTAATTCCTATCTATGGAATTAAAGAAGAAGTACTGCTTGAAACTAAAAGGGAATAATTCTCATTCATCAACTGTGTCTCTACATGGACGCAGATAGAGCCTTTATATAGGCTTCTAAAAGAAAGACTAAACGGGCGGTAGCCAATGTGGGACTAAACCACTTGACTTTACAAGAGCCCAAAAATGAGAAAAAAGAACATAATAAAATAAAGCATGATAATGAAGCCTAACTAATAACACGGCGACGCCTACACTCATATGTGTGTAAAGGTGGGGCCTGTCCTACATCAGAAGGCCACTCCAAGAATCAATGTCGTCACCTCTGGTGCAAGCCGCCTGGAGGATGTAGCTTCACACAACCACCCATGTTCTTGGTATAGTAGAGCTGCACTTTTCCTCCCCTCGTGACCAAAGTCTCATTGAACCAATCTGTTGGCCTTAACAAATGACCTTTTTTCTGTTTGTGTAGCCTCACACATGCAGCAAATACTTGTTATCATCGACCCCTCTTGCACTGCAGGAAGCTACAGACGCATTCAACTCCTGCACACCTTTTTTGGTTCAACCACTTCTCCCATATTCACACCAGAGCCACTCAAATTTTCTGTAAATTAGACACTAAAGATGGCACCAATGATTAATGATCTTGCATGCATTGTATCCATGCTCACTGCGGCAACATGTTCCTTTCATTCTGGCTACGGGGACCAATGAGTCTTTTCATGCAAGGCACTAAATTTACCAGCAAATAGACACCCCCCAACTCTTCCCTTTAATTCATAGTATTGAATTTTCATTAGAGGAACAACTCAAGACCTCCATTGGGCATCTACTTCTGGCCCAAGATGAATCATAAAGTAGCAATGCACTAAAGTCTAATTGTAGATGGACAGTCCAATTTGTGACAACCAAAACCCATGTTAGTGAACAAGGAGAGTTCAATATGTAGTCAGCCTCAATCCATGTCAGTAAAATTTTAATGATTTAAAACATAGGGAAAAAACTCCCATGTAATCAAGGTTCAGGTAAATTTTCCAAACCGTTGTAGGCTCTTTGTGCTTGCGCTTTCAGACTAAAGGAATTTCTTCACATGGTGTTTTTCATGAACGGAGTCTGAGGCCTAAGTAGGTTCACCGGTTCAACCGGTCGGTTCACCGATTGGATGTCGGTCAGACTTTATTTTTTGGCTTTGGGAGGGAACTGACCCGGTAGAGTGACCGGTTCCTAGTTCGGTTCTGATAACCATGATGACACTTATGTCAACTACAAAGGGCTGGATGAAAATTCCTTTGTTTACCTATTGCTATATGTTGATGACATGGTGATCGCTTGTAGACACGCATCTGAGATTGCCAAGGTGAAATCTCTTCTAGGTGGAGAATTTGATATGAAAGACCTAGGTGAAGCTGAGATGATTCTTGGCATGAAGATTCAAAGGGACTCAGATTATGCAGGCGACCTCAATAAGAAGAGATCTATCACATGTTACATGTTCACGGTGGGATCTACATCTATTAGTTGGAAAACCACTCTACAAAGTACTATTTCTTTATCTACTACTGAAACAGAGTACATGGAGGCAACAAAAGTTGTGAAGGAGGCTTTATGGCTCAAGGGCTTGATGAGTCAGTTGGGCATGGTTCAAGAACAAGTTATTGTTCTTTGTGACAGTCAAAGTGCTATACATCTTAGCAAATATCAAATGCCCCATGAGAGAATGAAGCACATTGATGTCAAGTACCATTTCATTAGAGAAGTCAACCTGAAGGCAAGATTCAGATAAAGAAGATTGGTACGTCTGAGAATCCAACCGACATGATGACGAAAACTCTTTCGTTAGTTAAGTTTGAGCTTTGCTCAAAATTAGTTGGTCTTCTTTCTACCTGAGCTTTGCCCATGCAAGGCATCTGGGGGAGATGGTATTCTTAATCAGTATCTGATATTGGAGAAAATTGCAAGTGCTTTTCTACATCCAACGTTTTCAAGATGAAGACAAGGTGAAGGTTTTTGAGTAAGTGTCTTAAACTCTCCAGAAAAGCTTTCTTGATGAACCAAACGTCTAAACCAAGCCTCGACATCTTCATGATGCATTTTGGGCACCTACAGGTGTATTTACGGGCATTACTTTAGATCATATATGGTCTACCTTGACTGTATTTGCATTTACGGTCTAGCCATACATTTTTAAGTATGAAGTGACAACTTCCGCCACTTTTTGTTTGAAGCACTTTCCTCAAAACTCTAAACCCACCCCTAGATCTGCTATAGGACCATATACAGTCCAACACTGGATTGTAAATGTTTCTTAAACGAAAATACAATCCATGTTACAGACCGTATTCAGGCCAATCAGATCGGAAACACGATTGGAAAACAACTTAATCACTTCGGGACTTTGGATATGGGTCCTATTCTTATAAATAGACTCCCAAACTCGTCCCAAACATGAGGAGAAACAAAGAGACATCATTTTTTGAAGACCTAAAGCCATGAAAGGACCTAGGGCTTTTCTTAGGGTTTTACGCCTCCAAGAGATCCTCTCAATGCAACCATCTTCTTCCACGGTTGGCTTTCGGGTGTAAAAAGGGGATTGAGTTCTTCTTTTCTCTTCTGTTATCATCATATTTGTAATCTCTCTATCAATAATATCATCTTCGCCAGTGGATGTAGGCTCCCACATTGGGAATTTTCCAAACTACTATCTCGTCTTTGTGGTTGCTTGCTTGTTCGTTGTTGATCTTCGTCGTATGTATTCGGTTTGGATTGCTCGATCTCACACTTCCGCATCTCCACAACAAGCTTATTGGGCCTTGTTCGGGTCTCTCATCACCACCGTAACCCAACATATCCCCTCCCTTTCTTCGCTATCTACCGTCACCTCCTGATCTCCAGTGACCATCCCTCCGTCCTCCATGCCTATCCGACCCAACTGTCACCTACTACAAATCATCCTTCATTCCCCCAAATGCCAAACAACACCCACCCCCTCTACTGCTTGGTGACTAGCCACTTGCTGCCTGCCGCCACCACACATACCTCCTTGTTGCCGCCTGGCCAATCCTTGCTGCCATCATCCTGCCCCAACAAAATCGACACTCGTCACCCTGATCTCGCCCTTAACCCCTACCCTACCTGCCTCTATCACCCACCCCCTACAATCGTCGCCGACAACCACCTGCTCCCCCCCGCTTCATCTCCCCTAGCCACTGTTCCTTTCCCCACCTAATCCCGCCACATTTTACACCTCCAACACGAAAGCCAAAAATCATGGAGCTTTCTTCCCTTCTAACATCAACGGTAGTCTCTTCAATCCTCCCTTTTGTTATTGCCTGGCCTTAGAGTGGGCTTATGAAATCTTCTACAGCCTAAAAGAAGATTGTCTATCTGCCGCTAGATTTGTCGGCCTAACTGCCGGACAAATCTCTTTTTTTTTGGGTTGCATTAAGATCCATTTATTTTTCTACCCAGATCAGTCTAATCAGGTCATTTTGCACATTCAATTGCGTTATCAGTTGACATCCTCCACATATTTGCCTATATGTTTATTTCCTCTCCTATTGTATACGGCTTTCCACCGCAACCACTCTTGGTTCTCTCCTTGGTTGGCGTGACGGGGAGAAATAGAGGGGAGATGAGATGGAGGAGAGGAAGATTATATATTGTGGATCTTTATGCACTTCTTAAAATAGTTTGTGGACTTCTACTATTGATATTTGCATCTCAAAGTCTTTTAAGGCTATATGCTTCTTGTAGAGCTTACTATCTAGAGCTTCATGTCTACTGCTTGCTTATTTAAGCTGTTACATCGTCTCTCGTTTCTACTTTTTGTCTGTGCTGTATTTGTACGTTGACATTGTCTGCGTGCTTATCCCATGTCAAAGATGACGCATCCTCGTACCCCTCCTATATATAGGATCTGCCTTTAATAATGTTATCAGTCATCTTATTCTCTATTAGCTATCTGACCGATCATGCAGGATCTGCCTTTAATAATGTTAAAAATTGTGAATATGTTTTTCTAATTAAATGTGCATTAGCTGAAATTCCTAGTGACGCCATAGTGTTTGAGCTTGTAGCTAGATTCTGTTATGAAGTTAAAAATGATAGCTGCCAATGTAATTCGTCTTCGTTGTGTTGCTGAGCATCTTCAAATGACAGAAGACTGTGGAGAGAGAAACTTAATTGCACTGACTGAATACATTTTTAAACATGTGGTTTTGAAAAGCTGGAAGAACTCTATCAAGGCACTCCAAACATGCAATGGCCTCCTCCAATATGCTGAAAATCTTCATATTATACAGAGATATATCGAGTCTGTGGCTGTGGAAGCATGTACACGTCCAAATTTGTTTGGCTGGCCTATGATTGATCATGGTCCCATGCAAAGTCCTGGAGGAAGCATATTATGGAATGGAATAAGCAGTGGTGCTAGGCCTGGAATCTATACAGCGGTTTGATGGTATGAGGCTATGTCGTCTTTGAACCTTCCCATCTATAAAACAATGATAACATCCATGAAATCTTATGGTATCTGGCAGGAGATGATTGCTGGTTCTCTTGCATTCTATGCCAAGAGGTACCTTCCAAGACTTTACTGGCATCAAAGCGGTAGTTTTTGTGCTCAGATTCCGACTGCAGCACCTTCAGAAGAAGAGCAGAGAGCACTGCTTGAAGAAATCGATAGTTTGTTGCCACATCAAAAGGGTCTTGTACCTACGGAATTTCTGTTGGGTTTGTTGTGTATGGCTATGATTCTCCATGCCATCTCTTCTTATATCTCTAATTTTCATAGAAGACTATGGATGCATCTTGATCAGGCAAGCTTAGAAGATTTTTGCTGCCAAACTTCTCATATTCCCTTGAAACACTACATCATTTGCACTCTGTTCAGTGGATACTTGAGCATTCTTGGCCATGAACCAAGTCTCAAGATGAGATTCCCCTTTTTTAGCAGACGATGAAAGATCTATTGGCCCGTTTTCTGTGACACCAGCAACAATTGTGAAAAACTCATTGATGGTTTCTTGGCGAAGTTGCTACCGATGCTTAATTTGAAGTTACCAAAGTTTCAGCCTCTAGCTTTAGGATGGACTTTATCGCGTGATTGATATACACCTGAAGGTAGGTCAATCCACACTGTATACACAGTTTATTAGAGTTTAGGCAAGTGTTTTCGATCTATGATATCTGCTCAGATGTTACTAACTATGCAACATTTTATTGGCTTAATATCTCAGTTCTGCAAGTTTTTCGTGTTGATTTTATGTTCTTTGTGATGCCTTACAATTACAATATTGTTGTTGAATTTCATGTTCATCCATGGCTTATTGATTCTGACAGGGAGCAACTGTGTAGGGTGATGGATTGCCAAAAGTTCTCTCTGAAAGCTTGCACTCATGCTGCTCAGAAAAAGAGGCTCCCCATAGGAGCCATTGTCCAAGTCCTCTTTTTTGAACATTTGCATCTGAGGTCACCCATGGCTTTAATATGGATGGTTCAAAGCCTCTTTGAGAGGCTCCCCTCTTAATATGAATGGTTCAAGGCCTCTACGAACTGGTGCTTTGGAGGCAGCGGTGTAGGTGGTGACTAGGGGGGATGGGCTACAGCCAACAGAGGGAACTGGATGTTGAGGGTTGGCACGGACATCATGAGGAACACGTGGCTGAGCTAGAAAAGGAAGGCTCGAGCAAGAAGAAAGAAATTGACAAGTTGGGCCATGGGAAGAATGGGTGGAGTACCGTGTCCAAGAAATTGGGTTTGAAGATGAAGTTACTGATGTGTAGCGCACAGGGTGGCTCAGTCAGTGATTAAAAGAGCACCAGCAGGAAGGCCGAGAAACCAATCACAAAGTACAAAAAAAGTGTGTAAATCAAAAGGGTAACTAAATCTTATGGACATCCTAGCACCAACTGAGCGAAAAGGTGGAGTTGCACCCACCTCATAATTGTTTAGCTTCCTATTATTCTGGCAGTAATATAAGAAAATCGATAATGGTTGTTGACGGAACCGTAACCAAAATGTTATTTCAATGGCGTTCCTTACAGTCAGATAAGTATGGCTAAATGTGGATTTGCATTCAATGTTCACAATTTGCAGCTAAAAAATATGGATGTATTTTTGTGTTATATAAGTGTTGTTTGGCAAGTGCAAATTGCATGCAATGTGCACTTCTCAAACTGAACAAGCCACTCATTACTTCAGTTGGTCACTTTAAACTGCTTATTGTTTCTTATATGCTGCTACGGAAGGGCCGATGCAGTGAGAATACAGTAGATGCTTGAGATTGTAATGGTACTATGATTATAACTTGCTCAGATGCTTGTAATATTCAATAAATTTTCTGGATTATTGAGAGTTTAAGGTGATTCTCTACCCTCATTGATTACAATGGTACACAATTCTAGCTTGCTAACATACTTGTACTATTGGACAATATTGGGCAGACGACTGATAACATGCAATTGGTGTAGGCCATCACCATGCGAACTGCAAATGTAAGGTAGTTTGAATAGCTTGCACGTAATTGGTGTGAAGTTATATTTTTTTCATCTCAAAAGTGACATTACTTCCCAGTGTTAAAAGCGACATTAGCATACCTAAAACATAGACAAAGATATTATTTCCGATTTTCTAAAAACAAACCACCTGCTACCTCATAAGACCAATATTGGAACAAGGACGTACTTGTCAGTGGGCTCAACTCATAAGTTTTGTCGTTTTGTTGTTGGTTCAATTAGCACTCGGAATAAAGAGTACCTTAGCAACATCTAAAGGTTGGGCTTGACGTATTGTGATAGGGTTAGACTTCTCCACTTTGAAAGTAATAAATATAAAAAACTCAAACAAGGATACTAAATTTATAATTAAGATGATTACCTACATTTATAATGATTAGTTCAAGTCCAATCAGTCAAAGTAACAATTATACAATTAACAACCGAATTTAATAAAGTGAACTATGTGTGTTTGAATCCAAGGCTCTCAAACTTCTGTGATTGGAAAGTGTCACAAACTATTTCTAGTTTTGGTATGAACATTTTTATGTGATGGGAAGTGGGAGAGTGACTTGATGATACTTCTTATCATAATATGTTATAATGCACATGAGAACATTTGTAGTTTTATAACTTTGGAGTTGCATCAGCTTCATTAGGGGATGAATATGTTCTGGGAGATTTGGGTGTACCTCCAACATGATCGACTAACATCCTTGAGCTTCACTTCTACAAAGATTTTTCAGAACAGTATCAAGGGGTGGGTGGGTTATTGGAAATGATCCACAGTTTATTAGAATCAGTTTCCTTGCACAGAATAACAAATAATATGAACCTATTCATGAAAAATTATAAATTTTCTATGTTTGATGACTAGCCACCAACCCCTCCATTTGAACTTTGGACTAACAGCTTTTATGAATGTATGAGGTGTTGTTGATCCACTTTGTAAGTTCATTATTACTGATAGTCCTAGAAAGGGTCAAACTAAAGATGTACACAATACTGGAGTCATGAAATGATATTCTGCACAGTTCTATCATTTCATTAAAAATTTAGTTTAATAGAACAGTTATATGGTCAATCATGTTGTATACGATGAATCTTAAGGTGTGAAGAAGTGAGGTGTGAACATGATGAATGCGGCCAAAATACGCCTTTGACTTAATTGGCCTCCATTTATAGAAAATCTTATACTCAGCCATGGAGTTTATGTCTTAATTTAACAATGCCTACACTCACCACCAGTTAATGACTTAGACACAGCTGCTTCATGATAATTTTATACACATTTACTTAATCATGTTTACTAGTGACATCTCAGAACCGGTAACTAAATGCTACATGAAGTCTGCATAATACTCAGTCTAATGCATTTGTTCCTAAAGCTACATTAAAAACTGCAAGTGTGGTTCCCAGTCTGCATTATCTTCAACTTTTCTTGAAGAATTAGGACTTGTAGAATGGCATTTCTGTTTGCTGCTCCATCTTAATTGTATTTAACCCTTCGTATTGGGGCCATCAGCTCTCCCAAAGCTATAGCTTCATATGAATAGCTTTACCACAACATTTTTATAACTTTCCTATATTGCCTAATTTGGGGTTGGTTTAAATGGATATATTCATAAATATCTACTACTGGAAACAATATTGAGTTGCACATCTTTAGAAATTTGATATCAATGTGATTCTAATAAATTTTAGGTAATATATAAACCAAGCTCGAGAAATTTCATGTCTACTTCACCGGTTATAGTTCAGAACAGAGAAAGTTACCAATTCAAAGAAAGGGGAACCCTCTTGGCCCACTTCATTTACAGGTCGGAGGAACTGCCTTTCACACCGGTCCATGATTTTTTTTGTATGTTTTAGGCAAATGCTAGACGCTGCAGACATCTAACGCAGATGCAATGGACATTTTCACCGGCCTAGGCATTATCCACTTTGGCTTCCCTTCTGGCACTCTCTAAACTCAACGCTTACTGATGCTCTTGAAGAAAGCACGCCCCTTGTAACTATTAGGCTACGTTTGGACGAACCCATCTCAACTCCCGATAATTAATATATTAAAAACTAGCAAACATGTACATATTCGGTACTTGTAACAACTGCCCGATAAGTCCATCAACATAAATGGTGAACTTCGTTAATCACCCCAAAATCGGTAGCAGTGTTAACTGCCGCTTTGGTCCTTATTTCTGTAGCAGTTGATAGCACGGTGCGTGCTCCTAGCTGCTGTGAAGTGTGCACAGAGGACGCGAAGTTAGTTATGTGATGATACATAATTTGATCGTGACTACAGGGATTAGGAATGTAAGCAGACAAACTGGGCCTTAGAGTAATCAGACCGCCCCCAGTTTATGCCTAAGAGCTCCAACTTGTCTAGAATGAGAGCTCCAACTTCTATCTATATTGACACCACACGCTTCTGGATTCTACGAGTCTTCCATTAGCTAAATGTGGCAGCATTACACCCCATCCTCTACCTCGCAATAACACAGATACTTCTGCAGCTTCATAGCAACTACTTACTGACACTATCAGAAAACGATCCAGCACCATCGGGGCATCCAGATATTCTTCATCTACAATAGTCCCCTTCCTCGGAAACAATTTTTGATTTTAGCTGCACCTCGAGCCACTTATCAAATAGTTGATCATTTATAACTAAGGACAACAACACTTCCACCCCTTTGGCACACCTCCACAAAACACCTGCATATGTCCCTTGATACTCGACATGCATACGGGAGGTCTGATTTCTCAATATCCGTCGACAGCAGCCCGCCAACCTAGCACCCTACAACACATAATAGTTATCACACAACAACGGAGGCACAAGAAATACACATATATAAAGATAGACGCACAATCATCACAAACACACCCTCTATTTCATACACAGCCCCCGGCGATGGCTCCAACTATGGTATATCTTGATATCATACTAGACAACAACACCATCACTGCTATCATGTACCCAGAGAATGGAGATATCTTCATGTAGACATTTCATCCCTGGTTGGATCAAGATCATGGCTAATCACAAGACATTTCTCAGGATTTGATATCTCAATAAAATGATCATAAAAGGGATGATTTGACTATCCATATTAATATAGCGTGTCTACTTTTTAGGGATACCATCACTAAGAATTTTGTGGTTAAACAGACTCAGTTCAGAGTAGTCACTAGGATGGGTGACTAATCAGGAAGTTGATCTCAGTTGTTCATGAGTGAGGACAAAGCAACATTTAAGGTTAATGGTGGTCTGTGAGGACAATGGTCATTTTTAAAACTCCACTCGAGCATAATGCAGTGCATCCAGGCTTTACAAATAGTATCATAACCTCTCTAGTAGGTGGGGCCACATGCGCATGTAAAATGCTAATCTTGAGCCATGTGATCCAGACATGTTGGAAATGACTATCCATGTGTTGTAGCCACCCTTGTGTTGGTAGTCGTGACTGGGAGTTGGGTGTCCATGAGCCTTTCTGGGTGTGCACAGAAATGAGAAAAATATTATAAGGCCATATAGTCGAGCCTTGACGATGAAATCAAGAGTCTAAGTGGGGGAGTTTGTAACGTCTCAGAATTTTAGGCCTCAGATTAAATGAGGTTAAAAGGAATGATTGAACTACTCATTTTCCCAAGGTGAACCTCCTTTATACGGAGACCATCGCTAAGAACACTATGGTTAAGCGTACTCACCCTAGAGTAGTACTAGGATAGGTGACCCGTCGAGAAGTCGATTTCAGCCTGGTGCGTGAGTGTGAAAAAAATACACAATTAAGACTAATGGTGGTCTATGAGGTCAGTCGTCATTCTTGAAACTCTACTAGAACCTTGGGCAGCAATTCAGACACTACAACATTTCTAGTGCAGTTCATGGAAGATCAAGATAAAAGACTAACACAATCAAGATATGCATTTCATACATATATCTGGAAATCCTGATACATCTGCAATCTTTGTAATGTGACCCAGACAAGGAAGAATTTCTATAATCAGGTCCTTTGGACGACCACCTTTTCATCTATGTTGTATACCAAGCACCTATAGGAACTGAAGCCAATTCAATCCAGGTGGATTCATCAACTTTGATTAATTCTACAACTTCTATAGAACTACATCACACAATATTTGGTCAACATGTAGAGACAAAAATACACATTATACAACATTATACATGTACACTTCATCATATCAGTTTATGCATCATTGAACATCCTCTACCTTATGATGATAGTGATAAGCACCAGGTTTTAATAGTTAAATACCAACATATTTATGATCACCATTCTACATCCAAATTGACTCATCTAGAGTCTTACTCCTGCTTCCCATGTCCTCTACACAACCACCTTGCAACTCTTATTTGATTGCTACTCAGTTCTTAGTTGCCAATGCACCATCCTTTGAATGGACCACAATCACCAGGAGACACAAACCTCCCTATAAACTTATCAGATGCAAGAGATGCTATTGTATGGGACATATGCAAGAGTTATGGCCACTACTCCTATACCTACCCCAACCTAGACCACAAATGCATGTTAAACAAAAATATCAACATCATACACAACTTATAAAGTTCCACAAATTCCTTACCCAACCAACATTCCACTCATCATTACTATTTTGAAAATTGTTGCAAAAGACATGTATTTTCCCGCATCCAACACCATATCCACTGGTAGAAACGATTCAACTTCCCTAATTTCTTCTATCTCTTTCTAGATTCTCCAAATGCCTGGGTGATACACAAAATTTACCACACTCAACACCCAATACATGCCTGAAACATGCACCTTCACCTTTCCAATGCCACCAACAGGTCACATCAAAACTCTCTTACCCTCCACTCAATGTATCCTCCAAGATATAAACCTTCGCCGAGTTGTTTGACAACTAGCCCACACACAACCTTTACCCTTTGTCCTTCACCCATTCTCCCCCCTACTTCCAACTAAAAACACCAACATGGAAACCCCATCCCTTAACTCAACCCTAACTACCTCATTGATCTCCTTGCTAGCTTCATCCATCTCCTTAAGGTCTTTACTACCAAGAGTGCTCTCATCACCAAACAAAACAACATAGATAACCATATTGTCAACATCTTATATATCACCTAAGATATTTCTCACCTCACCTCGGGACACACGATTCTTAAACCAAAAGTCATCTCACACTCTCAACTCATCTACTCTATACCCGAAGGACCAAACACAATTATATCTATGAACAAACCATGACTTTCCCTCATGGTGACAACTTCATCCAATCCCATCTCTCTAAATGAACGACTGACAAAAGGCGCATCTCATGTGGGGTCACCCATATCGGGATGGGCCTCCATCTCCAATTGTCCTCCCCATTTATGGGAAGTTGACATTTTTAGAGCCATCACTCATATTATTGGTTATAGGTTACAATTTTTCAGCACCAACACCCTCCAACCTACTAACTACATCAAAGCCTTTTGTGTGCACTTAGTTAGACAATAAATTGATTTCCTGCCATAATCCATATTAGGCTTATATAATTTGTATACACCACCAAGCTTGTTGTTGAAAGCTTGATGGAGACCCCCACAATTTCCACTCATGATTCTTCCAGGGCGATTCCTTAGAGACCCACCACAATGTCCATGGTGATCTTCTCCCATTCCACTCAGGAATTTCCAATCATCTATAGCAATCCACCGGGTCACTGGTGTTCATCTTTCACCCTCTGGCACGCATGACAACTGGCCACATATGCTTCTATAGCCTTTTTCATTCCAGGCCTCTAAGGTACCACTACAAAACTTAACCATCTTGGTAGTAATAGGGTGTACGGTGTACTTAGAAGCATGAGCTTCTTGCACGACATGATTCTTCCAGGGCTATTCCTCAAAAACCCTAAAACACTCTAGTAGTGGATTCCACCACCTACTCTTCCTAAGAGGTGCATTTGAGGTTTCTCTAACAAACCTTTCATCCCGCCAAGCTTTGGGCTAGCTAACTGGGTAGTTACCAACTTGGTCTACCGGTCTGGTTGTATCTGGATGTTAGCCACACAAGTCTAGTCTTCCAATGGTTGTAGGGTCCACCTAGCAAACTCTTCCAGTCCTCTCCACTTGCTAGACAAGAAAGCTGCACACTTGAGCTATTTCCAGCTGAGAACATTATGTTACCACATTACCTTCCTTGTGTTCTAGGTGATTATGAAGACATAAACCTTCATATACTCCACTCATCGTCTTTGTCTTGGGTTTAGGTCTGTTTGAGTCCAAAAAACTTCAAGCTCTTGCTTCCATCATCTTGGTTACCAAACCCAAATCTGTAACTCATAGATTCCAAACTACTCTAGATAGGTACATCCTCATATTACCTATTTTATTTCAAACTATCTATCCAATATATTCTCAAAAGGGTGTGGTACTTCTTCCGATCCTCCATTACCATAAAAAGGTTTCGACTCAAGTATTTACCTATCATGTCACTTTTATCCTTAGTTCGTCCTATTTCACACACCCATTACAAGATGAAATAAGCATTTGGCTACAGTCTAAATACATAGTTCATCTCGTTCTAAGAGTAGAGATGGTGCATCACACATCACCATTACACTTTCCATCCTAATTTGAAACATACTTCACATGATTCCACACCATGAATATCTCAGTTCTATGTTTTCACCCATGGGAAGATTTTTCCCCATCACTTTTGGATCTTAACATTACTCATATATACAATCATTAGTCATTTCCTCAAGGTCTCTAGGGTGTCGGTACTTTTGGGGTGATCCTACCCTTATGCATCTAGGGAGTGACTCTCACATTTACCCCTTAGGCCCCATGAACTCATGGAGGTGGCCAACCTCCTAACCCATGGGCCTCAGGCAATGATAGGTGTTACCTCCCGACCCTATGGTCTGGTGAATTCAGGGAACCACCAACTCCTACTTCGATCGGTTTTATCCCTCCTTGACCTTAATACCGACTTAGGATTATATTGTATCTGGTGGTTCCTTTGATTCATCCTTAGAATCCTCACCCAAAACTCCATCATCTTTCTAGGCACTCATGGACAACTTTACATCCCTTCATGGGAAACATGGAGACCTACCTATCTCGATCTGGCCATAGAGGTTACCTCCATAGTAACATATCCTTATGTCCCTTATAGTTGGTCATACATGGGTCTATAGATTCATACTCAACTAGATGCTCTTTCACTTAGCCTCTCAAGCTCTTATAAGTGACCTCTTAAGGTAACCTCAAACCTAAACAAGAGTTGGTACTTACTTCTACATGAAGGGTCCTTTCTCGGGACAGGAGAAAAATATCACTTGATAGTAAAAAAGGTCAAGAAACGTTCTTGAATCCAAGGTTTATATCATCATGTATATGCATAGCCCCTATCATGCTACCTATGCACATGGCTAGCAAGTATGCAACTTATTAAATCATTTCCAAGTTCCTTGGTATGTCATACTTCTTCATCATTCCTCCAGGTTGGACTGATATCATACATAGATATGTCACCAACTTGTATGAGTGGATCATCAATCATATATCTCCATTTAAGTGGGGTTTCTTCCTCATTCCAACACATGGGGGTGGTGCCATGCTTAAATCCTATGAACCCACTTCAACCTTGTGAGCATTATGTGCACCTAGGTAACTTTACTTCCCCTCTTTGGGTCTCAAAACCCCAGGCTCACCTCTTATGCATCAGTTATCTAAATTGCACGCTTAGTTGTTCAAACATGTACCAAACTTATACATGATATGGCATATACTTCCTAACATTCTTCCTCGTGAACAACCCTTAGAATCCTACACAAGGACAACCAACTGGGTACGAGGCCTCATGACTTGTTACCATACCATACCTCTCCAGGGTCTTTGGAACTCTCTTTCCTAAACCTAAAAAAAGTAGGCACTCATATCAGCTACACATCTTATACAAGAAGCCTCTATAGATCACACTTGAAGCAACTTCACTCATCTACTCAGGGTCATGTATGCTAGGCATGTATCATACCAAGCCTTCTCGTGATTCCTCATGTCTCAGAGTCTAGGTTTCCAACCTTCTCCTTCTGGGTCTCGCTCTCTCCTGAGTTGGCCCTCTGGCTGGCCTAATACTAGGGATTCCCTCTTAGAATATGGGGTTAAGGCTCCAAGGATACACAACTATTCTCTCCTGACTGAAATGTACTATCAAATCTTATGTCTAGCTGAGATCAACACAAAGTTCCTTGTTCATATCTTTCAGCATGCCTAACTCATAAACTTATAGGCATAACCCCTCTATCTTAGGACTAAAACATGTTGCCAGTCTTGATGTCGCTCACTTCTATGTAGGTGCATGCCTCTTTCCTGCTCATATATGCTCGGTAGGGTTCCTATTTGATCACCACTAACCTTTTGAATTAGGGTGTTATCCATCTCTCCTAGCTCTGTTCTCCTTATCAGGCACGATCCACCCAAGGTCAGGTCACCAAAAAGCACTAGGGGTCATGCAACCACACATAGTCTATGTTTCTCATGTGTACCCCAAAACCTCTATGTAAAGCATGCATGTCTAACCCACGTACTTGCATGCATGGACAACTAAGGTATCCAACTCATTGTTTCCTCACTTTCTCTATCCACTACTAAGGTTTCGAGTTGAGCATTGTACTCAAAGGATACATCAAGTCTCTTCCTCTTCCTGGAGGCTTCTTCCTCCATGGCTATCCTTCTTCTCTCTCTAAAGACCTCTTCTTCCTACGAGATGGTCTAACCTCAATGTTCTCCTGAGGGGTGTCCAAGGGCATGGCAATTGTCTAAAGACAGGCCATGCTGCCTAAGCATGTACTAATCTCAATCTAAGTTTCATCATTAAAAGTTATGTCCATGCCATCTTTCTTACATGCCTTTTTATTATTTGGTGGAGGATTCCTTAATCCTTAGTACTCCTAACCCTCAAACTCAAGAGGAGGTGAAGAGAGAGAAAACCCAAAGATCTTACAAATTCTCTATGAAAAGGGTAGAGAAGGGATGAAAACATATGAGAAGACCTAGAGGTATTTTATTTCAAATCAAATCCTTAGATTTTGACCAGGAAGTCACATGGATTCTGGGAGTCCTCGTAAACTGACTAGTGGGGCAGAGGAAAATCTTACTAGCCCGTAGATCGTGATTCTTTTCTAGACACCTCTATCTTTAAAAAATCCTCTAATAACTCCCTTGGGCTATAAAGAGTTTGTAACATTTTAATTATTAGAGATTAGATGGAAAACCAGGCTCTGATATCAAATGTAACGACCCCACCCCTCAGCAACCCCCATTTAAGGAAGTCTAAGAAGCTGGTTCCGTTATCTGAACACAAAATCAACTGGTTTTGCAAATAATCAAAAATAATTAATAAATTCAACCACAACTAAGCTTAAAGTAGGATAAAAAAAAATCTTTTCACATACCTTTCAAAATTAGGAGTTTGGAACTTTACCCAAAGTAGAGTTCAATCTAACTAAATCCTCCAATCTTTATTTAGCTTTGTTCTTCAAATGTCACTTTGAATGTTCATCCACTTTCATATATTCCTAAAATGCTGACAAACAAAATGTCGGTCGGTATAATAGATTATGCCAGTATGTGGGGGAAATAAAAGTTTGCACAAAGATTGTAACAACATAATCACATGAATTATTTGTTACCCAGCAAGAATTACGTTTTCTTCATAACCTCTCAACCGTTTTGCCCATTCTCTGGTATACCCTCCCTTAGGGTTTTGTCCCTACAGTGGACATTAGGCTACCTATCAATCTCGAGTTAGGTACCTCATTGGTCACCCCTCAATATGGAGTTAGGTGTCATTGGTCTGCCCATCCTGGGTTTGACCTCTCATAACCTTCCCATCCTGGGCTTGGTCTATTAGTCATCAACATGACTTCATTCATAATGTTATTCATAAATCCCAAAGATGTCATGTCGGTTTAAGCAAGTTATAAACTTAATAATAATGATAATCATAGTCACTTTATGGATTGCAAGAATTAAAGTTCATCCAAACATTTATTTTCAAGCAATCAGTAAAACCAAAAAAATCATCGTGAAACTAAAGTGATTAGCCATAAGCATAACCAAATACCTAATTAGGAGTCAAAATAAGCAATATATCCAAATCCAACTAGATGTCCAATCAAGCAAGCCAAGCAATCAATCAAGTAACCCTTGATCATGAAAACATGTATAATACCTAATTGTTATCATCATATCCCAAACCACTCCTCATTGACTTGGGACACCTTTCTAAAGTTTCAAAGTATCATTAGGATTCATTAGGGTTTCTTAGATCTATTTCTCAGCCTTTATCCTTTTAGGTCAACAAACCCTAAAACATCTTTTCTACTCATAAAACCCCTAATTACACAAATTATCAACATTAAGGGTCTTTATTCTAAATTTGGATTAGGGTCATTATATCTCTATCATATTCATGGATTTCCGTACATAAAACCATTAAAATTCATAATTACCAAAATTAGGGTTTCTAGGCCCATTAATGCACTTCTATATACATGGAACTCTAAATTAAGCCAATTACGAACAAATATCATCCAATTAGATCTAATCCATCCTTTTTATGCCAAAAGGCTAAACTTTTCTCATAATAGTCAGGGAACATCATTAGATCTATTAATCTTCAAAACTTAGAAATTACGGTTCTTATTCATTAACTACATCAAAGTTTCTACCTTTAGGTATTTTTTAAAATAGAATAATATTTAGTAAATGCAAGTATTTTTATTAAATTCCTTACATTTTTCTGATCAACTTTCATATGTAATTTATCTTGATCCAAGTTGCCAATAATTAGTTGTGGTTTTTACAAAATTATCATTAATTGGATGATAAGGATAAGCCACGTCAGAAAGTATACCATATAAACTGATCAAGCCCAGTCAGCTGTGGTGTCGGCCCTAAACCAATGGGCTCAAGACACCTATGCGCCTGGACCCGCGTGGCTTAGGGTAGTCTAAAGGACCAAAAGTTATAATTGTCCTTACCTATTAGCATCGGAGTCGGGGGTAAAGATGTAATTATGTGTGACCTTGTCTTCCTCCTTCGACCTCGTGAACCAGTATTCCACAACTCTAGGCCACAGTCAACCCATAGATTGGCTCCTCTCCCTCAGGCATCGCGAATATGGGCGATGAGCCGATGATCGTTGGCTCGGTCCTCCTGACCCGGTTCTATCTTCTACGATGAGAAAGGGCAGTCGGAGTTGCATGAACCAGAAGCCGGCCAGATTGCGCTTGACGTCGTCGAAGAAGAACATCCGAACTTGCGGTTCGAGCATCCGGGCCATCGCGTTCGCGTACTCCTGATTTCGGAGGGTGTATACGTAGATGTCGTATAAGGGTTGGAGCGCCTCCAGAAACTCGTGCACGTGTGGCCACAATTTGGTTATGAACCCTAAGTCACGCAACATGTGGATATCGTTCTGTTGTTTTTTGCCGCCGCGGACGGGCTGAGGAGGTCTTTGCTGTAAGGGAGGGAGTTGAGGAGGGTATTGTCGAGGTCGAGGACGAGTACGAGCCGCCGCTGATTCATGACGGCATCCATGGTGTATTGGTCGGTGGTCAGATCCAACAGGCGCGGACCATACAGCGTATTTGTCGGCGGATGGCGCCCTTGATCGTCTTGTCTTCCTCCATGCTTGTCCTTTCGGAGTTTGGTGAGTATGGCACCGACGATTCCTGAGACACAAGTGAATCCACAGGTGTCTGTTTCCTTGATTACATCCAGCAGCGTCGGCGGTGGCCTGGAAGACGGCTGCACGGGATTTGCACAGTGGACATTGTTGTCGGCCATCTGACAGACACATCGAGCACGTTGGGGCTACGACAGAGTCTCCGGCTCTCGCAAGCCAAAGAGGGGAGAAATCGTGAGTCTCTGGTTAAGGAGTCAGGGACGAGTCCGACATCGGGCTGTGCAGGGCTTTTAGTCCCACACAAATACCTAGGGGCACATTAGAATAATAATCCTATCTTATGTAAAAGCTCTTAATTCTAACACACATCTTTTGTAGGAATGTTCTCGTACTCATCCATTGCAATCTAAAACTACATGCTTAATATACTATTAATTCTAACACACCGACTCACAAAGGGTTTCAGGTACTTGAAACTGCCCGTGCAATCTGTGAAAACTAGGATGATTTGCTGAATATTATTCAGTAAATGCAGCGTCATTGATAAATCTGGATGGTAACATATGACGTTATGGTCTTAGCATTCCATTTGAAGATGATTTTTAAATGGCCATTTGATAGAGAAAATAAGGGTCTTTTATTATTATTTATTGACAATTTCTCTTTTGGTATCTAGCAGAGAGGTCAATTAGTCTCTTTTCTGGGTCTATATACCTGTTAATCACATATCAACTGAAATTATAATGCCATCATAGTTGTTGAGTCAGTCAACCGACTAGTTGCCGGAGGGGGGGGGTCCGACTAGCCAACCACCCACAAATGGGCTTTGTCTTAGCGCCCGCCTAGGCCTACTGGTCGGCCAGTCGGCTGGCTAGCACTACTGATCGGCCCAAGCCAAGCCTAGGCCTACTGGTCGGCCAGTCGGCTGACTAGCACGACTGATCGGCCCAAGCCAGGCCTGGGCGACCATTTGGTCGGGCTTGGGCCTAGGGTCCATAAGGTTTTTTTGTTGCAATTCAAAATCCTCCACTCCCTATCCCGAATGTTTGTCTTTTTACCATGATTTGATATGATAATATCAGCTTCATTCACACTACACTAGTTTAGAATATAACTTTTATTTTGGTTACAACAATTTAACAAGTACTGAAAGTCTGAATTTAACAATGGTATATCACTCTTCTCTATGTAATTATACTTATTGAATTTGAATTCATGAAATAGTCTTCACTCTTCATTGAAAATTGTTCGAGACGTTTTATGACATTATTTACCAATTTGGATTATTATATCCTTGGATACATATTTATACATTAGTAAATTTATAAAATCTAGATTGTATATAACTATATGTACATAATTAATATTATGTAAATATTATACCTACAACTAGTTGACTGGTTGACGACTAGTCAGTTGGTCGCCCAAGCAGGGCAGTGATGGCCGCCTTGACAATTATTAATGCCATCAGAAGAACAGTAAGATCTGGTAGAGAGAAGTTCAGAAGGATGGGTTTCAGGCAGAAGCTTATAGGAAAGTAATTAACAAAATTATATGACGATGACTGTCCTTAAACAAAGGTAAACGTCACCTTGTTCAATTCTGTACAGTTGTGGTTTCCTTTTTGATATATGAGTTAGTATGCTTATTGGATGGTTGGTACCCACAACTTACATACATGACTCTTTGATTGTGGATGGTTGGTGTGACAATGTATTTGATGTTTTTATGCTATGAAATATATTGGAGGATTATAGTGGAATAAAAGAGGATCCATGCATACTGACCTAGGTTAGCACTCTTTTGGATGTTATTTTGATTAAAGCGTAAAGCATAATGGTGATTTCTTTTGCCATTCTAGTGGAAAGTTTTTTATTTTCATAGTTCAGAATCCTGAATTCATGTGTGCCTGGTTTGATTCCTTTTCCCTCCTATTTGTTGTTTTCATACAATAATGCTCGTTTCTTTTTTGTTATGATAGTTTTTTCCTCTTTAGTAGTTTCTTTATCATTAATCTTTTTGTAATTATCTGGATTAGGCTTGACAGTCAGGGACCTGGCTCATAGTTTTCTTATTGAGCTGTATAGTTTGTAGATGGTTTCTTGATTCTGTGAAAAGGCTGGGGCTGACAAATTTACATATTTCACAGGAATTACTATCAAAAAGAAAAAAAGCTGAAGAGGAGGAGAAAGCTAAAGAAGTAGAGGCAGCTGCAATAACGGAGAAGTCAAATTCTTTACTTGTCTATGTAAAAGAAAGATTGGATGTGTTGGAGGTTGTAGTGAAGGAGATTGTAGACGAGACAAAAAAAATCATAGAAAGCAAGGTTGATAAGCACGGGGGTGATGTGCACAAACCTGTTCCATCTAAAGCTTGCTTTGATGCCTCCACAGAGGTCACTATAGATTCAAATGTAGATAAGGTTTGCCATGGTCTGACTAAAATGACGCCTGAGAAGATTGGTGAGAAAACACCTGCAGCTTCTGGCAGTTAGCTAGAAGTAGGAGCAACTGAAGCGAGGGAGAAGGCCTCATTTACAGTAGTGTACAAAAGAGTAATATCAATGAAATTGAGAAGGGGAAGTTTTCTGTTATGAGAATGTAACTGACATTCTAGCAAAAATTCAATAATACCGCCATGTTTTGTACAACACAGGTGCATTTGGTCACTTTTGAGTTGTTTTATTGTCTCATCGCTCTTATTGTTGCCTATCACAGACATCACTGGAGAGACTCTGACTCTCATGTAATCCTAAAAAATCTGGCATATTGAATGGTTGATACTTTGACTAATTGTACTAGAACAAAATCATGTCAAATGTGGGTCATTATTTTTGTTACAAAATCTTATTCTTCCTATTTGTAGTGCCCTTATTCCATTCATGGTCTTATGTGGTTGTAAATGTTTTGTATAGATAAAACGACAGTGATATCTTTGTCTATGTTTAAAGAACAGGGATACTGGAAATTTTGAGGGCCCTGGTTCCTCTATCCACTATCTACACCTAGAGATATATGAACGGAACATATTTTTCCTTGATCCAGTCATTAGTAGTTGTCTTCAATATATCCTTTTGGTGTGAACTAATTGCAACCCACTATCTAATTGTTAAACTAAGATGGGAGGCATCCACTAATTCCACTAATGAGTTTGAATTTTATAGTAAATATTGTTGGGATAAATTTAGAATGGGGAGTGGTGGTGGCCCACAAGAGTGTTTTGTGATTTATTTTTCTCATTGCCTATGTTTTGTGCTTATCCATTATTTGAATGTCCTTTATAATATTTTGTTATGCTTGGATTTTTTTTAGAACTATTATGTACTCAAATATAATTCTATGCTAAATCTATGCTTTCAGACACTAGTAATCTGCCAGAATAGTTACGTTAGCTCCTATGTGGAGAGAGAGCTTGATTTTATGTTTATCATGTTAGTTTGATCGTGAGACTTATTTAGTTAATAACTTGTTTAGAGCTTGTTTGGGTTGGAACTATACCCTTCTTAAGGAGCACATCTGGGCCTCAAGGCATTCAAAGAGGGTGGCTTGCACCTTCACACCTTGGATCTCTTTTTGGTGGGTCCATGGGCTCATGTATTGCCATCAATGGCCTGTTTAGGGTCAAACTATTCAGATTAAAGATTTCTATTTATCTTGCCTTATATTACGGTGTAATACACCTATTGACCTATTGTCCATTTCTTGGTTTGCTTTGGTCTGAACGTTGAATCTGGTTCAAGAACTATTGTCCTTCAATTGCAGTGTAGGTCATTGTTGCATAATGTAAGAACCCCAAATGTGCATGGTAACCATGACGGAGGTGTATAAGAAGGGAAATCATCCTGAACCCTGAGTTTAGAGTAACTAGTGGCAAAATGCGACTCTTTTTCCATATTGTGGTAATTATTCTCCAGTTGCTCTGTTTCAGTTCGAAATCTATCCACCTTATCCCAACCTAACTACTTTGCCACCCATTCTATGTGCTTGATCTATCTACCCACCTATAAATATCTTCCCACGCCAATCAACTTCGTGAAAAATCAGTATTTAGTGTAGGAGTTGGGTTGTGTTCGTATGTTTTCCATGTTAAAGTCATTTAGGATATAGATATTGCTTGTTATATTGGTCTTAGGATTCTGCTGTGCAAAGCCTTATATATAGCCTTGGGCCTTCTTCAACATGATTAATTTGTGAATTTATTTGTTACAGTTTGTGAAATCGTTGACTATTCCCTTATCTATTTCATTGCTTGCTACCAATAATAGTTTACTATCAATTAGTATGTGGCTATGCTGATTATTTTCTCCTCCATTTTTTATATTTCAACAATTCATTTTATTCTCATTGATGTGTACCTGTCTCTGTTTTTTGAAGAAACCAGTTTGTTGTTTCAACCTTATTCTCTATCTGACAATAGATGCAAGAAAAGCAACCACATTCCCCACTATGATCTAGGCTCTAGATGTAGTATAAGATGAGAAGGTAATGCCTATCTACGGAATTAAAGAAGAAATACTTCTCGAAACTAAAAGGGAATAATTCTCATTCATCAACCGTGTCTCTACATGGACGCAGATAGAGCCTTTATATAGGCTTCTAAAAGAAAGACTAAAAGGGCGGTAGCCAATGTGGGACTAAACCACTTGGATTTACAAGAGCCCAAAAATGAGAAAAAGGACATAATAAAATAAAGCATGCTAATGAAGCCTAACTAATAACACGGCGACGCCTACACTCATAAGTGTGTAAAGGTGGGGCCTGTCCTACATCAGAAGGCCACTCCAAGAATCAATGTCGTCACCTCTGGTGCAAGCCGCATGGAGGATGTAGCTTCACACGACCACCCATGTTCTTGGTATAGTAGAGATGCACTTTTCCTCCCCTCGTGACCAAAGTCTCATTGAACCAATCTGTTGGCCTTAACAAATGACCTTTTTTCTGTTTGTGTAGCCTCACACATGCAGCAAATACTTGTTATCATCGACCCCTCTTGCACTGCACGAAGCTACAGACGCATTCAACTCCTGCACACCTTTTTTGGTTCAACCACTTCTCCCATATTCACACCAGAGTCACTCAAATTTTCTGTAAATTAGACACTAAAGATGGCACCAATGATTAATGATCTTGCATGCATTGTATCCATGCTCACTGCGGCAACATGTTCCTTTCATTCTGGCTATAGGGACCAATGAGTCTTTTCATGCAAGGCACTAAATTTACCAGCAAATAGACACCCCCCAACTCTTCCCTTTAATTCATAGTGCTGAATTTTCATTAGAGGAACAACTCAAGACCTCCAATGGGCATCTACTTCTGGCCCAAGATGACTCATAAAGTAGCAATGTACTAAAGCCTAACTGTAGATGGACAATCCAATTTGTGACAACCAAAACCCATGTTAGTGAACAAGGAGAGTTCAATATGTAGTCAGCCTCAATCCATGTCAGTAAATTTTTAATGATTTAAAACATAGGGAAAAAACTCCCATGTAATCAAGGTTCAGGTAAATTTTCCAAACCGTTGTAGGCTCTTTGTGCTTGCGCTTTCAGACTAAAGGAATTAATTCACATGGTGTTTTTCATGAATGGAGTCTGAGGCCTGAGTAGGTTCACCGGTTCAACCAGTTTGATGTCGGTCAGACTTTATTTTTTGGCTTTGGGAGGGAACCGACCCGGTAGAGTGATCGGTTCCTGGTTCGGTTCTGATAACCATGATGACACTTATGTCTACTACAAAGGGCTGGATGAAAATTCCTTTGTTTACCTACTGCTATATGTTGATGACATGGTGATCGCTTGTAGACACACATCTGAGATTGCCAAGGTGAAATCTCTTCTAGGTGGAGAATTTGATATGAAAGACCTAGGTGAAGCTGAGATGATTCTTGGCATGAAGATTCAAAGGGACTCAAATTATGCAGGCGACCTCGATAAGAAGAGATCTATCACATGTTACATGTTCACGGTGGGATCTACATCTATTAGTTGGAAAACCACTCTACAAAGTACTATTTCTTTATGTACTACTAAAACAGAGTACATGGAGGCAACAAAGTTGTGAAGGAGGCTTTATGGTTCAAGGGCTTGATGAGTCAGTTGGGCATGGTTCAAGAACAAGTTATTGTTCTTTGTGACAATCAAAGTGCTATACATCTTAGCAAAGATCAAATGCCCCACGAGAGAATGAAGCACATTGATGTCAAGTACCATTTCATTAGAGAAGTCAACCTGAAGGCAAGATTCAGATAAAGAAGATTGGTACGTCTGAGAATCCAACCGACATGATGACGAAAACTCTTTCGTTAGTGAAGTTTGAGCTTTGCTCAAAATTAGCTGGTCTTCTTTCTACCTGAGCTTGTCCCATGCCAGGCATGTGGGGGAGATAGTATTCTTAATCCGTATCTGATATTGGAGAAAATTGCAAGTGCTTTTCTACATCCAACGTTTTCAAGCTGAAGTCAAGGTGAAGGTTTTTGAGAAAGTGTCTTAAACTCTCTAGAAAAGCTTTCTTGATGAACCAAACGTCTAAACCAAGCCTCGACATCTTCATGATGCATTTTGGGCACCTACAGGTATATTTATGGGCATTACTTTAGATCATATATGGTCTACCTTGACTGTATTTGCATTTACGGTCTAGCCATACGCTTTTAAGTATGAAGTGACAACTTCCGCCACTTTTTGTTTGAAGCACTTTCCTCATAACTCTAAACCCATCCCCAGATCTGCTATAGGACCGTATACAGTCCAACACTGGATTGTAAATGTTTCTTAAATGAAAATACAATCCATGTTACAGACCGTATACAGGCCAATCAGACCATAAACACGATTGGAAAACAACTTAATCACTTCAGGACTTTGGATATGGGTCCTATTCTTATAAAAAAACTCCCAAACTCGTCCCAAACATGAGGAGCAACAAAGAGACATCATTTTTTGAAGACCTCAAGCCACGAAAGGACCTAGGGCTTTTCTTAGGGTTTTACACCTCCAAGAGATCCTCTCAATGCAACCGTCTTCTTCCACGGTTGGCTTTCGGGTGTAAAAAAGGGATTGGGTTCTTCTTTTCTCTTCTGTTATCATCATCTTTGTAATATCTCTATCAATAATATCATCTTCGCCAGTGGATGTAGGCTCCCACATTGGGAATTTTCCGAACTACTATCTCATCTTTGTGGTTGCTTGCTTGTTCGTTGTTGATCTTCGTCGTATGTATTTGGTTTGGATTGCTCGATCTCACACTTCTGCATCTCCACAACAAGCTCATTGGGCCTTGTTCGGGTCTCTCATCACCACTGTAACCCAACATATCCCCTCCCTTTCTCCGCTATCTACCGTCACCTCCTGATCTCCAGCCACCATCCCTCCGTCCCCCCTGCCTATCCGACCCAACTGGAACCAACTACAAATCTTCCGTCATTCTCCCAAATGACAAACAACACCCACCCCCTCTACTGCTTGGTGACTAGCCACTTGCTTCCTTCCGCCACCACACATACCTCCTTGTTGCCGCCTGGCCAATCCTTGTTGCCATCATCCTGCCCCAACAAAATTGACACTCGTCACAATTTGTAGCTAACAAATACGGATGTATTTTTGTGTTATATAGGTGTTGTTTGGCAAGTGCAAATTGCATGCAACACTTCGCAAACTGAAAAAGCCACTCATTGCTTCAGTTGGTCACTTTAAACTGCTTATTGTTTCTTATATGCTGCTACGGAAGGGTCGATGCAGTGAGAATACAGTAGATGCTTGAGATTGTAATGGTACTATGATTATAACTTGCTCAGATGCTTGTAATATTCAATAAATTTTCTGGATTATTGAGAGTTTAAGGTGATGCTCTACCCTCATTGATTACAATGGTACACAATTCTAGCTTGCTAAGATACTTGTACTATTGGACAATATTGGGCAGACGACTGATAACATGCAATTGGTGTAGGCCATCACCATGCGAACTACAAATGTAAATTAGTTTGAATAGCTTGCACGTAATTGGTGTGAAGTTATATTTTTTTCATCTCAAAAGTGACATTACTTCCCAGTGTTAAAAGCGACATTAGCATACCTAAAACATAGACAAAGATGTTATTTCCGATTTTCTAAAAAAAAACAACCTTCTACCTCATAAGACCAATATTGGAACAAGGACGTACTTGTCAGTGGGCTCAACTCATAAGTTTGGTCGGTTTGTTGCTGGTTCAATTAGCACTCGAAATAAAGAGTACCTTAGCAACATCTAAAGGCTGGGCTTGACGTATTGTGATAGGATTAGACTTCTCCACTTTTAAAGTAATACATATAAAAAACTCAAACAAGGATACTAAATTTATAATTAATATAATTACCTACATTTATAATGATTAGTTCAAGTCCAATCAGTCAAAGTAATTCATATAAAAAAATCAGTCAAAGTAACAATTATACAATTAACAACTGAATTTAATAAAGCGAACTATGTGTGTTTGAATCCAAGGCTCTCAAACTTCTGTGATTAGAAAGTGTCACAAAACTATTTCTAGTTTTGGTATGAACATTTTTATGTGATGGGAAGTGGGAGAGTGACTTGATGATACTTCTTATCATAATTTGTTATAATGCACATGAGAACATTTGTAGTTTTATAACTTTGGAGTTTCATCAGCTTCATTAGGGGCTGAATCTGTTCTGGGAGATTTGGGTGTACCTCTAACATGATCGACTAACATCCTTGAGCTACACTTCTACAAAGATTTTTTAGAACAGTATCAAGGGGTGGGTGGGTTATTGGAAATGATCCACAGTTTATTAGAATCAGTTTCCTTGCACATAATAACAAATAATATGAACCTATTCATGAAAAATTATAAAATTTGTATGTTTGATGACTAGCCACCAACCCCTCCATTTGAGCTTTGGACTAACAGCTTTTATGAATGTATGAGGTGTTTTTGATCCACTTTGTAAGTTCATTATTACTAATAGTCCTAGAAAGGGTCAAACTAAAGATGTACACAAAACTGGAGTCATGAAATGATATTCTGCACAGTTCTATCATTTCATTAAAAATCCAGTTTAATAGAACAGTTATATGGTCAATCATGTTGTATACGATGAATGTTAAGCAGTGAAGAAGCGAGGTGTGAACATGATGAATGCGGCCAAAATACGCCTTTGACTTAATTGGCCTCCATTTATAGAAAATCTTATACTCAACCATGGAGTTTATGTCTTAATTTAACAATGCCTACACTCACCACTGGTTAATGACTTAGACACAGCTGCTTCGTGATAATTTTATACACATTTACTTAATCATGCTTACTAGTGACATCTCAGAACCGGTAACTAAATGCTACATGAAGTCTGCATAATCAGGGGCGGATCTAGGGGGGGGGGGGGCTACTGGGGCTTCAGCCCCCCCTCCCAAAATCTTAAATGTTTATTTATATGTGTTTATGCATGTTTCGTATTATAAATATAGTACATATACGAGCTCTTTAGATATATCATAAGGCAAAGTTGTAGCTGGATTGGTAGAAGTACATTAGTTCTAAACTATGGACTCAAGTTCAAATCCCGCTGTAGGCATATTTTTTAAACTCAACCCCCCTACCACAACTAGTGCCATGTATAGCTAACTCAGCCCCCCCTTATGCAATTTTCTGGTTCCGCCACTGTGCATAATACTTAGTCTAATGCATTTGTTCCTAAAGTTACATTAAAAACTGCAAGTGTGGTTCCCAGTCTGCATTATCTTCAACTTTTCTTGAAGAATTAGGACTTGTTGAATGGCATTTCTGTTTGCTGCTCCATCTTAATTGTATTTAACCCTTCGTACTGGGGACATCAGCTTTCCCAAAGCTATAGCTTCGTATGAATAGCTTTACCACAACATTTTTACAACTTTCCTATATTGCCTAATTTGGGGTTGGTTTCAATGGATATATTCATAAATATCTACTACTGGAAACAATATTGAGTTGCACATCTTTAGAAATTTGATATCAATGTGATTCTAATAAATTTATGTAATATATAAACCAAGCTCGAGAAAGTTCATGTCTACTTCACCGGTTATAGTTCAGAATAGAGAAAGTTACCAATTCAAAGAAAGGGGAACCCTCTTGGCCCACTTCATTTACAGGTCGGAGGAACTGCCTTTCACACCGGTCCAGGCTTTTTTTTGTATGTTTTAGGCAGATGCTAGATGTTGCAGACATCTAACGCAGATCCAATGGACATTTTCACCGGCCTAGGCATTATCCACTTCGGCTTCCCTTCTGGCACTCTCTAAACTCAATGCTTACTGATGCTCTTGAAGAAAGCACGCCCTTTGTAACTATTAGGCTGCATTTGGACGAACCCATCTCAACTCCCGATAATTAATATATTAAAAACTAGCAAACATGTACATATTCGGTACTTGCAACAACTGTCCGATAAGTCCATCAACATAAATGGCGGACTTCGTTAATCACCCCAAAATCGGTAGCAGTGCTAACTGCCGCTTTGGTCCTTATTTCCGCAGCAGCTGACAGCACGGTGCACGCTCCCAGCTGCTGTGAAGTGTGCACAGAGGATGCGAAGTCAGTTATGTGATGATACATAATATGATCGTGACTACCGGGATTAGGAATGTAAGCGGCCAAACTGGGCCTTAGAGTAATCGGACCGCCCCAAGTTTATGCTTGAGAGCTCCAACTTGTCTAGAATGAGAGCTCCAACTTCTATCTATATTGACACCACACGCTTCTGGATTCTACGAGTCTTCCATTAGCTAAATGTGGCAGCATTACACCCCATCCTCTACCTCGCAATAACACAGATACTTCTGCATCTTCATAGCAACTACTTACTGACACTATCAGAAAACGATCCAGCACCAACGGGGCATCCAAATATTCTTCATCTACAATAGTCCCCTTCCTCGGAAACAATTTTTGATTTTAGCTGCACCTCGAGCCACTTATCAAACAGTTGATCATTTATAACCGAGGACAACAACACTTCCACCCCTTTGCCACACCTCCACAAAACACCTGCATATGTCCCTTGATACTCGACATGCATATGGGAGGTCTGATTTCTCAATATTCGTCGACAACAGCCCGCCAACCTAGCACCCTACAACACATAATAGTTATCACACAACAACGGAGGCACAAGAAATACACATATATAAAGATAGATGCACAATGATCACAAACACACCCTCTATTTCATACACAGCCCCCGACGATGGCTCCAACTATGGTATATCTTGATATCATACTCGACAACAATACCATCACTGCTATCACGTACCCAGAGAATGGAGATATCTTCATGTAGACATTTCATCCCTGGTTGGATCAAGATCATGGCTAATCACAAGACATTTCTCAGGATTTGATATCTCAATAAAATGATCATAAAAGGGATGATTTGACTATCCATATTAATATAGCGTGCCTGCTTTTCAGGGATACCATCACTAAGAATTTTGTAGTTAAACAGACTCAGTTCAGAGTAGTCACTAGGATGGGTGACTAATCAGGAAGTTGATCTCAGTTGTTCGTGAGTGAGGACAAAGCAATATTTAAGGTTAATGGTGGTCTGCGAGGAAAATGGTCATTTTTAAAACTCCACTAGAGCATAATGCAGTGCGTCCATGCTTTACAAATAGTATCATAACCTCTCTAGTAGGTGGGGCCACATGAGCATGTAAAATGCTAATCTTGAGCCATGCGATCCAGACATGTTGGAAATGACTATCCATGTGCTTTAGCCACCCTTGTGTTGGTAGTCGTGACTGGGAGTTGGGTGTCCATGAGCCTTTCTGGGTGTGCACAGAAATGAGAAAAATATTATAAGGCCATATAGTCGAGCCTTGACGATGAAATCAAGAGTCTAAGTGGGGGAGTTTGTAACGTCTCAGAATTTTAGGCCTCAGATAAAATGAGCTTAAAAGGAATGATTGAACTACTCATTTTCCCAAGGTGAACCTCCTTTATACGGAGACCATCGCTAAGAACACTATGGTTAATCGTACTCACCCTAGAGTAATACTAGGATAGGTGACCCGTCGAGAAGTTGATTTCAGCCTGGTGCGTGAGTGTGAAAAAAATACACAATTAAGACTAATGGTGGTCTATGAGGTCAGTCGTCATTCTTGAAACTCTACTAGAACCTTGGGCAGCAATTCGGACACTAAAACATTTCTAGTGCAGTTCATGGAAGATCAAGATAAATGACTAACACAATCAAGATATGCATTTCATACATATATCTGGAAATCTTGATACATCTGCAATCTTTGTAATGTGACCCAGACAAGGAAGAATTTCTATAATCAGGTCCTTTGGACGACCACCTTTTCATCTATGTTGTATACCAAGCACCTATAGGAACTGAAACCAATTCAATCCAGGTGGATTCATCAACTTTGACTAATTCTACAACTTCTATAGAACTACATCACACAATATTTGGTCAACATGTAGAGACAAAAATACACAATATACAACATTATACATGTACACTTCATGATATCAGTTTATGCATCATTGAACATCCTCTACCTTATGATGATAGTGATAAGCACCATGTTTCAATAGTTAAATACCAACATATTTATGATCACCATTCCACATCCAAATTGACTCATCTAGAGTCTTACTCCTCCTTCCCATGTCCTCTACACAACCACCTTGCAACTCTTATTTGATTGCTACTCAGTTCTTAGTTGCCAATGCACCATCCTTTGAATGGACCACAATCACCAAGAGACACAAACCTCCCTATAAACTTATCAAATGCAAGAGATGCTATTGTATGGGACATATGCAAGAGTTATGGCCACTACTCCTATACCTACCCCAACCTAGACCACAAATGCATGTTAAACATAAATATCAACATCATACACAACTTATAAAGTTCCACAAATTCCTTACCCAACCAACATTCCACTCATCATTACTATTTTGAAAATTGTTGAAAAAGACATGTATTTTCCCGCATCCAACACCATATCCACTGGTAGCAACGATTCAACTTCCCTAATTTCATCTATCTCTTTCCAGATTCTCCAAATGCCTAGGTGATACACAAAATTTACCACACTCAACACCCAATACATGCCTGAAACATGCACCTTCACCTTTCCAATGCCACCAACAGGTCACATCAAAACTCTCTTACCCTCCACTCAATGTATCCTCCAAGATATAAACCTTCGTCGAGTTGTTTGACAACTAGCCCACACACAACGTTTACCCTTTGTCCTTCACCCATTCTCCCCCCCTACTTCCAACTGAAAACACCAACATGGAAACCCCATCCCTTAACTCAACCCTAACTACCTCATTGATCTCCTTGCTAGCTTCATCCATCTCCTTAAGGTCTTTACTACCAAGAGTTCTCTCATCACCAAACAAAACAACATAGATAACCATATTGTCAACATCTTATATATCACCTGAGATATTGCTCACCTCACCTCGGGACACACGATTCTTAAACCAAAAGTCATCTCACACTCTCAACTCATCTACTCTATACCCGAAGGACCAAACACAATTATATCTATGAACAAACCATGACTTTCCCTCATGGTGACAACTTCATCCAATCACATCTCTCTAAATGAACGACTGACAAAAGGTGCATCTCATGTGGGGTCACCCAGATCGGGATGGGCCTCCATCTCCAATTGTCCTCCCCACTTATGGGAAGTTGACATTTTTAGAGCCATCACTCATATTATTGGTTATAGGTTACAATTTTTCAGCACCAACACCCTCCAACCTACTAACTACATCAAAGCCTTTTGTGTGCACTTAGTTAGACAATAAATTGATCTTCTTCCATAATCCATATTAGGCTTATATAATTTGTATACACCACCAAGCTTGTTGTTGAAAGCCTGATGGAGACCCCCACCACCTTCTCTGACCAATCTTGTCACCCTCCATAATGGTTTTGCCCAATAGTAGCAAAAATTTATCTCAGAATGGCAACTCAAAACGTAAACACCGTAGGAAGATGATTTTTGAAAGGAAAGAACATCTCCCCAGAAGTCGAATACTGCCTCAACCAAACAAACCCAAATCCTTTAAATGACCACATAACCCGTCTCCTCAGCACAAACATACTCCAAACTACATGCCTAAACCATCCAACCCCTTCCATCCAACAAACAAACCACACAACATTCTGCATCATGCTTGAACAAAAAAATCTTCGACAGACTAAAGTTGGAAATCATTGAGGAACTCAAATCCTACCACATCTATATTCAGAAAAAATTTAATGCACACAGTGTTGTTAATCATTCAGACCACTCATCTCTACACCAGATGTCATAAAAAAGATGAATTTTTTTCCACTAACAGCCAGGTATGTCCTCCATGCTTTATCTTTAATGCATGATACTACATGTCATGATACTTGTTCCGATGATAACATATTTAATAAAGAACCAAACATTGTACAACCACAATAATAACTTAGCATCATGGGACCACATTCAAGCATTTACAATATTCACTTATAAACTAGGCATTAAATTCAACACCGATGTGAATGAAAATATAACTATATCTAAATGATAAATATTAACAGGATGGAGAAACATCAGGCTCATCCACTTTTCTATAGACTAGTTCCAAGACCTGATCTTATAGAAGTATCCATTATACAAAGACTAGTTACTCTTGTTGATCATCACATCATGAAATATCTATATTTCCTCCAACACCAATGACAGAGGGAGATTAGAAGATTCATCTATACTCCTAAGATCAACCTAATTACATTATAGGAAACCAAAATCAATCTATCCCCTTTTCATCTTAAATCCACATGAGGAAATCACATCACTGATTGAATCCAAATACCTCCATGCAGTTTCAAAGGCAACATTATCACTGACTCGAATAGTAGAAACTTCCAACTCGTCAATCAAGACTTGCAAAACTATAGTATTACCGTCACCCTAAAAAATGTCATTGATCATCATACATGGGCTTTCACAGGGGTCTATGGAGACACTAGCCATCGTAAGTAAAAATTCCTTTTAGAACTACATCATATTGCACAAACTATGTGGCCACACCCTAGCTTATAGGACTCAAATTCAATTTCACCAAATATACCTACTAAAAAAGTTACACAAAAAATATAGACTCCAGAGATGGCACCTCCTTATTGCACTACATTGATGGATTTCATGTTATTAATTTATCAGCCTCAAATGTTAGGTACACATGGAATAATGGGCATCAACTAGTTAAAATCGATCGTTTCCATTTCTCCCATTCTTGAGATGAATTATACCCTCTCAACTTAGTCAGTGCCACCTCCAAACCTATATTTAATAACTTCCTGATCCTCCTAACACTTAATACATCCCATGGGGGCACACACCTTTACGATCTGAGAGATTTTGGACCCAACACAAAGATATGGTGATATGATATAAAATGCTTGGCCCAACTAACAGAACTACATTTAACCCGGGTGACATATTCACAAAAAATTAAGAGTTTAACCAAAACACCTTTGGTAACATTACCCAACAACTTAGAGATAAGGAAGAATCACTCTTTCAACTTTATAGTAATCCCACTATAGACTAGGACCACATCCTCATGTTAAGACCAGAGATAGAAAACCGATAACTAAGAAATGATATCATGGTGGTAACAAATATATAAAATAAAATGGCTCTAAGATAGATAAAAATACTAAATTCTTCCACAAAAATTGTACTAAACAAACTCCATTTACAACCTGAATATCTGTCGTTTAGACACCACAAACAGACCCATTATCACATCCCATATTGTTGAATTCTAAACTATACATATACACACTCTTCAATATTCAATAGGAAATCCTACGTATGATCCACGTTATACATCCAGACCACCTCATAGAATCTTCCTTAGAAGCTAATATCAAAACAACAACCAAAAATTTGGAAGCAGATAAATCCCAGGACGATATGGATTTAGACCATACTTTTTCCAAAGTATGTGGGCACATATCAATGTAAAATTTCACAATCTTTTCAATTACATACACCAAAATGATTACACCACATACCAAATAAAAGTCTTAAACCCAACTCATATAACACTTATCAAAACATTAGAACACCCAAATACTATCCAACAATGCAGACCTACTAGCACATCATATAAGATCATAGCTAAAACTCTCAACTCTCAAATGAAAAATACCCTAGATAAAACTATACGCCAACAACAATGTGCCTTCCTTAAGCATCCTAACATTTCAGATGAATACATCATGGTGATGAAACCATACATACGTATCACTCACACCGCACCCCCCTTCTAGCTATCATACTTGATTTGAAAAAGTCTATAAAAATATCAATTGGACATTTCTCATCAATTTTATGAGAGGTTATGGTTTTCTAGATAGATGGATCCCCTAGATTACATCCTATGTTCTCTCCTTCCACTTCTCTATCCTCATCAATGGGACACCTTTTGCATACTTCAAAAGCATTAAGAGACTGAGGCAAGGAGACCCCCTATCACCTTACCCTTTTTATCCTACTTACATCCATTATTACTAGTATGATCCAACTTGGTACACAACTTTCACTCATTTTGGTACCACCTACTATCAAGAAAACATTGATCAACTATGTAGACAATGGCATCTTTTTTATATCCCCTAAAGGTTACAATGTTTTCAATACTGTTTCTATCCTTGGCCTTTTTCCTACCTTTTAGGCCTTGAAATCAATCTCCATAAATCCTCCATTACTGGCACACATATTTATTTAAAGGACATGCTAGAAATCACATACAATTGAGACATTCCCTTTAACATACCCCAGACTCCCAATTTCCCCACACAACATACCAAAACCTCATGGAATCCTATCATCACCAAATTGAACCAACACCTTGGCTCATTTAAAACACTCTTCTTAAATCTAGCAGGTCGACTCACACTCCTGAACAACTCACTTACTTCACTCACCACCTACTTCCCCAACTATATTTCTCTCCCCTCCAACATCCTTCATACCATTTACCGTATCAAATGAGATTTTCTATGAAACCACATGGGTCATAAGATACACATGGTGAAGTGGGAAACTAGTGCCCCCAAAAGGTAAGGGGAATGGGGAATCACTAATATCAAATACATGCCCTATTCCTGATACACAAAATCACAACTACTCCAACAGACCATGCATAGTCATCATAAATACTAATAGAAACACAATCCATGGAAATCCATCAAACTTTATGGATCCCCCTAATGGCGCCATATCAATCACCATTTCTATATCATTAAAAACAATATTATAATCCCACCTCATTACTCCAATAAGATCAAATTCTGGACCCACCCATGGTTCCATGGTCTTACTATCATTAGCCAAACCCTTCACATCAACATACCCAAATATTTAAGCCTATTGACTGCATCACAAGCATTATATTTACTGAGAAGGCATAGATACAACAAACTCAAAATAAATACCACAACAATTTTTCTCAAGAGACACACAAACATTTGACAAGAACTAGAAACATGCATTAATGATCAAATTACATGTAATTGCGGTACCAAATACACCCTTGAGCAAGCATATCATTTCTTCACCTAGGTAATGATGCATACAATACTTAAATTACCATTGCATAGTTTCTTATCATCCTTTATAGACTAGGAATGTAATAGAAATGTATGGAATAAAAATGGTTCAATTTTGTTTTTTGACTTGAAGACTTCTATTTGATCAAGAACAAAAAGTATAGTCCTAGGTGAGAAATAGGAAATTTGATGACTGCATATTAGGACCATTACCCTACAAATATTTCTAGGAATAAGTTGTACATCTAGGATGGGTAAATTATATTGTACAATGAATTATAAGGAGAGGTGAAAGAGAGAAACATTACAAAATCACCATTACTATCTAGAAAATAAAACAAACATTGTATATATAATTGTGCATCAATGACTAAATTATAGAACTTACATTTGTATTTTTTACTCATCACATGCTCAAACAGATTAAGTTTTGGCATTTTGGTATATGAATACATATATTATTCTTTTCATGAATGAGACTTTGTTATAATGACAAGCCAATCATTTTTTGGGCTTCATTTTTAGGGAGTAAAAAAATGATAGGAGACTGGGGTTCCTCTAGACTAGGATTCTTGTTTACTTATCTCTAGTCAATGTATGTTCTTTATGTTATTATCTCAATGCTGTTATAATATTATTATCTCTTTTGTTCTTATTATTGAATCTTAATTTTAGGTTTCATCTCCATATGCAAAGGTCGATCGATGATCCCTTATTGGAAGATGAAGATATCAAGGATGGAAGAACTTTTAAAATGATGAAGAAAGAGAAATCACAACTTAGAGAAGTTGCAAAAAACAAGTTTCTTTGTGATTTTTTGGCCCTAAAAATACATCCAAGTAGAGTAGTTAATTAAGATATAGATGTAATGAACCTTGAACTGAACCTAGACTTATAAAATAATACAACACAATCAGTTTGGAACTGGATCAACCTCTATAGATTTTTTTAATTGTGAATGCATGAATGATTAATGGCACTTCATATATCAAGTTCTCTCTAAGGTATAAGGCCCAATTAAGGCATTCTTCCACTCTACAAAATGCTAGCTATAATTGAAAAAAGAATTACTTAAGCTATAGGTATAAGTTTTTCCACCAACTAAGATGGTTCGTGCTTGAAGCCAGATTACAAACCTATAATGGTGCGATAACTAGAAGTATATATGTCACAATCTAAATTTTGGAGCCTAGAAAGTAAATGATTAAATTATTGACTCTATAAAAACACTGGTCTATTGAGTACATTGCAATCCCATCTAGGGGGCATGACCGTTCAAATGACTTCCATGCAAGTCCATGCCAAACAAATTGATCAACAACTTGTGTAACTATTAAAACTGATAAAGAACCTGCATGGGAGGACACCTTCAAATACTAAAATTGCAAAAATAGTCAATTTTATATCAAGAAAGGTACTAGAAGAACCTAAAAATAAGGTTATTCAGAAGGACACCCCTATTACTAAGTCCCTACTTGAAATGTCATGATAGAAGAAGAATCTAAAGTAGAGGTTGTCACCATGAAGGTTAAAGCAAAGGAAAAGGGAAAGGGGGGAAATCTAGTAAAGGAGAAGAAACCAGAAGTGGTTGAAGAAGTTTAGTAGGTAGGGATCCTTATTCACCAAGAATTCCTTTTCCATACAAGCCGATCAAGGCCCATTTGTAAAAGAGATACGAAAAAATTTATGGATGTTGTGAAGAAATTGCACATGGATATCTTGTTTCTTGATGCAATTGAAGAAATTCTAACCTATGACAAGTTTTTCAAGGACTTCCTCATGAAGAGGAGGTGAAGTTGAAACCGTTTGACTTGCTGAGACGTCCAACACCTTTATATAGGAAAAAATGCCAACCAAGAAGAAGGATCCAGGAGCCTTTGCTATCCCATTCAATGTAGGGGATAACGAGGTAAGAAAATGAGTAGCCGATATTGGAGCAAGCATTAGTTTGATGCCACTCATGCTAGACCAAAGTCTAGGCCTTACGAATATGGTTAAAATATGAATGTAGATCCAACTCATAGACCATTTATTTACAAAACCAATTGGAATAGTTGAGGACATCCCTATCCGTGTGGGAAGATACTTCAACTTCAACCCATGTGATACAGTCATAGTTGACACAGTTGAAGACCCCATCTGTCCAATGATAGTTGAGATACCATTCCTTTTTGTTAGAAGGGCTTTAATTGATGTATAAGCAAGTATCCTCACTACAAAAGTGGGAAAGGACCCCACCAATTTTCATGTTCAAGACTCCATGAGAGGACCCTCTCTCTTTGAGTCAGTTTACTTCATTGATAGTTACAACCAAATCAGTGAAGAAGTTCATGAGAAGAACACCATTGTTGACCCACTAATGATATCTCTAAACAATCCCAATCCAAGCATAGAAGACCAAAAGTGGTTGAAATACTTGACTATTTGAATCAACCTAAAGACGATTGCAGTGATTAGGAAGATACAATTATAGAGCCCGTGAGATACACCTCTCTAGAACAAAATCCAGAAACAAAGAAGCACCGAAACCTAAGCCAAATCTAAAGCAGCTCCCTGAGGGCTTAAAGTATGAACTTCTTGACACTAAGAAAGGAACCCAGTCATTGTAAACTCTACATTGATAAACAATCAATAGAAAAGGATACTAAGTGAATTCAAGCTGAGGAGGAAGGCCATTGGGTATTTTGTAGAATATATAGGAGGCTTAAGTCCAGTCGATTGCATGCACATAATAAATCTAGAGGATAATGCCAAACCCCTGGACCAACCACATAGAAATCTAAATAAAAAATTGAGAGAAGTATTCAAGAAAGAGGTTATAAAGATTTGAGATGTGGGCATAATATACCCTATAAGAGACAACAATTGGGTGAGTCCCATCCACATAGTGCCTAAGAAATGTGGTATGATAATGGTTAGGGGAGAGAATGGTGATGAAGTAGCAACACATATGGTAACAAGTTGGACAAATTACTACATGTTGTCATTTATTGACCAAGTTCTAGAATGACTAGGCCAACATTCATAATTCTATGTCTAGATGGATATTTGGGATTCTATCAAGTCTACTTCACCCATACTATCAATATAAGACTACTTTTACCTGCATCTATGGGACATAAAATTTCTGTAGGATGTCGTTTGGTCTCTCTAACGCACCAACAACATTTCAAAGGTGCATGATTTTGATGTTCAATATTTTCTTGAATACATTATGAAGGTGTTCACAAATTACTTCCCCATGCATGACACTAAGTTTGACATCTGTTTGAGAGACCTATCTCAAGTCTTAAAACAATGTGAAGAAAAACAATTGTTGTTGAATTGGGAGAAATGTCACTTCATGGTTCAGGAAGGAATTGTCCTTGGTCACAAAGTATCTGAGAAAGGATTTGAAGTGGACCTAAGAAAAGTAGAGCATATTTCCAAGATTCAACCCCCTAAGTCCATAACGAGAGTAAGAAGCTTTCTGGTCCACATAGGTTAATATAGGGGATTACTTAAAGACTTCTCCAAAATATAAAAGCCAATGTCAAATCTTCTTGTAAAAGATGTCATGTTCGATTTCATGGATGAATTATGTACAACCTTTAAAACCTTAAAAAGTGCTACGACAACCGCACCATTCTCCAAGCTAGGGGTGAGCATCGATCCAAAACTAGATCAGACCAAGGACCGTATTTGTGCAAAAGTATGGACCACATACTAGATTGTTTTGAAGTAGGACCAGACTGGGACTAGACCGCTTGGACCGTAATAAGAATTTTTTAGCATTCCATAACTTGTTTAATAGTAAAACTTTGATAATTTTAATTATATTTAACTATTCTTTAGCACTACTTTTAAACATTTACACTACCATTGTTGTAATTTGTTATTTATTTATACTTTGACATTATAAAATTTCATTTTTAAAGGCATTTTACATATAAAATAGTCCACACCCCGAACCACATTCTGACTGATTTTGGACCGGACTGGACCACAGATCGGACTGAACTCAAAATTGTTGAGGACCAGACAAGACCAAACTGAACTGACCGGTCTGGCCCAGTTTTGCAGTCTAGACCATCATTTGCTCACCCCTACTCCAAGTTCAAGATAGGGAGCTTCCTCTTAAAGTAATGTGTGATGTGAGTGACTTCGCAATTGGAGTTGTACTCAGTTAAAATAAAGACAAGAATCATCACATGATCTACTATAAAAGTAAAACCCTCAACGAAACCCAAGTAAACTATACCACAACTGAGAAGGAAATGCTGCAATAGTTTTGTCTTTTGACAAGTTCATATTCTACCTTATATGTTCCAAAGTGAAAGTATATATGTACCATGGAGCTATCAAATATCTTATGAAAAAGAAATATATGAAGTTGATACTCCCGAGGTGGCACTCCTACTGCAAGAGTTTGATTATGAGATTATCGATAAGAATGGGACAAAAAATGTTGTAACCGACCACTTGTTCTGAATTATTCTTTACAACAATAACTCATTGCCGGTTAATGACAATTACGTTGATGAAGCAATGATGATGGAAAGGTCAGTCGAACCTTCTTTACCTTAGTTTGTAGATATTTACAACTATTTGGCATGTCTAAAACTACCTCATGACATCACCTACAATTAGAAGAAGTTGTTTTTTGATGTGAAAAACTATTATTGGGATGACCCTCTTCTCTTCAAGAGATGCAGTGATGATTTGTACCCACATTATATCCTAGAAGAGAAAGTGCAAAGATCCTATATGAGGTTCATTCTTCACCATATGGAGGATACTTATGAGGAGACAAGACTGTTGATAAGATTTACAATCTGGGTTTTACTAGCCTATGTTGTTCAAAGATGTGCATGCCTATGCTAAATCTTGCAAGGAATGTCAACACATGAGAGTTATATCTTGGAGAAATGAGATATCCCATGTCTGATTGGATCAAAGTTGAGATTTTTCAACATTTGGGGCATTGATTATATGGGACTTTTGCCATCATTAAGAGGAAACAAATAAATCTAAGTTATAGTGTATTATGTATCCAAGTGGGTGGAAGAGGTAGCTACCTCCACTTGTGATTCTAAAGCCATCATAAGATTGTTTAAGAAGATTATTTTTCCCATATATGACATCCCATGCACCATAATTAGTGATGGGGGATCCCATTCTGGGGAAAGGCAGTTCAAAGCTCTTTTTTTAAAAACGTATGGCGTGAGGCACAAAGTTTCCACCGGTATCACCCAAAGACCTTGGGCCAAGTAGAGGTTTCAAATCGGTAGACAAAACAAATTATGGAAAGACAATTAGACACACCCAAAAATATTGGTCGATGATGCTCCATGGGCATATCGTATAGCCTACAAGACTCCAATAGGGACCACTCCCTACATATTAATTTATGGCAAGGCATGTCACCTACCAATTGAACTAGAGCATAAGGCCTTTTAGGTAATCAAATTCTTGAATTTGCAGCCAAAGCGGTCCGGCAAAAAGAGTTCCTATAATTGCAAGAACTAGAGGAGCTTAGGCACCATGCTTATGAAAATGCATGATTTATAAACAAAGGGCTAAGTTGTAGCATGATGCCCACTTGAAAATGAAAGACATGTCTGAAGGATACAAAGTTCTTTTGTTTAATTCAAACATCAGACTTTTTGCAAGAAAGTTGAGATCAAGTTGGTCATTACCTTTCACTATGTCAAATATATATCCATCAATGATAATTGAGTTGTTTAGTGAAAATGTAGGAACTTTTCCCATAAAAGGGCATAAAGGAAAGATGTATAATGAGGATGCAACATTTACTAGAAGAGCCAATGTGTAGTTAGATGAACCACCACCAAAACCACCTGAGGAAGGATGATGATGATACCCAGAGAGAGCCAAGCTAAATACTATAAATTAGCGCTTCTTGGGAGGAAAACAATGGCTTCCTTAAACATGCTTTCATAATTTTAATTTAATTTATTTCTCAATAATTATATTTTATTAATTTCTATCTTAGGTCATATTATCTTGTTGTCAAGTTGATTTTATTTCTTAAGATTTAATGTATATAGAATAAAGTTAGTGTTGAATCTAAGATAGGTGTCTCTATTACAGGCGCCATCCATTGATAAAGGAAGAGAACCATAGATTTAGGTGCTAGTGGAACCCTCAGTCACTTGGATGTGCTAACCCACCATCAAAAGACGCAGTCTGCCTAGCAAGTGGATCACAAGGACTGTGAATCCATCAGAAGATACCAAAAAAAACCATCAAGTCTCTGATAGTTTAGCCATCAGGTCCTCGTTAGTGGATCCATTAGAAGGTGTAGTTGAATAATTAGAAGATAAGTCAGGAGGAACATCAATTTATGATAAATGTGCAACCATCAAAAGATAGGGTCATGTCACACCATTGCAATATGTGGCCCATCCAACCATCGTGTTACAAAACAACATTAGAGTCACTATCAAACCATCAAAAGATAAATGATCACCTAATGGAAGAGGAGCTCCCACCATGAGCCATCAGAAGGCGTAATGCTTCATCCAATAGCTAAATGGGTCCCACTACCACTCGAGCAACAACTATAAAAGAAAAAGGGGGAGTTGACAGTCTGTACAATTGTACATGATCACTAAAAGTAGAGCAAACCCTATCCACCTAATCCTATGAGCTAAGGCAATTAACCTAACTGCTCAACAACCATCAGAAGATGCACATCATCTTCAACCTCCAACCATAGGAATCCGAGAAAACTAAAAAAAGATCCATTTAACATCGATGACATGTACAAACCTAGGTCAAATGTACACCATGACAGGTGGTTCAATGGTGGGGCCAAAGTGATGTGGAACCAGATGATGACAATTGGTAGCCCTCTCAACCTTATTTTATCATTTTAGTTTTTCCACCAAACGACCGCCTTCATTTCCTCTGGTTTGATCCCCTTACTCTGACGAACCACCAACAACGTCCTTCGACTTCCTTCTACCTATTCATCTTCCCTTTCTAACCATTAAAGGTCAACTCCATCCTTCACCCATTTAAACCATTGGTTCTTTGCTTTCCCTCTGTTAACCATCGGTTTACCTCCCTCCCCCGCCTATGAAACATCGATTTTTCGATCCTTGCCTCCATATATTACGTTCGACCTATCACCGATCTCTCTCTATGAACCATCGGTAGGCAGCTACCCTTAGGTATCCATTAGTTGTCTGAACTCTCAGAAAAATCATTGGTTTGCAACCTTTCCTCCCTACAGCCATAAGATTACCAATCACTACTCTTTCACAACCATTGGAAGATCGACCCCCTCATTCTTAGCTAGCCAAACAATTTTTTGTCTACAACCTCTATAAAAAACCATTTTCTTACACCATTCCTTAAGCTACGTACGCAAACCATCTATTTACAGTTCATTTCTAGAGGTTGTTTAATAGCTATTAGCCTAACCTTGCACATGATATATCAAATATCTGCATTGCAAAAAGAAACAAGATGGTAGGAAACATAGGTAAAGAACATGTTGTTGGAAAGGGACTGGTAAAAAGGGTGAGTAAGACCGGCAGGATTAGAGAAACCATGACTCAAGAGGAGATATGCAAAATGGAAAGATTAAAAGATGAAATTTCTTCTTATATGAAGATCCATGGGTATCGTACTCCAAAAAGTATTAGTTCCAGATTAGAAGCAGATAGACTCAAAATTCTAGTAGAGCCAATTCCTAATGAGTCCTTCAGCTCTGAAGAGTCTACAAGGACTGAGACTTCTGAGTATATGCCTTATGATGGAGTCCAGAAACCCAAGAAGAGAAGGGTACCATAGACTAAGAAAAGTGACCAAGACATCAATTGGGGATAATACCAGAGAACATGTAGTACCACATCTAGTAGTACCCACTACTACTGAAGTTCTTTCTAGGATTGTTCCACCAACAACAAACACCGTCTATAAGGAAAACATATCAACTACTTGTTTCCTAGAGATGATGAACATATGGATGTCTGAAATAAGAGGTATGGAAGAAAAACCTTTAAAGCTACAATGTTTGGAGATGTGGACACCCTAGAAAATTTTGTGATATATTAAAGGGAGAAAGAAAATCTGGACAGGGTCAGAATTTACAAAATCTGCTTCAACATCCACCTCTCCTATGAAAAACTCACCTTAGAGATCATGTTGTATCTAAAGAAGCTACCAGTTACAAAAGAAGAAGCAAAAGAGTGCAGGGGAGATTATAAATTAGTAGTCTAAATCATTATGGAGGAGTATATACTTATAAATAAGTGCCTCAATTCAATTTTTACTGACTCAGACAAACAAGCATAAAGAGAAAATGAGGCCAAAGGGGATAGAGAAGTTTGAGGCTTTTTCACCGACCCAACATGGGATATCATACATAAGCTCTTTGCCAACACCCGTTCTTCAGGATAGACACATGGAATGTAACTAGAATGGATCTCCACGTTCTATGGAGTATCATGGAAAAGAAGCTAGTCAATATTGGGAGGATATTGATTGATAGGCTTGCGACGACAGTTGGAATAGAAGGCTCCCGTGATTTCTTCATGGCTGGACTCATCACATATATTTTGCATTGTCTAGGCTACTCCAGTGAATTGAAATTCTTCCTCATATTTGCTGGGGATATGCTAGTTTATGCCAAGTACTTAACTGTTGTAAACATCTTGGTCAGACAGAAGGATAAATACTTTACAGATTCTATAGGTCCAAGGACCTTCTCCCCTACCTAAAATGTGCAAATACAACTATGACAAACTTCTATTTGAGGATGATGTCATCTTAAAGGTGAAATATGGAGCCAAACTGCTCCCACTATCATCAGTGCAAGCATTGACTGAGCAACCAATGAAGTAGGTAAAACAAACTGGTACAAGACCAACAAAGAAAAGAGTAACATTATGCATCTCAAATGGAACAATGGTTAAGAAAATGAGCATGAAATCCACCACACTCGAGGCAGTAGGTTTGGAAGAAGATGAATTAAAACTCTAGTGATTACACCTACCATAATTATCCCAGAGGTGTCAAAAGGAGTAGAGTTCGAACCTCCAACGACCATCCCTATGACTAGCATCCCATAGATACTTGAAGAAGCTCTGACTAGTACTGGCCCTATAGTAGATTCAAGAAAGGTTATACCAGAGACATAGTAGGACCAGAGCATGAAGGTATGAGAGAACCCCCCACAAAAATGAGTGTGGCATCTCACCACATTGTTTCCAATGAAGCTAACAAAAATATCCTACATGATACAACAACCAACCATGGGGCTGACAAAGACATAGTAGACATAATCAGAAGTGTTCCCATGTTAAACTATGAGAATGAAGGGGAGACACCAGCAAAGGAGAAATCAGGAAATGGACAGCCCCTGCCAAGTTATGAAGATGAGCAATGTTGGTAGGTATGCCCATAGAGACAATCATATGATGATTGTAATGGGGAATCATATACTTGATTTGATAATTATAAAGGTAATTCTGTCTATTATGTTTGTCTCAATCATGATATAATGACACAAACATGGTATATTCCTAAAGAATGATGTTACTCAATGACATATGTCTTTAGGTTGATGATCTAAACAATGATCTCACATCTATAATAAGGGTACATGCATTCTTGTTATGTCCCTGGTCAGATATTATTGTGGAAGAAAAATAGACAACTGTAATACATAAGAATAAAGTGTGTGTTGATTGATGACATAGTCTCATTAGTCATGATATGTGATATCAAGTCAAGAACACATGTACATGTTAGATAATAGTGTATCAGATATACCCACCTTGAGAATGATACATGGAGACCATGGGATGGTAGTCATAATCATATCTCATGGTGATAGTGGTGATTGTGGTTCTTAGACCTGAAGTAACTACACACATCACATGTTGTTCGATGTATTTTGTCATAATCCAACATGACCTTGAATAATGGTTGCCATAGAGGTGGTGCTTGGGTATGTTGTGACACATGTGAACTGAGTGTGAGTGATGTAGATGGGATTTGTCCCTCCTACAAGAGATTGATATCCTAGACACTTGATAAGTGAGACTAAGAAATGTATGGCCATACTCATGTGACTTAATATATGATTTGTGAAGTGGCATGCATCTCATACAATATGCTCTAGTTCAAGGAACATGGATTGAACATTGAAGAGGATGATGACTCCATGCCTCGAGTTCAATTCAGATATAAGAGACAAAGAAACTATATAGTCATCGTAACACTAATTATAAATTGTAGATTGAAGTTGTTCTCCAACTTTTCAATTACTTGTGTAGCAATGATTTGTTTTTAGATACCTCTCATTGCTTGCGATGTCATAAGTTAGTTGTGGACATTCACTACCAATGTAGTTTGGGACCTATAGTGTCACATGCATAAGATACACTTGGAATAGGATTTTATTCATGAATAATATTTAACTTTACCACCAAAGTGTTTAGGTATTAAATTTAAACAACAATAGTTGAGAATTGGCTGATTGGACTATGAACCAACCGGTTCAAGTCTTGAACCATCAATTCAAGTGTTAGGTTAATTTTAATTGAATTGGCTGAACTTATCCTGAACTGGGGCATGAGATGACCGGTTCACTTGGTGGACCAACCAGTTCATGGTCTGAAACGAGTGGTTCAACTTGTGAACTGCCCGGTTCAATGATCAATACAATTGGATCAAGTATTGATGTTGATGTCATGTTGTGCATTCATTGTCATGTTAAAAGTCAACATATTTGTAAATAGGAAACATGGTGAACCGACCGGTTCAATAGTGAACCGCCTAATGCAATAGAGAATTGCCCGGTTCAACATTTGTAGCTTCCAAAAAATTCATGAAATTCCATCTCTTTGAATACCAAATGAACTAGAAACTGTGACCCTGGCCATCCTATATGGGGGGGTAGTCTAAACTTTCAGAGACACAACAAAAACTTTGACAATCGTTATCCTCTCTATTTGTGATCAACAGAGAGCCCGAGAAAGTACTACCCATAAAAGGGAGGGACAATGAGGGAGAGACAACAAGGAAGAGAAAGTCAGCACTAGTATGTTGATGTTCGAAGGGACAATTCTTTCCCCTAGGCTCTGGAAGCACAACATGAAGCTCTTGGTGGTCCGTGTGGACTACGATAGAGGTGAGGAGGTTGTTGGCACCCACTAGGAGTAGAAAAACCACCACCGTCTATGGTGGTGTTGCCCCGACAGTTGTCTGTGTGCAACTTGTGAAAGTAGTACACTACCACAAGAGTTGTCATTGGACTTGCTCTAGGACCAGGTACATCTCTTGCAACTTTCTTTCATAGATACATCATTGTTGATGTGATCTTGCTAGTCTGGAAATTGGGCATTTAATTTTTATTTATGTTGCCTTATTTGTTGTCCTAATTTACCAATAGTGGTATTAGAGCCATGACAATTTACAGTGTATCTGGATGTAAATCAATATGATCATATTTTTTATTACATACAATGTGAATATAAAAACAATTAATGTGCATATATGATTAAATACCACATACGATTCCTAAAATATATATATATAAATATAAATATATACATACATATATATATAAATACATATAGAGTTAGACTAGAATACATTTGAGAGTATGCAGAGTAGAATACACTCAAGTAGTTTTATAGGATGCAACATTTTTTTGAAATCTAATCCATTGATCTTCTTAAACATCTTGTGAATAGCTCATATATAAAATTTGAGCATGTTTGTATATGCATTGGTCACGTTATAAAGACCACAAAAATTATGCATTTCAAATTAGTTTCATGTGTTGATTTTGTTTCCCTCAAATGAGTGACTTACACTCATCCAAATGGGCTCAAAATTTGTATGTATCCTAATTATAGTATGACAATGAAGATCATTGGTTTACATTTTACAAAAAATAGTCTTGATATGCAAACACCACTTGAGTGTAGCATGTAATCTATACACTCGAGTGTATTCTAGCCTAACTCCATACACACACATATATTTATATACAGATAAACATATATATACATATATATATATTTATATATACATATATATGTATATATGTATGTGATTATCTTTAATACCCGCACGGGTAGCTACCCGCACACCCTTCCTGTCACTTAAAAAAAAAAATTTACAATTGTAAAGGAGTATTTTATCTAGCTCTCCAAAAAATTTCATCCAAAAATAATATCATTTGCCCCACCAAAATCAAAAAACCCATCCATATATTTACTAACTGTATATTTTCTACACAATTACTTTTGTTAGTCATTTAGTTACTCTTTTTATCAATATAGTTACTATTTTGATCTTAGAGTTACTTTTGTATACCCTATAGTTACTCTTTTGGATGTGCGGGTAGCGAAAAATCAGGCTACCTGCGCGGGTAGCAGATAAATCCCATATATGCATATATACGCATATATACATATATGTATATATATACATATATACATATATATACATATATACATATATGTATATATACGTATATACATATATATACATATATATACATATATATATACATACATAAATATATATATATATACATATATATATGTTCATCTTTAATACCCGCGTGGGTAGCTACCCGCGTGGGTAGCTACCCGCACACCCTTCTTGTCACTTTTTTAAAAAAAAATTGCAATTGTAGAGGAGCATTTTATCTAGCTCTCTAAAAAATTTCATTCAAAAATAATATCATTTGACCCATCAAAATAAAAAAATATGTCCATATGTTTACTGACTGTATATTTTCTGCGCAGTTACTTTTTTAGTCATATAGTTACTCTTTTATCAATATAATTACTCTTTTGATCTTAGAGTTACTTTTTTGTACCATATAATTACACTTTTGGATGTGCGGGTAGTGAAAAATTAGGCTACCACTGCGGGTATTGAATGAATGCCATATATATATATATATATATATATATATATATATATATGTGTGTGTGTGTGTGTGTGTGTGTGTGTGTGTGTGTGTGTGTGTGTAAATGGCTCACAAGGAGTGGCTCAAGTGGTCAAGCATGTTGTTTCCCCGACAAAGGGACATGGGTTCGAATCCCAGTTTTTGCCTTGATTTACCACCCTCTCGGGCGTTCGGCCTCCGCCATAGGCGTGGGAGGGGGAAAAAATCTTTCTCTCTTAATCCCATATATATATATATAAATAAATATATATATAAAACTATATATGGTGTATATGTAATATATGCATGTTGCCTTAAAATTGTTTTGATTGTGATTGAAAGCATGGTTATCGCATGTACCCCGTGGGCTTGTGTGCATGGTTGAATGGTTTCTAATCCTATTTTATAACTCAATTTACATATTGAGCCTCTCTCTCTCTCTCTTTTCTATATGTAAAAGTAGTAGAGCTTTGCGTCCTATGCTCCCCTCGAATGTTAGTCAAGGTTTCCCTATTACAATGTAATAAGTTAAATAGGAATAAGATAGTTTTATTTCCTATTTTGGAAAAAGATGGCTTTCTACACCAGACGAATTGACTGGATCATACAATGAACCGATTGGCTAGAAGGCCAAACAAAAGGACATACCGATCAATTGGTGGCCCAACTGATGGCTAGAGGAGTCCAGACATCCCTTGAACCAGAGACCAGATGACCATTTCAAAAGACCAACCAACCAACCAGGAGGCCAACCAATCGGGTCAAGAGTTGAACCAAATCGACCCAGACTAGTTCTAGTACAAATTTGTGAAAAATATGTGGAACATATGATGTGGACCTTAGAAGGTAGCAGTTCCTTGTGGCTTTAGGGAATTGCATTAGTATGGCCATAACGATCTCTCGTATTTTTTATTACATGTTTCATTTGTAGTTATAGCATGTATATGATACGTACTATAAGTATGTGGTTATTGGATATGTATATGTATTTATATATAAAATCCCTTTGTAAATATTAAGTCTAAGATTCCTTCCATAAGCAAAAAACACAAGAATCTTGATCGACCAAGTGTAGGTTACGCCAAAGCATGGTGTGTCATCTATCTCAAGGAAGTGTGATGGTAGATATGTATATATGCCAAAGAAGGGAGTATATTCTATCGTGTTGGCTTTGGGGTCAGGCTTATCTAGGTAGTTTTATTGAGATTAAGTTCCTAGAAGCATACAAATGGACTGTGACAAAGAGTAGTGCACACCATCTATCCAACAATTGCATGAGATGTAATTGACAAATGTTGTCTACCTAAATAGTCAAGTTGTGAGCGATCAGCCAAAGCCGACTCATGCTTTGATGAAATATGGATCCTGGCTCAATAGAAGGTTGTACACCGCAATATTATGAATTAGTAGTGAGGGCTATCAATTTGATCAAAATATTGGGAGTGATAATTAATTAAAGGCCTAATTAATATCATCAAACTTATCAAATCAAATTAATCAAAAGTGTTTTGAAAAAAAATTGCATTTTTTCTAAGAATCTAATGGCAAAAAATCATCATTGGGATTAGTTCTTAGGAAGAACAAACTAACATGACTGGTTCTGAACTTTGACAAGGGTTCTCAATGATGAGCATATGCTCTATGTCCTAGATACATAGTTGCCAAAGGAACCTACTCCTGATGCACCTAGTACTGAGGTGGATGCTTATTGAAAGTATGACAATGATGCCTTAGACATTAAGCACCTTATGATATGTTGTATGAACTATGAGTTGCATGAGCAACATGAAGACATGTGATTTCTTGAGATGGTGACTTATCTTAAGAATATGAATAAGAATCATGCAAAGAAAGAAGGTACAATGTTTCAAAGGCACTCTTTGAATGCAAGATGATAGTAGGAGATATAATAGAGCCCTACTCAATATGATTGGGCATGTGGAACATCTAGAGATCAGATTCTCTTTGAGATAAGATTTGGCAAAAGATATGATTCCACAATCATTGCTTGAATCATATAACCTATTTATTTAGTATTACTACTTTACTAACTTGGCTAAACCACTATTAGAATTATTCGACATGCTGATAAATGCCAAAGCAAGAATGAAGAAAGACAAACATATGATGATGATCAACAGAGTGAAGTAAAATGAAAAAAGAAAGTCCAAGAAGAGTTCCGAGGAGCTAAAGTCAAAGTCTTCTACACTCAAAATGAGAAGAAAGGTAAGTGCAAAAGGAATATATCATTTTCACTTAAAAGAACTGTTATAACCTGGTTTTCACTTGTATTTTCTTAGTTAAAATGCAATAATTTCAATATAGGACATATTAGAAATATGGTGTGCTTTGTTTTAAAAGTATGGTTTCTTTTGAAAAAGTCCCTTAGCTATGAATTCCCTGGTTTCTACTATTTTGTTGAGTGAATAGTAGATATAAGGGAAAATGAAGAGAAGAAAATCCAATTCTAGAAAAAAGCAAAGGGTAACCGATAATGAGAAATACACTTGTGAGAATTGTGTGGAATTCTCTAGAAAATGGTTTGGACCACTATTAATGGTTGTTTTTGGTTTCACATGGTTCCTAATAAGAAAAGTCATCAAAATAAAGAATATAGAAAAGATACAAAGAGAAAAGGGTTGTTTTAATGCATAAAATATGCCATATAAAGAGAATACTTGCATATTAAGAAATGTATATTTTGTTTTTGAATTTTGGTCTCAAACCTTACCCAATGTTAGATAAATTTGTTATGGATTTTGTTTTGAAATTTGGGATTGAAAGGATTAATAGAATAAGAGTTATGGATTTTTCTAGAATTTCTAAAGTGACTCAATTGCCAAGGAAATATCTTAAATGTCACGATTTAACTTTTCTAGAAATATGATAATCCAACCCTTTATTCATGCTTGTGGCATGCTAGTTGTTGGATCCAAGATCAAATGTTGGTGGCATTGTCATCTACCCCCGACCAAAGATGAAAAAAAAACTCATATATAGCAACTTTCCAAGTCGATTTCCTTGTGAGTTAATGCATGAGCAAGTTTGGAAAGTTGTCCTTTGGCTTTAAGGGATTAAGGTGAACCCACTATCCTGGGTTTTGCTTGGTTTAGATATCTCAAGAAGATTTTCCTAAATTTGCAATGTAGAGAAGACTAACCCTTGACCCTAGAGGCTATATAAGGGCACATGCATCCAATGCAAAAGCACCATTGTAATCGCAAGGTGCTGCATGTCCCAAGACTCGATTTACCCTCTCCAATTTTGCTATTAGATCTACTCTCTTCTCCCAGACCTTCTTATGTACAACAGGAAGATCTATCTTGACATTCTCTACGTACTAGTCATCTTCAAAGAATTTGACTACACATATGCATTATAAAGGGTGCTGACGCAATTTTACTATGCGCTGAAACGCAAGAGAATGCGTCAAAGTAATACAGGCCTTGTGAGGCCCGAGTCAAACACAGGGATACTGGGAACTGTTGGAGACTCCTACTAACTATTCGCGATCAGCTAAGCCGAATGACAAATGAATGGTTGTTGTGAAAATTAAAATGAGAAACAGAAAATAAAACAAAATAAACGATCGATTAAATGTTAATTTAACCAATTCAAAAGGATATCTTTAGGATTGCAGTTTCACCGCGGGTTTTCATTGTATTAGGTTTTATATGATGCCTCAATTTTATCTCTCTATCCGGGTAGTGGCCTGAAAACAAAATTGCCCACTGTCGTAGTGCAATTCACTGCCTTAGTCTAGGTCGGTTCCACCGTCGTAGTAACCTATATCCTAGCTAGGTGCATTATGAATGATCTCTCAGTATCCACCATTAACTTTACACCACCTTGTACAAGGGATTTGTCGATTAATGTGAATTTCATCTCTTTTCAGCCGTTAATCCTTCTTTCAAAGTGATTAAGGGCATTAGGTTATTATTATGGTGATCAAGCATAACAATATATTGAGAAAATGAAATCATACCACGGATTTAAGAGACAAAATATGGATTATCACTATAGAACTGTCATACAAAGAATTCTCGGGTTACTCCTGGTCCTAAAGACGAAGGGGATTAGCCCTGCATGTTCATCTCAAACAAGTACAAGGTAGAGATAGGGGAAATCATATGGAAAACGTGAAAATGAGATGTGAAACCCCTGAACGGAGAAGAACCGGTGGATCCTTGGCGTAGAACACGTTCTCTCCCGCCTGTCGGTGGTGAAATCGGTCTTCTTCGGACTCCGGATCAACTGGTATGAGCTTCTAGCCTCCGTTTTCCTCTCTTTCTCTCCTTGGTACTCGTGCAATCACTAATGAGATGATCCCCTCCTTCCGGCGGCCGTCATTAGCTATATCTCGGTCATTAGGTTGCTAATTAACCGTAGCCGTCTGATTGAGATCATTAGGAAGCCAACTCATATCCTACGGCGTCGATACCATCGACGCGAGTCGATGGTATCGACTCCCCTTTAGACGTCGGTTTTTGATAGATACTGACGCTGCAGCCTTGGTGTGTCGATGGTATCAACTTGGTGTCGATACTATCGACTGCTTCCTCACCAGCAACATGTTGGTAACTCGATACCATCGACATCTAAGTCGATAGTATCGACTTTTTCTTGCTTCTTTCGGCTGGCAACCTGTGACCATGTCGATGGTATCGACTTCCGTCGATGGTATCGACGGAAGCAGATACTCATTTTTCCTAAAATTCAAACATGAAACCAAATAAATTCACACAAATAATAATATTTTGACAATTAATGCTCAAAATGATGAATAAAAGGGAATTTGACATAAAATAGCAACAAAGACCAAAGTGGATGAATTATGCAATATTAACCATAAAAATGACTAATTAAAGCATAAAACACATATCAAATAGGTATATAAATGCGATTCAAAATCATCGCGTCAAACTCCCCTAAGCTTGAACTTTGCTCGCCCTCGAGCAACTAATCCTTAGAATAGAATTGATAATTTCAACTGAAGAACAACACACCACAACCAACATCCCATATGACTCCCACCGGACATTCACATGTCGGCCCTCTCTAACCACGGAATGGTAATTACCCTAAAGGCGACAGTAATCATCCATAAGAGGAATAGACCTCAAAACTGAAGAACACTATCACATAATGCAGTTAACATAATAAAACTCGCCGGTTCAGACGTGGTGCATCTTGTGATCTCCTACACTACGTTGCTCGCCCTAACTACCATCTACATGGAAGCAGTTCTCCTGATATACTTTAGTGAGGATACATTCACGGTGGCCTACCAATCCGAGCAATGGGTGGATGAAGATGGGCGGTTCATGGAAGAAAATGGAAGTATGATACAGTTTCAACATGCATAAAAAAAATGTCCTAAATGATGCAAATGCACATGAAAAATGCCCTAATGCCTAAAATTGGGCGGAATGATGCATGCACTAACCATCCACCTCAAAATGAGATGGATATCTAATTAAGCTACATCATGTACTCAATTATCTTGAATTGCAGGTGATATTATATTCCTTTCTCCTTCTTATTCTTGTTTCTTCTACATAACTCTTTTTTTTCATTATGCAAATTTTTCAGATTTTTCTCTTTTTTTTCCAAGCCCTTATATCCATAATTTGACAATGAATATTTATTGGGCTTATTTTCTTTTCCTGCATACTCAATATTTACACTATTTAGAAGGTATGGAACAATTTGATTCACCTTTGAAGAAAAACTGAGATACATGATATAACTTATGCATGAAAATTATGAATGCGACTACATGGCATGCACCTAAGGGTAATGTACATGAATCATTATTCTAATTTTTTTCTTTCTTTTTATGCAAAACATATGGAAAAACAGATGCAAAACCTATCTATATGGAATGCTGTCAAAGAAGCTAAAACTATAAAGTACTTCCAATTCTTATGGTGGATTATGAAAACAAAAAGGTGGAAAGATCACAAGACTAGATGACTGAACCTTAGAAATATATTATGTGTCCCTCCTTACTGACATGTGTAGTTGTTAAGAGGTTTCTCTCTCTTACATCCGATTAGAGTCTCATTACCATTTGGTCAGGTTAGGCTCAAACACCCTGTTCCGTCCACTTTCATGAATCATTAGGAGTACAGTTGTGAAATTTTGTTTTACAGTTGACAAAACCAATCATTTTCGTAGGATATGTGCCCAAGGTTAAACAAAACAAGCTTTCCAAACACACAATTTTTTTTAATTTTCCCTTGATTTTCCCATGCACAATTAATGAGATGACACAACTTTATGACATCCACAATTACACTAGATAGCATGTGGATCCTACAAAAACTAAGATTGCAAGAAACAACTAAAAAGAACAAAAACAAATAAAGTTAAAAACTAAAAACAATAAAAGAGATAAAGCTATTCCAACTACCCCCCTAAGCTTGAATTCGACTATTGCCTCATAGTAAAAAACAAACTCAAGGATTGGAACAGTGTACTGGATTACTCCTGAGATGGTGGAGGCGGGTACTGCGGCGCCGTGGGGTCCCAAGTCGGGTTCTGCCCCTGAAAAGAAGGCTCATACTGGGGCATCGGAGGAGGTTGTGGATACCCCCAAAATAGTTTTGACTCCAGTAATGATCATAAAATGGCTGCTGTTGCATCTCCATCCTGTTCAGCCGATCATGCATGACTTGTTGATTTTCGAGGATGAGACGCTTGTTCTCAAAAATTGCCTGCTGATTGACAAATAGCCCGTTGGTTGTATCTAGAATACCGGTATACATCCCCGTCTGTTGCTGATGTGTTTGCTGGATGTCCTGCAGCATGGTGTACATGCCCTGCATGGAATAGGCATCCTCGCTGGGCTGCGCGGGCGGTGGTGGTGGCGGCGTAGGCTGTGATGATGAAGATGCACCCGGATGCATCCGAGGACGCTTCTGTGGTGCCACTCGTGCCCGGAGAGGCGTAAATGCCTCCTCTTCCTCCTCAGCCTCGTCATCATTTCCATCATCGTCGCCTTCTTCATCGGAGTCGTCGATGGCTATGATTGGCCATCGAAAATGTTGAGCACCCTCGATATTGCATACCTCATCAGGCAACGAGCATTCTTGGTATGCATGGTTGACATGGCAGTGCGCATACGCCAAACCATCTCGAAGAAGTAGGAGATTGGACCGGTGAAGATGCTAGAAATTCACTTTGCTCCTAGTAGAGAGGGAAGTAAACTGAGAAAGATCCAGCCCAGGATAGATAGCCAATGGCGTGATCAACCCTCCAAAATGAATTGGCACTTTTCTTGTACTCCGCTTCACTGCCATCACGCGCGTCAAGAAGAACGTGCCCCAGTTGCACTCCTCCCGCTTCAATAACTTATACAAGAAGAACAAATCCACCTCTTGGAATTTGCTGAGAGCTAGATCACCACGGCCGAATAGGGTGGTGCAGATCATGCGGTGAAGAATTTGCATGAAAAGGTGCTCAAAGACTGCTACCGCCGCGTTGTGATAGCTCATAGCTTTGCCCGGCGGCACTATCACCAGCTCGGCGAAGATGGTGTCGTAGTTGGTGCGGTTGTCCGGCCGCCGGTGCTGATGATCGTGATGATTCCAATTATAAATGGAATTAAACTGGTTGAGGGTGAGGGTGTAATTATTGTTGAAAAGCCTGAACGACACCCTCCCTTTTCTCCATTCTCTGTCACTCGCCATCACCTCGTTTGGCAGCACATTGATATCGAGTGACGCCATGAACTCCGCCACGAGTTCTTTGTAGGTTGGCCACTCCCCGAAGAATGGATGGCCCTCGGCATGATACTGGACCTCCTCTTCATCTCTTTCAGTCTCCTGCGCTTGCCCTTTTAGGACATAGGTAAGATTTTCAGTGAACCCCAAGTCGTGCATCAGGTTCCGTTCGACATATCATGTGGGCTCGATCTTGCGCTTCAGCAGCTCCTCGTACACCTTCTTCACCTTCGCGGATGGATGAATCAGTCGCGGGCGTGTAATAGAGTGAGGACAAGGAGGAACAAACACCGGAATCTCCGTGGGCGGCGCATGTGAAGAAGATGCACCCGCAGTTTGCACCATCTTTGCGAAAGAAAGAAGGATCAGAAAGAGAGCTCGGTGCAGATTGGAGAGTTTAATCTCCGCTCGATGAAGACCTCCGCTCGGTGCTACTATTCTTCGGGCTTGGACGGCTCGGGGGAGTACTCGGCGCAAAGGGAGGAGATCTCTCTGAAGGTGTGACGTCAACTGACGTAATGAATCTCCTTAAATAGACTTGGCCGGTGCTACTGGTGACTCTTCGATACCATCGACGCGAGTCGATGGTATCGACACATGTCGATGCTATCCGCCCCCTCGCTGGTATCGACGGTCGTCGATGGCCGGATCTTGCCACCTGGATTGCTGACGTGTCGATACCATCGACATGGGTCGATGGTATCGACGCTGCACCTGGATCGACCATCTTGATGTCGCGATCGTCGTTGATCTGCTCACCCGGATCGATGACGTGGACGGTCGATACCATCGACGGACGTCGATACCATCGACGGACGTCGATAGTATCGACTCGCTGATTAGGGTTAATCCTCGCGAGGCCCGACCGCCGCCTTTTTCACTTGAAGGTGTCAATACTATCGACATACCCATCGATGGTATCGACTTTCCTGAGTCAATTTCTTCTGTAAATCTTCAGAGATCTCGATGGTATTGACAGGCATGTCACTACCATCGACCTTGTCTTGGCGAGCAACCTGTTGGTGGGTCGATACTATCGACGAGGCCATCGATAGTATCGACGCAGTGCGATTTTGGTAGCCTCCAACCTGTACCGCGATCGATACCATCGACCAGTGTGTCGATGGTATCGACTCTGCCTCAGCCTGCACAAAGAATAAATCGATCACGGTATCTTATTTACAATAAAAACTAAACCAAAACAAATCAACCTACGAATGTACATGAACTAATCTAATGTACCGATGGTTGGGTTGCCTCCCAACAAATGCCCTTATTTAACATCCTAGGCTAGACGATTTGAAGCTTTTTATCAACTCGGTACCTTGGAGAAGGTACTCAAAGGATCGTGCGGCAACTTGAACTCCACGCGATCTTGACCTATCCCCAACGTCAGCGTACCTCTTCCAATTGCCGTCACTACATCGGCCATTTCCTGAAACGGCCTCCCAAGTAGCATCTCACAGCTTTTCTGCTGCGGTATATCCATGATCACAAAATCTACTGGAAAAACGAATCTGTCCACCTTGACCAGAACATTCTCGCAAATGTCGTGTGGCCTTACAATAGATCTGTCAACCAATTCAATGGTTACCGCTGATTTCTTTAGGTCCTGTAACCCGAGCTTCCTAAATGTGGACAACGGGATGAGATTTATGCTCGCGCCCGAATCACATTGAGCACGTGGGAAGTGTTGATCACCTATCGAACATGGGATATGTAACATCCCTGACCTGGGTTATGAATTAACCCTAGATTGTTTTGCTTAATAAGGTTAAGTAGATTCTTAATCTTATCTTGTGAAAAGTAATTAGGGCTCATAAGAAATTTATGTTTCAATTTTGGTCCTGTTTGAGCAATGTTGAAGCAATGTTTGCCTATTTTGGACCAAAGTGCAAATTACCCAAGTTGAGGGGTTAAATTGCAAATGTTGCATGGTAAGATGTTCCTATGATGTTGAGACATCATAAGAATGAATATGATGTAGTGGTATGGTTTTCACAAGCTTGGGCACCAAGATTAAGCTTGTAAAGCAATGTTGTGCATTAAAACCTAGTTTTGGTGAAAAGTGCAATTTACCCAAAAACCTAGGGTTCAATATGCAAATTACCACTTCAATAAGGTCCCTAATGTTTCTTGGCATCATGTATAGCAAAGAAAGTGAGAGGGGTGCCTCTTGTGAATTAAGTTGGAGGAGAGAGAATCTTGATATTAAAATAATTAAGATTAATGCCTAATTGAAACCCTAATTTGATTTAGGGCAAAAATGAATAAAAATAATTGAAGGGCTTTCAACCAAAATGTTTTGGGTTGATTTTGAATAAGGATGAACGTTCCTTTGCCAAGATAAGGAACGAAAATATCCTAAGTAGGTGAAATTCCACTCACCTTATTATAAGGAAAAGAATTCCCACTCAAAAAGATATATTATTATTATAATGGATTAAGGTGCTTAATTTCTTTTCCATTAATTCTTGGATAATGAAGAGATTTTACGAAAGTTTGAAGGTGGTTTCGTGATCAAGTAATGAAGGAGGATTAGGGGGAAATTAGTATGGAATTAAAAGAAAATGATTTCATTTTCTCTTTCATAAAAGACACATATACATGTTTTTTTTATATATACCTTATTTCAATAACACATAAGGAACGAACCCTTAGTCTTTTCCTCCTCATTCTTGCTTTGGCCGACCTAGGGAGAGTTCAGGAGCAGGCGAAGGACGAACACCACCTGTTGGTAAGGTTAGATAATCTTCTACCTTGGATTCATGGTGAAAACCATAAATCAATGCTTGATTCTAGGTTTTCTTCACTCGATTTCCATTTCTAGCCATTCATTTCATCCAAAAGCTCAAGAACGAACCTTGGATAGCTTCTGGAGCTTCATCCACCATTAAAGCCACGGATCTTGGAGCTTTGGAGCTCAATTGGAGGAGGGTTTTATAACTCAAACCCTTAAACATTGCTATTGCATCAATTTGTTGATTGATTTCTTCAATTTGATACACTCTTGTTTCTTTGCTGCAATTTCCATCAAGAACGGTTGCTGTTATTGGTTGTTCGAAGGAATGGGATGATGACATCATCCTAGATGCTTATCCAAAGAAAATTACCAAGCAAAACCGTTTTGATAGCTACTCCAAATCGTTTTAATTTGATTGGCTATGCGGTTTCAGCAAACCGTTTAAGGGCAAACGGTTTGAAACCGTTTGGGAGTAAACGGTTTCAAGACCGTTTGAGATGGTTGACCAAGCGTTGACCGTTTAGGAATTTTGTTTCTAATTATATAGTATGATAACCCTCCAAATTTGAGGGATTAACTCCAAAGGAATCGAGAGTTGAATGCCAATCAATTAGGCAATCGGATTGAATTATGTGCTGATTTTCAAGCTGATTAACTTGACCTGGTTGAGAAAACGGTTTCAAGACCGTTTGAGATGGTTGAACAAGCGTTGACCGTTTGGGATTCCTGTTCATAATTATGTTTATTAATAACCCTCCAAATTTGAGGGATTAACTCCAAAGGAATCGTGAGTTGAAGCCTAATCAATTAGGGAAACCTAATTGGATTAAGTGCTGATTTTCAATCTGATTTAATTGAACTTTTTGGGCAAACGGTCTCAAGACCGTTTGAGTGCGTTGACCAAGCGTTGACCGTTTGGTATTACTGTTCCTTATGATGTGATCTAATGACTCACCAAATTTTATGGATTAATTCCAAACTAGTCATGAGTTGAAGGCTAATCAATTGGGCTAACCCTAATTGAAATCAGTGCTGAAATCACAATGAGCTAATTTGAGATTTTGGGTTGATTAGCCCAAACGGTCTCAAGACCGTTTGGGGGATCATCCAAACGGTCTCAAGACCGTTTGGGGTCACCTCAAGACCGTTTGGAGGTCTGGGGTCAAGTATAGTTGACCAATTGAAGGTCCAAAGTTACTAATCATATTGCAATGTAGTGCTGATTTGTTGATCAACTTGATAGACCAATCCATGATGATTTTTCACTAGAATCCAAAGGTTGGATGGGCCAAACGGTCTCAAGACCGTTTGGAGGTCATCCAAACGACCTCAAGACCGTTTGGTGGTCACCCAAGACCGTTTGGAGGTCTAGGGTTGAGTATGGTTAGGTGTTTGAAGGTCTAAAGGTACCAAGCTGTTATACAATGCAATGCTGATTTGGTGATCAATCCAATGATCCAAACCTTAATTGGATGGCTTGGATTTGAGTGATATGATGGGAAAACGGTCTCAAGACCGTTTGGATATCATCCAAACGACCTCAAGACCGTTTAGTGGTCACCCAAGACCGTTTGGATGTCTAGGGTTGAGTATGGTTAGGTGTTTGAAGGTCTAAAGGTACCAAGCTGTTAAACAATGTAATGCTGATTTGGTGATCAATCCAATGAACCAAACCCTAATTGGATTGCTTAGATTTGAGTGATATGATGGGCAAACGGTCTCAAGACCGTTTGGAGGTCATCCAAACGACCTCAAGACCGTTTGGGGTCAGGTCATACCCAATTTGGATGATGGTTCAATGGTTTCAAAGCAACTAGTCTTACATTGATTAGTGTTGTTGAATCATCGATTCCAAACCCTAATTCAATTGAATCAAACCCTAATTGATGACCAATTGAGGGTTAATTAAGGGTCAAATAAGTTGAAGGTTGACCTATTTAAACTCAATTGAATTATGGGTATAGGTCCAATTGATGATTGGTTCCATGAATTCAATGATTGAAGGAATCAACATTGAAAACCCTAATTCAATTGGATACCTTATGTCATTGAAGGTCCAATGGATCAAACCTTTTTGAAAACCTAATGTGATTAGGTGGGAGATACCTTTAATGGTACTAGTCATTAATGCATAACAAATGCATGGATCCAATACCTGATGTAAACCCTAATTGAGGTCGATTTCATGTATAACCCTATTAAGAGGTTGCCTACATGTGAAATCACTAATTAGGATGAATAGTAAACCCTAATTCATTTGGATACCTTATGTAATGGAGGTCCAATGTGATGATGAATGTACTATTGATCCAATGATGATTAGTAATGACAATCAATGAAAGTACAGAGGTTGAAACCCTAATAGTACCTAAGTGATTAAGTGTCAATTAAGGGATGAATCCCTAATTGCTTATAGGATCAATGACTTGATACACTATGTTAATCATAGTTGTATGTACTCGACTGAAGAGTTGATATGACCTAATCAAGTTAATAAGTTGATAGCATGAATTCATACATGAATATGATTCATGTGGTGATTAAGGGTTATGATCCTTAAGCAAAGAGATCATGAAACCCTAAACATGAACATAAACCCTAATTGACAGGGTTATTGAACTCAAACCCTAGTTGAGGATGTATCTATGTGAAACCTTAATTGAAGGTGTATCCATGTGAAGCCCTAATTGAGGGTGATTTTATGAGAAACCCTAATTGGGAATGATTAGTAAACCCTAATTATGGGCAATGTGATATGAAACCCTAATGAAGGGTGATGCTATATGCAATCCCTATTCTAATGGAGGGAAATGGTATGTGAAACCATAATTCCCTAATAAAAGAATAGAATTCATACTTGAATACGATACATGAGATTTGTGATGGAAATCCTAATCCTAGTAAAGGATTAAGGGTAATACTGATACATGAGATGTGTGATGGAAATCCTAATCCTGGTAAAGGATTAAGGGTAATACCCTTGAATTATTAATATATTGTTTTTGCATGGTGATGATAGATAATTGATGTGCTGCTATCATATGTGCTAACCATGCAGGTATTATGAGATGATGAGCATAGCCAGGTATGAGTTATGATGTGTTATTAGTTTGAATTTGTTTATTGGGCCTTGTGTGCCATAATATACCTTGTGCCCGGTAAGAGGTAGCAAGAGAGTTGATGGGCCTCAAGTAACATGATGGATGCTTGTATAACAAGTATCATGATTATCTTAGTCAGATGACCTAAAGGTGTTAATTACTGGAGAATGTGGTAACAATGCTCAGGTGATGAGCTAAGGGTTTAATTACCCAGAATCACATGTTAGTGCATTGAATATGTGAAGGGATGATAATTCCCAGTGTTGAAATAAGGGATTGAGATCCCAACACCTTGCGAAAAGAGTGTGGCTACGGGCCATGACTCCACAACGATAATGCCAGGCTTTAGTTATATGATCTAAGCCTGAAGAACGTTAATGCAGTGATATTGATTTTGTAGTTTGAATAGATGTTATACATGTTCTTCATATTCCTTAAAGGATAAATGATATGTTGATTCTATTTTAACTGTAATGCTTCTGACATAGAATGATGTTCTAAACTGTTAGACATTTACCTGCTGTCAATCAAATATGATTTCTCTATTCATATTTATCTTCTTAAGTTACAATAACAATGTTTCTGGCAGAGAGTTATATCTCTCGCTGGGGCAATTTTTATAATTGTCTCACCCCCGTGGGAACCACATTTTTAGGTGGACGCGGATGAAGAGACAGGAATCCTTCAGGAGGTGAAGGACAACAACAGCAGCAGCAGGGACAGCAGTGAAGTCTCAGGTGGAGACATTGGCTGTCATGTCATGTTCAGATGTATATAAAGTCCTATGTGTCGTCTCTGTACTCTCAGGTCCTCGGAGTAGTAGTTAGTGATTTCGAGATTTTGGCTTAATGCCTCGAGGATTTTATACTACCTGTGTATAGTTAAGACAGAGTAGTTAATGTTTGCATTCCTCGAGAAGCAAAAGTACATGACATGTATATATATGAACCAGGATGTAAAGCTTTACTTTGGTTCTGAATGAAAGGGGTTTTCCTGTGAATGGATCTCTTTGCAAAAAGTTTTAATTTTTTTGTGATTTTCGCTAATCCGCTGCTTGATGAACTCTTCCGCATTAGTTAATTATGTTTTTATGAGTTGTATGCCACAATTTAGTGGTATCAGAGCTCTAGGTTCGCTGAGTCTACATAGACATAGGACTAAGGTATCGAGTCTGTGTTAGTGTCCTCCAGTATACCCTATAATGATTTCTGCTTGTGCAGAGAAAGGGTAAAGTTTTAAAATGACTGGAGAGCACAAGGAACACATTGCTTAGGGCAATGTTGTTGCACCAAGAAGTGGTGCAAGGATCATGCAAGAATAGAATGAGTGCCTGAGAATCCCCATTAAGACCTTATCAGGATAGAGAATCCTATGATCATACTCTTGTTGGGCAGATTAGGGCAACAATAATGCATATAGGGGACTGGATACTAGCTTTACAATCTAGGTTATCAGTCCTTAATACAGAAAGTTTGAGCTTTAAAAGAGTTCCTAAATGACTTAGTCATGTTGGAACAAGGGAAAATCATGTGTGTATAATGATATGAATAGCAAGGAATATGATAGAATGTAAGTGCATACTACTTGATCTCAGTATTTGTAAACCCTGGCCAGGTATACAACTATTGATGATAAAGTGGGTATGGAAACTCTTAGATTGTTGTCTTTTTGATTGCTCTGATCAAGTAGTCATTCTGAGACAATCTAATGAGTATCATGAAATAAGAAATATGGAACCAATAAAGGAAGATGCTTTGTGCAATTCCAATAAAGGAAGATGCTTTGTGCAATTCCAATATAGGAAGATGCTTTGTGCAATTCCAATATAGGAAGATGCTTTGTGCAATTCCAATATAGGAAGATGCTTTGTGCAATTCCAATAAAGGAAGATGCTTTGTGCAATTCCAATATGGGAAGATGCTTTGTGCAATTCCAATAAATGAAGATGCTTTGTGCAATTCCAATATAGGAAGATTCTTTGTGCAATTCCAATGTAGGAAGATGCTTTGTGCAATTCCAATAAAGGAAGATGCTTTGTGCAATTCCAATATGGGAAGATGCTTTGTGCAATTCCAATAAAGGAAGATGCTTTGTGCAATTCCAATATAGGAAGATGCTTTGTGCAATTCCAATAAAGGAAGATGCTTTGTGCAATTCCAATATGGGAAGATGCTTTGTGCAATTCCAATAAAGGAAGATGCTTTGTGCAATTCCAATAAAGGAAGATGCTTTGTGCAATTCCAATATAGGAAGATGCTTTGTGCAATTCCAATATAGGAAGATGCTTTGTGCAATTCCAATATAGGAAGATGCTTTGTGCAATTCCAATAAAGGAAGATGCTTTGTGCAATTCCAATATGGGAAGATGCTTTGTGCAATTCCAATAAAGGAAGATGCTTTGTGCAATTCCAATAAAGGAAGATGCTTTGTGCAATTCCAATATAGGAAGATGCTTTGTGCAATTCCAACCCTAAATTAAAAGGAAGAGCTATGTGAACATTCCCAATTACATAGAGTTTGCTAAGTGAATTATCTATGTTAGATATATATGTTTTTCCTTTTGATAAGTATTCTTGAGTGATTATTGAAGTATGTTCTTTTATGCTTCTTCCTTTCAATGATATGGACATCATATGTTAGGGGTTTATGCTCTGCATAAACATTGATGAGGTTGAACTAATGAAAGGAGCTTTGTGTGGAATCACAGAGTTCATGATATCTCCATGATATTAAGATGATATGTGGAGACTTGAGGGCATGATTAATGAACAATATGTTCCTCCTTTTCCTGGGATTTCGAGGACGAAATCCTTGTTAGGGGTTTATAATTTGTAACATCCCTAACCTGGGTTATGAATTAACCCTAGATTGTTTTGCTTAATAAGGTTAAGTAGATTCTTAATCTTATCTTGTGAAAAGTAATTAGGGCTCATAAGAAACTTATGTTTCAATTTTGGTCCTGTTTGAGCAATGTTGAAGCAATGTTTGCCTATTTTGGACCAAAGTGCAAATTACCCAAGTTGAGGGGTTAAATTGCAAATGTTGCATGGTAAGATGTTCCTCTGATGTTGAGACATCATAAGAATGGATATGATGTAGTGGTATGGTTTTCACAAGCTTGGGCACCAAGATTAAGCTTGTAAAGCAATGTTGTGCATTAAAACCTAGTTTTGGTGAAAAGTGCAATTTACCCAAAAACCTAGGGTTCAATATGCAAATTACCACTTCAATAAGGTCCCTAATGTTTCTTGGCATCATGTAGAGCAAAGAAAGTGAGAGGGGTGCCTCTTTTGAATTAAGTTGGAGGAGAGAGAATCTTGATATTAAAATAATCAAGATTAATGCCTAATTGAAATCCTAATTTGATTTAGGGCAAAAATGAATAAAAATAATTGAAGGGCTTTCAACCAAAATGTTTTGGGTTGATTTTGAATAAGCATGAACGTTCCTTTGCCAAGATAAGGAACGAAAATATCCTAAGTAGGTGAAATTCCACTCACCTTATTATAAGGAAAAGAATTCCCACTCAAAAAGATATATTATTATTATAATGGATTAAGGTGCTTAATTTCTTTTCCATTAATTCTTGGATAATGAAGAGATTTTACGAAAGTTTGAAGGTGGTTTCGTGATCAAGTAATGAAGGAGGATTAGGGGGAAATTAGTATGGAATTAAAAGAAAATGATTTCATTTTCTCTTTCATAAAAGACACATATACATGTTTTTTTATATATACCTTATTTCAATAACACATAAGGAACGAACCCTTAGTCTTTTCCTCCTCATTCTTGCTTTGGCCGACCTAGGGAGAGTCCAGGAGCAGGAGAAGGACGAACACCACCTGTTGGTAAGGTTAGATCATCTTCTACCTTGGATTCATGGTGAAAACCCTAAATCAATGCTTGATTCTAGGTTTTCTTCACTCGATTTCCATTTCTAGCTATTCATTTCATCCAAAAGCTCAAGAACGAACCTTGGATAGCTTATGGAGCTTCATCCACCATTAAAGCCACGGAGCTTGGAGCTTTGGAGCTCATTTGGAGGCGGGTTTTATAACTCAAACCCTTAAACATTGCTATTGCATCAATTTGTTGATTGATTTCTTCAATTTGATACACTCTTGTTTCTTTGCTGCAATTTCCATCAAGAACGGTTATTGTTCTTGGTTGTTCGAAGGAAGGGGATTATGACATCATCCTAGATGCTTATCCAAAGAAAATTACCAAGCAAAACCGTTTTGATAGCTACTCCAAATCGTTTTAATTTGATTGGCTATGCGGTTTCAGCAAACCGTTTAAGGGCAAACGGTTTGAAACCGTTTGCGAGCAAATGGTTTCAAGACCGTTTGAGATGGTTGACCAAGCGTTGAACGTTTAGGAATTTTGTTTCTAATTATGTAGGCTGATAACCCTCCAAATTTGAGGGATTAACTCCAAAGGAATCGAGAGTTGAAGGCCAATCAATTAGGCAATCAGATTGAATTATGTGCTGATTTTCAACCTGATTAACTTGACCTGGTTGAGCAAACGGTTTCAAGACCATTTGAGATGGTTGACCAAGCATTGACCGTTTGGGATTCCTGTTCATAATTATGTTTATTAATAACCCTCCAAATTTGAGGGATTCACGCCAAAGGAATCGTGAGTTGAAGCCTAATCAATTAGGGAAACCTAATTGGATTAAGTGCTGATTTTCAATCTGATTTAATTGAACTTTTTGGGCAAACGGTCTCAAGACCATTTGAGTGCGTTGACCAAGCATTGACCGTTTGGTATTACTGTTCCTTATGATGTGATCTAATGACTCACCAAATTTTATGGATTAATTCCAAACGAGTCATGAGTTGAAGGCTAATCAATTGGGCTAACCCTAATTGAAATCAGTGCTGAAATCACAATGAGCTAATTTGAGATTTTGGGTTGATTAGCCCAAACGGTCTCAAGACCGTTTGGGGGATCATCAAAATGGTCTCAAGACCGTTTGGGGTCACCTCAAGACCGTTTGGAGGTCTGGGGTCAAGTATAGTTGACGAATTGAAGGTCCAAAGGTACTAATCATATTGCAATGTAGTGCTGATTTGTTGATCAACTTGATAGACCAATCCATGATGATTTTTCACTAGAATCCAAAGGTTGGATGGGCCAAACGGTCTCAAGACCGTTTGGAGGTCATCCAAACGACCTCAAGACCGTTTGGTGGTCACCCAAGACCGTTTGGAGGTCTAGGGTTGAGTATGGTTAGGTGTTTGAAGGTCTAAAGGTACCAAGCTGTTATACAATGCAATGCTAATTTGGTGATCAATCCAATGATCCAAACCTTAATTGGATGGCTTGGATTTGAGTGATATGATGGGAAAACGGTCTCAAGACCGTTTGGAGATCATCCAAACGACCTCAAGACCGTTTGGTGGTCACCCAAGACCGTTTGGATGTCTAGGGTTGAGTATGGTTAGGTGTTTGAAGGTCTAAAGGTACCAAGCTGTTAAACAATGTAATGCTGATTTGGTGATCAATCCAATGAACCAAACCCTAATTGGATTGCTTAGATTTGAGTGATATGATGGGCAAACGGTCTCAAGACCGTTTGGAGGTCATCCAAACGACCTCAAGACCGTTTGGGGTCAGGTCATACCCAATTTGGATGATGGTTCAATGGTTTCAAAGCAACTAGTCTTACATTGATTAGTGTTGTTGAATCATCGATTCCAAACCCTAATTCAATTGAATCAAACCCTAATTGATGACCAATTGAGGGTTAATTAAGGGTCAAATAAGTTGAAGGTTGACCTATTTAAACTCAATTGAATTATGGGTATAGGTCCAATTGATGATTGGTTCCATGAATTCAATGATTGAAGGAATCAACATTGAAAACCCTAATTCAATTGGATACCTTATGTCATTGAAGGTCCAATGGATCGAACCTTTTTGAAAACCTAATGTGATTAGGTGGGAGATACCTTTAATGGTACTAGTCATTAATGCATAACAAATGCATGGATCCAATACCTGATGTAAACCCTAATTGAGGCTGATTTCATGTATAACCCTATTAAGAGGTTGCCTACATGTGAAATCACTAATTAGGATGAATAGTAAACCCTAATTCATTTGGATACCTTATGTAATGGAGGTAAAATGTGATGATGAATGTACTATTGATCCAATGATGATTAGTAATGACAATCAATGAAAGTACAGAGGTTGAAACCCTAATAGTACCTAAGTGATTAAGTGTCAATTAAGGGATGAATCCCTAATTGCTTATAGGATCAATGACTTGATACACTATGTTAATCATAGTTGTATGTACTCGACTGAAGAGTTGATATGACCTAATCAAGTTAATAAGTTGATAGCATGAATTCATACATGAATATGATTCATGTGGTGATTAAGGGTTATGATCCTTAAGCAAAGAGATCATGAAACCCTAAACATGAACATAAACCCTAATTGACAGGGTTATTGAACTCAAACCCTAGTTGAGGGTGTATCTATGTGAAACCTTAATTGAAGGTGTATCCATGTGAAGCCCTAATTGAGGGTGATTTTATGAGAAACCCTAATTGGGAATGATTAGTAAACCCTAATTATGGGCAATGTGATATGAAACCCTAATGAAGGGTGATGCTATATGCAATCCCTATTCTAATGGAGGGAAATGATATGTGAAACCATAATTCCCTAATAAAAGAATAGAATTCATACTTGAATATGATACATGAGATTTGTGATGGAAATCCTAATCCTAGTAAAGGATTAAGGGTAATACTGATACATGAGATGTGTGATGGAAATCCTAATCCTGGTAAAGGATTAAGGGTAATACCCTTGAATTATTAATATATTGTTTTTGCATGGTGATGATAGATAATTGATGTGCTGCTATCATATGTGCTAACCATGCAGGTATTATGAGATGATGAGCATAGCCAGGTATGAGCTATGATGTGTTATTAGTTTGAATTTGTTTATTGGGCCTTGTGTGCCATAATATACCTTGTGCCCGGTAAGAGGTAGCAAGAGAGTTGATGGGCCTCAAGTGCCATGATGGATGCTTGTATAACAAGTATCATGCTTATCTTAGTCAGATGACCTAAAGGTGTTAATTACTAGAGAATGTGGTAACAATGCTCAGGTGATGAGCTAAGGGTTTAATTACCCAGAATCACATGTTAGTGCATTGAAATTGTGAAGGGATGATAATTCCCAGTGTTGAAATAAGGGATTGAGATCCCAACACCTTGTGAAAAGAGTGTGGCTACGGGCCATGACTCCACAACGATAATTCCAGGCTTTAGTTATATGATCTAAGCCTGAAGAACGTTAATGCAGTGATAATGATTATGTAGTTTGAATAGATGTTATACATGTTCTTCATATTCCTTAAAGGATAAATGATATGTTGATTCTATTTTAACTGTAATGCTTCTGACATAGAATGATGTTCTAAACTGTTAGACATTTACCTGCTGTCAATCAAATATGATTTCTCTGTTCATATTTATCTTCTTAAGTTACAATAACAATGTTTCTGGCGGAGAGTTATATCTCTCGCTGGGGCAATTTTTATAATTGTCTCACCCCCGTGGGAACCACATTTTTAGGTGGACACGGATGAAGAGACAGGAATCCTTTAGGAGGTGAAGGACAACAACAGCAGCAGCAGGGACAGCAGTGAAGTCTCAGGTGGAGACATTGGCTGTCATGTCATGTTCAGATGTATATAAAGTCCTATGTGTCGTCTCTGTACTCTCAGGTCCTCGGAGTAGTAGTTAGTGATTTTTAGATTTTGGCTTAATGCCTTGAGGGTTTTATACTACCTGTGTATAGTTAAGACAGAGTAGTTAATGTTTGCATTCCTCGAGAAGCAAAAGTACATGAGATGTATATATATGAACCAGGATGTAAAGCTTTACTTTGGTTCTGAATGAAAGGGGTTTTCCTGTGAATGGATCTCTTTACAAAAAGTTTTAATTTTTTTGTGATTTTCGCTAATCCGCTGCTTGATGAACGCTTCTGCATTAGTTAATTATGTTTTTATGAGTTGTATGCCACAGGATATAAAAACTCCCCGGGTCTTTCTTCTTCTCTGGTAAGCTCCCATGAATGATTGAGCTCACCATCTCATCCATCCTGCATACATCAGTATCTTTGATCCGCCTCTTTTTATTGATTATATCTTTAATGAACCTCCCATAGGCGGGAACTTTCTCAATCATCCCCACCAGCAGAATATTGATATGCAACTTTCAGAATATTTCCAAGAATTTCCTATAATGCCGGTGCTCCTTCTTCGGCTTCAGATTGTCTAGAATTGGCTCCACTACCGCATTGTCATGCTTGTAGGGTGGCACATATGAGCTTTTCGGGGCCAGCTCCCCTAAGCTTGCTTCAATTACTCTCTCTGGCGTGGACGCTATTGGAACATCATCAACATGTGTATCAGAAATAGATATTTCAGCACCTTGACAGGCAGACTTAACTTGCTCTTCTTGCCTAGGCGGGGGTGCAACTATCATAGGCTCTTGGCAAGATTTCCTGAAAAGAGTGTTTCCGCCCGGCAGCCCATAATAAGTGCGAGGATACGGTATCGCCGGTGTTGCTTCTGTATCAAACCTCCTTTTTCTTTGATCTTTTGCTTCTGACACCTGGGGCTCTTCTTCATTGCTTATCACAGACATGTATTTGACCTGATGGTGTGCTTGGACCACATTTGCATTCTCTGCCGGTTTCTGCTGATTGGCGTGCTTGATGGCCGCCACTTCACTTGAAATCTGTGCCACAGTGGTTTCCAATGCCCACATCTATGCTCCATGGCTTTGTAGCGTTTGCCCAAATTTGGTTAGAATGTCACCTTGAGATTGCAATTGTTTACCAAACATAGCCATCATATCCTGGTTTTGCTGCACCATCTGACTAAGTAATTCAGTGTTCTTATCTTCAGGTATAGGCTGTGGCTTCGCCTCCAGATCCTGCAGAAAATTGTTAGGATCCTTCCAGGAGAACTTTTTATCCTTCCTCCATGCATAGTCATTTTTTCTGTAGCCCTGCTGTTGCATGAATTTCACTTGGGCTTCCTCATCCTCAGATGCATCTTCCTTAGCTAGCAGCTTCTTGGCTAGAAGATCTAACTTGTCGTTCAGCTCCTTAATTACTTTAGATTCACCTGCAACTCTGACCTATTCCACAGCGCCTCTTTCACCCCATGACTGTTTCCTAGCCATGTTCTTTAATATCTCCCAACATCTGGTGTCCGTATTGTTCAGAAAGAATCCTGACCCAGCTGAATCTAGATTACTCCTATCGTGCTCGGAGAGAGCAAAATAGAAGATCTTCACCTGCATCTCTTTATCCAGCCCGTGATGTGGGCACCTCCTCAGCATGACCTGAAATCTCTCCCAGGTCTCAGAATATGTCTCACCGGCTTGTTGGGTAAAGTTATGAATCTTTTGGATCATGTCGTTAGTCTTCTCAAGAGGAAAGAACCTCTCAAAGAAGACCTCCACCATATGGTCCCAGGTATCCACAAACTCATCATCTAAATTGTGTAGCCATTCGCGCGCAATTCCCGCCAAAGAACTCAGGAAGAGCTTCAAGTACAACACATGTTGTGGAAATCGGTCAATTTTTATCATGTCGCAATTCTCAACAAATTGACTTATGTGTGCAACGGGGTCCTCATTCTTGAGCCCATGAAAAGCATTGGATTTCACCATATTTATCAACGCCGAGTCAATTTTATATGTAGGTATGTTGATTGCTTGCTTCTTTATAGGACCTTTTGAAGCAGACGAGGAAGAAGCTTTGATCTTCTCCCATATAGTTTGTGGCTCGTCCATCTCTTCTTGTTCAAGTTCAGAATCTACCTCTTCTTGTTTCTCTTGCTCGTGATAATCCTCGTCCTCAGATCGCGGCAGCAGAACCTCGGGTGCGCGGCCTGCGTAGTCAGTACTGCGCGTCTGCACCATACACAGTACTTGAAATAAGAAAATTCAAGTTCAGTACAGTGCTATGTCGAGTATTGAAATTATCGAACAATTTAGAAATATTTGCAATTATTTCAAGATAACAAAAAAATGTGGCCTAGAATGGCCGCTCGTAGCACTCAAAGTGCCAACAATTCGCCGTATCCCCGGCAACGGTGCCAAAAACTTGACGCAATTTTATTATGCGCTGAAACGCAAGAGAACACGTCGAAGTAATACAGGCCTTGTGAGGCCCGAGTCGAACACAGGGATACTGGGAACTGTTGGAGACTCCTACTAACTATTCGCGATCAGCTAAGCCGAATGACAAATGAAGGGTTGTTGTGAAAATTAAAATGAGAAACAGAAAATAAAACAAAACAAACGATCGATTAAATGTTAATTTAACCAATTCAAAAGGATATCTTTAGGATTGCGGTTTCACCGCGGGTTTTCATTGTATTAGGTTTTATATGATGCCTCAATTTTATCTCTCTATCCGGGTAGTGGCCTGAAAACATAATTGCCCACTGTCGTGGTGCAATTCACTACCTTAGTCTAGGTCGGTTCCACCGTCGTAGTAACCTATATCCTAGCTAGGTGCATTATGAATGATCTCTCAGTATCTACCATTAACTTTACACCACCTTGTTCAAAGGATTTGTCTATTAATGTGAATTTCATCTCTTTTCATCCGTTAATCCTTCTTTCAAAGTTATTAAGGGCATTAGGTTATTATTATGGTGATCAAGCATAACAATATATTGAGAAAATGAAATCATACCATGGATTTAAGAGACAAAATATATATTATCACTATAGAACTGTCATACAAAGAATTCCCGGGTTATTCCCAGTCCTAAAGACAAAGGAGATTAGCCCCGCATGTTCATCTCAAACAAGTACATGGTAGAGATAGGGGAAATCATATGGAAAACATGAAAATGAGATGTGAAACCCCTGAACAGAGAAGAACCGATGGATCCTTGGCGTAGAACACATTCTCTCCCACCTGTCAGTGGTGAAATCCATCTTCTTCAGCCTCTGGATCAACTAGTATGAGCTTCTAGCCTCCGTTCTCCTCTCTTTCGCTCCTTGGTACTCGTACAATCACTAATGAGATGATCCCCTCCTTCTGGCGGCCGTCATTAGCTATATCTCGGTCATTAGGTCGCTAATTAACCGTAGCCGTCCAATTGAGATCATTAGGAAGCCAACTCATGCCCTACAACGTCGATACCATCGACGCAAGTTGATGGTATCGACTCCCCTTTAGACGTCGGTTTTTGATAGATACCGACGATGCAGCCTTGGTGTGTCGATGGTATCGACTTGGTGTCGATACTATTAACTGCTTCCTCTCCAGCAACCTGTTGGTAACTCGATACCATCGACATCCAAGTCGATAGTATCGACTTTTTCCTGCTTCTTTCGGCTGGCAACCTATGACCATGTCGATGGTATCAACTTCCGTCGATGGTATCGACGGAAGCAGATACTCATTTTTCCTGAAATTCAAACATGAAACCAAAAAAATTCACACAAATAATAATATTTTGACAATTAATGCTCAAAACGATGAATAAAAGGGAATTTGACATAAAATAGCAGCAAAGACCAAAGTGGATGAATTATGCAATATTAACCATAAAAATGACTAATTAAAGCATAAAACACATATCAAACAAGTCTATAAATGCGACTCAAAATCATCGCGTCAGGTGCAATGAAGACAAAGGTGCTCTTGGATGCCACTCAGGAGGATGAAATCCCAGGGTCAACTGACATGTTGACCAACGTAGGTGGTTGCTTGCAAACAAGAGGTAGACGAAGAAGTTGAGCGAAAAGCCACCCTCACACCTGATCGACTAGTAGAAGGTTAGGGGTATTTCAGTTTTTTCCCATCCTTTCTTGCCTAAATCCTACCCCAGTAACGTGGACGCGGGTGCGAATGTGGTGCGAGCCGATAGGCTCGGCCCAATCCCCACACTATTGGCATTATCCATCCAATCACTATGTGGCGGCATGTGATTGGTTGGAAAATGATAAAATTTGTTTTCTTTTCGAATATTGTATTAAATCATAGGAATGTCCAACCGTAAAATGTTATATATGAATATTGCTAAAAAATACAAGAAATTCAATAAAAATATAGCCAAGACCTAAATCTTCCTCTAGTTTAAAAAGTACCCAAAGTTGCAATCTTTAATGTGTTTAATGCATAAGAAGCCTAATTTCTCAGTTTTGATGATCTTAATATGTTCAATTGATCTTAATAATCGAATTTGATATTTTTGGATAAAAAGGACAACTTGGATCTAATTTGAGATTAACAACCCATAAATTTATGAATTAGGGTTACCTTGAGTTAAAAATTGCATATGAAGTTAAGATTAGGTTTTGTGAATAAAAAAGGCATGAAAAGTGATGCTTAGGGTTTAGGAAGCCAAAACCCTAACTTGGACCCCAAGTCAATCTTAATGATAGATTTTGAATAAAATAATAATACATGGGTATTGTGCATTAAGTTTAGGGTAGTTGCCTAATTGATTTCTCTTGTTACCTTTTTGCTTGGACTTCAAGTACTTCTGAGGATTGATATGTGGTTACACCTATGACTACCCACATTAGTCTGTTGGTGTTTTTTGAGGTTTTCCAGATTGTTTGCAAATAAATGCTTATTTTTTGTTTTTTTCTTATAATATATAAAGTCATGGATATCACATTATATGCTTATAACTTGCTTGAACCCCTAATGCAAACTCTAGAAGTTTGAGAATAGAAAGAAAGAGAGAGTCAGAGAGATGACTTAGACTATGCCCCAGATTGGGAAGGTCATATGAGGTCCGGCCCCAGATTGGAAAGACCAACTTGGCACCTAGCTCCAGATTGAGAAGGTGGCCTAACGTCTATTGTAGGGACAAGATCCTAAGAGAGGCTATTCTAGAGGTTGAGTAAAAATGTGTTGAGAAGTTATGATGAAAATATGAATTTTGATTTTGTAACAATAATTGATGTGAATATGTTGTTACAACTAGATGTAATTTTTGTTTCCCCCACAAAGCAGTATAACTTATTATACTGAATGAGTTTGGCTTCTTGGCGTTTAGGATAATCTATTAAAATCCTGCAATTAATGATGAAAGATGGACACCCAGAGAACAAGGCACCAAAAGAAAATATTTAATGTAATTTCTGGAGGATATAGTTAGATGGTTTTACTTTATGCTACAAACTTTAGAAATCCATATCATGTAACTCCTTCGTGGAGAGTGTAACATTTTATATTGTTCATCTCTTTTTCCTTTTAGTGATTTTTTAATTATTTCTGGTTATTTGCTAAACCATTGATCATGTATTTATGGTTATGGCCCCTGCCCTCTCGGTCCGCCTGAATAGGGGATAACATGGGGAAGGGGGTCATTACATTTGGTATCAGAGCCTAGTTTACCATTTAACCTTTAATAATTATTAAATTTTAAGAGTTTTGTAGAGCCCAATGGAATTATTAGAGTGTTTTCTAAAGACGACGTTGTCTAGAAAGGACAATGATCTGGGGGATGGCAATACTTTCCTCCACACTGCTAGTCAGTTTATGAGGACTCTCAGACCCGTGCATCCAACCTGACCAAAGTTAGAGGATTTCACTTGAAATAAAAAACCTCTAGGATTTCTCATATACTTCCATCCCTTCTTTAACGCTTGCTTCACTAACTAAACCCTAAGTACCTATAACTGCTCTCTTTATCTCTTTCTGAGTACTAGGGTTATGGATATTAGGGATTAAGGCATCCTCCGCCAAATAATAAAACACATGTAAACAAGATGGCATGGATATTATTTTATGATGCTTTAATATCCTAAGTATGAAACTGAGTTTAATAAAGTAGCTTATATGAAACAACATGGCCCACACCAAGATCACTATCATCCTGGACTACCAAGAGGGAAGGCCCTCCTACTGGGAAGAGTTTGTCTCCAAGGGGGTGATGGAAGATGAGACTTCCAAGAAATAGAAGAGGCCATAGGAGGCCACCACTGAGGAAGGTTTCTAGCCCAAAGTTACCCCCTTTGAAACCCTAAACCCTAAAGATAGTCCTGACCCTAGGTGCAAGCTCATGATGAAAGATGAGTCCATGGAATCTATCTTTACAACCTTAAGGGCATCTTATCCCCTGACTGCTACCACTGCACCTACTCCTCTTACAGCAAAAGCTAGGGAAGAAGAAACAAATCCAGGTGCTCTTATTTTATGATGGTAGGGACGATTGCTTCCATTACTGACCAGACTGACACCAAATTCTCATGCTTCGGGAGCCAACAACACATCTTCCGTTATGTTTTTTTAGTAGGGCTTGAAAGGATGGATAGTTTTCCCAAGGATGACACCAGCCATGACACCAGTGTTGAACCAATAGTCATGCAAGTTCATATCCCTGATGCTCTCTGTCTAGGACAATACAAGGGACTCACCAAGTCTGTCAGTGCCCATGTACTCAAAGATGTTGCCAGAGATGAGAATGGTGAACCCCTACCTATCCGCCCTCATCGTGAAGTCACTGTGCTTGACTTCATCAAGTTGGGTATGGAAAAGTTCAAGGGTGAAGACAACTCTGAGGTGGAGGCTTGTCTTATTGTTGTGGAAAAAGGTTTACACATATGGAGGTGCAAACCAACAAGAAGGTTCACTTTGCGACTCACCGGTTTGTAGGAACAAAAAATCTTTAGTGGGAGAATTACTTCACAGAGTGAGATGTGATCACAGATGTGATGGCCTGGTCAGACTTCAGTACCATCTTCTTCACCTACTTCACCCTGAAGATGGAGAAAAACATTATGCCTATTTGGAACCTACCTAAGGGATATCAAGGGTTTACAGAAGGCATTTCTGCCCCAAGGAATAATAATGGAAAAGGTCAAGGTTGTAAGAATAGAAGGAATAGGAATAAAAGAAAAGAAAACCCTGATATAAGAATCCTAGACACTTCTATTACACCTATGGGAAGAAGAATCACGACATATGTAACGATGAGAATATAGTATGCTATCACTATCTGAAAGGACATATACGACATGACCATCCTCTCCCTGACCCTCGAGGACCAAGCCCAACAGCAGCTCAGTCATTGGTTGCAATACCTTAGGGGCAACCCTAGTTGTTGAAGAATGTCGACAAGTCTGAGTCTTTTCCACTGATGATAAAGAAGCTCAGGCCAATGCAAGCCAACTTCTAGGAAGTATCCATCCCTAAAAGGTTGTAGTATGCCTTGTATTAGAAAATATTGACTTAATGAAATAATATAGTTCTAAGCATGTGAAATATGATGTATCAGGTCTTGTTTAACCAAACTATAAATGAAACATTTGATAGTGATCCAATTCTTGAATGGTAACTCACATTGTATAATGATATAGATATAGGTAGAAGATGCATAGATGGAATAATAGGAAATATGCCTAAGGGACATGTCCTCTTGTAATAATATAAACTTTGGATTCAAGTATTTTTTGTGATCCTTGGTACTACCAAGTATTAGTTTTATCTTGTCCTAGTATAGGACCCCTCCTAAAAGAGTGAGTTCACAAATTAGTTTAAGAATTGGGGTTACATTAAAGGTCACTTAAAACTTGAGAGATTAAGTACATAAAGAGTGAAAGCACATATGTTGAGTATGATTATTTGCACCCATGTATGTCATCTCTAAGGGACATGAGGAAAAGTCACTAGGGAAGTAACCAATAAGATGAGACCAGACCTAGATGGGAAGGTCTCCATGATCCCAATGGAAGGAATAGAAGGAAAAGTATGTGTTCCCTAAGAGATGAAGAAAATTTGAGTGGAAAATTATAAAGGATATAATGTGCTTGGATATCATCAAAAAAACCTCAAATAAAATGTGTGATGAGATAAAATAGGGTTATGACACCTCAAAGAAACCATTGAGAAGGGTTGGGACACAAGTCAACCCTAAGATCTAATAGGATGATTAAAAGTATATAAAGTTTACAAGGATGAGGAAAGATCATGTGCTAAGTACATAAGGCCCTTGGTGGTCTAGAGTAAATCATTCCAAAGGTACCTATGCTCTAGAAATCTTGAGGAAATGACTAAGGCTGATGAGACATGGATGCATACAGGGAGTCATGTGATGATGATTGAATAAGAATCTTAAAAAGAGTTATGCTTAAGACTCAAAGGTTATGAGAAACGTTTTTCATGTATGTGTACATAGAATTGAGGGAATGGTGGTGTTCATGGTTTGGAGTCATGTGGAGAATGATTCAAACTAAATATGAAATTAAATGATAATGTGTGAGTGCACCGTCTCTACTCTTGGAATGGGATGAGATTTGTATTTTGACTACAACTAAATGCTTATTTCATCTTCTATTAGAGTGTGAGAGATTGGACAAACATATGCCATATTAAAAAAATAGAAATGGAAATGATATGAGAAATAAATACTTTAGATGAAATCCTTTTAGGATAACTGAGGATTTGAGGTGTTACCTCACCCCAAAGAGACAATTTTGAATAAATGGTTTGGAAACCTAGGTTTATAAGGTGACCGCCAATTAAAATTTAAATGAGAATATAATTATCAAGTGGAATTTGAATTGTATAGGTGTAAGATCTAGTTTGGTGAAAAAAATAAGAGTAATTAGCTAACCACGTATGGATGCAAGAGTTGAGGTACCAAATGAAGATAAACCAAGCGTGAGTTGTTGCCCGAGCTTGTAGCAACCTAGTTAGATGACCCAGAGTTAAACAAGATGAAGGGTTTGATGGGAAGCCTCAGAAACATCTCTCAGTGGAAGTGAATTTTGGAATCCGATATGAAAGTCATATTTGAGTTCCTGAGGATTCGCCCTTGAAGACTCATATCCTGTAAGAAGCTCATGATTCTAAGTATACGGTACATCCTGGAACCACCAAGACATTTAAAGACTTACATCGATATTTCTAATGGTCTAGAATGGAGAGAGACATAGCAACATATGTGACTAGTTGTCTCACATGCCATATGGTGAAGAATGAACACCAACGACCTGGTGGGTTACTGTAATCCATTGAAATTCCTAAGTGGAAATGGGACATGATCACTATGGATTTTGTATTGGGTATCCCCTAAACAAAGAAAGGTCATGATGCAATGTGGGTTGTGGTGGACCACCTAACCCAGTCAACACACTTCCTCGTCTTAAAATTACTGCCAAGGTGTCAAACATAGTTGAATTATATGTTAGAAGAATACTTCATTTGTGTAGTGTTTTGAGTTCAATTATCTCTTATCGTGACCCTAAGTTCACTTCAAAGTTATGGAAATAATTTCATGAAGAACTCAATACAAGGTTGAAGTTCGATACAACCTATCAACCAAGACTGATGGATAGTCAGAAAGAACAATATGGACTTTAGAAGATCTATTAAGATTATGTGATCTTGATTGGGATGGATCTTGGGAGCATTACTTGCCCTTAGTTGAGTTTGCATATAATAATAACTATCAAGCTAGTATCGGGATGCCTCCATATGAAGCTCTTTATGAGAGGTTGTGTTGGTCACCACTTCATTGGGATGGTGTTGGTGAGAGGACCTTGTTGAGGTTAGAAGAACTAAAGTTATATGCTAACAAGGTCTCTTTGATCAAGCAGAGGCTAAAGAGAGCCCGTGATTGATAGAAGTTGTATGTTGATGCAAAGTAGATAGATTTACACTCTACTATAGGTGACTACGTGTTCTTGAAAATCTTACCCCTATGAGCTATAGCTAAGAATAGGGGAAAATTGAGTCCCTGATATGTGGGTCTATTTGAGATGTTAGAGAGGATTGGTGAAGCTGGTTATCATCTAGCATTACCTCCACAATATAGTATGATGCATGATGTGTTCCATGTGTCCAATCTAAAGAGTTATGTGAAGGATCCTAGCCATGTGTTGAGCATAGAGCCTATTGAACTCCAAGGGAGGCTGACATAACCTGAGTCACCTATGAAGGTATTGGATACCAAGGTGAAAGAACTCAAGAATAAAAAGATAGAGATGGCAAAGGTTCTTTAGAAGAACCATGAAGAGGATGAAGCCACATGGGAGGTAAAGACGGACATGGAAAGTTCTCATTCTCAATTATTTGTTTGATTAGTTGAATTTAGAGGACAAAATTCCTATAAGAGGGGAATGACGTTATAACCTGGTTTGCACTTGTATTTTCTTAGTTGAAATGCAATAATTTCAATAATAATACATATTAGAAATATGGCGTGCTTTGTTTTAAAAGTATGCTTTCTTTTGAAAAAGACCCTTTGCTATGAATTTCGTGGTTTCTACTCTTTTTTTGAGCCAATAATAGATATAAGGGAAAAGGAAGAGAAGAAAATCTAATTCTAGGGAAATGACAAAAGATAGTGGATAATAAGAAATATACTTGTGAGAATTGTGTGGAATTCTCTAGAAAATGGTTTGGATGACTATTAATGGGTTTTTTTTCAGTTTTACATGGTTACTAATAAGAAAAGTCATCAAAATAAATAATATAGAAAAGATAGAAAGAAAAAAGGGTCATTTTAATGTATAAAATATGCATTATAAAGAGAATACTTGCATATTAATACAATTGTCTTTTCTTTTCGATTTTTAGTCTCAAACCTTGCCCACAATTAGATAAAGTCATTATGGACTTTCCCTTGAAATTTGGGATTGAAAAGATTAATAGAATAGGAGTTATGGAATTTTCAAGAAATCCTAAAGTGACTCAATTGCCAAGGATATATCTTAAATTCCACAATTTAACTTTTCTAGATATAATGATAATCTGACCCTTTATTCACGTGTGTGGCATGACAACCATTGTATCCAATATGGAAATAGAAACTCAGATTTAGAAACTTTCCAAGTTGATTTTCTCGCGAGTTACTGCATGAGCAAGATTGGAAAGTTGTCCTTTGGCTTCAAGGGATCAAGGAGAACCCACCTACCCTGGGTTTTTCCTGGTTTTGAGATCTCTAGAAAATTTTCCTAAATTCCCAATGTAGAGAAGACTGACCCTCGACCCTAGATGCCATGTAAGGCCATGGGTCATCCAATGCAAAAGCACCATTGTGATTGCAAGGCGTTGTGCGATACAAGACTCAATTTACCCTCTATAATTTTGCTATTATCCCTACTCCCTTCTCCCCTGACCTGCTTTTGTACAACAAGAATATCCATCTTGACGTCCTCTATGTACCAGTCATCTCTGTAGAATTTGTCTACACTTATGAGTTTTGGATGGTGCGACAAAGAAAGAGGTGCTTTTGGCTACTGCCTGGGAGGATGAAATCCTAGGGTCAACTAATGTGTTGACTGGCATAGGTGGATGCTCGCAAATGAGAGGTATAAGAAAGAGTTGAGTGAAAAGTCACCCTCATTTGTGATTGGATAGCGGAAGGTTAGGGGTATTTTAGTCTTTCCCCATCCTTTCTCAACTGAAACATGCCCTAGACACGTAGGCACAGGCGCTGACGTGATGCAAGCTGATAGGCTCAGTCTAGGCCCCACACCGCTCTAGGATTATCCAATCAGCCACTATGTGGCAACTGCGATTGGTTGGAAAATGATAAAATCTATTTTCTTTTCTAAAATTGTGTTAAATTGTAGGAATGTCCAATGGTAACATGTTATATATGAAATTTGCTAAGGATATATGAGGAATTCAATAAAAATATAATCAAGGCCTAAATCTATATCTAGTTCAAAAAGTACCCTAAGTTGCCATCTGTAATGTGTTTAATGCATAAGAACCATAATACCTAGGTTTTGATGATCTAAATATGTTTAATTGATCTTAATAATCAAAGAGTGATACTATTGCATAAAAAGGACAACTTGGATCTAATTTGAGATAAAAAAATCCATTATTTGATGAATTAGGGTTTCTTGATTTAAAAATTGCATATGATGTTAAGATTAGGGTTTGTGAACCAAAAAGGCATGAAAAGTGATGATAAACATTTAGGAAGCCAAACCCATGATGAAACCCTAACTTGGACCCCAAGTTAGTCTTAATGATAGATTTTGGATAAAATAATAATACATGGGTATTATTCTTTAATTTTAGGGTAGTTGCTTAATTGATTGCTCTTGTTACCTTTTAGCTTGGACTTCAAGTGCTTCTTAGGAAAGGTATGTAGTTACGCCTATGACTACCTACATTAGTTTGTTGGCATTTTTTGAGGTTTTCCAGATTGCTTACAAATAAAATCTTGCTTGTTAATTTATTTCCTACAATATATAATGTCACTATGGATATGACATTATATTTTTATAATTTGGTCAAACCCCTCATACCAACTCTGGATGTTTCAGAATAGAAAGAAAGAGAGATTCATAGAGATGACTTAGACCATTCCCCAAATTGGGAAGGTCATGTGAGGTCCGAACCAAGATTGGGAAGACCAACATGGAACCTAGCTCCAGATTGAGAAAGTGGCCTAACATCTACTATAGGTACAAGACCTAAGAGAGGGTATCCCAAAGATTGAGTAAAAATGGGTTGAGAAGTTATGATGAAAATGGTAATTCTGATTTTGTAACAATAATTATTGTGATTATGTTGTTACAACCAGATATATTTTGTTCCCGCACATACTAGTATAACTTGTTATACTGAATGATTTTTGTTTCTGCATTTTAGTATAATATGATGATATCCTGCAATTAATGATGAAAGATGGACACCTAGAGAAGAAGGCACCAAAAGAAAAGATTTAATGTAATTCTTAGAAGATATGGTTAGATGGTTTTACTTTATGTTGCAAACTTTATTAATCCATATCATGTAACTGCTTAGTGAGATTGTAAATTTTTATATTGTTCAAGCTCTTTTCCCTTTTAGTAAAAAATTATTCATTATTTATGGTTATTTTTTAAACCATCGGTCATGTATTTTTGGTAATGGACCTTGCCCTCTCGGTCCACCTGAATAGGGGATAACAAGGGGGAGGGGGTCATTACAAGAACTCAGAAGTAGGAGACAGAGATCTCCACTTTAGGGTTTAAGAAGAAGTAAGCTAGAGCTGTGCGGAACAAGAGTTGTTTCAACTATAGTTGGAATATGTCATTTAGCCTGTTGAGCATGTAACAAAATTAGTGAATTACTATTATGCACATGCCATTATTGAAAAGATTATATATCTTGTATGGACAAGAATATTATGAATATACTTGATGTTTTCAAAGATAAGATCTGTTATAGAATAGGCCCTAATATCTTGTAGTTTAATTTGATAATTCTAGAGATAGTTATACATATTGAATGACTCAATGACTCAAACAACGAATACCTACATCATTGTCATCTAGAGCGCATATATGAGATACACATTTCTAGAATTCATAATGATAGTTATCTAGACTCTTTTTGTTATTGAACCAGTAGATATGTGCAAGTATTATATATTGGGAAATATGGCAAAAACATCTTCTCTAGATATAGTTTGAGACTGATTATTTTATTAGGGCTCATACATACTGATGTATATAGACCTTTTAGAATAAATTCTAGAGGTGGTTACTAGTATTTCATTATATTTACTGATAATCTCAGTAGATATGGTAGTTTGTATCTAATAAAATACACATATAAATATCTTGAAGTGTTCAAGAAGATAATAAGTGAAGTACATAACCAGCTTGATATAAGTATTAAAACATTTTGATATGATCGAAATGGAAAATACTTTGAAACAAGAGTTCAAGAACATTGTGGGAGACCGTGATAGTGTATCATGATGAACTCCACCTAAAGCATGATGATAGTATACATGATAGTGTATAAGAAGGAAGGAATCACATCATGGTGCAATTATCAATAAATCTAGCTAATTTTCTAATTTCCATTTTGGGCACATGCATTATACTAAACAATGATTTATCTAAATTGGTCCAAATGACACCATATGAGATATGGCATGGGAAGTGTCCCGATATGTTTGTTATAAAGATTAGGAACAAAAGATTATACAAGAAAATAGTTTGTTGAAAAGATTTATCCACAAATCACATAAATGCTATTTTGTTGAACACTACTTTTATTCCAATCCAACAACAAAAAATTTTGTTGTCAGGTTGGTTGTATTTGTAAAGGGAATTTAGTTCTAAAAGAGTCAGTGGGAGATAATTCAAACTTGAAAATTTTGAGACCAATAAGAAAACATTGAACCTAAAGTGGTACAACAGGAACAAGGAGAATTACAAGTTGTTTTGGAATCTCAAGTTCCTTATGTAACACAAAACCTTGCAGATCTAGTAGAACACGCCTTGAGCTTGAAAGATTATGATATCTTATAACTCAGGAAGGTGGTGAGTTAGTCATAGATGATGAGCCAACAACCTATTGAGGGAGCAGAGTCTGAGAAATGTCTTGACTCAATGAGATCTAAGATGGATCCATGTACACCATCAAGGTGTGACCTTGGTGGATCCACCTGAAGGGATACAACCCATAGGGTGCAAGTGGGTCTTCAGAAAGAAGACCAACATGGATGGTAATGTACAAACCTATAAGGGATATTTGTTGCAAAGAGTTTCAAACAAGTTCAAGGTGTTGAACATGATGAAATCTTTTCACAAGTTTCCATGGTTAAATGCATCAGGATCATGCTTGTCGTTGCAACTTAATATGACTATGAAATTTTGCAAAAGAATGTTAAAATTGAATTCCTCTTAATGAATTTTTTAGAGTATGTGTGTGTTACACAACCTAAAAGGTTTTATAAATCCAATTATAGAAAATAAAGTCTATAAGCTACAAAGGTCAATCTATAGAATGAAGCAACTATCTTAGAGATCAAATCTTTGATTTGATGAGATAGTCAAAGATTTTGACTTTAGTCAAAATGAATATGAAATCTCTAATTACAAGATTTTTTATGATGAGGAACCCTTCTCGAGCAAGGCCACTATTGAACCTGACCAAGCCAAGGGTAAACACTAGAACTCATTGTGTACTTTGGGGGCATTGCAACACGCTTAGTAATGTGGGGCCTTATTGCACCCGAGGGATAAAAATAGAGTTGAACATGGGTCCCTTCATTGGGGATTGTCGAGCTGCACCGTTGGGCTACTCCCTCACCCCTATGATTACAAGAATTTAGTGGGAGCATATTTATATTCCACATAATGATGGGGAATAACATCCTTATTCTACAAATATTAAAACCTTTAAAGGAGAGTACTTTTATATGAATAGTTTAGGCAAAGCATCCTATGTGATAGGAATCAATATCTATAGAGATAGATCTAGAAAGCTTCTTGTCCTAAGTGACAATACATGACTCAATGAGAGAAAATTTGTGCAATTAATCTCTCAAGAGTCCAGTGTTCCAGTGCTTGTGAAGGATGGGAAAAACATGAGTCATATGACATATGCATTCACAATTATATCTATCATGTATGCAATGTTATGTACTCATCCCAGAGTCTCATATTTATTGGACACGATGAGTAGATATTTTTCAGATCCCAATGAATGTCACTGGATTGCCATTTAGGACATCCTTAAGTTCTTGAGAAGCACTGAAAGGATCAGATCCTTAAGTTGGGACAATAAGGAAGAGTTGGGTATAAAGGGTTACATCAATGCAAGCTTCCAAAATGAAAAAGACAATTAACGATCGCAAATATAAAATTGTGTTTGACCTTAAAAAATAACTAAAATCTGGAAAAGTTCTGAATTTCTAATTCTACAATAGATGATGAGTACCTTGCTATCTTGAGAACATCAGAGGATACTGTATGGATCAATAAGTTCATGTAGATGAACTTGTGGGAGGTTCCAACCATTTTTGACATAATAGAAATACTATGTCAAAAATGTAGCTACTTTTTAGCCAAGGAATCTCACATAGCATACTACGACACTTCCATCTCATATGAGATGTGGTACAACAAAGAGATGTCTGAAACATGCAAAATACCAACTAGAAGCAAACATTGCTAACCCACTATAAAAGTTCTTGCACAGTAGAAACGTAATGGACATGTTGAAGATCACTTGGAATAAGATTAGTAAGTGATTAGCTCTAAGTGTAAAAGGGGGTCTGTTGGTATGTATTCCCATAGATCCAATCATATGATGATTACAATGGGGCATCATATACTTGATTTGACAATTATAAAGGTAATTTTGTCTATTATGTTTGTCTCAATCATGAGAGGATGACACAAAATGGTATATGTCTAAAGAATGATGTTACTCAATGACATATGTGTAGGGAAATATGGCATCAAATATGACAACAGAAACAAAAATTTAACTACCATATTCCCCTTTGAATTGTATATCACATCAACAACTATGTGATAGGAGGGTAGAAAGGTTTATACCTAGTCCTGGAGCAAGTCTAGTGACAACCCCTTGTTGTAGTGCTTCTTTCTCAAGTCACACCTTGACGATGTTGACAAAGGCCTCTTGGTTGATCACCACAGATGGTGTTTGACTTCATCCTCCTAGAGGGTGGGAACTGCCTCCTCACATCTGTAGTAGTCCCCACAGGCCACCATTCTAGATGAATGGACAAGAAGAAGTTATCCCTTCTAGTCAATGTGCTAGCATCGACTTGATATCCCAATTGTCTCTCCCTTGCTATTCCTCCCTTTGACAGGCGGAACTTTCTCATGTTCTCACATTACCACAACTTTTAGAAGACAATAATTGTCAGGGCTTATTGTTGTGTCTTTTGAAGGCATCTGTATCCATCAATTTATAGGAGGATTAGGGTCAGAACTTCTAGTCTGAGCGGGAGTTGAAGAAATGGAACTTCATGAATTTTATAAAACATGTGAATGTTGAATCGGTTGGTTCACTACTAAACCGATCGGTTCACATGTGAGTCAATCATTTCAACCCTTGAACTGATCATTTCAACATTGGCAATCACCACCATCATAGTGAGAGATGATTCTGACTACCATTCAATGGTTTCCATGTATCACTCTCAAGGTGGGTCTGTTTGATTCACTGTTCTCTAAATATCTATGTGTTTGGTTTAATATCTAATGAGATTTTGTCATCAACCAACACACACTCTAGTCTTATATGTTATTACTGTGTATCAAATTCCACAATAACAATCGACTAGGGACATATCAAGAATGTATATGCTCTTAACATCATTGAGTAGCATCATTCTTCAGACATTTGTTATGTAATATCATTATCTCATAACTGAATAAAATAGAATAAATGGAAGATTTCCTTTATTATTAATCAAATAGTTTACAAGATATGCCATTGCAATCATCATTAGTTTGGGTCTTTGGGAATACATACCAACAGACTCCCACTTGTACTTAGAGACAATCACCCATGAACCTAATTCCAAGTGATCTAACATGACCTTCATGCTTCTACTGTGAAAGTACTTTTGCTAAAGGGTTAGCCATATTTCTCTCAACTGGTACTCTACAAGTCTTCACTTCTCCTTGATGTACAATTTCTCATATGAAATGTAACCACCTTCGTATGTTCTATATAACATTGCGTACATGATAGATCCAATTGCAGATGCAGATGGAGTCCTACTCATGTGTTCATTTCTTCATAAGAATTGGGACATTGTGATCTAAAGATAGTAACACCATGAAACATGGGTAGGTTTCCTCTCTTTGGGTTCTCCATGTTGAACCTGTTCAACTCTTTGTCAATATATGTACTCTGACTTAGTCCAAGAAGCCTTCTAGATCTATCTCTATAGATCTTAATTCATAAGATGTAGGATGCTTCACTAAGTCCTTCATAGAGAATGTATTTCCTATCCAAGTCTTTACCATATATAAAGTAGGGATTTCATTCCCCATCAATAGTATTTTATCCACATACAATATGAGGAATATAATCATGCTCACACTAACCTTCTTGTAAACACATGGTTCATCTTCTTTTGTACTATAACTAACTCTTTGATTGTTTCATCAAATCAAAGATTTTAGATCCGAGATGCTTTCTTGAATATATAGATTGACATTTGTAGCTCACAAACTTTATTGGCATCCTTTGGATTTATAAAACCTCAGGTTGTGTCATGTTTACATCCTCAAGAAGATTCCCAATGAGGAATGTGATTTAACCTCCATCACTAAGTTGTAATGGCAAGCGTGATTCTGATGGACTTAACTGTGGCAACTGGAGAAAAGGTTTCATCATAGTCAACACTGTGAACTTGTCTGAAACCTTTTGCAACCAATAAACCTTTATAACTTTGTACATTACCATCCATGCTAGTCTTCTTCTTAGAGACCCACTTGCACTCTAAGGGTTTTACCCCTTCAGGTGAATCCACCAAGGTCCGTACCTTGTTGGTGTACATGGATTCCATCTCAGATCTCATGGCCTCAAGCCATTTCTCAGACTCTGGTCTCTTAACAACTTCTAGGTAGGTAGTTGGCTCATCACGAATGTCTGACTCATCGCCATCTTGAGTCAGAAGATAACCAAATCTATCTGGATCAAGGTGTGTCCTACTAGATCTATGAGGTTCATGTGTTACATGAGGAATTTGAGATTCCACAATGATTTGTGACTCTCTATGTGTCTCTTGTACCTCTATAGGTTCAATGCTTTCTTGTTGGTCTTGAACCTCTTTGAGTTCTACTTTCCTCCCATTGTTTCCTTTAGAAATGAATTCCTTTTCTAGGAATACAACATTGCTAGCAATAAACACTTTGTTTTTAGATGAAGTACAAAATTAGTATCCTTTAGTTTCCCCGGGATATCCAAAAAATAACATTTATCTGATTTGGTTCCGATCTTTTCGGAAAGTTTCTTTCTCACATAAGATTCACAACCCCAAATTTTCATAAAAGACACATTGGGATGCTTTCCATACCATATCTCATATGGTGTCTTTTGAACCTATTTAGATTGTACACGGTTTAGTGTAACTGGTGTATTTTATAGAGAATAACCCCAAAAGGTAGTCAGATAATCAGCTAAAGTCATCATTGATCGTACCATATCTAATAATGTATGGTTCCTTCTTTCTAATACACCAATATGTTATGGAAATCCAGGTGGAGTCCAGTGTGATACAATACCACGGTCTCACAAAAGGTCATCAAACTCTTGGCTTAAGTATTCTCCACTTCGATAAGAATGAAGTTCCTTAATACTTTTACTAGTTGGTTATGTACTTCATTAATGAAATACTTGGAACTTTTTAAGAGTTTCTAACTTGTGTTTCATCAAGTAAAGATAACCATACCTATTGAAGTCATTAGTGAAGGTAATGAAGTACTGAAAACCACCTCTAGCATTTTTTGTAAAAGGGTCACATACGTCAGTATGTATAAGTCTTAATAGATATATAGCCCTCTCACTATTATCAGTGAAGGGATTCTTGGTCATATTGCCCAACAAACAAGACACACATGTCTCTATTGATTTGAAATCGAAAGAGTATAGAGAACCATCTTTATGGAGTCTAGATATGTGACTCTCATTGATGTGCCCTAGACGAAAATGCCAAAGATATGTTTTGTTTGAGTTATTGAGTTTTAATTTTGTGGTATTTACGTTTTAAACATGTATCTTTAGATCTAGAAAATAAAGTCCATAAGATATTGGGGCACTGCCATAAAATATATTCTCTTTTAAAATAGAACATTGACCACTCTTTATATGAAATTAATAACCATCCATGTCCATACAAAAATAATGTTTTGATTTATGGAAGGTACAAAATAGCAGTTCTTTAAATCTATTACAAGCCTTGTGGGAAGAGATAAATTAAAGGTTCCAACTGTAGTGGAAGCAATTCTTGCTCCATTTGCAATGCACATTTTAACCTCACCCTTTTGTAAAGGCTTACTTCTTTTCAGATCCTGCATATTCGAGAATCTGTGAGATCCTATCTAGTACCCAAGATGAAGAAGTATACAAATTTTTCTCAATAATGTATATACCTGAAGTGGACATCTCTATCCCCAACTTCATCTTCTTAAATCCCTTCAAGTATAAAGGACATACTCATCTTGTACTTTTCTTTCTCCTTATCTTGAGTGTTGAAGACTTGGGCTTCAACTTATCCTCATAAATCTTCTTGGAATTTCTTTCATCCGTAGACTCCACTTTGTTTATCACCATCACAGATTTGACCTTCTTCATTTGAGCTTCGGTATTTATCAACAATCAAGTGTAACATACTAAAATTTGGGTAGTACACTCATCTTGGAGATATAGTTATACTTCCCATAACTTGAACCCATTTTACAAATTGGTCCTTCAATTCAAGTCCTATTAAGATATTTGATTCACAGTCTTGATACATAGTATTCCCAATCTAAATTCCATGGTACAAATGTATCTATTATCCTCACCTGAGAAATGTTTGCAAATTAATCCCTCATTGGTATAGCAATTCTCATATTTAAAATCATCCAGTCCAATTTGCTATTTTATACTTGACTACTTTGATTAGATCTTGAACCCACTTAGCCTTCTCAATTTGACTACTATTGAAATTTGAATCAGTGGAAAAATATTAGCAATATTAAGAGAAATTGTGATTTAGATTGATTTAGTTAATTCATGTTTAGTAATAATGGTGCTAGTGTTTCCTAAGTTTAGTCCTAGGAAAATTGGACTCATGGATAACTCTAATGGAAATCGACCCATCCATTTACGACTCATTCAAGCTATTAATAAATATTCCTTATTATGAGGAAATTGAATAGATATAGGAGGGAGAGCCGCGTCTCTCCACTGTAATGCCTCATCAGTGGTTACACAAAATTAATAGGTCTCATAACCCTTCCCTCTACCCCTTGAATGAAGGAATGACGCAGCTGCCATTACCTCCTTTCCACATGGATGAACCTCTCCAAATTATCCTCAACCCTAACCTAACACCTCCTCCTTCATCATATGCCTTCATCAGAGAAATGAACACCACTAGTAACCATGAAACACCTAGCTGCCTCAGGCTATAAAACTGATTTGGGGCCCTCTCCTCTTCATCCCCACGACCCACCTTTCATATAACTCTTTGATCTTAGAAAAACTAGCGAGAACCAACAAATCCATCATCATCCCTATGTATGAGGCTGAAACAAGGACGACTATCTCTCAGTATCTTCCAAATCTCCTCCATCGATGACCAAACCTCCTCGCATACACCATCACCATCCATTCATGCTGCCGCATAACCCATGTTGCAACTCTATAGATGATGGTGCTATCAACACTGCCACGACAAACTCTTGTTCGAGAAAGAGTGCAAACTACAAAGAAGTAGTAAAACAATGAAAGATTATACCAGACAGAAGGCATGGAGGCATGCAAGATGCACTATCCTTAAGAGTATTTCTATGGTTCTTGATGGAGAGTGTCAGTGTAGTAGATGACTACGATGGCTACTCTCCCATGATCCAACAATGTTTGTCGATGTGAAGCATGCACACACAACCAAACACGAGTAAGTGAATGGAATACATCATTTTTCCAGTGAGTAGGAAAGCGACAGAGAGAAAGAAGGAAACCAGAGCATTTTCACTACTATTTAGACAGATGGCAAGGATGTTGTTAAATAACAAGATAAAAGCCTCATTAATAGATGCCTGTAGTTGTACACTGGTGAAAGGATGTGTTGCAGTTTGTAATCACCCAAACGAACAAGTGCAACTAGACCAGAAGAGCCACAAAATGATTCTGTGAATCAAGGAGCAAAACCAACCCGGGGCTACACCCACACAAGGAGGCTCTGAAGGCCAGATTTGCACCCCCCCTACACATGGGATGTGACATGCACCGACGCACTCAGTTAAAGGGTTTCCAAATCAGCCCGACCCAAATCCAGTTGGGCTGCCCCACCATGCGTGTGCAAAGCCCTTATCCATTTGTTTTCCTCAATTATCCTATGGGCAAGAACCCATATATAAGGAGGAGGGAAGTATCAGAATCCCCCAATATGGGACTAAAACATTTCATTTTCTTTTGAAATACAGAAAAACACAACAATCCCCCACTATTTCAAAAACAAAATATTAAATCTTCAAATAATAGCTCACTAGAATAACTTAAACAGATGACATGCATAAACTTTAGTAGAACTAAGTTCTTTGAACCAAAACATAGAGTAGATGTATGTGATCCATAGAGAATTGGTAGAACTATGTTCTTGAACCAATTTCCCTTTTATCTGATCAGAGGTTCATTACTTACATGACATTCATAAAATCAATTACTATTCTTATGGATTGGTGTGTTAAGGCCATGCGCCTACTAGGAAAATTCACCCCACTCCACACTCAGATAGTTGGACTTTCATAAAGTATATATTGTAGTTATATACACCACCACAAATGTCTATGAAATCCATTAAGAAAATGAATTCAAATTAATCACTGCAAATTTTTGTTTACATTATAAGAATGAGATACAAAATATCACAATACATTGAGTCATCCAATGACTTAGTTTTTCCCATTGAACCTCCTTCTCGGGATCACCGTTCATGAAGTTGGGTATCCATCACTTTGACTTCTGATATAGCATAATCCCATTCTCCTTGATGTTTACTCACCAGTCTTTGATTAATTGGCTTCATCAGAGGATCAACCAAGTTTAATTCTAACTTTACATAGTCCATCAAGATAATGCTATCATTGATAAGTTGCCTCACAATATTATGATGTAGACGAATATGTCTACTCTTCCCATTATAATCTTTGTTTATAGATCTTGCTATCGAATCTTGATTATCACAGTGAATAAACGGTGGTGGAGAAGGTTTCTCGCAAATGGGAAGATCCATTAGAGCATGTCTAAGCTACTCAGCTTCAGTTCCAGCCTTTTCTAAGGAAATAAACTCAGATTCCATAGTAGAATGAGCTATACATGTTTGCTTGGTGGATTTCCAAGACACAAGGTGAATATGTAGCCACTTGTAGATTTCAATTCATCTGAATCAGAAATCCAATTGACATCACAGAATCCTTCTAGCACAGTTGGAGATTCACAAAAAATCAATCCATGATTAATTGTACCTTTTAGGTATCTTAAGACTCTATGTAGAGCATCCCAATGATCCTTGTTAGGATATTGGGTATATCTACTTGATCTCCCCACTGCATATGCTAGATCTGGATGAGTACAATTCATTAAGTACATCAAGCTTCCAATTACCTATGAATATTTGACTTGTTGAACACTAACACCTCTATTTTTCTTAAGATTGCAATTAGAATTTTAAGGTGTTCTAACTGGCTTACAATCAAACATTGAAAATCTTTTGAGAATTTTCTCAACATAATGTTCTTGAGAGAGCATGATGCAATCATCACTTTTAATAAGTTTAATTCCCAAAATTACATCTGCTTCTCCCATATCTTACATATCGAAATTAGAAGCCAAAAATCTTTTTGTACTAATTATTCAATCAATATTAGTGACAAATGTAAGCATTTCATCCATATAAAGACATATACTTACACAAAATTGGTTGTCAACTTTTGAATATATACATTTGTCTCCTTCATTTATATGAAAACTATACGATACAATGACTTTATCAAATTTCTCATGCCATTGTTTAGGTGCTTGTTTCAAGCCATACAGAGATTTGATTAGTCTGCATACCATATGTTCCTTTACAGGAACAACATAACCTTCTGGTTGATCCATATAAATTTCTTCATCTAAATCTCCATTCAAGAAAGTAGTTTTAACATCCATTTGATGTATAATTAATTTCTTAATAGATGTCAAAGTAATTATATCCTGATTGAAGAGATTCTAGTTACAAGATCAAAAGTATCAAAATAATCAATATCCTTTTGTTGTTTGAATACCTTTGAACTAATCGAGCTTTATATTTATCTATAGTACCATCAATTTTTTTATTTTCTTTAAGTATCCATTTACATCCAGTTGGTTTGACACCTGGTGGAAGATCCACTAATTCCCATGTGTGATTAGATAATATAGATTCAATCTCACTATTAAATGATTCCTTCCATTTTAAGATTGAGGATCATTTTCTACAATGAAGGAATAGAAGTCATCACCGAGATTCTTTTCCTTCCTCATTCTAGTATATCTTCTAGGTTCAAAAACATCATTAGTATTGGATGTATTGGGTATGTTCTCTAAAATTTCATTTGAAGGATCAAACACTTTTCCATAGGGGTTTTTATAGGAAAGATATGCTCAAAAAATTCAGCATGTTTAGATTCAACTATAGTATTAGGTTCTACAACACTGTTTCTTACCAACAATATATATGTTGCATTATTTTGAGCAAAACCTATAAAAACACCATCTAGAGTTCTAGATCCTAATTTTCATTTATTAGGTTTAGTTAATAAGAGTTTAGCTAAACACCCCCATGCTTTGAGATATTTCAAATTAGGAGAATATCCTTTCCATAATTCATATGGTGTCTTATTCATCTTCCTACTAGGAATATGATTTTAAATACAATAAGATGATAAAATTGCTTTCCCCCACAAGTTGTTGGATGTTCCTGAATTAATTAAAATAGAGTTCATCATTTCCTTTAGAGTTCTATTTTATGTGTAGCAATTCGTTTTGATTGAGGCGAATACGGAGGAGTGTATTCATGTATGATACCATGGGCTATGCAAAAATCATTAAAAGGAGAACAATCATATTCACCACCCCTATCCGAGAAAAAATGCTTTATTTTCTTATCAAGTTGATTTTCTAACTCTATTTTATATTTAACAAACATCTCAAAGGCTTCGTCCTTTGAATGTAATAAATATAATTTTGTATTTCATGAGAAATTATTTACAAAGATAATATAGAACCATTTTCTACCTCTAGACAAATTTCCTTTTAAATCTCCAAGATCTGTGTGTACTAAATCTAGTAATTCAAAATTTCTATGTGAAATTTGAGGACATGGTTTCTTTTTAGATTTAGTTTCAACACATACTTGACATTTATTATTTAAATCAACAACACCATCTATATCTTTTAGCAAACCTAAATATTTCATGCGTTGTACATATTTAAAAATAATATGTAAAAGTATATTGTGGCACATATCAAATGATTCAACGATATAAGTAGAAGAGGAAATTTCATTAACAGCAGAGTTTGGTACATTCAAAAGAAAGAGACTATTTGAACAGTACCCCATATCAAGGTAGTTCCCAGACTTAGACAGAATGAGCTTGTTTGATTTAAAGGACACCTTGACCCCAAACTTAACAAGTTGAGATACATAAATAAAATTAACCCTAATGTCTAGAACATACAACACATCTTTGATCAACAAAATTTTCCCAGAAGTCATCTTGATCATGACATTTCCCTTTCTGGTCACAGAAGAAGCACTGAAGTTTCCTATGACAACCCGATGCTCATCTTGTCCTACTTCTGAGTAGGTCACGAAGGCATCTATATTGCCACTAATGTGGTGACTAGCCCCAGTGTCGATGATCCAATCATGTAATTGGAATGATCCCATGCTGACTAGGCTGATGAATGACACAAACACGTCGTCAGTGACAAGGTTGGTTGTTGTTTCCTTAGAATCCTGAACTGCTTGCTTCTTCATATGCCTGCATTTAGGAGAAGTATGAACATGTTTGCCATAAATACAGAAAAAAAAATCTTTTTATTAATGTCTTTGTTGCCTTTATTTTTATTTTCTTTCCCTTTCTTATTTTTCCAGTTATTTTTAGAATAATTAGAAGAATTATTTTTGACTTCATTGTTACAAAGTTTGTAGTACATGATAACTCTTTATTTAAATCAGATTTTTCTCTAGTACAATTTTGATCTTCTACTTAGATGTGTATTATTACATCATCCAGTGAGAGTCATTCTTTTATGCTTTAAGTTGTTCTTGTAATGTTTCTAAGAACCAACCAGATTTTCAATTAACAACCCCACAATGAAAGACTCAGGAAGATCAAATTTTTTTATTTTTCAAGTCATCTAGTAAGATCTGAAAATCATGAATTTGTGTAGTTATTTCTTTATCTTTAGTCATATGAAAATTTAGAAAATTTGCAACAGTAAATTTCTGGGTAGAAGCCTCTTCCAGAATGTATTTCTAATTTAGGATTTCCTAAATTTTAGATGCAATCTTAATTGAAAAGTATGTGTCAAATAGTTGGTCAGATAATATACTAAGAGTAACATGTTGATAGATACGATTTGCTTTTCTGAATCAGCAAAATCATTTCTAGGTTTGGGTTTAGATAAAGCAAATGATATATTAGAAACTTTCAAAGCAGTAAGCTTTTTTTCTTGCCAATGCCTATAATGTTGTCCATTAAACTGTTCAATTTTCATAACATCATGCAACGGTGTTTGAGAAATAGTAGAAACAGTGACAATTTGAATGTTATTATTTGACGACATCACATGTGTAGAGGGGGTTTCAAAACCTTCTATTTTAGTATCCATCAGAATAGATGTTGAAAGATAGATATCCAACTCCTGTTCCCGTGAGTGGTCGTCGTCGTCTCTGGGCGATTAGGGCTATGAACAGTGAACAACCCCCTACCCTAGGGTCTCTCTCTCTTGTAGGTACAAGGAAGGCTTGATCCCTTTTGGTCTGTGATTCACGATGGAAAAGAAACTGGCAGAGCGGTATGCAAGAATGTGATTAACAGAGGAGGAAGAAGCACCGATCGAATTACATGAGGATGATGATGAAGAGGAAAATGCTCATGTTGAATTGGCCCTGGTCGATAGGATGCTCACAGACAGGGCATACAACTTCTGGACAATGCAGAAAACCTTAACCCAGATGTGGGGATTGAAGGAGAAGGTTTTGTTCAAGAAACTGGAGGGCGATATCTTTGTGATCCAATTTTTCAATTCGAAGGACAAGCGCCGGGTGGTTGAGGGTGCACCATGGAACTTCGACAACTGATTGCTGCTTCTGAAGGAGATAACAAAGGATGAACAACCAAGAAACACCGCACACACAAAGAGTTCATTATGGATTAGACTCTACGGGCTGCCGTTAGGTTACCGTGGTGAGAAAGCTATTAAAGCGATAGCGGAGAGAGTGGGAGAAATTCTAACCCTAGACATAGACGAACTGAGGTGGGAGGCATCCACATGAGCTCGTGCTCTGATTGACATCAAAAAACCGATCATGAGATCACTGAGGTTACGCACGCAGACTGGGAGATCGCTGTGATGGAGATCAAGTACGAACGACTCTCAATGTTGTGTCACAGGTGTGGCATCCTTGGGCATATTGACAAAGATTGCCCATCCGCCGATGAGGAGGAGGGCGAGCCAGGGCAATGGGGATCATGGCTTAAGGCGTCGCCGAGAAATCCACAACGGTCTGTGCATGAGGAACTCTTCAGTGTCGGGACGGTAAAGAAGGCGTTGATCTTCAATCGTCAACCACCTCGTACACGAGGTGAAGGGAGCCACGGCGGTGGCAGGGAGGGATCACCAGGGAGGTGGGACTCTTAGCTAAAGGAGGATAGCCCTATAAAGGGAGGGGGATGGGAAGACAAAGAGAAGATTGTATCCAAACCATGGGGGCCAAAGCGGGGAAGTACGGAAAATCAAGGGACCGGGGATGAGGGGTGTGTGCATGGAGGGGAAGGAAGCAATAACACGGGAGGGAGGCCGGAGGGGTAAGAAGAGTGTTACCAGGGGGAAGGGGATCGGGAAAGGGAAACCTTGGGACAGGGGGATACTGAGATTAGGGTGGGGGAGCGACGGAGCTACTCCTTGGATGAAATTTTTAAGCTGTTGTGACGTCCCTGGATTTTGGCTTCTCCAAACCCTATTGGGAATGAGATGTCAGAATCTGAAAACATCATCCAAGCATATCAGAAAGAGATGTGGAAGCATAATACACATACATGAACATACAACCATAACATTTCTCAACATTCAACATGTATATTAATACAACAAGAATTATTACACAATGATTTACAATTACATATTGAATGAAGATTCTACAGTCTAAGAACATGTATGCTAAACTAGGATCTACACAATAGGTATAACTTGTGCAACTTGCTCACTTCCTATTCTTTTATCCCATGCTATCTCTGAACCTAAAACATACGTGAAACAACAAATCAACACACAAGGTGTTGTGTACATGGGCAGAAAGATACATATATTTATGGCTTTCATAATTTGAAAAGATTTGCAAAAAGAAAGAAGGAAGATCATGAAAAACATTTCTTAATTAGGTGAAATACAACAATTTTACTCATTTTTCTAGATGAATTGCATTATCAAGGTGGACTAGTACCAAAACATAAATATTGGGCCCATCCCCGTGTACCAAGTACTCTAGGGAAACTCCCCGTAGACCGTGTGCTCTAGGGATGTGTACTAGCCAACATTAATCCATTCCCTCATAAGGGGGATAATGAACACCTTAAATAACTACAAAGCATCTACTTATCATTTATGTTTACAAGTGATAAAACATTGAGTACTATATAGTGCTACTATATCCAATATTTGCAAATAGAAGAGAGCATACATACATATCATGATTGAAAGCAAGAAAACCATAGTCATATACTTAAATAAAACCCACATACCTGAGTTTAGAGATTTCTAACTTATCCTTGATCATCTAGAAGTCTGGTCATCACCTGATTAAGACAAGACCACATACTATCATCAGATTCTCATCATCTTAACCCTAGTCATGTTCATTAGGGTTTATATTATCTCATTAGGATATTCTAACATTTACTTGCATTATTGTCTTATATTTATCTTCCTGATGTCATTTTCCAGATTATGATTCATTGTCTGAATATTAGGTCCCATATCCTTTTTGGTGCACATATTAACCCTAGTTTATATACATTATTCAAGTTAGGGTTACAACCCATGTATCAAGGTTCATCTTCTTACAACATGAATTTCGTGTATAAAACTAGTCTCATATTTACATATTATCTTTCAGTTATAGATATGAGAATGTTCTATGAATTGCATCATTTATTGAGCATGTATGCATTAATTGCATTATCTTTAGTGTTATTAGCCCTAATTAGCCATATTAATCAAATTACATGATTTCGTTCATCAACATCATACTTATTGACATCATATAGATTCTAAAGATGATTATAGACTTACTGACATTTTATCATGATTTTAGGCCATTGTTTGATATTTATTACTCATGAAACAAGCATAATACACTTTACATGATATCATTTATATTAAAGCATTAAAAGGCTGATATTATGCTTCTATATTGTTCTACTCATTTTTCTGAGAATTTCGGTACCTTATATGTATTTTTTTGATGCTCGAGCTAATTACTAGGAATTATGCAAGATCTGAGAATTACTGTAAATAATTACCTTGAATGGCCAATAGGCGGGTGCCACGTGTCCACCTTTGGGTGTGCGAGTCTTTTATTGGGCCATATGGTTCTCGTCCAGGGGCTGAACCCGGCCCACCTTTTCCCCCTTTCCCAGATCGTGAAGCCTCTGTTTCCTCTGTGAAACAGAGTCCACCTCAAGCCACCGCCATCCGTGAGATCTAGGGATCTCGACGCTGCCGCTTGGTCCAGCTCCAGAAATGGCTTGTAGGTGTCAAAGAGGATCCGGCGGGCTCCCGAGACTCTGGGTGGAGGTGCTCCATTGGAACTTACGGCCAGGGCTTCACGGCATGGGGTACTTAGAGCCTAGAGTTGCTGAACTCACCGGCGTCGCCGCCCATGGCCGCCGTAGGTGGAGGGTCTTATCTGCAATTCAGGTGACCACCTACTTGGAGCCACAACAGAGAGCTCAGAGACAAGGAAAGGATGAGTCTTGGGGATGGAGATGATGGCCTTCTCTGAAGCTTGGCTCCTCCTCCAGTGGCCCCTACTTCAACGCTGATGATGGTCCAGGGTAGTAGCAGAGCATAGCAGCAGGAAGGGGGCATCGGCGCTGGAGGCGTCCCCTTTGCTACTCCATAAAGCATAGCCGCCTGATGTTCTCAACAACTCGTGGGAGGCATTTGGCCATGGCGGGGTGTTCTGGGTTCTTCTCCCAACCCCAGCTCATCCTACCGCCATAAGGAGATCGGCCAAAACACACTTGGTCCTTCTTCTAGCATCACAAAAAAAAATTGTCGTCCTGAGTTTAGGGAAACTCCCTAACCCACTATCAGTCGTCTCCAGTGGCTCTCACTGCAAGCATCCTGGAGAGAGAAGGGAATGGTTGGGTTATGTATCTCGTCGAATTCTTAGCTATCGGAAACATATGAGAGGTTGTTGGGTAGTTCTGGTCTTGCGGATCTAGTGGAGTGATTCCAAGCTCTAGAAAATATCTCCATGAAATCATTGTATATCAGTTCTCTGATGTCATCACCTTCTCCCTATTTCTTGGATCTGAAAAACTTGCTAGACCAGTGTGGGGTGTATTATGGACTAGGTGATTGAGGTTGGGTGGATCGGCATGATGTTCTGTTGCTCTTTCCGAATTTGTCGGAGGTTGTAGACGTTACTTAGCCGTCTGATCCTCCCTACTGGTGGATGAGATCAGGCCACCTCGATAGGCTGTGGGAGTGCCTAAGCAAAGGGAGTAGACTAACATGACATCAAAATCTCACAGATACTAAATCATATAACTAACAGACTAAGGTTCCACCACATATATTTCATTAATGTCCTCAACTTCAAATGCATACATCTTTCTATAGAAATCTCCAAACGTTCTCAAATTTTAAACATAGACTTATAACATCATAGTGTAGCTTTGAACAAAGTTTGAGTCACTAAATCCATTACTTGGCCATGCAAATAAGTTCCCTAACAACCTTATAGATGGGTGCCCAAAATCTGAATTCAACTCAATGAATAATAAGATATTGGTTCAATGGAGTCCAACAATATGAGTTATGATGTTGCATACCCGAAGGCTTATCAATTTACCACTCAAGATCATCGTGACTACTAAATAGGAATCTTGGCCTCAAGATACCCAAATCATTTAACCAAACTCATTCATCATATTTGGACAAATTAATGTTGTAATCATCAATTGGGTATCTAGTTCGCTTTTTTGAGTGAGAAGAGTCATTAATTGGATAACCAATTCCTCTATTTGGTATCAATCCTCTAAATGACACACATGGTCTTAAAATACTATATTGGTTATCAAAACCCTAAAACCTAGGTTATCACATTCACCCCATCTTATATGAAATTTCGTCCTCGAAATTCAACTAGTCTCATTCTTAAGCTGATATCAAGGAATTTTATGCCTCTAGGCCACCACTTCAATGTGTTAAGAGTGTCATTACTCTAGATTCATCCTAAGTTGTCTTCTTATGATATTTAAGCATGTAGGGTGTGCCCACCCCATTTTATATAGGTTGAAGCATCATTTTTTTTTAATTGTAGCATCACTTAGTGTCTTAGTCATCACATGACATTATTACATTTTAGGATTTACATCCTAATAGTCACTTAAGGATAAGGATTTTATTCATACATATGAATTTAAGATGGTATGATTCAAGGTTCAATCTTTCACTCCACTAATGCATGTAAGGCGATATCAAGCATCATTTACTAGAATGTTGGCACTTAACATCACTAGTCTAGGTTTATGATCAACATCATATCATAATTTCATCATGTGAGAGGGTCTTAGTTAACATGCTTGAATATTACGTTTCCACCTCATGGTGTAGTTAATTCTCAACTATAAGCTTGGATTTAGAAGGATTAAGGTTAAGCACTATATTGTCATGCATATATATCATCCAAAGGGACCTTTGTGTCAAGATCATGCTTTCATAACTTATATCTTTCATGTATGACAGAAGGGGAACGAGAATATACTAGGCCGATCTTATCATGATTTCAAACTTGGATATTACATGTATGATATAGGAAAGGAAATAGAAATTATTAGGCCACGCTTACATGAGTGACTCCTCATATATAAATCATCCATATAGCTCAAGTGAGGTTTCTAGTATCATATATTAAGAAAGAGAAGTGGAAGGAACAGCATTTATGAGTATCTTATGCACTAGGCATTTTACACTCGGAACCAGAGTTTATATATCACCTCACTTGCAGCTAATGATGAGATTCATAGAAATATGTCACCCAAGCTAGGACCTAACTCAATCATAAGGATTGACTCTCTCATTATGAGTCTTCTACCCATAATTTATTTTACCCAACTCTCACATCTAGAATTTAGATCAAATATATGAATCATACATAAGGACTCAACTCATCTACTCAGGAGTAACCCAATTTAGGGCACATCATTTCACATATATCTCATAAATTTCATATATTGTAGGGTAGGTCTTATGACCCTCTCCTTGTGGTCTCACTCTCTCTGGAGTTCACCACATATCTTTTCCTAACACTGAGCTTCTCCTTTGTAAAAGAGCTTGAGGCTCATGCATATTCAACTTTATCTTAAGCTTAGATCATCTTATGTAAGAAATGGAAATATATTTTCATCATCGAGACTTAACTTAGAATCTTCAAAATTAGATTCAACTCGTATACAACTTAGATCCATAGAAAACAACTTATGTCATTAGAGGTAGAACTTATATAAGATCATCCATGCTTATACTAACTATCATTCTATCATCTACTCTATTTATCACATATCTTGATAAGGCTCTAGACATCTAATCTAGATCGACTCTCTCTTCTAGACTGATGTCACTCCCTTTCACTTGGGTTGCATGAACACTAACTACTCTCTAATGTGAGGGACACATTTTCATATTTACATATATATAATAAAATATTATATAGTTTTTCCCGAGAAAGCAAGCGTCACAGAAAACTGTCGAGGCTCGAGCCGATTGGAAAACAAAGCCAAATAAGCAAAATCGAGTGTCCCACACACAGTAGATAGTCTAGTGTCATGTAACCTAGTGAAATGGTGAGAATGAGATGTAGACTAGTGTAGCAACCCAATACATATGAGCTCTATATGGAAAGGGTTTCTCAAACTTGTCTAAACCTAGTTCTCGAACATCTAGGTTCTAACTTAGAGGCTAAGTCAAACCTTATTCCTATAGAACAACTTACTAAGTTTCTAGGGTTTAATGTGAAAGGTGAGATTTAGTTTTTATATTTTATGGTGAGAAATTGTTAGGTGTAACTATTGTTCATGCTCTGATACCAACTGTGACGTCCCTGGATTTTGACTTCTCCAAACCCTATTGGGAATAAGATGTCAGAATCCGAAAACATCATCCAATCATATCAGAAAGCGATGCGGAAGCATAATACACATACATGAACATACAACCATAACATTTCTCAACAATCAACATGTATATAAATACAACAAGAATTATTACACAATGATTTACAATTACATATTGAATGAAGATTCTACAGTCTAAGAACATGTATGCTAAACTAGGATCTACACAATAGGTACAACCTGTGCAACTTTCTCACATCCTGTTCTTTTATCCCATGCTATCTCTGAACCTAAAACATACGTGAAACAACAAATCAACACACAAGGTGTTGTGTACATGGGCAGAAAGATACATATATTTATGGCTTTCATAATTTGAAAAGATTTGCAAAAAGAAAGAAGGAAGATCATGAAAAACATTTCTTAATTAGGCGAAATACAACAATTTTACTCATTTTTCTAGATAAATTGCATTATCAAGGTGGACTAGTACCAAAACATAAATATTGGGCCCATCCCCGTGTACCAAGTATTCTAGGGAAACTCCCTGTACACCGTGTGCTCTAGGGAGGTGTACTAGCCAACATTAATCCATTCCCTCGTAAGGGGGATAATGAACACCTTAAATAACTACAAAGCATCTACTTATCATTTATGTTTACAAGTGATAAAACATCGAGTACTATATAGTGCTACTACATCCAATATGTGAAAATAGAAGAGAGCATACATACATATCATGATTGAAAGCAAGAAAACCATAGTCATATACTTAAATAAAACCCACGTACCTGAGTTCAGAGATTTCTAACTTATCCTTGATCATCTAGAAGTCTGGTCATCACCTGATTAAGACAAGACCACATACTATCATCAGATTCTCATCATCTTAACCCTAGTCGTTTTCATTAGGGTTTATATTATCTCATTAGGATATTCTAACGTTTACTTGCATTATTGTCTAATATTTATATTACTGATGTCATTTTCCAGATTATGATTCATTGTCTGAATATTAGGTCCCATATCCTTTTTGGTGCACATATTAACCCTAGTTTATATACATTATTCAAGTTAGGGTTACAACCCATGTATCAAGGTTCATCTTCTTACAACATGAATTTCGTGTATAAAATTGGTCTCATATTTACATATTATCTTTCAGTTACAGATATGAGAATGTTCTGTGAATTTCATCATTTATTGAGCATGTATGCATTAATTGCATTATCTTTAGTGTTATTAGCCCTAATTAGCCATATTAATCAAATTACATGATTTCATGCATCAACATCATACTTATTGACATCATATGGATTCTAAAGATGATTATAGACTTACTGACATTTTATCATGATTTTAGGCCATTGTTTGATATTTATTACTCATGAAACAAGCATAATACACTTTACATGATATCACTGATATTAAAGCATTAAAAGGCTGATATTATGCTTCTATATTTCTCTACTCATTTTTTTGAGAATTTTGGTACCTTATATGTATTTTTCTAATGCTCGCTAATTACTAGGAATTATGCAAGATCTGATAATTACTGTAAATAATTACCTTGAATGGCCAATAGGCAGGCGCCACGTGTCCACCTTTGGGTGTCCAAGTCTTTTATTAGGCGATCTGGTTCTCGGCCAGGGGCTAAACCCGGCCCGCCTTTTCCCCCTTTCCCAGATCGTGAAGCCTCTGTTTCCTCTGTGAAACGGAGTCCACCTCAAGTCACCGCCGTCCGTGAGATCTAGGGATCTCGACGATGTCGCTTGGTCCAGCTCCAGAAATGGCTTGCAGGTGTCGAAGAGGATCTGGCAGGCTCCCGAGACTCTGGGTGGAGGTGTACCATTGGAACTTACGGCCAGGACTTCACGGCGTGGGGTGCTTAGAGCCTAGAGCTGCTGAACTCACCGGCGTCGCCGCCCATGGCCTCCGCAGGTGGAGGGTCTTATCTACAATTCAGGTGACCACCTACTTGGAGCCGCAACAGAGAGCTCAGAGACAAGGAAAGGATGAGTCTTGGGGACGGAGATGGTGGCCTTCTCTGAAGCTTGGCTCCTCCTCCAGTGGCCCCTACTTCAGCGCTGATGATGGTCCAAGGTAGTAGCAGAGCATAGTAGCAGGAAGGTGGCATCGGCGCTGGAGGTGTCCCCTTTGTTACTCCATAAAGCATAGCCTCCTGATGTTCTCAACAACTCGTGGGAGGTATTTGGCCATGGCGGGGTGTTCTGCGTTCTTCTCCCAACCCCAGCTCATCCTGCCGCCATAAGGAGATCGGCCCAAACACACTTGGTCCTTCTTCTAGCATCACAAAAAAAAATTGTCGTCCTGAGTTTAGGGAAACTCCCTAACCCACTATCAGTCGTCTCCAGTGGCTCTCACTGCAAGCATCGTGGAGAGAGAAGGGAATGGTTGGGTTATGTATCTCATTGAATTCTTAGCTATCGGCAACATATGAGAGGTTGTTGGGTAGTTCTGGTCTTGCGGATCTAGTGGAGTGATTCCAAGCTCTAGAAAATATCTCCATGAAATCATTATATATCAGTTCTCCGATGTCATCACCAGCTCCCTATTTCTCGGATCTGAAAAACTTGCTAGACCAGTGTGGGGTGTATTATGGACAAGGTGATTGAGGTTGGGTGGATCGGCATGATGTTCTGTTGCTCTTTCCGAATTTGTCAGAGGTTGAAGATGTTACTTAGCCGTCTGATCCTCCCTACTGGTGGATGAGATCAGGCCACCTCGATAGGGTGTGGGCGCACCTAAGCAAAGGGACTAGACCAGCGTGACATCAAAATCTCACAGATACTAAATCATATAACTAAAAGTTTAAGGTTCCACCACATATATTTCATTAATGTCCTCAACTTCAAATGCATAAATCTTTTTATAGAAATCTCCAAACGTTCTCAAATTTTAAACATAGACTTATAACATCATAGTGTAGCTTCGAACAAAGTTTGAGTCACTAAATCCATTACTTGGCCATGCAAATAAGTTCCCTAACAACCTTATAGATGGGTGCCCAAAATCTGAATTCAACTCAATGAATAATAAGATCTTGGTTCAATGGAGTCCAACAATATGAGTTATGATGTTGCATACCCGAAGGCTTATCAATTTACCACTCAAGATCATCGTGACTACTAAATAGGAATCTTGGCCTCAAGATACCCAAATCATTTAACCAAACTCATTCATCATATTTGGACAAATTAATGTTGTAATCATCAATTGGGTATCTAGTTCACTTTTTTGAGTGAGAAGAGTCATTAATTGGATAACCAATTCCTCTATTTGGTATCAATCCTCTAAATGACACACATGGTCTTAAAATACTATATTGGTTATCAAAACCCTAAAACCTAGGTTATCACAGCTGCGGGAGTCCTTAACGTTGTTGGAGAAACCACCAAGCATATACGTAGAGGAAGAGGCAGAGAGGGAAGATGAGCTAGGGACAAAGATGATACATACGACGGTTGCGGCAGGACAAAGAGAAGAACCGATCATCACTCGTGCAAAGGTACGGGAAGCAAATAGGGGGTGCAGTGAGAAGAAAGGAAGGAAGGAGACAACAAAAAAAATGTGTCCCATGGGTCTACAAGATGAGCAAAGGCACAAGACTGGGAATACCGGACAACGAGGTAAACTGGGAAATAGTGGCAGGAAAATGGGGACGAGACTTGGACAGCTGTGACATGGAGCTTGACGAACAGGATTATCAGGCTGAGTGGTACAAAAAGGCAAGACAGGTCGAGAGAGAAGGGGAAGCATCACAGAGGGCCGGGAATGGTCAAGTAGCGGAGGTTGGCGGTGACCAATTCTGCGAAGGACAATGTAAATCATAAATTGGAACTGTCAGGGAATGGGTGACCCTGACAAGGTGACTGCTCTCCGTGCTTGGTGCTGGAGGGAAAGCACAAACACAGTTTTTATTATGGAAACTATGGTGGTGGACATAAACTTGGAGGATGTTAAAAGGAGGTGTGGTTTCGTTAATGGGATTTGCCTTTCTAGCAATGGACGAACAGGGGGGATTGGGTTATGGTGGAAGGACGCCGAGGTGGAAATTCTAAGATATTCACTAAGGCACGTCAAATGTATGGTAAATGAGGGAAGAGATGGTAGATGGAAGGCTATTGGTATTTATGGTTGGGCTGATCAACCAAGTAAATACAAGACATGGGACCTCATGCACAGATTGAAAAGTGAGTCGGAGGTACCGATGTTGTTCTTCGGGGACTTTAATGAGATTGACTCAAATTTTGAAAAACTTGGAGGGCCACCAAAAGAAGAAATAGTCATGCAAGGTTTCAGAGATGCTATTGATGACTGCGAGCTTATTGATTTGGGCTACTTGGGCAGCATATATACGTGGTGCAGAGGTCTGCATGTGGAAACGCTGATACATGAAAGGCTGGATAGAGCTCTGGATGATCTAGAATGGAGGGAGAATTTCACTTTCTGCAAAGTTCTACATCTACCTATGTATGAGTCGGACCACACTCCTCCTCTTATTATCACAACGGACAAACGACAGGTAAAAAAGAAAAAGAAAAAGAATGATTATTTTGCTTTTGAACTAGCATGGGTTGTGGAGGAGGAATGCCAAGAGACTATTAAAAGAGCATGGAGTTATTGCCTTACAGATGACCTTGTTGGGAAATTGAACAGATGTGGGACAAATCTGAAGGAGTGGGCAAATAAAAAATCTAAAAATAGGAGGAAAATCAATGAGCTGGAAAAGGAGCTCATGGAGGTCCAAATTCAGCCCCCGATCATAGGACGCTAGAAAGGGAAAAATAGCTTGCAAATGAGCTCCAATACTGGCTGAGACAGAATGAATCTTACTGGTACACAAGAGCAAGAGCAAATGAGATGAGAGATGGAGACAGGATTACAACTTACTTTCACCAAAAAGCTTCAAATAGGAAAAAAAGAAACAAAATTGAAGGGTTGAATGATGGAAATAGAATTTAGAGAACGGAGGAAGATGAAATTTAGAAAGTGGTGATTGACTTTTTCACTGATCTTTTCAAATCTGGTAACCCGGGAAATTTTGAGGCGGTAACAAAGGGTCTTGTACAAAAGATTAACAGTGATGTGGCAAGACAGCTTGAGGCAGACATCCGTGAGGAGGAAATTTACACAACTATTAAACAGATGCACCCAAATAAAGCATCAGGGTCGGATGGTTTAAAAGCACTCTTATTCCAAAAGTACTTGCATATCTTTGGGATGGAGGTGGTCAACTATATCAAGGGTTGGTGGCGGGGACAAAGGAGTTTGGGTGAGGTAAATAACACTTTATTCGTCCTTATTCCAAAGTCTGAGAAGCCTATGTCGATGGGGGACTTCAGACCTATTAGCCTTTGCAATGTCATATACAAAATAGCTTCAAAAGTGGTGTCTAACAGGCTGAAACCGCATATGGACTGTATCATCTCGGAAAATCAAAGTGCCTTTATACCCGGAAGGTTAATCACTGACAATGCCCTCATTTCTTATGAAGTGTTCCACAAGATGAAGCAAAAACCAAAAGGGGGAAAGGACTACATTGCTCTAAAGTTGGATATGTTAAAGGCCTACGATAGAGTGGAATGGGATTTCTTGATGCATGTGATGTGGTGCTTGGGCTTTGGAGAGAAGTGGAGAGGTCGGGTTTATGATTGCATATCGATAGTTAGCCATACCTTTTCCATCAACGGAGAACGGGCCGGAAGGATCAAGCCTACCCGCGGCCTTAGACAGGGAGATCCCCTTTCACCCTACCTTTTTATCCTTTGTGTTGATGCTTTTTCTACACTTCTCAGGGCCGCTGCTAATGATAATCTCATACATGGGATTAAAGTTAGCAGAACGGAATCGAGCATTTCTCACCTTTTCTTCACAGATGACAACATACTCTTTGCAAGGGCAACCACTGCAGAACGCCTGAAAGTTGCTGAAATTATCAGCCAATATGAACAGGCATCTGGACAGAAGCTAAATTATTCTAAGACAGAGGTTGTTTTTAGAAAAGGTATGAGTCGTCAGAAGAGGGAGGAGATAAAGCAGATGCTGCAAGTAAAGGAGGTAGAAAAACATGCCTGGTATCTTGGGTTGCCGACAGCACTAGGGAGGTCAAAGAAACAACTGTTCAACTATATCAAAGAAAGAATCTGGAGGAAGCTTCAAGGTTGGGCAGAAAAGCTACTATCCAAACCAGGAAAGGAAGTTCTCATAAAGGCAGTGGCACAGGCTATTCTGACATATGTCATGAGTATTTTCCAGCTACCGGCGGGACTGATTGATGAGATACAAAGCATGATTGTGAGGTGGTGGTGGGGGGCAAAAGGAGATGAAAGGAAGCTTGTGTGGACGAGCTGGGAAAATATGTGTCTTCCAAAAAAGCAAGAAGGGATGGGATTTAGGAATCTACACATTTTCAACCAAGCACTTCTGGCAAAGCAAATATGGAGGATATACCAAAAACCGAACACCATGGTCACGAAGATTCTCAAAGCTAGATATTTTCCAAAGAGTAGCATATGGGCAGCCAGGCATGGATACAATCCTAGTTACACATGGAGGAGCATGTGGGGTGAAAAAGCTTTACTTATGGAGGGGTTGGAGTGGAGGGTCGGAAATGGGGCAGATATCAATATATGGGAGGATATATGGATATCGGGACAGAGGGACACGTTGGGGAACCAAATGGGTGGGGGAAATGACTACGTCAAGAAGGTGCATGAGCTCATGCATGAGGGGGAAAGGGAGTGGAACACTGATCTGGTCGGTGGACTGTTATCGGAAAGCTTTGCTGCAAAAATTTTAGCCATTCCTCTTAGCCTGAGAGCACCAAATGATTCCTTGTGTTGGTGGCCTATGATGGGTGGGGATTTTACAGTGCGATCTGCATATTGGTTGGGTTTTCTTGGAAAAAATAACGTGAGAGCCTACTTGGCGAATGGGGGTGACCAGCTATGGAAATAAATATGGAGGGAGGGATGGGCACCCAAAGCAGCCCACTTCTTATGGAGGGTAGCTACGGGAAGATTGTTCGACAGACATTGTATTAGTGACGGTAGATGCCAACTTTGCTACTCGAAAATAGAAACTATACCTCACATGTTGTTCCGATGTCCAAGTGCTCAGGAATTATGGGAGAATTCGTCACAGATGGCGAGAAACACAGTGGAGGTGCTAAAGGACCGGCCGGTGGGGGAAGCTCTAAGCATCATTCTGGAGGTGGAAAACAAAGCAGAAAGGGAGGACATGGTGGCGACGATGTGGACGGCTAGGTCCATAAGAAATGATAGGCCGTACGGGAAGCTTAACACTGGGGGAACCACGAAGAAAGCCACATTCCTTGCTCTCATACATGACCACCAAGGAGGGGGGACGAGTGGCATGGGGAGTATGGCGATGGGAGAAAGGCACAGAAGGGAAACCAGATGGACAATGCCGGAGGAAGGAAACGTTAAGTTGAACGTAGACGCGTTGGTTGGAGAGAATGGCACAGCTGCAGCCGGCATGGTGATAAGGGATAGCTCGGGATCGATCCTAGCCATGGCGTTGAGGAAGTGGGCTCATGTTCAGAGCGTCCAGCTGGTAGAGGCACAAAGCATTGCAGAAGCAATACAGTGGGCGAGGAGCTGTTGGTACGAGAAGATGCAGGTTGAAACGGGCTCACAAATCATTGTCAATGCCATAGCGAGCAAAAGGCAAAGAAGGGATTACCTCGGCAGCATTATAGAGGACATCAGCGATCTTAGCATGCACTTTATTTTCTTTTCGGTACAGTATTCTAGTCGTAGGTGTAATATGGTTGCAGATGCTATAGCATCGAATACCCGTAGAGGCACTTTGGATTCCTTTTCGTTTTTTACAAACTTTCCTACGAGTATTGTAAGACTAGCTCAGGTTGATCTAGCCGTTTAAATAAAGTTGGGCATGACACCTTCAAAAAAAAGTATCCATCAGAATACGAATACTCTTAGAAAGGGTAAAAACCACTAAGAAGAAGCAGTAAAATAATGAAAGATTATACTAGACAGAAGGCGTTGAGGTATACAAGATACACGGTCCTTAAGAGTATTTCTATGGTTCTTGACGGTGAGTGTCGGTGCAGTATACGACTATGGCGGATACATTCCCACGATCCAACAACATTTGTCGATGTGAAGCGTACACATGCAACCAAACACCAGTGAGCGAATTGAATAGATCGTTTTTCCAGTGAGCAGGAAAGTGATAGAGTGAAAGAAGGAAACCAGAACGTTTTTGTTACTGTTTAGAAAGATGGAGAGAACGCTATTAAATAACAAGACAAAAGCATCGTTAACATATGCGTGCAGGAGGCCAGATTTGCACACGCGACCAGTTAGAGGGTTTCCGAATTGTCCGGGCCTAAATCCAATTGGACTGCCCCACCAAACGCATGTGAAGACTTTATCTATTTGTTTTCCTCAATTATCCTACGACAAGAACCCATATATAAGGAGGAGGAAGTATCAGAATCCCCCAATATGATACTAAAACATTGCCTTTGCTTTTGAAATATAGCAAAAACACAACACAAACCCTCAATGATCTACAACATAGGGAACTCGACGGTACCCTATCACCTTGATGTCGAACAAAGAAATTTCCAGCAACACCTCGTTGGCAACACCTCAGCAGAAACTGTCAAGATATGGCATGAGGTCGATGATGATCTATCCTCTCATCTCCACCGAGCACAACCTCACCAGCAACACCTGCCCCCGATCTCAACTGTTACCTATCCTCGGTCTGACATGCAGATCCTCCGCCGCAATTCCTTCTCCCCCTCAATTTCATCTTGGAAATTTGCATATCAATTGACTGCGTGCCTAATATCAAGACCACCTTCATCATCCGTGGCAACTCAGATCCAACCCCAATCCTCCATCGCCAACATGAAGCCCCAGCGCCACACTGCCATCTTCATCATGACCACCATTGCTACCTATGACCTGTGTCATCTCCTTCACCATGCTACCAATCCGTCCATCATTTTAAACCTGCAAACATCTTTGCAAGAGTACATGCCCGATGTCGCTCACCTCAAACCTCCCCAGTTCCTCTCAGCCTCCACCTGGCATCCGATCACGTATAATCGATGGATCTCACTATTATAATACCTAGTTTTCCAACCACCACCATGGATGAATCCATAAACCCCAAGGAGCTGAGTCTGAATCCTGCAGACATAGCCTACTTTTATGCTCCTTCAGTGAAACCTCTGTCTCCTCCTTGCTTCCAACTTCATGGAAACTCTGATTTTGCTGCCAAGTTGACGCCTCCCAGGACCGGCCGTGCACCCTAGTTATACCTCCATTGATCAGCGAGACCACCCCAAGAAGCACCAATGATTCCAAGGTAGAAGTACAATGTTCAATCACATGAACTGTAGATTGACCCAATCGAAGGTCCATACAGACTCATCGAGGTCAGCACGTCAGTACAACCTACTGCATTTCATAAATAAGAAAATAAGTACGAATAATAACAAGGTATATAACCTATTGAATGATGATAATGAGTAGGAAATCCGTAGGGCCAAGTATCACACACTAAAGACTATATAATTACCACCACGTGTTTCATACAAACATAGTTAATTATGATAGGTTAGTCTAGTTAAGTCATTAGTCAAATGGTTGTCACATGAGTATGTATATATATGTGTTGATAATAAAATAAGTTATAAGAAAGTAATTTCATTCTCACGAAGCTATACAGTTATTATAGTACACACCTTACAAAGATACACACCTAAATATATTTGGTAATAAAATTTGGACTTATGAACCAGTTGATCTAGGTCAAATACATCTTAATGGAAAGTTGGAGAAGAACTTATTTGATGCAGATAATCTCATATCTCTAAATGAATAGTAAGATAACACTCATTGGTTAATTGTACAAGGATTACTTGGTTCATATATTAGTATAATCATGTTCATCGACAACTTGAAACCTAAGTGTAAGTGTTCTAGTATGCATTGGAACTATGTGTGATTTGAACCCTAAGTCTCTCAAATAAGGGTATTGCGACGAACAATATCTCAGTCAACTCATATCTTGGACTGTAGTTGACCAAATCAAAATACATCATATAAGGGAGAGAATGTCATAACTAGACCTAAATCAAGGAAGGCATATTAACACCCACACCTACATGTAAGTGAGACATAACTCGACCTTATGAGAATAAAATGAATCTTACAAGCAAAAAGGATCTAAAATCCTAGATCGATGATGTGCCAAGAAACTAATAGCATAGTATGATGATATTATATTTAATTTAAAGAGTTTGGTTATATGTTTATAACTTAGTTAATATCTATAAAAAAGACTAGAATGGAAAACAATTGAATCAAACTCCTAAAATGAAAATACTAGCCACATATAATACTATTAAAATGAATTTGAAAAAATAATTGATTCCAAGTCAAGTAGTGACAAACATTTCTCTAAATTTGTAGATATCTCTATCTTGATTCTTCCTTGGAGTTAATACTTGAATATCACAATGTTGCATACTTTGATCTAAAGGTACAAAATTTATATTTCTATTTAGAAAGTTATTTCCCTCATTGATTGCATGTATAATTAGATAGGTTGGTTGGCTTAAAATTATTTTTAACCTTAGCCTACTCCTTGAAAGCCACCACAATAAATCTTAGAAAATAGTAGCACATTGATTAAATGTCGAAAAGGGCAGGCTAGTTCCCATAGTCTAGTGGAATAATGTTTCCACGACTCTGCGCAGAGAGAAGGACATGAGGTCCCTCAGTATACTAGGAAATGTAGTTGGTGTGTTGTCGTTCTCATGAAGATAACAAACGACTTCCCCAAAAACATAGACATTGACATGTGCTAACTATTGCAAATTGAATGACTAGTTTCAAAATTTAGATATTTCTAAATTTGAAAACTCATTGCTACTTGCCTATGTTATTCATTCATTTGCATTTTTTCATATTAATTCGTCGTAGATAGTTTCATATTATTGTTCATTCCAAATATTGATTTTGTACCAGCTTTGCTGACCCCAATTTCCCTTATTGGGGCCCATGTGTGGTTTTTGTTCCTTTTGGGAACTAATGGGAAGGTGACCAGAGAAGACATAGAAGAGACTACATGAGATAGCCCTCTGTCAGAAGATGCAAATTAGATGTATTAAAGTCTATATTCAGTATATATGTATTATTTAAAAAAAACATCATGTACTTGAGAAAATTGTATGAATTAAAAGATTGTTTATATTTTATAATGTAGATTTTGTAAATATTTGATCGTAAAAATCATGTCTTTACATTAAGAAATTCTAACAGTGGTTTGACGATGTTATTGAAGTAGTAATATTAGATAAATTGGCTATATGATTCAGTCAATGATTGTAGAATCATATTCATGGCCAACTCTTGGCTCAACGGGAATTTCAATTCTTCTAGATGTTCCACATGTTCAATCATAATGAGCACATTTGTCTCTATTTGATCTCCTTCTATTATCTTGCACTCAAAGAGCACCTCTGAGACATTGCACATTTCTTGCATGACATGATTATGGTTCATATTTTTAAGATGTGTCACCAACTAAAGAATCCTCATGTCTTCACACTGCTCAAGCAAGTCATAGCTCATGCATCATAGAATAAGGTGCTTAATGTTTAAGGCATTTTTGGCATGTTTCCAATAAGCTTCCACCTTGTAACACACCAAAATCTGGGCATTTTGCCTTTTGGTCCTCTTTCCATCTTTTTCTTTCATTAATATCCTCTATGTACCTCTTTGTACTCTTTTCTATAAGTTTTGTCCTTCATTTTCGTTCCACATGTCTTTGAATTTGATTTAAAGGAATTATGATGGTTATTGGATAAATGTTTCCCAAATATTCTTAATACAGGGTTGCATGCACAAATACCTCAGTTAGATTTAGATAATGGGTTAAAATGCAAATTTCACATTAAGTAATAAAAAGAATAAAATGTTTTGTCTTGGAACTTTTTAGCACTTTCTAGGATAAGAGAAATAAGAGAAAATCAGAATTTTATATAAAGGAGAAGATAAATGCAATAATAAAAGGTAATATTGAATTTAATGGATAGTAAAGGATAATGAGAAAGATATTGCACTAAAATCATAATTGGAAACCCATTAGGATAATCTGATACTTAAATTCGTTTTCCTGACCAAAAAGTAACTTAAGGGCCAAGTATCATTTAAAGAGGAACATAAATATAAATAATAATATCATTATCAAAAGAAAATAGGAAATAGGCCAATAAAGTGAAATAAAATATTTAATGTTCTCAAATTAGAAAAATAACTCCAGATCCGTAATCTAAACATAAAAATAAGCCTTTGGTCAAATTTGAATTTAATTTGGTCAATGTTTAATATTTTATTTTAATGAGGAAAGAGAAAATGTGTTTTGAATTATTTAACACATTAAAGATTCTCAAAATGCAAAACTAATTCCATATTTGGATTCTACACGTCAAAATAAGTCAGGGTGCAAATTTTAGTTATTTTTAGAAACTGTTTGAGCCGTCAAATAAAGAAAGACAAAAAGTTAAAAAATTAAATAAACGACTTTAGTCCGAATTGGTTTGGCAACCCATTAAATACCATGATGCGCGCTCCATCATGGACTCTTGGATGACGATCAAACGGCGACCGCATCATCTTCTACCTCCAGCCCGTTTTGGAAACAACAAAAGATACACGATTTTCAAATGCAAATATCTCATTCGTTTCTCGACCAAATCACGAGTTCTTCGGCTCGTTGGATTCCTTGTTTGAATCCGCACAACATTATCATAAATTTTTCGTATTTTGATGAACGTTTGAGAGGTTCTCAAGTCGGCCGAAACTCCTCTCACAACCCAAACTCGGAAACCTTAACACACACCTCCTCATCTATATATACATATACCCCTACATGCGCCATCTCATTTGCAACTCCACCACATCGTCAATTTCTCGTTTCATGGACAATTGGATCTCCACCTAGCCGCCGAAGACCTTCAGTTTGCGGCGCCCCTCGCGCTCTGTCCCCTTTGTCTTTGGTCCAATTAACAGCACCAACAGGTTCTACTTCTCCTCCACTTTCTCCCGGTCTTGTTATTTTCGTGTTTGGTCGAGGTTTAGGATTTTCCCCAATGATGGCCGGCCGCAGCCTGCTGCTTCAAGAAGCAATGGCGTGGGGCTAGGGAAGGGGATGATTCCCGCTCGGTTTACGGTTTTACCCCCACTCGTTTCTTTGTTTCCACTGGATCACGCAACGGGCGACTCAGTCTTTTCACAGTGCTTTGACCAGAACGATTGACCAGCCTTCTTGGCGCGGGGCCGGCCGTCCATTGGGCCAGGAAAAGGTGTGGGCCCGCCGCCCTATCTCTCTCTCTCGCTGGCTCTCTCTCCCTCATGCCTTGCCTACGTGGCAGTTTTCGATTGGTCGGTTTTAGAAAATTCATAACTTTTTACTCGTTGCTCCAAAAATTAAAAATAAATAGTGTTTTGAAATTAGGAGAACGAGATCTATCTAACAAAAATATTTTCGTGGTTTGATTCTGAGTTTTTCGAATATGTATTTTTCGAGTTGATTTAACTAACTAATAAATATGGAAAATAGCCTAAAAAGTTAATATCTCAAAAATATACAAACCTATATGTTATTTTGATCAGAAAATCCTAACTAAGACAGTAGTGAGGTTTTCGAGATCAATCGATCGCTTGTGGAAAAGTTGATGGTTTTGAGGTTTTAAGCATTTAATGAATATACATATATCTAATACATAAATATGATGATCATATTAGGGAAAGTGGGTCTGATATCGTGTAAAAGTTATGAAAAGCAATTCTAGGATTCTAAAGAATAAGGTATGTGTTTAGTATGTGTTTTGATTGTGCATCTACCTGTCAGTTGGGAAATCCTTAATCCATTACCTAAATTTCTCTATGAGGTTTAACTTGATCCAAAGCCTTAAATCTAGAAACCTAAATTGCTTATTGCCTCAATAGTAGATGTAGTAATCTCTTGTTTGGGTATTCATACCCCACTGCCATGTTATATATATTCTGTTGCTTATCCTTGCCATAAATCTCTTGTTAGCATGAAATTAAATGTTCTATTTAATCTTTAAGTAGTGGTACTTATGTACAACCACCCATAGAGGGCATGTATAAAATCGCCCTAGGGGAATGTTTATTATTCTCCCCATTAAAAATTGTAGGTGATTTGGAAATGTTTTTAATTCTTCCCTCACCTAAGGTTAGAGGTCCGGTAGGTGCCTCAACCCTACTTAGTTAGATAGACATATTAAATGACATGCTAAAGCCTTTATTTATTTTGTTAATGGCAAGTTCTCTTATAAAAACCTCATACTCTTTGATATCTTCTTACACCAAATATCTAGCCTAATTTACTTGTTACAACTTTCTTTGCCATTGTTAGAATATTCTTGTAACACATAATTTTCTTTGTTCCCTTTTTGCTGGGTGCCTCCCCAACCACCTAGATGCAGAGCAAGGTGATGATTAGGACTTAAAGATCATAGCTTGGCTTGGACTTAGCGGATGGATGTGTTGCTTGGAGACAATAGTGGAGTAGTCTAGTTCCCTCTACTTAGATCCTCTTTTTGTATAAAGCATGTACACCCATATTGGGAAAAAAATTATGTACACTTTATTTAAATTGAATATAGTCAAAATTTTACCTTCCGCTGCTATTTCAATTGGATTTTATTTACCATTGTTTTTAGTAGAGAGTGGATTGATTTCCCACTCTTTACAGCATGGTATCAGAGCCAATGGTAGTCGGATCTTTGACTATTTCAATTTGTCTCCCTAGTTAGAAACCTAGATTTGCATAGTTCCTTTAGGTGACATGGTTACCTTAGATTTAATCTACCTTGATGAAAGGTTGACTTAGAACTCAATAGTTCCACATTAGAATCTTGATGAATAAAATCCTAAAATATTTATAATTAAAATATGCATAACTTGATGTTGTTTAGGTTTGCCTTTAGGCAACTATTAGGGCATGCAGTTGAAGCAAGGGTGTCTAGAAAGGATCAGGGTTTCGGGGGCTGGCAAAATTTTCCTCCGCACCACTAGCTTGGTATACGAGGACTCCCGTGCCCATATGATCCGGCCTGGCCTGCGTTGATACGAATTGCCCGAAATAGTTTGCTTTTAGGCAATAGTGACCTTAGACTTCTATGTTGTATATCTTTGGGAACCCTAAGTTTCATGTGTATGATGTTTTGTTTAAGGATGGATACCAATATAGTTTCCTTATGTCCCTTAGGACTATATGCTTGAATAGTTTATCCGTAGAACCTAGACCTTGGAGTTTGGGTGTTTGTGAGAAGATCAGAGTGCGCAGTGGAAGCATGATGGATCTTGATAATGTTTTAGTTAGACTTATCCTTTAACCCTAGTGTAGTAGGTCAAAACCTTTAAGGGGTGGAGTATGGTTAGTTGATGATGTTTGAGTGGTTAGATTTTGAGGACGAAATCCTCTTTAGGGGGATGGAACCCTATAACATCTTGAAGTCTGTCTAATCTATCTTTAGAAACCCTAACTCCATAGATAGGAGGTTAGTATGCTTGGATCCTTAGTCGTGACCAAACATGTAATAATGGTAACCCTAACGTGCTTGTTTATATATTAATGAACACATAATTATCATCTAAGGAATAAATCATATTCTTGAACCCTAATGAATATCCAATGCACATAATATGAATATCAATGCTAATTGTCAATAAGCAAGATGTTAATAATGTCATGAACCAATGAACCCTTATGATATGATGATTAAGGTTATAATTCGTAATTAATGCATGCTAAGGATGAATAAGTGAAATAAAATGGTCATGTTGACCTAAACCCTAAGTTGTAATAATCTAACCCTAATCTATACATCTTTAACGCCTTTCATGATACATTAATGATGTTAAGTGCCATAATTAGTTAACATACCTTGGTACACATAAATTATATATATATAATCATTTAATCACACATTAATCAAGTCATGAATCTAAAATGCAAGTTACCTTGTTATCTAATACACACGTGATTAGTCACCTAATGTAAACCAATTCATTAATATGTAATATGTTTCACCTTGATCATTAAAATACATGTAATGGCTTCAATGTGAGTATGAAGTGATTAGATTCACATAAACGTGCCAAATGAATAATATAAATGAATAATGATTAATGATGACATTAATGTGGGCAATAAAGATAATGTGACATTGTGACAATGTTAATATGAATATAAGTGGCTAATGTGACATTAATTGGAATAAATATATGCTTAATCATGAATTAGATAGAATGTCTTATATTCATGTAAAATAATTTGTTATAATTAATAAAATAGTAATATGAGGATAATTAAGTGTAAATCCGAATTATTAAGGACAATGATCAAATATAATAATGAATGTTGAGATAATTGAATAACCTCTAATTGTGCATAATAATGAAATATAATTCTTTTTGACAACCAAATGAATATGACATGACATAATTAAAATTATAATGATAATGTGTTATCATAATGAATATAATGTCAATAAGTCAAAAATGTAAATAATATTAAGTCTACTAAAAAGAAATATCTTAATAATGGACCCTAGGTGATCCTTAAGAACATGACCTATGTTGAGCTTATGTGAAGTTTATGAACCCTTAGGTGTAGTTGAAGTATAAGTTTTAGTGGAAGGGGTTTGGTTGGAGGAACAACTTGAAGTTTTGTGATGTGAGGTTGCACACTCACCCTTCCCTAATTCCTAGTGATTTCGGGGACGAAATCCTCTTTAAGGGGTGGAGTGCTGTAACATACCAAAATCTGGGCATTTTGCCTTTTGGTCCTCTTTCCATCTTTTTCTTTCATTAATATCCTCTATGTACCTCTTTGTACTCTTTTCTATAAGTTTTGTCCTTCATTTTCGTTCCACATGTCTTTGAATTTGATTTAAAGGAATTATGATGGTTATTGGATAAATATTTCCCAAATATTCTTAATACAGGGTTGCATGCACAAATACCTCAGTTAGATTTAGATAATGGGTTAAAATGCAAATTTCACATTAAGTAATAAAAAGAATAAAATGTTTTGTCTTGGAACTTTCAAGCACTTTCTAGGATAAGAGAAATAAGAGAAAATCTGAATTTTATATAAAGGAGAAGATAAATGCAATAATAAAAGGTAATATTGAATTTAATGGATGGTAAAGGATAATGAGAAAGATATTGCACCAAAATCATAATTGGAAACCCATTAGGATAATCTGATACTTAAATTCGTTTTTCTGACCAAAAAGTAACTTAAGGGCCAAGTATCATTTAAAGAGGAACATAAATATAAATAATAATATCATTATCAAAAGAAAATAGGAAATAGGCCAATAAAGTGAAATAAAATACTTAATGTTCTCAAATTAGAAAAATAACTCCAGATTCGTAATCTAAACATAAAAATAAGCCTTTGGTCAAATTTGAATTTAATTTGGTCGATGTTTAATATTTTATTTTAATGAGGAAAGAGAAAATATGTTTTGAATTATTTAACACATTAAAGATTCTCAAAATGCAAAACTAATTCCATATTTGGATTCTACACGTCAAAATAAGTCAGGGTACAAATTTTAGTTATTTTTAGAAACTGTTTGAGCCGTCAAATAAAGAAAGACAAAAAGTTAAATAATTAAATAAACGACTTTAGTCCGAATTGGTTTGGCAACCCATTAAATACCATGATGCGCGCTCCATCATGGACTCTTGGATGACGATCAAACGGCGACCGCATCATCTTCTACCTCCAGCCCGTTTTGGAAACAACAAAAGATACACGATTTTCAAATGCAAATATCTCATTCGTTTCTCGACCAAATCGTGAGTTCTTCGGCTCGTTGGATTCCTTGTTTGAATCCGCACAACATTATCATAAATTTTTCGTATTTTGATGAACGTTTGAGAGGTTCCCAAGTCGACCGAAACTCTTCTCACAACCCAAACTCGGAAACCTTAACACACACCTCCTCATCTATATATACATATACCCCTACGTGCGCCATCTCATTTGCAACTCAACCACATCGTCAATTTCTCGTTTCGTGGACAATTGGATCTCCACCTAGCCGCCGAAGACCTTCAGTTTGCGGCGCCCCTCGTGCTCTGTCCCCTTTGTCTTTGGTCCAATTAACAGCACCAACAGGTTCTACTTCTCCTCCACTTTCTTCCGGTCTTGTTATTTTCGTGTTTGGTCGAGGTTTAGGATTTTCCCCAATGATGGCCGGCCGCAGCCTGCTGCTTCAAGAAGCAATGGCGCAGGGCTAGGGAAGGGGATGATTCCCGCTCGGTTTACGGTTTTACCCCCACTCGTTTCTTTGTTTCCACTGGATCACGCAACGGGCGACTCAGTCTTTTCACAGTGCTTTGACCGGAGCGATTGACCAGCCTTCTTGGCGCGGAGCCGGCCGTCCATTGGGCCAGGAAAAGGTGTGGGCCCGCCGCCCTATCTTTCTCTCTCGCTGGCTCTCTCTCCCTCATGCCTTGCCTACGTGGCAGTTTTCGATTGGTCGGTTTTAGAAAATTCATAACTTTTTACTCGTTGCTCCAAAAATTAAAAATAAATAGTGTTTTGAAATCAGGAGAACGAGATCTATCTAACAAAAATATTTTCGTGGTTTGATTCTGAGTTTTTCGAATATTTATTTTTCGAGTTGATTTAATTAACTAATAAATATGGAAAATAGCCTAAAAAGTTAATATCTCGAAAATATACAAACCTATATGTTATTTTGATCAGAAAATCCTAACTAAGATAGTAGTGAGGTTTTCGAGATCTAAATCGATCGCTTGTGGAAAAGTTGATGGTTTTGAGGTTTTAAGCATTTAATGAATATACATATATCTAATACATAAATATGATGATCATATAAGGGAAAGTGGATCTGATGTCGTGTAAAAGTTATGAAAAGCAATTCTAGGATTCTAAAGAATAAGGTATGTGTTTAGTATGTGTTTTGATTGTGCATCTACCTGTCAGTTGGGAAATCCTTAATCCATTACCTAAATTTCTCTATGAGGTTTAACTTGATCCAAAGCCTTAAATCTTGAAACCTAAATTGCTTATTGCCTCAATAGTAGATGTAGTAATCTCTTGTTTGGGTATTCATACCCCACTGCCATGTTATATATATTCTTTTGCTTATCCTTGCCATAAATCTCTTGTTAGCATGAAATTAAATGTTCTATTTAATCTTTAAGTAGTGGTACTTATGTACAACCACCCATAGAGGGCATGTATAAAATCTCCCTAGGGGAATGTTTATTATTCTCCCCATTAAAAATTGTAGGTGATTTGGAAATGTTTTTAATTCTTCCCTCACCTAAGGTTAGAGGTCTGGTAGGTGCCTCAACCCTACTTAGTTAGATAGACATATTAAATGACATGCTAAAGCCTTTATTTATTTTGTTAATGGCAAGTTCTCTTATAAAAACCTCATACTCTTTGATATCTTCTTACACCAAATATCTAGCCTAATTTACTTGTTACAACTTTCTTTGCCATTGTTAGAATATTCTTGTAACACATACTTTTCTTTGTTCCCTTTTTGCTGGCTGCCTCCCCAACCACCCAGATGCGGAGCAAGGTGATGATTAGCACTTGAAGATCATAGCTTGGCTTGGACTTAGCGGATGGATGTGTTACTTGGAGACAATAGTGGAGTAGTCTAGTTCCCTCTACTTAGATCCTCTTTTTTTATAAAGCATGTACACCCATATTGGGAAAAAAATTATGTACACTTTATTTAAATTGAATATAGTCAAAATTTTACCTTCCGCTGCTATTTCAATTGGATTTTGTTTACCATTGTTTTTAGTAGAGAGTGGATTGATTTCCCACTCTTTACACACCTCATCCCTAGGTGCATTAGGAGTAGGCTCTTCTGGCATGGGTGTATCTAGGACATAGATCGTATACTCATCATTGAGAACTCTTCTCAAAGTCCATAACTAGTCATTAATATTTGTCCCGTTAAGTTTGTCCTTCTTAAGAACTGATCACAATGATGATTTGTTTTCCATTTGATTCTACAAGAAAAAATTGCAATTTATCAAAACACTTTTGGTTTGATTTCATTAAAATAAAATTTTGATGATGTTTAATTGGGCCTTTAATTAATTGTTGCTCCCAATATTTTGTTCAAATTGATGGCTCACATATCAATTCAAAAGATTGTAGTGTACGACCTTGTAGTGAGCCAAGACCCAAAATAATTGAGTTATTACCTTGCCAATGCCAGCATCCATAATCAATCATTAAAGTAGGTAACTTTTACCATTTGCATCTTATGTAATTCTTGGATAGATGGTATGTGCAACTCTTTGTCATAGTCACATGCATGTTTTTAGGTACTTAATCTCATTAAGATCACCTAGTTAAGTCTAACCCAAAAGCCAACATGATAGTAATGCACCCTGCTTGGGAGGCCCACATGACTAACATTACACTTGTACGAGATGGACAGTGCACCATACTTGGTGTGCACACACATAGTCGATCAAGCTTTTCATGTGTGTTGCTAATGGAAATCATCTAAGATTTAATATCTTTGATTGAGGGATTTTATATTTATAAATAAATATACATATCCAATCACCACATACTTATAGTAATTATCATATATATGCTATAATACACAAATGAAAACATACAACTATAAAACACTAGTGATGGTTATGGCCATATCTATTGTAATTCCTTGAAGCCACAAGGAATTACTATCACTTAAGGTCTACATCATATGTAGCAACATGTTCTTGATGAAGATCCATGCTCGAGCCAATCTGATTTGATTGGTTCAACTCTTGAACTGATCGGTTTTCCTTCTAGTAGATCTGTTGGTTTCTCAGAACGGTCATCTAGTCTCCACTCCAAGAGACTTCTAGATATCTCCAATCGATTGGTTGGGCCACCAACCGATCGATCGGCTCCTCCTATCTTACAAATTCCTAGGTCCTCCATTCGATTGGTTCGTCTTCTAAAATGGGTGGTTCGTCTAATACAAAATATCTTTTTTGTCATAACAAGAATTAAAACTATCCTAGTCCTATTTAACATATTACATGGCAATAGTGATACCTTGAGCTACATTTGAGGGGATTGTAGGAAGAAAAGAATTAATACTTTTACATATAGAAGAGAAGATAGAGGCTCAATATGCAAATAGAGATAAAATAGGAACAATCAACCATCCAACCATGCATAAATATCTAGGGGTTACTGGCCATAACCATGCTAACATCCATCATCAAAACCAATTTTAGGGCAACACATGTAAATTTCATATACATCGAATCATATATATGTATATTAGTTGGGATCATATGTGGTATTTCATTGGATATGCACATTAATCATTTTAAGTGTTTGCACCGTATGCAATAAAATAAATGATAAAACAAAAATCTAATCATATCAATTAAATTGCAAAGAATAGTAAATAATTACCATGATAGGGAAATATAGCATTATATACGGAAGCGGGAACAAAAATTTAACTGCCATATTACCCTTTGAATAGTAGATTATGTTAACAACTATGTAATGGGAAAGAGGGTTGCAAGGTTTATACCTGGTCAGGGAGAAAGTCCAGCAACAATTCCTTATTGTAATGTGCTTCTTTCTCAAGTTGCACCTGGACGACGTTAGCACTGGCCTCATGGTTCATCACCACATATGGCAGTTGGCTTCATCCTCCTAGAGAGTGGCAACCACCTCCTGAACTCTATAGTAGTCCACATGGACCACTGTGAACTCTTGTCATTTTATATGAAGGACAAAAAAGAGTTGTCCCTTATAGTCAACGTGCTAGTGTCGACTTTCTCTCCCAATTGTCTCTCCCTTGTTGTTCCTCCCTTTGATGGGTAGAACTTGCTCAGGCTCTACAGCTACCACAACTATGAGAAGACAACAATTGTCAGATCTTATTGGTGTGTTTTTTGAAGGCCTCCACTACCCCTCTATTTATAGGAGGGTCAGGGTCAGGACTTCTAGTTTGAGCAGGAGTTGAAGAGATGGAATTTCATGAACTTTCTAGAACCTACAAATATTGAACCGTTCAGTTCACATGTGATCTGATTGGTTCAACCCTTGAATCGATCATTTCACTAAGTTTCCCAACAACAATTGTATTGGAAATTAATATTCGATTAATGCACAACATGACATTAGCATCAATCCTTGATCCAATCACATTGATCAACCAAACGGTCGGTTCACGACCTGAACCGGTCAGTTCAGACATCTAAGCCAATTGGTTCAGTTGATGAACCAGTCATTTCAGATATCTAATTGCCAATCTTGGTTCAAATTAACCTGACACTTGAATCAATCAGTTCAACACTTGAACCGATCGGTTCACAGTCCAGTCAGTCAATGTTCAACCATTGTTGTTTAAATTGAATACTTAAACACTTTAGTAATCAAGTTTAAACATCATTCATGAATAAACTCCTATTCCAGGTCTATCCAATGTGTGTGGCCCTATAGGACCCAAGTTACATTGGCAGTGAATGTTAATAATTGATTTATGACATCACAAGCAATGAGTGGTATCTAGAAAGACATCATTGCTACCAAAGTAATTTGGAAAGTTGGAGAAAAACTTCAACCTACAATTTGTTATTAGTGTTATAGTGATCATATAGTTCCTTTTCTTTGATATCCAGATTGAACACGAGGCATGGAATTTTCATCATCTCAATGTTCAATTCATGTTCCTTGAATTTGAGCAGAATGTCTGATATATATGTGAGCTCAATATCATATGTTGACTCACATACACATGGTTATTCTTTTCTTAGTCTCACTTATCAAGTTTCTAGGATATCAAACTCATGACGGAGGGACAAATCCCATCTACATCTCTCAGAGTCACTCCCATGTGTCATAAGGCATCTGAGCATCACCTTTATGGAAACCTTATTCAAGGTCACATTTAATGATGTAAAAGTACATCAAACAACATGTGATCGGTGTTGGGATTTTAGGCCTAAGAACCACAATCACCACCATCACTATGAGAGTTGATTTTGACTACCATTCAATGGTTTCTATGTATGACTCTAAAGGTGGTTCTATCTAATACACTATTCTAACAAATGTCTATGTGTTTGGTTTGATATCACATATCTAGTCTTATGTGTTAATTCTGTCTATCGACTTCCACAATAACAACTGACTAGGGACATATCAAGAATGTATGTACTCTTAACATCCATATGATCTCATTGTTTAGGTCCTCAATGTTGGTGCGTATGCCCTGAGAGCCAATCATGGGATGATTGGTGGGATACATTAAGATTGATTTGATAAACATCAAAGGCAAGCTTCCAATTCTTTTTGGTTCAGTCATATGAGATAGTGATAGAATAGATTGAATGTCTAGAGAATGACAGTACTCAATGACGTATGCCTTCAGGTTCAGGACCTGAACGATGAGATCATACGGATGTTAAGAGTTTATACATTCTTGTTATGTCCCTAGTCGGATGTTATTATGGAAGTTAGATAGACAGCAATGACACACAAGACTAGATTGTGGTGTTGGTTGATGACAGAATCTCATTAGTCATGATATAGAGATATCAAACCAAACACATAGGTACATAGTAGAGAACAAGTGTACCGGACAGACCCACCGTGAGTTTGACACATGGAACCATGACATGGTAGTCACAGTCAGTACTCATAGTGATGGTGGTGAGTGTGATTCTTTGACCTGAAATCACTACACTCAACACATGTCATTGGGCACACTTTGACATCATCAAACGCAGTCATGAAACATGGGTTGTTATAAAGGTGATGATTGGGTGGCTTTGACACATGGGGCTTTTGAGGGGTGAGTGATAGATATGGGATTTGTCCCTCTTGAGGGAGTTTGATATCCAAGGCCACTTGATGAGTAGGATTGAAATAGGTGTGTGCATGCATGTGTGAATCAGTATGTGATATTGATGTCATACATATCTCTTCAATCTACTCTGAGATCAAGAAAGTGAATGAACGTTGACAGGATGACTATTCCATGCCTCGAGTTCATTTGGGAAATCAGTGACAAAGGAATTATACATTCGCTGCAACACCATTCACGGATTGTAGGATTAAAAGTTGTTCTCCAACTTTCTACTTTCACTTGGGTAGCACTGATGTGTGACTAGGCACCGCTCTTTTCTTGTGAAGTCATAAGTGTTATGGACTTTCACTGCCAATGTGAAATGGACCTGCAGGGTCACACACATAGGATTTAACCTGGAAGAGGAGTTTTGTCCACAAACAATGCTTAGATTGATTACTAAAGGAGTTTAGTAGTTCAATTAAACACTCAATCAATTGATAGCTCAATATCATAATGTTCAAGGTGTTGGACACATTGATTGGAGTATCATATTGATTGAAATCGTAATTGACTGATTCTGCACAATCTGCACTCCCAACCGATCGGCTCATGTGATGAACCGATCGGCTGAGCTTGGTGAACCGGTCGGCTCAAGTGTTGAGTTGATCGGCTCATGGTCAGGGTGAACTGATTGCTTCAAGTGTTGAAACGATCGATTCAACTGGTGCAACCGAGCAAGTTGGGAAAATAGGATTGGTGATAATTTTCCTTTTGTTTCAATTGCCCAATTTGATTGGGAAATAGGATTGGTATTCGATACCAATTAGAAACAAAAGAAGGAAAGTCAATCGGGAATTGGTTAGGACCACGAACCAACTGGTTCAGAAGTGAACCGACCGTCTCACGGGTCCCAACTGATCGGTTGAGGTGTCAACTGACCGGTTCAGATCCCCAACCGACCGTTTCAGTTGTGAAATGATCGGTTTAGGTTCCAAGTTGGTTGTTTTGTGGAAAATCTCGAACCCTTCTACTCCTTCTTTTAGTCCCGCATTGCCCGGGATAGAGAACCTTGTCCCATGACCCTCCTATATATAGGGGTATTGGGGGCTTCTCAAACAACATCTCAGTGCAAACAGTTGCTCTGTAAAGTTGTCGTTCTCTCTGGTTTTGGTAACCGAGAGAGCTCGAGCAAGTGCTACCCAATAAGGGAGGCACAGCAAGGGAAAGACAACTGCAGAAAGTGAATGGTGGCAGGAGAGTGTGTCAGTGACTAGTACGCTGATAGGAGGGTGCGACTCCTTCCAATTCCTTATGGGACAAGGATATTGGAGTTCCAGGTGGTCTCTGTGGACTACTTCAGAGGCGGGAGATTTCTACCGCTCGGAGGACAGCTGTCAATCCCGACAGTCCTAGTGAGATGAGGCGTCGTCAGTCCCAGTAAGACCAGGAGCTGCACAGACACCGTCCAAGACCGGAGGTGAATACCGTGCAAGCCCCGAGGTATTGTCGCCGAGCAAGCCTCGAGACAAGGTATGATTCCACAAACCATCCCTTTCCTATTGTATACATGTTGTTGCGTTTCCTTGATCTGGGTTTGGGGAGGAGAAATTTTTTTTGTTTCCACTGCCTTCTCTGCCTCCCTAAAAACCCAACAGTGGTATCAGATCCACGTCAACTGCTCTATATTTTAGGAATATCGATATGATCGATTTTGATTTGTCGCCATTATTTATTGCATACGATGAGAATAAAATTGGCTTTATGCATGTCCAATCCTAAATCCACAAATCCCAATTACATATATGATATGTATTATTAATGCACTCGATACGCGTCGCCCTTAAACAAGTTTTGTGGTGGATGTATAGAGTGGTTATGGCCAATAAACCCTATATGTGTATGGTTGTATGTGTTTGCTTGCATCTCAGTCTACGCATCGATCTTCCTTCTATTCCTGATGTAACTTAAAATAATTCGAGACTTCTTTCCTACCTTTACTCCCCTCGAATGTAACTTGAGGTTTCTCTTTTTACAATGTAAAATAGGATAGTTTTTTATTTCTTGTTATGTCAAAGAACAGCGGACATCCTGACGACAGCTGAGACGATCGGTTCAAGGCGTGAACCGATCGGTTGACGTTCCAGACGATTGGTTCAAGGAGTGAGCCGATCGGTTGATGACCGGTTCGAGGAGCGAGACGAGTGGGTGGCGACCATGAAGAGATGCACGACGACCAGGTGAACTGATCGGTTGGAGGAGCCAACCGATCGGCTGGTGGAACCCAACCGACCAGCCTGATGGCGAGCCGATCAGTCATGTGATGAGTTGATCAAACCCAGAAAGGCAAAGCATATAGTTCATCTTTTACAGGTTGCATGTGATGTAGACCTAGATGACCGTGATTCCTCTTGGCTCGAGGAATCACATTAGGATGGCCATAATCATCGCTTTTATTGTTTTGCATGTTTTCTGTGGGATATAGCATGTATATGATACGTACTATATATTGTGGTGATTGGATATGTATATGTATATAAAAACCAAATCCCTCATTAAATTTTAAGTTTTAGATGTCTTCCAAATGTGACACATGTGAAAAGCTTGATCGACCAAGTGTGGGCACGCCCAAGCGTGGTGCACCGTCTATCTCGTGGAAGCGTGAAGGATGAATGTGTGGGTCTGCCCAAGCAGGGTGCATATTCATCGTGTTTTCTTTGGGTCAGACTTAACAAGGTGACCTAGATAGGATCTAGCACCTTGAGGCATGGAGATGATCATGGAAAGGAGTTGCATATGACATCTTATCAAGAGTTGCATATGATGCAATTGGCAAGAGTTACCTACCTGAGAGATCTATGTTGTGGGTGACAGCCCTAGCTGGTCCACGACTTAGAGGATTTCAGGATCTTTCCCACTAGAAGGTTGTACGCTGCAATCTTCCGAATTGATGGTGAGGGCTATCAATTTGAAGTAAAATAGTGGGAGTGGTAATTAATTAAAGGCCTAATTATATCGTCAAATTTTCAAATCAATCAAATAAGTCAAAAATGAGATTTTGGACTAAAATTGCATATTTTTCTTTTGTAGTACAAATGGCAAAAAACAACAATCACTTTTCTTTGTGATCGGTCCTTGACAAGGACAAGCTGAATGGGACAAACTTCCACGACTGGTATAGGACATTGAGAATCGTTCTCACTCAAGAGAGAAAGCTCTATGTCCTGGATACTCCAATTCCAGAGGAACCTGCTCCTAATGCACCAAAGACAGAAAGGGATGCTTACAAGAAGCATTTTGATGATGCATTGATGCAAAGTGCTTGATGTTATGTTCTATGAACCATGAGTTGCAGAGACAACATGAGAACATGGGTGTCATTGAGATGATTCAGCATCTCAGGAACATGTATGAAGATCAAGCACGGAAAGAGAGATACAATGTATCAAGGGCACTGTTCAAGTGCGTCATGATAGAAGGAGATCCAGTTGGTCCTCACACACTCAAGATGATTGGGTATGTGGAGAACCTATAGAGACTAGGATTTCCACTGAGCCAAGAGTTGGCTACTGACGTGATACTGCAATCGTTGCCAGAATCCTATAGTCAGTTTGTGATGAACTACAACATGAACAACTTTGATAGGCCAATGTCAGAGTTGTTAGGCATGTTGAGGACAACCAAGATACAAATGAAGAAGGACAAGCCTAAGTCTGTGATGGTGATCACGAGCAAGAAAGGCAAGTCCAAGTGCAAGGGCAAGGGCAAAGCTAAGAAAGGTTATGATGCTAGCCAGGAGCCCAAGTCATCTTCAGCTCTCAAGGCCAAGGGAGGCGTGACCAAGAAAGGAAATTGCCACCATTGTCAAAAGCCAAGACATTGGAAAAGGAATTGTCCTCTCTATCTAGAAGAACAAAAGAAGGAGGCGACAGACGTCTCTAATTGAAGGTGTCATGAAAGTAAACTTGTAACACTTTTTGAGGTATATGATACCAAGATGTAAAGTGTAAAACACTCATAATTGGGGCAAGTGTTGCCGCCATAGATAGGAGTACTTTAGTTTATTTTCAGCCTATAAGGCATGTAATACAATTATGAACTGCTATTTCATATTTGCCAATAGATAGAAACACTTTATTTTTGCATATTGTATGACAATGATGGCAATCAATAAAGAAATGTTTCAATTTCTAAAGATATGATCTTTGTGGCAATGCCTTATTTATCTTGTGGTATTTGATATGCATAAGATAAAATGATACCTAAAAGTTATAGATAACTCAAACAATCAAATTAGCATCAATCATGAGAAATTCATTTCTAGTTTCCATGTGATGGATAAATCTAGACTCTTTTGGTTAAAGAACCAGTAAGAGACATGAATATCTTGGACATGATTAATCAATCTTCACTAATGGAAGTGGGAGAATGATTATCCTATTAGGTATAATACATGTGATGTATTTACATACCTATTGGAACGAATGCTAATACTTCAAAGGGTGTTTAGAGAAATACCAATATGAATATCTTGAAGTGTTCAAGATTATCATAGATGAAGTGCAAATTTGGTAAAGTGTTAATTCTTGATGAGATCAATGAATGAAATACTTGGACCAAATGTTTGAGATCCTTATGAGTAATTATGGTAGTGTATCATAGTGAACTCATGATTAAGGCATGGTGATGTCTAAATCAAGAAGGAATCATACTCTAAGGAGTTAGAGAATGATTATCAAATAACTGAATTCTTCTTAATGAATGAATACCCCACACTAATAAAAGAAATTAAGAATCGCAAGGGTTGTGAATTCTTATATCCTTATACCTCAATTATCTATATGATGAGTTGTTCATGTGATGAGTCAACTATCTAGATGAATATGAGGAACCATATTTTGAGTTATGGTTTATGACCATTACATCCTAAATGACTTCCATGTGAACCATAAGGTATGACCTTGATGGTAGCACCCATTGGATGGAAATCCATAAGTGAAAATAAGTCTTAAGCGTTAAGACACATGGATAACATTTTGAGAAAGATGATGCTTGTTGATTGCAACTTAATGACTAAGACATTTGTCATATGGATACTAAAACTGCATTCCTATGAGGAATAAAACAAGGATGTGTACGTAACACAACCTATAAGGTTTATGAATCCACTAATGCAGATGAAGTCTATAAGTTACAATGGACTAATCAATGTGATTGATTGAGTACAAGCAACTCAGAATTGGATCTTTACTTGGATCATATAATCAAAGGGTTTGACTGATATGTCAAAGATAAAGAAGGGATCTGTGATTTAGTGGGAGTGTATTCACATTCCACATGTTGATGTGAAATGTAAATGTTCTAGAATGGAAATCAAAAAGTGGAAATTATCTTAAAGGAAGATAGAGATGTTTCCTATGTGATAGGAATAGAGATCTATAGAGATAGTTCTCGAAAATCTCTTGACCTAAAAAGAGAAAACATACATTGGAAATATGTACTGAAGGGTTCAGTATGCACAGATTTAGTGGGAGAAAACTTATCCATGTTACATGGAGTTAGTATCCCAAGGCCAAGTGTCCAATTCTTATGAAGAATGGGAACACTAAGAATAGATATGGATCTATCATGTATGTAATCATCCCATTATCTTGCATGTATCGACATGGCAAGAAGAATATGCATTCATCATCTTGTATGTAGGACATGACAATATGATGTGCTCATCTTGATAACTCGTATGTGGGACATGATGAGTGGATGTCTGTCTACTTCCAGTAAGGGTTACCGGAACACCATGAGAACTTGATAAGTACTTTGGAAGTACTAGTTCTATGGAGATAAGGAAGATGAAAACTACTAGAGGGGGGGGGTTAATAGAGTTTTATAGAGATTTTAACAATTATTGAACTCAAACAACCACAATGAAAATATTTGACAAGGAGACACAAGATTTAGAGTGGTTCCAACTATAGCAAATACTATAGCCGTCAATCCACTACCCGGTTGCTTACCCAACCGGGATTTGAAAAGAAATTTATTTTATTACCTCTTCAAGGAATTTACATAAAATACAATCTCTTTTCCTAAACCCTTCAAGCAGCCTTCACCTAGAAGTAATCGCCAACCTTGAAGCAGCCTTCCCTTGAAGTAGATGCACCAACTCCCGTTGCACCAGCCTTCTGAAGTAGCTTCCCTTGCGATAGCCTTCTTGAAGTAGCTTGAAGTCCCCTTCTCCACCTGAGAAGTCAACCCTCTCCAATCCGCAGCCTCCAACCCTAGGAGTAGCAAGGAGAGTACAAAAGATAAACAGGAACAAGAAAGGAAACGGAAATTACAACTTATCCTTTAAGCCCGAGGCTTGATATGCCTAGATCAAGCGTAAGATCTCCTAGCCAAGTATATGAACTTGTGATTGCTGTGGGTAGGAGAATCTAGCCTATAGGACACGAGATTGAGCTAAGGAGAATGTAGGCCAATGATCACAGTGCTCAAATTGCTTGCAAAAGATTGCTCAAGTATGCTCAAGTGTATTCTCAAGTGTAACAAGTGAATTCTAGTGTCCTATGGCTTGTCCTATTTATAGGAATGGCCTAAGTATGCTTAAGGACGTTCTAGACAACTTCTAGGGGTTTCTAAGTGCTTAACTAGCCGTTAGGTACAAAGTTGTTGCTTTAACAACGGCTAATTAATTTATTCTGCAGTTGCTGTCAGAGACCATCTCGGTCGACAAATGGTCGACCGAGACACCTACTCGGTCGAAGTTTTGTCGACCGACAGGCTCTCTGGATCAACGTTCATTTGCAACTGCCAACTACTTTGTCTATTGTGTCTAACGGCTACTTTGGATCTTTCTCGGTCGAGAGGTTTGTCGACCGAGAGTGTCTCGGTCGAGGAGTTTGTCGACCGAGAATGATCCTGTTTCAAGGTTTCATTTTAAGCACTAATTATATGTGTGAGTGTGCAAAGGTGATTCTATTCAAATAGGATGACATGTCTAATTATGGTGTTTGGCTAGGGAAAATCTAACGCTTGATTTACATGCAATTCTAAGTACTTGTACATTATATATTTGTACAAGTTTTACAACATTGATTACATTGCATGAAACTATAACTTAGTAAGCTCTTGGATTTTTCCCTAGTTGCTTTGTCATCCTGCTTAGTCCTGCACACTCAAGTAGCTCGTTAGATTAATAAGAATGAAATGTTTTTCATCATCGAAACAAAGGGATTTTTAGATGTCCATTTAGCCAACAATCTCCCCCTTTTTGAAGATGACAAACATTTCCAAAATGAATATAAAACATATGAATTTCATACCTTTAGATTGCCTTATGTATCTTTTCCTCTTGTTTATAAGATGTGTGCTTATTATTCCCAATGAATTATGGAACATGAAATCCAGTTCATTTGGGAATGTAGCAACTTTCAATGTTAAACCAAGAGTATATTTATGGAACTCATTGATTGAGTTTTTCATAGATACTAAGTGATAGTTTTATATATCTCTCCCCCTTTGTCATTTCAAAAAGATAACCGTTTTAATAAAAACTCCCCCTTAATTAGATAACCGTTTTGATAAAAAAACTCCCCCTTAATTAGATATCCCGTCAAATCGAATGAAAAAGATGTCCATTGAAAAGCCAAAATGAACTAAGTAAATGTATTCGTTTTAAGAACCGCAGATATCAAAGAAAACATCTTCCAAAGGAGTAATAAGCAATTGCTTCCTAATGTTGTTGAATTGATCTAGTGGAAGCGGTTTTGTAAAAATATCAGCCAATTGATTTTCCGTATCAACATGATGAAGGGAAACATGATTCTTTGAGATGTGATCCCTTAAGAAGTGATGACGGATTTCAATGTGTGTTGCCCGGCTGTGTAAAATAGGATTGTGTGCTAAGTTTATGGCGCTTGTGTTGTCACAAAAAATAGGTGTAGATGAAAGATTAAAACCATAATCGCTTAATACTTGTTGCATATAAAGAACTTGAGCACAACAAGACCCGGCTGCCATATATTCAGCTTCAGTTGTAGATAGGGCAACCGTATTTTGTTTCTTGCTAAACCAAGATACTAAGGCTCTCCCTAATAAGAAACAGCCACCACTAGTGCTTTTGCGATCAAGTCGACAACCAGCATAATCTGCATCAGTATATGCTTTAAAATCCAAAGATTGTCCTTTTGGATACCATAAACCGAAACAAGTAGTACCAGCTAGATATCGAAGAATTTGTTTAACCGCTAGAAAATGAGATTGCATAGGTTGGGATTGAAATCGAGCACAAAGACCAACGGAAAACATAATGTCCGGTCGAGAAGCAGTTAAGTATAGCAAACTACCAATCATGGCTCTATATAAGGAATCATCAATAGGTTCCCCATTTTCATCCTTATCAATTTTGATAGAGGTAGCCATAGGAGTAGTAGCATGTTTGCATTGATCCATCCCAAAACGTTTTAAAAGTTCTTTAGTATATTTTTCTTGGCTTATGAAAATTCCTGCAGGTGTTTGCTTAATTTGAAAACCAAGAAAGAATGTTAGTTCACCCATGAGGCTCATTTCAAATTCTTTTTGCATAATGTCACTGAATTGTGTGCATAATGAATCATTAGAAGCTCCAAAAATAATGTCATCAACATATATTTGCACAACTAAGAAATCAGATGCATATGTTTTGAAGAATAAAGTAGAATCTGAATTTCCAATAGAAAAACCAGTATCAAAAAGATATGTCTTGAGCCGTTCATACCAATTCCTAGGTGCTTGTTTTAGACCATAAAGTGCCTTTTTAAGTCTATAAACATGGTCACCTTTTTCTGGTATTTCAAAGCCAGGTGGTTGAGCAACATAAACTTCTTCTTGTATGATGCCATTGAGAAATGCACTTTTGACATCCATTTGATATAGCTTAATGTTTTTATGGGCAGCAATAGCTAGTAACATCCTAATAGCTTCAAGTCTAGCTACGGGTGCATATGTTTCATCAAAATCTATTCCTTCTTGTTGATTATATCCTTGTGCTACTAATCGAGCTTTATTCCTTATGACCTCTCCTGCCTCATTGAGCTTATTCCTAAAAACCCATTTAGTTCCTATGATAGTTTTGTCTTGAGGTTTAGGAACTAAATCCCATACATCATTTTTAGTGAATTGATTTAACTCTTCTTGCATGGCTATTATCCAGTAATCATCTTTAAGAGCTTCGGATACCTTCTTAGGTTCAATGATAGAAACGAAAGCCATGTTTGCAACATCTTTGAAGGAAGACCGAGTTTTGACTTTATCATTTGGATCTCCTATAATTAGTTCTTGGGGATGATCCTTGATAAGCCTAGGTGTGGGTTGTGTTTCAACTTGGGGATCGGATATAGGAATTTTCTCACAATCATTGGAAATGGTTATATTTTCGAATTGATTAGTGAGATTAATGATATCTAGATTTTCAGATTTCGATTCTTCATGAAAAGAAACATGAATGGATTCCTCAACTTTTCTAGAGATAGTGTTATATACTCTAAAGGCTTTGCTAGAAGTGGAATATCCCAAGAAGAATGCTTTGTGTGATTTAGAATCAAACTTGTCTCTATCATCTTTGGTATTTAAAATGTAGCATGTGGAACCAAAAGTATGAAAGTAGTCAACTCTAGGTTTCTTAGAGTGTAATATTTCATATGGAGTTTTCTTTAAATGAGAGTGAACAGTTACTCTATTAAGCACATAACAAGCAGTGTTTACAGCTTCAGCCCAAAAGGTTTTAGGTGTATTGTGTTCAAGCATCATGGTCCTAGCCATTTCCTGTAGAGATCGATTTTTCCGTTCAACTATACCATTTTGTTGTGGGGTACGTGGAGCAGAAAAATTATGAGTATACCCTTGAGATGTACAAAAGGTCTCAAATGTATGATTCTCAAATTCGCCACCATGATCACTTCTAATGGTACATATTTTATGTTGTAAAAGATTTTCAATCTTGGAACAAAATTGCATAAATACATGAATAGTGTCATCCTTAGTTGCAATAAAATGTACCCATGTATATCTACTATAATCATCAACAATAACAAAACAGTATCGTTTACCACCAATAGATTGTGTCCTCATTGGTCCAAATAAGTCCATATGAATTAATTCTAAGGATCTACTGGTGCTAAGTACATGTTTTGATTTAAAAGATGTTTTGGTTTGCTTTCCCATTGTGCAGGGTTCACAGTTTTCAACTTGATCAAAAGACAAAGCAGGTAATCCACAAACAAGATCATATTTCACTAACTTTTTAATAGCATGTGAACTAGCATGTCCTAGCTTTTTATGCCATAGTTGTAAGGTATTTTCATTTGCAAGCAAGCATTTACCTACTACTGACTTCATAGAGTTTGGTTTAAGGATATAAAGATTTCCAACTCTATTTCCTTCATAAACGACATTTGTAGTGTTTTCTATCAATAGTTTGCAGCAGGTTTTGTTAAATAACACATCATAACCACTATCACATAGTTGACTTACACTTATTAGATTATGATGCAATCCATCAACAAGTAGAACATTTTTAATTTCGAGATTTGTTCCAACATTACCTATTCCAACGATTTTGCCCTTACCATTGTCTCCAAAGGTGACCGTTCCACTTTTCTTTTCTTCAAAAGTTTGAAATGCGTCCTTGTTCCCGGTCATGTGTTTGGAACAGCCACTGTCAACTACCCATTCCTGCATTAGAGTGTAGATTTTGGTACCCATGTGATGGTCCGATATGGTTAGAAACCTTTTAAGTGCTTATATATAAAAGTTCTGATACAGAAAACCAGTCGGTCGACAATTGTTCGACCGATATTTGTCTCGGTCAACAATTTGTCGATCGAGCAGGTTACTGTATCACAAGCAAAAACATAGAAAATTTCTCGGTTGACCAATTTTCGACCGAAATAGGTGCTGTAAAATTTTTGATTTGTTAAAGACATCCAGTCGGTCGACAATACTTCGACCGACCCAGAGCTCGGTCGACAATACTTCGACCGACAGAATTACTGTTTCAGAAATTGCAGAAAAATGATAACAATAAGCATAGCACCTTTTGTTGAGATAAGACAATATAAATAGCAAAATTAAGCATTTGGTCATATCTCAACTACATTCCATTCTTCTAAGTTTGGGGTTTTGGGATCCAAACTAAATCGGACTCCTTAGTCTTGTAGGGGCATGAAAAACAATAATGTCCAAGACGTAAGCAGAAATGACAAGTAATAGAGTTAATTTCATTTCTCTTTATTGTGTTCTTGGGTACAAACATAGTTTGGGTCTTTTTGGGTTGGTTTTTCTTTGGAACATATCCCAAACCTTTTCTTCCATTAAAAACATTACCAACTTTCAATATGTTATCAAAAATATCTTTTCTTCTTAACTTATAAAGTTCTCTTTGTAATGTAGCAATGTCATTCATCTTCTTATGTATATCTTTTCTTGCTTGGTCTAAATCAGAAAACAATAAATCCTTTTCTTTTACAATATTATCATAGTCCGAATGGTTGCACAAGATAGGTTGAGTTTGATAATCTTGTAGTTTAGCTAGCAAATCAGTCTTTTCTTTTGATAGAATATCAACATTGGTTTCCAAATTGAGTAGTTTTCTAGTGCAATCATCTAAAGATGTTTTTAAAGATACATTTTCAAGATCAATGTTGTTCTTTTCATAAGAAAGTTCATCTAATTTAGCAGTGAGCTCATTATTAGATTTTATAGCTTTCTTTAGTTTCTTCTTGGCATCAACATACTTATCATGAGTTTCTTGTAAACTAGTAACTAACTCTTCTTTAGGAAGATCAACAAGGCTTACCTCTTGAGAATCTTCATTTTCTTCTCTTGCCATTAGACATTCCACCTCTTCTCCGCTTTCACTGTCACTTGACTCATCCCAGGCAGCTTTATAGGCTTTTTCTTCTTTCTTCTTATGTGAGCTTTTCTTTCCCTTCTTTGCTTTGGGGCATTCATTTTTGAAATGCCCTTTCTTCCCACATTCAAAGCACCTGGGAGTAGAAGAACTAAAAATTTTGTTAGATTTAAACCTTTTGTACTTCTTACCGTTGACGATTAAGGCTTCTTCTTCTTCTTCACTTGACTCCTCACTTTCTTGTGTGACAACTCTTGAGGCTTTGAGAGCCACATCCTTTTTCTTCCCACTTTGGTGTTCACGTTCTCTTCTTTCTTCCTCTTCGAGATCTGCTTCATGAGCTTCTAAATTACCAATGAGTTGTTCCATTTTGAGGCGAGTGAGGTCGTTTGCTTCTGCAATGGCTGTCACCTTTGGCTTGTACTTTGGAGGAAGTGATCGAAGAATTTTTGATACTTGATCTTCCTCAAGAACAGGTTTTCCTAAGGCACTCAAACCATTAACAATAGTAGATAATTTTGAATACATTTCACTAATAGTTTCATTAGGATCCATACGAAAATGTTCAAGCTTTGTTTTAAGCAGGCTAATTTTGGAATTTTTAACTTGGGCTGTACCCTCATAAGTGATAGACAATCTATGCCAAATATCATACGCTGTATCACAATTTGAAATTCTATTAAATTCTCCTACAGAAATAGAACAATATAAAATGCTTACGGCTTTTGCGTTCATTTGGGCCTGTTTTACCGTGTTTGCATCCCATTCCGCAAAGTCATTTTGAGGGAATTGATAAGGAGTAGATACCATTCTCCATAGATCCCAGTTGACGCCTTGGAAGTAAAACTGCATCCTTCTCTTCCAGTATTGGTAGTTTGTTCCATCAAACGCCGGTGGCCTAGCAACAAGAGTTCCTTCAATGTTGAGGTTGTTGAGCATTCCATCACCCATTTCTTCAAGACCTTGTTAGGGTTCCTTGAAGCCTTGCTCTGATACCAATTGAAAACTACTAGAGGGGGGTGAATAGAGTTTTATAGAGATTTTAACAATTATTGAACTCAAACAACCACAATGAAAATATTTGATAAGGAGACACAAGATTTAGAGTGGTTCCAACTATAGCAAATACTATAGCCGTCAATCCACTACCCGGTTGCTTACCCAACCGGGATTTGAAAAGAAATTTATTTTATTACCTCTTCAAGGAATTTACATAAAATACAATCTCTTTTCCTAAACCCTTCAAGCAGCCTTCACCTAGAAGTAATCGCCAACCTTGAAGCAGCCTTCCCTTGAAGTAGATGCACCAACTCCCGTTGCACCAGCCTTCTGAAGTAGCTTCCCTTGCGATAGCCTTCTTGAAGTAGCTTGAAGTCCCCTTCTCCACCTGAGAAGTCAACCCTCTCCAATCCGCAGCCTCCAACCCTAGGAGTAGCAAGGAGAGTACAAAAGATAAACAGGAACAAGAAAGGAAACGGAAATTACAACTTATCCTTTAAGCCCGAGGCTTGATATGCCTAGATCAAGCGTAAGATCTCCTAGCCAAGTATATGAACTTGTGATTGCTGTGGGTAGGAGAATCTAGCCTATAGGACACGAGATTGAGCTAAGGAGAATGTAGGCCAATGATCACAGTGCTCAAATTGCTTGCAAAAGATTGCTCAAGTATGCTCAAGTGTATTCTCAAGTGTAACAAGTGAATTCTAGTGTCCTATGGCTTGTCCTATTTATAGGAATGGCCTAAGTATGCTTAAGGACGTTCTAGACAACTTCTAGGGGTTTCTAAGTGCTTAACTAGCCATTAGGTACAAAGTTGTTGCTTTAACAACGGCTAATTAATTTATTCTGCAGTTGCTGTCAGAGACCATCTCGGTCGACAAATGGTCGACCGAGACACCTACTCGGTCGAAGTTTTGTCGACCGACAGGCTCTCTGGATCAACGTTCATTTGCAACTGCCAACTACTGTCTGTTGTGTCTAACGGCTACTTTGGATCTTTCTCGGTTGAGAGGTTTGTCGACCGAGAGTGTCTCGGTCGAGGAGTTTGTCGACCGAGAATGATCCTGTTTCAAGGTTTCATTTTAAGCACTAATTATATGTGTGAGTGTGCAAAGGTGATTCTATTCAAATAGGATGACATGTCTAATTATGGTGTTTGGCTAGGGAAAATCTAACGCTTGATTTACATGCAATTCTAAGTACTTGTACATTATATATTTGTACAAGTTTTACAACATTGATTACATTGCATGAAACTATAACTTAGTAAGCTCTTGGATTTTTCCCTAGTTGCTTTGTCATCCTGCTTAGTCCTGCACACTCAAGTAGCTCGTTAGATTAATAAGAATGAAATGTTTGTCATCATCGAAACAAAGGGATTTTTAGATGTCCATTTAGCCAACAGAAGAGTTCGATGTAAAGAGTTACATTGATGCGAACTTCCGAAAAGGACAGAAAATTTATCGCAAAATATATATAGGATATATAAAAGTGAAAGTTTGTTGATAATTGGAAATGTTTTAATAAGCCCTTTAAAAGGAAATGTCGAGTATCCGTGTGTTAAAGAACAGCAGTAGATACTATATGGATATGGAAGTTCATGAGATGAACTTATTGATATTCCGCTCATTGATGACAAGTTTGGAATCCTTGATCATGCAATGTGGCTAAAGGTTAGCAAAGGAATACTAGATCGCATATTACGACAACTCCATCTCATACGTGTGACGTACATCGAAGAGATGAGAGACATGCAATTTATACTGACTTAGGCAAGGTGTTGCCATTACTCACTATGTTGGCACTAGAGCAGAGTGACATGTGGGACATGTTTGAAGATCACTATGAATATGATTCAAGGGTGATTGGCTCGCAGTGCAAGTGGGAGTTTTTTGGTATGTATGCCCTGAGAGCCAATCATGGGATGATTGGTGGGATACATTAAGATTGATTTGATAAACATCAAAGGCAAGCTTCCAATTCTTTCTGGTTCAGTCATATGAGATAGTGATAGAAAAGATTGAATGTCTAGAGAATGACAGTACTCAATGACGTATGCCTTCAGGTTCAGGACCTGAACGATGAGATCATACGGATGCTAAGAGTTTGTACATTCTTGTTATGTCCCTAGTCGGATGTCATTGTGGAAGGTAGATAGACAGCAATGACACACAAGACTAGATTGTAGTGTTGGTTGATGATAGAATCTCAATAGTCATGATATAGAGATATCAAACCAAACACATAGGTACTTGTTAGAGAACAAGTGTACTGGACATACCCACCGTAAGTTTGACACATGGAACCATGACATGGTAGTCACAGTCAATACTCACAGTGATGGTGGTGAGTGTGATTCTTTGACCTGAAATCATTACACTCAACACATGTCATTGGGCACACTTTGACATCATCAAACGTAATCCTGAAACATGGGTTGTTATAAAGGTGATGATTGGGTGTCTTTGACACATGGGGCTTTTGAGGGGTGAGTAATAGATATGGGATTTTTCCCTCCTGAGGGAGTTTGATATCCAAGGCCACTTGATGAGTAGGATTGAAATAGGCGTGCGCACGCATGTGTGAATCAGTATGTGATATTGATGGCATACATATCTCTTCAATCTACTCTGAGATCAAGAAAGTGAATGCACGTTGACAGGATGACTGTTCCATGCCTCGAGTTCATTCGGGATATCAGTGACAAAGGAATTATACATTCACTGCAACACCATTCACGGATTGTAGGATTGAAAGTTGTTCTCCAACTTTCTACTTTCACTTGGGTAGCAGTGATGTGTGACTAGGCACCGCTCTTTGCTTGTGAAGTCATAAGTGTTATGGACTTTCACTGCCAATGTGAAATGGACCTGTAGGGTCACACACATAGGATTTAACCTGGAAGAGGAGTTTTGTCCACAAACAATGTTTAGATTGATTACTAAAGGAGTTTAGTAGTTCAATTAAACAGTCAATCAATTGATAGCTCAATAGCATAATGCTTAAGGTGTTGGACACATTGATTGGAGTATCGAATTGATTGAAATCGCAATTGACTGATTCTGCACAATCTGCACTCCCAACCGATCGGCTCATGTGATGAACCGATCGGCTGAGCTTGGTGAACCGGTCGGCTCAAGTGTTGAGTCGATCGGCTCATGGTCAGGGTGAACCGATTGCTTCAAGTGTTGAAATGATCGATTCAACTTGTGCAACCGAGCAAGTTGGGAAAATAGGATTGGTGATAATTTTCCTTTTGTTTCAATTGCCCAATTTGATTGGGAAATATGATTGGTATTTGATACCAATTAGAAACAAAAGAAGGAAAGTCAATCGGGAACTGGTCAGGACCACGAACCAATCGGTTCAGAAGTGAACCGACCGGCTCATGGGTCCCAACTAATCGGTTGAGGTGTCAATCGACCGGTTCAGATCCCCAACCGACCGTTTCAGTTGTGAAATGATCGGTTCAGGTTCCAAGTTGGTTGTTTTGTGGAAAATCTCGAACCCTTCTACTCCTGCTTTTAGTCCCGCATTGCCCGGGATAGAGAACCCTGTCCCATTACCCTCCTATATATAGGGGTATTGGGGGCTTCTCAGACAACAGCTCAGTGCAACCAGTTTCTCTGTAAAGTTGTCGTTCTCTCTAGTTTTGGTAACCGAGAGAGCCCGAGCAAGTGCTACCCGATAAGGGAGGCACAACAAGGGAAAGACAACTGCAGAAAGTGAATGGTGGTAGGAGAGTGTGTCGGTGACTAGTAAACTGACAGGAGGGTGCGACTCCTTCCAATTCCTTGTGGGACAAGGAGATTGGAGTTCCAGGTGGTCTGTGTGGACTACTTCAGAGGCGGGAGATATCTACCGCTTGGAGGACAGCTGTCAATCCCGACAGTCCTAGTGAGACCAGGCGTCATCAGTCCCAGTAAGACCGGGAGCTGCACAGACACCGTCCAAGACCGGAGGTGAATACCGTGCAAGCCGTGAGGTATAGTCTCCGAGAAAGCCTCGGGACAAGGTATGATTCCACAAACCATCCCTTTCCTATTGTATAGACGTTGATGCGTTTCCTTGATCTGGGTTTGGGGAGGAGAAAATGTTTTGTTTCCGCTGCCTTCTCTTCCTCCCCTATAACCTAACACTCAACCCAGACATAATTCATTGAGTAACATCATTCTTCAATCATTCTTCAAACATTGATTATGTAATAGCATTATCATAACTTATTAAAACAAAATAAATGAAAGATTGCCTTTAAAACATTGATTATGCATTCATGCTCATCATATCACATATCTGGAGCCATGGGCCATATTCACCATGCTCATCACATATCCGAGTCTGCAACCACAGATGCCCTCATTTCACCTCTCTATTTTAGGCTAGGAGAAACCTCACATATTCAAAAATATGTGCTCCGGGTTGACCCTCAGGAGAACCCGTTTCACCATCACCCTATCATGACTGATGATGGATCTATGGCCAGGGCAACTACATGATAGATTTCACTATGATTAATTAGTATATTTTAGATGGATTGCAAGATTCAACCAAGTTGTATAACATGCAAGATATAACAGAAGGTAAACAATATAAACTCAACATTATGTTATTTCTACAAATTTACATCACACAGATCCATCACAAGGATCTCACATCACATGTTATCACTTGGCCTCTTTCCAACCATCTAGATCCATCTCAAGGATCATCACATATCATGGGATCTCAATCCCTCATCCCATAGTGCCATAGCCTCTCAAGGCTTTCATCATCATTATAGGACATCATTCATAATTCACCTATCATCACAATATTCTCATATACTCAGTTCTCATAGCCTTTCATTTGGCTAATCCTTACCTGCATGATTAACATCTTTCAATATCCAGGTGAATAATCAAGAGACTTATATTATCAACATAAGATGACAATTAGGGTTAAGTATATTTCCAGCACAAAGTGACAACAATAATTATATCCGTGCCTCATCTTAAGGTTACACATGTAAGCACATTATCAAGCAACCCTAAAGCGTGCTCAAGATCACATTTGGCATTAAAGAGATAGAGTAGTTACATACATACGCATGTGCTTATCCATAAGAACATAAATATCATAATTAAGCAATGAGTCACCATAAAATCATAGCTGACATATTACCCTTTCATGGCAGACCATACCCTCACAAGAGGTACCAAAAACCCTCACTAAAGGTCATCTCGGGCAGGACCCACTCTCATCTAATCCCTATCGGGCGTGCAGCTCTAGTGGGCATGCAGAGTGTTTGGGTGAGCAGGTGCATCGGGCGAGACAGGGTACTATCTGGGCGTGCACGGTGAAGTTGAGTGTGCAAGGTGAAGATGAGCGAGAAGAGCAGAGCATGTATGTATCGGGCGACAGGGCTGGTGTCGGGTGAGCACTGGTATCGGGCGAGCCAGGTGTGTTGGGCGACACAGATGCAGGGTGAGCAGAGGGGTACCGGGTGAGCAGGGCGCGCTGAGTGAGCAGAGTGTGTCGGGTGAGCACTGAGCTACTGAGCGAGCAGCCCACCGAGCGAGCAGAGTCAGAATGCTCACCCGCACAAGGAACAAAGGGAGAGCATTGCTCACTCAAGCTGTGCAGGGGGAAACTAGGGCAAGGGCTGTCGGGCAGCACCTCCCCAAGCACATCTCGACCAAGGTACATCTCATCAAAGCCATCTAAATGAGCTCACCATCTTGCCCAAGGTGAGAGGAGAGTCTTGCTCGAGCCACTAGGTCACAAGCTCACCACAATCGATTAGGAAGGAGGGGTGTTGCTCATGGCACTAGGACCCAAGCTCACTCATCTAGACCAAGGGGAGAAAGGAGTGTTTCTCCCTAACCCTAAATCACAAGGATCGGCCAACATGCAAGATAAACAAGAACCAGGCTACTAACGTGCAAAGGCAAGATTAAAGCAACATATATGAAAAGAGAGTAGAGTAGTTAGGGTTAGAAGCTATGCAACCCGCCTTGAGCTCCAAGGAAGAAGAAGCACTCCAAGATTCAAGGGATGTCGGACACCAAAGCTCCTCCAAGGGGGGTGTATCGGCCACCACCTTTCTTCTCCAGGGGTGTGTCGACCTCCAAGCAACTTCGTCAAGGGTGTGTCAGCCACCAAGCAAGGGAAAGAGGGAGTGTGTCGTGTACAAGAGGAGGAGGAACTAAAGGGACCTCAAGCTAAGAAAGGGACCACCTATATAGAAGGGAAGGGAGGAGAAAACAAGGTTGGTCCATGCTAGGTTTCGTCCACCCAAGGGACACTTGTCTACAAACTCAAGCCACCACTCTTGCAAGCCATAAGACACTTGTTCAAGATGTGCACCATGTGTCCTCCAAACATGATCAAGGTTGGCCCAAGCATCATGAGCGACATACCAAGCTTGCACTAGGGCGACACACCTCCTTGTTGGCTGACACACACACACCCTAGGCCGACACACACCTCACTTGGCCGACACAAGGCTCAAGCAAGCCCAAACAAGGCACCTCAAGGCCCAAACAAGCTCAACAAAGGCCCAAAGAACTCAAACAACAAGCCCAAACCTTCCTCTCAACCCTAGAGGAAGCAAAGAGAGAGAAGAACACCTCTCAAGGTGGCAAACTTACTCACAAAACCCTAGACTTGGGTTATTTGCAAGTAGCACCTCCAACTCTCAACAAAGCACAACCAAACCCTAATCACCACTAAAGATGATTAGCAAGCATCAAACCATCAAGGTTAGGCAAAGCAAACAGGGTAAGCCCTAAACGCAGGTCAGGGTCCTTACAATCTAACCCCCTTTAAGGGATTTTGTCCCCGAAATTCAAAGAGAAAAGTGAGGGATACTTCCTCCTCATCTCTTCCTCAAGCTCCCACGTGGCTTCCTCGACGCCACGACGCTGCCAAAGAACTTTCACAAGAACCATGTCCTTCCTCTTCAGCTTCTTGATCCTTCTGTCAAGAATACCCATAAGACCTTCCTCATAGGTCACATCTGCATCAAGCTCAACCTCAACTGGCTGTATCACTGTTCCTGAATCTGGATGATTTTTCTTCAACATACTGACGTGGAACACTGGATGTAACTTGTGCAACTCTGGAGGCAACTCTATCTCGTAGGCTACCTTTCCAACACGGGCTGTAACTGGGTAAGGCCCCATATACCTGGGTGCCAACTTACCCTTCCGTCCAAACCTTAGCACACCTTTCCAAGGCGAGACCTTAAGGTATACTTTGTCTCCTACCTGGAACTCCAACGGTCATCGGCGATTGTCTGCATAAGACTTCTGCCTGTCCTGTGCCACTTTCAACTGTTGATGTATCACCTTGATCTTATCTGTCATTTGCTACACTAACTCAGGACCCAAAAGCTGATACTCACCGGATTCGTACCAACACAAGGGAGATCTGCACTTCCTTCCATACAGAGCTTCATAAGGAGCCATGTCGATGCTTCGTTGATAACTGTTGTTGTAGGCAAACTCTATCAAACTCAAATGTACATCCCAACTGCCTAGGAACTGCAAAACACAAGCTCGAAGGAGGTCTTCCACAATCTGAATAGTCCTTTCAGACTGTCCATCTGTCTGCGGGTGAAAGGCTGTACTGAACCTCAACTGCATTCCCAATGCTTTATGCAACTGTTCCCAAAAACGACTTGTAAACTGAGGACCTCTGTCAGAAACGATCGTTGCTGGCACACCATGCAAACGAACTATCTCATCCACATATACTCGAGCGAGCTTCTCAGTTGTATATGCCGTCTTCATAGGCAGGAAATGGGCAGACTTCGTCAATATGTCCACTATTACCCAAATGGAATCATGATTCCTAGTTGTCTTGGGTAGACCAACTACGAAATACATGGTTATATGATCCCATTTCCACTGTGGTATCGACAAAGGTTGCAACATACATGTCATCTTCTGATATTCAGCCTTCACTTGTTGACACACCGCACATCTCGCCATGAACTCAGCTACATCTTTCTTCAGGTCGGGCCACCAATATAAGTCCTTCAGACTATGATACATCTTGGTGACACCTTGATGCATGGCATACATCTACGTGTGTGGTTCCTCAAGCACCAACTTCCTAAGATCATCAGCATCTGGAACCACCATCCTATCACGATAGCAAACTAGTCCATCCTTGGACTCATGAAACCCATCACGCTTGTCACTTCCGAACTCTGATCTGATCAACTGTACCGTATCGTCTGTCTGTTGTGCATCCTTGATCTGCTGTCTCAACGTAGGTTTGACTTGCATCTGTGCAAAAAGACTAGATAACAAAGAAACTTCCATTTGCACATTCATCTATTGCAGAGAAACAAACATATCCCGCCTATGGCAAATCAGGGAACTCAACTGTGCCTTCTTGGAAGAAGAAGAAGACTTTCTGCTAAGCGCATCAGCTACCACATTCTCCTTACTAGGATGATACTCGATAGTTCAGTCATAGTCATTGATCAACTCCATCCATCGTCGCTGTCACATGTTCAACTCGTGCTACGTGAAGATATACTTCAGATTCTTATGATCCGTAAAGATCTGACACATTTCCCCATATAGATAGTGTCTCCAAATCTTTAACGCATGAACCACTACTGCCAGCTCCAAATCATTAGTCGGATAGTTCTCCTCATGGTTCTTGAGCTGTCGCGAGGCAAAAGAAACCACATGATCTTCCTACATCAATACGCAACCTAAACCTTTCTTGGAAGCATCACAGAAAACAACATAGCCTTTCCCAGGCTCTGGCAAGATCAACACTGGAGCACTGGTCAACTTCTCCTTCAACCTCTGGAAAGCTTGCTGACACCGATCATCCCAAATAAAAGGTACATCCTTCCTGGTCAATTTCATCATCGGTAATGCGATCATACTGAAGTCCTTGATAAACCTCCGGTAGTATCCTGCTAAACCAAGGAAACTACGAACTTCCATTGGCGTCTTTGGTTGTTCCCAATCCGCAACGGATTCCACCTTCTTTGGATCTACTTTGATTCCTTCAGCAGATATCACATGACCTAAGAAGGTCACTTCCTCCAACCAGAACTCACACTTACTGAACTTGGCATACAACTGGTGTTGGCGAAGAAGAGTCAATGCTTGTCGAAGATGTTGCTCGTGTTCTGACTTGTTCCGACTATAGATTAGGATGTCATCGATGAAGACTATGACAAACTGATCTAAAAACGGACGGAACACTCTGTTCATCAGATCCATGAAAGCAGCAGGTGCATTGGTTAGCCCGAACGGCATAACCACAAACTTGAAATGACCATACCTTGTTCGAAAGGCCGACTTTGATATGTCATCCTCCTTGATCCTCAACTGGTGGTATCCGGACCGTAGGTTGATCTTTGAAAACACTATAGCGCCACGCAACTGATCAAGCAAGTCATCTATTCTCAGCAACGGGTACTTGTTCTTGATAGTTACTTTGTTCAACCGCCGATAGTCTATGCACAACCGCATCGAACCATCCTTCTTCCTGACAAACAACACGGGAGCACCCCAAGGCGACGTGCTCGACCGGATGAAACCTTTATCCAACAACTCTTGCAATTGTTTCTTTAATTCTGCCATCTCAACTGGAGCCATCTGGTATGGTGTCTGTGCTACTGGCTGCGTTCCTGGAACCAGATTGATCTCGAAATCAATCTCTCGGGGTGGGGGAACACCAGGAAACTCTTCGGGAAACACATCTGCAAACTCCCGGACAACTGACACTTCCTCTAGACTAGGACTCTTTGCCTTGGTAGCCACAACGGTATCTACTACATGAGCTAAGAACGCCTCACATCCCTAACGTAACAGCCTATCTGCTACCATGGCTGATACCAGACACGTCGGAAGAATCTTCCTATCTCCTTGGAAGATCCACCTCTCCCCAGCATTATCAAACACTGCCTGCTTGGTACTACAGTCTAAAACGACCTTGTACCTCTCTAAGGTATCCATCCCAAGGATAACATTGAAACCACACATATCAAGAGGTATGAGATCCACTTGAATGCGGTGTCCCGAGAAAGACAAGATACAAGACGGACACTCTTCTCGGAGCCACGAGGAACCAGCAAGAGGGGTTTCTAACAACAAGCTATCCATATTACAACTAACAGGTAAACGACAGTTCTCAAGCATACTATAAGCGATAAAAGAGTGTGTAGAACCCAGATCAACCAGAACAGATATAGGGTAGGAAGAAGACATATCAGAATGAAATAACTCCATCTGACCTACCACTACTCGTGGGTTGACTATCTCCTCTGGATGATTCATAGCATAGAATCGAGCCGTTGCTTGCTGTCTACGACCTCTGCTTCCTAGAACAGACGATCCAACCTGAGACGCTTGACCGCGTCCTCGACCTCTGCTACTACTCGGCTATTGACGATCTGATCCTTGAGGGTTCTGCCTCAGTTGATGTGTTACCTCATCATCTCGAAAGGGACAACTCGACCTGACATGCCCTATCTGACCGCAGGCATAGCATGACCTACCATCAACTCGTGGTTTAGATGGACCTGTCATTGCTACGGAAGCCGAACTTTGTGCCTTAGATGGTGAGGAGACATAACCTCTTCCCCTACTAGGAGACCACAGCGACGGTCCACCCGAGCCTCTCACCACTACCGGTGCTAAAAACCTGTGCTTCTTAAAGCCACCAAACCTTTGACCTTGAAACTGAGCAGGTCTCTTCTTATACATAGACTCTCTCTTCTCCCTCACAGACCGTTCAATTCTCCGAACAGATTCCACAAACATCGCAAACCGCTCCCGATTTTCCAATGCAGAAACTGGTGTCGTCAGCTCCGCACTCAAACCCTTCTCGAAACGTCTGATTCGTTCCTCGTCCGTCGTCGCCATGTGAGGACAAAACCTCAACAGGTCCATGAACTTGGCCTCATACTCGGTGATGCTCATCGCTCCTTGTCGTAGGCTCTCAAACTGACTGATCTTCTCGTCTAGGTACGTCTTGGGAAAGTACCTACTGACAAACTCACGCCGGAACACTTCCCAACAGATCACTTCACCAGGCCACTTTTCTTCCTCGATGGTCCACCAGTGATCAGCACTACCTTTCAAAAGGTAGACAGCGTGCTTTACTTTGTCTGCTTCGGGGATGTCGAGGATCCGGAAATCCTTCTCAAGACTTCTCAGCCACAGATCCGCATCCGCTGGATCCGCCGTTCCAGCATAATCCGAAGCTCCGACTCGGCTAAGCCGCTTGAAGGTCTTCCCAATACCCGATGTTTCACCATGGGGAGCCTGTGCTCTCGGAGGAGGCACTGGCAATCGCTCAACCATGAGATTCATCATAGCCATCATATGCCCCAAAAGTTGTTGGTAGGCAGGATGCTCAAGGATGGCTGGGTCAGGTTGGGGGACCTCAGGCACCCGATCTTCATGTGCCTGCTCAAAAGCTCCATCAACTGATGCAGCATCGCTGTTTTCAGCAACGTGTTCTTCATGGTTTCCAGACATCTTGGCTTTCTTCTGCTGAGGGCAGAAGATGATTGTGAGGAAATCTGGAAGACACATAAGAACAAACACAACCTAGTCCTAGATCCCTGTAGACTCAGCGAACCTAAAGCTCTGATACCAAACTTGTGGCAACACATCCCATTATCACACAGATAATGAGGTGTTACGTGAAAACATGCGGAAATCACCATAACCACAGCTTAACAAAAACACGGGTTAATTAAAACCGATTGCGGAAAACTGATAAACTAGAAAACATATTACATTCCAGTCCTTATCCTACAAGAAAATAGGTTACATATATGCATACGAGTCTGGTACATCTCCATAGCTTAGAACAGCAGCTGCCTTGTCAACACATGAGTCCAACACCTGTTCATATACATAGAGGCCCGTAACTGGCCAACTGCAGGATATACAACGCATTATCGATCATACATCGTGAAAAAAACGTCCAAAACACCGCCAAGGACCTGAGAGTACAGGGATGACTCTAGACTCTATCACAAAACATCCAAAACAGCAGCTCATCCAGGGTTTGCCTTCTACTGTTCGTCAGGCTGCTCGACCGCAACTCCACGACCACCACCACATCTAGCTCGGCTACCTAAAAAGGATGTAACCCAGCAGAGTGAGACAATGAACGTTGTCTCAGCGGGAGGCATAACTCCCCGCCAAAACTACTAAACCTTAGCTGAGCAGGTATGTATATAAGAAATTGGCTAATAAGAGATATAGCAGGAACAATCTATGAATTAAAGCTATCTAACTTATCGGATGAAATTAAGTACAACATGAATATCAAGACAGGATAATCAAATCCTACTTGACATAGAAGAATACATCAACAACTGCATAATCCTATCAAAAGGAACTACGCAAACAAGGCCTCAACCAATGTTTCGTGTTTATATTAAGCAATAAGACTAAACGGTTGGATTACATATTATTATGCCCTGAGGAAATGAACCGTACCGTTCAAATCCAACCTTCGGCTGTGAAGCCCATAACCGGTGCCATACAAGGTCAATGGAAGAGCTGGAATCCAAGACCTCACCCCTCGTGGTCAGTACACGAGAACACAAAGCAGGACCGTAGTCTCATGCTCAAGTGGCCTAAAACCACAGGGTCAGCTCCACAGGCTACCCTCTGCCTAGCCTGCCTCGGTACAGGTCACGACGCTAGTAAAACTGAGCCACATGTCTAAAACACCATGCTCGGAGCCATGAACGCATTCATGCTCATCATATCACATATCTGGAGCCATGGGCCATGTTCACCATGCTCATCACATATCCGAGTCTGCAACCGCAGCTGCACTCGTTTCACCTCTCTATTTTAGGCTAGGAGGAACCTCGCATATTCAAAAATATGCGCTCCAGGTTGACCCTCAGGAGAACCCGTTTCACCATCACCCTATCCTGACTGATGATGGATCTATGGCCAGGGCAATTACATGATAGATTTCACTATGATTAATTAGTATCTTTTAGATGGATTGCAAGATTCAACCAAGTTGTATAACATGCAAGATATAACAAAAGGTAAACAATATAAACTCAACATTATGTTATTTCTACAAATTTACATCACACTTATCCATCACAAGGATCTCACATCACATGTTATCACTTGGCCTCTTGACAACCATCTAGATCCATCTCAAGGATCATCACATATCATGGGATCTCAATCCCTCATCCCATAGTGCCATAGCCTCTCAAGGGTTTCATCATCATTATAGGACATCCTTCATAATTCACCTGTCATCACAGTATTCTCATATACTCAGTTCTCATAGCCTTTCATTTGGCTAATCCTTGCCTGCATGATTAACATCTTTCAATATCCAGGTGAATAATCAAGAGACTTATATTATCAACATAAGATGACAATTAGGGTTAAGTATATTGCCAGCACAAAGTGACAACAATAATTATAGTTGTGCCTCATCTTAAGGTTACACATGTAAGCACATTATCAAGCAACCCTAAAGCGTGCTCAAGATCACATTTGGCATTAAAGAGATAGAGTAGTTACATACATACGCATGTGCTTAGCCATAAGAACATAAATATCATAATTAAGCAATGAGTCACCATAAAATCATAGCTGACATATTACCTTTTCATGACAGACCATACCCTCACAAGAGGTACCAAAAACCCTCACTAAAGGTTTATCCCGGGAAGGACCCGCTCTCATCTAATCCCTATCGGGCGTGCAGCTCTAGTGGGCGTGCAGAGTGTTCGGGTGAGCAGGTGCATCGGGCGAGACAGGGTACTATCTGGGCGTGCACGGTGAAGCTGAGCGTGCAAGGTGAAGTTGAGCGAGCAGAGTAGAGCATGTATGTATCAGGTGAGTGGGCCTGTCGGGCGACACGGCCTGGTGTCAGGTGAGCACTGGTATTGGGCGAGCCAGGTGTGTTGGGCGACACAGATGCAGGGTGAGCAGAGGGGTACCGGGTGAGCAGGGCGCGCTGAGTGAGCAGAGTGTGTCGGGTGAGCACTGAGCTACTGAGCGAGCAGCCCACCGGGTGAGCAGAGTCAGAATGCTCACCCGCACAAGGAACAAAGGGAGAGCATTGCTCACTCAAGCCGTGCAGTGGAAAACTAGGGCAAGGGCTGTCGGGCAGCACCTCCCCAAGCACATCTCGACCAAGTTACATCTCATCAAAGCCATCTAAACGAGCTCACCATCTTGCCCAAGGTGAGAGGAGAATCTTGCTCGAGCCACTAGGTCACAAGCTCACCTCAATCGATTAGGAAGGAGGGGTGTTGCTCATGGCACTAGGACCCAATCTCACTCATCTAGACCAAGGGGAGAAAGGAGTGTTGCTCCCTAACCCTAAATCACAAGGATCGACCAACATGCAAGATAAACAAGAACCAGGCTACTAACGTGCAAAGGCAAGATTAAAGCAACATATATGAAAAGAGAGTAGAGTAGTTAGGGTTAGAAGCTATGCAACCCGCCTTGAGCTCCAAGGAATAAGAAGCACTCCAAGCTTCAAGGGATGTCGGACACCAAATCTCCTCCAAGGGGGGTGTATCAGCCACCACCTTTCTTCTCCAGGGGTGTGTCGACCTCCAATCAACTTCTTCAAGGGTGTGTCGACCACCAAGCAAGGGAAAGAGGGAGTGTGTCGTGCACAAGAGGAGGAGGAACTAAAGGGACCTCAAGCTAAGGAAGGGGCCACCTATATAGAAGGGAGGGGAGGAGAAAACAAGGTTGGTCCATGCTAGGTGTCATCCACCCAAGGGACACTTGTCCACAAACTCAAGCCACCACTCTTGCAAGCCATAAGACACTTGTTCAAGATGTGCACCATGTGTCCTCCAAACGTGATCAAGGTTGGCCCAAGCAGCATGGGCAACATACCAAGCTTGCACTAGGGCGACACACCTCCTTGTTGGCCGACACACACACACCCTAGGCCGACACACACCTCACTTGGCCGACACAAGGCTCAAGCAAGCCCAAACAAGGCACCTCAAGGCCCAAACAAGCTCAACAAAGGCCCAAAGAACTCAAACAACAAGCCCAAACCTTTCTCTCAACCCTAGAGGAAGCAAAGAGAGAGAAGAACACCTCTCAAGGTGGCAAACTTGCTCACAAAACCCTAGACTTGGGTTATTTGCAAGTAGCACCTCCAACTCTCAACAAAGCACAACCAAACCCTAATCACCACTAAAGGTGATTAGCAAGCATCAAACCATCAAGGTTAGGCAAAGTAAACAGGGTAAGCCCTAAACACATGTCAGGGTCCTTACATATAGGGTCATACTCATAGGATACACTTGGAATAGGAGTTTATTCATGAATGATATTTAACTTGACTACTAAAGTGTTAAGGTATTCGATTTTGAACAATAATGGTTGACAATTGCCTGACTGGACTGTTAACCAACCGATTCATGTGTTGAATCGATTGATTGTATCAGATCAATATGAATTGAATTAGCTAAACTTTTCCTAAATTAGGGTATGAGCCGACCGGTTCGCTTAGTGAACTAATCAGCTCATGGTCTGAACCACCCAGTTCAACTTGTGAACCACAGGGTTCAATGATCAATATGATTGGATCAAGGATTGATGATGATGTCATGTGGTGCATTAATTGTCACATTGAAAGACAACATGTTTACGAATAGGAAACATGGTGAACTGACCGATTCAGCATGTGAACCGACCGGTTCAGCCATGAACTGACCAATTCAACAGTGAACCACCCAGTTCAACGTTCGCAACTTCAAAAAGATTGATGAAATTTCATCTTTTCAACTCCTAGATGAACTAGAAACCCTAAACCTGGCCATCCTATATAAAGGGGTGGCAGTCTAGGCTTTCAAAATCACAACAACAAGCTCTAACAATTGTTTTCCTCTCTATTTATGGTAAGTAGAGAGCCCAAGCAAGTCCTACCCATAGAAGGGAGGGACATCGAGGGAGAGACAACAAGAGAGAGAAAGGTAGTGCTAGCATGCTAACATTCAAAGGGAAAATTTCTTCTTGTTGGCTTTGGAAGCGCAACATGGAGTTCTTGGTGGTCCACATGGACTATGATAGAGGCAAGTAGGTTGTTGTCGCCCTCTAGGAGGACATCAATTGTTGTCCATGGTGGTATTGTTGTGATAGTTATCCATGTCCAACTTGTGAAAGAGGTACATCCTCAGAAGAGTTGTTGTTGGACTTGTTCTAGGACCAAGTATATATCTTGCTACTATATTTCCTAGATGCATCATTGTTAACATGATCTCACTGGTTTGGGAATTGGGCATTAAAATTTTGTTTGTCTACCTTATATGTTGCCCTGATTTACCAACAAGAAAACCATACACATGAGAATGAGATACAAAGGATCTATACAAGCTAAGGAAGTAGTGTAGGAGGCAAGATCAATGAAATGGAAAGAGAAGCCAAGACGAGCACATGTCGTAGAGAAATTCAGGGAGCTAGTGCAAGAAATTGACAAAATTCATGAGATCATCTCTAACTCTACTCTAAATAGTTTAGACTTACTTCAAATTGTTTGTGCTATTTTACAGGTTGAGAAGATAACAATGGACGTGCAGCCGTTGCTAACATTTCTACAACAGATGTAGCTCTTGGCTACAAATTTAATGTAGGTAATGGAGGTTCTAACAGGCATAGCTAGATAGGTTGCCCTACTACATCAGAAGTGGGACAACCTATAATGAGAAATGAATGGTTAGTCGAAGAGAGGAAGAGGAAGGAGGGACCAACAATATAGCCTTCCCATGAAGAGGCAACATCCAAATGACAAAAGACCACCAATAAGGAAACATAATTACCTAGAATAGAGGTGGACATGCATCTAAAGGCAGACATGTTGTTCACCAAACTAAACACTGGCAAAGTTGCACCACCCCCAAAATAAGAAGCCATATTAGAATTATATATTGAATAGGGGGAAGAAAACTCTGTAAGAAATGTGGAAGTGACTGTTGGGTATGAAAATGATACAAATTCCCCAACCTATCCAGGTAACTCCACCAATAAAAGCCTGGAAGAGGAACCCATATATGAGGGAAATCATGATTTTCTAGAAATTCATAAAGGAGTTGTTCCTACCAAAGTTGCTGAAGCAACCGATGAAAATGGCATCCTCCTCAAATCAACAGAGGTGAGGGGGAGGTACCGAAAACTACTGAGGAGGTGATGAATGGGCTAAATCCTCTATTTGTGTATGACACTCCACCACCTCAACTTGACTATGAAGACTTTGTTAATAACTTACTGGTAGATGAACCAATCGAAGGAGGAGTTCATCCAAATCCTTTGAGGTGGAGATGGAAGAGAAAATTTCTGAGCAAGATGAAGGAATCATGAACAGGATGTTTAATAAAGCTTAAAAAAATAGAAATCCAGTGTTTCTTGAGCCAACAACACTAGATGACATAAACCCAAAAACATCACCACTACTATTGTGCAAAATGAAGCATATGGATATGATGTTAGTGTCAGGGATGTTACTCCATGACATCCATGTTTTGGCAGATATCCTTGATCATGATAAACTAGGAGAAGATTTCGTATGCAATAATAACTAATACTATATGAGGAGAGACAACATGTGATCAACCATTAAACACAAGGAAAATATAAGGAGGGTATTGTTCAAGTTCATGTGTGGAACTATAATTGAAGAATATATGTACAGGGACAAGATAGGCCCCATTTTCAATGACACATCAACTCTGACTGCTCAGCTATACAAGGAAAATCACAATGCACCCTCGGTTGAAGAGCTATAAGACAGAAACTGCAACTGATAACTTTGCCATTCAAGGCATCCAACCACTCACGTCTAACCATTGCATATCTTTCCACAAGGTGGGTCAAAACTTACAGTTACGATGTAAAGTACCTACCATGTGGAAGGATGGGTTTCGAGAAACCAAAACATAGGACAAGGCAAGAAATCCTCACACACTTGAAATGCCTTATACATGGAGTAAGTGGGTGGTATCATCCCATCAAGAGGGAGATTTACATAGATTGCAGCAAACCCCAGGAAACACAAGATTTGTGGGACAATGATTCATGGTGCTAAGAACAATTGAAGCATTGAATAAGGGATTTCCTCTCAAGTAGATTGTGAATGAAGACTTCTACACTCTATGAGGAAAGTATGTCATGGATGTCATCCATGATAGAAGATTCTTCTATGACTCACACATGACGGACATCCCAAGAAGGATGTACACTCTCATTCCTCTCCCTAAACAAACTCCATGGAGGGAGAAGCTAAAAAAATTAGAGAAGGAATGATATGTCTCTCTTGTTGAAAAAATTTAACTAACCCAGTGATTCCTCCTCCTTAGTCACAACAATCATCACCTCCTCAGAAAGAAAGAAATATCCCTCGCGACCCAATCATAGAAGAGACAGAAGTCAAAATAGTGGCTCCCGAAGTACCTCTTGAACATACCCTGGTTTCCCCCCTCCAAAGTACATGCATCTATGCATGCAATTGTAGGAGCTACTTCCCCGCCTCAAGGTCAGACCCATGAACCATAGGCATAAGAGGAAGTAGAAACGTATGAAGAATCTAATGACCCCATACCCTCCACCCAAGAAGTATAAGTAGAAGGGGCTGATAATGATGATGCAACCAATAATGCAAATGAACTGGTTCCAACTGATCTGATACAACCTACCTTCAAAAATTGTAATATAAATGCTTGCTATGGTTTTTCGGTTGAAGACCTAACTTTTATCATGAACGAACTAAGGCCACAAGAAATCGTCACCATCTTTGAAAGGGATAATGTTCAAGTCCTACAAATAGACCTCCATGAGATAATCATGATTGGAAGTTATATGGGAATCAATGTCATGTCACTCTTCCAATTACTCTTAGTTGATAGGGCTCGATGATTTTTACATGGCCTTCTATGACATCATTGGCAACATAGTTAAGAACGAAGAGTCTATCGACCTCAAGTGACTTATCAATCACTTTGATTACAATGTCCCACACTTTATATTTGTGCCTATCCTACATGACAAACACTAGATGTTGTTGTCAATTAATACAAGGGCTTAAATGACGATCTTATACAACTTCTCAAACACTATGTTCAGCATGAAAATAACTACTTGTCACAAAAAAGCAAACAATATTACTGAACAGAAGCCACCAGGTGGCTACAAGAATCATCGAGCTGATACAAATGTATGATATGGGACTTCGAGATTAAGGTTTGAAGTTTGAGAAATCATAGTTCTATCATAGGAGCCCACAATAAGCGCCAGGCTCCAATGACTGTGGTTTCTACATATTACTCCGGATGCAAATCTTGGCTACTCCATATCAAAAGGTGGAGTACTATCAGGATTATTATTAACACCACCTTTGCAAGATATACACATTGCAGATCTTAATATCAGAATGGGCATTGACGAGCTCACAACATTAACTCACCTATTCTCACTCAATCTCATTCTTTGACACCCTGGGGATAGGGTGCATTAAGTTTGGGGGTCTATACAGGTGAGCTAGGTACGCTTACTGGCCCAACATCCTAATTTTTTTTACTATCCATTCTATTTCTTTCATGTAAAAATTTGCTAAAATTAAAATGAATTTTTTTTCCAATGTATATCTTTTGATCTTATAAGAATTAGAAGGAAACATTATTATAAATAGAAATTTTTCAAGGAAAATTGTAATCCAATTTTTTTAGGTGTTATCACCACTCTTATCTTAGAAATTCTAATCTTCAAGCTACTTCTTAACATAATCATTCCAAGTGTGATGCATTGGGCTGGTAAATCACCTAAGAAAAATCTATTTGACTATGTCTTTACATCATTCTTATCTCAAGATGCAACAAAGGAACACTACTATTGCAGGAGAAACCCTCTAAAATAATGAGGATTCCTCCTGGTGTACTCCTGATCAAACTCCTAACCTCCTACTACAAGTCAAAAAGTGAAGGCATAAACAACAGAGGAAACAACTACCCTTCTAGTGATTAAATCATTGCTTGGGATCAAAAGATGTTTGGCATCCCACTCCCTGAAAATCATATTTACTTAGCCTAGTGAGCAAGAATGAAAGTCAAGCATGAATGAAAACATGAGAGTTGTTCCTGACAAGATGCCAAAAGGCTCTGCCCAACCAATGTATTGTTGCACTCAAGAATGCAGATATGTTGTGCCACGTAGTGGATCCTGGAAACCAAACAAAAATTCACATGTCTTTTGATGACTATCTCACATAACCACCTGAAACTACATTAGTAATGGCAACTATGTGACACTATTTTACAACAGAAGTCATGGTTGAGTGAACCCTAGAAAGATAGGAAAAACTAGCAACCTTAGGCTACACCTACACCACTAGTTAGTCCAAAAAAATAAAATTTGGGTGTGAAAGCTAATGGTCTTGTACAAGTACCACTTAAAAAGGAGGTTGGGTATGAATCATGAAGGAGACACTCCACCTGATAAGAGGATGCATCAGACAAAAGAGGTCACATAACTCCAGATCTAAGAGAATGCAACCTAGGAAGTATGGTAAACAGTTTGAGCTATTATGAAGAGGTCTTGACTTAAGAATGATATAAGGACATGGCCAACAGTCACAAAGCACTAAACAAGTAAAGCCCTTAGCATTTACTCGATGCCTTGATTCTATCTATAAGTTTGAGGAAAATCTAGACTCCCAGTTTGGGGGTCGATGACACCCAATTTGGTGGATATTTCATGCCTAAATTTACTCCTAATTTCCTATCTTTATGCGGAGTTGCCTAACTTTCTCTTATTTTTCTTATGTTTACCACTTATTCCTCAATTCAAAGATGACTACCCATTCACATGTAGGTAACTCACCCAATGTTGGTTTTAACTGTTGGAAAGAACGCCCATCAATTTCTACAACCTATGGTGACCCTTGACAACATTAGAATGGACTCGCTACCACTGAGCATCCATCGGTTCATAAACTGATGGATTCCAACAATGTCCAGATCTACCATCGAGAAGGCCAGTCATTCTAACCATTGGTTCCCAAAACCGATGGCTAGTCCAGAAGGCTAGGCAGAATAACCATCAGTTTTCAAAACTGATGGTCCACCAGGATACATAGATTGGTCTAAGTTGAACCAATGGAAGGACTGGTAGTTTACTTGCCGATGACCAAATAGTCGATGGCTAGAGAATGGATAGCCAGAAAACTAATGGCCAGAATCGATGGCTCGTCTGCATGATCTACGAATTGATGGCCCTCCTAGACCCAAGGAAGAGTGCCTACCAATGGCACACTAGAGCCTTCATACCGATGGCAGTACTAGACATTGGTCATTCAAGACCATTATGCATGTGCCCCAAGGCACAAGCTCAGACTTGCAATGTAAGCAAAAGTACACCCCAAGCACCTTGAGTCCCACATCAAGAGATACAAATAGGTGACCTCATGCAATGAAAAGGGGGTCATGACACAATGAAGATGACATAGTGTTGTCGCATATCCACCTTGACATTGACATTTGAGTTGTTCTTTCTTCCATTGGTTCGTGATCTCCATGTATGACATTCCAAGGAGCAACGTGCCTCCACCTCTATTGAGAAGTTTCAAGTTCCTTCTTTGAGAGAAGGAGGGAGATGGGGAAGCCACCTTCACCACCGACGCTAGATTTAGTGAGGAGAAGACTTCCATTGTGCTTGCATTGTTTGGGGTTGCTTTTAGTGTATCTACTTCCTTCTCAAAATATGTCCACCTCCTTTCATTCCCTTAATTCCATCTTGTTTTCCATATCCATGTCTCACCATACTTGTAATTTCACCATGCTATTCATCTCCATGAGTGGCTAGTCATATAACTTGGGTTGGGAGTAACCATTAAGACTCTCCCAACATGTAAATACTTATATCCATTGAATATATGCTCTTTGTAATGTTTATCTCCTTACACTTGTCCTTAATGCTTCACTTTCATGATTATCTACCATCTTGTGTTGTTTGATTGTTAATACCTTGAGAGAGTAGTATTAACCTATATCTAAGAGTTATGGAGTTGTATGAATGTATGAGAATGTTGGTATACTTAAGCTAATGATCATATGGTTTTACTAGGGATTGTTTGTTTGCTATCTTGAGAGAGAGAATCTTATAATATAGATCTATCCTAAGCTTGAGAGAGGAGGGAATTGACACTTATGATGATTGCTTGTAAACCTACTAAGGGTATACAATGGGTGTGAGTATTGCATGTTCATGATGCACCTTAGATGGTGAAACCCAATCAAAGTTCCCTATCCATACTTGTTGTCTCATCATTTGACTTCCTTGTTCTATTATTTTACTTCTTGATTTGTTTTACTTACTTATTGCTTATTTGTTGAAGTACCACCCTTCCATAAGGAACACAAAATTTTATCTCACCCCTTATTCTGATATAAGGCTCTCCATTGTTAACACATACCACCCTTGTCCATGTGGATCGACCCCGACCTACTACATCAGTCCATGTTATTGTAGTTGTGGGGGTATGAGTGTTGGGTTATAAATTTAAAAGTTTGATTACTCTATGTGCACTCTATTTTGGACATGTGATTTAGGTTGATCACTCGGTCATTGGATCTTGAGCTAGGAGTCCTAGATGCGATCATGTTTCTCTAAGGGAGGGTTAGGTTCACTCAGTCTAGCTTAGCTAGGCTGTCTGGCCCATTGGGTTTGATCGAGCTAAAACAGTTTTCTTCTACCCTTCTTGAAATGGAATATGATCTCTTACTTGATTCATTTTTTGTATTTCTCCCTTGCATAGCTCTCTACTTTGGTTGCCTCCATGTAAGGAGTCAGGCCTGAGAGGACCACTCCTTACTTAAATTTGAGGAAATAGTTGTAAAATACCCTAATAGATCATATCCCACAAAATATAAGCAACTCAAAAAAATTTGGTACACAATATGTCTTTAAATAGAATTATAACATGAACATACTTTGGTTGCAGTGAAAATTAAAATGTAACTATTGCATGATATTCTCAAAAAAGTTCAACTAAAGACCATAGAAGGCTTCTAGATGAAAATTAAAGCTTAAACTACTCAGATCAGTCTGTGGTGAGTAACCTTTCCATCTCAAAAATCCTTGATGCACGTCGTTGTACACACAACAATCACTAGGGCAAGTCCTAGAGTTTAACCTTCTAAACAGGTTGTCAACTTGTTGCGAACAACAATTCAACTAAGTATAGATAGGTATCAATCCAAGGGATAGTGAAAGGAGCAGTTGAGATCCAAATTTGAATGCTAAAATAAGAAAATAAATTATGATTTGAGAATGTTTGTTTAAAACTAAGAACAGGAAAAAGTGCTAAAATAAAGATTAACTACTCAAGAAATAAAGAAATGAATTGAATCAGAAGAAAGAGATATTGAGGCTTATGGGTTTCACCACCATATCCGATATGAAAATGAGATCGCATACAATAAGTTAGATAAAAGAAGGCATGTAAAACATTCATAAATGAATCATAAAAGATGAACTCCATGGGAACCCATTGGTCCTGCCATTCACGGATCCTAGTTCGATCATCCTAATTGGGATTTATCCAAGGTCTCATCTAAATTCCCATGTAATTGGTTTATCCGTTCTAAATCTTGGGTTCCATAGTTGCATCCACCAAGATTAACATACGATAAAAATGAGAAATCACTTTGTTAAACCGACAATTTCCCAAACTAAAAACCATTTATCTAATATAATCATATAAAACTTTGATCTAGATTGCACATGGCTAAGGGGTTACTCCCCTTTACTCGATATGTAAACTACTCACTAGCCATAACCAAAGAAGGTGAAGCAAAGAAAAGAAGGAAGCCATATATTAGATAAAGAAGAATCCTCAGAGGGTAATTGCTAGTGACAGTTAAATGGCTTCTCCCTTAATTCCCCATTCCCAAGAAGACCAAGAAATAAAGAATGAAGAAAGGAGATTTGAGAAAAAACTATTTTACAGAATAAATTAAAAGATTACGATGCTCGGAACCAGAGTGACAATGCTCAAAATAAAGGTTGCAAGTACAAGATATGAGCTACCTTTCATTGTGGAGTCCCCCTTCTTTTATAAGGGAAAGAGGGATGGAAACCCTAAAAGAAGGGGTGTGACATCCCCAGATTTTCTAAAGATTAGTCTGATGTGTGACATCCATATTGAAACCTCACCTCAGTGAGAATCCCAATTTGAACCCCACACACTAGGCTAATAAGAAGAAAATCAAAAGAAGTCAGAAGGAAACAATCAGTAGCACATGCACATGAACAATAATAAAATCATACAACACTTTTTCAGCATTCAACATATAATTACATAATGAATTGTTACAAAATTTGATATTACACATTGAACAACAAACTTATACATATACATGTACTACCACTAAACTATAGGATCTTAACACAACAGGTCCACATGTACATCAGCTCGCCATACAACTCTCAGCTATCCTGGATCTTCAAGAGCATAACCACAACCTAAACAAAAGATTACATGAGGTACACGTCAGCACAATATTCAAGAATATTGTATTGAGTACGCCTACATGTCTTTTATATACCTCTCATCATATCATGGAAATAAGATAAAACTAGTACTTGGAAGTATAAAACAAATATAAGAAAAAGTGTATACTTGCACAAAGATATTCATTAACAAAAGAGAACATATATTTTAAGCTCATTTTCCATTATATCATCCATGCATTTACTACCTGAGAGTTGAATGCATTAAGGCCTTTATGATCTACTACCAAAGAGTTGGATCGTTTCACAATGTGATCTACTACCAAAGAGTTGGATCACTTCCAAGTACTTTACTATCAAAGAGTTGAAGTACTTACTTTCCAGCACTTTACTACTAAAGAGTTGAAGTGCTTGGATATAATGGAATAGATATATTATGTTTCAAGTGTTCATAGCAATAAGTATGGAAAATCATGCAACATATCATACAAGAATAATCATTTCATCCAATATCATATGCCAAGTATTTTACTACACATATAACACAAGCATATTTTATAATAAGCCAAGTTAGAGGTAATGGATGTGATACTCCGTTCGATCAAAATGTCATTAACTAAGCGGAAGCATTTATTAGCAGTGGATTACTGAAAATCACTAAAAATTAAAACCATTTACAAAGAGATCCATTCTCCAGAAAACTCTTTAAACACGAACCATAGTATTATATATACATAATGGTCCACATTTTACATTCCATGTACCATCTCTTCTCGAGGAATATATATACAACATTTTGCCTTGATAAAAGCACAAGTAACAAAATCCTCGAGGCATTCAAACCAAAATCTCAGATCGATTATAAAAACACTATCCACTAACTCCTAGGACCTGAGAGTACAGAGACGACACATAGGAATTTCTATACAAAGCTTGACAGCCAGTATCCCCACCTGGGATATCACTGTTGTCCCTGTTGTTGTTGGTACTGTTGTTCTTCCCCTCCTACAGAGTTTCAACCTCTTTGTCTACGTCTACCTAAAAATGTTGGATCCCACAGGGGTGAGACAATTCATAAAATTTCCCCAGTGAGAGATATAACTCTCTGCCAAAAACATTATTATTGTAGTTTAATAGAAATAAACTGAACAGTGGAATCATATATTTCAATGGCAGATAAATCAATATTTATGCAGATTAGGGCAACATTCCTATTCAAGTATTTCAGCTATAACTTGACAAGGCAGCATGTCTCTTATTCAATACGGAATTAAAGAACATAAGTAACATTTATGTATCAAGGACATGCTAACAAGATAACATCAACCAGTAATTCTCATATTTCAATCTTATCCAAATACGCTACATGGCTGATTACATTTTACAAACATACTTAAGCTCTGAGGAGATGAGGTATACCGCTCATACTCCAACCGACCATTGTGAAGTCAAAATCAATATCATACAAAGTCAATGGAAGAGCCGGCTTCCATGACCTCCCACATCTCATTCAGTGTGAGATCACATGTAAGAAATCTTATGTCTCTGCTACATAGCTTGCCAGGGTATAGTGGCATCTTCACTATAGAGTTACAGCATCGGCTGTACTCTCTTCGCAATCGAGAGATTTCATGTTTACCTCCATTGATCTGGCATTAACATCATCGGGAGATTCGTGATACATCCATCTCGACACATATAATGAAGGATTGAGAGGTTTAATGTTTACCTTCCATCAATTCCCCCATTAGGACGTACGGATATTTTCACCCATCGACCCCCACATATTCAAAAATATGCAAACTCCAGGAGATCCCGTAGGAAAACCTGCTTCACCATCACCAGCTACTGACGATGATGGATCTATGGACATAGCACTACATGAAAAGATTTCAATTGATTAATTAAGTACATTATCATATTCTTTTAGCATCAGTCAAGTTTTCAAACATAACTTATTAGGATAAATGCTACAAAGAAACATGTACTATTTTCATCAGTTACTTCTCAGTCTTTATATGACATTGGGATCTCAGTCCCTCATTTCAATACTGGGAATTCTCATCCTTCCACAATCTCATTGCCATAATCATATAGATCTGGGTATTCAAACCCTTTGCTCATCACTGAGCATTGTTACCACTTTTTCAGGTAACTATCACATTCAGGTCATCTGACCAAAGTAAACATGACACTTGTTACACAAGCATCTCTCATATCACTTGAGTCTCATTAACTCTCTTACTACCTCTTACTAGGCAACAAGGCATATTATGGCTCACAAGGCTCAATAAACAATTTCAATAAATAAATCATCATAGCTCATACCTAGCTATGTTCATCATCTCATGATACATGCATGGTTAGCACACATGATAACAGATATATCAATCATATTTCAGTTCCATGCTATTCAAGGGTAATACCACTATTCCCTTGCCAGGGTTAGGGTTTCCCATTTCATGTCAATTGGGGATATTTATCCCATTACCCAGATCAGGGTTATGATTTATCACCATATGGCCCAATATTAGGGTTTTTCTATAGCCTTACTTACATCACCCTGGTTTAGAGTTTCACATCACATCATTACATCAGGGTTTCACATCACATCACCCTAGAGTAGAGTTTATATTCAATAACCCACAATTAGGATTTACTATTCATCCCAATTAGGGTTTCATGAAGCATCCCCTTAATTTAGGGTTGTTCATCATGTTTCCCTAAATTAGGGTTTCTCATGTCATCACCCACTATTTAGGGTTTCACTATTACCCTAGATTAGAGTTTCACTCAGAATTTCTCCGAATTAAGGTTAGGGTTTGTTAACCTTCTCGATTAGGGTTTCATGATCTCTTCACTAAGGATCATACTCCAATCACATACTCTACATGATTAACACTCATGTATGAATTCCTTTTTATCATCCTCTCAACTTGATTAAGTTACATTAACCCTTCAATCAAGTATATATAATTATGATTGACATAGTGTACTAAGACATTGCTTTCATAACCTTTTAGGGTTAATTCATCTAAAGGTACTGATCATCTAGGTACTTTAGGGTTTCAACCTTTGTACCTAACATTGATAATCATCATTGGATTACTAGATCAATTATCATCTTGAATCTCCAAATGATTTGATCACATTGGACCTCCATTCGATTTTGGGGTTTCAACACCAAATAATTTTAAAACTGTTTGATTCCAAACGGTCCTGAGACCGTTTGACCCCAAACGGTTTCAAGACCGTTTGGACTCAAATGGTCTCAAGACTGTTTGGGCCAAACTAGCCTCAAAACCGAAAGGGTTCATAGATCCATCAATCAATTGATCATGGTTTGCTATAAAGAATTGGCCTTCAATCGTGATGTTGAATGTTCATCAATCAACACACTTAGATCTTCAAACCTTCAAATGATCTTGGAGTTAGACCTTCAAATGGTCTTGGGTTTTTATATTCTTAAACGGTTTTGAAACCATTTCCTTTCAAACGGTCTTGAAGACCTTTTCCTTCTCAAACGGTTTGAAACTGTTTTATCTCAAACGGTCAACCTTTATCAAACGGTCAACCCTATCAAACGGTTTTGAAACCATTTCCTTTCAAATGGTCAACCTTTCTCAAACGGTCAACCCTTGGTCCTCAAACTATTTGAAAACTGTTTGAGCACCAAATGGTTTGATGAAACCGTTTACTCAACCAACATGAAATTGAATCAAATCAATTAGGGTTTAAGTGCTTCAATCCGATTAGGGTTTGCAATTGGTAGATTATCCAATCATGGAATCTTTATAAATCAATCAATTAAATCTACACATCAGAAACCCTCCTCAAATGGTCAACCCCCCTCCATTCGGTCAACCACTCCAAACGGTTTGGAACCCAAACCTCCAAACGATTTGGTGAAATCGATTGGACCATATTGTTGAAACCATTTGCCTATGATATTAATTGAGATGTGTGCTTGAGATGATTTCATCATCATCAAGCTTCAACCCCTCGAATTCTACTGCCATTTCTATGGTAGTTTTATCAATTAATCAAAGAAATTTCAAGAAGAACAATTGAACATATTGAATTGAGGAATTGAATTCAATAACAATGAATAAGGGTTCAAGTTATATAACCCACCTTCAAATGAGCTTCAAATCTTGGAGCTTCACGTCAAAAATGGTGTAAGAAGCTTTCTCAAACCACAAGGTTCGTTCCTTAAGCTTTTGAGTGAAAAGGTTTGGCTAGAATTGAAGATTGATTAAAGAAAGTAAGAAATCAAGCATTGATTTGTGATTTCCACCATGAAATCAAGGTGAAGGAAGGTCAAGAAGCTTACCAACAGGTTTAGGGTCTTCCTACTATTTATCCAAGCTCCCTTGGTCATTTTTGCAAGCAAGAAGTGAAAGTGGATTCGAAATTACCCTTTCAACTCATGGATAAAGGAGCTTATATGCATTTTATTGAAAATTCATTTAAGAGAGAGAAAGTAGGGATTATCTCCTTCATTTCCTTGCCACTTGTCCCCTTCCCTTCCTTGGTTACGACGCTATCTCCTTTGCCTCTTATTCCTCTCAATTATCTACGATTTAAAGAAAAGCAAATTAAGCACCTTAACCCTTATAATAATAATATCCATAAGTTAGTGGATATTTCTTTTTATTTTCTTAATGTGAGTGGGTTCTCCACTCACGTAGATATTTATATTGCCTTTGCAAGGCACAAGGACGTCCATATATATGTATTTTCAACCAACACAATTTTGGTTGAAGAGCAATCCATTTAATATAATTATTTTTGCATTAAATTGAATTAGGGTTTCAATTATGCTTAAATCTTGATTATTTTAATATCAAGATTCTCTCTCCTTCAAAGAGGTACAAATGAGATGCCTCTCTCATTTTATTTGCTCTACATGATGCCAAGAAACATTATGGACTATTTTGAATTGGTCATTTGCATATTAAACCCTAGGTTTTGGGTAAATTGCACATTACACAAAAACTAGGTTTTAATGCACAAACATTGCTTTATTAACTCTTTCTTGGTACTCAGGCTACCACAAGTCATACCTCTGCATCATCTTCATTATCATGACGCTTCAACATATGAGGAACATCTTATCATGTAAAATTTGTAATTTAACCCCTCAACTTGGATAATTTGCACTTTAGTCCAACACAAACAAAACATTATTTTCAACATCATTCAAAAAGGACTAAAATTGAAATATAAGTTCCTCTTGAGCCTTAATTACTTCTCAAAAGATAATATTAAGCATATAATTATCTTTCTTACACAAAACACCTAGGGTTAAAGCACAACCCAGGTCAGGGATGTTACAATGGCATACCTTGATCAAGAGATAAACCTAATCACCATATATCCAAGAGTCAACTACATCCTTGGTCAACCCTGATTAAGACAAGACCACATATCACTATCAGGTTCTCATCATCTTAACCCTAATTATGTTCATTTTAGGGTTCACTTAGCTCATTAGGATATTCCCATCATTATTTCTTGTCTTGGAGATATCTTACTGATGTCATATTCTATATTATATTCCATCTATTGATAATTTTGTTTCACATTATTATGTGAACATATTAACCATAGGTTACATGAATTAACATAAATTAGGGTTTTAAACCATGTATTAAGGGTCAACTTCATATAACATGGATTTCATGTATAAAAATGATCTCAGATTTACATATTATCTTCTAGTTATTGATATGAGGGTGTTTTGTGAATTTCATCATTTATTGAGCACGTATGCATTAATTACATTTTATTTAGGGTTATTAGCCCTAGATAGACATTCTAAGAAAATTATATGATTATATGTCATAACATGATCATATATGATCTCACATGGATTCTAAAACACATTTAAGAGTAACTCATGCATTCTCATAATTTTAGGTCACTATTTGATATTTATTACTCATTAAAGAAGCATTTTACAAATTACATTATATCACTCATAAATAAGTTTCAAAACACTGATATTATGGTTTCATGTGATTATAACCATTTTTCTAAACATTTTGGTACTTTGTTTGTATTTTTCTGATAATCGAGCTATTTACTATGAATTATAGAAGATCTTGGAATTTTTGGGAATAATTACCTTTTTGGGCCAATCGTCGGCCGCCACGTGGAACTCTATGTGCGGCTCAAGTCTCCAGGGATCACGCTGAGCAGACTGGTTTATTTGGATTTGGCTGGTTGAATCAGGTCTGGGATTTGATATGGTTTGAGCACTGGCTGGACCCGGTCCGCTCTCGCCTCCCTCTGTCTTTCCTCGCGATAGCTCGAAGCGGTGTCTTCTGTTCTTCAAAGAAATGGTCGCCGCCGCCAGGATGTGCTCCAACATGGTATCAGCTTGGATTTACTTCTCCTTGTGAACTAAAAACACTGCCAATGTCTTCTCCCATCCCCCCTCAATGCCTCCGGCCTTGTGCATGTCATAGCGGTGGCTCCTCCAAGCGATTTCCCATGCTCGTCACCGTCTACTGCCTTTGTGGTGGCACAAAAGGGGCGTAATGCCTCGGGATGGAGAAACTCCACATTGACCCAGTCAAAAGCTTTAGAATCACTCCAGAACTGGTCTGCGGCCATTATTCTTGGCGAGAACTCTTGCATCCAAGCCCCTGAACTTCACATTCTCCTCCAGCAATAGCCATTGTGTCCATCATCGAGACACATCGACGGTCCACGAGGATGATCGGGGACCTCGGGGTAGATTCCCTTTGACCTGAACTCACTTTTCTGGTTCTAATCTTCTTTTGGACTCTCTTCTACCCCTACTTCCTTATCAAATGCCACCTGCAACTGGCAGCAGAGAGGCGATGGATGGGGAGGGTTCGCTCTCCCTCGAGGCTCTATTTCACGAACTGAAGAAAAGGGTCAAAGTGTTAGTCTCGTTGAGGCATACGGGTCTATGCACTTGGAACTATACTTTATCCCACGATCCACGAGCACCACGACATCGTGGTTGTTTCCTGATGCCATGGAAGTAACCGCAAGGTTAGGGACAACATAAAGACCCCTGATTTCCAATCCAATGGCCTGAATAAGCCCTCCGCTTAAGCCTATCTGCGGCTCATTCAAGTTAACGATCCCTTCCTCCATATTAGATATGAATGACCAAGATTTTTCCATGTAGATGTAGCCCAAACCAAAGGGCCTGTGACACATCCATAATATTAGGACTTAGGCTGGATAATCGGAACTTTGGTAATCAAAACATCAAAATAAACATTATTTCATCATCTTCAATCCTAAATAACTTCCTCTAGGATCCTCCAATTGCCACCAAATTTTAACCATAACTTTACTACGCCTCAACTTACATTATATTCAAATTTGGTGACAAAACTCAGCTATTTGATCATCCGATTTAATACTCCAAAAAGGCATGAACTTAGGGATCTTAATCATGATATTGACCTTAATCAACCATCAAACTTTTCCAAAACACTTTGAACTTTCAAATAACTCAACATATGAATTGCAATATATCATTAAGCATTCAAAGGGTTCCAAAAGTCCACTGCATCACATCTTACACACCTTAAAAGATATTTCGTCCTCAAAATTAAGCCAAAAATCCAGTCTTGCACAAGGGAGATAGAAATGAGGGAGCCGGCGGCTAAAACTTTCTCGATCTGGTGAATAGAAGTAGTTGATTGTCTTTTATTATCTTGACTAGTGTTTTAAAAATCAGACTGTGTCTACTTATGTGGATGCATACAAGGTTTGGACCACCTACCAACTGCATGTTGGAAATCCACCCCCCCCCAAATTGGACCATGTCGTATAATCGGTTGCACGACCCCATACAAGGCCGATTAAACCTTGATTTATAGATAGACATATCCTCATTTCTTCTTTTTACATTTATATTCATCTAGGTTTGTTTAGATTTAGATCATAGTGCATGTTTGTATTTATTTAAGTTGTGATGTTTTCATATTTGCATGATTGCATCCATTATTCTTGTAATTGTACTATTTAGATACAATTTCACAAATTGAATATGTAAATTCATGATTAATATAAATATATATATATATATATGTGTGTGTGTGTATTTATACATATAATAATTAATAAATAAATAAACCAAAATCGCATATACTTCTGCATATGCTCCCGCATACTGCATATAGTCTACAAAATGACCTCTCTGAACGCATAACGCATGCCACTTTTTAGAACAATGATCTTGACCATGTAACTCTCTTTAATGCAGATTTTTACAGCAGCGATTTTGAGTGGATTTTGATCCCTTCAAAGGCACAAAAATGATCCAAATAATAGGATATTCTTTTAGAAAATTAAGTATTTTTTCCAAAGATTACTTGTACACTCAAGTTGGAGTTTTTACACAAAAATTATGGCACTTTTGGTACGGGCATACATGAATTTTAGGACTGCTACAAATTGTGCAATTATGTTCCAAGAGTATTTATGTCATTTTCCTAAAAAACCAAGCAAATATAATTAAAACTCTAAATTAATAGAAAAAATCTAAATTAGAATAAGTGATTTTAAAATTAAGAAAATAATCAATAGAACAACCCTAAAGAGATATCCAAATGATGTAAAAAATGAATATATACACATTTATCAAAATACCCCAGACTTGAATTTTTGCTTGTCCTCCCTCAAGCAAATAAAATAACAAATAAATCCAATTTATACTAGCAACATATCTATCCTCTCTCTCATAACATCACTTTATTCCTTACCTCCAAATTTGGCCAAGAAACCCAATCTCCTAAAATCACATAACACAAAATTCTATATTCCCATCAAAACAAATTTCATATCTTATTTCTAAATCAAGATTTTGTAGAAAAATAGGCTTCATCTTACTTCTGCTTTGACACTCTCATTTTTTTTTCTTTTTGTGAGATTTTTCACAAGAATAGGATGTAGGGGGTGCAGAAGAAGATGATCCATCCTCTATTCAGCTTGGGATATATTTAATTATTGATTTGTTGCTACATTGGTCACAATGTTTTATGTGCTCTTTGGCATCTTTTGATAGTACACCCCTTTTGAGGGGTATGAAAATTTTGATGTGGGAATCATGCCACCCCAGACTTGATTTTTGTCCATAGGCGATTCTTTACTTTATTTTGAGAGAGAATGAGGGAGGATTGTTACTATACTTATAAACTTCACATCTTTCTTTTTGAGAGAGAGAGAGTCATTGTGTTATATAGAATTTTCCTATCAATCACAATATACAAGATTTATGACAAGTTAATCCACAAGTAAACATAGAGAAAAATTGTGTTTGGTTCTGATTGATTCCATACGACTTGTCGACTTTTCCAAGGAGTGATGCTACTTTGGGGTCCTGGGTGACATGGTGGTTTCAGTCATGCCAATTTGTATTTTTTTTGCAAAAAGGATATACTGGGTACAATAATACAAACATATCCATCATGGCCGAGTAGATAAGGGCCGAAAGTAAAAGAGAAATTTTGAAAGAATAGAATCTAAACTATATAACATAATCAAAATTGTAAAATTTTTAAGATAGAGTGGGTGGAATGAGTATGTACCACCCACCTCCACTCCAGACTTGAAATTTTGCTCAACTAGAGAAAAACTAAAATCTAGGATGGAGGAAAGAGAAGAGTTAGGATATCTTGGTGGCCCTAGTAGCTCAAAGAATGTCCATCTGAATGGAAAATGTATGAGGACTGGAACCTTGATTGCTAGAACTTCATAATATACCCAATGATCGGGGTGGTCGTGGAGGCTGGAAGGGGCTTTCTAGTTGGTTAAAATGATATTGTTTGTCACCTCACAGTCCTTCCAGTAGGATCCATATATCTTCCTTCAGTAGTGAAGGAAGTGTTGGAGATGGATGTGGACTGGGGGATGTTCAAAAGGTAGCATGTCAAGTGTTGGATGTAAAAAATTGGGCAGAGGATCAGGCTTAGGATTCCCACCTTCATATTGATCTACATATAGGTAAATTGGTATTGATATTCAAGGAACAAAAGGATACAAATCAGCATCAAAAATATTTTTAGTCTTCTTAAAAATCATGCAATCAACATTGAGGTTAGTAGGTTTCATTGTTGATATAGCATGTAACTCAAGTGCTTCTATGTAGGGGTCCTCAAGGGTTCAGGAGGGATCAAAATGGGGATATCTTCCTTGAAAATGATGAGAGGGGGTATATGGACTTCTTCCAAGAGTTGTGTATCCCCTTCAAGATCATCCATGTGTGGAATGGGATTTGACTATGATAAAATATGAGGATGAATTTCATCATTGGAGGTTGGGTGCACATTATCCAAACTAGATTCATCCACATTGGATTAGTCATTGATAACTTATGGATTTGTGTCAATGATGGAGGGAGTTGTTGGATATTTAGGATGACTCTCACACTATGATTTTTCATACTCAAGTATTAAAGCCTCTAGCAAAAGGGTTGGAACATCAATGTCCTCATCACACAAAGAATATGATCCCATGGTATGTGTTATTTCTTTAGGATCTGACATATATGACTCAAAAATTGGATCATAATCATTGTCGTCGGGAAAAGCCATCTTAGGTTGCTCTAACTCCTCCAAGGATTTCTATGCTTGAGCCTCTAGTAAGGTAGTTAACAAAGCTTGTCTGGTCTGTATTTTTTTCTATCCTTCTACTACCATCTTCTCTAGAAATCTAAGTTGCTCTTCAATCCGTTCCTGTTGAGGCATATAATAAGGTTCAAAACCCCCGATAATTTGTTGGTTATCTTCATACCTCCCCATAATAAGTTTGCAACCCTTCATAATGATTTGGGTGGCATTTCTCCTCATAATAATCTTTAGAATATGGTGGATTGTAATTTCCATTGCATCCATCTTGGCGGGAAGATTCAGTATTATAAGGTGTCACCAAAATATGGGGGACATATTTGGACAACCTAGGTTTTAGGACTGGGCTTCTAGTAGAGCAGCTAACAAGGATTGGCTAGTTTCTAGTTTTTCTTTTACTTCTATTGCTCTCTTCTTGTTGAGGATTACATTGGATATCACAAATAGTTCCAATTTCCCCAAAGTTCCATTGGTCATATCCTCCAAAATTTTGTTGACCATATCCCCCATTAGAATATGGATAGCAAGGTTCCCCATAATTGTTTCAGAAAATTATGGGTTAAGATTTACATCATACCCACTAGGATGAAAGAACTCGAGATTATATAAGGTGCTACCATAATTAGGGGGCAAATAGAATAGTTCAGTGATGCATGGTTGTAATAACCATTCAATTGATATTGTGAACCATAATGTATCGGACATCCCATTTTCGATATATATATACATACATATATATATATATTGAAAGATATAAAACTAGAAGAAATTAAAAGTTATAGAAAGAACTAAAAAAAATAAGGGGTTAGTCAGAAATTACAAAGAGAACTAGAAATTACAAAGCTAGAATAAAATCATGGAGCAAACTAAAATTACAAAAATAAACTAGAAAGCAATACTAGTGGAATAACTTGGCAGAAGGATGAGATACACTACCAGAATATTACTCGGTAGGTAAAAAGAAATTACAGAAATATATAAAAAATAATAAAATAAGGCTAAAAATTATTGAACATGCTAAAAAAATAAGAAACAAAAATAAATTATGGAAGAAGATTAAAAATTATATTTAAAAAAATAGAAAGAAGTACTATTAGAATGAAAACTCGAAAGAAAGAGGAGATACACTACTAGAATATTACTCAGTAGGAAAAAAGAAATTACAAAAATCTAAAAAAGAAATTAAGAAACAGAAGATATAGAACAAGACTAAAGTTATACAAATTAGAGAAATATGAACAAGATTATATAAGATATATAAGTAACCAAATCTGGAGAAAAAAAACATTGTCGTCCCTGACAATGATGCCAAATTAATTTGCATCATTGTGCATGCAACAATCACTAGGAAAAGTCCTAGAGTTTAACCTTCTAACTAGGTTGTCAACTTATTGCGAACAACAAGTCAACTATGTATAGATAGGTATCGATCAAACGAATGGAACAAGGATCGGTTCTGATCCAAATCTGAATGCGAAAATAAGAAAGTAAATTCCGATTTGAGAAGGTCAATTTAAAACAAAGAACAGGAAAAAGTGCTAAAATAAAGATTAACTACTCCAGAAATTAAAAAAACGAATTGAAATAGAAGAAAGAGATATCAAGGCTTATTGGTTTCACCACCATAGATGATGTAAAAATGAGATCGAATGAATCATACAATAAGTAAGGTAAAAGAAGGTATTTAAAATATTTGTAAATGAATAACAAAAGATGACCTCCCTGTGAACTCATTGGTCGTGGCGTTCACAGATCCTAGTTCAATCATCCTAATAGGGATTTATCTGAAGTCTCACCCAAATCCCATTTGATTAGTTTAATTGTTCTAAATTCTAGGTTCCACGGTCACATCCATCACGATTAACATATGATAAAAATGAGAGATCACTTCGTTAAAATCAATGATTTTCCAAACTAAAAAACATTTATCTAATGTATTCATATAAAACTTTGATCTAGATTACACATGGATAAGGGATTACTCCCCTCACATTGATATGTAAACTACTCACTAGCCATAACCAAAGAAGGGGAAGCAAAGGAAAGAATGAAGGAAGTCATAGACTAGATAAAGGAGAATCCCCAGAGGGGATTTGCTAGTGGCAGTTCAATGACTTCTCCCTTAATTCCCTGTTCCCAAAAAGATCAAGAAATAAAGGATGAAGAAAGGAGATTTGAGAACAAAACTGTTTCACTGAATAAATTGAAAGATTACAATGCTCAATACTAGAGTAACAATCTCCAAATAAAGGTTGCAAGTACAAGATATGAGGTGCCTTTCTTTGTGGAGTCCCCCTCCTTTTTTAGGGGAAGGAGGGGTGGAAACCTTACAAAGAGGGGAGTGAAATGTGGGAGATGACGGCTGAAATTTTCTGGATCTGGTCAATAGAAACGGTTGATTGTCTTTAATTATCTTGACCATGTAACACTCTTTAATGCAGATTTCCATAGTAGAGATTTTGATCGGATTTATCTCCCATAAAAGGCACAAAATAGGTTCAAATGATAGGATATTCATTTAGAAAATTGAATTTCCTTTAAAATGAATACATGTACATTCAATATGGAGTTTGGACGCAAAAGTTATGGCACTTTTGATGTCAGATATACATGAATTTTGGGACTGCTACAAATTGTGCAATTATGTTCCAAGAGTATTTATGTCATTTTCCTACAAAAACCCAAGCAAATATAATTAAAACTCCAATGAAAAAAAATCTAAATTATAATAATTAATTCTAAAATTAAGAAAATAATCAATATAACAACCCTAAAGAGATATCTAAATGATGTAAAAAATAGATAAATACACATGTATCAATCCTCAACATATAGTTTTGGGCATCACCACCTATCTCCTGCTCCAAAGGCTGAGTAACCTATGGGTGGGTTGAAAGAAACACCTAGGGTAGGAGAAAACAAAGAAAGGGGATGTCATCAAATGTTGAGTATGTGAAATAATTAACAATTAGGCAACACTTAAGATAGAGAAAAGTCAAGATAGTATACCAAATAAAGGAGAGGTTCAAAAGAAGAAGTTCTAAGAGGATTTTATCAGGATAAAAGATGAGGTTATGTATAAACTAAATAATATCAAGTAGGGAATTTTGCCTTTAAAAATTTCCATTAACAATATCAACACATAAATTGTGCATGTAACAAACAAATACTAAAATTATTTCAAGCAGGGTTGAGACACCATTGGATCTCAACCTAAAACAATGGATGGAAAAGAACACTCTAGGCAAAAAAGCATGCCTCTATAAATAATGGGTTGAAAATCACACCTTGGGTGGGAAAGCATGCCCCTGTAAATATAGTTGTACATATGTACCACAACAAGAAATAAGGATAGTATAAGCATGTACGTAAATAGGGAAAGGCAAGTATAGGTTTCATCTATGTAAAATAATAGGATGAGAACATCCAAAATAAATCATGTGGGGTTAGAGGACCCATAAGCATTATCTAAGAAAATAAGAGTTCCACAATGACGGACAAAAGAATATCTACTCATGCCGCATATGGGAAAGGATGTTTGGTCATAATCACAGTGCCTAGATAATAGAAAAGGTGAACATACCTTAGCTTGAGTTGTTAAGTCAGATATTGAATCATAACCCTCCAAGTCTAAAGTCAACTCAACCTACATATATATTTAGATCTATTAATTTGGGTTTATGTATATGTATTGAAAAACCCTAGAAAATCCAAATCCATCAGTAAAACCCTAGGTCGGATCTTGTTAAGGACATGATGATTAATTTAGAGTTTCTTAATGGTGTCTTAACCTAAAATCAAAACTTTATTATCTATGTGTTGTCTTTGGTTATTTTATTAAAATCATAAGTGAGAACAAAACCCTAAATCTCAAATTTTTGATAAAAACTTAGATTGACACATGATTAGAACTTAGAGAGTTAGTTCAGGGTTATTGATCATGGATGTGACTCCAAAGTCTCAATTTGAACTTTTAAAATCTATATTTAAATATTAATGTGATATTAGGAAGATTTAAAACCATAAAAATCAAACCTTTAGAACTAGTGATTCAGGCGATGAAAACTGGACCAAAAGATAGAGAAAATTCTAAGGATTTCAAAAGATATATTTTTTTAATTTTCAGATAAGCAGGAGAAGGTTATGATTTTTCAAAGTTTTAACCAATAATAAATCACCAATAATCCAAATTAGCATATTGGACCCAGTCAACGGTCAACTCTTGCCAAGTTGCACCAATCCCATGCGGCCACCTGACTTGGGCCCATGGTTAGCGAGGAGCCAACTTCCCAAGGCAGGAAACAAAAACTGGGGGCAAAAGGACCTTAATTTCCTCATTAAAGAAAACAAGAGAGAAAGGTGTGGTGAGGGTAAAATAGGAAAAACGCCAGGTGAACATCCCCTTCCTCGCATGCCATCCATGGCCGTAAGTAGTGGAACAAAAACCCAAGCTCATTTTTGGGGAAAACATGATGCATTGACAATTTGGCAATCTAAAAATGCAAACATGAAGAAAAAGCATCATGGACCTCACCTCTAGGTGGAATTGAGGGTGGGTGGAGTGAGTTTTACATGAGAAGCGCCACAAAGTAGAGAGGGAAACTGGTTTGGTGGCAGACTAAGATATGATCAATGAAGAAATTGGATTGAGAGGAAGGTTGCTCGTGATGAAAAGAATCCCTAGGACCGGTCGAACTTATATAGGATTCCTTCCTATGACTAGAGTGAAGGTGGGACTCCAGAGCTTGGAGAGTGAAATTGGGAAAAGCTTAATTACTTGACAAAAACTCACAAATAATGCATATGTTGGTAGATGATCCAGTTTCAAATTCATTGACGAAGAATTTTCTATCAATGGTTGAGAATCAAGAGAGGAATCTCGATTTCAACAACCCAATAGCCGGCGGCCTACTACCATACCTGACGTGAGGTAGGTGATGGATCGTGAGCCGTCCGATCATGATCCTATGGTCCACAATGCGCATGAATCGACCAAGCTTCTGTATCCGTGTGACATTCACATTAATTTTGAACAAAGTGATAGAAAATAAATTTCTTTTCTCTCTATTTCAATTTGGATGAGTAAATAACTTACAAATAAGGCTGAAATTGGTGGGTAAGTTAATAAGATCCAAAGAATCCAATTTTGGGGTTAAAGTTTCCTTTTGGAAAACTTTAGTGCGCGAAACTCCCAATTCAAGGGAAAGTGTATTTTCTTTGTATAAATATATTCCTTTATTATTTCTCAACCAAATTTCATTTGTAACTCTCTGTTAACCAAACATCTCCAAAGGAAAAATCAAGAAGACTAATTTTAAACTTAAATGCCTTGATTTGACAAATTTGTACAAACAAACCCAAAACTATTGTATAATCTCAAATTCGTGTATCAAGGCTTCAAATGTTTTTATTTTTGCATTAAACTCTCATATTTAAAGTATATTAACATTCTATAACACCCCAATCTAATAATAAGGGTTCAACATAAAAGATTAAAGTAAAAAGGAGTAAAAGATGATATTTACCTAGTTTGAGGATGTTACACTCCCCACATGAACAATCGAATAACACCTCCTCCTCCTCATGAACTCATAACAACTCCAAAGGCTTTGACTATACTCCCTTAGTGCCTCTAGCCTTGAGGCCACCTCCTTTGTGATAGCTTCTCGTAGATGGAGGAGTGTGTTATTGCCTGATTTTGGTGCAATAGAGAAATAAGACATTAAGTCTAAAATCAAAATTGATGCATCGTGAAGCATAAAAATACCTTTAGTAACTCATTATTAACGTCCAATCTTAAGGAGAATCCCTCCACACATACCTTCAAGCTCCATCATCATCTCTGACTAATTAGAGTTGGTACACTACCAAAACCACCATGCAGACACACAAAAACATATGGAAGTCTAGTCCCCCTTACTGATTTTCTGTATCTAGCCTCCCTCTAAGCTTCATCTATATCCATCCAAACATTCACACATTTCTCTTCTTATTGACCATTGCAAAGGAGAGAAGGGGATACTTGGGTGTCTAAGATCCTTACTCTTAAAGTTATACGGATCAACTGAAGGTTCAAAACATCACTCTTGGAAATATGAGGGTAACCCTCCACTTTGTATACTCCATGGGACCATGACTATGATGTAGGGTGGCTAGGAGATGGCTACACCATTCCTCCTCTCATGACTCTATATCATATAGAGGTAGGGGATGATGCCCCAATTGTTTGATCCCTATCTAAGGGATTGGGATCTTCTCAACTTAAGAGCATTCATGCCTTGCTCATTAGGAGTCCATATACCATTGGATCTATAATTTTATGGTCAACATGAATCCTATCCACTTTATACAAACATGGCTGTGTGACATATTATTTGATCTACAACTTTGATAGAAAATCACCATTAAATCAACTATTTTACTAAATTTAATCTCAAATAACCCTCAATACAAACATCATAACATCCTCAAATTTTAAGAATAGGTTCCTTAACATAGAATATAGCTTCTAAGACATTTTGAGACTAAAAATATATAAAGTGAATAGTTAACCAAATATTCTATAGTGGAACATATTCGGAATGCAAAACATAATTTCAACATGAAACCATATTAAAAATTCACCAAAACAATACTTTTAGTGTCTTGGTATGATCATAAACACCTCAAGAACTTCTAATAAATCATTCAAATCCATGAATTCCTATAATTTCATGAACGACAAAATGAACACATAAAATCATATATGATGATAAAATTATCTAGTACATACAATCATAGTCTAAAGGTCATTCAATCCCCAAATTCATGAATTGATTTATCAAATTGGATATCCAAAAACTAAAAATTTCACTCAATCACATCCTAAACGTCTTTAAAGAAATTCCATCATGGAAATGAAGCCATTCTCTAGTCCATCACAACATCCCTAGAATCCTAAGATCACGGAACATGACTAGCTATGTCCTCATTTCAAACTCACTTTACAGCACCACTTGATCACCACATCCTTGACATCATGCATATCTAAGGATTCTACGCAAGAAAAATCATCCCATAAATCTACAAGAATGCATGAAATCCAACACTAGGGTATTCCAAAAGGATAATAATGGAACATGTTTGTCACTTCTTGTTGGAAAATAGAGTGAATGGGGGTCTAGGGAGAGGGATTGCACATATCGACCCATTTTAACTAGAGATAGCTTTTTATTTATTTATTCCCCTTAAATGATTTTCAATATTTGTGTTCATTGGTATATTTTCTTGAATTTTTGTGGTACACCCGTGACGTCCCAAGATTTGGGGCCTCAGATAAAATTATCTTAAAGTGAAGGATTGGACAACCCATATCACCAAGATGCGCCTCCTTTTTAGGGATCCCATCACTAAAGAACTCTATAGTTAAGCGTGCTCAGCTTGGAGTAGTACTAGGATGGGTGACAAACTCTACTAGAACCCTAGGAAGTGGGACCGGGTGTTACAAATGGTATCAGAGACCATTCCACTCCAGTAGGTGGGGCCCACATGGGCATGTGGCATGCAGTCTTCGAGTCATGTGGTCCACACATGTTCGAAAGGGCTATCCAAGCTGATGGAGCCGCCCATGCGTTAGCAGTATCTAGGCATGTTGGAAGGGTTATCCGAGTTGATGGAGCCACCCTTGTGATGGTAGTCATGGTCTGGAGTTAGGTGTACATGGGAAATTTGGGCCTACACTAAAATGGGGAAAAGATTATGAGGCAATATAGTTGAGCCTTGACGAGGATGTCAAGAGTCTAAGTGGGGGAGATTGTAACGTGTTAGGATTTGAGGCCTCAGATAAAATTATCTTAAAGGGAAGGATTGGACTACCCATATCACCAAGGTGCACCTCCTTTTTAGGGATCCCATCACTAAAGATATTCGTAGTTAAGCGTCCTCAGCTTGGAGTAGTATTATGATGGGTGACCAGTCGGGAATTTGACTGTGGCTTGCACATGAGTGAGGACAAAGCATGCAGTTAAGGCTAGTGGTGGTTTGTGGGATCAATCATCATTCCTCAAACTCTACTAGAGCCCTGGTTAGTGGGCTTAGGTGTTAAAACTCGTATCATATAGAAATCAGTATGAAAGAAGTGATTACAGAAATAAGGGTGTGTGTCACCCCAAACTTGGGGTTTGGCATATTTTGTGTTTTTTATATTTTTTTGTGTAAGTGAGGTAGAAGATGGAATAAGTGTAGAAGAGAGTTCAGATCATGTGTAAAAAAATTATATGATTTAATGCATCGAGTTATTCTTCTTTTGGTTTCATACAAATCATGACATGACATGGGAATATGTGGAAACTCTATGGATAGGAGGAATGCCACATTTGATTCCTATAAGTCCCTTAGGATTTGCCAACTTTTGTAGGGAACATGGTGATTGGTTTCCTAGGTGATGCACGTTGTTTGCACAAAAAAGTCACTAGAGAATATGATTCCCAAGAGTTTAGCCTTTGAAGTGGAAATGAACTCGCCCACAAGTAAATAAGTTAATTGTAGTTTAAAAAAGGGTTGATACTATGGAACAATATGATTAAGAATTTGGTTTGAACCAACTACTAAAAGTAATATTTAAAATTTGGTTTGTAGAGAGTGATTACAGATATAATAGGAAATGGAAATTGTAGAAGCAAACTAGTTAAGTTGAGTTTTAATTCAATATGTAAAGATACTGGGGGTTTACCATCATAGAACACAATTTACTTTAACTGATTCAACTCCTTAATTTTAATTGTTTGACCATGATTGTGCAGATATGTATTTTATACAATTTTAATTGATTAGGTCAAAATTGTGTAGATTTCTATCCTTTTGGAAGACAAATCTTGCAAGGGCCATACTTCCCACAAACTTGGGATCTTGACATATTTGTATCATTGTTCAACTTTCCAGTAAGCACTGTCAGGGATCTCAACAAGAATTTAGGAATCTCAATCGATGTTCCAACTCATGTCTGAGATCTCATCACCAAGAGTTATAACTAACAAGACAAAATGGGTAGATCAATTATAGATCTCCATCAAGGATCTCGTCAAGAGTCTATGGGTTCATTAAACATCGACATCAGTGATCTCCTCTTTAAACAAGGATATAATTGATCTATACATAGAACAAGTACGTAAATTGGAAGAAAACTTATAATCAATATCTTGGAGTTAAATACAAAAAAATAAGACACAAACTATGGGGTTACTCCTCATGTATTGGTATGGACATTTTACATAGACATAATATAAACAAACACAAAAGTAAAGATAGGGATAAAAAGAGTCATGTTGCCAGGATCTAGCAATAATAAAGTAATATCTATGAGGATGATGGTGGCTCATTTTCTCCCTTCCTTGCTCTATTCACCCTAGGGGGTATGTAAAACACGGTCGAGTATGAGTTATCTTTATGTTTGGACCCTCCCTCCTTTTTATAGGGGGAACTCGACTTGAAACCCTAAAAAATTTGTCTAGCTGTGGATGCAAAGATCTGGTCCTTCGTGCTAGTCAATCGACTGGAAGCCCAGTCGGTCGGTTAGTGTTGAGTAGATGAACAGCTTTTATGTAGGTAAGTCCACTGATTGTGGATCAATTAGTCAATTGGGTAGATTGATGCTTCGGCTTGAAGGTAGGTTAGTCAACTGATTTAAAGTTAGTTGTATGGTTCATCTATGACAATGAGCCTTCTTGATTCGGGTTTAGTCGGTTGACTAGGTGGTCAGTCGATTGGTTGGTGATTCGAGTTTGACTAATTCTTGATGGAAAATCAACCGAATGGGATGTTAATTGAGCGATTTGAGTTTGGGAAGATGATATATGCACTTGAAGCTTCCTTGATCTTCAATTTAAGGAGTATTTCTGAAGGGCTCTTGATTCTTGGAGTGAATGGGTGTAATTGAGTTTTTTTCTTTATAAGAACCAAGTAAAACTTGAAATATCTAGAGGGGGGTGAATATAGATTTTCAATACTTTAAAAATAATTGAATACTCAACCAAAGAAGGAGGAGGAAACAAGGAAGACACTTCGATGAAGAGTGCTTCCAACCTTTGAATCAAAGGTTGTCAGTCAACTATCCAATTGTCCCCAATTGGGATTTTGAAAGTGATTAATTTTATTTACCTCTCAAGGATGTTACAATAAAATACAATCACCTTCCTTGAAGTAGCCTTCTCCTAGAAGTAGCCTCAACGTCCTTGAAGCAACCTTCTTTGAAGTAACTCCAAGCCCTTGAATAAGCCTTCTCCTCCTTGAGTTCAATCGCCTTGAGATAGCCTTCACCTAGATGTAGGCCCAACCTCCCTTGAAGCCACCTTATTGAAGTAATCTCAAGAAACCTTAAAGCAGCCTTCTTCACCAAGAAGGAGGTCCAATCAAGCTCCCTCAAGAAGCCTCCACAACTTGGAGTAGCCAAGGAGCACAAGTAGCTTAACCTGTGAATGGAGATTGTAAGGAAGTATACCAATAGAGTATTGTGCTTTGATCCTATATAAAGTGTTAGAACTCTCAAACCACTTAGGATGGACGTTTCATGGATGGTGTCTAAGAGGATATGTATATAGGACACGAACTTGGAGCTTGAAGAACAAGTTAGCAAGTGTTTCTCAACTTTGTTGTTCACTAGAATGCATTCTGAAGTGTAGCTTAGATGCTTTAGGTGTCCTAAGGCCTCTCCTATTTATAGGAATGGTTTGCAAGTGTTTAGGGACGTTCTAGGGAGTCTCTAGAGTGTTCTTAGTGCTTAACGAGTTGTTAGGTAGAAGATAGATGGCTAGAAATGGCTAATTTGTTCGTGCTTGGAAGAACGATCTGGAACCCTACTCGGTCGACAAGTTTGTCGATCGAATTGTGTCTCAGAGAAACTTTTTTTTGAACGAGTCTGGGTTTAAGGAAAATGTGTACCAATGTCTATTTCCAACTCCCAACCACTTGGTGTAATGGTCATAAGCTTTGGACCGAGATTGAGTCGATCGACTATATTTTCGACCAAAATACATTATAGAGCACAAATTTGTAAGGTTTTAAATAGTGCTCAGTATGTTCGACCAAGGTGGTTCTTGGTCAACAAAAACTTTGAACGAGGGTGTCTCGATCGACTAGTTTATCGACCGGGGATGTTCCTATTTCAGACTTTTGAACCACCTATTAAATGTGTGTTCTAATGGATGATAATGACTCTAACTCTGGGGGGGATCCTAACTAAGAGGTATAAGTGGATAGGAAGATTTAATACTTGATTTACATGATATCTAAGTACTTTTACGTTATATCTTTCTACAAGTGTTTACATTTGATTACAATCATGAAAACATATACAATTAAGCGCATTTGATCTTCAATTTGTATTGATCTTCATCTTTCCACTTAGTAGGATCTCCTTACTACCTTGAACCCTGAAATACTCAAATAGCACATTAGATCCAAAAGTATGAAATGTTTATCATCATCAAAACAAAGGGTATGTTAATGTCTAGTTTAGCCAACAATCTCGCCCTTTTTGAAGATGACAAACATTTCTAAATTATGATCAATAATTTAAATGAGATGAGTTTCATACCTGGGATAAACCTGGGATGAATAGATTATGTTGTTCTCATAAAATGTGCATTAATATTCCTAAAGAGATATGGAACATAATATCCATCTCTTAAGGGAATGTAGCACCAATTAATGTCAAGCCAAGAGATCATGAATCTCATGAAGATATTTTATTTCTCCCCCTTTCTCATTTCAAAAAGATAACCATGTAATCATTTTAAACTTATCACCCCTGAGTGGAATACTCCCCCTCAATAGAATACTCACGTTTAAAGACAAAGGTTTAAAAATGTCCAAATGAAGCCGCAATTCAAAACAAACAATTTTGTTTTCATGAACAAGTGAAACAAGCAAGCTCAATTTCATTGAAAATAAAGTGATTACATAAGCCTTACTACTCATGACATAGAACAACAATATCACTTGAAAGAGTTCAAAATTACATCAACTTCAGGATCTTTCCCAAGGAATGGAGTATCACCATAATACTTGACAAGTGTCTGCCAGTCAAGTGCTCCTATCTTTGTGAGAGCATATGCTTCTAGAAATGTAGGTGCCTGATCAAATCTGAAGTGAGCAGCAATGTCTTGGAGTTGCATGGGTGAGTATTGGGTATGGGAAAGATCATTTGATGGTGGTGGTAGAACGTGGGTGTAGTGGATGTAAGGGTTAGAAGGATATACACTCATGGGATAGAGTGCGTAAGGGTATGTATCAGGAACATTAGGAGATAAGGTTTTCATTCTTTGGTTTAGATAGGTCATGGCATGGTGGTTGTAGTCTAGATATCTCCCAAGTTGATAAATGGCCCCTTTGAGATAGGAAACATCATTGGCAAGGTTTTCTATGGAGTATCTAGGAGGAGTATGAGGTGGAGGATTGGCTTCAGTGGATGTATCCCCTTCATTCCTAGCTCTTTTGTACCCAAAGTCAATTACCATTTTATCAACAATGTTTTGGTAATTCATTGAGGACGTCTATCACACTTGTTGCCTAAGTCCTCTAGGTTTTTTTCAAGAGAGTATTGGATTATTTGGCAAACAAAATCATCATAAGGAGGATTCCTAGAAAAATCAAACATATTGGATAGGATGATGCGAATGAAGTTCACATGAATGCTTTCAAGTATAGCATGATAAGGAACACCCTAAATTGTGGAATTTTGGTTTTATTGGCTCTAGGATAAATGTTATGGGAAATAAATAGATTCACTATCCTAGCTTCATGGGTTAAGGAGGTGGCATAATAAGTTCCCCTATGTTCATGTGATGAGGTGTTACAAAGAAAGATAACCTTTTTGATATCACTAAGGCTAATGGTGTCTTCTTTGGTGGAGAATTTTGAGATGAGATTGCCCGAGGTTAGGTCTAGAAATTCTCTATATTCTTTAGCATCTATATCTAGCATTTTGAAGATGACATTTTTAGAAAAATGGAGAAGGATAACCCATCAACCAAGGAAGTGAAAGAAAATGGGTCATTGGAGTCCCTAGTAAGGTTGGCATTGAATTCATTAATGGCTTGGGTGGACCAGAAACTCCATCAATTTTTGCACCTTAAAAAATTGGGAGAGATCAAGAAGAGTGACAAAGTCGTTGAGGTCCACTGGCCATCGAGGAAGAGGAGACTTTGAGGTGAGCTTCAAGTAGCATTCTCCAACAACAACGTCGCTGAAGGGGATGTCATTGATGATGCTCAAGACTGGAGTAAGCGTATGTCCCTTCCTTGCACCAACTTGCTTCTTCCCACCATGAGCTAAAGAGGAAGCCATCTTGATCAAAGAGTGGTGCAAGAAGAGGTAGAGATAATAGAGGATGAATGTTGGTGGAGGATAGATCTAAGAAACACTAGAGAAGTGATGGAGAAGAGAGCACTTGCATTGTGAAGAAAATGGGCGGATTGGGGTGTTATTTATAGCAAAACAGATCCTTACTTGGTCGACAAACTCATCGAACGAGACCCCAAAAACTCTCTTAGAACAAATCTTTGTAGCGGCTAGTTGGTTAACATTGGAATTTGAATTTTTGCTCACAACGGTCGAGGACTCAGTCGAGAATAATTTTGACTGAGGGACCTATGTGTAAAAAATTTCAGTCCAAGAGGTATCTAGAAGAATCCTAGCTAAGATTAACATAGTCGGATGAGGGTCCTATCAAGTGAAACTAGGTCAAGAATTTTGTTTATTGAGGACTTTCTAGATCCACTATCTTATCGATCAAATATGATATTGTGAGTAGTTTTGCATAATTGAATTGAGTTTGCTTAATTGCTTGTTTATGATAGTAATTATTATGGATAAATAAAGGAATAGTTCTAAAATTGTATGCACTAAAAATTGTGAATTTAAAATTAGAAAATTATCAAGAATTTTGAGCACATATATCAGAGAAAACATCTTCTAGGGGAATAATAAGTAACCTCTTTCTAATATATTGAAATTGATACAAAGGAAGAGGTTTGTTAAAGATATCAGCTAATTGCTCTTTTGTATCAACATGATGAAGGGATATATTATTCTTAGAAATGTGATATATTAAGAAATGAAGTCTATTATCAATATGCTTGGCACGGCTATGTAAAATAGGATTATGAGCCAAGTTTATAGCACTAGTATTATCGTAGAAAATCAGCATGGAAGAAAATGCAAACTCATAGTCATTCAAAACTTGTTGCATATAGAGAACTTGAACATAGCATGAGAAATGAACCACATCTTCAACTTAATTGGTAGATAGGGAAACTGTATTTCGTTTCTTACTAAAGCAAGATACTAAGGCTCTTCCTAGCAAGAAACAATCTCCACTTGTACTCTTTCGGTCAATACAACATCCAGCGTAATCGACATCAGTGTAAACTTTTAAGTCCAACGATTGACCTTTAACCATAGTTTATAGTGTCAGTGAGATATCTTAAAATTCTTTTGTTGGCTTGAAAATGAGAATACATTAGTTTTAATTGAAATGTAGCACAGATTCCAACGAAAAACATGATATCCAGTCTAGAAGCAGTCAATTATAGCAAGCTACCAATCATGGCCCTATATAAGGAATCATAAATGGGTTCACCATCTTCATCGTTGTCAATTTTAGCAGAAGTGGACATAGGTATAGTAGCATGTTTCCAATTTTCTATATTAAATCGTTTTAAGAGTTCATTGGTGCATTTCTCTTGGCTTAGGAAAATTCCAGTGGGCATTTTTTTATTTGAAATCTAAGGAAAAATATTAATTCTCCCCTAAGACTCAACTCAAATTCTTTTTGCATGATATCACTGAATCGATTACATAAGGAATCATTTGAAGAACCAAAAATTATGTGATCAACATATATTGGAACAATAAGAAAAGCTAATTCACATGTTTTGAAAAATAATGTAGAATTTGATTTTCCAATAGAAACCATTATCAAAGAGATAATTTTTAAGTCTTTCATACCAATTTTGTGGTGCTTGCTTTAGACCATAAAGAGCTTTATTAAGTTTATAAACATGGTCAAGCTTGTTAGGAATTTCAAAACTAGGTGGTTGAGAAACATAAACTTCTTCTTCCATGATTCCATTTAAAAAGGCACTTTTACATCCATTTGAAATAGTTTGATGTCTTTATGGAGAGCTAGAGATAATAACATTCTAGTGTCTTCAAGTCTAGACATGGGTGCATTGGTTTCATCAAATTCTATCCCTTCTTGTTGATTATATCCTTGTGCAACCAACCTAGCTTTGTTTCTAACTACTTTCCCATCTTCATTAAGTTTATTTCGAAAAACCCACTTAGTTCCAATGATGGTTTTGTCTTGAGGTCTAGGAATTAAGTCCCATACATTGTTCTTAGTAAATTGATTTAGCCCTTCTTGCATAGCCATTATCCAATATTCATCCTTTAGAGCTTTATTTATATTTTTAGGTTCCACAATTGATACATAGATCATGTTTTGCAACATCTCTAAATGATGATCGGGTTTTTATTTTATCAAAAGGATTTCCTATGATTAAGTTCTGAGGATGGTTTGTGATTATTCTAGGAAGAGGATGGTGTACTTCATTATTATGTTGTTCAATTTTAGAATTTTGATCATCTTTGGTTGATATGGTTAGGTCCTCAATTTGATGAGTAACATCATTTAAGTTTCCATTTGCAATTTCATTTTCAGCACTTTGTGCTGTCATTTCATGAAATGTGATATGAATTGATTCCTCAACTTTTTTAGAAATAGTGTTGTAGATTCTAAATGCCTTACTAGAAGTTGAATATCACAAGAAGAATCCTTTATGTGATTTAGGGTCAAATTTGTCTCTATCATCCTTTGTATTTAAGATGTAACAAGATGTACCAAAGGTATGAAAGTAGTCAACTCTTGGTTTCTTGTTGACGATGAGTTCATAAGGAGTTTTCTTAAGATGGGAGTGAATTGACACACGGTTTAATATGTAGCATGTTGTATTTACTGCTTCAGCCCTAAAGGTTTTAAGTGTATTATGTTCATGTAACATTGTTCTAGCCATTTCTTGTAGAGACTGATTTTTTCTCTCTACTATCTCATTTTGTTGTGGGGTGCGTGGAGCTGAAAAATTACGAGCATACCCTTGGGATGTACAACAATCTTCAAAGATGTGATTTTCGTATTCCCCTCCATGATCACTCCTAATGGTGCATATTTTGTTTTGTAGTTGATTTTCAATCTTAGAGCAAAATTAAATGAATATTCGAATGGTGTCATCTTTAGTTGAGATAAAATGAACCCATGTATATCTACTATAATCATCAACAATGACAAAGAAATATATTTTACCACCAATAGATTGAGTCCTCATGGGGCCAAACAAATCCATATAAATAATTACTAATGATCTAGTAGTACTAAGCAAGGCTTTTGATTTGAAAGAAGTTTTTATTTTGCTTGCCTAGAGTACATGGTTCACAATTTTCAAGTATATCAAAAAAAGTTTAGGTAAACCACGAACAAGATCATACTTAATCAACTTTCTGATAACATGTGAGCTTGCATCACCTAGTTTTGTATGCCATAGTTTTAAAGATTCATCATTTGCAAGAAGACATTTTCCAATAATGGTTTGCATAAAGTTAGGTCTAAGTATATAAATATTTCCCATTCTTGTTCCTTCATAAACAACATCATTAGTATTTTATAAGAGTAACTTGCAGCAAGATTTGTTATATATAACATCATAACCACTATCACATAATTGACTAACACTAATCAAATTATGATGCAATCCATCTACAACTAGCACATTTTTAATTTGAAGATTTGTACCAACATTACCTGTCCCAAAAAAATTGCCTTTGGTGTTATCTCCTAAAGTAACTGTTTCAGTCTTCTTTTCTTCAAGTGTATGGAAAGCTTCCTTGTTTCCAATCATAAGTATGGAACAACCACTATCAACCACCCAATCCTACAAAATAGGTAGATTTTGGTACCCATGTGGTGCTCCTTTTGGTTAGGAGCATTAACTAAAACATTTCCAATTTTAAATAGCTTAATATGAAGAGTTCTTTATAGTTTTAAAGAACCAAAGTTGAATGTAGACACATGTTTATGATTTCAATAAAACGTTCTTGACAGAACTATCCTCAGTCGAGCATTTCTTTGACCGGATGTGTTCTCGATCGAAATATTTGTCAATCAGGACGATTTGTCAGAAAATACAAGTTTTTATAGAACCCTCTTTGGTCGATTCTTTATTTGACCAGAGGAGGTCTCGGTCGAGAATTTTGTCGACTGGAATGAAGTCATGTGTGTTTTCTGTAACTTTATTATTTCCAAGCAAAACATGTTATCATTTTCAATCATGCACGAATATGCATATTAAATCTTATTTCAGTTGAGATGAGACAATGTGGATTTCAAATTGAAGTTTAGGTCAAATCTCAACTAATATGAACAATATTTTTAAGTTGGGGGTTTTGGAACCCAAACCAAGTCAACATCTTTCTTTTTCTTAAATGGATAAGAGAATGAATAGTGCTCAAGACATAAGCAATAATGATAGAACATGAAATCAATTTCATTTCTCTTCTTAGCATTGTGGTCATGAGCTAGATTATTTTTAGGCACATACATGACTTTGGTCTTAGGTACTTGTGTCCTTCTACACTAGGTTTTCTATAGGTTTTATCTTTGGGTACATAGCCTAGGCCTCTCCTTCCAATTTGACCAGCTGAGCTTTCTAGGATTGTATCAAGAATATCATTATTTTTTAAGATAATAATATCTTTTTGAAACTTAGAAATTTCATTTATTTTCCTTTTAATGTCTAACTTTTCTTAATCTAAGTAGATAACAAGCTATCTCTTTCTTTGACAATAACATCATAATCCAAGTGAGTACATAGAATAGGTTGAGTTTGAAGATCATTTATCTTAGCAAGCAATTCAACCTTTTCTTGAGAAAGAAGATTATAGTTTGTTTCTAGAGTAAGCAACTTGACGTTATGATCATTAGTAGATTATTTTAAAGTATCTTTTACAGTATAAGATTTTCATTTTTAGAAGAAAGCACATACAATTTGGCATGTGAATCATCATTTGTTTTTGTGATCTTTTTCAATATCTTCTTACAATCATTATATTTATCATGTAGTTCTTCAAGACTAGTAACTAAATCTTCTTTAGATAATTCAACAATGCTTACCTCACTTGAGTCTTCATTTTCATCTTCCTTATCCATGATACATTCCACTTCTTCTCCTCTGCTTCGACTATCATCGCTTGATTCATCCCAAGCATCTTTGTAAGCTTTATATCCCTTGTCTTTCTTCTTTAAGGAAGATTTATTCCCTTTCTAGGTCTTAGGACATTCATTCTTAACATTTCCTTTCTTCCTGCATTCAAAGAACCTAAGAGAAGAAGAAGAAGAAGAACTAGAATTTTTGTTAGATTTATACCTTCTACATTTCTTACCATTTACAATGAGTGCATCTTCTTCATCATATCCTTCACTTGTTTCGTCACTTTCTTGAGTGATGACTTTTGATTGAGTCGTGGTTGTAGCTTTTAGAGAAATGTCCTTCCTTTTTCCTTTTTGAATTTTTGCCTCTAGTCTTTCTTCTTCTTCAAGGGTGACTTCATGAGTTTCTAGATTGCCAATGAGTTTCTCCATTCCCATTGTAGTAAGGTCATTGGATTCTTCAATGACTGTCACCTTTGGCTTGTATTTTGGAGGCAAATACCTAAGGATCTTGGACACCTAGTCTTCCTCACTTATATACTTACCTAATGCACTCAAGTTGTTAACAATAGAAGGAAATCTTGCATACATTTCACTACAAGATTAGGTTAAATATGAAAATTTTCAAACTTTTGTTTAAGCATGTTAATTTTGGTATATTTAACTTGAGTGATACCTTCGTGTGTAATTGAAATTTTATGCCATATATTATAAGTTGTTTCACATGAAGATATTCTATTAAACTCACTAACAAAAATAGAACAATATAATATGCTTACCGCTTTTACATTTACTTGAACTTGCTTTACTGTATCGGGATTCCATGTTGCATATTTCATAGTAGGAAGTTCATAAGGTGAAGACACCATCCTCCAAAGCTATAGGATGATCCCTTGGAAATAGAATTGCATTCTTATTTTCTAGTCGGTGTAGTTGCTTACATCAAAGGGTGGTGGACAAGTCACATGAGTTCCTTCAAGGTTGAGGTTGCTAAGAAAGTTGTCCTCCATTCTTCAAGACATGTTAGGAATCCTTGAAGACCTACTATGATATCAAGTGAAATATCTAGAGGGGGGTGAATAGAGGTTTTTGATACTTTAAAAATAATTAAGCACTCAACCAAATAAGGAGGAGGAAACAAGGAAGACACTTTGATGTAGAGTGGTTCCAACCTTTGAATCAAAGGTTGTCAGTCCACTACACAATTATCTCCAATTGGGATTTTGAAAGTGATTAATTTTGTTTACCTCTCAAGAATGTTACAATAAAATACAATCACCTTCCTTGAAGTAGCCTCAACCTCCTTTAAATAGCCTTCTTTGAAGTAACTCCATGCCCTTAGAGAAACCTTCTCCTCCTTGAAGTAGCTCAACCACCTTGAGATAGCCTTCACCTAGAAGTAGCTCCAACCTCCCTTGAAGCCTCCTTATTGAAGTAATCTCAAGCAACCTTGAAGCAGCCTTATTCACTAAGAAGTAGCTCCATTCAAGCTCCCTCAAGCAGCCTCCACAACTTGGAGTACCAAGGAGCACAAGTAACTTAACCTATGAATGGGGATTGGAAGAAAGAGAGTACACCAATATAGTATTGTGCTTTGATCCTATATCAAGTGTTAGACCTCTCAAACCACTAAGGATGGATGTTTCTTGGATGGTGGCTAAGAGTCTATGGCTATAGGACACAAAATTGGATCTTGAAGAACAAGATAGCAAGTGTTGCTCAACTTTGGTGTTCACTAGAATGGATTCTCAAGTGTAGATTAAGTGCTTTAGGTGTCCTGAGGCCTCTCCTATTTATACAAATGGTTTGCAAGTGTTTAGGGACGTTCTAGGGAGTCTCTAGAGTGTTCTTAGTTCTTAACTAGCAGTTAGGTAGAAGATAGTTGGCTAGCAATGGCTAATTTGTTTGTGCTTGGATGAACAATCCAGAACCCTACTCAGTCAACAAGTTTGTCGACTGAATCAGGTCTCGATCGAAATTATCTTCAATCGAGCCTAGGTTTCAGGCAAATGTGTACCAACTTGTATTTCCAACTCACAACCACTTGGTCTAACTGTCATAAGCTTTGGACTGAGATTGAGTCTGTTGACTATATTTTTGACCGAAACACATTTTAGAGCACAAATGTGTAAGGTTTTGAACAATGCTTAATATGTTCAACCAAGGTGGTACTTGGTAGGCAAAAACTTCGACCGAGGGTGTCTCTGTCGACTAGTTTATTGACTGGGGATGCTCCTATTCCAGACTTTTGAACCACTGATTAAATTTGTGTTCTAATTGATGATAGTGACTCTAACTCTAGGAGGGATCCTAACTAAGGGTTATAAGTCGATAGGAAGATCTAATGATTGATTTACATGATATCTAAGTATGTGTACATTATATCTTTGTACAATTGTTTACATTTGAGTACAATCATGAAAACATAAGCAATTTAGTGCATCTAATCTTCAATTTGTATTGATATTCATCTTTCTACTTAGTAGGATCTCCTTATTCCCTTGAACCCTGAAATGCTCAAATAGCACATTAGATCCACAAGTATGAAATGTTTGTCATAATAAAAAAAGGGTATGTTAATGTCCAATTTAGCCAACAAAACTAATTAAAACTCTAATTTGAGAGACAAAGCAAGTCTAAGGCAATTAATTCTTAAAATTGGGAAATAAAAAATGTACTAAATAAATGATCTAAAACATGTGGTAAAATGGATGAATATGCATTCATCAAAATACCCTAAACTTGAATGTAGCTCTTCCTCGAGAAACACAAAAACACAAACTATTAATGACAACATCTCCTCCTCACTTGCATAGTATTACTTGTGTCCTTCCCACCTTTTATGGCTAAGAAACCCTCATTTCCTAAAATCACATAACACAATTTCTACATATTCTCCACTCGAAATTGTTTCACAACTTATTTCCATTTGAAGTCATGCAAAGAAAAACATGTCTTTTTCCTTTTTTGTACTCTCGCATATTCTCACAAGTTATGCACAAGAATAGTGTTTATTGAATGGGTAGGTTGGGGGTAAGTAGATTAACCTAGATAGAAAAATGGAGTGAATGGAGGTATGAAAGAAGGTGATCTATCCTCTATTCAACTTCTGATCTTTTTATTTTATTTCTTACAATTGTATTCATTGCATTATATGTATGTGAATTGTAATCTTTTCTTTATTGGTGGTACACCCCTATTAACTACGAGGGGCATGGAGGGAACAGTAGAGGGAGAAGGGGTGTGCCATCCCAAACTTGGAGTTGGCTTTTAATTATTTTTAGCAGGTGTAGGAATAAGAAGGTGATAGAATAAATGTAGATGAGGTTGAACTTGTACATCTCTTATGTTTGAATTTAGTGCTTTGGGATGATCATAACATTAGTTCAAATCTTTGTGTAGCAAAAAAATTTGAGAAATTTGCAAGATATTTAACAAATAAAGTGAAAAGACAGTGTGTTTCCTACTTATCCACTATGGATTTCCATCATTTCCAAGGAGTAGTGTTATGTTTTGGGACCATCATAACATTAGTTCAAATCTTTGTGTAACAAAAAAATTTGAGAAATTTGCAAGATATTTAACAAATAAAGTGAAAAGACATTGTGTTTGATTCCTACTTATCCACTACGGATTGCCATCATTTCTAAGGAGTAGTGCTACTTAAGGTCCTCGGTGACAAGATGATTTCTAGCAATGGTAGTTTGTGAAAACATTGTAAGAAAATTTACTCATTCAAGGGGTTCATTGATTAACATGCTGAACCAAATGACTAGATATAGGCCAAAGCATGTGAAGAAAAAGGAAAAAGGAAACGTTATAAAAAAATAAAGATAAACTACATAGCACAATGAAAAATTCTAAAAATAGAATATATACAGTGGGTGGAATACATATGTACCACCCACCTCCATCCCAAACTTAGAAATTTCTTGTCCTAAGAAATCATAAATCCTAAATGGAGGGAAAAAAACACATTGGGATGCCTTCCAACAAGTGCCCTATTTAACATCAAAGTCTTGATGCATGTGTTGTCCACTGTGGAGGAGTAGAAATTAGAGCTTGTGTAGGACCTTCATATTGTCCTAGTTGTTTCCATTTCAGCCAATCACTTATCCTTGCTTGGATTCTTGCTTCTTATAGTCTACCATAAATTGTGAGATATATGTCAGAATACTAAGGGAAATAGTTGGATTTGTATTTAATCTATTCCCACTACTCGATATATGAAGAGGAATAGTCATTAGGGATTTGAGGTGAATCAACAGGAACATGCAAAGAGGGTGCACAAATGAGGTTCACTGAATGCATGGCCATCCCATCACATTAGCTACAAGCATCTATTGGGATGGGATCTGGAAATTGTATTTGGGAAATTGACAACATGTGTCCCTATTTGATCCTTCTTGATGGACATAAGTTATTGTCAACTCATGAGGTGTATGGTAGTATTCATAGATTGGAACCTGGTGAGGGGAAGGGGGAAAGTGGGGAGGGACTATTTGGTGAACAATTGGGGTCTACAGATAGACCATTGTTTGCATATGGGATGGTTGTTGCATACTTAGGGTGTGCTTTGTAGGAGTGGTCTCAAGGGGGAGAGGTGTCTCTTCTAAGGTTGGTGATTTTCCTTCAGTATGGAGTGGATGGGAGCACTCTTAATCTTCTTAGAACTACGATCATCTTCTAGGGATATCTGGCCGTCAGGAATAGGGAAAAGGTTGTGGTTGCATCAGAGCGAATTGGTCAATGTAGTTGAGGAATTATGCTTCTTATTCTTTGGTGTATTTTATGGAGCCTCTAAGAGATTAGAAGTTGAACGACTAGTTTCCTACTCATAGGGTCAAAAGATTTGCTTTAACATCAATTAAGGCCCTAGCTATGGTGAGCAACGGTTTGATTGAAGATAAGGGGGATAGTGTAGATCTTTCTCGATGCCCAACATAGAAAATCACAAGGAATGTAGAACTCCACAACTTTTATCAATATATCCTCAACAATACCAATTGGTTTTGTTGTGGAAAAATCAAAAAGTTGGATAGTTATCGTGGTGGGTTGTGCATCAGTAAGACTATGTTTTCTACATAGGCTAAGCGATATGATATAGATGCTAGATCTAAGGTCTTCTAGTACTGTTTGGTAGGTAGAACCTCTTATGGAGCTTGAAATACCAAATACCATGGGTCTTTGTGGTTGTGATGCATCTTGCTCTGAATGATTTATGATGCTTTTCTTGTCAATTTGACTATTTAACATTCTTTAGTTATGTATTTGTGATTAAGAAAGAGCTTGAAGAATTTATTCCAATGAGGAATTTTGGTCATGGCATCGAGCAATGTTATGTTAACATACAACTTTTTTAGGGTAATTTAAAATTTACATGTGGCTTGTACACAGGAAAATTGGATGAAAGTGTGGAAATTTCTAGGTAAGTAGTCATCTTACTCTAGGTGATGACCTCCTCACCTTCATCATCCTAGTTTGTTGTAGAGTGGGTTATCTTCTCTAGAAGGGTAAAGCCGGAGAGAGTTGTCATTGCTTTAAGTTGTTTTGTGTGCTTTGTGTTGGGTTCTGCTTATCCAAAAAAAGAACCTACAGGGGGTATTGCGATGCCATGAGATGGGCTAATTTGGCATCTAATGCCTTTTCATGGACATTTTGAGACAAAATTATCTGTGCTAGAGTAGCAACTCTATCATTTGTAGAAGGGGAGGGGATGGCTTGCTGCATCTATGATACTTGGTTTAGACTTTGTAATGGTTGCCCCTAGTAGTTACTGTGGTTTTTGAAGTTATGTTGGTCATTATATTGGAACATCGGAGGAGTATGACCTTGGTTATTCACCTAAGAAGGCTACTATTGTGATGCATTCTCTACACCGGTAGAATTGTCATACTAGAAACCAGTTTGGTTTTTAGTTTGGTTCAAGTTATAGTAGGCATGTGCATGTATGGTGTGGATGGCATTAAGATTATCCATCTATGGTCCATCTTCAAATTGTATGGGACCATTTTTCATCATGACTTTATAAAGGGGTTGATATTTCAGAGTCGAATGGTCATGGACTTTACAAGCCCAGAAGAAGAGATTTGTAGATTTTACTTGTTGCAGATGTTGTGGTTGTTCCTCTTCTTTCATAGGTATTGAAAGAGGACTTCGGTCACTCTTGCTTCAAAGAAAGCTTCTTGAGGGCTTCGACAATGGACTTAAGCTTAAGACTGTCTTCGACCTTGTCCACCTTGAGGAATATGCCTTGATTTGATCGGGCTTGGGTTTCAAAATTTCTTTTAATGACTTCCCAAACACATTTGAAATTTTAGAACATAAAGTTACCTCCAGATGAGGTGTCCAGGAAAACACACCCCGGTACAATATGTCGATCAACTAGACCAAAGAGATGTCATGATGTGGGCAAAGGTGGAGGAGTTCCTTAAATCATTCCCAAGCTTTACCCAAGGTTCTGTCGGGAACCACAGCAAACTGGGTAATATGCCCCTTAATTTGATAGATGACAAATGGGGGAAAGTATTTTTCAAGAAACTTGGCCTCAAGAGCTTCCCATGTGGTGATGAAGTCTCCCTCCATATCATTGTACCAACTACTGGCTTGATCCAATAGGAAATATTTAAATAACCATAGTTTGATGGTGTCTTCAGAAATGCCTGACATCTTGTGTGAGGCACATAAGTCAGAGAAGCGATGGAGGTGATCTTTACAACTATCATCGTTATGACTGGTAAAAACATCATTCTAAAGTATGGTGATCCATTGTGTGCGGATCTCAAATCATGGGGTAGCGATTTTAGGTGACACAAACGGATGTTGTGCATCTGCAGATTTAGGGACTAAGAAGTCTTTAAGTTTCTTATGCCACTCTGCTTCTTGTAGTGCGACATCTTGGGCTTCTTATTGGAAGTTGTTTCTTCCCTTGACTCATATGATATTGCCTCTCTTTGTGCAGAAAGAGTTGTTCTATCGGACAGTTGACTTCCTTCTCATCCATCCTGTACCAATAGGTTGGTTTAGGCGATGGAAGGTTCTATCGATCTTTGGGTCAAACAAAAATGGTGTAGAATTAACACTTTGAAAATGTCCCATAAACTATTAGTCCCTAAAAAAGAGATCAGACATCGTGTAAGTTTCAAGGAAGGATAATTTCAAGCATATAAGAGTGATTATCAATTAAAAAGAAAAATCCTAATTATTCAAAACAATGTGCTTCAAAAGCAACTCCATTGTCCCCCGCAACATCGTCAAAATTTGATGCACGTTGTTTGTACAAAAAATTCACCAAAGAATATGATTCCCTATAATTTAACCTTTACAGTGGAAATTAACTCGTCCTCAAGAGAATAAGTTAACTATGCTATAGAAAAGAGTCGATCATGTCAAACAACATGATTAAGAATTTTATTTAAACTAGTTTCTAAGAGTAATATTATAAATCCAATTTGTAGAGAGTGATTAAAGCTAAAATAGGAAATGGAAACTACAAAAGCAAACTAGTTAAGTTGAGTTTTAATTTAATATTTAAAAATACTTTGGGTTTGGGGTTTACCACCATGTACCAGTTATTCACTTTAATTTATTCAATTCCTTAATTTTGTTTGATTAGATCAGGACCATGCAAATTTGTGTCCTTGCAGAACACAAATATCACACGAGTCAGACTTCCCACAAACTCAGATACTCGACATTTGTGGATTATTGTTCAACTGTGTAATAAGCTCTTTTAGGGATCTTGTCAAGAATTTCAAATGGTGTTCCAACTCATGGGTCTGGGATCTCATCACCAAGAGTTATAACTAACAATATAAAATGGATAGATCAATCATAGAGCTCCATCAGGGATCTTGTTAGGAGTTTATGGGTTCATGCAACATTTGGATCAGTGTTCTTGTCTCCCAACAAGTATATAATTGATCTAAACATAGAACAAGTACATAAATTAGAAGAAAAATATCTAACCAATAGCATCTTAGAATCAAATACAACTAAAATAAGACATGTGCTATGGGTCTACTCCCTAGTCCTGGTATGGATTTTTTAGTCAGACATAATAGAAAAAAACACAAAAGTATAGATAGGGATAGAAAGAGTCATGTTGCCAGGATCTAGAAACAATAAAGAAATCATAGTGAGGATGACGACAACTTCTTTTCTCCCTTTCTTGATCTATGCACCCAAGGGGGTATCTAAGACTTTCAAGCTTGATATGTCTTTGTGCTTAGACCCTCCCTCCTGTTATAGGTGGAAATGTGGCTTGAAACCCTAAAGAATGTGTCTGGTAGTTACTATAAGGACTTGGTATGTCATTCCAGTCAGTTGACTGGAAGCCCAATCGGTCAATTGGCATTGAGTTGATACACAACTTCTATGCAGGCCAGTCGACCGACTTGGGATCAACCGGACAGTTTGGTGGATTGATGATTCAGCCTAAAGGTAGGTCAGTCAACCAATTCAAGGTTGATTGATTAGTTCATCTATGATAATTAGCCTTCTTGATTTGGGTTCAGTCAGTTGATTGGTTGGTTATTTTGAGTCTGACTAAATCTTGCTAACGAGTCGGCTGATTGGGATGTCCATCGATCAAATTGAATTATGAGAAATTGAGATATGCTCTTGAAGCTTCCTTGATCTTCAATTTAAGGAGTAATTGTGAAGTGTTCTTGATTATTGAGAAAATGGGTGTAATTGAGTTGTTTCTCTACAACAACAGTCCAAAACTAATTAAAACTCTAATTTGAGAGACAAAAGCAAGAGTAAGGGAATTAATTCCTAAAATTGGGAAATAATATCAAAATGTCCTGAATAAATGATCTAAAAGATGAGGTAAAATGGATGAATATACATTCATCACTTGGTTGCATAGGATGAGTTCTAATCATTGGCTAACTTTATGGTTAGAACAAGGCTTCACTTCATTCAAGGGGTGATATGGCAAAACCTAAATGGAAATACATGAATGCAAAAGAAATAGAAAGGAACTAAGACAACAGATAATGTCTTGGATAACCTAAACAAGATTAAGACATGGAAAATATATAAAACTTATACTAGATTCAAATCTATGCTAAAATGCATTTATGAAATGTGAAGTGATCCTAACAAATCAATTCAATTCCTTTATCAAAATGATGAAATGATAGGATATGGTGATGAGGAAAGAGATGTATCCCACACACCCTTCACCTCAAACTTAGAAATTTTCTCATCCCTGAGAAAACACTATCAATATGGGGAGGATGATGAATGTCACTAGAACTGGAACCTAGGGTCTCTGTCCTACTGTGATCGGTCATCCCATTGTGCCTACTGGTTGTTATGATATGATTGTAGATTTTGAGCCACTATTCCTGGATTGGCGATGTGGTTGAAGGTGCATACTATATTGTCTCTTAAGCATAATAATATGTCCAATATGAAGATTTAGAGGGAGTATATTGTCCTCCTAACTATATTTAGTGTGGGTCTGGTGTCTGGTAGTCTTGATAATGCATGTTCCACTAATTGTGGGTATATTGCATTTAGTATATGTGATTAATATTATGCCCCTAAAGTTGGTTTTCATTGTACATGTGGGTTTTTTCATACTCAATTAGGCCCAAGTGGGCCTCTGTGGTGCTAAAATCAAAGGTTCCCTGAGGAGTGTTGGACATAACATTGATAAACATCCATCTCTTGGTGTGAGATTTGGTGGAGTTGTATCTGAGTCTGGTGTGTTGTTGTTTGCCTCCGTAGAGTCACTATATTTTTTGTTGATAGGATCTATAAGATCCTCACCCTAAATAGTGCATCATGTGCGTTGTGAGTTCAATGAGATGTTATGATAAGATTCCTAATGCAAAGTGAGCATGTTTGGGGAAGGTGTGTGTGGAAGGACTATTCTTGAACAACAACAAAAGATGTCCTTCTCCATTGATTTATGAATGAAAGTGGGTCACTACAAATAGTTTATACTGATCAATGTATTACCTTTTGTAGCCTAAACATAACTGAGGGTATCCCAAGTTAGGTTGTGGAAGTGACCAAGCCACATTGTGTGAACTACAAATGCGAGGTCAGAGAGACTGCTATATGTAATTGGTCTATCAACATGGCACCCTAATGGTACAACTTCTGGTGAATGATACTCCATAGGAAATAGAGATCTTAGCTAGTTACCGTACATGTGTGGTGCTCTAGGTTATAATTATGTACGAAATAGTGCAATGTAGATATCTTACCACCTAGTTGTGGATGTAGCTTTCCTTTACACCATTTTTTAATGATGGTAGTAGGCCAAATATTCAAGCCCAGAATTTCCCATCAGCATACTTGAAGTGCTTATAGTTATTGTTATTATCATCATATTTCTCTAACCAATCAAAGTAAAGATCAAATAGAATAGATGATAGGTTGTTTGCCTTCAATGTATGATTTTTACCAAACATCTTAAAATGACATTTGAGAGAGTCATCTTCTCCTCTCACCCAGACATATGTAGCCATGAACTTCAGGTTGAGTTCCTTATGGAGTGGTTGACTGTGGAAGGGTAAAGTGAGTAGGCATCTCTTAGTCGAGGTCTCCAAGGATTGGTGAATCCCAACATAGGAAGTTAGTGGTGCATCCTATCATGACATGTGGACGCCAAGTGATTCCATTCTCTTATAGTTTTTCTTTTTCTAAATAGTGACTAGCGCTTGATATTCATAGGGTTGTGGCACTATAGATTACTTGTGTGTGGTAGATTAGGGACACATTTTTGTAGGCCCCTCATTGGAATGAGCTAAGGACTGAGGCTATAGTGAGAATAATTTCCTATAGCCCCCAGAGTGTCCTTGCATTGCTTTTGCTTAATTTCTTCATGAATCACATAATCAACAAGTTCATCGTCCTCTGGTTATGCATCTCTAATGTTGGCCTAAATTTAGGATAAGGATCCCTCAGATCAGATTTTCCCGTTCTTGACATTCTTTGGTTACAAACTTACACTCGTTCTAGAGGCGGGTAGACATGGATTGACAGAGGGTGGCCTCTTTTTCTTTGCCTTTCTTCTTGCTCTTACTCAACATGAATCAACAGTATGGGTGAAGGTGCCTCACATGCACAAAATACTAGAGAAACAGTGGTGGACAAGAAAGATGAATGCTCACTAATGCAACCCATGCAATTAGCTAACTGGTGAAGAAGAACTACTAAAACTCTCAAGCAATTTTTTTTTTCATTGAGACAATCGCCTTACTCATAGTAGGGGTGCCCGGTCTGGTTGATATGATTGTCTGAGTGGGTTAGGTAGTTGTCTAAGATGAGGGAAGTTAGATGATTTTTTGCTTGGTGGCACCCTATTGATAATTAGATGGTCGCCTAGATTTATACTAAAATGATCACTCAGAGCCACGAGTCAACTGGATCATCTATTTTTTGTGCAATAGGTGAAAGGTGAGGAATTGATGATTTGAGAGGTGTATTTTGTGGTGGTATAGAATGGGTGGTAGTAGAGGTGAAATTTCAGTGGTGGATGAGGAGTTGGAGAGATGTATCAATAGGGATGAGGTTGACCCCTAGGATGGCGATGGGTGGTGATGCCATAGATTTAGGGAAAGAATAAGGAAGGCTCATGTAGGTGGTGGGGACTTATAAGACAGTCATCTTTCCAACATAGATATCTAATTGGGTTTGTTTCAGGCATGGTGATTCTTGATAAAGAGGAGGTAGAACATTGATGGAAAAGGGTCAACTATGTCTCTCTCATGCTAGGGTGCCCTTTTCAAAATGAGTTGAGTTAGGGGTGGGGTATATATGCTCAAGTGAGAGGAATGGATGGCCATATGATTGACTGGTAAAACCAATCGTGTGGATAAATTAATTGATTGATGTCTCTTGCATAATCAATAACATTTGGAGTTGTCCAACAGATCAATTGGATATCAAGACAATTGTCTCAGCTCTGGTTAGGATTCAATAGATGATAGACAATTGGTTGACTCATAATATGAGCCAATCACCTGGAATCATTTATGTTTAAAAACAATTACATGTGATATGATCGTTTGGGTGGCTAGTCGATCGTCTTGTTGCATTCAAGGCATACTAATGCAACCTAATATACTTTAGCTTATTGGATCACATCATGAGTCAATCAAATGGCTCAATGTAGACCTTATGCAACTACATGTGAGTCAGTCAACTAGGTTTCTAGTCTCTCATCTCATGAAGTTGATATTATCCTACTAAAAAGTTCAAAAATTCAACTAAACAACTCAATGTTTGTGTTGATCGGTTGGTTTAAAGTATATTTATGATGTTATAGATGAGTTGATTGACTGAAGAAGTAGTCAGTTATCTCACCTCATTGAAATTTAATGTTGACTCTCAGCAACTCAGCCTATTGGCTTGTCTCCTAACAAATAGATCGAGATTTCCATGCCTTAGCATGAAAAGATCCTTGCATGAGTAAGTTGACCAGTGGATTATCTAGCCAATCGATTGAATTTTTTTGAAGACATTTATTGGTTGAAAATTGTTCAATATACCTCCTCAGAAAAAATATAATTGAGTGGGTCAAGAACCTAAATAAAAAGGTCCTTGCATGAGTCAGTCGACCAATTGGATTGTCCATTTGATAGACTAAATTGTTCTAGATATGTTTGCTGGTTTAAATTGTTCAATCCACCTCCTCTTACAAAGAGATAATTGAACTACCTAACACCACACATGTAATGAATATCTTGAAGTTGTGATGAAACTAATCTACAAAAAGAAAAATAATACATGATGAACATAGAAAACCATCCAAACGTGTCTTGATAAGCGTCTTATGTCGTTGGCTTGCCTGAAACTCAACCAAATGGGAGAGCTTCAAGTTGATTTGAAGTTAAGCTTGGAGGTATCTTGTTTTACTTCTTAATAACCATGCCTGCAAACTAGCTTTGATTTGTATGTTATGTACATTGTTCCATGGGGTGCAGCACATGTCCAAATCTAAAGGTAGTCAAATCAAATTTAAAGGGTTGCTTCTAGATGCTCGATGTAGGGTTTTGTATAATCACACTTGGTAATCACTATATATGGAGACATGTTGTGGTATAAAGAGTGGATTAGTTGTCTCTATTTGTTCAACTATAGGTTCATGAATGAAAGAAGGACTTGTCATTATCTGATTGACTACCAAATTTTCCATTTAGGGTGGAATTCAATTCTAGTATTTCAACCAATGGTGCATGGTTATAGGACTCTACAAAAATCATGGGGGTGTGTCTCTAGATTTTTTGGGAAGGCTATCTTGCCAACAACTATATAACTTTCTCTTTTTTCAATGTTCCTCAATCTGGATTCAACTCTCTTGTGCTCCTTTTCTAATGGTACCCTAAGATATTCCATTAGAGAGACCTTTGAAGAGGTCAGTTGTTGCACCTGAGTAAATTGATCCATGCAATATTGTAATTACACATCCTATTCTTGAGTGCGCTTCTTAATGACAATAACCTTAAACTGTAGATGTTGTTTCCCTACTTGGAGGGTCAATGTTCATGCTTTGACATCTATCAAAGATTTAGCTATTGTGAAAAATGGCCTGCAAAATATGAGTAGGTAGTTGTTCTTCCTAGATATCCATCACTGCAAAGTCATAAGGTACATAGAATTTTACCACTTCCATTGGGGGATTTTCTACAATACCCAATGGCTTGTTCATTGAGTCACAAACTAGCAGTATCACTATCCCTATAAGGAACATAAAAGTGAGTCTCAGTCTCTTGCATAAGACAAGGGATGTGATGGAGATTCTTGCCCCTAAGTTGGATAATCCCTTCTAGCATGTAAAGTATCCTATAAAACATGAGACTCCAAAGGGTCTCAATTATTTAAGTTTGTGGGGCATCTTTTTCAGAAAGATATTACAAGTTGTTCTTTCTAGATTCAGGATATCAACTCTTTTAGTTATGTATTCATTTTCTAGGTATTCCTTGAAGAATTTTGAGCACTTGGTAATTTTAGATAATATATCTAAGAGGGTCACGTCGATAGACTCTTTGAATTTTCATGAACCTATAATCCATTTGAGTCAACTAGCTTTGATATGGTATTGAGGCTTGTACACCAAAACCTCTATCCATGGGGTACTAGGCATAGAATCTACAGATTGATCTGGACTTGTGTCTTGAGTGACCTTTGTGTCATTCCTTTTTATCTCAGTGGATGTCTCTATGACTGGAACCATATTCATCAGAAAAAAATCCTAATCTAGTGGTCACTACTTTAAGCTCCTCAATATGTTCTGGGTTGATATTAGGTTGACATGTAAAAGCACCCATTGGAGGGCAAAGTGAAGAGTTGATCAGTGCCATATGTGTATCCATATATTTATTATAGGCTTTCTAGTTTGTGAGCATCTTCTGAATCGTGTCTAGGAGACTCTGGTCTATAGAAGAAGATTTGCCTTCCTAATGATTATGTCCTCGCTAGTTGTTTAGTTATAATTTATTCCCTAATTGAAAATATTTTTTTTTTACCATAGTTGTAGTTTTACATTGGTTTTGGTTGTTTCTGTACTTCCCTTTATTGTACTTTCCTTGTCACAAGTTTTTTGGTTCTTCATCTGGAAACCTAGAGGACAATAAGTTTGATTTTAGTCCTATCCTTACTATAATTGTTGTGAATTTATGCCACATGTTGTATTCAGATACAGGAACCTGGGATGGTTACACTATTGATAGGGTTTTATTAACCTTACCTAGGAGTAGTGTTGATGACATTAAACTCCTCCATTGGGTCATTGTTGGATTGTGGTGGATGAAAAATCATCACATACAGATCGAAAGTATTTCATTCCATGCATGTATGACTGTTGACATTGCATACTTGGTTGACTTCTTTAATCACCTTAGCTTGTCGAGGGATTTGATTTATCTTCTCATTTGCATTGAATGAGGATCCTAGATGGTCTGGATTTAATGCAAGAATTTTTAAGGTCTCTATAATAGATTTCAACTTGGGGTATTCTTCTATCATAAACACCTTGAGGACTCCCTTTTGACCTATCTTTTCCCAAATATCATGTTCTATGTTCCCAAGATCATAATCCTCCATGAATTTTCATAGCTCTATCACATGAAGGTACCTCTTGAAGCTGCATCAAGAAACTTTTTTATATCAACATCTACACATATGTAATAAGTCTAAACGAGTTTTACTGAAGAGATTCCATGATGAGGGAATTGGTGTAGAAGCTCCTTGAATTATTCCTAATATCCAAAGAGAGATTCATCTTAAATTTGTAGAAAATAGGGGATCCACCCTCTAATTTGGTACATGGAAGATAGAATTTTTCCAAAAAAATATTTTGAAGTTCATCCCATGTGGTGATGATGTCAGAATTTGGGGAGTTAAACTAGTTGATGGCCTTGTCAATGAGGGAGTAGGCAAACAAATGCAACTTTATCACCTCTCTTTAGAAATTTGGTTGCTTACTTAGGGAACATATGTCAAAACAATTACGTAAGTGATGATGTGCATCTTCACCAACTCTAACCGCCAAAGATTTATTTTGCATCATCTGTGTCCATTGAGTCTTTATTTCAAAATAAATTGGTGCCAGTGATGGGTGAGCCATAGGATTGAGGATGTTAATAGCCTTAGGGATAAAATAAGTCCATGAATTCTATCTATTTCTCTATCTCTTGTGTTGTTGGTTGATCTACCCTAATTTCATCTTTGACAACTACCCTAATCTCTCTCACAAGCATGTCTATCTGTATATTTAGTGTGTCTTCCACCATGCACTAGATTTTTCTCTTGTCGATACTTACTATATTTTCCCGATTCCGGTTGCAATAGGTCCTTTCAATCTTGGGATCAAACAACAACATAAGGTCAACACTTGAGGAGTATTTCATATAGTATGAAAAGAACCTGAAAGCAATTAAAAGATTGATGCAAGTTAAATGGATAAAAAGAATTTCAAATTTTAGAAGGTATACAATAATATTATTCATGAAATAAAATCCTAAACTAATGCCAAAAATATAGTTTAAGAAAGAATATTGTCGTCCATGGTGACATTGCCAAAATTTAAGGCAAGATTTTATCATGCTTCACTAGAGTTTAGTAACCTAGATTTACTCAACTAAGTGAAAGATAATCCCTCCTACAAGGAGACATACCTTACCTTAGTGTAGCTTAGGGTGGGATCCCAAGGCCAAACACTTTAAGAATTTTTTTGATAAAGTTAACCAAAATTACAAAAAGTATTTAAATCTAAATTGGTTGAAGTTGATTATAAAACAAATTGTAAGAAGGAGGATATGGATCAAAGTCAGCTTCAATTAAATGATGGAAGCACTGGGGTATATTATGTTTCGCCACTGCCACCCACTCACTCTCACCATATTACCATATATATGGACTAATGAATTGATGCCTTTCAATTCTCAGTGCTCATAGAATTAATAAATTGCACACATGGGTTCCACCAAGGGCTCACTATCATGTTACACAAGGGTCCTCTATCTATTGCCCTTGAGACTACCCTTCCAAAGTTCTCATGTGGGCTTCATATTAAACTAAAAAAGATCCTTAATCCAAGATTTTCATTACTCTCAATGTCTATGATTAAATAAACATGCAATCAAGGTGATGAAGAAAGAAGAAAGCAATTGAACATCCAATTCACAATAAAAGTAATCCATAAAATAAAATCAAAATCAAAATTAAAAAATCACAAATATGGGTCATGACACGCATGCCAGTGAGGATGCTACTCACTAATGAAGCAATAAGTAACATAAACAAGTGAAGAAAGAGGGGAGATCATTTTCATAATAGAGAGAGAAATGAGAGCCTTTGTACACAACAACCAATATTCAATCTTGGGGAAGACAAGGATTCCAAAAAGTAGCCAAAGATCACTTAGGGATGTTTTTAGAGCTTCACCATCTTCTTACTCTTTTTCTTGACTTGGAAACATGTCATGTATGTTATAAAAACGTCAGTTTGATCCCTTTAAGGTAAGATTATTTGTCCTCTTATACTTTAGATGCTACACCCACAACAAAAATGGCTCATGACTGCATAATTACACCATGACAAGAAAATGAGCCAACAGTTGGATAGCCAACTGACTGTTTGGTCATTAGCTTTGCGCAAGTCTTGATTCCCATTTGATTGGCTTAGGAGAGAGATGATTGAGTAGGTATAGATCCTACACTTCTGGTGTTGGTTGAGCCAATTGGGTCAAGTAATGAGTCGATCAGCTCAAGTAATGACTCAAATGTCTCATATTTAGCTTGGATTCTAATGAAGAGTCCAAATGATTGAATCAGAGGGTCAAATGATTGCCTATAAATTTGCAAACTTTCATGTAGCTTATTAACATTGGTGAGTTGAATAAGTCAACTTATGCACCAGTCCTCTAACTTGTTAGTTGCTAATGAAGGGCCTCCCTCCAGCCAACCAGTTGGGAAATCTAACCAATTGGTTAGAGTCCTAGGGTTTTTGTAGACAGTTTCTAAGTCATAGATCATTGCTTCAACCTCTTGGAGTAGGGGAGTGATCATCTCCTATGTCCTGGGTTTTGTTTGGGAGAGGAATTCAGAGCATTCTTCCAATCCTTTGAGTATTTCCTACAAGAAGAGCAAGTATTTCCAACTAAAACACAATAAAACAAGACAAAATAATAGAAACCTAATATAAGCCAAAATAAAATTAAAATGAAATCATGAAATGCTAATCTAATATGAAAATGAAACTATAACTAAGATGAATAGGAAAATATCATAAAGATGATGTATTTTAAAATTTATGAACATTTACATTTGGTTTGATATTTTAGCTAGTACTTCATGCTAATTATATAGTTCTATCCTTTAGCTATAAGTTATTGTGCTTTCTACTTCCTATTTTTTTGTCATTATGCTTATTCCTTCTCTCCATCCAAGGTGTTTGACTTTGATTAAGAAAAATTGAATGTTGATAATGAGAGGATATATATATATAGAGAGAGAGAGAGAGAGTTAGGCTAGAATACACTCGAGTGTATTCAGAGCAGAATACACTCAAGTAGCTTTTCATGATGCAATATTTTTTTCAAAAATCTAATCCATTGATCTTCTTAATCATCTAGTGAATAACTCATATAAACAATTTGAGCACATTTGGACATTTATAGGTCATGTTATAAAGATCACAGAAATTATGCATTTCAAATTAGTTTCGTGCGTCGATTTTGTTGCCCTCGGATGAGTGACTTACACTCATCCAAATGGGATCAAAATTTGTATGTAGCCTAATTATAGTATGACAATGAAGATCAATGGTTTACATCTTGTAAAAAATAGTATTGATATGCAAACACACTTGAGTATATCCATACTATTTGTACACTCAAGTGTATTCTAGCCTGACTATATATATATATGTATGTATGTATATATATATGCATGCATATATATATATATGTATGTATGTAGTGAGTACATTTGAATCAAGAAACATGTGATAGATATTCACATCAAACATTAAATAAAGGATAGGACCAATTGGTAAGCAATCAATAATGAAGGAATGCTCTAATTTAGCATGAAAAATCACATAGAGCATAGGAAAAAAATATTGTCCAATCAAAAGGGAATCCACTACAATAGAAAAATCTATATATGTGTTTGCCTCAAGTTTTTCACCCAAAATTGAGGTGATTCATAATATTTGACAGAGATTTAAATATTACCAAAAAGGAAAATGTCCCTATTACACCACCACTACAACACTTCCCCTACGAATATTCACTAATAGGAAATATGAAAAGTACAAAAATGGCAGTCATCTTGAGAAAAAATCTATAGATAATGGTACCAATGCAACCTTCTCTCTATTCTTTGTTTTATTTGTCTTCCCTATTCCTATTTTATATTTGTATTCCTGTCTTTGATCACAATATTTGTGAAACAAATGTAGTGGCAATAACATTGCATCCTTGTATCTCATACAATAGTGGAGTACTTTTAATACCTTGTAGCTAGATCAACATGCTTTTGCAGATTTTGGCCCAACTTGGGATGGAAATAGGCCATATGACTGACAATCTCCCCTTCAACCAAAAGAATAAATTATCAACATAGTATCATCATTGGATACCAATCCCTCTAGTCTAGTAGCTTGTTATGTACCACTAAATTGGTGATCATATTATACATCCAAGTATGAATATTTATTACTTTCAGACATTTTTTCCTAAAACTACTTCATGAATCCAACAATATCTCAAATTCACATGCTTTCTTTTTGCATGATGCATTTTACTCTTACTTAGATCAATAACACTTTGACTAGAATATAAAATATACTAATCAACCAATTCTTGCCCATATTCTCCAAAAAAAATCACAATCATAAGCATTTTTATGCTTACAAAGACAAAATGTGTTTTGCCTCACTCATAGAAATGGCAACACTTGTGAAACCTATACAGTCAATTAATACCGACCCATAATAATAGTAATGATATACTTAGAGGTAATTCCTATGATCAATGTCACATGCCATATGAGAATTAAAAGACATAATGGATTATTATCACTAATCATGAAATATGTTTTGCAGCAGCCCCTTAGATATATAATGAACCACATGACCTACTCTAAGTGAATGCTCCCACAATTCGATAGAAACCTATTCACAATTCCATGTGCATGGGAAGTATTATGATAATTGCACTCCATTGTGTACATTACACTTTGTGCATTATAGGAATGGGGATCCCAGCCATCTACTTATCCTCAATAATTGATGAATGTGACTTCTTGCCTAGCTTCATATGACTTTGAAGTGGATTTTTCATAGCTTCGGCTTTTATCATATTGAATTGCACAAGAATCCATTCCAGATAGATGTGTTGTGGAGACCTAATTACATAATGATTTCTATTCCCAATAATCTGCATCTCCAATAGCTACCATGCTAGTCTTAAATTCTTCATATAAATGGATCTAAAAAGCTCTATATTTAATTTCGTGCAAAAACTAGAATCTACACTTTATTCACATCTAGTTAAAAGAAATATAGTTGCACTGGGAAACTGCCTTATGTAGACACACAGATATGAAAATATCATCTAGTACTTTGACACATGAAGATATCAAATTTTATGTATCCTACCAAAGGAGATTGTTGAAATCCTATAGTCACTTCTATAGTATGTAAACTAAATAATCTATCCTCTTCATCAGAATCCTTATAGATTTCTCATCAATATTTCACTTCTACAATTATAGTGTGAAGAAAAGTTGTATTTACATCAAACTTTAGATCGTGTCTAGGATGACAGTCTAGAATGGGTTAGATAGAAGTCAACCTCGTCAGGAGAAAATATTTTAGCAAAGTCCACCTTCATATATGATTAAGAATCTTGACAAATGCTATAGATTTATATCTAATTTATCAATTGTTGTTATCTTTCTTAATCATATAGACCCACTTATTTTTCAATTCTTTTTGGACCTTGGGTAGCACCACACACTCATAAGTATTAATCGTCTCTTCCTCCATTACTTGATGCAAATGTGATATGTCTACTAATGTTCTGGCCTCTTGGAAGGTCTCTATCCCCCCATCAATAAGAAAAACCTATTTATATTGTACATATATAGTGAAGGACGCAAAACTCCACCAGATATCCAAAATCGATGATGTAAAGGCTAATTGGAGCTTATCCTACCCCTACCTATAAGTCTTGAATCAAGTCTCTAAATGACTCACTTGTTCATCTTAAACATAATCACTTGATTTTCTATCACTCTACCACTTAGTATTTCATATCATCATCATCATCATTTTCGTCACTTTCGTCATTATCATTATCATTATTACCATCATCGTCATCACCATCATCATCGTCATCGTTGTCATTTTGACCACCACCACAACCACCAACATCACTACCATCATTAGCATCACTATGACCATCACTATCACCATCATATTCGCCTTCACCATTAAAGTAACCATCACCATCACCACCAACATTTTCATCAAAATTGTCATCATCATCTTCATTGTTGTCATAATCATCATTGTCATCATTGTCGTTGTCTTCATCGTCATCATCATCACCATCATCATCATCATCATCATCATGTCTGTTGACATCGTCATTTCCACCTCCATCGAGTTGTCATCATCATCATCATCATCATCATCATCATCATCATCGTTACCATTACCATCAGAAGTATAAATCTATACAGAATGTAAAGCATATCCATAATCATAAATCTATATAGAATATAAAGCATCTCCATAATCATCACTAGGATAATTTCCGCCCAATCATGAAACCGCTTCTTTATCATTATTAGGTTTTTCAATATGTAACTATCATAGAATGTCACATATTTGTGTCCAATCATATTTGTTTTCCCTAGATTGTATAACATATGACTAAGATCTTCAAAGCATAGACACAAAATATACATGGAGCTTCTATATCATATAGTTGTTTCTAACTTTACCAGAGAACATGTGTGTACTCTTTTCACCCAAACACTCTTATGTCGGAGTTAAATGCATTCTTTCCCATTCCTTATCAAGTATCTCATAATCTAAATGACTTGATGGCGATCCATTATTCACATAGAAATGGTCCTAGCTTCCTTGTCCCAAAATGTATTTAACAAATGAGCACCCTCAGACATGCATTTGACTTTTTCTAAAATTATATGGTTTATCCTCTCAACCATAACATGGTGGTATGTTATTCCTTTGTTTTTAATTTATTATAGTATGTGATTTTCTATGTAGTATTAATGTAACTCTATGAAGGCATAACATACCCTAGTGTTTGTCTGAGGCACTCTAATCCTCTGTCACTAGTTCCATTGTAGCATGGAACTAACAAACCACCAAATAACATGGTTATTTCCTTCAACATGTATATGTACACCTTCCTATATGCATCATAAATGAATGTGACAAAGTATCTAATGCCTCTTCGTAAACCACTTAATACTAGAAACATCATAATGAATCAAGTATAATAGGTTTGTCTTCATGTGAACCTCTTCTTCAAAGAGACAAGTGGTTTTTCACCTATCTAAAATGAATCACGCTTATCGACACCATTGTGCTTGACACAATAAATCAAAGTTTGCTTTGAAAATATCTATGAGTCTTTTTTGTATATTGATTGAGGCAACATCAACTTTATTTCATCGTCATTGTTGTTGAGTTACTTATGATGTTTTATTACTTACATCATAGACTTTTTAATATCATATATGCACTCTCTCTTTATTTCTCACGTAATTTATTTATTGAGAGAGAATCATATTTTATTTTAGTAATGAAGGATTTATTAAATAGAGTAGAGATCCCCACTCATCAAGCAAGTAACTCACCCTAAATAACTTCTTAGATTACACCAAAGCCTTTAGAGAATACATTTCATCCAGAGAGTTTCATTGTATAGTTAGTTGATGCTTATTAATTATATCTTTTTCTACTCAAGGTCCTTGATCTTAGAAAAAGAGTTTGTAATAATTATAAATGTGAAATTTCTATCTTAGAAAACATGGGTAGTCATTGTTATTTATGTTTCTTTCTATTATGAATAAAACAGTTGTAAATGATTATTGACAAATAAAGTGGATCATATGTGAAGTTTTAGTTGAGAATCAAAGTATAAAAAGGATACATTTTCAAAATTTATCTTTTTGATAAAATATTATATCACATAGAATTAGCTTAGTCGAGATTCATCATCATGCCTTAATCCTCAAAACAAAGTTTCATTATAGAATTGGGGTACATCAAGACCTCAGAGACAAGAAGACTAAAGCATGATAAACAAAATGGGATAAAAATTATAAGTGGAAAGAGTAATATGCCAACCCCATTCACCAGGGTGTAACAAGGATATTTTAAAGGATGTACTAAGGAATCATAATCAAAATAAGCATTATTACTCTTGAGACTATCACACATAACTTTTGTATTAGATAATTTGAATGGAATATTAGATGGGAAGTTAATACTAATTGATTACACATATTTGTGTGTAGATAGATACATATGAACTGTTAAATTGGAAACATCAATATAATAAAAACTTGAGGTAAATGTGTCATGTCTTATGGATTCCCCTGAGGCGATTAAAAGGTGCAACTCAATGGTACATCACTGGTCACTTAAAACAAGGGAAACCTATTGGTATGTATCCCTAGAGAGCCAATCATATGATGATTGTAATGGCATATCTTATAAATGATTTGATTAATAATAAAGGCATGCTTACAATTTATTTTTTTCTGTTCATCTATGAGATAATGAAGTAACATAATAAATATCTAGAGAATGATATTACTCAATGACGTATGTCTTTAAGTATGTGACTTGAAAAATGAGATCATACATATGTTAAGAGTATATACATTCTCATTATGTCCCTAGTTGGATGTTATTGTGGAAGGTTTATACAAAGAAACAACACATAAGACTAGAGTGTGTGTTGGTTGATGACAGAATCTCATCAGTCATGATATGTGATACCAAACCAAGCACATAGATACTTGTTAGAGAACAGTGTATCAGACAGACCCACCATGAGAGTGATACAAGGAAACCATGAAAATGGTATTCATATTTAGTTTTCATAGTGTTGGTGGTGATTGTGGTTCTTTGACCTGAAGTCACTACACTCGTCACATGTCATTCGGTATACTTTGACATCATCCATAGTGATCCAGAATAAGGGTTTTCATAAAGGTGATGATTGGGTGCATTATGACACATGGGGATGATTGTGAGTGATGTAGATGGGATTTGTCCCTCCTATAGGAGTATGATATCCTGGCTACTTGGTTAGCTAGACTGAGAAATGCATGGCCATGCACATGTGGGTCAATATGTGATATTGAGTTTACATATATCTCAGACAGTCTGTTATATCAATGAAGAGAGATTGAATGTTGAAGAGGATGATTTCGCCATGCCTCGAGTTCAATCTGGATATCAGTGACAAAGTAACTATACAAACACTACAACAACAAACGTTGATTGTAGGTTGAATTTGTTCTCCAACTTTGCATTTTATTGGGTAGCAGATGTGTGACTAGGCACCGCTCTTTGCTTATGATATCATAATTGGTTATGGACATTCACTGTCAATGTAATATGGGACCTATAGGTTCACACACATAGGATACGCCTAAAAGAGGAGTTTAATAATGAATTATAATTGAATTCATTGCTAAAGTGTTTACCTATTCAATTCAAACAAGAAAATCAACTAATTGGACTCCCAACTGATCAGTTCATGTGATGAAACTACCAGTTGGAAAGTCAAGTTGATTGAATATTTCATTGGCTGAATTATGGATGAATCAGAGCCGAACTGACTAATTCACTAAGTGAACCAATTGACTCATGGTCATGGTTGTGAGACAACCAGTTCAATAGGTGAACCGCCTATTTTAGATGTGTAATCCAATTTCATCAAGGATTAGTGTTGACATCATGTTGTGTATTAATTAGATTACAATTGCCAATACAATTATGATTGAGAAACATGTTGAAACGATCGATTCAGTGGGTGAACTGATCAGCTCACATGCCAACTGATCAGTTCACTGGTGAACCAACCATTTTTCCTTTCACAAGTTGCAAAAATTCATGAAATTTTGGTTCCTTCCACTCCCAAACTGGGAACCCTGAACCTAACCCCTGCTATAAATAGAGGGGTAGTGGGGGCTTCCCAGAGATAAAACTCAATTGCCTCTGGAAATTGTTCTTGTCTCTGGTTGTGGTAACCAATAGAGAGCCCGAGTAAGTCCTACCCGCTAAAGGGAGGGATAGCAAGGGAGAACAATTGTGGGAGAGAAAGTTGGTGACTAGTACACCAACAAGAGAGACAACTCCTTCATGTTTGTTCTAGCAGGACGACAGGAGTTCTAGGCGGTCCGTGTGGACATCCATAGAGGCAAGGAGGTTGTTTCCTTCCGCTAGGAGGACAATGTCAGCCTACTGTCCGTGGTGAGACTAGGAGTTGCTACATACGTCATCCCAGTGCAATTAGAAAATAGTTGCATGACTACTATAATGAGGAGATTATTGTTGGACTTGCTCTAGGGCCATGTATATCCTCGAAACATCCTTTCCATTATAAAGTTGTTGACATAATCTCCTGGTTTAATGGGGAATATGGGGTAAAATTTTTGTTTCTGCTGCCTACCTAATGCCATATTTCCCTACAGTGGTATTAGAGCATGTCAATCTATTATATTTTGGGATTATTGATATGATATTATGTTTGGTTTTTATCATTTATTTATTGTATACGATGCGAATATAAATGAACGATAAAAACCACACATAAATTCCAAACAGATATGTATATATATATGCAATTTACACGTATCGCCCTAAAAGTGAGTTTTGATGGTGGATGTGTAGTGAGGTTATGGCCAATGACCCTAATTATTTATGCATGGTGGTTGAGTGTTTATTTCATATTCTATCTTAGTTTGCATACTGAGCCTCTATCCTCTATTCAAATTGTAAAAGTAATATTCTCTCCTACCTTTGCTCCCCTCGAATGTAACTCGAGGTCTCTCTATGATCATGTAATAGTAGTATAGTTTAATTTCTTGTACTATAAAGAAGACAAGCCAACAAGCTGGAGGACCAAGGAGGTCCGATCAATTGGAGACCCATCCAATCAACTGGAGGACCCAGAAGGAGGAGGACCAGAGTCCAGACGACCGGGGAGGCGACCAACCAATCAGACATGAGGCGAGCCGACCGGTTTACGTATTGAACCCAACAACCCAGATTGACAACCATGGATCTTCATAAACAACATGTTTCTGCATGAGATGTAGACCCTAGGTTTTGGTAACTCCTTGTAGCTCTAAGGAATTATATTAGTATGACCATACCTATTGCCTTTTGTTTTACTGCATGTGGGATATAGCATGTATATGATACATACTAGATATATGTGTGGTGATTGGATAAAGTATATGTATTTATAAATATAAATTCCCTCAAATAATATATTAAGTCTGAGATGTTTTCTATAAGCAACACATGTGAAAATATTGATCAACTAAGCATGGGAACCCCAAGGGTGGTGCATTGTCTATCTCGTGGAAGTGTGATGGTAATAATGTGGGCCTGCCAAGCGGGTTGCATTATTATCGTGTTGGCTTTTGGGTCAGGCTTAACTGTATGTCCTTAATGAGATCAAGCACCAGAAGTATGTAAATGATTATGGCAAGGAGTTGCACATATCAGCTATCTAAGAATTGCATATGATGCAATTAGAAAAATTTGCCTACTTTAATAATTGACTATGGACGCTGGCGTTGGCAGGGTAATAGTTGAATTGATTTGGATCTTAGCTCACTAGAAGGTTGTATGCTGCAATTTTCTAAATTAATATGTGAGGGATATACATTTGAATAAAATAGTGGGAGTGATAATTAATTAAAGTCCTAATTAAATATCATAAAATATTTTTCAAATCAAATCAAAAGGGTTTTTGAAAAAAAAATGCAAAATTTTCTCTTCTAGAATTAAATGGTAATCAAATCATTATTGTGTTTGTCCTTAGGAAGGACAAACTTAATGAGACAAATTTCCGCGACTAGTTTTGGACTTTGAGAAGGGTTCTCAATGAAGAGTGCAAGTTGTATGTCCTAGATAAACTAGTGCCAGAATTACCTACTCCTGATGCACCTAGGGCCAAAGTGGATGCTTACTAGAAGCATGCCAATGAAGCCCTTGACATAAAGTACCTTATTCTTAGCTGCATGAACTGTGAGTTGCATGATAAATGCAAAGAGATGGGTATTGTTGAGATGGTAATGCATCTTAGGAATGTGAACCATATTCTCACAAAGCAACAAAGGCAAAATCTATAAAGGTGGTCTTTGAGTGTAAGATGATAGAGGGAGACTCAATACAGACCCATGTGCTCAATATGATTCGACATGTGGAACATCTTGCGGAACTGGGATTCTCTTTGAGCCAATAGTTGGCCACGGATATGATTTTGAAATAATTTCCTGAATCATATAGCCACTTTATTGAGTGTTACCACTTGAATAAAATACCCACCACTGTCTGATTTTCTTGGCATGCTGATAAATGTCAGAGAAAGAAAGAAGAAGGACAAATTGTGATGTTGATCAGCGGAGTTGAGTACAAAGATGAAAGAAAGGCAATCAAGAGTTATGAGGCTAAGCCCAAATCCAGATCTTCAACACTCAAGATAAGGAGAAAGAAAAGTACAAGAGGAATCTATCCTTTGTACTTTAAGGCATTCAAGAAGAAGAAGATGGGGATGGTGATCTCCACTTCATGTATATTTGTTATTGAGATAAACCTATCTACTTCTTCATCTTGGGAACAAGATACCAGATGTGTATCTCACATATGCTCCAATGTGCAGGATCTAAAAAGAAGCAGTCCTTTAAGAAAGGGTGAGGTTGAACTACGAGTCACAAATGGAGCAAGAGTTGTTGCCACTGTAGTTGGAACCTATAGTTTATCTCTACCCACATGGATTTTAGTAGAGTTAGTGAATTTCTATTGTGTGTCTACCATAAATAGAAACATCATTCTTGTATCTTGTAAGGAAAAGGATGCATATGAATTTCATATTAATAATGGTCTATGTTCTATTTCTAAAGATGGGATCTTTTATGGAAATTCCCCAACGGCTTATGGTCTTTATTGCTAGATGTAAAGATAGATGTTTATAAAGTAAATACCAAAAGACTAAAACTCAACAACTCAAACAAAACATACATTTGGCATTGTCTTATAGGACACAATGGCATATCTAGACTCCATAAAGATGGTTATCTGGACTCTTTTTATTTCAAACCAATAGAGACATGTGAATCTTATTTGTTGGGCAAGATGACTGAGACTCCTTTCACCGGTAACAATGAGAGGGCTAGTGATCTACTAGGACTCATACATATTGATGTATGTGTGCCTTTTAGAACAACTGCTAGAGGTGGGTATTAGTACTTCATTACCTTCATTGATGACTTCAATAGGTATGGTTATGTTTACTTGATGAAACATAAGTATGAAACTCTTGACATGTTCAAGGAGTTTATGAATGAAGTACAAAACCAACTTGGAAAAAGTATTAAAGCACTTCATTATAATCAAGGTGGAGAATACTTAAGCCAAGAGTTTGAGGGCCTTGTGAGAGCCCATGGGATCATATCTCAATGGACTCACCTGGAAAACCACAACATAATGGTGTATCAGAAAGAAGGAATCTCACATTATTGGATTTGGTGCAATCTATGATGACTTTAGTTGACTTCCGACTACCTTCTGGGTTTATGCTCTTGAAATCGTCGTGTTTACATTAAACTGAGTACCATCTAAATCAGTTCAAAAGACACCATATGAGATATGGTATGGGAAGAGACCCAATGTTTCATTTATGAATATTTGGGGATGTGAAGCTTATGAAGGAAAATGTTTTCTAAAAAGCTTGGCCCTAAGTCTGATAAATGTTATTTTATTGGATATCCAAAGGAGACTTAAGGATATTAATTCTATTCCCTATCTGACAGCAAAGTGTTTGTTACCAGAGATGTTGCATTCCTGGAAAAGGAATTTATTTCCAAAGGAATCATTGGGAGGAAAGTAGAACTTAAAGAGGTTCAAGACCAACAAGAAAGCATTGAACCAATAGATGTACAATAGGAACAAAGAGAATCACAAAGTGTTATGGAATCTCAAATTCCTCATGTAACATGGGGACCTCGTAGATCTAGTAGGTCACTCTTTGAACCTAAAATATTTGGATATCTTGTGACTTAGGAAGGAGGTGAGTTGGTCATAGATTATGAGACAACAAACTATCTAGAATCTAAGAAGGGTCCAAAGTTTGGGAAATGGATTGAGGCCATGAGATCTGTTATGGAATCCATGTACACCAACAAGGTATGGACCTTGGTGGATCCACCTAAAGGGGTAAAACCCATAGGGTGCAAGTGGGTCTTCAAGAAGAAGATTGTCATGGATGGTAAAGTGCTAACCTATAAGTGCAGATTGGTTGTAAAGGGTTTTAGACAAGTTCAAGGTGTTGATTATGATGAAACCTTTTCTCCAGTGGCCATGGTTAAGTCCATTAGGATCATGCTTGTAATTGCAGCTTATAATGACTATGATATTTGGCAGATGGATGTTCAAACCACATTCCTTAATGGGAATCTTCTTGAGGATGTGTACATGACACAACCTAAGGGTTTTATAAATCCAAGGGATGAAAATAAAGTTTGTAAGCTACAAAGGTCAATCTATGGATTGAAGTAAGCATCTCAGAGCTGGAATCTTTGTTTTGATGAGATAGTCAAAGAGTTTGGCTTTACTCAAAATGAAGATGAACCTTGTGCGTACAAGAAGGTTAGTGGGAGCATGATTGTATTCCTCATATTGTATGTAGATGACATAATATTGATGGGGAATGACATCCTTACTTTACAAAAGGTAAATACATGGCTGGGAAATACATTTTATATGAAAGACTTAGAAGAAGTATCCTACATCTTGGGGATAAAGATCTATAGAGATAGATCCAAGAGGCTTTCTGGACTAAGTCAGCGTACATACATTGATGAAGTGTTGAAGAGGTTCAACGTGGAGAGCTCAAAGAGAGGAAACATGCCCATGTGTCATGGAGTTCCCATCTCTAAATCTCAATGTCCTAGCTCTTGTGAAGTAAGGGAATGCATCAGTAAGATTTCATATGCATCTACAATTGGTTCTATCGTGTATGCAATGTTATGTACCCGCCCTGATGTTTCATATGCGAGCATGAGAAGCGGATATCAATCAGATCCAGGTGATGCTCATTGGATAGTTGTCTAAAATATCCTAAAATACTTGAAAAGAACTATGGATCAGTTTGTTGTCTATGTAGGAGAGGAAGAGTTGGTGGTAAAGGGTTACACCGATGCAAGCTTTCAAACTGACAAAGATGATTACAGATCACAATCAAGATTAGTGTTTTGCCTCAACAACGGACCTATAAGCTGGAAGAGTTCTAAGAAAGAGATAGTTGCCAATTCTATAATAGAGGTCGAGTATATTGCTACATCGAATGCAGCAAAGAAGGCTATTTGGATCAAGAAGTTCATTACATAACTTGGGGTTGTTTCAAGCATTAGTGATGCAATTGAGCTATATTGTGACAATAATGGAGCTATTGCATAAGCTAAGGAACCTAGATTGCATCAATGTTCTAAGAATATACAAAGGTGTTTCCATCTCCTACGAGAGATCATACAATGAGGAGATGTGAAGATTTGTAGAGTACCAACTGAGAGCAATGTTGAATTGACCCCTTGACTAAAGCACTTTTACAGCAGAAGCATGATGGTCATGTTAGATCACTTGGATTGAAATTAATGAGTGATTGGCTCTAAGTGCAAGTGGGAGTCTTGTTGGTATGTATGCCCAGAGAGCCAATCATATGATGATTGTGGCATCAATTGTAAATGATTTGATTAATAATAAAGGCATGCTTCCGATTTATTGTGTTTTATTCAGTTATGATATAATGAAGTAACATAATAAATTTCTAGATAATGATATTGGTCAATGACGTATGTCTTCAAGTTGTGAATTCAACAATGAGATCATATGGATGTTAAGAGTATATACACTCTCATTATGTCCCTAGTCAGATGTTATTCTGGAAGGTTGATAGATAGCAATAACACATAAGACTATAGTGTGTTTTGGTTGATGACAGAATCTCATCAGTCATGATATGTGATATCAAATTAAGCATACAGATACTTGTTAGAGAACAATGTATTGGACAAAACCCAAAATGATAGTGACACATGGAAACCATGACAATGGTAGTCATAATTAGTTCTCATAGTGTTGGTGGTGATTGTGGTTCTTTGACCTAAAGTCACTACACACATCACGTCGTTCGGTATACTTTGACATCACCCACCGTGATCCTAAATAAGGGTTGCCATAAAGGTGATGAATGGGTGCATTGCGACACATGGGGATGAGTGTGAGTGATGTATATGGGATTTTTCCCTCCTACAGGAGTATGATATCATGGCCACTTAATTAGTGAGATTGAGAAATGCATGGCCATGCACATGTGGGTCAATATGTGGTATTGGGCTTACATATATCTCAAACATTCTACTATAGCAAGGAATAGAGATTGAATGTCGAAGAGGATGACCACTCCATTCCTTGAGTTCAATCTAGATGTTAGTGACAAAGGAACTATACAAACACTGCAACACCAAACACATATTGTAGGTTGAATTTTTTATCCAAATTTTTTTTCACTTGGGTAGCGATGATGTGTGACTAGATACCACTCTTTGCTTGTGATGTCACAATTGGTTATGGACATTCACTGCCAACATAATATGGGACCTATAGGGTCACACACGTAGGATACACCTAGAAGAGTACTTTAAATATTAATGGTAATTGAATCAAAGTGGTTAGGTATTCAATTCAAGCAAACAAATCAACTTAATAGACTCTCAACTGATCAGTTCGTGTGATGAACAGCCAGTTGGAGTGTCAGGTTGATTGGATATTGCATTGGCTGAATTTTGAATGAATAAGGGTCAAACCAACAAGTTCACTAAGTGAACTAATTGTCTCGTGGTCATGAGACGATTGATTCAATACGTGAACCGGCCAATTTAGATGTGCAATTCGATTGCATCACGGACTAGTGTTGATGTCATGTTGTGTATTAATTGGATTAGAATTGCCAATACAATTGCAATTGGGAAACATGTTGAAATGACCAGTTCACAAGGTGAACTGATCGGCTCACATGACAACTGATCATATCACTGGTGAACCGACCATGTCTCATGTCACTGGTTTTGAAAATTCTCAAAATTTTGGTTCCTTCCACTCCCACACAGACTGGGAACCCTGACCCTAACCCCTTCTATAAATAGAGGGGTATTGGGGTCTTCCCAGAGACACAACTCAATTGCCTCTGAAAATTGTTGTCCTCTATGGTTGTGATAACCAATAGAGATTTTGAGAAAGTCATGTCCACTAAATAGAGGGAAAGGAAGGGAGAACAATTATGGGAGAGAAAGTTGGTGACTAGTGCACCAATGGGAGGGACAACTCATTCTTGTCTATTCTAGCATGACAACAGGAGTTCTAGGCGGTCCGTGTGGACTTCCGTAGAGGTGAGGAGTTTGTTTCCTGTCGCTAGGAGGACAACGTTAGCATGCTTTCCATGGTGAGACCATGAGATGTAGCAGATGCCATCCCAGTGCAACTAGAAGATAGTTGCATGACTACTACGACGAGGACATTGCCGCTGGACTTGCTCCGGGACTAGGTATATCCTTGAAACCATCCTTTCTATTATATAATTGTTGATTCGATCCCTTGGTTTAATGGGGAATATGGTAGTAAAAAATTCATTTCCACTGCCTACCTGATGCCATATTTCCCTACAAACTGACCCTTTATGTCAGTTTTTCAAAACAATACATATTTCTCTCACTTTAGTTTACTATATAAGTCCTTGTAATTCATTTTGAAAAGAGATTTATAACAAACAATGCAGTTTCGATATACAATCTACATCATGATTTGTTTTTAACCAAGTTTGAATGATTTCAAGATTGAAACACAAAGATTGAATATGTACATTAGGCTTTGTGTTCAATCTTAGCTAACCACTTTTTTGAAAATGACATTTTTCAAGTGAGCCCCTTCTAGTTCAATTTATTTGAAATGTTGATATTGATCCTAAAATTTGAAATTGTAGTGGGCCTTAGAATGCCATGAATTGAGACTAAAATATGGAAAGAACGGCCCATCATATGTATTATATTTTCTTATTTTAACACTATTTGTTTCCTACTTTGACTCTTTAACTAAACACTCCCGTTTCATTTTATGTTTCATGCTTGGACTTCATATTCCTAAGAAAATATTACACACTAACCATATTTTGGAGGATGTTGACACATTATTGCCACTTCCATCACAATATGTTGTGTACATCTTTCTCCCATTCTTGAGGATGACAATCCCCTCCTAGGTGGGACCATGTTGGACCCACCCCAGGAGAATAAATGCCACAACCAACACGGTGCCCGATCACTAGTAATGAGCACAGATTTAGGGCATTTTGGGTTTGGTATGCCCATGCCTAAACACATATTGTTATATAGGTTGTAACTTGAGCTTCTATCTGAGTAATTTTTAGAAATTTTAGGTCATATTTGACATGCATAATGAATACAAGTTTTAAATTGGGTTTGAACCTTGAGACTGATGAATTTTAGAATGTTGTCACAAGCAATAGCAGGAAATTGAAATTTAATTAAAAGGTTTATAGGTCAAGCTAAGAATCATGTAACAAATGGTAGAACAAACAAAGTAGGAGAAACAAATAACCGAGTTAGAAACTCAAATTGGATTGTCCTCTTAAAAAAGAGAGACACTGCTTAAAGAAATAACTGCTTTGTTGTCCTCTGGATGCATGTTGTTCTTCCATTTGATCCAGTCACAAACCTGTTGATGAAGGGTGTCTCTCTCACACAAAGGTGATGAACATCACCACTATTGATGCAGGTTAGTGGCCACTAGTTACCACCACCCAATCGGTCATGTCAATAGAAAAGTGATGGGAAGAAGGTCTCTTGTTAAGGAGAAGAACTCCACGAGAAGTGGAGGGAGCAACTACGTCATGATATGGTAGCGGTCAACAAAACATGAACGGTAAGAACTTGTCTTAGATATGTGTGATCTGATATTTGATATCAATTTTATGTGTTTAACCCTAAGCCCAGGGGCCTTAATTAGAACACTTTCATACTCAATCCTATTCCCGGTTTGATGCAATCACACAACCACTCTTGTATATGCAAAAGACATATGAGAGGTTCCTTTCTGATTCAGAAAGAAAATGGGGAGTCCCTTTTCAATTAAGATGGAATATGAGGAGTCCCTTTACAATTCAGAATCCATTAATTAAATAATAAATTCATTAATGAATTGTTCATTAAGTGGTTATCTTGTTGTGCAAAAAAAATTAATGTAATATGGAAGATCATTTCCCATTCCTATTCCTAGTTTGCACAAAAGACAAAAACTACTTTTACTACACACTCCTTATGTACTAGCTACACATACATTAGTCTTAATCCATGCCAGCTATAATTAGACAAAGCTAATATATCTAACAATCCCCCACAAAGTCCAATGTGTAGTGTGCTATGCCACTCAATCCTCCATATTGTACTTTCAATAGACACCTTTTAGTTTGAACCATGCCTGAGTTATCCAATATAAACCTCCATAGTAGGTATACAAACGTCTTGATCATGGACCTTAGGCAAGAGTGTCGACTGGTAACAACACAATATTGACAACAAAAACAAAGAAAAAAATGTATTAAAGGCCATACATTCAAATCAAGATTTATAATTGATATCAGGGAATAACCCAATTTCCCTATTATAGCCTGCACAATTCAATCATTTGGTTGGAGTCCCATAGATGTACTGCTAGGATCCTATCCTAGGACATGACACCATTTAGAGACTAATCTCTGACTAATTTGTAGTCATGACACTAATAGATTTTTAGAGGATAGACACATTGATACCAAAAGCATCAAATAAATTACATAGTGTCAACTAACTCACCTGATAGCTTGTTATTTCCACATTGAATCCAATTTGTGGGATCTCCACTCTTTTGGATTGGGTTTCTACTACCTATAAATCACAAGGCATTTTAGTCCCATCCCCAACCTGTATTTCTCAACTAAGTCCATTGTAAGACCTTTAGTCAAAGGACTGACTGTATTATCTTTGGTACCAATGTAGTCCATATGCACAACCCCGTTAGATACTAGCTCCCTTGCAGATGTGAGTCTGACTTGGATGTGTCTACATTGTTATGATTGTACTTGGAACTTCTTATCTTGTAAATAGTTGTTGTGCTATCACAGTTAACTAAAATCGTAGGAAGTGACTTCTTTACCATAGGAAAACTGGGCATAAGTCCATGTAGTCATTCAACTTCCAATCTAGTTTCATCTAAAGCACACAACTCAGCCTCAAAGGTAGATCAAAACAATATGGTTTGTTTCTTAGGTAATAGCACCTCTCCCAATATGATAACATATCTGAAGACACCATTGCTCCTAGAGTTCATGGCAATCCATCTTGCATCATTATATCTTTAACTATGGAAGGATATCTACTATAATAAAACCCACGTGAATTGTTCCCTTGATATACCTCAACACTCTATCAAGAGCTTCCCAATGGTTTTTTTAGGACAACTGGTGTTTCTACTCAACTTGCTCATGGCAAGCACAATGTTTGGTCGTGTGCAATTCATAAAATACATCAAAGTTTCGATAATCAAAGACTACTATAATTGAGATACAAGAACACCATAACCATTCTTGAAAAAGGGCTTGGATGAATCATATGGAGTCTTAATAGGTTTACATGATGTGTATTCAAACCGTTATAGTATCTTCCCAATATAGTGAGACCAAAAGATTGTAATACCACCAATCGAACTTATGATTTTAAGCCCTAAAATAACATCAAAGATACCTATATCTTTCATCTCAAACTTTCTACATAAGAATGACTTTGTCTCATTTACTACTTTCATACCAGAACCAAGAAGTGGGATGTCGTTTGCATATAAGCATAAGATGACAAATCTATTATTAATAATCTTGCAGTAAACACACTTATTAAAAACATTAGAGATGAAGTCAAAAGTTGATATCACATAATCCAAATTTTCATGCCAATGTTTAGGGGCTTGTTTTAAGCCATACAATGACTTAACAAACATAAACACTTTGGATTCATTCGCATATCCCACAAAACCCTCAGTTTGTTCAATATATATCTCCTCTTGAAGATCGTCGAAGTGATCTTCACATCCATATAATGCATTGAGTTTCTTCTTAAAGATTCATTTACTTCAAAAATAGAACAACTAGGAGGAAATCCACCAAGTTCCATTTGAAAGAATAGATTGGATTTCATCAATAAAAACTTCCTTTCAAAACCTAGCTTCTAGGGAAGCCATAGCTTGTTTGAAGGTTACAAGATCATCCTGAACACTATAAGTGAAGAACCCACTTCCAAAGTCTTTGGATGTCCTAGGCTGTTCACTTCACCTTTGTTCAATGATTTATTCATAACCACCAGATTTAAATATGATATGTTCAGAGTCATCCCTCACATTTGTCATCCTTTCCACATGCATGGGAATGGAACATGTGGTAAATGGATCCTCTAGAGAAATTTCCCTAGGAACATTATACTTCATGGGAAATACATCTCCAAAAAGTTTTTGCATCATAGATTTCAACAATTGTATTGACATCAATGATTGAAATTTCAGATTTTACAATCAAGAATCAATAGGCATACTTGTTCCTACATAACCCGAGAAGATGGAATCTACTTCTTTTGGTCCCAATTTCTTCCTTTTATGTTTATGGATAAGTACCTTTGCAATGCACCCCTACACTAAAAGATATTTGAGACTTGCCTTTTAGTCTCTTCATAACTTAATGGACTACTATCTTTATGTTTATGTGGAACTTCATTCAGAATATGGCAAACTGTATTTAAAGTTTTGCCCACATAAATTTGTGTAATCTTGAAGTTTAGTGTGATGAAGTGGAATTTTCTACATTTATGAACCAAATTACAATCATGTCCTTCTATTATCCATTATTGGTCAATTGACCTCACTTCATCACACTCATAATTATTGAATGATGGACACCCAATTGTAATTATGATTCCCAATTTCCATAATGTGTACCTTGTGACATCCAATTTTAGCTCAATTTATGCCTTTACTCAATTGAATTTATTCATGGATCAAACTTCATCTTTTGAAACTAAAACTTTTTCTATAGCTGGGTTAGACCTTGAGTAGGTACTAGTAAACATTTTGTGTTTTTGGATGTTGCAATTGAAGATACAAATTTCGGAAGAAAATCCCTCAAAATACCCCAAAAATTCCATTTTCTAACCTAATCAGATCCCGTACCTAGATCCGGATCTAGGGGAAAAGACAATTGAGTCATCTTCCTCAACCCCCCCTCATGGAAGAGAAGGTGCACAATATCATGTGATTTCAAATCTCTGATTCTCCCTCCTCTTGCAACCTCACATAGTCCAATCTATTCCTTCATATTCAAATTGCTCTCCTCTACCCAACTAGCCATAACAGAACCTCTCTTGCTCTCTATACTGAAAACACCTAAAGTGGTAGTGGTAGGTGTATGAAAGAGAGACACCTCCATGTATCCCTACCACATGGGACACCTATTTAAGGGTTCCAGTATCTCCTCCATGTATCCCTACCACACGGGACACCTATTCAAGGGTTCCAGTAACTCCTCCATGCTCTCTTTGGCATCAAATATCTTTTAATTTCTTGCCTTTATTCACCGACTTCTCCACCCAACTCAATCTTTGCTAGCTCGATCTAGAACCTCCCTCCCTCACCTCTTGTTCTCTCCAACCAATTCACAATTCTAGAACCATTAAGAGACCTTGGCGGAGGGTTTTCAACCCTTACAAGGGACTATGATTCTCTGTTGAGATCCACCCTCGAGGCTGCCTCCACCCTAGAGTGGATGCTCATCAAAAGGCATCACTAGGCTGCACCAGAGGAATTTGAAACTAAAGGATGAATCCCCATAGTCCCTGAAGTGATCTAGATCTGTTGGGACACCCAGATCCATTGTGAGTGAGGTATACTTGTCATTCTCTTTTTTCCTATAACTTGCAAATCAATCCACCCCCTTTCACCATGGTTCCCATGCCACATTTGGCTTGTTAACCTCGACAAGGTGTCATGAGGCCAACAAAGACCATGGTAGGGGCTCACTAGTTCTCCTCCTCCATCCCGCTCCTTGAGCACTTCCCTATTGGCTTCAGAGCCATGGCACAAAGAGCTCCTGGTTGAGGAGAACAATCATGGGGCTGAAAGTACTATTATGCCCTAAACTCAATCACGCCATCAATTTCATGGGCATGGGCATGATCACCCTCTCAGCCCCTCCTTAATGCCTCTTGATCCAAGCACTGGCTCGTGGATTAGTAGGAGGATCCATGAGTTCGGATCTCTCCCCTGATCCACAAAGTCGACTGACAATATTACCTTTTTTATTTTCATTTTTATTACCTAGCCTTTTTATTGGTCAAATTTGTAAAATGATTTAACATAACATGTGATTTCCATATAATTCCCACAAAATGTCAACATTCTGAACAAATGAGTACTTTAATATGGGATCTTAATATTACTCTGACACAATGTTTTTTAATGAAATCAATTTATATCTCTCAAATACCTTATTTAGGATTTTCTATTGATATTATAAACCCTAATCTTGTCCAAAACTTGGTATTTCTTTTTTAGATTTCCATATCACAATTATGTTAGACTATGATCAAATAATGGGAATTAGATTTCACTCAATGATTATCTTACCATGTAAATGATCAATTAGTCTAGTGATTACTAAAACTTGATTGTTGGAAAATTTGTAATCATCAATGATCTCTATACTCATAGTAACTATAGGATCTGATGTGACCCAAGATGATATTGATCATCCATTAATGGTCTAAATTGATCATAATCTTGATTTAAGCAATAATGTATATGTGCAATGAGGGTTTTTTAAATTTCTTTAAAGACCTAGATCGATCATTCATCCTTGTTCATACTAGATACTAATATTCATGATGGAATTTTGGAATAATATGAGGAATGATCACCTATGAGAAAATTAGTAATTAAGAACCCTAATCATGAAATAATGACATATTACTTGTATTTTTCCAAGATCTTGACACATGATCTATGTCTTGCAATCTGGGATCTACTCTGAACTCTTGGGTCAAATACTCATCTGGATGTTGATAATACTTTGATTTGACTCCAAAAGAGGTATGCTTTTATATTTATTCCTCCTTGAACAGACTAGTGATATTGAATGATAATTGTATGTACACTCATTTGAAAATCTTGGCTATGTATATTGTTTGAGCTAGAATGTTTCTTATTGAGTAGTTTTTTATTTGTATATATATACTCTTTGAAAACCTTGAACATAAATATATGCCCATTATGACTGCCTGAGTTATGATAGTGATGATGTTGATATTGGGTACAAGTGACCTCCTCACCTCGGAGGATGAACTTGTACAAAATGGTGACCTCCTCCTTTCAATGGAGTGATGGAGCCAGGTGACCTCCCTCATCTCATTGGGGTGATGGATTCATAAATGTAAGCATGCTTGTTGGTATCAACATAATGGGAAAACCTGTAACAAAATTTAATTGTTCAAAATAAACTTGAGTTTAAATATGACATTGAAGATTTTTCTTATAAGTCATGCCAAGTATAATATTTTGATATAAATGTTTTCAATTGTTCAATATTGCTCTTTTCATAGCGTACCAATGCATTTGCATTGATTGCGACTTGATTTAACTAATTTTAGACGTGAAGAATTGAAGACTTAATACATGTATCATACTCTTGCCAATATCTGGCAGAACGAATAGTGCACATCACATGGGATTAATGTAAAAGAATAAAAATAATAATTTGTAGTTTTCTCACATTGTAATCTTTTATTTTCTTGTTGCCTTTGGGCCCCTGATGTTCCTTTTTCAATAAATGAAATGTTATTTCTTTTTGCATAAAATGTGTGTGTTATTTTTGGGCCACTCAGAGACAGGTGCTCTAATCCCCTTAAAACTGTCTACTTGGGCATTGGGATTGGATTAGGGTATGAACGGTTTTGTGATATTTAGAGTAAAGTATTTACAATATCTATCTAGATTCAGTTCTTATGTTTTGCAATCCCATCAGATTGAGGTGTATAAGGAACAAGAACCTCATGAACTATCCTATTGAAAGAAAAAAAATCAAAGACAAGTTTGAGGGATACTTTCCTCCCCTATTGGACGTTAATCTAATAAGTATATTACCAGATTGTGTTTCTACTTCTTTCATAAATATATTGAATTTATCTAATGCCTCATATCTAATTTTAAGCAAGTAAACATAATAGTATTTACTAGCATCATCAAGTCATGAAATACATTTATAATCCCTTATTGAAATCAAATTAAATTTACAGATGTCAGCATACATTAAATCCAAGATTTTTGAATTCCTTTCAATAGAAGGAAAAGGCTTTCTAAGCGGTTTAGCTTGCACATAAATTTTATGTCTACTGTTATTAATTTCAGATTTCAGGATCAAAATACAGATTCATCTGCGTTTCAAAGATCTAACATTCACATGACCCCGATGATAATGTCATCACTCAGAGAAAATAAGATTCAAGAAAACCACATTAGAATTCAAATTAAAGGCAGAATCTGAAGTAATAACTTCTACATAAATCTTAAATAAGTTCTCTAAATCACATAAATACCCCTTGCCAAAAAAAACCATCACAAACATAAATTATAATAACTTTATTACATTAATAATCTATTCTCAAACCATCATGATGAATAGATGGAACGTGTCTGATTCTACAAAGCATCACAATCTTTCTCGAAGGAAACTACAAATCCATATGTGACTTCTATAGAGTTGAAATCACCTGAAGTCACAGATTGACCTAAAAATGCCTGATAAAACACAAATAGAAACTTATTAGCACAAACATGTACATTAACCTTAGTGTCTATAATGCAGTATAGAGGTTAAAAATAGAAAGGGTGTTAGGTTCAATAGAAATGTACTCATCACTGAGTTTCAAGCTACTAGTCATCATGTTGACCATAGCCTCATCAACTACAGATGTAGAAGCTTTCTTTGACTTCTTTGAAGGGCAATCCTTGTTCTAGTGGACAACCTATTCACAAGTTCAATAAGGTTGGTTCTTTGGTTTTTTTGAATCTTGGCCTTAGGTTGAAGTGTGTTCTTATTTTCTTGTCTTTATTTTTAACCGTCGTAAGATTGATAGTAGGATTTACATCAACTGGTGCTTTGGTTGACTCTTCTTTCAAGTGTTCCTCCTTTATTTTAGTATATAATATAAGTTCACTTAGGGTAATTCACCCTTCTATGCTTGAGATATAGGACAAAAGCCTCCCAATACTTAGGGAACTTTTTATTGATATAATTGTATTTCCGTTTCAAAGAGGTTATGACACAAAGTCTAGAAATAATGTACCTAGTCAAAAATAGATTTACCATCTACCATCTCAAATTTAAGAAACTTAGAGACAAAATATTTCCCGACACCCTGATTCTTTATTTTATATTTTTTATCTAAAACATCCCATAGAACCTTGCTAGTCGTAATAGGAGGTTTAGAGTAAATGTCACATCTTATTTACTAGTTCTACAAGGATACATTCAACACACCATTGATCAATCTCCTTCCAATTAGTGATTTTCTTAGCATTCTTGAGAACTTTTTCATTGGGTTTAGGTTTATCATTAACGATATAGTCACGAAGCCCTGTCATCCTAAGACAAATATCCATCTGGCTTTGCCAACGTCTAAAGTTGGTGTCGTCAAATGTTTCAGGCATACCAAAGTAACAATCTTAGGACGGTAAAGATCTATGTCAGCCATGTTAATTTAACAACATAGATAATTTATTTAAAACTGATGGATTTTAGAATGTCATTACAAGCAGTAGTAGGCAATTGTAATTTAATTAATAGGTGTACAACCAAAGTTAAGAATCAGGTTAAGAAATGATAAAATAAGTAGAGTAGGAGAAACAAAGAGCAGAATTACAAACTTGAACTAGATTGTCCTCTTAAAGAAGAGAGACATTACTTAAAAAATTAATGTTCCACTATCTTTTGAATGCACGATGTTCTTCCAATTGATCTTATCATGAACCTATCTATAAAGTTTTTCTTGTTCGTACAAAAATGACAACAACAACACCAACGATGCAGCTCAATAGTTGGTAGGTATCACCACCCAATAGATAGCGTCAAGAGAAAAGACACAGAGAAGAAGATCTCTCATTTAGGAGAAGAACTCCCCGAGAGAAGCGGGTGGGGGTGGATACATAAGACAACGACAATGGACAACAAAACACTAATGGTAGATGATTGTCTTAGATCAGTGTGATTTGAGATTTGAATATGTGTTATGTGTTTAATCCTAAGTGCATGGCCTTGTGAATAGAACTTTCACGCCCAATTTAATTCCCCATTTGACACAGTCACGCAATCACTCTTGTACACATAAAAAGAAATATGAGGAGTCTCTTTCCAATTTAGAAGGAAAATGAGGAGTCCTTTTCCAATTAAAAAAGAACACAATGTCTCTTTCCAATTTGAAAAGCATTAGTTAAACAATTAATTAAATAAATAAATAAATAGTTAATAAGTTATCATGTTGTGCAAAAAAATGGGATTTCCTAAACGATTTCCCACTCCTATTATTAGTTTGCACAAAAGATAAAAATTATATTTTCCCCCACACTTGTTATGTACAAGCTGCGTTTATATTGGGCTTAATCTATGTCAACTATAATTATCCAAAACTAATATAACTAACACGAGACAACATACGGAAATGAACATATTATTAAATTTTTATATAGATACATATATATGAACTGTTTCAGAAATATATATTTTTGGTATTGGTGACATACATGTACCGAGTTTGTCTTATGATGAAGACTTGATAGCTAAAAGCAAACATACATACACTGACGAGTTCAAAACTGTTACATTGACGACTTGCTAGCTAAATCCAACCGTACGTTTAGTAAGTCTGAGTTTATCTTTAGCTCGAACCAAGTCCGGTCAAAATTTTCAACCCACTACCCACAAAAGTTAATGAGGCTAGACAACTTGAGACATTAGATGGACCGAAATGACCTGGTCCTATGTTCATCATCCCTACCGGTTACCATCACATGATTCACACCACACCACTAGAGTGGACTCAAGGCCCTCGTTTGGAATTAGATTGCGATTTTTAGAGATGAGCTGGCCCGGTTGATGTGACAGGAGTACTCCAAATCTAGTTAGCATGATGTTTACAAACTCAGTTTGGTTTCAACATAAAACTGGTCAAATTCTTATGTCACTTCAACAAAGAGACTAATCTACACAATGCTACAAATCCCGCTGCGAGTACAATATCGTAATTTGCATTCATTAACAACCAACAGACCCGGATGACGTTTACACAACCACGAATATTAAACCCAAATCAAAGCGTTTAGGGGTGAGCATCGGTCCAAAACCGGACCGGACCGGACCGGACCGAGGACCGAAAATCAATAATTTTTGGACCGTTGACCGGACCGTTTGGTGGTCGGACCGGACCGAGACCGGACCGTTTTGACCGCGGACCGGACCGGACCGGACCGGACCGTTTGGACCGCAATCAACCTTTTTTAGATGTTTTACAACTTATTTAATTATACAAAGTTGATAATCTTAGTCACTTCTAACAATTATATAACTTTAGTATCAAACATTTATACTAGTAGTACTTATATATGTACTTTATTTGTAGTTATTATAGAATACACCTTCAAATATATATGGATTTTATATAAAAGTTAGTCTGCGGTCTGGACCGGACCGGACCGGTTTTGGACCAGACCGGACCGGACCGGACCGAAGACCGAATTTATTGGACCGCGGACCGGACCGAAGTTGAAATGGACCGGACCGAACCGGACCGAATTGAGCGGTCCGGTCCGATTTTGCGGTCTGGACCGAGATTTGCTCACCCCTAAAAGCGTTTACTAGCCGAGCTAGCCATGACGGATTCTTCTTTCTCTTAATTAAAATCTATTTTCATTCCCTTGTCTTTGCCAAGTACAACCCTTTTTACTCATTCCAAAGTTTGACTTTTTCTTGTAGAAAAGACTGATCTTCGTGTGGCTGGCAAAACAGCACGAGTTGACATTATCGTCCGTGGTGCTAGCTACCGGCGGAAGCAACCGACATGGAGTATCGAAGTTGATGTCAATGGCCATATCTAGGAGAAGTAGAATCAACAAGCGATGTCAATGGTATGAGGTTAAGAATCAACGTAGATGTTAATGACATATATGATATAAAACTTCATGTCATCCCGGTTCCAGATGAATCGATCACTTGGGTCGTACCTATGGATTCAGTTGGAACTATATATCACCATGCATCCTTATCCGGTTTTTGGAATATATCATATACCGTGATTGGTGTGTTCCAGATATCCATATTCGTAGTTCATGGGGGCCTTGTTAAGTGGCCAATATTTGCAGTCGCCATTATACAATATTTATTGCCATTGACATGTCAGTAAAACTAGGATTAGTATTTGTCATTTTTCAGAGTTGGTGTCAACAACATTCAGGTTACCAATATTCGGTTAACCATGATCTGAATGCTTGTAAAGTGAACTCTCAAGTGCATCACCTTTCGGCAGATCAAGACATTGGTTTTAGTTTTCTGTCTCCTCTTTTGTTTGGTTTTTTTTTCCTATTAAAAGGCCTCTAACTTGAATAGAAGATACCTATGGTTACTTCCTCCATTTAGCTTTGAATGTTGGACTCTTGCCAAGATTTATTGAGGTATGTTTTTTGTAGGTTAGATCTTCTCTGATGATATAAGTTGGTTTCTTCTCTACCACCTTTACTGCCTTAGTTCTTTTCCTTTCAATTTTTCTACTCTCCTTTTATTTCATGCATTTGATATACTCCAAATTATGATGATTTGATATGTAAATATTAGATATCCTTGAAAGGAGAAGGTGTTTGTAAGGACCCATCATGATAATCAAACCTAAATTGACCATTAGGATAGATCCTTAGTTAAAACCCAACTTAAATATAATCACTATACAAAACCAAGTTGAACAAATCTGAATAAAGTTATGTGCATAAAGAATCATTACAAATATCTTTCATATTTCACATGACATCTTATAAAATGTATTTTATCATATTAGAGCCATTCCAAAAGAGGACATGAAAAGAACACAAACTGAATTCCCTTTATGAAATTTCTCAAAGTAAGATTACAACATGAGATATATCTATGCGACTACAACATCATAAAAGCGCTAGATCAACTTATGTAAGAAAACATCACATAAAACATATGTGTTTCAAAAACCAGAATGGGTTATCCTTATTTGATGCCTCAAACTTGTGTTACAAGACACGGTTAACTAATTGCTTCCATTAATTATCTAAATTATAAATATCTTAGAATCTTGTAGAAACTTGTCTATTATTCCATATTTCAATTACCTAACAAACATTAAGGCATTATCTTTTATTTATGCATGAATTCCTTTTATTTATTTAACTTTTGTCACAAGTTCCTATTTGCAAAGCAAGTAGTCTCATGGGCCTCCCTTGAACCATGGGTTGAACCCATGCCACAAAGTGGATTCGAATTAACATTATTATTATATCAATTCAAGCCTCATGTTTACATAATTCAAATACTAAAATTTGGGGATCTTACACCATCCATCATAGGACATGTGCATGGTCTTCTTTAGGGGGTCTACTCGGTCATAGGAGGGTGAGACTGGGCATCAGTGTGTTGAGTTTTCCTTATCGTCAGAGCGGATAGGCAGAAGCTCCATCGGTGCTAAGGATGCTCGTCAGTCAAGGAATGGGGAATTTCTATTAGAGGTTACCATCGGTGCACAATGCTAGACTGGTCGACGGACATTATTTCTATTATGGGTCGACCGATGGAAATTAAGGGGTCGTCAGAGGGTCTTCTATCGATGCTCTATGCTAGGTTGAGCATTGGGTTGGCTTCCAGTCGGCCGATGAGATTTGTAGGAGATTTAGTGAACTCGTCCCTGGGGGGCTATTGGCATATGGTTGATGGTCTATGCAAATGAAACTTTTAAATGATGAAATGTGGCCCAATGATGTGGCCCGATGAAGGCTCAAATCATTGAAAATTGTCCCCATTTTATCATAAGTTTCTTTGGCCCGCTAGTCAGTTAACAGGACCACTGTCACCTACGCCCTTATCATGCATTGAAGTTCAAGACTATCATGAAAACTAAGAATTTTGATCAAAATCTTATAAATTATCATAAAATTAATAAAATATAAATTCAATCTAGTTATAAGCTAAAATATATGGAAGTAGGTGCAAAATTAACTGAAAATGCAACTTAAAATTAGGATGAATATGCATTCATAAGAGTACCAGATAGTAAAATTTGTTAACAATGAACGGATAAGCTAACAAAAGGGCAACATTCTCAAACATGATTTATATTTAACATCAATCATATATTTATACTGATAGGTACTCAAGTAGTTTAGAAAATGAGAAAGCACAAGTGTCGACTCGGTACATATATGTGTACACTCTCTAGGTAAGTGGACGATATTCATATTGGTATGTATGCCCATAGAGCCAATCATATGATGATTGTAAAGGGGCATCATATACTTGATTTAATAATGATAAAGGTAATTCTATCTATTATGTTTGTCTTAATCATGATATTATGACACAAACATAGTAGATGTATAAAGATGGTGCTACTTGATGATATATGTCTTCAAGTTTAGGACCTAGACAATGAGATCATATGTTTGATAAGAGTACACACATTCTTGTTATGTCCCTAGTTGGACATTACTGTGAAAGTAAAATAGACAAAAATAATACATAAGACTAGAGTGTGGTGACTGATGATAGAATCTCAATAGTCATGATATGTGATATCAAGTTAAACACATAGGTACATGTTATACAACAGTGTATCGGATAGACCCAGCTTGAGAGTGATACATGTATACCATGGGATGGTAGTCAGAATCATCTCTCATAGTGATAGTGGTGATTGTGGTTCATAGACCTGAAGTCACTACACTCATCATATGTTGTTTGATGTATTTTGACATCATCCAACATGACCTTGAATAAGATTTGCCATAAAGGTGGTGCTTGGGTATGTTGTGACACATGGGGATTGAGTGTGAGTGATCTAGATGGGATTTGTCCCTCCTATAGGAGATTGATATATAAGCCACTTGATAAGTGAGACTGAGAAATGTATGGCCATACTTGTGTGACTCAATAAGTGATATGTGAGCTCACATGCATCTCATACAGTCTGCTCCAGTTCAAGGAACATGGATTGAACATTGAGAGGAGGATGATTCCATCCCTCAAGTTCAATTCAGATATCAGAGACAAAGGAACTATACGATCACCGTAACACTGATAATAGATTGTAGGTTGAAGTTGTTCTCTGATGCAGCCCTATTTTAGGGCTCCATCTTATGTCTTTTTGCACTTCAATCACATACTATACATGTAAGATTGCATGTTATTTCCCTCAATATGCATATTTTTGTAAAATACACTTATGGACTTTATTTGCATTTTTTTCAAGTACTTGGACCACACTTGGATGGAAGAGAGAGAGAGAGAGAGAGAAAGAATGATCCTAGGGTTTCTCTGCCCTTATAAAGGCCCAAACTGAAGTCCAAGACTCCCTCAGCCTACCCCTAGAGTCCAAAGATCAGTTGAAGCAAAGATGTCCAAGGATGAACAAAGAACAAGCTCAAAGTGTTATTGAAGAGAGCAGCACGGTAGTGGTATCCCAGAATGGTTGTGTTGGTTCACTTAAAATCACAGACTGAAGTATTAGAGATTCAATTTAGCAGCATGGTCGTGCAACACAACATGGTCGTTCCATGATGACCTAGAACAGTCATGCCATGCATCACGGTCATGTTGTATAGAGTTCAACATGGGCATTCTAGTCAGAATGGGAAGTGATTTTCAAGCCACCATGACTGCGATGACCAACACGGTCATGCTACCCATGCCTCATCATGGTCGTGGTGACCACCACAGTTGTGCCACCATCATTCCATTTCCCCCAAAACAACATGTGATTTTTCTACATTTTCACCTTGCCCATTCCATTCCACCACGACCATTCTCACCCATACCCAGCATAGTCGTGCTGCCCAACATGGTTGTGCTACATACAACCCTAGTAGTAGTTTTGCATTGTACTTCCCATTCCATGCCCACTTAACCTAGTATTTCCTCACCACTTATATATACTTGGGTGGCAGCTCTAGCATGAAGGTTAGCTACCCTACAACCACTGTAGTCTCCCCATTTTGCCTCCCATCCATTCCCACCTCATTCCACCTCTATTTCACCATTTCCACCACCAAAACCTTAGTTTTCTAGTATTTTAGCCACTTTCCACCATACATCCATGCCATTCACCTACCTTGGAGGAAGGAGCTTGAGTTGTTGCTACTAGGAGGTGGAGAAGGAGGAGGAGTCACCGAGCTCATCATGGATTTTCACTGTAACACCCGTTATCACCCAAACAATGAGATTACACAAAACCAAGCAGAAATAACCATTAGCAGCGGATTACCGAAAATTACTAAAAAATGTAAACCATTTTTCAAAGAGATCCAATGCTGGGAAACTCTTCACAAAAAGTCCCAAAGCCAGTTATGCATGTATACAACATGATTCAATTCTTTACATATGTCATTCCATCACATTCCCGTGATATAAGATATCAGTTGCTTTACCAAATCATATACAAAAGCAACATTATTCATTGAGGCGTTCTAGCCAAAATCACAAATCGATTATAAAACGGTTACACACTTTTCCCCAAAGGACCTGAGAGTACAGGGACAGCACATAGGACTTCTATCTATAACAAGACACAACTGATAACATACCATCTTAAATATCAGATTTTCTTCTTAATGTTGTCATGTTTTGCTACCACGTGCACGTCCACCTAAAAAGTTGTGGAACCCACGGGGTGAGACAACAGTCCCAACGAGAAATATAACTCTCCAACAACATTATTATTATCACATGTAAACTATTTTGAACATAGAGTAAATTTTCATTATATGAAATGGATCTGACCTTCAAGTAATTACTTTAGAAGGAATATGAAGAACATGTATAACTGTCATGAATTTAAATAGTATAAAAGCAAAGTAAGGCTTCATCCAATATGTCCATATTTGAATCCTTAAGAAAATATGTTATGCGGATGATTACATCTTTTAATCAATCTTATGCTATATAGAGATGGGAATATACCTTTCATCTCCAACTGACCATTGTGAAGTTAGCATCAGTGCCATATAGGTCTATGGAAGAGTCCCATATAGGTCTATGGAAGAGTTGGAATCCATGACCTCATCCTCCCTTGATCAGTACAAGAATGGAAGAGACATATCAGTCAATCTGTATTATAGCTATCCTATCATATAGAGGCTCTTCTCTATAGAGATACATCGTGTAGCATGTTCTCTATTCAGGGTATGACCTACAGTCAATCCTACTTATTGAGTCATGGTATGCAGTCATACTCTTCTTTTGTGTTGCAGCTACAACCTACAACAATACTCTTTTTAGGAAATGGCTCTAAGACAATCCTGGGGTTTTAAGGAAGCAAGGAAATACTCATCATGCACCCTCGCATATTCAACAATATGTGCTCTGAGTTTCCCATAGGAATTGCTTATTTCACCATTCAGCAACTTCTGACACTGAATGGATCTATGGCAAGGGCAACTACATGATTAGATTCCTCTTGATTACTTAGACCCACTAAAGTGTCTTTTGGCATGAATCAAATTATAATGTTCAAGTCATAGACAAATTATTCAAAGGAAAGGGCATAATATATCAACAGAGAATATAATCATTTAAATTATAAATCGATTCCAATAATCTCATAACATTGTATTACTGTCATTTGTAAGGCTATCACCATCAGCACATTATCATGGGATATCAATCTCTCATTTTAGTGCCGGAGGATATCACCTCAACTAGGCACTAAGCCTTTATCAGGTCATAAGACCCATCACATCATACTTGTGATTCATTGTTATCTCAATCATGCTTTATCGAGCATATAGGCATTACCCATGCCAAGCATTACTTGTGCCACATCATGTGTGCACCATAGAAACCATAGCAATTATTAGCTATGACATCCATCCCACTTGCAAGGTTATTTCTATACAAATAGAGGGAGAATATGTCTTAATACATTTATTTACTTTTTAAGTAAAACATGTCATGCACCATATGTCTTCTTTAAAGAGAATTAGGTTTCATGCTTAACCACATAGGGTTCCCAAGCATCATTATCTTTCCATCCTTCTAATTGCACTTCCTCTACAAATTGGAATGTATAAAGCTATGCATTATTCATAATAACCAAGTCTACATATTCACATATTCATAATTCTTGCATTCCCTTATCAAGATTCATATACATCTCTTAACATTAATTAATCATCTTCATAGCACTCTCAAGTTATAAAATTCCATTAATTTGTAAGATTATCATTACATGAATAACTGAGAGAGAAAACAGTCTCAAGCTTTTAATCATGCATACGAAACAAGAATATCCTATCCTGAAATTAGGGTCAGTGTTCTTTACATATAACCTAGTTAGGGTTTCTCCTCAGAATTATTATTACCAAACCATATATACACCATTTCCCATTTCTTGGAATTAACCTAGAATTGAACAATCATTACTAGGTATCACTATTGCACACATGTATATATTTATTACCTTATTATATTATGTATGTGTTACATACATTCATTATGTAAAAATATTGATCATGTACTTACATAATGTCTCATCATTATTATCACATACTATGAAGTTTCAATACCCCCTTGGCTCATTATTGAACATTGTCACCTCTCACTAAGAAGCAACTATCTCTAGGTTATTAGACCCATATACTTGACAATCGCATTTATCTGGGATCTCAATCTCTTAAACATATTATTATGGATCTCATCTCTTCAATGTTACATCTTCATGATCGCATGCTATGGGGTATCAACCCCTCAATTATTATTAGACCATGTCACCTCTTACCAGACAACAATCAGCTCTGGGTCATTAGACTCGTATAACATTATACTTGTTGTACAAGTATTTCACATGGCTCACAAGGCTCATGTAAACTATATTATATCATGCTTGTATAGCTCATACATAGGTATGATCATTGTCACATAATACTTGCATGGTTAGGATTTCATTATAAAAGCAATTAAATATCATCACCATGCCATAAAGAGAATCATTCAAATTACAACCCTCTCGTAATTAGGGTCAGAGTTTTCCCTTATAACTAATTAGGGTTTTCATATTAATGACTAGCAACCAAACCCTAATCCATATCTCCTTATGTCTAGGAGCTTATCTTATTATCTTTTAATTCCATTGTATCATAGATTATCATGTGATCAAGTTGCAATTATGATCAAATGAATGGTATATCATATTGCCTAATATTCTTTAACAGTTGGAACACCTCTGTGTGACCCTATCATTTTTATTATAGGATATTAATCCCTTAAACTCATAATTGAGTACCACATCACCTTCTAGACAACGTATCCTTCCCAGGCCACTAGACCTCTTTACATTCTTCCTGTTATACATGTTTCCCATATGTCTTAAAAGGCATAATCAAGATCTATTAAATTATAATCACTATAGCCCTTATTTGTCTATGATCATCATCTTTGTATGATTTAAGATTTCATTATGTTATTGTAACCAATGATTACTATCATTATGTTACTTCAAGTTGTACTCTCTATTGTGATTAAGAATAGGATTTCTCTTCCTCAACTGATTAGTGTTTCTAGGGTTATATTTAATAACTGAATCCTAAATTGTAACTCCTCATATATAGGAGTTATTTAATTGCCATAGGTATTGATTCATACTTAATTATGTTCATCAATTATCATTTATTGATCATCAACATGAGGGATACAAGTTCCTCTCTTATCCTTATTTGGATACTAGTTCAACTTGACTTATTGTATTAACTTGATCCTCATTAGAATGTATTTTCCTATACTTATCAAAGTGTATCCATTTCATTATGTTGTCATGTATTGATTTGATTACATTCCTCATGTGTCAGCCTACTTTCTTCAAAGTGTATCGGCCTCCACTCTATTCCTTGTATCGGCCAAGACATATTCACTTGTGTTGTCCATGACACCATTGCTTGTATCCTCCAAAGCACATTGAATGGTATTGGTTTAGATTTGGTTAAGGAAGTATCGAATGTGAGGTGCTTGAGGTATATCGGCCATTGTATATTCTTAGGGTATCGGCCACCCTATCACTTTGTGTATCAACCACATTAACCCATTGTGTATCGGCCACACCATCAACTAGGGTATCAACCACTCACCCACTTAACTTATTGGCCTTACCATCAACTAGGGTATCGACCACTATACCACTTAATATATTGGCCTAGGTATCCTTTTTTTATATCGACCATTAGAGTTTTGGTTGTATTGGGTGAACCTTCACTAATACCTTAATTTCCTTCATCAATTGACCTCACCATTACTTGGTGTGTCAATCAAGACCTCAAGGAATGTATTACTCACACCTTCACATGGTGTGTCAGCCTAAGTGTGTCATCCATCACACTTACATTAGACTAGAGAGGGATCGGTTTGTGAGTATATCGGTTTCTAGGGTTAGGGTTATATGATATCCGTTTAGGCATCATCATATCCCTGAAACGCTTACCCATCAAGGTATCAACGTTATCTATCTTTAGTGTATCATTCTCACCCTTCTTTGGTGCATCACTTTCATCATGTTTTATTGTAATATCTTCTTCTTATTTTAGTATAATATATTCACCTCACTTGGGTGTAATGCCCTCACCTTACTTAGGTGTATCGGACACACCACACTTTGGTGTATCGGCCTCACCATACCTTGGTGTATCGGACACACCACTCATTGGTGTATCGGCCACACTACACATTGGTGTATCAGCCACACCACAATCTAATGTTTCGACCTTACCATCACCTTGTATTACTCATGACCCATCAAAATTACATCGGTCTTGAGGTGCTAAAAAGGGATATCGACCTTGAGGTGCTCAAAGGGATAACGGTTTTGAGGTGCTTAGTAGGATATCAGTTTCATCATCTTCAAGCTTCAAACCTTCATCCCATAACATTCTAGTTCATGGACAACAGCCCCATGCTTCCATTTGATCTCATAAATTCAACATTTAATCAACGGAAATCAAAATTGAGAAGGAATCACCAAGTATTGTATAATTTAAAGTGAATAATAATAAAATTGAAGTAGAGTTATATAGCATGCCTCAAAATCATCACTAGAGCTTCAAGATCTAAAGCTTCACGTTCCCAAGGTTGAAGATTACTTATCAAAAGTCCAAGATTCGGCCATAACTTCACCTACATAAAGAAGAAGGTATCATAGTAAGGAACTTGGTGAAGAAGGAGAGAAAGAAAGAATCTTGGTTCAAGAAGCACAACCCATTCAAGGAAGAAGATAACCATTGCTTTACCTTGGGAAATATGATCAACCTTCCTCTTCTTCCTTGAGCTCCTAGGGTCGTCCATCAAGAAAGAGATGGTATGAGGGTCGAAATTTTTACTAGGAGATGAAAGGAGAGGCTTTTATAGTTGAGGTTCTTGAGAGAGACTATATGGGAGGTGTCATCACCATATGTAACTAGGTGACACGTGTCCATGCATGGTGGCATCATGAAAAAATGATTATCTTGACATGCAAAACTATTGTGGATAATCCAAGGGTAAGGTATCGGCCATTGGGTATCTTGATTGACAAGATTTCTCAACCCAATTAACATATTATATGCAAATTGATACATCTTTCGTAAGGAACATAAAAAATGATATGCTTCACCTACTTGAGGTTCTTAGCCTGACATGACTTTTTTAAAAGTTTCCAAACCAATAGGGGACTTACTCTATGGTTTATCAACCGTTAGGCACCTAATGTACCCTTCATAAGTCGACACAACCTCATCTATGGTTCAAGATACTCAATATTCTTGAGTTCTTTCACTACCAAGAGTGCTATCACTCAACCAAGACTCAAACAAGGCACCCCTTCCTTTATATCTCCTCTAGATGATACTACGAGAGGGTAGGGACACTCTAGAGATGATAAATTGCACATCAACCCCATATTTTGGGTAAATTGCAAGTTACATCAAAACTTACACATAAAACACAAGTATCATCCATACAAGTTCAACTTGGAACTTAGGCTTTCCACAAGGCACCCCTTAGCATAATGATCCCTCTTATGATGCTAAAGTATTAATGGTACACCCATCATGTGAAATATTTCAAGATAATCCTTCTTCTTGGGTAAATTGCACTTTGGTCCAAAATAAGCAAATATTGCTCAAACAACATTCGAACAGGACCAAACTTGAAGCTTGAGCTCTCCTTTAGTATTAATTACATTTTAAAAGATTAATACAAAGTTATTATAATATTACTTAGGAAAAACTTCTAGGGTTATCCCAAAACCCAGGTCATGGGTGTTACGTTCACTCCTCTACTCATTCTTCTTCCTTTCTTTTTGTATTTTTTTTGTTCTATGAGTAGTTAGGCCCCTTAGGTGCGCTGTTTGGGGCTCAAAATGTTACTTTGATACCATGTTGGGGGGAAATGATATGAAAATATTATGATTTCATTCTTTAATGATAATATTCTATTTCTATCTCATTCCCCATGAATTGCTTTGAGGTTTGTACTTGAAATCACCTAGATTCTAGGAAAATTGCTTATTTGTGGCTCTTTTTGAGAATTGTTCCTAAGTCCAATTAATGAATCCCTAGTTACCTATTCACCTTCCTACATGTTAATCAATTCTCCTACACCTAGGTAAGAGATCTAAGTAGCTAGTATAGGAGCATTTAGTGTAATTAGCTTGGAGCCTTCTCAAGGCTAGAATGTGGGTGAAGTGAGGTCTAAAACCTCACTTCCACCTTACATTACTACCCTCGGCCCCTAATTACCCCAACAATTCCTATCCTAGAAACCTAGACTAGACTAGACCCTAATTGAATTTCATCTAAACCCTAACCCAATTGAGCCTCGTAAGGGTTGGTAGGAGGTGCTAGGGACTAGTTCCCCTATGCACACCCTATGTTATCCATAGCCAGTTAGTAGTTTAGGGAAATTAATTAGCCTTTAGATTTTTGTTTGGTTTGGTAGTCTTAATGAAAGTATAATGTTTACATGTCATCTCCCCCAACCTAATTGATAAGTGTATCCCCCAAAGATCCCACACTACCCTTTATTGCATTAAAACCCTAATTTCCTTCTTTACTTAGCTAGTGTTAGCTTAGTTAGCTCTTTACTTGCTTAGTTAGATTCTTGTCTTGTTCTTGATTTGTTCTTGATATTTTAGGTGTTTAATTTCTCTTTTTCCTAGCTCGCTAGCCTAGTGTAGTGTAGATCTCTTCTTGCTTGCCTTAGTGTAGTTTGTTCCTTTTTTGCTTAAGGTGTCTTATGTTGCTCATTAGAATTAACTGTCTAGGGTTAGATTAGATTTTGATCTTGGTTGCTTTCCTTGAAATGCTTGCTTATTCACCATTAGTGTAATCAGAAAATCCACCTTGAAACCATTCAACCCTAGACTATACAGTAGGAGCGTAGCATAAACTAACTCATCCCTAGTGCCCCCTTTTCTCTCTTGGGTTAAACCCCTAACTTGCCACCCTCCTATACTACGATGTTACCTCGTGTGCTTGCGGGTAAGTGTTTTAGTTTATGTGAGCTGTCTTGTTAGGGCTTATTAAATTTGAAGGATCCCAAGTGTGTTGAAACCCCCCCTAGGGTTGCATCTAGTCATAGTTCAGTTGATTAGTGTGTGACCCTAGGAAAAATTGCACCAAGCTTTCTGGCATTGTTGTCGGGGAGGAAGGTGCTCGACCTAGCTAGTTAATTTTGCTTTGATGTTTTCCTGCTGCCCTCATCATTGATATTCTTTATTTTTTATTCTTTGCATTCTTTGTTCATAATGGTTTGCTAACTTGCTTTCTTTTGTTTGGTTGTGCCTTGTGCATGTGACAAGCCACGCAGGGAAGACAAGATGGAAGGCCAAAATGCACCTCACAAGCCACTTCATGAATACTTCATGCCAAGGAACTATAGTTCACCAATTGCATGAAGAGTTGATTAAATGCAAGGGGAGAAATTCTTTATCCCTCCAGGTCTTCATGGGCTCCTTCCCATCTTCTACGCCTCAGAGAGTGAGAACCCCTACAAGCACTTGTACTCTTTTCTTAAAGTATGTTCAACCTTCAGGATGTCTATGACTAGTGATGACACAATCAGTTTGACCTTTTTCTCTTTCTCCCTCAAAGACAAAGCCAAAGATTGGTATGATTCAAGAAGGACAACATGAGCTGGGAAGAGATAAAGAATGACTTCTTCAGGAAGTTATACTCTTCTTCAAGGATGATACAAATGCGGTGTCCCATAGTGAGTTTCAGTAAAATGGGCAATGAGCGGCTCCATGAAGCTTGGGAGAGAATCCAAAAGATGTTGAGAGAGTTTCCACACAATGAAATTCCTTTGTGGTAACTAGTTCAATCCTTCTACTTTGGTATCTCTCCCATGATTCAAGCTACAATAGATTCTTCTTGTAGAGGAGATTTTATGGCTAAGCCACTTGAGGACACATGGCCCTTGCTTGAGCAATTGGTGGAAAACTCAAGAATCCGAGCTTCTAACATGACTAATTATGGTGACTGACCTTTTGGTGTGCCACCTTCAACTTCTAGTGATTCAAGCCCACAAGTGATGAGATTCTTGGGGACATGGTGAGCTTTATGAAGAATTAAGTGGGAAGTGTTCCTTATCACTCGGTAAATCTTGTTGAGTCCTTTGATGAATAAATGAAGACACCTAACTCCTATAGCTACCCCAAACAACAAAGTCCAAGATACAACTCAAGGTTTGAGGAAGAGGTTCTATCTAGATTTAAAAGCTTTAATAATGTCCAAAAGCATGTTATAAGGCTTGAGGAAAGGATGGAGCAGCTATCTTCCATACCTTCTCTCCAAGAGGAAAAATGTCTTCAAAGACCATAATGAGTTTTAATGAAGCAAGTGGACCCAAGCATTCCACTCAAGTTCTCTATAGTCCACCTCCAATGCAAGTGCAGCCCATATACCACTTTGAAGGCCATCAAAAGCCTTATACACCTCCTCCCCCTCCATCACCACAACTTTCCCACAAATTCCCCTTCCAACCTTAATTCTTCCCTCCACCTCAATTTCAATACTAAGTGCCACCTTCACCTCCTCTATAGCCACAACATGCTCCCTCTCTCCACCACAAGCAAGGTAGTGTTGTGACAGTTATAAGGAGTGGGAAATCTCTTGAGCAACTCATGAGTCAATGAAAGGTTGATAAAGCAAAGCAAATGCAGCCAAGTGGTGATACTGTGATTGAGATTGCTGAAGATGTATCTATGACACCTCCTATTGAGAATGTGATACCGTGTGCTCCACCTCACACTCCTGCTACAGATTCTACCATCCCTAGTGTTCCACCTCCTGGCATGCCACAAGGAAATCATGTTGATTCAAGTGTTGCAACATCAAGTGAACCACCATTCCCCGATGCATTTGATGATCCCCCAGAAGTAAAAAGGAGGCAAAATCACAATTTTGATATTCTAGATGTCTTCACTAAGTGAAGGTGAACATTCCATTGTTGGATGTTATCAAGTAGATTCCATCCTATGCCAAATTTCTCAAGAACTTGTGTATTGTGAAGAGAAGGTCAATGGGGAGAATACCAAAGAGAGTCAAGTTGATTGAACAAGTGAGCTATATCATCCAACATTCACTTTTAGTGAAGAGCAAAGACCTAGGATCCCCACTCATACCTAGATACATAGGGGGACATTGCATAGACAAATCCCTGCTTGATTTGGGATCTAGTGTGAATTTGATGCCATATAGTGTCTATGTGGAGTTGGGGTTAGGCAAGCTGAAACCGGCTTATTGCACCCTACAATTGGTGGATTGTTCCATCGAAGTGTCTAGAGGAAGAGCGGATGATGTTTTGGAGATGATAGATAAAGAAAGGGGAGCGGTTTTCCTGACTTATTTCATTATTCTTAACATGGATCCAGAGGATAGGAAGATTCCCATCATCTTGGGAAGGTCATTCATATCTACAGTTGATGCTGAGATACATGTGTGTAGTGGCACAATTACAGTATCTTTCATGGACATGAAGAGAAAGATCAACATGTACAAGACCCCATCCTAGCGAACCCGGGATGAGGATATTGGACATGGTCACTTCAACAGTCCAACTGGTCATTTGAAAGAAGGAGATCCATATGAAAAAATTGTTGATAGGTTTTGTGATCAAAGGGATGAGGAACATAGGTTGAGTGCAAATGAGAGATGCATTTATTGCAAGAATGGACACATGATGATACCAAATGGTTGAGAAGTTGAAGAATTCACAAGAAGCTCGGCTGAAGGCATGAAACTTAGCGCTAGTGGGAGGTAAGAAACCTAGGTTCGGGAAATTTTTCACCCAACCTTTCATTTTTAATACTTTTTGGTTATTTTTACACTTCTCTAAGAAAACAAACACACGCTTGTTATAATAGTTTTTGTTTAGTTTTAAGATTTGCATGTGAAAATAGTAGTGAAATGATAGAATTAGATGGTTTTTAGATAAAAGATTCATGAAAAATCACTTTTGAGCAAAGAATGGGTGTTTTGATGAAGTTCCACAGTACATAGCACGTCTATGGTACCATGGAACAGTCATGGTGGTACATTCAAATCAAAAAGAGAAGAAAAGGAAATCAAGAAATAAAAGTCAGACTTAGAATGACCGTGCAAGGCAGCATGATCGTTTTACAATAAAGACAGAACAGTTGTGTAGGCCAACACAGGTGTGGACCCAGCAACACAACACGAGCGTCCATGTTGTGGCCCAACTCCAGTGACTTAACCCCCCAAACCCAGTCGTTCCAGTCACTTGTTCATTTAGTTCTTGCAAAACCAAACACCCGTGCAGAGACTCCATCGGTCATGCAGTGTTGAACATCTCTTCTCCCACCTCTAATTCTCCACCAAATCACCTACAATCCATCCCCAATCACTTCTCCCACATTTCCTCTACTTCCATCTACCATTTCCACCCCTTTTCCTCCATGAAATCATCTTCATTCTCTCCTTTCTGCCCAACTGTCCAGTTCTTCGGATAAAACCCAATCTCTCCCTTTTATCTGCCCAAATCTTTCTAAGATGAAGAGAATCACCAAGCAAGTGGTGTCCAAGACCAAGGAGGTTCTTTTCTACCAGCGTCAGCCAAGAATGGATCATCTTCAACCCTAGCGTCATCTCAAGCTCCTCGACCGCCATTGGCAGCCTCCGGTTCACATGAAGAATCACCTCATATGGTGGCATTGGTGAATCCTATGATGGAGGAATCCATTCCACTGTCTAGAAGAGGTGGGATAACAGCCCGAAAGTCAGTTTCTACTAGGGTAGCACCACCACTGTCCCTGCCTCGGTCCTCCAAATTAGCGGCTCAACCATTGACCTCAGCCCAACCTTCAACCCCCACAACACCGCAATGAAAACCTCGGTCACAAGAACAAAGGAAGATACTTATGAATGATGAGGATGAGGTGTTGCAAGATGCAAAACATGATGATGCACCCAATGAGCAACATGAGAAAACACATAAGGTGAGGAGTAGTAAGGCAAAGAAACCAAAGCACCTAGAGTGCTTGATGTGTAGGGTGATAGACACCCATTATGTGTACTAGGAAACACTGGAGGCTCTAGGTTTTTTTAATATTAGAAGGGTGTGATGGAATCCATGGGCTTGTTTGAGGTCTTAACGACAATGCATGAGACCTATGTTGATTTGACACGTCAATTCTTTGCCACATTAGATAAGGTCTTTGATGATGGCAAAGACTCCATTTGAGTCATGACTGGAGATAAACATTGGACCATCACCTCATCCATGCTGAACAATCTTTTTACTCCAAGTGAAGAAATGGCAACCCTCTTAGATAGAGGGAAGATAGATAAATACTCCAATACCAGTTACACTGCCATGTGGAAAGAATTCACCGGACATAGTAACTTTGTAGTAGGGAATTCAAAGACAAGTTTGCTTCATAATCCATTCCTTTACTATGTTCATAAAGTTCTTGCAAACACCATTTTTGGCAGATATGAAAATCAAGGAAGTTGTACCAAGAAGGATTTGTGTGTCTTGGGCTGGATGACAAAGGGTAAGCTTGTGAACTAAGGAGAATTGTTGATTGATCATATGAGGACAGACCCATCCAAAAGTAAGAATACTTTTATTATGGGGGGGATTGCAACTTCCATTTCCATTGCCCTAGTTCATGATGTTTCTAAATACACCAAGGCATGGGGGGAAATTGGTAGACATGTAATATCTTGTCCGCTCTTCAATGATTTCAGTTGTTGATTATAAAATCATATATCAGGTCAACCCCCATACACAGACGTCGCTTTGGAGCTACCATACTATATTTCACCTCTCCTAGATGACTATAGCTCTACTTCATAGTTCTTAGATACAGTGAGGAGATGGGAGGAGGAGCATCCTCGGGACATGTTCCAATAGCCAAATATATTGCCCGAGGGACTAGTAGGGTCACAGAAAGCTACTAAGAGGAGGACAACAAAGGAGAGAGTGGCACACAGGGTGAGAATATGGAAGGCAGAGGCGACACAACATGAACAACAGCCCATAGTGAACGCCCACAACATGTCGACGATACAGGCACATCTGGAGGGCATTGAGAGGACTCAGGAGGGTAGCTTGAGGGCACAAGAGGGTTGGAATGTACAAAGGATGCATTATGGTTAGATCATCAGCAGATGCACCATCAGATCAACCATATGTATCATTTCCTACATGCCTAGGTCCAGAGGAATCCCAACGGGGGAAAGATTGGTGGGGTGCATTGTTCGGTTACAAGAGACTTACCTACCTCCACAAGCGGACTACTGGGGTAGATACTACCAGTATCCTCCACCACAAGGAGGAGCACCACCGGAACCACCACAGGAGCCATGATCATCTACCATATGACTCCTAGACTTTAGTGTAATGTTGATGACAACATGATTCAAAATTTTGGGGTGGTAGGGTAGTATGCCCTCATTTCACTCTTTTTGCATTTCATCCTACCATTTACTTTTGTTTGGTTTCTCCTACTATCTAGATTATATGTTACCTGCTTTGGATACTTGCATGCCATGTAGTTTACTTTCTTACAATTTTGTGTAATTTTAAAAAAATTTGCTCTTTTTGCTATGCATTGCATATCATGTAGATTTTTGTACTTTTTTCATGTTTATAGCTAGGCTTTGCTTATTTCTTGCTCTGTGTTCCATAATGAAGGCTTATATGTGATTGAAGGCAGTTTGGCATCATTTTGACCATTTTTCCCAAATTTAGAATGTTCTGCCCAAAAAACATGTTTTGACCCAATCTCTACCTTGTGAATTGAAAATGATGACCTTTGACAAATTCAAGTGAATTATCATGGTTTATTGCTCAATGGTGTCAATGCTTGACCTTTTACATGTGCATCACCCCTCTTATGTTTGTGAATTATTTGGTTGAATTGTGATCTGAGCAAGATATGAATGCTTAGGGCCTATGGAATCACATGATAAAAGTATGAATTTCATCTTGTTCACTCATGTGGCATGACATTATTTGATGACGTGTTGGAATAGTTTTCATACATGATATTTTATGTTTATAACCACACTAGTGACCCCTCTTTGACCTAACTTTTCTTTCATCATCCTCTTACCCCTTCACCTCACAAAAAGATGCCAAAGTGCACATATTCAGCCTTGGCCACCTCTAAAAGTTTGGGGTGGCAATATCTATATCTCAACACTTCACTCTCACCACCATATGCCCTACCTACACCAAGGGCAAAGAAAAGAAAGGAAAAAATAAAATAAAAGATGCTCTTGTGTAAGAGCATCTAAATAGAGAAAAGATGAGTCCTCTATGTAATGGCACTCCAATCTCATAATGTAATCCTTTCTTCTATTTTCATACCCATTGAGCTAGGAATCATCAAACCTAGCTCACTTCACCCTTTTTCCATAGCCACATGGGTCACTTAGTGTGGTTTGGAGCATAAGATCGAATGCATGAAAGTGAAACAGCAGTCCTCATCATCTTTGATTAATTCCATCATTGAACGGTCTACCCCGAAGCTACATGAAAGCCATATGGACAATTGGTGTGTTCTATGCCGCATATTTGAAGTTTGTATGGTCAATGCTCTTTTCATGATTAGTTTCTGAAAGTGGAGAGGAGAGAGGTGGAATAAGTTTGGGGTGGTGATGAAGTCCTATTTTAGGGCTCCATCTTGTGTCTTTTTACACTTCAATCACATCGATACTTGTTAGATTACATGCTATTTCCCTCAATATGCATATTTGTGTAAAATGCACTTATGGACATTAATTGCATGTCTTTAAGGTACTTGGACCACACTTGAATGGAAGAGAGAGAAACAATGATCCTAGGGTTTCTCTTCCCTTAGAGAGGCCCAAAGTGAAGTCCATGCTCCCTCAACCTACCCCTAGTGGCCAAAGATCAATTGAAGTTAATATGTCCAAGGATGAATAAAGAACAAGCTCAAAGTATTGCTAAAGAGAGAAGCACAACCGTGGTACCCCAGAATGGTTGTGTTGGTTCACTCAAAATCACAGACTGAAGCATTAGAGATTCAATTCCACAACACGACCGTGCAACACAGCTTGGACATGCCATCATGACCCATAACGACCATGCCATGTAGCACGGATGTGTTGTAGAGAGTTCAGTATGGGCATTCCAGTTAAAACGGGTTGTGATTTTCAAGCCACCACTATTGTGCTGCCCATGCCTCACCACGGCCGTGCCACGATCAGTCCATTTCCCCCAAAACAACATGTGTTTTTTCCACATTTTCAGCTCGCCCGTTCCATTCCATCACGGTCATTCTCACCCATACCCACCACGGTCGTGCTACATACAACCCTAGTAGTAGTTTTGCACTGCACTTCCCATTCTAACCCCACTTAACCCAGTGCTTACCCATCACCTATATATACTTGGGTGGTGGCTCTAGCATGAAGTTTAGCTACCTTGCATCCACTTTATCCTCCCCATTTCACCTCCCATACATTCCCACGTCATTCAACCTCCATTTCACCATTTCTACAATCAAAACCCTAATTTTCTAGTGTTTTAGCCACTTTCTACCGTACATCCATGCCATTCACCTACCTTGGAGGAAGGAGCTCAAATTGTTGCTTCTAGGAGGTGGAGAAGGAGGAGTCTTCACCAATCTCATCATGTCTTTTCACTCCTCTACTCATTCTTCTTCCTTTCTTTTTGTATTTTCTTGTTCTATGAGTAGTTAGGCCCCTTAGGTGGGTTGTTTGGGGCTCAAAATGTTACTTTGATACCAAGTTGGGGGGGGATGATATGTAAACATTATGATTTCATTTTTTAATGATAATGTTCTATTTCTATCTCATTCCTCATGAATTGCTTTGTGGTTTGTACTTGAAATCACCTAGATTCTAGGAAAATTGCTTATATATGGCTCTTTTTGTGAATTGCTCCCGAGTCCAATTAATGGATCCCTAGTTATCTATTCACCTTCCTACATGTTAATCAATTCTCCTACACCTAGGTGAGAGATCTAAGTAGCTAGTATAGGAGCATTTACTATAATTAGCTTGGAGTCTTCTCTAGGCTATAATGTGGGTGATGTGAGGTCTAAAACCCCACTTCACCTTACATTACTACCCTCAGCCCTAATTACCCTAAGAATTCCTATCATAGAAACCTAGACTTTACTAGACCCTAATTGAATTCCACCTTAACCCTAACCTAATTGAGCCTCGTAAGGGTAGGTAGGAGGTGTTAGGGACTAGTTCCCCTATACACACCCTATCTTATCCATGGACAGATAGTAGTTTAGGGCAATTCATTAGCCTCTAGATTGTTGTTTGGTTTGGTAATCTAAATGAAAGTATAATTTTCACAAGGCATCACCCCCACCTAACTGATTAGAGCATCCCCCAAACAGCCCATACTACCCTTTATTGCATTAAAACCTTAATTTACTTCTTGCTTAGCTAGAGTTAGCTTAGTTAGCTCTTTACTTGCTTAGTTAACTTCTTATCTTGTTCTTTCTAGTTTAGGTCTTTAATTGATCTATTGCCTAGTTTGCTAGCCTAGTGTAGTGTAGATCTCTTCTTGCTTGCCTTAGTATAGTTTGTTTCTTTCTTGCTTAACTTGTCTTCTCTTGCTCATTATAATTAATTGTCAAGGTTTAACTTAGGTTTTGATCTTGTTTACTTTCCTTTAAATGCTTGCTTGTTCACCATTTGTGAAATCAACAAATCCACCTTTAAACCCTTCAACCCTAGACTCCACAATAGGTAACAAAAACAACTCACCTCTAGTTCCCCCTTTTCTTTCTTGGGTTCGACCCCTAACTTTCCGCCCTCCTATACTACGACATGAGCCTCTACCCTTGTGGGTAAGCGTGTTGATTTATGTGAGTGATCCTATTAGGGATTTATAAATTCTAAAGATCCCAAGGGTGTTGAAAAACCCCTAGGGTTGCATCTAGTCATGATTTAGTTGATTAGTGTGCGGCCCTAGGGAAAACACACCATCCTCCAACTTTCCAATTACTTGGGTAGTAATGATGTGTTGCTAGATATCGCTCATTGATTGGGATGTCATAAGTTGGTTATAGACATTCATTGCCAATGTAATTTGGAAACTATAGGGTCACACACATATTATGCACTTGGAAAAGGAGCTTATACATGAATGATGTTTAACTTGATTACTAAAGTGTTTAGGTATTCAATTTAAACAACAATGGTTGAGAATTGGATGACCGGATTGTGAACTGACCAGATCAAGTGTTGACCTAATTGATTCAAGTGTCAGGTCAATTAGAAACAACATTGGCTCAACAATCCTAAACTAGGGCATGAATCCACTGGTTCACTGTGTGAACCGACCTATTCAAGGTTTGAAACAACTTATTCAAGTTGTAGACCACCCGATTCATTGATCAATATGGTTGGATCAAGGATTGATGTTGACGTCATGTTGTGCATTAATCATCGCAGTGAAATCCAATATGTTTGCCAATAGGAAACATGGTGAGTTGATTGATTCAACATGTGAACTGAAGGGTTCAACCATGAACCAACTAGTTCAATGCCCGGTTCAACATTTGTATCTTCCATAAAATTCATGAAATTATATCTCTTTGACTCCCATATGAATGAGAAACCCTGACCCTGGCCATCCTATGTGGGGGGGGGCAGTCTAGGATTTCAGAGACACAACAAAAATATCTAACAATTGTTGTCCTCTCTAGTTGTGGTAACCAAGAGAGCCTGGGAAAGTCCTACCCGTAAAAGGGAGGGACAGTAAGGGGGGGGATAACGTGTGAGAGCAAATAAACACTAGTAGTTTGATGTACAAAGGGACAAATCCTTCTCATTGGCTCTTGTAGCACAATGTGGAGTTCCCAGTGGTCCACGTGGACTATGTATAGGTGTGGAGGCCATCACCACCACTCTAGGAGGACAACAACCACCATCATCCATGCTATTGCACCAAGAGGTTGTCATCACCAATTGTCTGTGTACGTCTTATGAAGAGTGCACTTCACCGCATAAGAGTTGTCACTAGACTTGATCCAGGACTATGTATATCTCTTACTACCTTATTTTCTAGATACATCGGTGTTGACGCGAACTCATTGGTTCAGGAAATCAGGCATTAAATTTTTGTTTATGTTGCCTTATCTGTTGTCCTGATTTCCCAATAGTGGTATTAGATCCACATCAATTACATTCTATCATGAATTTAAATTGATATATGATCGTATTTATTTTATTTCATACAATGTAAATATCAAAAATGATTAATGTGCATATCCGATTAAATACGACATATGATCCCACAAATATATATATATATATATATATATATATGAAATCAGTACACGTGGCCCTAAAAGTATATATATATATGCAATCAGTACGCGTGGCCCTAAAAGTGTTTTATGGTGGATTTATGTGTGATTATGGCCAAAACTCCTATGGATTATGTGCATAGTTGTTTAGTTTATTTCCTTTCATTATCCGGTTTGCATACTGAGCCTATCCCCTCCTTTACAAATGTAAATTAATACTCCTATTCCTATATTCCCCTCAAATGTAACTCGAGCTTTTCCCCCTTGTCAATGTAATATGGAATTGGATAGTTTTAATTTATGTTTTGTTGTGAGAAGTCATTATGCACCAGAGGAACCGACCAGCTCAGTTGTCAAATCAATCGAATAAAGGATCGAAGAGGCCAGATGATAGGATGAAATGATCGACGGGGGGGCCAACCGATTGGTCGGAGTCCAAACATCGCTTGAACTAGAGACCATACAACCATTTAAGTGAGCAACTGACCAACCAGGAGGTCACTTGATCAGTTCAAGAGTTGAAACGATCAACTTAGATTGGTTCTAATACATCTTCTAGCAAGAATAGGTTGTACATATGATGTGGACCTTAGGTGGTAGAAATTCCTTGTGGTTCAAAGGAATTGCATTAGACTGGCCATAACCATCGCTCGTATATTTTCGATTGCATGTTTTTCATTTGTGGTTATAGCATGTATATGATACATAAATATATGGTGATTGGATATGTATATACACTTATATAAAATCCCTCAGTAATTATTAAGTCTAAGATGCTTTCCATAATCAACACACATGAAAAGCTTGATTGACCAAGCATAGGCACACGCTAGTGTGGTGTGTCGTCTATCTCATGGAAGTGTGATGGTAGATATGTGGGTCTACCTTAGCAAGGTGCATATTTTATTGTGTTGGCTTAAGAGTTAGGCTTAAATTGGTGACCTTAATAGTATTAAGTGCCTAGAAGCATATAAATGAACTATGACATGGAGTTGTTCATGCCATATATCCAAGAATTGCATGAGATGAAAATGGCAAATGTTGCCTACCTAAATAATTTGTTATGAGCACCAGTGTTGGTTGGGTATTAACTTAATTGTTTTGGATCTTGGCTCAGTAGACGATTGTACGCTGCAATCTTACAATATGGTAGTGAGGGCTATCAATTTGAACAAAATAGTGGGAGCTATAATTAATTAAAATCCTAATTAATATCGTCAAACTTATCAAATCAAATTAATCAAAAGTGTTTTGACTAAAAGTTGCAAACTTTCTTTTGTAGAATCTAATGGAAAACACAAACATATTTTCTTTGCGATCGGTCCTTGAGAATGACAAGTTGAACTGGAACAATTTCCATGACTTGCTCTAGACATTGAGAATCATTCTCACTCAGGAGCGCAAGCTCTATGTCCTGGAGATACTAGAGTCAGACGAACCTCCTCCCACTATGCATAAGGCTGACAGGGATGCTTACAAGAAGCACTCAAAAGATGTCATGGATGTCAAGTTCCTAATGTTGTGCTCAATTAATAATGAGTTGCACATACAACATGAGAACATGGATGTTATTGAGATGTAACACATGTTAAGAACACATACCAAGATCAGGCAAAATAAGAGAGATATGATGTCTCAAAGGCGGTGTTCAAGTGCAACATGGAAGAAGGAGATCCAGTAGGTCCCCACACACTCAAGTTGATTGGTATGTGAAGAACATTGCTAGACTAGGATTTCCCTTCACGGTCAAGAGTTGGCCACATATGTGATTCTATATTAAGCATCAGAATCATAAAACCAATTTGTCATGAACTACAAGACGAATAATTTTGACAAGCCATTGTTAGAATTGCTTGACATGTTGAGGACAGCTGCAACATAGATGAAGAAGGAAAAACCCAAATCTATGATGATGATAGGTAGAGGGAAATCCAAGGGCAAAGGAAAAACTAATAAGAGTTTTAAATCTAGCCAGAAACTGAAGTCTTCTACACTAAAGCTATAGGAGGAGTGAATAAGGAAAGTGCCACCACTTTCACCAGGCTAGACATTGGAAAAGGAACTGTCCTCTTCACATAGAAGAACTCAAGAAGAAGAAGGAGATAGAGATCTTAACTTCAGGAGCAGAGAAGAAGTAAGATAGAACTATATAGAGTAAGGGTTTTTTCCACTACAGTTGATATCTGTCATTCATGGGCATATAATAGAATTATTGAATTTCTATTAAGTACCTACCATTAATGAAAAAAGCATGTATCTTGTATGGACAAGAATATTATGAATATATTTGATGTTTTTCTTTCAAAGATAAGATCTTTTATGGCAGTGACCCTAATGTTTCATAATCTATACTTGATAGTTGTAGAGACAAATGTGTTTGACACAGATACTGAATGATTTGATGACTCAAATAATAAATACCTAAAACATTGTCATCTAAAATGTGTAAATAAGAAATGCATTTCTACAATCCATAATGATGGTTATCTAGACTCTTTTGGTTATTGATCCAATAGAGACATACAAGTCTTATTATTGAGCAATATGACAAAACATCTTCACTAGATGTAGTGGGAGTGACAATTCTATTAGGGCTCATACATATTGATGTATATAGACCTTTTAGAATAAAGGCTAGAGGTGGTTAATAGCACCTCATTATATTTACTAATGATCTCCATAGATATGCAGATTGTATTTAACGAAATACATGTCTAAATCTATTGAAATGTTCAAGGAGAGCATGAATGAAGCACATAATCAACTTGGTACAAGTATTGAGACACTTCGATATGATTGATGTTGAAATATTTTAAACTAAGAGTTTGCGGACCTTCTAGGGAGACCATGATAGTGTATCATGATGACTCCACCTAAAACACAATCATAGTGTATCATTATAGTGTATCAGAGAGAAGGAATAACACCCTGTAAATTCATAAAGTGATTATCAATAAATCTAGCTAATCTTCCAATTCCTTTTTGGCCACATGCTTTACACTAAAACAATTTTCCATCTAAAATGGTTCAAAAGACACCATATGAGATATGATATGGGAGGTGTCCTTATATTGTATTTTATAAGGATTAGGATTGAAATCTTGCGTAAGAAATTTTTTTCTTGAAAAGCTTTGTCCACAAATTGTATAATTGTTATTTTGTTGAATACTACTTTTATTCCAATCCAACAAAAAAATTGTTTGTTTCCAGGATGGTTGTATTCCTATAGGGACATAGTTCCAAAGGAATCAATGGGAAATAAATAGAACACAAAAAGTTTGAGACCAACAAGAAAGTATTGAACCTAAAGAGGTATAACATGAACAAGGAGAATCACAAGTTGTTGTGGAATCTCAAGTTCCTTATGTAATACAAAACCTTGTAGATCTAGTATAACACGCTTTGAGTTTGAAATATTATGATATATTATAACTCAAGAAGGTGGTGAGTTGGTCATAAATGATGAGCCAACAACCTACCTAGAAGCTATTGAGGGACCAGAGTCTGAGAAATGGCTTGATGCCATGAGATCCAAGATGGAGTCCATGTAAACCAACAATATATGACCTCGGTGGATTAGATGAAGGGGTAAGACCCATAGGGTGCATTTGGGACCTTGAGGAAAAAAACCTGACATGGATGGTAGTGTACAAACCTATAAGAGCATATTGGTTGCAAAGATTTCAAACAAGTTCAAGATGTTGAACATAATGAAATCTTCACGAGTTGTCATGGTTAAATCCATCAGGATCATGTTTTCTATTGCATCTTGTTACGACAATGAGATTTGGTGTATGGATATTAAAACTGCATTCCTTAATAGGAACAATTATGAGGATGCATGTGTGATACAACCTAAAGGTTTTATCAATCCGTTAATACAAATAAAATTTGTAAGCTACAAAGATCAATCTATGAATTGAAGCAAGTGTCTCAGAACTGGAATCTTTGATTTTACAAGATAGTGAAAGAGTTTGACTTTAGTCAAAATGAAGATGAAATATGTGATTACAAGAATTCAGTGGGAGAATATTAATATTCCACAATATGATGGGGGATAACATCCTTATACTGCAAATATTAAATCCTGCATGGAAAGCACCTTCTCTATGAAGGGTTTAGGTGAAGCATCCTATGTGATAGGAATTGAGTTCTATAGAGATAAATTTGGAAATATTCTTTACCTAAGTAAGAGCACATACATTGGCAAGATGCTGAAGGTGTTCAACATGCATGACTCAATGAGAGAAACTTTGTGGAATTAGTCTCTATAGAGTCTAGTATCCCAATTCTTGTGAAGAATGAGAAGAACATGAGTAAGATACCATATGCATTCACAATTGTATTTAAGATGTACACAATGTTATGTACTCATCCCATTATATTGTATGCATTATACATGACGAGAGGATATGTATTCATCCCGTTGTCTTGTATGTATTGGATATGATGAGTGGATATCTATCAAATCTCAGTGAAAGTCATTAGACTTCCATAAAGAACATTCTTAAGTACTTGAGAAGCACTAAAAGGATCGATTCCTTGGTTATGGTAATAAAGAAGAGTTGGGTATAAAGAGTTACACTGATGCAAGCTTCCAAAATTTAAAAATAATATTAATGATCACAATCTAAATTTGTGTTTGAACTAAACTATAAGTTGGAAAAATTTCAAACAAGAGACAGTTGTTATATATATATATATATATATATATATATATATATATATATATATATATATATATATATATATATATAAATAAAAGTCGAGTACCATGTTATTTTGAACACAACAAAGGATATTGTATGGATCTAGAAGTTCATACAGATGAACTGATGGGAGATTCTAAACCATTTATGAAATAGTAGAGATATTGTGATAACCATGGAGCTACTGGTCAGGCAAAGGAATCTCAAATAGCATACTACGCACTTCCATCTCATATGAGAGGTCATACATCGAGGAGATGTGAAAACTTGCAAAATATTGACTTAAAGCAAGCATTACTAACCCACTATAAAAGGTACTAGTTCAACAGAAACACGATGGACATGTTAAGATCACTTGGAATAAGATTCGTAAGTGATTGGATCGAAGTCCAAGTAGGAGTCTGTTGGTATGTATGCCATAGAGCCAATCATATGATGATTATAATGGGGCATCATATACCTGATTTGATAATGATAAAGCTAATTTCATCTATTATGTTTGTCTCAATCATGAGATGATGACATAGACATAGTAGATGACTAAAGAATGGTGCCACTCAATGACATATGTCATAAGGTTAAGGACTAGGACAATGAGATCACATGTATGAAAAGAGTACACACATTCTTGTTATGTCCCTTGTCAGATATTACTGTGGAATCAAAATAGGCAACAATAATACATAAGACTAGAGTGTGTATTGACTGATGATAGAGTCTCATTAGTCATGATATGTGATATCAAGTCAAACAGATAGGTACATGTTAGAGAACAATGTATTCGACATACCCACCTTGAGATTGATACATGGATACCATGTGATGGTAGTCAGAATCATCTCTCATAGTGATAGTGGTGATTGTGGTTCTTAGACCTGAAGTCACTACACTCATCACATGTCATTCAATGTATTTTGACATCCTCCAATGTGAACTTAAATAAGGGTTTCCATAGAGGTGGTGCTTGGGTATGTTGTGAAAATTGAGGATTGGGTGTGAGTGATGTAGATGAGATTTGTCCCTCCTATAGGAGATTGATATCCAGGATCCTTGATAAGCGATACTGAGAAATGTATGGCTATACTCGTGTGACTCAATATGTGATATGTGATCTCACATGCATCTCATACAGTCTGCTCTATAGGAATATGGAATGAACATTGAGAGGATGATGATTCCGCAAGTTCACTTTGAATATTAGAGACAAAGGAACTATATGATTATGGTAACACTGATCACAAATTGTAGGTTGAAGTTGTTCTCCAACTTTCCAATTACTTGGGTAGCAATGATGTGTTTCTAGATACCACTCATTTCTTGTGATGTCATAAATTGGTTATGGACATTCACTGCCAATGTAATTTGGAACCTATAGGGTCACACACATGCACCTAGAAAAGGGGTTTATTCATGAATGATGTATAACTTGATTACTAAAGTGTTTAGGTATTCAACATAAACAACAATGGTTGAGAATTGATTGACTGTACTGTGAACTGACTGGTTCAAGTGTTGAACTAATCGATTCAAGTGTCAGGTCAATTGGAAACAACATTGGTTGAATAAGGCATGAACCCAGGCATGTACCAACCATTTCACTTGGTGAACCAACATGTTCAAGGTCTGAAATGACCGGTTCTGTAACGAACCAAAACTTAGAATCTTACACTATTCCATAACTAGAGAGATTGTGAGATTTATTTCCTAGATGTGACCAAACAAAGTATAAAGTTAAACAACCTCACACATTTACATTATAACTTATATATGTGCTCATATGCTACATGTATTTCCTTTGACAACTAATACTCACATAATGGATAAATAAAAATGTATAATATGCTTTGGAGCAACAATTGGTAATTCCATGTCCATAAATATTAATAATGTTTTATTATTTAAAGAAATATGAAATTAATGGATTAAATAGGTTAAAAGTGTAAAATTTGGAATTGAGTACATAATAATATATAACTTTTAGTGATATTGTGAAATTAAAAAAACTCTAGTTTAAGATTTATCAAAAATATATATGTATAGATAATTTGCCTAAACTATAATAGTGATATAACTCACATAAGGAAATTTCAAAACTCAAATATAATGGTCAAATATGTTCTTTGGATCCCAATTAGCTTGGATACCAAGTTTCACATTGTTTTAACGATAATAACTATATTAATTTCATTTAGAAAAGAAGATATGAGTTTTGTTCCAAAATATTAAACAATATGCTAATGAGATCAAAAGTAGAAATAATTCCAAATTGGAATTCCACACCAAAATTAGCGTACGCGTAAACTTCCACATTAATTGAATAATCTTATTTATCCTAGTTTTATTTAGGAGATAGAATATAACTTAAAGTCCAAAATATTATATAATATAGTAAACATTCCCAAAATGGGAAATTAATGACATAATCACACTCCTCACGTTTTATATTGCTTGTAGGCCAATTTTCACATATTTTGAGTGTTCCTACATGCCTCAAATTCCTTAAGAAAAGAAAATGAAAGATAAGGCCCAAGATATTAAATTTATTATTAAAAAGAAAACATATAATATATTAAATGATTAATGTAAACTGACTTGTTTGTATTTTATGTATATAATTTATGTGAAGTAGTAATAAATAAAATTGCGGTGTAACATAAAGGGAAACAATGGTGTACATGCATGTTAAATCTATGAAAATATTATCATAAAAGAGATAAAATCTGAAATTTATTTTAGAAACACACTAATTAATATATATGTAAATAATGGCAACACACTCGTATGTAAAAAATAATTAGATGTAAATGTCAGTAGTAAAAAGTAGTAAAAGAATACAAAATTTCCCCTCTTATATTATCTTTAGAGTATGTTACTAATATTATGGAAACAATTAACATGAGTTGAGAAACATAGTTACTATTATCCAAAAGAAATTATAAATAAACAAGGTTGAGGATATTTGAAGAGAGAATGAGGAATTAAGTACATATAAGCTATTCTTTACTTTCCTCATGAGTGGATAATTTTGAAAGGATCATAAATACCCATATAGTAACTCAATATACACTATATACATTTTCATTATAATATTACTAAAATTTTCATGTATATGAATAATCCACTATACAATATTTAAACAAGAAGGTAATGTCAAATTTATTTCTCATGTATTAATTGGTACATTTCCAAATTCCATTAAGTTGGATAATACTAGTATCCAAAAATTAATTATAAAATAAAATAATAAGATAATGCTAAAAGGATTCAAATAAAGTAAATGACATATTGAACATTCCAAAAATGAAAAGTAATATAAATTTCGAATTCTACATGTCTCAATTAACCTATGTGTCAAAATGTACTTCAAGGCATGTTTGGTAGGGTGTAATTGGATGACAAAGTACGTGTTTGATGTACAGTTTTACATTGCAAACTCACACAACTACAAACTACCACACCCAACCAAACTAGCCCTTGTTTGAACTTTGTTTGGACCCTCAAATAAATTTGGAAAGAGAATATACAACAAGAAACATTAATTGATAATTATTTAATTTAATACATCCCATTTGATATGGTTTCTAATTTTCTTCCTATCACGTTCTATTTTCCTTTTCCTTTTTCACTTGGTACTCTCTTTTCTTTCAATTCATTCTCTCACTCTCCCTTTCTCTTTTTCTTTATTAGCCTTTCCTTACTTTCTCCCACATCCCTCGAATGATATTCACATTTTTATTTATTTAGTTTTCTCCCTTATCTTTTTGCATTAATAATATGCTATTTGACTAGTTTATGATAGTAATATATATACCCCAAGATATGTGCTCTCTAGATCATAGATGGTGACTCCCCACCACCACCATGCCTCTCCCCAAAGAAATACATTCATGTTAATCTATATAATAGCCGTCCAAGGACTTGTTTGATCATCTGCTTTGTCTCAAATACACTCATCGATACTCGGTCATCATCGGCCATCAACTCTTCACAATATGTGGGTCTCAAACCCTCTCACCCTGAAAAGTCATCACAGAAGGCTCTAGTGGAGGCCCTCAAAACTTTTCCTATACCATCTTTCCTGATCACATCATAGGAAATCTACCTTTTGCATGTGGTATTGGACTCTTTCTATTTATTGACATGCTTCTCAGAAAACATTCTTATTTTAGTTTTTTGTCCTGAGTTATTTACCATACTTCTAAATGATATTCTCAAATCATAAGTATCAAGAGTTCACCATGTTCTAGCGACGGATTCCATTGTTTTTAGTGTCGGAAGTGCACCTTAAGGTGTTGATACCATAATTTCCATGATCGAATGGTTGTGATATTTTGGCAGTCGTAAGTCATGCCTATACCTAAGAAAAGACGACCATACCTAAGTATCACATTCTATTCCATTGCACGAGTCCCGGAGAAGAGGAGAGTGAAGAATGGAGCCCAGAGCTACACCCTAGACGTTTCCAAAGCTGCAGACAGATGATTTCACTACTGGAAGGCTGTAGAACGTGTGTCTCACATCGAGGATCATCCAGATCTTCTCCATTTTAGGGGTTACACCATATTTTCATATGTTTCTCCATGTTTCCCTCTTTCTTCTCCATGTATACTGTTGAGATGAACATGCAGGGCTAATCTCCATTATCTTTAGGACCGGGAGTAGCCCGGGGAATCATTGTATGAAAATGTTATATTAATTATCATAATTTGTCTCACTTTCCCTTGATATGTTATCATGTTTCCATCATAATTTACTATGCTTGATCACCATAGTAGATTTCTAATACTGTTAATTACTTCTGACGGAGAATCAGTGGTTGAAAAGGCACGATTAATACATTAATCAATAAATTCCTTAGACAAGGTAATGTACGATTAATGGTGGATACTCAGAGAAATAATTAAAGAACCTAGATCTAGGGTATAAGTTACTACTAGTGTAGAACTGACCTAGAACGAGGTAGTGAATTGTATCGCGGAAGCGAGAAATTCTGACTACGGGCCATAATCAAGGAAAGAAAACAAATTATGTCAATTGTGTATATTTGTTTGCAGTGAGACCTCACGGTGAAACCGCAATCCTAAGGATTCCCAATTAATTAGATTAAACTAAACATTTAATCATCGCTTGCTTTTGTTTTCTTTTTACTTTATTTTCTTTTTAAAACCAAACAATCAACTTTTCCAATCGGTCTAGCTGACCGCGACTAGTTAGTAGTAGTCTACTAAAATTTCCGTTTCCCTGAGTTCGACTTGGGGCTCACAAGGCCTATATTACATTGATATGTGCACTTGCGTTATACGCATGGCTTTATCGTGTCAAGTTTTTGGCGCCATTGCCGGACAGACGGTAAATTTTGGCACTACGAATGATGCAAGCAGCCACTCTAGGCCACTTTTTCTTTTAATTTGCAATTTTAATTATTGAGATTAATTGTTTATCTTTTAGATTATTTATTCATCTAGCACTGTACTTACTCGATTTTACACATTTCAGGTACTAGTGCATGGTGAAGATGCGTAGTACGGGCTACGCATAGTCGACACCTGAGGTTCCACCTTTGGGATCTGAAGACGAGTGGATAAATACACCACCCGAAGACGTTGAAAAAGAACTTGAGCCTTTCATAATGGCCGATGAACAGACTATATGGGAGAAGATTAAGGCTTGTTCTTCTGCGCAGAAGGGTCCAATCAAGAAACAGGCTATCAACATACCCAGTTACAAGATTGACCCAGGGCTGATCCAGTTGGTCAAGTCACAGGCTTTCCATGGGCTAAAGAATGAAGACCCAGTTTCCCACATCAGCACCTTTGTGGAACACTGTGATATGGTGAAAGTGGATAGATTTCCACAGGAGGTAATTTATCTGAAATTGTTTCCATATTCTCTAGCAGGAAACGCAAGGGAATGGCTCTACAACATAGATGATGAGTATGTGGAATCATGGGACATGATGATTGAAGTTTTCTTTGAATGATATTTCCCGCCCGAGAAGACAAATGATCCCGTAAGGAGGATTCATAATTTCAAACAGCAGGAAGGTGAAACATACTCAGAGACATGGGAACGTTTCAACATCATGTTGTGGAAATGCCCACATCATGGGCTGGATTTAGAAACTCAGGAAAAGATCTTCTATTTTTCCCTTAATGAACACGACAGGAGTAATTTGGACTCATCCGGGACATGTTTCTTTCTGAACAATAAAGGCTCAAAGTGTAGAGAAATTTTAAAGAACGTGGCTAAGAAGCAATCCTGGGGTGAAAGAGATGCACCAGAGCAGGTCAAAATCGTAGGGGAATCCAAGGTAATTAAAGAATTAAATGAGAAGATGGACCTGATAGCAAAGAGACTGTTAGCAAAATATGATGAAGGATCTGATGATGAGGCACATGCTAAGTTCATGCATCAACAGCAGGGCTACAGGAAATTCTCTTGGAAGGATCCAAATAACTTTTTGCAAGATTCAGATCAGAAGCCACAGCCCAGTGCAGAAGATAAGAGTAATGAGTTGCTCAACCAGGTGATAAAGAAAAATCAAGAGCTGATGAGCACTTTCGACAAACAAATTAAATCTCAAGGAGAATTTATGAACCAATTCAGTTAGACTTTGTAGAGTCACGGGGCACAGATGAGGACGCTTGAGACGTCTATTGCATAGATGGCAGCCAAAATTGCAAGTTTGAAGAGGCCATCACAGCAGGGTTTTCTAGGGAATACTGATGTTCCAGGAGAAAACCACCAATCTAAAGCAATTTTGTTGAGGAGTGGAAAGAAACTTTTAAACTCCAAGGCCGATGAACCAAGCACACCATAGTCAGAAGCCACAGGCGAGGCCGCAGAGGATGTCGTAGTCATAGAGACAATGGAGGATGAAGCAGAGAAGGCCACAGAGGAGCCCATTGCAGAGAAAGAGACTGATAAGAGGACGCCTTATGTGCCACCACATAAGAGGGCACAGACCGTCCTGGTTCCTTATCCAAATAGTCTGAAAGCCAAGAAGGTGGATGCACAGTTTAAGAAGTTCCTGGATAGCTTTAGGAAACTTTTGGTCAAAATTCCTTTACTAGAGGCCATTGAGTAGATACCCTCCTATGGTAAGTTCTTGAAGGATATAATTACCCAGAAGAGGAAGGTTCCTAACACAGAGGTGGTAGTGCTTAAGGAGCAGGTCAATGCCTTTATTCTGGGAAAATTGCCACCAAAGCGATAAGATCCGGGTTGTTTCAATATTTCATGCTACATTGGAAAGGTGAAATTTGGTGAAGCACTATGTGAATCGGGAGCGAGCATCAATTTGATGCCTCTCTCCACTTTCAAGAAACTTGGTCTTAAAGAATCCCAAAGGAGTAACATGACAATCCAGCTTGCAGATAATTCTGCTGTAAGGCCTTATGGGATTTGTGAGGATGTTCTGGTCAAAGTGGACATATTTGTATTTCTGGCAGATTTTGTGGTTAGGGGTGGCAATTGGGTTCGGGTTGAGCGAGTTTTATTTTGGGTCATTTTGGGTCAACACTTTTCGACTAGACCCTAAACTTGCAAAAGATGTATTTTCAGGTCAAAACCCTTGACCCTAACCCGACCCACAAATAATTTCGGGTCTATCGGGTCTGACCCGTAAATCCAACAACAAGACAATAGTTTAAAAAAAATACTATGATTTGTCTAATCATTGATGATTCCCAAGTGTAATTAACAAATTTCATTGTGATAAACTTACAATGTGATTGAGAAACACATATAAAGCCTATTGTAGTTTGTTTGAGACTTTTAAACACAAATTCCTAATATAATTAGTAAAATAAATCATACAATTCAATACAAAACCATGTAGAATTGCCAAAATAGACTTCATGATTGATGGATTAGTAAATTAATGGGACATCGGGTGTCTTAAAGTATAGTATTTGTAATTTTATGTGAAAATATAATTCTGAATTTTGGGTCAATCGGGTCAATTCGGGTCCAAAGTCCAAACCCGGACCCGACCCTAAATTAATTTCAGGTTCTTCGGGTTCGGGTCAGTTTCGGGTCGGGTCGAAAAACCTTAGATCCTAAACTTGTTTAAAATTTCGGGTTTGGGTCGGGTCGAGCGGGTCGGGTCTTATTTTTCCAGCCCTATTTGTGGTGATGTAAATGCAAGATGAGCAAGGAAATGAGTTGCTTCTAGGTAGACCCTTCTAGGCTATAGCCGACATGATTTTGGAAATGGGTAGAGGTCGGTTTACCATGGGCATAGCAGATGACAGATTTGAAATAAAGATGCCAGCTGGCTCACAATCATCACAAGAGCAAGGAAAGTGTAGAAAAATTAGACACTTTGATCACAACATTTCCATATGTCTAGGGAAACCATTTCTTGATATGACTCACGTCATGACAAAGGTAGATAAGGGAACACTTGTTGTGGACATCATGGAACAAACAAAGGTGGTTTCTCTTGTTAAAGCTATGGGTTATCCCAATGATGAAGAAGAGGAAGTCTCACTGTCTACTGAGGATGATGCTATAGCAGTCTCCATGCTTGACTCGTACCCACAATTACCTCTTAAAGCTTGCTTGTTCAACATCATGGATGATTGGATGAGAAACACATCATTGCAAGAATGTGTGAAGATGCTTCGAGTGCTTCCTTGCTACTATGCCAAACACTATGAAGAACTAGGACCACTGCCACCACCGCTTCAATCTTCTTTGGTCAGCCCACCAGATTTAGAGCTAAATCCACTGCCCCTCACTTGAAATACGCATTCTTAGTGGTTTATGCAAAGCTACCGGTGATCATTTCGACATATCTGAGTGCCGCTGAGGAAGAGCAGTTGATGATTGTATTGAAGAATCACTGTGGTGCATTCAGGTGGTCGGTTTCTAACATCAAGGGGATCACCCCTACTCTTTGCCAACACAAGATCTAGCTCATTGAAGGAGTCAAACCTATGATTCAGCCACAATGTCGCCTCAACCCCATCATGATATAGGTCGTCAAGAAGGAGGTGATCAAGCTTCTCTCTGTGGGCATCATCTATGCTATTTCAGACTCTACATGGGTGAGCCCAACACAGGTAGTCCCTAAAAAGGGGAGAATTATGGTAACACAAAATCTTTCGAATGAGCCTGTCACCACCCGATTGGTAACCAGGTGGCGTGTTTGCATTGATTACCGTCGTTTAAATTCAGCCACTTTGAAAGATCATTTTCCCTTGCCATTCATGGATCAAATTTTAGAGCGACTGGCTGGCCGCACTCACTTTTTCCTTTTATACGGCTATTCCGGCTATAACCAGATTTCCATAGACCCTAAGGACCAAGAGAAGTCTACCTTCACTTGCCCTTATGAGACTTTTGCATATTGTCGTATGTCGTTCAGTTTGTGCAACGCACCGACCACTTTTCAGTGCTGCATGCTTGCTATCTTTTCGGATTTGGTAGAGCGTTGTCTAGAGGTTTTTATGGACGATTTTTCCATCTACGGTGCGTCTTTTGATGAGTGCTTATATAATCTAGACAAGGTGCTACAAAGATGCGAGGACACACATTTAGTCCTCAATTGGGGAAAATGTCACATGATGGTTAGCGAAGGCATAGTGCTTGGACACAAGGTGTAACGTCCCCGATTCAACCACCTATTTTTCTTCCTTCGAAAATAAAGTAGCTGAATCTGAGTCGTTAATATGGCACCAAGAATCAAAGCACAAGAGTGAGATAAGCAATATTTTATTTCAAAATATTACACCCTTACAAAAGGTATTTTTACATTATCACCTATATCAATTTAAAAAATGATACATGTGTTTAAAATTAATCTTGATCAGATTTTGATTCTTGACGCCCTTCAGGATCTTTTCAAGATGAGTCTTCCACAAGGAAAGGTCCTACAAATAATATAACCTGCAACATGGAAGAATATGTCGTAGCCCAATTGGGAGAGTATGGGTTAGACAAATGTCTAAGTATGGAAAAAATAGAGATCAACAACAAAACACTATTAACACAATTGTATTCTATCATATTACTCCAATAACTAAAGCATCAGTTGAGATATTCATAAAGAATTTATCATATGACAACTCTATCAAAATGTTAGACCGATACTGTGGAGCATAATCAAGATTATTGGTATAATGATAACAAAAAGGGAGACCTTATTCCATAAACGAGTTTAACTACAACTCTCAGAGAAGGTGTCAATTTACCTTGGGCAACTGGCCTGCAACCACAAAAACTTATTTAGCCAAGACTTTAGTCCATTAGGGTCACCAAAACACCTATAAGTACCCTGGCACACCCCCAGCCACTCGTGCACACTGCATGCTCTATACAATGAATCAGATTACCACATGCAGCCATCGATCGCCTTTCCAAGACCATAAGAGGGTGCTCCTTGCACAAAATGCCACTTGAATAATCATTAGTTAGCATGCTTAATCTTTACAGGAGATTATTCCCCATTACTAACTTGATCATGCCTGATTCTACATGACCAACCCAAGTGTGGGCATGAGTATGGTAGAGCATTATACTCATCCATCCCTGACTCCAAAGGACTTAGATCCGGATTCCAAAAGTATCAATCCCCGGCCAAGACATGCCAACTCTGTTACCAACACATCTCCCAATATGAATTTTACAATCAAAAGGACATCATCAATGATATACAACTATTTTATGGATATTCAGAGTTGGAGAGATCAAAAGATAGTCAAGTAAATGAATCACTGATTATTATTTCACTATGAAACCTAAAATGTAAACTTGTGGGATTGTGGTTTTGAATCAGACAAGTCTATGGCCAGGAGCATGCAAGAGGTTAGGGAGTCCCCCCGTGCGAACACGGAACCAATTAAATAACCTTTCCTCTTTACTGGCTACAAACATCAGTGAAACAGGCTCCTAGTCACCTTAGAAGTGTCTGATAGAATTCCACTTTCCAACAATATCACATGACACAATTAATAGAGAGAAATAAAGGAAAAGGGAACCAAAAGATAATAGGACTAGAATCCAAAGAAATGCTTGATTATCATCTAAAGCCTTTAAACTCAAATTTAAAGGATAATATGGATGAATATATGGAAGTCATACCTAGCTTATTAATAAAGAGGTTGTGTATAGTTGATCACTTATTCATTCTATAGGAAAGTATATGAAGTATACTATACTCTTACTGCATATAATACCAAATCATTCTATACCATACCTTTTATTGATGTTGATATAATAGATTACAATAGGAATTGAATATCATATTAAACAATAATAAACTGTACTTTTTGGATGATAAAATGTGGGAACCATACAAAATCATAGTTTTCCTTAATGATTATATAAAAACTATTACAACGAGTGAGGACCATACCTTTAGATGTACATTGATGAATAGTTCCACAAGAAGACCATAACAGCATTAAATATATCCAGTCTTGATGTGTTTTCGACAGCATTACCTCACATTTTCCATCACCTCAATCCTCATCCCCAACTATAACAACTTCTAGGGTTTATCTCACTAGGGTAGAAGAGAGATGGTTTATATATTCTAGAGAAAGGATATTGTGGAAGACATAGTATTGGGTTTCTCTTACTATGGTGGAGGAAGGAGGTAGTAGGTTTATATATAGAGAGTGTTTGTTGGGAGGTGGTTCCTTTTACTAGCATAGAGAAAGAGAGAGTGGTTTGCTAATCTAGTGAGAGATGGGAGGTTTATGGTGAAGGAAATGGGAAAGGAGGGAGAAGGGACGTTCACCTTTGCTTTGGGATAAAGAGGAGAGAACTTGTACTTATGGTGGGGTGGATGGGGGCTCTTTATATAGGAATGGTGGAGGGTAGCATGGTCCTAATAGAAAAAAGTGTGTGGATGACACATGGGTGCAAGGTGTCATCTTTAGGTGGATGTTTACTAGTTAGGTTACACATGGATGGTTAGGTGGCATCTCAAGAATTGCCATATGACATATGGAAGCTTATGTGTCATCTCAAGATAGCTATTAAAGGGTGGTTGACACATGGCAGGATGGGTGTAAACTTTTGGATATGCTAGGTGTTAATGAAAGGAGCATGCCGCTCACCTACTTGCTTCACCAACTAATGTGCTTGCTCAAGCTACCTACTTGCTATCCAATTATATGCTTGCCTCCATAAGCATCTTGCATGCCACCCAGCTACCTGCTTGTGTGCTTACCCACCAAAATGATATTTTTCAAAATTGGCAAAAGTATCACAATTATATTTTCAATATATAAAAGCTTTTAAATTAATCAAAATGAATTATTTTAATATTAAATTTGATTTTACAAAAAAAATCCTCAAAGAAGCTTATTTTTATGAATAGCTCTAATAAGGAGTTTTAATTTGGGCTAGAGATCAGGATGTTACACAAGGTGTCTAGGAAGCGCCTGGAGGTAGATCCAGTGAAGATTGAGGTTATTTCCAAACTACCCCCACTGAACTCGGTGAAAGGGGTGAGGAGCTTCATTGGTCATGTGGGGTTTTATCGCCGGTTTATCAAGGATTTTTCTAAAATCACTAAGCCATTATCGGAATTGCTTGAGAATGATGCGGTTTTTGATTTCAATGACAAATGTATGCATGCTTCGAGGTTCTCAAGCAAAAGTCGATTTCTGTGCCAATTGTTCAAACGCCATATTGGAGTAAGCCCTTTGAGCTTATGTATGATGCATCGGATTTCGCCGTGGGGGCCATTCTTGGTCAGTGCCTTGAGAACAAAACCACAGTTATTTTCTATGCTTCTAAGACTTTGAATGACACCCAACTTAATTACACCACCACAGAAAAACAATTGCTTGCCGTGGTTTTTGCATTCAAAAAATTTAGTCAATATTTAGTGGGGTCTAAAGTTGTGGTATGGACGGACCATGCCACCATAAAGTACTTAATGGAAAAGAAAGATGCCAAGCCTAGACTCATTAGGTGGATCCTACTCTTGCAAAAATTTGACATTGAGATCAAGGACAAGGCGGGCATTGAGAATGTGGTTGCGGACCACTTGTCTCGGTTAGAGTGGGTAGATGAGAGAGATACTAACATACCCATTACCGAGACCTTCCCGGATGAGCAAATCCTTTCTATTCAATCTAAGGACCCATGGTTTTTGCATATCGTGAATTATCTTGCATGCAAAGAACTCCCGGATGATTGGACTTACCAAGAGAGAAAGAGGTTTTTCCATTCTTTAAGATATTATTTTTGGGATGACCCTATTCTTTTGAGATAGTCCAGGGATGGAATTCTACGCAGGTGTGTACCCGAGAGTGAATATGATAGTGTGCTCAATCATTGTCATACATTGCCCACCGGCGGTCATCATGCGAGCATGAGGACGGCGACTAAGGTATTATAGAGTGGCCTTTATTGGCCCACACTTTTCCGGGACACCTATGATTATGTGAGGAGGTGTGACTCATGTCAAAGGGCAGGTAACATCTCAAAATGGCAAGAAATTCCCCTCAATGTGTTTCAAGAAGTTGAGGTATTTTATTTGTGGGGCATTGATTTCATAGGACCCTTTGTGTCCTCCAATTCTAATTTATATATCTTGCTTGCTGTTGATTATGTGTCGAAGTGGGTAGAGGCAATACCCACAAGGACTAACGACGCTGCGGTAGTATGCAGGTTTGTGAAAGAGAATATATTTTGTAGGTTTGGTGTGCCACGGATGATAATAAGTGATGGAGACACCCACTTCACGAACAAGAAATTCACTGCGCTATTGAGTAAATATGGGGTCAAGCATAATGTAGGTACCCCATACCACCCGCAGACGTAAGGCCAAGTGGAGGTGTCCAATAGGGAGATCAAGAAGATCTTGGAACGCACGGTGACCTCTTCTAGGAAAAATTGGAGTGCACTATAACCGGATGCACTATGGGCATATAGGACCGTGTTTAAGACACCTATAGGCACCACGCCTTTTAGGTTGAGTTACAGACGAGCTTGTCACTTGGCGGTGGAGTTAGAGCACAAGGCACACTGGGCGTTAAGGAAGCTAAACATGAACATTGATGATGCAAGGAGAAAGAAGATGCTAGAGCTCAATGAGTTGGATGAGCTAAGGATGAATGCATACGAGAACTCGAGGATCTACAAGGAGAGCACAAAGTAAATACATGATCACCACATTCAATTGCGAGTTTTCAAGAAGGGTGATAGTGTGCTATTGTTCAATTTGAGATTGAAGTTGCGTCCCGAGGAATTGAAATCTCGGTGGAGTGGACCCTTTGTGGTTGAGGAGGTGCGATCCCATGGTGTTATCATGGTGCGAGATGGTGCGAGAACATTCTTAGTGAATGGTCAAAGGATGAAGCACTACTATGGGGAAGACTACGCAAGAAAAGTGCATGAGATCAAACTCATGGCACTAAAAGAGGAATGAGGATCATGATTGCGTCTAGCCCAAGATGTTAAATGAGGTGCTTGTTGGGAGGCAACCCAACCTTAGTAGATTACATGGTTATCTCTTTAAATTTTTCATATACCTAGGTAGTTTTCATTAATTTAGCACTTAGTATCTAAAAATGATACCCTGATATGTTTGTTGAGTGTGCAGGATGGGAAACGGTCGATACCATCGATGTCCGGGTCGATGGTATCGAATTTGGAACAGTGAAAATTTCTACTGAAACTTCCTCCCGTCGATACTATCGATGGCCTCGTCGATGGTATCGACACGGGAACAAGTAGAAAGATGGTTGAAGATCGATAGTATCGACCGTATAGTCGATGGTCCTGAGATGTCTGAAGATTTTCAGACCAATTTTTCTCAGTAAAGTCGATACTATCAACACCCTGGTCGATGGTATCGACACACCATAAGAAAGAGCACTACCAAACCCTCGCTAGGATCAGAAGTATTCACAGGCGTCGATACTATCGACACCCAGTCGATGGTATCGACGGACACGTCAACGATCCGCGCATCTCCATCAACGGTCTACATCGACGATCTGAGGGCACTGTTGATGGTATCGACACCCCGTCACTACCATCGATACTTTGACAATCTGGGCCTCCTTCATCCAGCCATCGACAGCCATAGATAATAGTGAGCGACGGATTCTGCTACCCGCCGATACTATCGATGGATCCGTCGATGGTATCGACGCGCCAACAGTAGCGGCGGCCAACCCTTATAAAAGGGAGTGCAATTCTTCAATCAAATCTCATACTCTCAAGCCATCTCTTCCACCTTCGAGCCCTAGCATCCCCGAGCACCTGGAAGCTTAAGAAATCTACATCGACGGTCTTCCTCCTGCATCTCCATCGACGTTGCGGATCTCTGTCTTCTTCGATCTTCACCGACAAATATTCTCCGAGCTCTATTACTAAACCTCTTTCTCTCTCACTCGTTGTCATGCAACAATTGTGAGATCGGGAGCTTCATCATCCAGGGCTGCTCCACCTGCCCTACCTGCACCGTCAGGAGGATTAGTCCCTCGCTCGAGGCTAGTCCACCCATCCTCAGAGGTTAAAAAGGTGTATGAGGAACTATGTAAGAACTCCATCGAGATGACCCGGTATGGGTACCGACAGTTGATCAAGGATATGGGTTTTGAGGCCAATATGGCTTATGTGCTTCGGGGACAATTTAGAAAGTCCCCTAGGTTGTGTCGGGACCACACCGACGGTCATCCATTCTTCAACGGGTAGCCCACTTACAAGGAGATCGTCATCGAGTTCATGGCATCTATGGACATTTGTGTCATTCCTAATGAATTAATATCGGTGTGTACAGAGTGGAAAGAGGGGCGTGTTTCTTTCCACCTCTACAACAAGGACTATATGATGACCCTGCGTGAGTTCAACGTGATTTATGGGTGGGCCCATAATGACCTTCGCCAGCCAGTGCACAATGTGGATTATGAAGCCATGATTGCAAAGCTAGTTACTGTATCGGCGGGGTACTCGATCAGCTGGCACAATGCCTCCATAGCTGATTTTGAGCATCCATTTGTCAAGATCTTGCACCGGATTCTCTCCAACACCTTCTTTGCAAGATCGAAGCTGTCTCAAAGCAAATTCAGGAGACAGACTTGTTCTTCCTCTATAGTCTGCTGGAGAGGACACCCATCAATTTTGGAGCCTTCTTCCTCATGCGCGTAATGGTGGTTAAGAGGAACACTTCTCACAGGGCACCCATTTATTTTGGGGGACTAATTACGTTGATTGCAATGTATCTGGGCCTGGATCTGTCCGGGCTACCCAAGCAAGAGTGCAAGAACACGCTCAATTTGAGCCATTTTGTGAATGTGGGCCTTGTTGAAGCCCGTCATGGCACCGTCTACGCCACCTGCCACGTGGCAGGAGTGTTTTAGAGGAGGTAACTGTCAGACCCTGCTTTCAACCTCAGGTCTGGACAAAGCTACATGTGGCCTATTATTGATGTTGATGAGGCTGAGGAAGAACAAGCTAAAGAAGTGGAAATTCAAGATGGCGACGATGATGATGAAGAGGTGGAGGAAGCTACCATTCCTCTTCGACGAAGGGTTTCTCCATGAAAGCGTCCATGACACTATGGAGCTTCCTCTTCTTCCCAGCCACCACCACCACAACCCTCTCAAGGTGAAGAGGATGTCTATTCAATGCAGGGGATGTATACCATGCTACATGATATTCTGCAGATGCAGCACCAGCATACGCCTCTTTTGTGGGAATTCAAGGAACAACAAACCGGTTGTTTAAGAATCAACAAGCAATCTACGAGAATGAGCATCTCCTCTTCGCCAACCAAGAAACCATACACAATAGGTTGCATAGGATGGAGATGCAGCAGCAGTCGTTTTATGACCACTACTGGAGCCAAAACTTTTTTGGAGGATACCCACAGCCACCACCGATGCCCCCATCTGATATGTCATTCCAGGGGCATTATCCTTCTTGGGATCCTAGCGGCCACCAGTACCAGCCACACCCACCGTCAGAGAAATAAAGGGGCATCGCTGTTCCACCTCTTAAGTTAGGATTTTGACTATGAGGCCATAGTCGAGTTCAAGCTTAGAGGGGTGCTGGAACAACATCTATCTAGTTTTTTTATTTTATTTAATCTTTTATTTGTTTTTTGCAATTTTCATCTTTCTTTATCTTAGTTTTCTCAATTGCTAGATTTACTGTTCTCTAGGATCCACTATCTATCTAGTGTAATCAGTGGAGTCTAATTTAATTGCATGTCATCTCGTTTTCACATGGGGCTTTGTGAGAAAATGATTTTTAATGAAAAATCCTTAAGAAATTGTGAGTTTGTCTTGTGAGAACTTGAGGACATTTCTTGTGAAACTAATTGGGTAGGTCAACTTAAAAACATATGAACATGATTGTGTATCTGTATGGTTCATGTTAAGAGGATTGATATGGATGTCGAGCCTAAACCAACCAAATGATAACATGACTTTAATTTGAAGTGAGAGAAAGAAACCCCTTGATTAATTGGTACACAAGTCAGTAAGGAGGGACATATAATTCTATCTGAAGGTTCTGTAAAATAATCTTGTGATCTCATCCATCACAATTTCATTCACTCTCCACCATAAGAACTGGGAGCACATTATTGTCTTTCACTCTTTGATTGCATCCCACGTAGATAGGTCATGTATTACAATTATGTTTGCATGTTTTGCATAAAAATGTAAAAATAAAGATATAGAGTAGTTATACATGCACCTTATCCGTAGGTGCATGTCATTTAGTTGCATAATTGTCATAATGAAGTGCATTCGCATCTTTTGAGCATATAGTTGTACATCATGTGTTTTATGTACTTCTAAAAAATTAAAGGTGTTGAACTTGTTCCATACCCTCCGAATAGAATGCATCAAGTGTGCCAGTTAGAAAAAGAAGGAAGCCTAACAAATAATCCATTACCATTTATAAAAATGAGGGCTTGAAAATAAAATGAAAGAAAAAAAAAGTATGAATAAGAGGGAGAAAGGAACATGTTCTCACCTGTATATTAAGAAGAACAAGAACATGGTGTAGTTACTTAGATATTCCATCTCACTTTGAGACGGAATGATAGTGCATGCATCATTCCACCAAAAATGTAGCATTAGGGTATTTTCATTTGCATTTGTATCATGATAGGTCATTCATTTTTGTTTTTGCATGATCGACTGTACTGTGCTTCCTTTTCTTCCATAGCCACCCATTCCATCCACCCGTTGCTCTAAGGGGTAGGCCACCCATGATATTCTCCTCATTCATGTATATCTGGAGATCTACTTCTATTTAGATGGTAGTTAGGAAATGAGCAACGTGGATAGGAGATCACAAGATGCACCAAGCCCGAACCTGAAGATTCTATCATGTCAACTGCCTTATTTGATGGTGTTCATTGATCTTGGGGTAGACATTTCTTATGAATGATTATTGTCGCCTGAAAGGTAGTTATCGTTTCATGGTTGGTAAGGGTTGGTATGTGAATTGCAGGTGGGAATCATATTGAGATATAAATTTTGTGATTATGTTCTTTAGTTGATCCTCTCAATCATATTTTAAAGTTTTATTGCTCGAGGGCGAGCAAGACTCAAGCTTAGGGGAGTTTCATGCATGGATTTTGAGTCACATTTATAGGATAATTTCGTACTTGTTTTGTGTGGTTATGTGTAATTTTATGACTATAATAGCATGATTCATATTCCTTTAGCATATAATAACTATATGCATCAAATTCAGTTTATTTTATCATATTTTGTATAAATTAGAAGAATATTTGGATTTGATTTGTGTTTCTCTCTCTGTTTCAGGTACTTTGTATATCTGGACCCGTCGATACCATCGACGGATCCATCGATGCTATTGACATGGCAACAGTGACCAGGCTAGAGGGAGAGCATCCAAGTCGATACCATCGACCAAAGCTGTCAATGGTCTCGAGATCGTCTCAATAGGAATTAAGTCAAGCCGTCGATACTATCGACGACACCGTCTATAGTATCGAGAGTTCACTAGGTTCTAGCGATGGATTTTATTGTTTTTAGCGTCGGAAGTGCACCTTAAGGTGTCAATACCATAATTTCCACGATCAAACGGTTGTGATCTTTTGGCAGTCGTAAGTCATACCTATACCTAAGAAAAGACGTCCAGACCTAAGTATCACATTCTATTCCATTGTACGAGTCCCAGAGAAGATGAGAGCGAAGAACGAAGCCCAGAGCTACGCCTCGGACGTTTCCAGAGCCACAGACGGATGATTTCACCGTCGGAAGGCTGTAGAACGTGTGTCTCGCACCGAGGATCATCCGGATCTTCTCCGTTTTAGGGGTTACACCATATTTTCATTTGTTTCTCCATGTTTCCCTCTTTCTTCTCCATGTGTACTGTTGAGATGAACATGTGGGGCTAATCCCCATTATCCTTAGGACCGGGAGTAGCCCGAGGAATCATTGTATGACAATGTTATATTAATTATCATAATTTGTCTCACTTTCCCTTGATATGTTATCATGTTTCCATCACAATTTACTATGCTTGATCACCATAGTCGATTTCTAATACCGTTAATTATTTCTGACGGAGAATTAGTGGTTGAAAAGGCACGATTAACACATTAATCAATAAATTCCTTAGGCAAGGTAATGTACGATTAATGGTGGATACTCAAAGAAATAATTAAAGCACCTAGATCTAGGGTATAAGTTACTACTGGTGTGGAACTGGCCTAGAACGAGGTAGTGAATTGTATCGTGAAAGCGAGCAATTCTGACCACGAGCCATAATCAGGGAAAGAGAACAAATTATGTCAATTGTGTAGATTTGTGTGCAGTGAGACCTCACGGTGAAAGCACAATCCTAAGGATTCCCATTTAATTTGATTAAACTAAACATTTAATCACTGCTCGCTTTTGTTTACTTTTTACTTTATTTTCTTTTTAAAACTGAACAATCAACTTTTCCAATCGGTCTAGCTGATCGTGACCAGTTAGTAGTAGTCTACTAAAATTTCCATTTCCCTGAGTTTGACTCGGGCCTCACAAGGCCTATATTACATTAATACGTGCACTTGCATTATACGCACGACTTTATTGTGTTAGGGACCCAAAAGATCAGTGGAGTACACTATTCATGTTTTCCAGAGTGCTCTATGTGAGGTTGAAGAGTCCAATTTCCTCCATCAAGCCTAGTGCTTGCATCTTCTTTTATCTTAAGGAATAAATATGTTTTGACAAGTTTCTCTCTTTTGCCTCTATTTTGATTTTTACTATTCCACACTATTTGTGGGCTTCTCTATATTATTTCCTTGTCGTTTTGATTTAATCATATGAATATGATGTGACCAACTTCGTGTTTTGCCCATGTCATGCTACATGATTATAAATCATATGTGAAGGCATGTGAGAAATTTCTCAAAGAAATTTTGTTATTTAAGTAGTATACTTTATCATCTTAGATAATCGATTATATTAATGTATTTTTAAAAAAATAAAGATAACATTTTTTAGCACATGGAATTTTCCTCCACCCAATGGTGTTGGTTTCGCACTTAATTTTGATATAAAATGTAATTTTAAAAGATTTTTCTAGTTGGTTGGAATTTTTGAAGTCTATACATATTAATATATAAATAAAACAAAATATTTTTAGAATTATGAAATTTTAATATAATCCAATAATATGAATTTAATCACCTAACTCCAATCTAATAAATATTCAATTTGTAAGAATTTATCTAATTGGTTGGAGTCCCAAAAAATTCATAAGTAATAATCTGTAAGTCTAGAAAAATAAAGTAAAATATGTTATGAACTCAATAAAATATGATCCACACCATAATATGAGTTTGAAGACCTAATCCACTAATAATAAAAGGTTGATGTTAAGATTTATATAAATAATTTTAATCAAATTTTAATTCTATATATATGTTTAATAGGTGCTTTGGAGACTTAGGTTTGAACCTAGGGCTGACTTTAGACTTATGTAAACTCTATCTGAGTTATGTGCATCATTTATATTATCTAGGCACTACTATCATGACTAAATCTTATTTCCAATATGATGCATTAGTTGATATTCTATTTTTCGTCATTATGAAATTCTTATTTTCTTGGACAATACTTATGGGCTTTCTGACCCTACATGATTAGATGTTCTCATCCTGTTATTTCACATGGACTAAACTTATACTTGCCTTTCCCTATTTATGTGTATGCTTAGACTATCTTATTTCTTGTAGTGGTACATGTGTACAACCATATATATAGGGGCATGCTATCACCGCCAGGGTGGGCTATCTCCACCATTATTTACATGGGTGTGTTATCTCCGCCCAGGGTGTGCTATCTCCACCCATTAATTATTTTAGGCTGAGATCTTATGGTCTCTTATCCCTACGTTTATGTTTACTACATGCACAGTTTATGTTTTAATATTGTTAACGGAATTTTTATAAAGACAAGACTCCCTACTTGATATTCCTTAGTTAGACACTCATCATCTCTTGACCTGATATTTCTCTTGTAACTTTATGATAAATTGAATATAGTCAACATTTTTATTCCGCTACTATACTTTGGTTGTTTTGAATACCATTTATTTTAGTTTGAAAATGTTGCACCTATTCCAGCATACCTTTGAGCGTGTTTGGAATGGATGTTTTATTCTTCAAATTTTATTATAGTAAGGGGTTAATCCCGTACTCCTTACAGCATGGTATAAGAGCCCATAGTAGTCGGAATCTGACTATTTCAATTGTGTCCCCCTAATTAGAATCCTTGTGTTACCTTTAAGTGACATGTTTGTCCTAGAGTTGATCAATAAATGATGAAGGGTTGACTTAGGATCATATAGTTTCACATAAGAATAATGATGAATAGATCCTTAAAATACTTACAAGTAAAAGATGCATAAGTACCCACAGTAACTTGAGGATGTTTAGCTTGGCCTTTAGGCAGCTATTAGGACATGAAGTTGAAAGAAAAGGTGTCTAGAAAGGATCAGGGTTAGGGGTTGGCAACATTTTCCTCTGCACCACTAGCTTGGTTTACGAGGACTCCCGAATCCATATGATATCGGTCTGGACTGAGCTGATATGAATTGTTCAAAATAGCATACTTTTAGGCAATAGTAGCCATAGACATCTATATGATATATTATTAGGGACCCTAATATGTTGAATTAGTCTCCCAGATGTAAATACTTGTTTGAGGATGGACAAGAGAAAGTTAACCCATAGTTCATAGTTAGTCTTTACAAGTTATGTTTTTTTTTTTGCATGATGCTTATGTAGTTGGATGTAAGGAAGTGTAGTTGAACCTTTTGTACCTAAAGAATAGTTTTAACTTAATAAGATGAATCCTTTAAGGGGTGTCGAATACGTTGTTTTCTTATATGTGGATGTTTTGATTTCGAGGACGAAATCCCTTTAAGGGGTGGTGTGCTGTAACATACTAGATCTCAGACCCTACCCTGAAAGTTGACATTTTGGACATAGCCAAACAAGGTTGAAAGTTAGACCTAAATAGATGTTTAGTATAACCCCCAATGAGATAATGCATGTATAGATCACCTTAATGTAACCTAATGTTCTAACATTAATATTATATTTATAATGGATAAATAAAATATGCCACATAACTCATTTTGGTGGTAATATGAAGATAAGAAACTTAATTGGATGAATAATTTAGACAATGGGCTGTTAATGGGCCATATGACATATCTCATAAAAAGAAGTCTCAAAAGTGGAAACAAACTTCAAATTCGAAATCTACATATCAAAATTAGCCTACATGTCAAATTTCATCTAATTTGAACCACCTTGAAATATTAGGATAAGTTTAAGAGAGAGAAAATGAGTAAAAGGCATAAGTAATGAATAATGTGATTATATAACTTCAAATATATAAATAATGGAAAATTCATATTCAACACATCAAAGATAACTTGTGGATGAAGTTTGGTCCAATTTGGATGTTGTTTGTGCAAGTTATGCAATTTTAGGTACATTCTGGACTTTTCTACAATTTACCCAATTGGGAGGTTTTCTTTGCAAATTGTCACATGCATTATAATCCTTATACATTCACTTACCATTCTCAAGTTTTTTAACCATATTGAGCCTAGTTGCACCTTGGTTTGAAGGTGTTTATTTCCAAGGGCATTTTAGGGATTACACTCTTTATAAATGAGCTTATCTTTAGAAGCTATCAACCAATGAAGTTATTTCTTTGATTGGAGGTCCATTGGGATGACCTATAAGTGTCCATAAACTGGGATTTGAGTTGAAGAAGCCTCTATGAGCTGTCCTCTTGCATGGCCATGAAATTCCTAGGCTAAGGACACATGGAAAGCTCCATGGACACATTATGCTTGACTTCTTCCTTATCCATAAAGGTTTGCATGTCCATAGGAACCCTTAGCATTGGACACATAGAAATTAACTTCACACCTCGTGCTTGACTTCTTACTTATACATTAAGGCTTGCATGTCCATGGACACTCTTATACATGACACATGGAAAGTCTCATAGACACCTCATACTTGACCTATTTCTTTATATAGCATATCTACCCCTTCCCGACTCCAAATTTGAAAAGTCTTACTCTCCTTTATTTCCTATAGCTTAGAGCATCATTCCTACTCTATTTTTCCACGAAGGTGCTGTCCCAAGGTAAAAGGAGGTGCCTACCTTGGTGAAGAAGGCACCTAGGGTTCCAAATTTTCTCTATTTAGGGTTTCTAAAGTTCCTACTTGGTTATTTTGACCAAAACTAGTAAGTTTTCTCCTTTCATTCCCTATTTTCACGTTTTTAGTCTTCCTTCCACCTTCCTCCTGATCGTAAACATGGTCTTCCATGGTGAAACCCCACCTAGATCCCTTAAACACCCCATCTCCATGTTCTTTTGTTAGGGTTTTTCACCTCTAAAGTGGAGAAGGTGCTTCTTGCTTGAGATAGGAGCTTTGTTGGAGAAACCAGACTCTCTAAGCTTGGGAACTTTACTTATTGGACCTTTCCAGCTTCCCTAAAGGTTCTTTGGAGTCATAGGCTTGACTTGGACTATTTAGACTCTGAAGTTGAGGTATGATTGCATCCTACATTATTTCTATATTGAGAAATTTCTAATTCTTCTTTCTAAATGTATGATGTATCTCTTATTCTTCTATGATGTGCAATTCACCTATTCTTATTCATTCTCTTTGTCCTATGTACATTAGCCTATACACAATGTCTTTTCTTTTGAAAATCATGGTTCATGTGAACTACCTTATTTGATATTGATCATGTGATCATGGATATTCTTTTGAGCTCTTTTCTTATGCTTTGTTCATGATGGAACTCTAAAAGATGACACATGATGCCTTTTTCCCACTTATGAGGTGTATGTATATGTTGGTCACTTATGTGGTGACTAGTTTATATATTCTGACTAAACTTTCTTTGCCTCTACATTCAACATGATATGTAATTCAGTAGCACTAGAGTAGTGTAATTGCATTGGTTTTTATGACAGATGTGTTATTTCTTGCCGAGAAGATGTGATATTTCCTGCTCTTTTGGGATGGAAAGGAACCTCATACCCAGGGAAAGATGTGTGATTCTTGGCCCATGGTTTATATATTTGGGAGATTGACAGTATTCCTTTCTCTATCAGGTTTCAAGTTTATGATACTTGGATGCATTTGTGTTTATATTATTCTAGGGCTATGCTTATCTCACATGCATGCAGGTGGATGATGGTTGTAGGGGTGTGTGCCCTACTTTCTTTACATGTGCTAGTATGGCACAACTTTATCATTTTAATTATGGAAAGTATCTCTTTTGTTATTGATAATCATTTCTCTTGATACCCACTTGGGTTGTCCTTATCTTTTTTATGGGAAGCCTTTACACTTTGATGTCTTTTACTCCATATATTGATGAATTTCCTATTTAGTATGCACATACCAGCCTTTGTTGATGTCATCTATTTTCTCTTTTTGCTGGGGTATGCTTCCAACCCTAGGTGAAGGACTTGGATGATAATGCATGAAGTGTTGGGCTAGCTTAAGGAGTTAAAGCTTGGAGACAAAGTTGTTATGGTTTATATTTCCCTCTTCTAGATCCTCATGTTGAGTGATACATGTAAACCCTTATGGGATATTATGATGTTCTTTTGTAACCTTATGATAAATTGAGTATAGTCAACATTTTTATTCCGTGGCTATACTTTGGTTGTTTTGAATACCATTTATTGAATTTTGAAATTGTTGCACCTATTCCATCATACCTTTAAGTGTGTTTGGAATGTATGTTTTATTCTTCTAATTTTATTATAGTAAAGGGGTGATCCCACACTCCTTACAACATGGTATCAGAGCCCATAGTAGTCAGAATCTGACTATTTCAATTTTGTCTCCCTAGTTAGAATCCTTTCCTTACCTTTAAGTGACATGTTTGTCCTAGAGTTGATCAATAGATGATGAAGGGTTGATTTAGGACTATAAAATAGTCCACCCTATTTGCACCAATAGGTGCTACTTGCATATAACCTAAGTTTAGGGTTGATGAGCAAGTTTGTCACCTTGACAGATGTTTTCTCTCTTTTTGCTTCCTCTAGAGTTGAGAGGAAAGTTTGGGCTCATTGCTTGAGTTGCCTTGGGCTTTGTTGAGCTTTATTGGGCTTCGTTTTGCTTTGTTTGGGCCTTGCTTTGCCTTGTTGGACCCTGTATCGGGAAGGAGTGTCTTGTGTCGGCCATGGGTGTGTCGCCCATGGGGCTGTATCGGGCAAGGGAGTGAGTGTGTCGGCCATGGACCATCTTTGACTCTTAGCTTCGTTTGTGTCACCACTCTAGTGGACACTTGGTGCATGATGCTTGCATGTGGAAATTGCCTTGGACATGCGTATGAGGTGGGATGAGAAGGTGGCATTTCCCATGGACAAGTGTCCCTAGGTGGGCGAAACATTGCCTTGTTTTCTCCTCCACCCTCTTCTATATATGTATCTCCTTTCTCTTGCTAAGGACCCCTTTAGTTCCTTAGTTTCCCCTCTTCCTTAGTGAACGACACCTCTCCTTTGCAACTTGGTGGCCGATACCCTTGGAGGAGCTAAGCTTGGTGGTCGATCCTTCTCTTTGAAGTCTTCTTCTTCCTCCTCTTATGGTGGCCGAAGGTGTTGCTTGGTGCTAGGAGCTTGGATCTTGCTTAAGTTGGGTTACATAACTCCTAACCTTATCTATACTACTCCCCTTTCTTGTTGCATAATATGTTTCATATTGATCGGCCATACTCCTTGCTAGATATGTTTCATATTGATCGGCCATACTCCTTGCTAGATATGTTTCTTGCTCTAGTTTGCACCTTTGATCTTGTTGGATATATGAGCTTGTTGCTATAATGGATGTGTTGGATTTGCTTTGATCTTGGTGGCCAAACCCTATGTGTAGAGTTTCTTGGGCAATACCCCTTTTCTCTCCTTTGGTCTTGAGAAGTGAGTTCGGCTCTAGTGATATAGGCAACACCCCTCTCACTTGGTTGTTGAGAGGTGAGTCTATACTCTAGTTGCTTGAGCAACACTCTTCTCTCACCATGGATTTGAGAGGTGAGCCTTGGTTGAGCCTTAGGCCGATATGGAAATGATCCATCATGTTGCCTGATTGGTGATGGAGGTTGTGCAAAACACCTCTCTCTCTTGGTTGATACATGCAAAACCTTATGGGAGATTATGATGTTATTTTGTAACCTTGTGATAAATTAAATATAATCAACATTTTATTCCACTGTTATACTTTGGTTGTTTTGAATACCATTTATTGAAGTTTTAAAATGTTGCAACTATTTCAACATACCTTTGAGTGTGTTTGGAATGGATGCTTTATTCTTCAGATTTTATTATAGTAAGGGGGTGATCCCACACTCCTTACAGCATGGTATCAGAGCCCATAGTAGTCGGAATCTGACTATTTCAATTTTATCTCCCTAATTAGAATCCTTGTCTTACCTTTAAGTGACATGTTTGTCCTAGAGTTGATTAATAGTTGATGAAGGGTTGATTTAGGATCATATAGTTTCACATTAGAATAATGATGAATAGATCCTTAAAATACTTATAAGTAAAAGATGCATAAGTAACCATACTAACTTGAGGTTGTTTAGCTTGGCCTTTAGATAGCTACTAAGACATGAAGTTGAAAGCAAAGGTGTCTATAAAGGATCAAGATTCGCGGGATGGCAAGATTTTCTTCCACACCACTAGCTTGGTTTACGAGGACTCCCGAATCCATATGATACCGACCTGGCTTGAGCTGATATGAATTATTCAAAATAGCATGCTTTTAGGCAATAGTAGCCTTAGACATATGTATGATTTATCTTTAGGGACCTTAATATGTTGAACTAGTCTCCCAGATGTAAACACTTAATTGAGGATGGACAAGAGAAAGTTAACTCATTGTTTATAGTTAGTCTTTACAAGTTATGTTTCTTTTTTTTGCATGATGCTTATGTAGTTGGATGTAAGGAAGTGTAGTTGAACCTTTTGTACCTAAAGAATAGTTTTGAATTAATAAGATAAATCCTTTAAGGGGTGTTGAATAAGTTGTTTTCTTATATGTGGATGTTTTGATTTTGAGGACGAAATCCCTTTAAGGGGTGGTGTGTTGTAGCATACTAGATCTCTGACCCTACCCTGGAAGTTGACATTTTGGACTTAGCCAAACAAGGTTGAAATTTAGACCTAAATAGATGTTCAGTATAACCCCAATGAGATAATGCATATATAGATCATCTTAATATAACCTAATGTTCTAACATTAATCTTAGGTTTATAATGGATACATAAAATATGCCACATAACTCATTTTGGTGGTAATATAAAGATAAGAAACTTAATTGGATGAATAATTTAGATAATGGGTCGCCAATGGGCCATATGACATATATCATAAAAATAAGTCTCAAAATTGGAAATAAACTTCAAATTCGAAATCTACATATCAAAATTAGCCTACATGTCAAATTTCATCTAATTTGGACTCCTTGAAATATTAGGATAAGTTTAAGAGAGAGAAAATGAGTAAAAGGCATAAGTAATGAATAATGTGATTATATAACTTCAAAAATTGTAAATAATGGAAAATTCATATTCAACGCCTCAAAGATAACTTTTGGATGAAGTTTGGTCCAATTTGGATGTTATTTGTGCAAGTTATGCAATTTTAGGTACATTTTGGACTTTTATGCAATTTACCCAATTGGGAGGTTTTCTTTGCAAATTGTCACATGCATTATAATACTTATATATTCCCTTACCATTCTCTAGTTTTTGAACCATAGGGCGCCTAGCGCCCCTTGGTTTGAAGGTGTTTCTTTCCAAGGGCAATTTAGGGATTACTCTCTTCATAAATGAGCTTATCTTTAGAAGCTATCAATCAATGAGGTTATTTATTTGATTGGAGGTCGATTGGGATGGCTTATAAGTGTCCATAAACTGACATTTGATATTCAAGAAGCCTCTATGAGCTGTCCTCTTGCATGGCCATGAAATCCCTAGGCTAAGGACACATGGAAAGCTCCATGGACACCTCATGCTTGACTTCTTCCTTATCCATAAAGGTTTGCATGTCCATAGGAACCCTTAGCATTGGACACATAGAAAGTAACTTGACACCTCATTCTTGACTTCTTCCTTATCCATAAAGGCTTGCATGTCTAGGGGCACCCTTATACATGACACATGGAAAGTCTCATAGACACCTCATACTTGACCTCTTTCTCTATATAGCCATATCTACCCCTTCCCAACTCCAAATTCGAAAAATCTTGCTCTTCTTTATTTCCTCTAGCTTAGAGCATCATTCCTACTCTTTTTTTCCACGAAATTTCTGTCCCAAGGTAAAAGGAGGTGCTTACCTTGGTGAAGAAGGCTCCTAGGGTTCCAAATTTTCTCTATTTAGGGTTTCTAAAGCTCCTCCTTGGTTATTTTGACCAAAACTAGTAGGTTTTCTCCTTTCATTCCCTATTTTCATGTTGTTAGTCTTCCTTCCACCTTCCTCCAGGTCATAACCCTGGTCTTCCATGGTGAAACCCCACCTAGAGCCCTTAAACATCCCATCTCCATGTTCTTTTGTTAGGGGTTTTCACCTTTAAAGTGGAGAAGGTGCTTCTTGCTTGAGATAGGAGCTTTGTTGGAGAAACCAGCCTCTCTAAGCTTGGGAACCTTACTTATTGGACCTTTCCACATTTCCTAGAGGTTCTTTGGAGGCCTAGGCTTGACTTGGACTATTTAGACTCTGAAGTTGAGGTATGATTACACCCCACATTATTTCTATATTGAACAATTTCTAATTCTTCTTTCTAAATGTATGATGTATCACCTATTCTTCTATGATGAGAAATTCACCTATGCTTATTCATTCTCTTTGTCCTATGGACATTAGCCTATACACAATGTCTTTTCTTTTGAAAATCATGGTTCATGTGAACTACCTTATTTGATATTGATCATGTGATCATGGATATTCTTTTGAACTTTTATCTTATGCTTTGTTCATGATGGAACTCTAAAAGATGACATTTAATTTCTTTTTCCACTTTATGAAGTGGATGTATATGTTGGTCACTTATGTGGTGACTAGTTTATATATTTTGACTATACTTTCTACTTGCCTCTACATTTAACATGCTATGTGATTCAGTAGCACTAGAGTAGTGTATTTTCTCAATTTTCTATTTAATGTGCACATACCAACCTTTGCTGATGTCATCTATTTTCTCTTCTTGCTGGGGTATGCTTCCAACCCTAGATGAATGAATTGGATGATAAGGCATGAAGTTTTGGACTAGCTTAAGGAGTTAAAGCTTGGAGACAAAGTTGTTATGGTTTATATTTCCCTCTACTAGATCCTTATGTTGAGTGATACATGTAAACCCTTATGGGAGATTATGATGTTATTTTGTAACCTTGTGATAAATTGAATATAGTCAACATTTTTATTCCGCTTCTATACTTTGGTTGTTTTGAATACAATTTATTAAAGTTTGAAAATGTTGCACCTATTCCAGCATACCTTTGAGTGTGTTTGGAATGGATGTTTTATTCTTCAAATTTTATTATAGTAAGGGGGTGATCCCGCACTCCTTATAGGAGTGGACCCTTCTTGGGTTCCACCCCTTACAATATGGTATCAGAGCAATAGTGGTCGGATTTTCTGGCTATTTCAATCTTGTCTCGCTTAGTATGTTTACCCTATGAAGATTGGGCATGTACAAAAAAGTTTAGTGGATTTACCCTCCTTACCCCACTAATATGTGGAAAGTTGTGCTAGGTCCTAGGTGAATCTTTAGTTTTGAGATGTGAACCTTAGGGTTGCTAGGTTAGAATCACAAGGACCTTAAATTCAACTCGAAGTGTAGACGACATGTCCGTTGGATGCATGAACAACATAAAAGTGTATATGATTAAAATATGTATAAGTAACCATGATATCTATAATAGTTGTCTTATTAGGTTAAACCTTTTAAGGGGTGGATAGTAATTGGATGATAATATATGGATGTTTAGATTTCAAGGACGAAATCCTTTCAAGGAGTGGAGTGTTATAACAAACCAAAACTTAGAGTCTTATCCTATCCATAACTATAAAGATTGTGAGATAAATTTCCTATATTTGACCAAACAAAGGATAAAACTAAACAATCACACAAATTTACGTTATAACTTAAATATGTGATAATATGTTACATGCATTTTATTTGATAACTAATACTCACATAATGGCTAAATAAAAATGTATAATATACTTTGGAGTAACAATTGGTAATTCCATGTCCATAAATATTAATAATGTATTATTTTAAAAAATATATATGAAATTAATGGATTAAGAATGTTAAATGTGTAATTTGGAATTTTGTACATAATAATAATATATAACAATTTAGTGACATTGTGAAATTAAAGGGACTCTAATTTAAGATTTGCCAAATATATATATATATAAATAATTTTTCTAAACCATAATGGTGATATACATCACAAAAAGAGATTCTAAAACTCAAATAGAATGGTAAAACATGTTCCTTGGATCCCAATTAGCTTGGGTGTCAATTTTCACATTATTTAAACGATAATGACTATCTTAATTTCATTTAGAAAAGAAAATATGAATTTTACTCCAAAATATTAAATAATATGTTTAATGACTTTAAAAGTAGAAATAAATCCCAAATTCTAATTCCACGCATCAATATTAGCATATGTGTAAATTTCCACATTAGTTGAATAATCTTATTTATCCTAATTTTATTTAGGAAAGAGAGCATGACTTACTATATGCTTCAATTCCTTAAGAAAAGAAAATGAAAGATAATGCCAAAAATACTAAATTTGTTAATAAAAAGAAAATATCTAATATAGTAAATGAATAATTTAAACCAACTTGTATGGATTGTATGTATATAATTTATGTGAAGTTGTAATAAATAAAATTGTGGTGTAACATTAAATGAAAAAATGGTGTCGTTATCATAAAATAAATAGATCTCGAAACTTATTTTAGAAACACATTAATTAATACATATGTAAATAATAGAATCACACTGATATGTAAAAAATAAATAGATGTAAAATGTCAGTAGTAAAAAGTAGTAATAGAATACAAAATTTCCCCTCTTATATTATCTTTAGAATATGTTACTAATATTATGGAAACAATTAACATGAATTTGGAAACTAAGTTACTATTATCCAAAAGAAATTAGAAACAAACATGGTTGAGGATAATTGAAGACAGATTGCGGAATGAAGTACATATAAGATATTATTTACTTTTCTCATGAGTGGATAATTTTAAAAGGCTCGTAAATACCCAATATAGTAACTCAATATGCAATATATAAATCTGCATTATAATATTGCTAAAACGTTCATGTATATGAAATAATCCACTATATAATATTTAAACAAGAAAGTAATGTTAAATTTATTTCTCATGTTTTAATTGGTCCAATTTTCAAATTTCATTTTAGTTGGAATACTAGTATCCATAAATAAATTATAAAATAAATTAACAATATAATGCTAAAAGTATTCAAATAAAGTAACTGACATATTGAACATTCCAAAAATGAAAACCAATGTAAATTTTGAATTCTACATGTCATAATTAACCTATGTGTTAAAATTTACTTTATTTGAACTTTGTTTGGACCCTCAAAGAAATTTGGAAAGAAAATATACAATTGGAAACATTAATTGATAATTGTTTTATCTAATAAACCTCGTTTGATATAGTTTCTAATTTTCTTCATATCATAATTTATTTTCCTTTTTCTTTTCCATGTGGTACTCTTTTTTCTTCCAATTCCTGCTCTCACTCTCCCTTCCTCTTTTTCCTTTATTAACCTTTCCTTACTTTCTTCCGCATCCTCTAATGATATTTATATTTTGATTTATTTATTTTCCTCCTTATCTTTTTACATTTACAATATCCTATTTGACTAGTTGATGATAGTATTATATACCCGAAGACATGTACTCTCTAGATCATAGACGATTATTACTCGCCACCACCATGCCTCTCCCCAAAGAAACCCATGCATGTTAATCTATATAATATCCGTCCAAGGACTTGTTTGATCACATGTGTTGTCTTCAATACGCCCATCGATACCCGGTTATCATCGGTCACCAACTCTTCACAATAGGCGGGTCTCGAACCCTCTCACCCTAGAAAGTCATTACGACAGACTCCGACAGAGGCCCTTGATGCTTTTTCTATACCATATTTCTTGAACACATCATAGGTAATCTACCTTTCCCATGTGGTATTGAACTCTTTCTATTTACCGACATACTTCTTCAAATCTACCATGAGTTTTATCTAGTTGATTTGTTTACCAGATTTCTAGACAATATTCTAAAATCATAGGCGATTGTTATACATTCGGTCGCCTGTATTTTCAATTTTGATTTTCAGTGTAGTAGTCTGCATGATGTGGTTCCTATTTATCCTTCCTGGTTGTATTGGCGAAAAGTTTTCTGAGAGTTTATTATTGTCTCTATACACATCCTTGTTCTCCAAGACCAAAAGGTTCTATGGAGTACATTGTTCATATATCCAGAGTGTTGTATATGAGGTCGAAGAGTCCAATTTCCTCCTTCAAGCCTAGTGCATGCATCTTCTTTTATGCATAAAGGATCTTAAGGAATAAATACTTTTTGACAAGTTTCTCTCTTTTGTTCCTATTTTAATTTTTACTATGTCACACTATGTGTGATCTTCTCTATCTTATTTAGTCATCATTTTGATTTAAACATGTGAATTTGATGTGAGAAACTTAGTGTTTTGTCCATGTCATGCTACATGATTATAAATCATATGCGAAGGCATATGAGAAATTTCTCAAAGTGATTTTGTTATTTAAGCAATAAACTTTATCATCTTAGATAATTTATTATATTAATGTATTTGTTAGAAAATAAAGATAACATATTTTAACATCATGGAATTTTCCTCCACCCAATGGTACCACATTCACACTTAATTTTGATATAAAATGTAATTTTAAAGGATTTTTCTAGTTGGTTCAAAATTTTAAAATCCATATATGTTAATCTATATATTAAAACAAAATATGTTTTGCAATTATAAATTTTTAATATAATCCAATGATATAGTTTTAATCGCCTAATCCAATCTAATAAATATGAAGCTTTTAAGGATTTATCTAATTGGTTGGACTTTCTCAAAATTTATAACTAATAATTTATAAGTCTAGAAAAATAAAGTAAAATATGTTATGAACTCAGTAAAATATGATCCACAATATAATATGGTTTTGAAAACCTAATTCACTAATAATAAAAGGACGATTTTAGGATTTATATTAATAATGTAAACCTAACTCAAATTCTACATATATGTTTAATATGTACTTTGGAGACTTAGGTTTGAATGTAGGGATGACTTAGGACTTATGTAAACTCAATCTGAGGTACATGCATATTTTCTATTATTTAGGCATTGCTATCATGACCAAATTTTATTTCCAATATGAGGCATTAGTTGATATTCTCTTTTTCATCATTACAAAATTCTTATTTTCTTGGACAATACTTATGGGCCATCTGACCCCACATGATATATTTGGATGTTATCATCCTGTTATTTCACATGGACTAAACTTATATTTGCCTTTCCCTATTTATTTGCATGCTTAGACTATCTTATTTCTTATAGTGGTGCATGTGCACAACCATATATACAGGGGTGTGCTATCTCCGCTGAGGGTGTGCTATCTCCAACCATTATTTACAGGGTGTGCTATCTCCGCCTGGGGTGTGCCATCTCCACCCATTAATTATTTTAGACTGCGACCCTATGGTGTCTTATCCCTACTTAACATAATTTTAGTCTTTGTTTGTTACATGCACAATTTATGTTTTAATATTATTAATGAAATTTTTTTAAAGGCAAGACTCCCTACTTGATATTCCTTGGTTAGATATGCATCATCTCTTAACCTGATATTTCTCTTAAAATTTAATTCTCTTGATCATCCCTTATTTTGATACTCTTCTTTTGAACTTTCTAAAGTAGTACCTAGTTGTTATTTACTGCACATACTCAACGTTCGTTGACGTCCTTGCTTTTATTTTCCTTTTCTTGGGTGTTGCTTTTCAGCCCACCCAGAGGTAGCACCACCCCAGATGTAGGGCATGGAGGGCATTACATGCACACGTAGACTTGGCTTAAGGAGCTAATACTTGAGAGATAGACTTGAGGTGGGTTAGATATCCCACTATTTAGATCCTAATAACATTTTAAGTTTCATGTAAACCTATATGAGAGATGATGATATACTATTGTAATATAGTCATAAAATATTATTCTGCTGCTACACTCTAATTATTCTTATATACCATCATTTGAAAAATGAAGAAAAAGAATACATCTAATCCAACATGCCCTTTTAGTATGTTGGAATAGATGGATTCATTCCTCAAATCTAGTATCGGGTCCCACCCCTTACAGTTTCAAGTTATGAAGCACATGTTTCATTAATCAATACGATTAGATCAAGGATAGATATTGACGTCATGTTGTGTATTAATAATTGCAGTGAAAACCAATATGTTTGCCAATAGGAAACATGGTGAACCGACCAGTTCAACATGTGAACTGATATGATCAGTTCAGCCATGAACAGACCGGTTCAATAATGAACCGCCCGGTTCAACATTTGTAGCTTCCAGAAAATTCATAAATTTTTGTCTCTTTGACTCCTAGATGAGCTGAAAACCCTGACCCTGACCACCCTACATAAAGGGGGAAGTCTAGGCTTTCAGAGACCCAACAACAATCTTTAATAATTATTGTTCTCTCTAATTGTGGTAATTAATAGAGCTTAGAAAAATCCTACCCGTAAAAGGGAGGGACAACAAGGGGGAGACGACGTGGGAGAGTGAATCAACTCTAGTAGGTTGACGTTCAAAGCAACAACTTCTTCCTATTGGTTCTGGTAGCGCGACATAGAGTTCCCAGTGATCCGCATGGACTACATAGAGGTGTGGAAGCCGTCGCCACCACGCTAGGAGGACAACAACTCCACCGTTTATGACATTAAATTTTTATTTCCGCTGACTTATCTGTCATCCCGATTTCCCAACAATTCACTCATGGGAATAATAGAGGAGGAGTGCAATGAAGCATCCACAATGTGGACAAGATACTAGTATTGTAATGAATATTTGGAACAATGTTGACATAATACTGGAGGATCAGTGTGATGAGCAATGGAACAAATGTGACGAAAATTGGAGCATGTGTGCAACAAAGAATGGAACATGATATAATGAATAATGAAGGAGGGGTCCATCGGAGAACGGAACACATTTGACGATATACTAGAGTAGGTGTGTATTATATTACTTAGGCAAAATGTGTTGCTTTTCAATGGCGCATAACTCGCCTCTCATAGTTGCATCTGGCAACATCCTCAGCTAGACTTGCAAGGACAAATTTTTTTATGCTCTGACATTGTTTTGAGTACGATTCTATTTAAAAAAATGTTATGGAAGCCAAACTTGTTCTTACAAGCCGATGATGTTACTTACTGTACACACTGCATGATGTAGGACATTCGTAAGAACAATCAAATGGCCACACAACATTATTAAAGTGTTGCATCTGTTATATGTTATAGCGACCTACATCAATTTTCACATTTCCAAACAATTTTCTAAAGTGTTGCATATGGTTTATGTTCTTTCCCCCCATAAATTCACTAAAACATTTTATGAAGTGCTTATGGGAAACAAAAGGGACATGTACTAGACGAAACACTTTAATAAGCGGAAGTAACACTATCATAACGGTGTGTAATAATGGAGCATAGTGTATCACGATTGTAACTAAGAAAACAACACCATACCAGTCATTTGTGACAATGATAGCTAGTTACGTTCATACATAGACAACGGATGCTAGTTAGAGGTGTAATGAAAGCTGGTTAGTTGTATGTATGAAACTATTACATTATGAAAGAGGCATTCATTCCCTTCCGTTTTATGTTAAAACATGGACATATGAGTCCATGACCTCTACTAAGATGGTTTCCTGGAGTCTCCGGTTGATATAAGAGAATAGGTTGGTATAATTATAGAAAAGGTTCACACTATATGAATAGCATGGTACAAATAATATAAAATATACATATAAAACTCAGTAAACCTACTCGCCAGTAGGCTTTCACACTAGAAGAAGGATCATCCTTTCTTGCTAAATCAGAATTGATCCTTCAAAGGGATCCCTCCCCACCCGCTAGTTATGACTTGGCTTCCTAGCATCAGAGGGAGTAGACAGTGTGGCAGTTCTTCAGCCATTCTAAAGAAGCCACAGATAACATTAATGTTGTAGGAGGATGAGAATCCATAGGAGGATCAATGTTGCTATATGTTTAAAAGCAGGAGAGAAGAGGAGGAGGATATGACATGATGGTTTGGTATATAAAGTAAAATGGACTCCATGAGTTGCGGTGTGGTGGTGGAATGTACTCCATCAATGCAAAAAAAAAAATGTTAATGCTAGCAGGTAGTCAAATAACACAGTCAACAAGGTGGCGCATATACAACTATATATGCCAAGTAGTAGATACAAAAAAAATATTTCCACTAATGGAAATAATAGTTTATACGATCTAATAGTTAGTTTCCTACGAAAGCAAGTTATTGGTTCCACTGAATGGTGATTGTAATGGCAACACGATGTAGTTAGCAGATCATGTAAATGCGGGTTATTAGTTTCAAAAATACTATTTATTGGTCTTACCGAATGCTATTAGTAGTGACAAGAAAGCTAGCTATTGAACGTTGCCAGTAAAAGCCACTTAGTTGTTTGAATGAATGCGGGAACGTATAATACAAGAAAACTTGGTTAGATAGAACATGAAAGATAGTTATATGTACAAATTTTTTTTGATTAATAAGATATATGATATGATTACATATGATAGAGCCACTTGTTCGCTTTCAACTTCTATTGAGAATGCGGACATATAAGCCTATAACTATGTAAACCTCCTTAGCAGTAGGGTTTCACACCATGTAGGGTTTCACACCATATGGAGGATCACCCTTTCTTGCTCGGGCAGAACTGATCCTTCAAAGATATCCATCTCCAACCCCGTTGCTTATGACTCAGTTTCTTGGTCATCAGAGTGAAGAAGGTAGTTTGGCTATTCTTCAGCCATTTTGAAGAAGTCAGAGAGGATGAGAAGCCACAAAGAATATCAATGTCGCATGAAGATGAGAAACGGGAGAAGCTGGGAAATAACAACTGATATTCATCATTATGGTTTAACTGTACATCATGTACTATATTAGAAGATGTACCTACCCTACCGTGGAATCACGACCTTCATGCACACTAAATCATGGCAGTAAAGGGAGGCTAAGTTGGCTTGGTGTGGCGTGCTTGACTAAAGTTTGTGCTTGAAAAACACCCCTTGTGGATCAGACAAAAATCAACATGCCATGTGTGCATATGACCGACAGACGACCTAGATCACATTTAGGACATCCTGAGAAAAACACCTGTCAAAATTTAATCTGTACTTGACTTTCACTCCCGTGTCACCGTCAGCCATGGTCACTCCCTAATGTGATGATACATGTTGTTGTCTGGTGAGTCACATTTTGTCTCATACCATTGAATCACACGAGGCTTTAAAGGTAGACACGACATGTCCTAGCAAAGGCATGCCATGTCGTATGCTGTGAAGAGTCGTCTAGCTCTTGGACTAAAACACACTGGCTCGAGGTTGAACACATTGTGTCTTATTGAGAAGATTCTGACTTGTATATTCTAAAGTCTCCAAGTCAATGCTAACAAGTATAAGAGGTTCATGTATACCCTATCTCTTGAAACCTACATAAAAATGAAACCAACTATTCTAGATGACAACAAAAGAGCTAATTATGCTAAACATGCATTTACAAATCTATTACGTAGCCAAAATCAAGAATTTGGAGCAATTAAGCCAGTAAACGTAGTCATACAACATAGTGTGGACTCCGTTCATCACATGTATTCTATCTTCATAGTTGAATGTTGGGTGGTGTTTTCTACTTTGATTCTTTAACCGAACACTCACTACTTCATTTTATATTGTATACCTGCACATCATATCAAGAATACAATATTACTCTTTAACCATATTTTAGAGGATGATCCACATAATTACCATTCTCCTTGCAATATGTTGTAAACATATCTCTTTACAAAGGACAAGGAACCCCTCCTAGGTGGAACCATGTTGGACCCGCCTCACAAGTGTAAACACCACATCCAACATGGTGTTGAATCACCATTGATGAGTTTCGAGTTGTGATATATCAAATTTACATGGTGGTGGATAGGGTTGTCAATGGGGAGGGTATTATCCATTTACCCTTACCCATGCCCTGGAGGGTAAGGGTAAGGGTAGAGATTTTTATTACCCTTTACCCATTTACCCATTCCCCATTTCCCCGCTATACTATAAGGGAAGGGTAAGGTATAGACATTATCCATACCCTTTTACCCTTTTACCCACACATGATATAAAGGTTACACAAAAATATATTCTAAAGGAGTTTGTATGTAAATGTTTAACCCTAATACTTTATTCTATCATTGGAAAATGACTTGGTGTTGTGCTTGTAATACTTTCTTGTTGAGGGAAAAACATATATATATTGTGACACCTCGTCACACTAAACGAGATTACTCAAAACATAAAACACAATCAACTACTAATTAATCACATAGTCAAAAATGTGAAACAATTAAAACCGATTCCAACAATGTAAATAAACTCTAGAACATTTATAAAAGGTCCATCATTCCATTCTCATATACTGTTAGAAGCATTTTCATATGGGTCCAAAGACCTCAGTCACGTCCTGCATACAAAAGATATTTCACATGTACGTGCCATATATTTACAAACATTGGCATAATACCAAAATCTCGTGTCGATACAAATATATCATCTAGAAAACACATCCCATACCAGGACCTGAGAGTACAGGGACGACACTAGGACTCTACTAATAACATCCATGACTAACATCTACAACTAACCAACCTTTTGAATCTATTGATCACCAGGTTGGTTCTCTTCCACAGCACGACCTCGACCTCGTTGCCCGCGACCACCTAAAAAAAAAGTGGTGACCCACGGGTGAGACCCAGTCCCAGTGAGAGATATAAATCTCTCCAACATATATTGATTATAACATTAATTAACAGTAAATACATTGAGCAGTTAGGATATTGAATAAACAATATGAATAGATTGAACAATTTAAGCATACTAAGCAGTTGAACAAATAAGTTGTAACATCAAGTAGAATTGTACAATTATCATAAGTCTGCATCATGTAAGAACTATGTAGTGTAAAGACAAGACATGGGTTAAACAACCAATGTGATACGTATTAAACCTTAGCAATTGTACTACATGGCTGGTATTATATCTTTTATTATTATGCCCTGGGGAATTTGAGTCGTACCACTCAAAGTCCAACTGACCACTGCGAAGTGCTATTCAGTTCCGTATAAGATATAGGAGTTCCAGTATCCTAAGATCTCTTCCCCTCAATCAGTACGAGTAAAGTACAGTGACATACCAGTCAAACTGCCAACAGTGACATATAGTCAACTGATAACAACTAGTCCGTACTTGGTACAAGTTACGACACTAGAAAATAGGGTATACAAAACCCTCTAATCTGAGGTACAACCGCAGCTGTCCTCAATCACATCAAATATCTGAGGCATGACCATAGACATCCTCCATAACCTGCAATTGTGGATGACAAGGATATATCCTCAACTTGCCACCCCCACATACTCAACAGTATGCGCTCCGAGTTTCCCTTGGGAATACTCGTTTCACCATCCAGTAAGTTCTGACACTGAAGATGGCTCTACGACACATGGCTCTACATGATTAAGGTTACACTTGATTAATTACTGCCAATTGAATGCATTAAGGCTTTATCATACAAGTGGACATTCAAACCCTAATTCTTTTCTAACAAGAGTATATGTATAACAACAAAAAAAGATATAAAATATTTGAGATATAAATCTTAATCATGAAAACCTCTAGAGGGGGGGTGAATAGAGTTTTATATATATTTTTGAATAATTTAAACTCAAACAACCAAACTAAAGATTAAGAAGAGGAACACAGGTGTTTAGAGTGGTTCCACCTTAGCAAATACTAAGGAGTCAGTCCACTACCCGGTTGCTTACCCAACCGGGATTTTGAAAGTACTAAATTTTATTACCTCTCAAGGATGTTACATAAAATTTACAATACTTTCTAAACACCCTTTGGACAGCCTTCACCTTGAAGTAGTCTTGCCAACCTCGAAGCAGCCTTCCTTGAAGTAACTTCAAGCTCCCCCTTGAAGTAGCCTTCCTCCCGAAGTAGCTTCCCGTCAAGACAGCCTTCTGAAGTAGTCCAAAGTCTTCCTCTTCACCACGAAGAGCTTCACCCTCTCCAATCCGCAGCCTCCTACCTGGAGTAGCAAGGAGAGTACAAGTAATACAAGGAACAAGAAGGGAATAAAAGAAAATACAACTTATCCTTGTAGCTCAAGGCTTGATTTCCCTAGATCAAGCGTTTGGATTTTCCTAGCCAATATGATGGACTTGTGATTGCTAGGGTTAGGAAAATCTAGCCTATAGGACGAGCTTAAGCTAAAGGGAAAATGGCCAATTGATCACAAAGCTCAGTTCACACAGATTGCACAAGAGGGCTCAAGTATTTTCTCAAGTATAGCAAGTGTAAGAAGTGAATTCTAGTGTCCTATGGCTTGTCCTATTTATAGGAATAGCCTAAGTATGCTTAAGGACATTCTAGATAACTTCTAGGGGGTTCCTAGTGCTTAACTAGCCGTTAGGAATAAGTTAGGCGCATTAGCAACGGCTAGTTAATTAATTCTGCAGTTGCTGTCAGAGACCATCTCGGTCGAGGACTTGTCGACCGAGATGCCCGGTCGGTCGAGGAATTGTCGACCGACAGGCTCTCTGGATTAACGTTTATTTGCAACTGTCAACTGCTGTGTCTAACGGCTACTTTTGGATCTTTCTCGGTCGATAATGTGGTCGACCGAGAGTATCTCGGTCGAGGAGTTGGTCGACCGAGAGAGATCCTGTTTTAAGGTTTCAAGTTAGGCACTAGTTATACGTATGTGTGCATAGGTGGTCCTATTGAATGGATGACTAAGGTGTTTAGCTAGGGAAAATCCAATGCTTGATTTACATGCGATTCTAAGTACTTGTACATTATAATTTTGTACAAGTTTTTACAATGATTACATTTGCATGAAAATATAAACACTTCATGTTGGATTTCCCTTATAGTTGTGTCATCCTGCACACTCAAGTAGCTCGTCAGATAAATAAAAATGAAATGTTTGTCATAATCAAAACAAAGAGATTTTATGGATGTCCATTTAGCCAACAATCTCCCCCTTTTTGAAGATGACAAACATTTCCAAAATATGAATAGAGGAAATATAAAACATATAAATGCCATACCTTTAGATTGCTGTTTGGAACTTTTCCTCTTATTTGTATAATGTGTGCTTAGTATCCCCAATGACTTATGGAACATGAAATCCAGTTCATTTGGGAACATAGCAACTTTCAATGTAAAGCCAAGAGTATATTTTTGAAACTCATTGATTGAGTTTGTCATAAATATTTAAATTATAGTTTTATATATCTCTCCCCCTTTGTCACTTCAAAAAGATAACCGTTTTACTAAAAAACTCCCCCTTAATTAGGTATCCCATCAAAAAACGAACGAAAAAGATATCCATTGAATAGCCAAAATGTAAAGACAACAATTTGCAAATTTCCAATTTAAACGTTCATATCAATTTAGATACTAATCATAAAAGCAGAAGTAATTGTTTTAAGAACCGCAGATATCAAAGAAAACATCCTCCAACGGAGTAATAAGTAGTTGCTTCCTAATGTTGTTGAATTGATCTAATGGAAGCGGTTTTGTAAAAATATCAGCCAATTGATTTTCCGTATCAACATGATGAAGGGAAACATGATTCTTTGAGATGTGATCCCTTAAGAAGTGATGACGGATTTCAATATGTTTGGCCCGGCTGTGTAAAATAGGATTATGTGCTAAGTTTATGGCGCTTGTGTTGTCACAAAAAATAGGTGTAGATGAAAGATGAAAACCATAATCGCTTAAAACCTGTTGCATATAAAGCACTTGAGCACAACAAGACCCAGCTGCCATATATTCAGCTTCGGTTGTAGATAGGGCAACCGTGTTTTGTTTCTTGCTAAACCAAGATACTAATGCTCTACCTAATAAGAAACATCCACCACTAGTACTTTTGCGATCAAGTCGACAACCGGCATAATCCGCATCAGTATATGCTTTAAACTCCAAGGATTGTCCTTTTGGATACCATAAACCAAAACAAGTAGTGCCGGCTAGATATCGAAGAATTCGTTTAACCGCAAGAAAATGAGATTGCATAGGCTGGGATTGAAATCGAGCACAAAGACCAACGGAAAACATAATGTCCGGTCGAGAAGCGGTTAAATATAACAAACTACCAATCATGGCTCTATATAAGGAATCATCAATAGGTTCCCCATTTTCATCCTTATCAATTTTAATAGAAGTAGCCATAGGAGTGGTAGCATGTTTGCATTGATCCATCCCAAAGCGTTTTAACAGTTCTTTAGTGTATTTTTCTTGGCTTATAAAAATTCCGGCGGATGTTTGCTTAATTTGAAAACCAAGAAAGAATGTTAATTCACCCATAAGGCTCATTTCAAATTCTTTTTGCATAATGTCACTGAATTGTGTGCATAATGATTCATTTGAGGCACCAAAAATAATGTCATCAACATATATTTGCACAACTAAGAAATCAGATGCATATGTTTTGAAAAATAAAGTAGAATCTGAATTTCCAATAGAGAAACCATTATCAAAAAGATATGTCTTGAGCCGTTCATACCAAGTCCTAGGTGCTTGTTTTAGACCGTAAAGTGCCTTTTTAAGTTTATAAACATGATCGTCCTTTTCTGGTATTTCGAAGCCAGGTGGTTGAGCAACATAGACTTCTTCTTGTATGATGCCATTTAGAAATGCACTTTTGACATCCATTTGATATAGCTGAATGTTTTTATGGGCAGCAATAGCTAGTAACATCCTAATAGCTTCAAGTCTAGCTACGGGTGCATATGTTTCATCAAAATCTATTCCTTCTTGTTGATTATATCCTTGTGCAACTAACCGTGCTTTATTCCTTATGACTTCTCCTGCCTCATTAAGCTTGTTTCTAAAAACCCATTTAGTTCCTATGATAGTTTTATCTTGTGGTTTAGGAACTAAATCCCATACATCGTTTTTAGTGAATTGATTTAATTCTTCTTGCATGGCTATTATCCAGTAATCATCCTTAAGAGCTTCGGATATTTTCTTAGGTTCAATGATAGAGACAAAAGCCATGTTTGCAACATCTTGGAAAGAGGACCTAGTTTTGACTTTATCATTTGGATCTCCAATAATTAGCTCTTGGGGATGATCCTTGATCAGCCTAGGTGTAGGTTGTGTTTCAACTGGAGGATCGGATGTGGGAGTTTTCTCATTATCATTGGGAATGGTTATAGTGTCAAACTGATTAGTGAGATCAATGATGTCTAAATTTGTGGATTTTGATTCTTCATGAAAAGAAACATGAATGGATTCCTCAACTTTTCTAGAGATAGTGTTATATACCCTAAACGCTTTGCTAGAAGTAGAGTATCCCAAGAAGAATGCTTTGTGTGATTTAGAATCAAACTTGTCTCTATCATCCTTGGTGTTTAAAATGTAACATGTAGAGCCAAAAGTATGGAAGTAGTCAACTCTAGGTTTCTTAGAGTGTATTATTTCATATGGAGTTTTCTTCAAGTGAGAGTGAACCGTGACTCTATTTAGCACATAACAAGCAGTGTTTACAGCTTCAGCCCAAAAGGTTTTAGGTGTGTTGTGTTCAAGCATCATGGTCCTAGCCATTTCTTGTAAAGATCGATTTTTCCGTTCTACAATACCATTTTGTTGTGGGGTGCGTGGAGCAGAGAAATTGTGAGTATACCCCTGAGAAGTACAAAAAGTTTCAAATGTATGATTTTCAAATTCTCCACCGTGATCACTTCTAATGGTACATATTTTATGTTGTAAAAGATTCTCAATCTTAGAACAAAATTGCATAAAGACATGAATAGTATCATCTTTAGTTGCAATAAAATGTACCCATGTAAATCTACTATAATCATCAACAATAACAAAACAGTATCGTTTACCACCAATAGATTGTGTTCTCATTGGTCCAAATAAATCCATATGAATTAATTCTAAGGATCTACTGGTGCTAAGTACATGTTTTGATTTAAAAGATGTTTTGGTTTGCTTTCCCATTGTACAAGGTTCACAATTTGCAACTTGATCAAAAGACAAAGCAGGTAATCCACGAACAAGATCATATTTTACTAACTTTTTAATAGCATGTGAACTAGCATGACCAAGCTTTTTATGCCATAGTTGTAAGGTGTTTTCATTTGCAAGTAAGCATTTACCTACTACTGATTTCATAGAGTTTGGTTTAAGGATATAAAGATTTCCAACTCTATTTCCTTCATAAACAACAGTTGTAGTATTTTCTATCAATAATTTGCAGCAGGTTTTGTTAAATAGCACATCATAACCACTATCACATAGTTGACTTACACTTATTAAGTTATGGTGCAATCCATCAACTAGTAGAACATTTTTGATTTCAAGATTTGTTCCAACATTACCTATTCCAACAATTTTGCCCTTACCATTGTCTCCAAAAGTAACCGTTCCACTTTTCTTTTCTTCAAAGGTTTGAAAGGCGTCCTTGTTCCCGGTCATATGTTTGGAGCAGCCACTATCAACTACCCATTCCTGCATTATAATTTAGATTTTGGTACCCATGTGATGGTCCGATAATGTTAGAAACTTTTAAAATGCATATGTGTATAAAAGTTCTGATACAGAAAACTAGTCGGTCGACAATTGTTCGACCGATATAATTCTCGGTCGACAATTTTGTCGATCGAGCATGTTACTGTGTCACAATCAAAAGGAACAGAAAATTTTTCGGTTGACCAATTTTCGACCGAAATGAGTACTGGAAGATTTTCGATTTGTTAAAGACATCCAGTCGGTCGACAATACTTCGACCGACCCAGAGCTCGGTCGACAGTACTTCGACCGACGAAGTTTCTGTTTTATTACACCAATGCAGAAAAAATAATACCATTAAGCATAGCATCGTTTGTTGAGATAGGACAATATAAATTGCAAAAATTAAGTATTTTGTCATATCTCAACTTCATTCCATTCTTCTAAGTTTGGAGTCTTGGGGTCCAAACTAAGTTGGACTTCTTAGTCTTGTAGGGGCATGAAAAACAGTAATGTCCAAGACGTAAACAGAAATGACAAGTAATAGAATCAACTTCATTTCTTTTTCTAGCCATTGTGTTTTTGGGTACAAACATAGTTTGGGTCTTTTTGGTTTGGTTTTTCTTTGGAACATATCCCAAACCTTTTCTTCCATTGAAGGTCGGACCACTCTTTAATATGTTATCAAGAATATCTTTTCTTTTTAACTCATAAAGTTCTCTTTGCAACTGAGCAATGTCATTCATTTTCTTATGTATATCTTTTCTTGCCTGGTCTAAATCAGAAAGCAATGAATCCTTTTCTTTTACAATATTGTCATAGTCCGAATGATTGCACAAGATAGGTTGAGTTTGAAAAGCTTGTAGTTTAGCTAACAAATCAGTCTTTTCTTTTGATAGAAGATCAACATTAGTCTCCAAAGTAAGTAGTTTTCTAGTGCAATCATCTAAAGATGTTTTTAAAGATACATTTTCAAGATCAATGTTATTCTTTTCGGAAGAAAGTTCATCTATTTTGGCAATGAGCTCATTGTTTGATTTTATAGTCCTTTTTAGTTTCTTCTTGGCATCAACATATTTATCATAAGTTTCTTGTAAGCTAGCTACTAACTCTTCTTTAGGAAGATCAACTAGGCTTACCTCTTGAGATTCTTCATCTTCTCTTGCCATTAGACAGTCTACTTTATCTTCTCCGCTTTCACTTTCACTCGTTTCATCCCATGCCGCTTTATAAGCTTTTTCTTTCTTCTTATGTGAGCTTTTCTTTCCCTTCTTAGCTTTGGGACATTCATTTTTGAAATGTCCTTTCTTTCCACATTCGAAGCACCTGGGAGTGGAAGAAGAGCTAGAAATTTTATTAGATTTAAACCTTCTATATTTCTTACCGTTGACTATCAATGCTTCTTCTCCTTCTTCTTCACTAGATTCCTCACTCTCTTGTGAGAGAGCTTTTGATGCTTTGAAAGCCACGTCTTTCTTTGGCCCACGTTGATGTTCATATTCTCTTCTTTCTTCCTCTTCTAGGTCTGCCTCATGAGCTTCTAAGTTTCCGATGAGCTGCTCCATTTTGAGGCGAGTGAGGTCGTTTGCTTCTGCAATAGCTGTCACCTTTGGTTTGTACTTTGGAGGAAGAGATCGAAGTATTTTTGATACCTGATCTTCCTCAAGAACAGGTTTCCCTAAAGCACTCAAACCATTAACAATAGTAGAAAATTTTGAATACATTTCACTAATAGTTTCGTTTGGATCCATACAAAAATGTTCAAATTTGGTTTTAAGCAAACTAACTTTAGAGTTTTTAACTTGAACAGTACCCTCATATGTTATAGATAATCTATGCCAAATGTCATATGCGGTATCACAGTTTGATACTCTATTAAATTCACCTACTGAAATGGAACAATATAAAATGCTTACTGCCTTTGCATTCATTTGGGCCATTTTTACCGTATTAGCATCCCATACTTCGAACTCGTCTTGTGGAAGTGTGTATGGTGTAGATACCATTCTCCAAAGATCCCAATTGATTCCTTGGAAGTAAAATTGCATTCTTCTCTTCCAGTATTGATAGTTTGTCCCGTCAAATGCCGGAGGTCGAGCAACGAGCGTTCCTTCAATGTTAAGGTTGTTGAGCACTCCATCCCCCATCTTTTCTTCAAGACTTTGTTAGGGCTCCTTGAAGCCTGCTCTGATACCAATTGAAAACCTCTAGAGGGGGGGTGAATAGAGTTTTATATATATTTTTGAATAATTTAAACTCAAACAACCAAACTAAAGATTAAGAAGAGGAACACATGTGTTTAGAGTGGTTCCACCTTAGCAAATACTAAGGAGTCAGTCCACTACCCGGTTGCTTACCCAACCGGGATTTTGAAAGTACTAAATTTTATTACCTCTCAAGGATGTTACATAAAATTTACAATACTTTCTAAACACCCTTTGGACAGCCTTCACCTTGAAGTAGTCTTGCCAACCTCGAAGCAGCCTTCCTTGAAGTAACTTCAAGCTCCCCCTTGAAGTAGCCTTCCTCCCGAAGTAGCTTCCCGTCAAGACAGCCTTCTGAAGTAGTCCAAAGTCTTCCTCTTCACCACGAAGAGCTTCACCCTCTCCAATCCGCAGCCTCCTACCTGGAGTAGCAAGGAGAGTACAAGTAATACAAGGAACAAGAAGGGAATAAAAGAAAATACAACTTATCCTTGTAGCTCAAGGCTTGATTTCCCTAGATCAAGCGTTTGGATTTTCCTAGCCAATATGATGGACTTGTGATTGCTAGGGTTAGGAAAATCTAGCCTATAGGACGAGCTTAAGCTAAAGGGAAAATGGCCAATTGATCACAAAGCTCAGTTCACACAGATTGCACAAGAGGGCTCAAGTATTTTCTCAAGTATAGCAAGTGTAAGAAGTGAATTCTAGTGTCCTATGGCTTGTCCTATTTATAGGAATAGCCTAAGTATGCTTAAGGACATTCTAGATAACTTCTAGGGGGTTCCTAGTGCTTAACTAGCCGTTAGGAATAAGTTAGGCGCATTAGCAACGGCTAGTTAATTAATTCTGCAGTTGCTGTCAGAGACCATCTCGGTCGAGGACTTGTCGACCGAGATGCCCGGTCGGTCGAGGAATTGTCGACCGACAGGCTCTCTGGATTAACGTTTATTTGCAACTGTCAACTGCTGTGTCTAACGGCTACTTTTGGATCTTTCTCGGTCGATAATGTGGTCGACCGAGAGTATCTCGGTCGAGGAGTTGGTCGACCGAGAGAGATCCTGTTTTAAGGTTTCAAGTTAGGCACTAGTTATACGTATGTGTGCATAGGTGGTCCTATTGAATGGATGACTAAGGTGTTTAGCTAGGGAAAATCCAATGCTTGATTTACATGCGATTCTAAGTACTTGTACATTATAATTTTGTACAAGTTTTTACAATGATTACATTTGCATGAAAATATAAACACTTCATGTTGGATTTCCCTTATAGTTGTGTCATCCTGCACACTCAAGTAGCTCGTCAGATAAATAAAAATGAAATGTTTGTCATAATCAAAACAAAGGAATTTTATGGATGTCCATTTAGCCAACAAATCATGTTACCACATGCTATCATTCATTGCAAATTAATGGACCACACTTATCATCATACTATTGCAAGAAACCAATGTATTATCACAATTTCTAGGGTTTTAACCCTTATTGGAACATGAAGAGGATTTCACCTCAATCATGGCTTCAAACATGCCCAAAGGTCTTTAAGACCATCACATTATTCATAGTGAGGTTATCATCATCATTCCATGCCTTAAACAAGGCTCAAAAGATCATTAGCACATGTATGTCCATAGATTTTAACATGGCAAGGCACTATGATATTCAAATAATACTACATTGTGGTTTCAACATAAGAAGAGTGTAATTCATTATCACATTAATCATTCAAGAGGTCTGATTATAACCAATCAACATCATATAATTACATTAAGGTTAAGTATAACAAGCTAGATCGCATTGGAGTTGCGCATCCACTTATTATAGTGATTTACCAAATATAACTATATAATGGAAAAGGTAAGACTACCAATTAATGGTGTTGAATCATTGAATTATCTTTACTAGGACCCACATATAATAACATGTGATTTATTTTAATCCATTGGATGTTAAAAAATCCAATATTATTCATTGGATCAGGTTCATTGTTCAAGGTTATCAATTGAAGTATAGGTCTAACCATTAGATCAATTGAACCAAGGAACCATTGGTTCAAGGTATAGTCAAATCTACAATTACATTCATAATTCATCATATATGGTGATGACCTGATCCACCATTAATTGTGATCATTAGGTCACCATTGGTTACTAGATCAGTAATACATTCAGTTGACATCATCAAATAATAAGCCAATATCATCATCGATTAATAACATCATTAGAATACTTAGTGGATGATAATTAAATGTCTACTTGAGTCAAAATCTGACCTAAGGTGGTGACCATAGGTTGTCACCATAAATTGGACACCCTTGATCACGAACATCAGTTGCCAAGATAGCAACACTATTGGTTGTTGAATGGTATGACAATCAGTTATGTGATAGGGAAGGAAATAGCTTGAAAACCCTAATTTGAACCATCATTTGTTTTGTACATAGCACCATAGGTTGTTGCTATCAACCTGTCCCAGATCATGTTACACCTTATAAAAGATGTACACATGTTTGCAGGTTCATATAGAACTGGAATAAAATAGGAAACACCACAAAATTCGTAATTCTAAACAAGCATGATGTCTCTATGCTTAGATCATCACATTCAAGCATAATCATGAACCAACAAGCTTCTAGTAAGCAATATAAGTGAAGAATGTTATATAACTCGCCTCTATAGAGTAGGTCAGATATCCAACAGAAAAAATTTCGAGAAAACAGGGCAAGGAAACCTTAGATTCAGATGTGAACTTGATCAACTATACAATTCTCTCCACAAACAAGCAAAACCCTAGAAAAGAAACAAGAAGGAAAGAGTTTTGAGTTCTAGGGGAACTTTCACCATGGAAAACCATGGTTCCGACCTGGAGAGATGTAGGAGGAAGAGGAACAAAGAATTAAACAGAGGAAATAAAGAAAAACTTACACTTTTAGGTCAATATCACTAGGGGGAAGCTTTATAGACCCAAAAAGAGAATCAATTTCAACCCTAGAATTTTTTTCCAAGAGAATCCCCACTTTCTTCTTCCTTGGGCAGCAAAAATCGCAGCTAAACAGAGGGAGTACGAAGCTGGAAGAAGGAGAGTGATAATGGAGAGGAAATGGCTCGTTTGGGGGCTTTTGGATAAGTATATGACACTTTAATATTAAGAAAAAGAAAAAGTTGCAATTCTAGTATATATCCAAGTGTCCATGGCTTTAAATTATTAAAAATACATAAGCACACACACAAGAAGCTCTCCCACCGTCCCTCTAGACCTGCTTAGCTTTCCTTTGGCTAAGTTTCCATCCAATCACATAATTACTTAGTTGATAGCTACTAAAGGTAGCTCATCCATGAAGGGAAAAACCCTAAAATACCCTTGATAAAAACACCTTCAAACCAGGATCAACTAGGAGCCCCATGGCTCAAAAATATCAAGAATGATAATATAACAACTAAGGAACATAATGTATGTGACAAATTACAAAGAAAACCCCTCAATTGGGTAAATTGCAGAAAAGTCCAAAATATACAGAAAATTGCATAACTTGCTCAAACAGTGTCCAAATTGGACCAAATTTGAAACTTAAGCTTGTCTTATGATTTTAAAACATATAAAAAGGTTATATTAGGGTTCTAAGCATTCAATTATGGTAATTAAGCTCATTCATCTGATTAAGTAAGTTCAAGGGCCTTACATATATCTTGCGGAAAATGAGGTGTTGGTGAAACACTTATTTGTTATGCATACTTATGCAAAGGAAAAAAATGATTTATGCATAAAAATTTGTTATTATGTGAATTGACTTAACTTTGCACGGAGAAATATATGATTTTGAATTGGATATAATGTTTTATATGTTGTTATCAATAAATTAGTTATAAAATTGTTAAAAATCAACGCACAATGTGTATAAAACTCTTTTTTGTCAAAATTACCCGCTTACCCTTTTCCCTCCCCGTTTACCCTGTGGAGAAGAGGGTAAGGGTAAGGGGAGGGTAAGGAGATTGCTGAGAAGGATAATTATCCTTACCCTTACCCGCTACCCAAAGAGGGTAAGGGTAAGGGTAAGACCTTACCCTCCCCATATCCTCCCCATTGACAGCCCTAGTGGTGGATCATCATTGATAAGCTTCGAGCCGTGATATATCAAATTTTCGTAGGCTTGTGCCTAAATACATATTGTTAGATAGGTTACGGGTTAGATCTCAACTCAAACAATTTTTGTAAATCTTAGTCCATACCCAAACATCATAATTGCATTTATGATCAATCGACAGACCCACATGAGGTTTACACAAAGAATCATTGAACAGAAAGCGTTTAGTAGCCAAAAGCTAACCATGACCATTTCTTCCCTCTACTCAGTCTGATGTCTTATTTTATTCTTTTTGTATAGAAGCAGTTATAAAAATAGTATGAACTACACTCATAACATATATTCAACTTTCATAGTCTAACATCGAGTATAGACTAAACACTAACTACTTCATTTTGTACACGCTTTCCATCATATTAATAATACAATATTACTCGTTAACCATATTTTGGAGGACGATCCACATAATTACCATTCCCCTCGCAATATGTTGTATACATTTTTTTATATATGTCGTATACTTCTCTCTCTTTCTTGAGGACAAGGAACCCCTCCTAGCATGTTGCACTCACCCAAATAGTGTAAACACCACGACCAACATGGCAACCGATCACCGATGATGAGCATCCAGCTGTGACATGTCATGTTTCGGTAGGCCTGTGTCTAAATACATATTGTCAAATTAACAATCATGACTTACCAACTAAATCTAACCGTAGTTGATATTATCTACACTAGACATGTTTGAAAAGTCCTAGTAATATCCCATTTATAACTAAGAATCACCCAAGAACTTCTACAATTTTGGTCAATCAATAGATAACATGAGATTTAAAAAAGTTTGTTAGTTAAAATTTATCTTATAAAATATGCATATTTTATAAAAACATTTGGTTATACTAAGTCTAATTTTCAAGTCCGAGGTCATTTTAGCTCGAACCTAGTTCGGTCATAAGCCGCCAATTTGCATAGGGGCGGCAATCATTGGGTTAGATCGGGTCTTGATCTGGTCAAATTTTGGGTTAGATGGGGTCTTGATCTGTAAAATTTGGTCAAATTTTTATGTCATATCACAAAGAGATAAATCTGGTCAGTACTACAAATCCTGCTCTAGAGGACAATTTAATAATTGCATTTAATAACAACGGACGGACCCAGATGACGTTAGGATAAGCGTTTACCAGCCGAGCTAGCCGTGAGCGGTTCTTCTCCCTCCTAATTCTAAAAATAATTTTATTCCTTTATAAAGGCCAAAAATCTCTACCCAACGTAATGTTTTCCTTTTGGCTCATTCCCATAGTTTGACTTTTCCTTGTAGAAGAATGTTGCTCTTCGCGTGTGTGGCTGGCAAAACAACACATTGTTCTACTTCTCCGTGGTGGTGCTTACTACTACAGGCGGCGACTTGATGTCAATGGCCATACAAGTGGTTACACAAGTTAAGCATTAACTTCCCCCGTCCTTACCTGCCGCATTCAAAACCTTGACTTCCGGTCCCGCGTCATCGTCGGCCATGGTACGGAACCTGAGTAGTGCCGGTTGTTTGAAGTCCGGAGCAACTATGCTGGACGGATATCCACCGGAAAACCCCGACATTCCTGCTTCGCAGCCTCTCCTCTCCTATCCTCTCATTCCCTCCCCTTCCACAACCCGGACGACCCCACAACCGCTACGTTCTCCGTGCGGCGTCGACAGCTTCACCCATGTCTACCCTCGTCCAATTCCAAATTGCATTTGTGGCCTAGCTCTTCAGACTTCGCTTGACGGCGGGTGGGTGGAGGAGATGACCGCGCTAACATGACGTCAACCAGCTTCTCTTGTCTCCATTTTTGCCAGTAGGAAGCAGACAAGGCACCAATTCTCTTCACCTTATTCCCACCTCATCCGTGCACCTAGGCCGCTTGTGTCTATGCCCGTCTGCCTATAGCAGCGCGTCGCCTGTGAGGAGACGGAGGGGTTGGCACATGATGCGTGGAAGGCCCGCGTCCAGTTAGGGGCTCGCCCATAGGGCCATGATGCAAGCGATTGTAGAGGAGGAGGTATTGGCGCGGCCGAACTCAGTTACTAGCGCGGCGGTCGTGTCACCTCCCGATGTGGCCAAGGAAGAGGAGAAGATGTATGTCGCGCTAGAAAACAATGCCAAGGAGGGCACCAGCGTACTGCTCTATGCGTTGAAGAACCGCCCGCCGGGGATGAAAGTGGTACTGCTTCACGTTCACCGCCCTTCCCAAACGATACCTTTCAGTAAGTTACTCATTGTTCCAATATCTGTACTTTCTGATTCTATTGGGTTCTATTCGTACTGTCTGCTAGGTAGGTACATGATTCCGGTAACTTCTATGGGACCTCAAATTGTTACCACAAATTCTCTATGAATCTCGTTTTGCTAGTCGTTACTGTTAAACCATGGAGCAGACTACACATGTGTGTTGACTGTTCCTTTTTAAGGCAACAGTTAACAGGTTTACTGCATGCTAGTAACATTCTCCACTAGAAACTTTGCTGTCAGATCTGTCCTCCATTTGACGACGGATATTCAGTTTAAGATGAACTGGGACCAGTTTGAGCATGTGCGGAGTAGTTATAAATGTGTGAGACCCATTCGTTTATATTTCCCAGAGTTTTAACATGTGGTTCGAGTTTGCAATTACCTATATAATGCTATATGCTAATTTGAAAACAATAGTATCTAACAATAACTACCGAAATTTAATGTTTTAAAGCTAAGCAGCAATTAAACCATGGGTTGTTAAAACAGGCTTAATGGCCAAGTGACAGAGTTGACCAAGGAACCGAAAAGAAACCATGGCAATGCCACCTCAAAACCCCATTTTTGGTAAAATGCCTGACAGAATTCAAGACCTGCCAGGTTGAGCAATCAAGACCTGTCATACCCGGACCAGGGGGTCTCTACTATCAAAACTGTTAGCATAACTTCATAGGTTACACTAAGGAGATATATCTTGTAATATTTACATGGTAGATGTACTTTTTGACACTTACCATTAATTTGCACATATGAATATGGTCTTATGGATGCATTTTATGCTCAAATTCTGAATGATTTTTATAACACAACCCATCCAACCGATTAAACATCAAATTTATACGGTTAGATCATGTAAAGACTATCTGTGATAAAGTAAATAAGACTAGTTATAGGAAATTTCTTGTACTGTGTATAGGATGTCTTGTTGCCATTGTTATTTTCGATTAATTTTGCATTAAATCATTGGCAGCTTCATTGTGGATTGGCATGGACACTTTGTCTTGTTTACGTATACTTAAGTTATATGCTATTTCCCTTAAATACTTCTTGATAATTTATGATTCATTATATCATGTCATATATGACTTAATTATGTCAGCAGGTCAATTGGTTCACGTAATAGGTAAACCAAATACTTTAGACCTACAAGCTTTTTGAAGTTTGTATTGTGTTGACTTCAATCAGATAGATAATGTAAATGAATAAATGGAGAGGTGATCACATAGAGAAGGCTGGAGAACAATTTCACACAGTGCTCGAAGGTCATGGAGCATCATCAAACGTCCATAGAGCTGAACCACACCCTTAATGTCTTTGATATGTTAGCTTAGGCCCTGGGGTGAAGGACATATTCAAATTCTTGGTGCCACATGGTGTACGGTAAATTGGTAATGAGGGCAGTCAGTTGCCAGAAGAGGGCATTGCTAAATTGTTTAATGGAATGTCCGAGGGATTGTGGTGATATGGAACCTGTTGATTGTCTTGGTGGTCTGTGGTGACTGCCAACATCTTGATGCTAAATATGCTTTCCTGGATTAACTCAAACTGGAGGACCCCTGGGAAGGTTTCCCATGGTGCATCAAAGGAGGCTAACATGATTCTGACCGGAAAGGAACACTTCTCAGATGGGGCTGATGGTGTATATATATGTCTTTTTCACATCTAGTGTTCATGACATGGCCCTAGTTAACGTGCCTCCTCCAGGATGGAAGTTTAAATGGTCCAAGGGCTTTTGCTTACATGTTCACTCAAGACTGGACAATTCTTGTCTTCTCCTGAATACATGGAATAATTTTCTAAAGTCACTGAATCTGCCATCGAGTTACTTTGGATCATGTGCCTATTGTATTGAAGCTTCTCCCTAGATGGAAAAGATGTCTCTTTTTCAGATATGAGCTGACTTGGGAGCTATTATAGTATTTCACGGCACAGATCTTCAAAAATAGTTACTAATGCTTCTCTAATCTGTTACGGATCAACTTTATGTAAACTTTGCTAAGTGAGGGAGGCTACATTGATAAAAAATTATACAAATTTTGGAGACCTTTGATCAATAATTGGAATTCTTGTGCAAACATTCTATATGCCAAAGAAATAAAAATAGAACCAATGGCCTAGAATTAAATGTCTAATAGAAGGTGACAAGAACATTTGTATTTTTCACAAGTTTGCTTCACATAGAAAGACCAACCTCAATGGGAAGATCAAGTGGGTGATACTTGGGTGTTTGAATAAAATAGGGTGGAAATATGTTCCAATTCTATGATGCTCTTTTTATGGGGAGGTGGATGGATATTCAGGTGGGTTTAAACCAAACACTTTAGCGAGAGAGGGGGGGTTGATCCAAATACCTTCTCAGTGGATCCTCTTGCGTCGGTCTTTTCCCAGCAGGTGAGATACAGATTGACTTTGGCACCAGTTATCGATTTCTTCCCCATGACTTCTGTTACTACTTTTGGGATATTATTAATGGGATTATATTGACTTTTAGAGGAAATTTACAACTGCCCAAGATGCATCCTGTCTTCTATAGACATTAATGTTCATCCCCAATAAACTGGAGTGGAACAATTCAGAGGCTTTTGGCCGACTGGACTAAGAAACAATTCATATAGAATTATTCTGAAGATTCTTGCTAGTAAATATGTGCTTGAAGAATTTTATGTTCTTGTTTGAATTGCCTCTGTTCCTAGAACATGTATCCTGGACACTTTTTTTGCTGCTCATGAGCTTTCTCATGACATTAAGGCCTCGGGGGTTCGTGCTTAGGTGTTTATAATTGATTTCCAAACATCATATGGCATGGTGTGGAAACAAATTCTATCTTTCCTCAAGCATTTTGGTTTTCATAGTAGACGGATGTAGTGGATCAGGGCTTGCATTTTCACTGTAGTACTCTTGGATCTCATCAATAGAGAACTTATGATAAATACTAGCTCCTCTAGAAGCATCATACCTAGGAGCTCTCAATCTTCTATATATATCTTGATTGTTGGCCTGGTTCTCGACTTATGGTGTAAAGAGCTGACCTTTCATCTGGTATTCATTTAGCAGATGACCTGGTGCTCCTCCAATCAGTCATTGATCTATTTTACTCAAATGATGACATGTAGAGAAAGTGTACTACAATAGAACGGTGATGCTTCTGTGAGGGAGGAGATAAGAATGATGACACAATGTTTCCCTAGGCTCTGTATTCAAGGACTCCTCACCTACCACAAACGTTAAATGACACTATAGAAGGAAAATGACCAAATAAACCTAAGCTCCTATTACTTTAGCTTTGTTAATTGCATAATCACAAATATAGACTTCAGTAGTTGTTCAACCAGGTTGAAGCTCAGTATATGCATAGATTTGGGAGAATCCACTACAAATTTAGCAATACTGCGTCAACTATTTTGAGAAAATTTAGAAATATTACAAAGAAAAATTATATTTACATAGTACACATGTTTCCATGTGTATATATGTATTATAAGTTCTTGTTGTTGTTTTGTTTGGCCAAAGTGGGCTATCCACAGGGTTGACATCTTGGTTGGTGAGGGAGAGTTCTTTTGTTCGAATCCCAACAAATGCTTTGTAGTTGCCCATGGGGCCAAGATAGATAGGTCCCCCCCACTTCTTTTAAAAGATTCGTTTGTTTGTGTCAATCGCTTATTGACATGATATTCAACAAATGTATGATTGATGAATTTAATAACACCTATAAACCTATTGAAATGAGAACATATAAAAACACACTTTTTAATGTAATGATTAAATAAAAATAAAAAGGAATATATACAATGCACCATGTTAGCAACCTTCTAATTTATCTCTAGTCTACCAATGGAATAATACAATTTTAGATAGGTTATTATTCTACCTAAGATAAGTGTGGAACTTGGAGCTTGATAACTAAATGCACCATTGTTAAGATCAGTTCTGTCCCTAGGGTGCAAGACATTTAAATATCACCGTTGATATAGAGAGAACGATAGGTTGCATGATCACAAAACAATGAAACACACTAATAAGAATAGCCCATGAAATATCATAGAAAACACATAAAATTTGAATATGCAAATCATTCATATTATTCAAAGAATAATTTGGGAATGAATTGCATTATTCAATGATTAGGAATGAATCAGGTGTAATATATTTCAAGCAAAAAATTCACATGTAAAATACAATCTTTTTAGTAAGTTGTACAATCTTTTTATTAAGTTGTGAGTCTTGTGACCATGATAATTACAAGAGTCTAGTAGCTTAAAGCAATTTGAACATCCAATAACTTGGCTCGTTTATGTAAAATGCTTAACCATGTATTACATAGTTACTACAATCTCATGCTTACCTAGATCTCTCCCTTCCCACACTCTAACAAAGCCTCTTGGGACCTCTACCTTGCATAGGATTTTAGTATTCGGTGTTGCAATTTCCCTCCCTTACCCGTTGATTTCCTCATCAACACTTCACTATGTACGCTCACAACTAGTTGCCCTTTTATTGCAAGGCCTTAGTGGTCCATGCACACAGTTCCCATCCACAATCCTCAGTACATAGATAGCTACATTTTGTCTCCATATGTGGGTAAATCTTCCCTGATGCCTAATCTAAACCCCATAGCTCACCTCTAGGGTGCCACATGTCAACCATTAGATCAATACCTACTACAAGGGATTTATTTCTGATGTTTTATGTAATGAACAAGACCCAAGGTTTGAATGCTTTGTCTTGGCCCCAAAGGATGTGATGTAGTGGTGATTGAATCATGATACTAAGGAGAAACTCTCTCGTTCACTTCTCGCTGGGGTTGAATTATTATGGGACTTTTTGGCTACTATTGTGGTTTGTTCCATGTTGCATTGCACTAGCCCTTGATTTACTTACCCCTCATAATGGGTCTCTAGGAGTCTTTTGGGTCTTAGGGGAAGTTCTTATCTGTTTGGGCTTAACAAAAAAATGTTGAGGCTTATCCCCTGCATACTCTTTTAGCATAATATATAAAGGATCAGGTCAAGGAACTGGAATTGATTGTTAAGGGAGGCTTGACGTTCCACAAAATGCTTAATGAGATTGAAGACACCTCTGAGGCTAGTTGAGCAACTGTGCGTATTATGTGAAACACATTATATGACTGCCATTTTCCTTGACTATGATCTTGATATGCAAGTCCGAATTCGAAATGGCACAATGGGCTCATTCCAAAGCCATTTTTTCTCCAGAGCTAATGATTGGAAGCAATTGCGGTAACCAATTCGATTGCAAATATACTTAAGGACTGTTATGGACTTAATATCAAACAACATTTTGAGGATTCACCACCTCTATCATTTGTACAAATGAAAATTAGTGTGATTTTATCAATGAAGTAAATAGTTGAAGAAGGTATGCACACTTACAATATGGTGAAGAAGTATGTCTATATAATGACCCTATTATCTATGTTGATTTAGAAAACCAGTTTCAATTTATTTGATTAATGGCTTTCATGATTAAAAATGTAATGAGAGTACTCTTTTAACTTATGAATAAAGTCAACCTCCCAACAAAAAGGAATTATATGAGCTATTATACAAACCAATAATGATGAAACTGAAGAGAATAAAGAACAAACCAGAACAACAATCACCGATGAAGTTAATGGTGAAGAAGAAGCTATGATTGGTGATGGTCCTTTGCTGCCAGTTTTATTTCTAGAAAGTCACGTTTAAATCGAGTGAACCTTGAACCATTTATGGTTTACCATTATGCAATATCATCTTCGATGTTGTGAACACCATTTCATCCACATCATGGATCTTGTGAGTTATATATGATGATTGTTTATATTTGAAGTCTTCGTATTTCATAATCATGTTTTAGACGGTTTATCTTCATTTAGGTCATGAATAAATAAATTGAATGATACATTGATGGAATTTTAATTACTCGTGACTTCTTAGTACTTGTATGAACGAATTTTGTTGATGATTTACTTTGATACCTTTGATGCTATCATATGTTTCTAATATCCCATCTAATGATATCACAAGTGGGATATGTGAGAGTCAATGTTATTCTATTATTGAGATAACAAATACAAGCATAGACCCTCTCCTTATGTAGTGTAGGAGTCACTAACTTCATCAATATGCGATAAAAGACAAGATACTAAAGAGCACAAAATAAAGAACATAAAAATAAATATGTTAACACCCCCCTCAAGCTGGAGCATGAATATCATGCATGTTCAGCTTGTCCACCATAGCGATGAATCTTGTCTTTAGCAATGGTTTTGTAAAGATGTCAACGAGCTAATCCTCAGTCAAGGAGTAGATATGCACTTGGATAGAATAGACTCCCTGGCAAAGTGACAATCTACTTCAATGTGCTTGGTGTGCTCATGGAATGTGGGATATTAGCAATGAAGATAGTATTGGGAAATCGGGACGACATATTAGGCAACAGAAATAAAACTTTTAATGTCGATTCCTTAACTCACAGATCGCGTCAACAACAATGTATCTAGGAAAGAGTGTTTGAAAGAGATATACCTGGTCCTGGTGGAAGTCCAACGACTTATCCTTACAACAGCATGCTTCTTCTTCAAGCAACACTCGAGTAGTCGTCAACAACGACCTCCTGGTTGATCACCACAGACGGCGGTTGATGACATCCTCCTAGCGGCAGGCAAAAACCTCCTCACCTCCAGAGTAGTCCACGGAGACCACCGAGAACTCCACGTTGCGCTGCTAGAGCCAACACGAAGGAGTTGTCCCTTCGAACATCAACCTGCTAGGGTTGATTTGCTCTCCCAATTCTCTCCCTTGCTATCCCTCCCTTTTACGGGTAGGACTTGCTAGGACTCTCTTGGTTGTCACAACCAGAGAGGGCAATAATTGTCAGGAGTTTATTGTTGTGTCTAAAAAGCCCCCCAATGTCCCTCTATTTATAGGAGGGTCAGGGTCAAGGTTTCCAGTCGATCAAGGAGTCGAAGAGACAAAATTTTATGAATATTCTGGAAGCTACGAACGGTGAACCGCTGGGAAGCCCCCAGTACCCCTCTATTTATAGGAGGGTCAGGGTCAGGGTTTCCATTCGATCATCGTTCGTAGCTTATAGAAGTTCATGAAATTTCATCTCTTCGACTCCCTGATCGGTTCAGTGACCAACCAGTCAGCTCAGAGGTGAACCGACCAATTCATCTCTTGAATTGATCGGTTCATGTACTTTCCTGTTATGAATCAAATTGACATTCAATACTTGATTAATGCAAAACATGATGTCAACATCAATCCTTGATCCGATCGAATTGACCATTAAACAGGGTGGCTCATCACATAAACTGGTTGTCTCAGACTTTGAACCGATCAGTTCACTTAGTTAACCGGACGGTTCATACCCTGGTTCAATCATTGATCAGCCAATGTTGTTTCCAATTGACCTGACACTCCAACCGATCGGTTCAACAGTTGAACCGGTCGGTTCAGAGTCCAACCAGTCAACTTTTGAACCATTATTGTTTAAATTGAATACCTAAACACTTTTAGTAATCAAGTTAAACATCATTCATGAATAAATTCCTATTCTAAGTGCATCCTATGCGTATGACCTTATAGATCCTAAATTACGTTGACAATGAATGTCTATAACCAACTTATGACATCTCAAGCAATGAGCGGTATCTAGCAACACATCATTGCTACCCAAGTAATTCAAAAAGTTGGATAACAAGTTCAACCTACAATCCGTGATCAGTGTTACCGTGATTGTATAGTTCCTTTGTCTCTAATACCCGGATTGAACTCGAGGCATGAAATCGTCATCCTCCCAACGTTAAATCCATGTTCCTTGAAGTGGAGCAGACTGTCTATGATGCATGTAAGCTCACATATCAAATATTAAGTCACATGAGTTGGCCATACATTTCTCAATCTCGCTTATAAGTGGCTTGGATATCAATCTCCTATAGGAGGGACAAATCCCTTCTACATCACTTACACTCTATCCCCATGTGTCATAGAGTACCCGGGCATCACCTTTATAGCAACCCTTATTCAAGGTCACGTTCGGTGATGTCAAAACACAACGAACGACATGTGGTGAGTGTAGTAATTTCAGGTCTAAGAACCACAATCACCACTATCACTACGAGAGCTGATTCTGACTACCATTCTATGGTGTCCATGTATCACTCTCTAGATGGGTCTGTCCGATACACTGTTCTCAAAATGTACCTGTGTGCTTCACTTGATATCATATATCATGACTAATGAAACTCTGTCATCAGTCAACACACTCTAGTCTTATGTATCGGCAATGTTTTAAAAAGCGTTAAGCGGTAAGCGTGCGGACAACACCTTGTAACTGGTTAAGTGGTAAGCGGTTGATTTTTGAAAAAATGGGTTTTAGTTTTCTATATAATTTTATACAAAATTATACATATATGTATATATATAATATACTTTTTGGAACTTTTATACATTATCTAAACACCCTACACAACAATATTAAACACCCATGTACTTCATAACAGAACTATAAAACAACGATTATAGCTAATTTAGTTAACAATAGACGTGTCAAATAAAACATCCTATACAACTATAAAACAATAAGCATATATATAAATATATTATTCAATAACAATTTTGCATCACATTATAACAGACTTATTATAGACATCTTACTAACTTATTGCTACATTTACATATCAGCATTTAATCATACATTACAACAGTGCTTTTAATCACAATATGCATTCTAAAATCTAAATTAGATAATAGTTACATATAATTTACTTGGATATACAACAGTACCATATTACTATGGCTTACATACAAAGTATGCATTCAAAATTAGAACTAAGGCTTATCATAGAACATTTAATTGTATATAAGTTGAATATATTATAGTCAATTATACTTGGAGTTTAAAATTTACTTGATGTTGCTGACTTGCAGTAGTATTCTTAAAAAAAGGGGTCTAAGCGGCCGATTAAGCGGGCCATTAAACGGGTTAAGCGGGTGATTAAGCAGTTGAAGCGAGCAAAAAGCAGCCTTTTTTGGGAGGTGTTTAATTGGCGCTTAAGGGAAAAATCAAGCGGCTGGTGGGTTGGGCCGATTAAGCGGCCGCTCAGACCATTTTTCATTTCACTGTGTATTAGTGTTGTCTATTTTGCTTCCATAGTAATATCCAACTAGGGACATAATAAAAATGTATGTACTTTTATCATACATATGATCTCATTGTTCAGGTCCTCAACCTGAAAACATATGTCATCGAGTAACATCATTCTTTAGACATCTATTATATCTGTATCATCATCTCATGATTGAGATAAACATGGAATTACCTTTATCATTATCAAATCAGGTATGTAATGCCTCATGCAATTATTGTATGATTGACTCTCTGGGCATACATACCAACAGACTCCCACCCTTCCATCCATCATGTGTCTGCCTTTCTACGTGTGGGGGGGGTCATATTTCCCTTTTTCCACATCGTCTACTCATTCTCGTCGTATTTAGTGTGCGGGAGGGGGGATAGAGGAGAGAGAGATAGAGAGAAGGGTATGAGGAGAACATGAGAGAGAGAGAGGATATGAGGAGAGAGACAAGATGAGATGATATTCCAGGCTATCTCCATGGAGCTTCGTATTGTTCAACACATCTGGTTTCTTGATGTCTTTGTGGCACGTCATTCCCACTTAGCATCACTTTATATTTCAGACAACGTTGAAGGATCTCATAGTTGCATCATTGACACCAAGACTGTCGCGTTCGTACCGCATTATGTACGTTAGGATAAGAGTTGTTGCGGCTAATTCTGGTCTCTTACCCCTTTGGTGTTGATGTCGTTCCAATTGATCATCCATGCTGCGTTGGTGGTGTTCCATATGGTTGCTTCTTCATATTTAAAGATTGTTATCTTCAAGCATGTGCAAATTTGTATATGCAAGGATTCGTCCATAGTGATCTTCTCCGAGCTACTTCATCACGTCTTCTTCGAGTTGCATATGCTACTTTTTACGTGTTGAGACGACACCTCAATATCTCGTCCAGCGTGTTCGTGCCACGTTATGCACGTCGGCGGTCATCTGCACTAATTCCAATTGGCTACACTTCTCAGACAATTCAAAGACACATCTGTTGCTACATCGGCATTGCTCCGCATTCGTGCCGCGTTATGTACGTGGGATGTGTTGAGTGCGCTTATTCCACTCCACATTCCTCTCTAGTGAAGATGGCATAGTCGTGGTATTGTCTGCTTCAGATGTTCTTCATTCCCTGATGCACTTCAAAAGAAAGACCTTCTTTAAAGATCGAGCTTCTCCAACCTGCAGAACACATCTCAAAGGGGCGTCATTATACATTTTTAGTTAAGAAGTATTGTTTAAGGGAGAGTAACAATTTTTGTATGCGGAGTGACACTTCAATCTTTCATTTACCGTTTATTTCTTATCGTTCAATCAAGTCATGTAACTCCAAGCTTGGACATGCGTTCACCCATGCTCCAGCTTGAGGGGGAGTGTTATAATATTAGCCTATTTAGTTAATAGGTTGATTAATGTATTGTATACATGGGCCTGTTGCCCATGGCCCATTAGGGTTAGTCCGCTTTCTTTATGCTTCCTCATAGTTGCCTCCTCTCCTATATATAGGGTAGGGGTGTCCATATCAATATACAACGAATACACTTATTTACATGGAGCAACATTAACTAATTACGTAGCAACAATTTTGATGCTTTAAAGAGCAAAAATATATTTACAAACATTGGCATAATACCAACATCTCGTGTCGATACAAATATATCATCTAGAAAACACATCCCATACCAGGACCTGAGAGTACAGGGACGACACTAGGACTCTACTACTAACATCCATGACTAACATCTACAACTAACCAACCTTTTGAATCTATTGATCACCAGGTTGGTTCTCTTCCACAGCACGACCTCGACCTCGTTGCCCGCGACCACCTAAAAAAAATGTGGTGACCCACGGGTGAGACCCAGTCCCAGCGAGAGATATAAATCTCTCCAGCATATATTGATTATAACATTAATTAACAGTAAATACATTGAGCAGTTAGGATATTGAATAAACAATATGAATAGATTGAACAGTTTAAGCATACTAAGCAGTTGAACAAATAAGTTGTAACATCAAGTAGAATTGTACAATTATCATAAGTCTGCATCATGTAAGAACTATGTAGTGTAAAGACAAGACATGGGTTAAACAACCAATGTGATACGTATTAAACCTTAGCAATTGTACTACATGGCTGGTATTATATCTTTTATTATTATTCCCTGGGGAATTTGAGTCGTACCACTCAAAGTCCAACTGACCACTGCGAAGTGCTATTCAGTTCCGTATAAGATCTAGGAGTGCCAGTATCCTAAGATCTCTTCCCCTCAATCAGTATGAGTAAACTACAGTGACATACCAGTCAAACTGCCAACAGTGACATATAGTCAACTGATAACAACTAGTCCGTACTTGGTACAAGTTACGACACTAGAAAATAGGGTATACAAAACCCTCTAATATGAGGTACAACCGCAGCTGTCCTCAATCACATCAAATATCTGAGGCATGACCATAGACATCCTCCATAACCTGCAATTGTGGATGACAAGGATATATCCTCAACTTGCCACCCCCACATACTCAACAGTATGCGCTCCGAGTTTCCCTTGGGAATACTCGTTTCACCATCCAGTAAGTTCTGACACTGAAGATGGCTGTACGACACATGGCTCTACATGATTAAGGTTACACTTGATTAATTACTGCCAATTGAATGCATTAAGGCTTTATCATACAAGTGGACATTCAAACCCTAATTCTTTTCTAACAAGAGTATATGTATAACAACAAAAAAAGATATAAAACATTTGAGATATAAATCTTAATCACGTTACCACATGCTATCATTCATTGCAAATTAATGGACCACACTTATCATCATACTATTGCAAGATACCAATGTCTTATCACAATTTCTAGGGTTTTAACCCTTATTGGAACATGAAGAGGATTTCACCTCAATCATGGCTTCAAACATGCCCAAAGGTCTTTAAGACCATCACATTATTCATAGTAAGGTTATCATCATCATTCCATGCCTTAAACAAGGCTCAAAAGATCATTAGCACATGTATGTCCATAGATTTTAACATGGCAAGGCACTATGATATTCAAATAATACTACATTGTGGTTTCAACATAAGAAGAGTGTTATTCATTATCACATTAATCATTCAAGAGGTCTGATTATAACCAATCAACATCATATAATTACATTAAGGTTAAGTATAACAAGCTAGATCGCATTGGAGTTACGCATCCACTTATTATAGTGATTTACCAAATATAACTATATAATGGAAAAGGTAAGACTGCCAATTAATGGTATTGAATCATTGAATTATCTTTACTAGGACCCACATATAATAACATGTGATTTATTTTAATCCATTGGATGTTAAAAAATCCAATATTATTCATTGGATCAGGTTCATTGTTCAAGGTTATCAATTGAAGTATAGGTCTAACCATTAGATCAATTGAACCAAGGAACCATTGGTTCAAGGTATAATCAAATCTACAATTACATTCATAATTCATCATATATGGTGATGACCTGATCCACCATTAATTGTGATCATTAGGTCACCATTGGTTGCTAGATCAGTAATACATTCAGTTAACATCATCAAATAATAAGCCAATATCATCATCGATTAATAACATCATTAGAATACTTAGTGGATGATAATTAAATGTCTAATTGAGTCAAAATCTGACCTAAGGTGGTGACCATAGGTTGTCACCATAAATTGGACACCCTTGATCACGAACATCAGTTGCCAAGATAGCAACACTATTGGTTGTTGAATGGTATGACAATCAGTTAAGTGATAGGGAAGGAAATAGCTTGAAAACCCTAATTTGAACCATCATTTGTTTTGTACATAGCACCATAGGTTGTTGCTATCAACCTGTCCCAGATCATGTTACACCTTCTAAAAGATGTACACATGTTTGCAGGTTCATATAGAACTGGAATAAAATAGGAAACACCACAAAATTCGTAATTCTAAACAAGCATGATGTCTCTATGCTTAGATCATCACATTCAAGCATAATCATGAACCAACAAGCTTCTAGTAAGCAATATAAGTGAAGAATGTTATATAACTCGCCTCTATGGAGTAGGTCAGATATCCAACAGTAAAAATCTCGAGCAAATAGGGCAAGGAAACCTTAGATTCAGATCTGAACTTGACCAACTATACAATTCTCTCCACAAACAAGAAAAACCCTAGAAAAGAAACAAGAAGGAAGGAGTTTTGAGTTCTAGGGGAACTTTCACCATGGAAAACCATGGTTCCGACCTGGAGAGATGTAGGAGGAAGAGGAACAAAGAATTAAACGGAGGAAATAAAGAAAAACTTACACTTTTAGGTCAATATCACTAGGGGGAAGCTTTATAGACCCAAAAAGAGAATCAATTTCAACCCTAGAATTGTTTTCCAAGAGAATCCCCACTTTCTTCTTCCTTGGGCAGCAAAAATCGCAGCTGAACAGAGGGAGTACTAAGCTGGAAGAAGGAGAGTGATAATGGAGAGGAAATGGCTCGTTTGGGAGCTTTTGGATAAGTATATGACACTTTAATATTAAGAAAAAAAAGATATTTCACATTTACGTGCCATATATTTACAAACATTGGCATAATACCAACATCTCGTGTCGATACAAATATATCATCTAGAAAACACATCCCATACCAGGACCTGAGAGTACAGGGACGACACTAGGACTCTACTACTAACATCCATGACTAACATCTACAACTAACCAACCTTTTGAATCTATTGATCACCAGGTTGGTTCTCTTCCACAACACGACCTCGACCTCGTTGCCCGCGACCACCTAAAAAAAATGTGGTGACCCACGGGTGAGACCCAGTCCCAGCGAGAGATATAAATCTCTCCAGCATATATTGATTATAACATTAATTAACAGTAAATACATTGAGCAGTTAGGATATTGAATGAACAATATGAATAGATTGAACAGTTTAAGCATACTAAGCAGTTGAACAAATAAGTTGTAACATCAAGTAGAATTGTACAATTATCATAAGTCTGCATCATGTAAGAACTATGTAGTGTAAAGACAAGACATGGGTTAAACAACCAATGTGATACGTATTAAACCTTAGCAATTGTACTACATGGCTGGTATTATATCTTTTATTATTATGCCCTGGAGAATTTGAGTCGTACCACTCAAAGTCCAACTGACCACTGCGAAGTGCTATTCAGTTCCGTATAAGATCTAGGAGTGCCAGTATCCTAAGATCTCTTCCCCTCAATCAGTACGAGTAAACTACAGTGACATACCAGTCAAACTGCCAACAGTGACATATAGTCAACTGATAACAACTAGTCCGTACTTGGTACAAGTTACGACACTAGAAAATAGGGTATACAAAACCCTCTAATATGAGGTACAACCGCAGCTGTCCTCAATCACATCAAATATCTGAGGCATGACCATAGACATCCTCCATAACCTGCAATTGTGGATGACAAGGATATATCCTCAACTTGCCACCCCCACATACTCAACAGTATGCGCTCCGAGTTTCCCTTGGGAATACTCGTTTCAAAATGTACCTGTGTGCTTCACTTGATATCATATATCATGACTAATGAGACTCTGTCATCAGTCAACACACTCTAGTCTTATGTATCGGCAATGTTTTAAAAAGCGTTAAGCGGTAAGCGTGCGGACAACACCTTGTAACTGGTTAAGTGGTAAGCGGTCGATTTTTGAAAAAATGGGTTTTAGTTTTCTATATAATTTTATACAAAATTATACATATATGTATATATATAATATACTTTTTGGAACTTTTATACATTATCTAAACACCCTACACAACAATATTAAACACCCATGTACTTCATAACAGAACTATAAAACAACGATTATAGCTAATTTAGTTAACAATAGACGTGTCACAAATAAAACATCCTATACAACTATAAAACAATAAGCATATATATAAATATATTATACAATAACAATTTTGCATCACATTATAACAGACTTATTATAGACATCTTACTAACTTATTGCTACATTTACATATCATCATTTAATCATACATTACAACAATGCTTTTAATCACAATATGCATTCTAAAATCTAAATTAGATAATAGTTACATATAATTTACTTGGATATACAACAGTACCATATTACTATGGCTTACATACAAAGTATGCATTCAAAATTAGAACTAAGGCTTATCATAGAACATTTAATTGTATATAAGTTGAATATATTATAGTCAATTATACTTGGAGTTTAAAATTTACTTGATGTTGCTGACTTGCAGTAGTATTCTTAAAAAAAGGGGTCTAAGCGGCCGATTAAGCGGGCCATTAAACGGGTTAAGCGGGTGATTAAGCAGTTGAAGCGAGCAAAAAACAGCCTTTTTTGGGAGGTGTTTAATTGGCGCTTAAGGGAAAAATCAAGCGGCTGGTGGGTTGGGCCGATTAAGCGGCCGCTCAGACCGTTTTTCATTTCACTGTGTATTAGTGTTGTCTATTTTGCTTCCATAGTAATATCCAACTAGGGACATAATAAAAATGTATGTACTTTTATCATACATATGATCTCATTGTTCAGGTCCTCAACCTGAAAACATATGTCATCGAGTAACATCATTCTTTAGACATCTATTATATCTGTATCATCATCTCATGATTGAGATAAACATGGAATTACCTTTATCATTATCAAATCAGGTATGTAATGCCTCATGCAATTATTGTATGATTGACTCTCTGGGCATACATACCAACAGACTCCCACCCTTCCATCCATCACGTGTCTGCCTTTCTACGTGTGGGGGGGTCATATTTCCTTTTTTCCACATCGTCTACTCATTCTCGTCGTATTTGGTGTGCGGGAGGGGGGATAGAGGAGAGAGAGATAGAGAGAAGGGTATGAGGAGAACATGAGAGAGAGAGAGGATATGAGGAGAGAGACAAGATGAGATGATATTCCAGGCTATCTCCATGGAGCTTCGTATTGTTCAACACATCTGGTTTCTTGATGTCTTTGTGGCACGTCATTCCCACTTAGCATCACTTTATATTTCAGACAACGTTGAAGGATCTCATAGTTGCATCATTGACACCAAGACTGTCGCGTTCGTACCGCATTATGTACGTTAGGATAAGAGTTGTTGCGGCTAATTCTGGTCTCTTACCCCTTTGGTGTTGAAGTCGTTCCAATTGATCATCCATGCTGCGTTGGTGGTGTTCCATATGGTTGCTTCTTCATATTTAAAGATTGTTATCTTCAAGCATGTGCAAATTTGTATATGCAAGGATTCGTCCATAGTGATCTTCTCCGAGCTACTTCATCACGTCTTCTTCGAGTTGCATATGCTACTTTTTACGTGTTGAGACGACACCTCAATATCTCGTCCAGCGTGTTCGTGCCACGTTATGCACGTCGGCGGTCATCTGCACTAATTCCAATTGGCTACACTTCTCAGACAATTCAAAGACACATCTATTGCTACATCGGCATTGCTCCGCATTCGTGCCGCGTTATGTACGTGGGATGTGTTGAGTGCTCTTATTCCACTCCACATTCCTCTCTAGTGAAGATGGCATAGTCGTGGTATTGTCTGCTTCAGATGTTCTTCATTCCCTGATGCACTTCAAAAGAAAGACCTTCTTTAAAGATCGAGCTTCTCCAACCTGCAGAACACATCTCAAAGGGGCGTCATTATACATTTTTAGTTAAGAAGTATTGTTTAAGGGAGAGTAACAATTTTTGTATGCGGAGTGACACTTCAATCTTTCATTTACCGTTTATTTCTTATCGTTCAATCAAGTCATGTAACTCCAAGCTTGGACATGCGTTCACCCATGCTCCAGCTTGAGGGGGAGTGTTATAATATTAGCCTATTTAGTTAATAGGTTGATTAATGTATTGTATACATGGGCCTGTTGCCCATGGCCCATTAGGGTTAGTCCGCTTTCTTTATGCTTCCTCATAGTTGCCTCCTCTCCTATATATAGGGTAGGGGTGTCCATATCAATATACAACGAATACACTTATTTACATGGAGCAACATTAACTAATTACGTAGCAACAATTTTGATGCTTTAAAGAGCAAAAATTTAATAAAGAAGGAAAAAAATTCCAGTAGCCACCTGCCAAGTGTCCGCCCAGATTGTCCAGGCCACCCAGGAGGTTAACTAGGCCGGGGCCTAGGATCTAGAGCCTAGGTGGTGTCCAGGCTACTGAGACAGGCGCCCGAATAATTATGCCCTATCCTATGGGTAACTTTAAAGACTTATTTCTTCTTATTGAGTTAGAATTTAAGCTTGTGTACACGATAGAGGATGATGTGAGGAAGCCATGATTAAAATTCTAGAATGTTGGAGATTTCTAGTGGTCTATAGGATTTTTGGATGTTTTTCTTATTTTTGGGCAATGAACCACCCATTTTACGGTTGGATCGACCCTAGTGCATGCCGGCCGACCACCCCAACTACCTAGACTAGGCCAGACCCCACTCCTTCCGCCTCCCTCCCACGACCATTTAGGGTATGTATGCATTGGAGACGAGCTGGAAATGCCGGGACATCGACTGCCACGTGCCATCCTGGGTTCTATAGGGGGGAGAACGCGGGAGGTGCCTTTGCTGTGTGTTGTGGGCTTCTGTGGCCTCGTGAGGGTGGCTAGAAGCCACCATAAGGTGTGCTGACCTGCTTCTCCCTTGCCCCTATAAGAGGGGCAAGCATGGGCGAAGAGAGAGAGAGTCCCCACCGATCCTCCTCGCCTTGCCATCTCCCGTAGACACCTCCCACCTTACCATCCCTTTCTACCCCTCCCTACTCCACACAATCTAGTTGCATCCCCTTTGGTCGTAACCACCACCGCCACCTTTGCTATCCGCCACCGTCGTAGTCACCTAAGGTAGCTGGAGGTAGGGGATAATCCCTTTGTAAGCCGTGTTCCTATGGGCCACACACTATTAGGCCAAAAATTGTTGCCCATCAACTTGGAAATCTGAGGCAAAGATTAGATTTTAACCCTTTTTGTTCTTTTGAGGTCTCAAATTTGTCCAATGAGCGAACTAGGTCATCTAGGGACCCATTCAATCGGAAGAACGAGACAGATCCATTTTAAGAGGTTTTAGATTGGATCACTCTTCTATAACCCTTATTTTGATAAAATCCTCACGAGTACCATGCTTTGTAACATGCTACCGTGTTAGAACTATAAGAACTAAATTAGATGTTGGACTATTGTTTGGGGAATAAAACCGCAAGATCATCGTCCTCCTTTAAGTTGACAAAAATTCATGGCACCAAATGCATCTCATTTTGATCTAACTAGTTTGTATACTCGTAGATTATTCTCTTAAACATATTGGAATATCTAGACTTCAGTGGAGTAATCATTATCATATGGTGACATTATGCTAGGCGTTTGAGAAGCGTAGCAAGAATGTTCACTGACATGGATCGTAATGAAGATATTTTTGTTATAATTCTGCACAATAGATTATTATTGTGGTGTGAGCCTAGAGAAGGGAACTGCTCTTTTAAATATTCATGATTCCATATCTATGACCAATCCCTTGAGGAAATCATGTTTTGGAGATACGACATCTGATTTTAGCTAATCCCTCAAGGGAAATGCAGCTTTGGGGATGTGAAGTCCTGTCTCTGATCAAGGATATTTCAGAAATTTTGTGTGATTGTATTGTTCTGTCCCTTTTTGGGGTGTTTTTAGCCTATGGTTAAGAAATTTGTCGTGCATGGAGCCCAATTTTATATAATTGAAAGCTATCATGAACGAGTAAGCCCTTACAAACAAATGAGGGTAATAAACTTGGGATTAGGAAGCTCCCTACTAATTCAAAAATAGGAGAGCAAGCCTCAGATGATAAAGCTCTCCAAAATGAGAAATCAAAGGGGAGTAAACTCGGGACAAGGAATCACCCTGTTCAGGAGCAAAAGCAGCAAAAGCTTGGAATAGGATACCTCATGTTATACTCATGTAGAACAAGGTGTATAGATTAGAAAAATATTTTATTTGATAATACAAACACAATACAATAAACTCTCTTTTATAGGACAAGAGAGTAAGCCAATAGTCAGAGATAGGCAATATGGGTTAAAAGAAAAAGGCTAGACACAAGACAAGTCTAAAGCCCATAACAAAGGAAAATAATAAAAATATAAAGCAATAAAACACATATACTAATACTCCCCCTCAAGTTGGATCATAGATATCAATGATGCCCAGCTTGTCAACCATGCTGTGGAATCTGGCCTTGGGAAGAGGTTTAGTGAAGATATCAACAACTTGATCAAACATGTGAGTGTACAGAGTGGAGATAGCACCATAAAGACAACCTCTCTGACAAAATGACAATCCACCACAATATGTTTAGTCCGCTCATGAAAGGTTGGATTGCTAGCAATAAATATATCATCCTTATTATCACAATGCATAGGAATAGGATCGGAGTCAGATATATCAAATTCTTTCCGAAGACCGCGAACCCATAAAGTTCACATGCAGTATGAGCCATAGCTCTATACCCAGCTTCACACTGGAGCGGATGATAACAGTTTGTTTCTTACCGTGCCGTGTAACAAGGTTACCACCTACAAAGGTGCAGTAACTAGGAGTAGATTTGCGGTCTAATCTGCTGCCTGCATAGTCAGAATCAGAGTACCCTGTGATTTTACAATGCCCATGAATTCTGTAAAATAATCCTTTGCGTGGGGCATTTTTCAGATATTTCAAAATGTGATACACAACATCTCAGTGGCACTGTCTGAGTTTACCGTTTATCCAAATAACGACTGACTAAGCCTACCACATAAGTGATATCTACCCTTGTCACTGTAATATATATAAGTTTTCTCACCAATCGACGATATTGATGGCGGTCGGGATATGGAGAAGCATCATCGTCCTAGTTTGTTTAGGATCCAAGGGAGTAGCAATGGGTTTTGCACCAAGTAGTCCTGTTTCTGACAACAAATCCAGAATATATTTCCTCTGAGATAAGCAAATACCTGAGGAAGAGCGGAGACTTCAATACCCAAAAAATATCTTAATTTACCTAGATCTTTAGTGACAAAGTGTTTTTCCAGATATTCCTTAGTGGTATGAATGCCTGTGTGATCACTTCGAGATAAAATAACGTCATCAACGTACACAATCAAGATGACAAGTCTAGAGACAGTTTCCTTAATGAACACAAAGTGATCAGAGTGAGAACGACGAAAGCTGAACTGTTGAAGGATACTACTAAGTTTGTCAAACCAGGCACGGGGACTCTGTTTAAGTCCATAGATTGCTTTGCGCAATCGGCACACTTTAGAGCACTCCTCCTTAGTGACAAATCCAGGGGGCTATTCCATGTAAACTTCCTCATGTAAATCACCATATAGAAAGGCATTTTTAACATCTAATTGAAACAAAGTCCATTCACAATTAACCACGACAAATATAAGAACTCGAACAGAATTGAGACGGGCAACAGGAGAAAAAGTCTCAAAATAGTCAATGCCATTGTTTGAGTATATCCTTTTTCAACAAGACGAGCTTTCAAGCGTTCAACTGTGCCGTTGGTACTTTATAGTAAAGACCCAACGACACCCGACTTGAGCGCAAGAAGAAGGTGCATCAACTAAGTCCCGCACATGGCGATCAATAAGTGCCTGCATTTCAGTTTTCATAGCCTGGCGCCACGTAGGATGTTGTAAAGCCTGAGCAACATTCTTGGGAACAAATATAGCAGATAAAGCAGAGATAAAATTTGCAAAATCCATCCCCAGGTTAGCAGTAGAACGAACTTTGCCAATAGGATGCTGAGTACAATACCTGGTCCCTTTTCTCAGGCTAATAGGAACATTTAAATGAGAAAATACCTGAGGTGGAGGTTGATCTGCCGACAAGGACTGGGGAACTGGAGATGGAGGGGCCATAGAGGGAGTTGTATTTCTCAGGCGTCGTTGATACACTTTCTGATGCATAAATGGAGCTACATCCACAGAGGACAAGTTAGTCTCAATCGACATAGGTAGAGGTGTATCAAGTAACATATCAGATGTCAATGTTGAACCTGCTGGAGAATAGTATGGAGATTCCTCAAAGAATACCACATCAACACTAACAAACCATTTCCTTACAGCAGGATCATAGCATTTGCAACCTTTTTGAGTTCGAGAATATCCCAAGAACACACATTTGGTAGATCGAGAGTCAAGTTTAGTTAAACCAGGACGAAGGGTTTTGATAAAGCAGGTGCTTCCAAAAATCCAAGGAGGCACATGAAAAAGAGGAGCATCGGGATAAAGAATTTGATAAGGTATTTGATTTCCAAGAACATACGAGGGCATGCGATTAATCAAGTAGTAGGCAGTTGAGGTTGCTTCGGGCCAAAAAGTTTGGGGTACATGATAATGAAAAAGAAGACAACAGGCAACTTCTAAGAGATGCCGAATTTTGCGTTCAACAACCCCATTTTGATGTGGAGTATATGAACATGAAGTTTGATTAATAGTACCCAATTTGCGGCAAAACTGGCTGACAGAGGTTTGAACAAACTCTAAAGCATTGTTAGTACGGAAAATTTTGATAGGTTTATCAAAGTGGGTACTAATTTCAGCAAAAAAAGGTCATGATAGTGTCAAGTATGTGGGAGCGATCTTTTAATAAAAATAACCAAGTAGTTCTACAGAAATCATCAATAAAGCTCAAAAAGTAATGAAAACCACAACTATTTGGAACAGAACAAGGACCCTACACATCAACATGTATAATATCAAAAGTTGCCTTGGAACCAATACAAAGGTAGTACGACTTTGTTTGTCCAAAGTACAAGTTTCACTGTGAAAAATAGTATCAGAAATAGCAGGAATTAAATGCTTTAATTTTGCAGCAGAAGGATGGCCCAGTCTGTAATGCCATTGGAGCCCAGTAATAGAAGCAATCAGTAGAGTAGTCGGCTTCGGAAAATCCAAGTAATACAGCCCGTCTGGTCCCTCATGGCCCGAACCAATCCTCATCGTCGTGCATAGATCCTGAAAAACAACACCATCTGGGTCAAAAGTGATAGAACAATGGAGGCTCTTCACAATTCTACTCACAGACAATAAATTCAAAGGGAACTTTGGAACATAAAGAGCTGATCATAATAGTAATTTTCCAGGAGTGCAGATATTTTCAATGCCAGCAACAGGTGTTTGGGAACCATCAACAAGGGTAACAGGTAAAATAGAAGAAGTTTTATGTAGATCAGAAAACAAAGCTGAGTTATCAGATATATGAGAGATGGCGCCAGAATCAATCATCTATGCGTTTTTACCAAAAGGTGCATAAGATGCAAGAAGAGCAGAGCCTCCATCAGAAGAGACATCAGCAGTGGAGGGAGCAAGGTGGGCCAGAGTAGCTTCTCGAACTCGGCGTGAATCCAATCTGCAGAGGGTTGAGACGAAGAGGATGTGGAGAATCAGGCGACCAGTAGTGACCTAATTCACCCATGTAGGCTTATCATGTATTATCCAACATCGATCCTCAGTATGATTGATCCTTTTACAAAAGTTACAATAATGTGGTTTAGAGTAGTTGGGGCCAGAAGAAGATGAACCACGACCAGGTCTAGTAGTAGAATGACTACGACCACGACCGCGGTCATGAAAGGAATCTCCTGAGCGAGCAGCAAGAACAGAGTCAGAGTGGTCAGGTGGTAACGGGGAGACAGATGGGAGTTGTTGAACCTATTTGAGGACGTTCATGGAGTCGGTAAAGGATCGCTGGATAATATCTGTTCGACGACTCTAGGAAACGAGTGGGGTAAGCCGACAAGAAATTGTACCAGTTGTAATTCATTGCGCTGTCGTTGTACCTCGGTAATATCAACAGAGAGAGGATGATAAACTTCAAACTCGTCCCAAAGAGAAGAACACTGATTGTAATAATCCTCCATAGAATCGGTCATAGAATACTCCTTGCCCAATTATTTGAAAATCTCAAACACCTTTGGGTTCTGCTGATGAAAGTAAACATGTGAGAGCTGGTCCCATATTGCTTTGGAAGTCTTTAGGCACAAAAGAGACTGACTAATTTTAGGTTCAGAATGATTTACCAGCCAAGTCATGACACCAGAATCATCCTTTGACCAAAGATCATAGGCCTGCTTGGTTTTACCGTCAACTTCTTAAGTAGGTATAGTCGGGCCACTAGAGATGAGATGCGAATAACGCCCTTGAAACTTGACATAGAACTCGAAGGCCACAGACCATGTGTAAAAGTTGGAGCCATCCAACTTGACAGTGGTGACACACAGGTCCGAAGCAGATCGGCGGACACCATCAAAAGAATATGTCAGAAGGTAGCAAGAAGCAGAATTATGCAGGAGGAACCCGACGCAGAGGCTGTAACAGCAGGCAACAAGCAGTAGCAGCAATCAAGAGTTAATAGAAGAAGCATGAACCTAACTCATGGACAACAGAAAACCTGGATCTACAGACCTGACAAAACCCACAACGGGGCAATATGCAGAAGAAGCAAATTTGACACATCAGTTCACAGAGACCCTCACAGGGGCAGAAGAAGAGATAAAGTCCTACACATTGATGGGGAGGGAGTTACTCCACCATGAGGCGCAGACAGGCAATGAGCGAAGGCCGATGAGGACTTCAACATGCAATTGTTAGAAAGTACTAGAGACGGAGATGGATAAGAAAGAAGAAAAGACAGTGAATGGGGCAGCTAGATGACAGGTAGGGGATAATTGTGGATGGATTGGATGAGAGGGAAAAAGTGGGAAGGGCGGTAGGAGGGGTTGTGGTGGCAGAGAGGAGGATGGGGGGTGGTAGCGGTGGGCAGGCTGCGGATGGGGGGGTGGCGGCGGGCGGCAAGTAAGGGGCAGCGACGGGATGGTGGGAGGGGTGGAGGAGAAGGAAAGGGAGAAAAGCAGAGGGCAACGGGGCGGAGGAGAGGAGGGGCGGTTAGAGGAGGGAGGAGGAAGGGCTGCGGCACGTGAGGGAGGGGCTGGCGGCGGCTAGAAGAGGGGGGGGGGTTGGGTGGCGACGGCTAGGAGAGAGGGAATGAGGGTGGCGGCGGCTGGGAGAGAGGGAATGAGGGTGGCGGCTAGGGTTGAGAAGGAAATGGGTGGCGGCTAGGGTTGATGGAGATAGTGTTAGGGTGGATCATAGTGCTCTGATACCATATAGATTAGAAAAGAGTTTATTTGATAATGCAAACACAATACAATAGACTTTTTTTTTATAGGACAAGAGAGTAAGCCAATAGTCAGAGATAGGCAATATGGGATAAAAGAAAAAGGGTAGAGACATGACAAGTCTAAAGCCCATAACAAAGGAAAGCAACAAAAACATAAAACAATAAAGCACATATACTAATAAGGTGTAAACCTGCAATAAAGGAAACCCCATGTTCAGGAGAATAAGCTTGGGAATAAAATACCTCTTGTAAAATACATGTGGGAAGGGGAGTAAACTTGGGATAAGAACAACTCCCTCCACCCTCTCCTATGTTCAGGAAAATAAGCATGGGAATATGATACCTCCTATAAGACACATGTTGAAAGGGTAGTAAGCCTGGGATGAGCACACCCCCAATGCAAAAATATGTGGTGAACCTGGATAGGATATCCCTTACAATGAATAAGTGAAGACATTGTGAAAGAAGGTAATGATAAAAGTAAAATGATGTGACATATAGGGTAACATGAATGGATGAGATAATATCAATGAACAAGTTATGCATGAAACATTTGAGATGTAAAAGGTATAAAAACTTATGTTAATGATCTAAAGCAATGACATGGTGTTTAATGTGTACTAGGATTCATGTTTATTGAAGTAAATACATGTACAAGTGTGATTAAGTTTTCAAGCACCAGAGCCTGATCGCAGCCTGAGTGCGATGGTTTTTATGGATCTTGGTAGAGAACAGCGATATGAGAGAAATACAGATCACATTATAACCTCAATACTCAAATATAATTATAACTAGACCTAGTGGGTGTTGACAAGTTTGAATTCGGTTGAGAGAGCTGATTTTTTTTTTAATATCTCTAGTTATTGAAAACTGTTTTGACCTGCAAATTTTACGATTCTTTTCTTGCTATTTGAGGTTCGTACCAGCATTTCACTGACGTGGACTGTATCAACTAATGATGCAAGTTAGACACGATGAATGGAGAAGGGACTAGTATGAGGATGAGCTTTTTGGCTATTAGGGATGTATTCAGATAGTCATTCATATACTTCATAAACCTTTTGTACTTGAAGAATGTATCAAACTTTATGAGGCTTGGTTATATGAGTAAAATTATCTGGCTCATTTGCTCCAGCTATACAATGAATTGAAACTTCATTGATTGTAGTGCCTTGGTTCTCGGATCGGGGTGTTACGCCTGACCTCCATGATCCCACAAGTAGTATGGGCCTACCATCAACTTTTAAAAGTAGTGCTTGCAACAGTAGTTTGTTTCTTACTCCATGTAGCCAAGTTGCCATCCAGGAAAAGTCTAAGATATAGAGGAACATTTTCTGTGAATACAACTTCCAGCATACTTAAAAATGTTAATAGCCAATTATATTTAAGTGTCCATGCCTTGCTAAACATTAAATTTTTTCCACGAGAGCTTTCCAAATCATGAAGGATATGGTATATAGCATCCCATTGATATCGTCTCTAATAGTCCATATCTTGACTAGCCAAGCCAATGCAAGAGCTATCAGGTTTGGTGATTGTCAAATATACGAGTTTCTCAACTGCTTGCTTATTTAAATTAGGCGATTACCATCCTGCTAAGTTATATTAGGATCCAGAAGAGTTTTAGCAAGCCTTGCCCCCAGCCTACTTGTTATTTGAAGTAGGTTTAATGCTTACTTTCTTTTTCAGAATAAATGCGCATAAGCACTTGGAAAATGTTGTCCAATAGACTGATGAGTTATCTACAGTGCCTCTCATAAAATGAAGATGAATTCAACATCATGACACCCCTTAAAGAAAAACAGCTCAAAAAATCTTACTGGGAGAAAAATCTTGAAGTTGATGGTTAAATTGATCTCAAATATATAAATTGAGTGTACCTAATTATAGATATAAAGGAAAAAACATAATAATTAATAAAAACATGATGATGAGAAGGTATTTGAGTAAAAAAGAAATTCTAGTACATGATTAGAACAATGTTGAATTCAGCAACATGGATCTTTTTTTCTTTCCGTTCTGCTCTCTTTTGGTTCCATTAGTGTGCGGAGCTTGGATTGAGGGAATTATCCTATTTGAGACTGAATATCCATGCATCAGATAACAATTCATTTTTGATACACTCTTCCCTATTAATTGCGTTGCTCTGTGCTACTTCTAGTCGGTGTGATCTTTCCATTTTTTTAATGCCCATTGTTTATGTTCTCGTCGTTTTTCAATTTGACCATATATTTGAACATATTTATATACAGTGGGTGCATGGTTTAAACCAAACCAGCTGTCAAACCACCAGGTCAAGATATATAGGCAACAAGAGAGAGATAATGTGGACACTCTCATGAATGACTACATGCTCATTTGCAAAAAGTTGCAGGTCGGAAAATAACTTACTTAAGGTTATAATGGAAACAAGCTTTCTAATTCAATAGTTGGTTGCTGTCATACTTTCTGAAAAAATAGATACCTTGTGTCGAAGATTGATGAGACTAGTATTATTGTTCATGATTTGTGGATGCAGGCACAATGTGAGAAACTGGTATTTGACAAAGATGACATTGCCAGAGGGCTTATAGAGACGATTGAAAAAAACAAAATAACCAAACTTGTCATGGGAGCTGCCGCCGAAAAGCATTATTCTAGGTTAGTAGAGGTCATATCTGACATAGTTACTTAATTAAAGGCACATGGACTTTCTATGACGGTCTTCTAATGAATCAATGCTTTTATTGGTTTAATGGTATCTAAGGTAACGTGCTGATGTCCACAGTTTGCATAAAACAATAACCTTGTATCACATGTTATCTTATCGTCTGAAGGTTCTTCTAAGAAGCGGTTTTATTGGGTGAACTATACCACATAAATTGTGCTTGATTTCTTTTGTTTCTTTATCTGGGAAACATGTTATCAAGTATGAGTAATGGCTCATACTAATTTTTCTTGAATGAAGTGCTTGGATTCATATCATATTCCAACAGCATATAAATATCTGTCTTGTGTGTACTAATCATTGTTAAACTTAATATTGCAGGAAAATGAAAGAACCAAAATCGAAAATAGCACGTGCTGTACTACAAGATGCTGTTCAGCATTGCAAAATATGGTTTGTTTGCAAGGGGCACTTAATCTTTGTCAGGTCTGTCGTAACATCCCAATCATCAAGAAATCTTAAAATTCACTTCACATCACATATTGTGTTTTTCTACAAAGTTGGGATAATAGTTTTCTGTATGCTTAGCTCAAACTTCAGTCCTGAAATTGATATTTTCCGGGAGTTCCAGACATCCCAAATTAAGCTTTCTTCTTTCTCCAATGAAATGCAGCTGAAATGCAGATACCAGATACCATTATAACCACGTCTATCATATTATTTGTGGATAGATTTTACTTTTTTGGTTTACGTGCTGGTGAGAATGTTAGGTTTTATGCAAAGGAGTTTTGGACTTAAAATGGTATTTAACATGTGACCATGAAGTAGCTAATCTCATTTCACTGGTCAATTGCTAGAAAGTTCATATAACTTGGTTCAATTACCTTGAAGTGATTTCTTTTCCTTATCATTTGATTTTTGACAGACAGCCTACGCTTGACGGTGCCCTGACAGCCAGTCCTAGCTATGGATCTGTCCAGTCTGACTCAAATGCATCCTCATCATATTATTCTAGCTATTCTTCTGATTCAACGGATGATGCTTATGTACAGAGATTGGAATCCTATGGATCTTTTTCCCAGAGAGAATTAGCGGGCAGGTTTGCCGCGGTTGAACCTTCTGTGGCTTCCATCACAGCAAACAGATTGGATGCAGGAGATATATCTGATGCTCAAGCAAGAATGTGTAGCTCCAGATCTTCATTATCAACCAAAGATGAAGATATACAAACACATGAAAATAAAGAGACCATGCAACTTGAAGATGAATTGGTGTGTACTCTACTCCATAAGCATGTTCACCATTTGTCTATCAAGAAGGTACACTTACTAGGAATGTCCCTTGCAGGGGAATTCACCGTCGTTTAATGATTTGCAGCTTCATTTGTCGAAATCCCTGAAAGAAATCAGCAAGTTGAGAGATGACTTTCATGAAGAAACACTAAAGTGTCATGATGCCGAAATCAGACTGCTCATTGCTCACCAGAGGGTATTATTACTTCCGCTTTCGTTATATGCTTGTTTATTGGTCTTACAGTCTAATCTAAATGCAACATAAGTTTGTCCAAGGGTTAGAGTTTGTCTCCCTTGTGATGAGTGTTTACTTTTATAGGTCTGTGTGACTGAAATAAGTACTTTCCAATATATATATGCTCTTTGTTACAGGCTAGAGAACTAGAGCTGAAGCATTATCAAGAGTTAAAACTGCGTAAGGATATTGAGGAATCTCTACAAAGAGAGAAACTTGATGTTGAGAAGCTCAAAATCCAAAGAGATGAACTACTGAACAAGCTCAAAACTGTCAATGAGCAAATACAAGCACGAAAAATTAGAATTGTAGAATATGATAAAGCTATTAAGGATGTAGAACAGGAGATAGCAGAAGGACGTCATGCCGTTTCTGAAATACGTGGGCAGGTGAAAGGGTTGGAGAGAAAGCAAGATATTGCAGTGAAAAAAGTTGATGAGCTAGACCATATGACAGAAGAACCAAGCTGTAAAGGATCTGATTCTAATGTCTTCTCTGAGTTCTCTTACTTAGAACTGGAGCAAGCAACTAGCAACTTTGCAGCATCGTTCAAAATTGGGAAAGGGGGATATGGATCTGTTTATAAAGGGTTCCTACACCACACATTAGTTGCCATAAAATTTCTAAATCCAGATGGGATGCAGGGAAAATCAGAATTCCAGCAAGAGGTAAACCAATCTTTTTCGATGGATTTGTCTAATAATCATTCAAATTTTTGTGTTGAAAATAAGATCATCATCATCATCATCAACTAAGCCTCAATCCCAACTTTGTTGGGGTCGGCTACACAGATCCTTCTTTTCCATTCAGCTCTATCATGGGTCATATTCTGGTTGAGATGTAGAGATTCAAAATCTCTCTTTATAAGCTCTTCCATGTTAATTTAGGCCTTCCTCTTCTTCCATTGTGTTGAAAATAAGATGTGTGTTATATTTCTTATTGATAGACGGAAGACTCCCCTCTTATATATAGGAGAGGAGGCCAGTAAAAAAGAGCAAATTTAACCCGAATGAACCAAGATAATTAGTCCCATGAACTTGTAACTAATAATATATCCAACATTTAACACTCCCCCTGAAGCTGAAGTATAGGTGAAACACATATCCAGCTTGAACACACAAGAATGAGATGGAAAATAAGAAATAAATATGTCACTTCCCATGCAAGACTCCCCCCGTTAAACATGACTCTCCAACTAAAACAGAGCATCTGATTACGCCATCATTGAATGTGTGCTGCAGGTTGGAAATACTTGTGCTCTGAAGAAGATCTTCTTTCTAGAATGAAGAAAGTAGATGGAGTCCAAGTGCCATAGAAAAAAGTCACCACCATCAATTGGGAGCAAATGTCAAAGCACCACGACGACACCATCTTCAATGGAAAGGAATATATGATAGGAATTAACTCAATCAACACATCCAGTGATGTTGATGTAATACTAGATGTATATATAAATCGTCTCAGAAGTCTAGCCAACTAGACCAAAGGATGGAAGACCACAGACATGCATAACGTGACACAAATACAAACAAAATGAAGTGATGACTGTTGTGTTGGATCCATGAATCTGGTGTGTGAATCTAGGGGACTTGATAGGAATGTATATGTCATCAGGGAAAACCCAAGTAGATCATGAGAAACATTTTATCAACACTTGAGAAATAGCATATGCAACTTAGGAGAAGACATAAATAAACTAGCTCAGTGAAGATAAAATTTGGATGAACATCAACCTTGTAGATGTAGTACTTGTAGGCTAGATATTAACGAGTTTCTGATAAATTATATATGAAAAAGCAAACATACATCTCTAAGGCTCCTATTGGTTTGGTGTAAGTCATGAGTTTTATGGAACTCATTTTCTGGGAACTCTAGTTCAGTTTTTGGAACTTAAGTTCCATTCACTTCCATGTGATTGATTTGTTGTAAGTGTTAATATGGAAATTATTAAAAAAATTAATTTTTACTATCATATAAATATGTAAGGATGGGAAAGACATAAAAAATAATATTTATAAAAAACCATAATATTTTTAAATTATAATAACCTTAACAAATAATTATGGTGCGGATATTATTCATTTTAAAAAATATTTTATTATGGTACAATTATAATCTTAATAAAAATATTTAGATTAAAAACACATCACACTATTTTTATTTCACTTTGTGTATGCAAATTATTTTAATAATGTCCGCATTTCATGTGTTTGTAAATAGATTTTTTGGTTCATCATTGTTTAACACAATGTTGAATGTTAATTCTTACATTATTTTTGTAGGAAATTTTTATTATATTATCTGTGTATGGTTATAGTTAATTATCTTTTTCACATAATATTGTTTAAGAATGAAGAATAAATATATGTTAGGCAAATCACATTGTTTCCACATGATGTCATATGTTTCTTTTTCATGATGTTTGTATTTTTTATTTTATAAATCGCACTGATATTGGTGGTTATAGTATAAAATGTTTACATAGTGTGATTACAGTGTATGATATTTTGTCATATTATGTTATAATTTTAGCAATGAACTATATCCACACCGTTAATATTTCTAGTCATAAATATTTTATATGTGTCACTTATGACGAATGAAGAATAGAACTGTATAGGAAATGATGTTAGTTGTCCTGAAACTCGTTTTCCGCTCTTTCTAAGAGGGAACTCAAGAACTGTGTTTTGTATGTAAGTCTGTAACTCACCGGAAGTCACGGAACTCAAGTTCCAACACTTACTTTAAACCAATCACTAAAAATGTTTAAAGAACTCCAGTTCATAAGTTTTCCGGACCAGTTACGACAAACCAATCAGAGCCTAAGGGAAACACTAACACCAGGGGGAACACGAGACTAGAATAAGTGCAACAAGTTTTGTTCCAATGTGTCAATGTTGCAACTGAGGTTTTTCAACATTGCATGAAAGTGTTGCACAGACAACCAACCTACATACATATCATGACACGAACAAAGAGACACAATATGATTGAAAAAGAGATACACCAATGATACATTGGATACACGATGTTTAATGGGACAAAGCGTAAAAAAGACATTGAAAGATGGATGTGATGAACAATATGAAGCTCCATGAAGAGAAAAATATCATGGACTGATACATATCATCTCTCTCATACTCTTTCTTCTCATACTCCCTCTTCATATTTCTCTCTCCCTCTTCATACTTTCTGTCTCCTCAATATCCTTCCCACACGAGTTACGAAATGAATGAGTAGTTGATGAGAAAAGAGATAATACCCCTGCACGTGGAAAAGGATGCACACATGAAGGGTGGTAGGGGGGATGAAATCGTTGAAGGAGAGCCATTCTAGATTCTGGAAGTAGAAGAAAAATGCTCCTTGGTAGATGGCTGCTTAACCATGGAACAGGACTTCGACTTCGAGTCAACTTCGACAGGTGTGGAAGTGGAAGTTTGTAGAAACATCGAGGAAACTTCAAGGATTTTTACGACCAAACTTCGACACATCTTTGACAAAAAATAAGCTCAAAATAGTGATTTCATGATGAAAATTTATAGATTTCATCAAATCTATCTAAAAAACTAACTATATGTTTATATATAGCCATCTATACATGTTTAGATATGTAGAAAAACACAGTCACGTGCAAATGTACAAGACATCGTCTTAGTGTCAACTTTGACAGGCATGGAAGTGGAAGTTTGTTGAAAATGTAAGGAAACTTTAAGGAAGTTGTGGACTAACACTTCGACGCAAAATAACATAAAAGATAGTTAGATTGTGAGGAAATTTGGCATCAAACATCAAATTTTTGGTAAACACATACTACATCTATAATCTTATATACGAAATGTTTAGAATTTAGATTTCTTTTATATATGTGGCATTTTGTATCTACCAAAATCCCAATTGGATCACATTCTAGAATTAAAAAACATGAGCTTATTTCCAAATACTTCAATTTGTAAAGAGGGGGAAAAGTAAGAGAGGTGAAATGGCATTAGATCTACACAAGATTTTACAAAACTTGTGGAAATCTAGTAGAGGAATAAACTTATCATTATTCTGTAGTTAGAAACCAAGGAAATGGTCATCTTAATATCAAAAACAGGTTCCTACAAGTTTCTTTATGCCTTCACTATGTGTGCAACAATAATAACTACAAAGATCGTCGAGAAGCTGTGAGGTTTTAAGCTAGCTGAGTCGATTTTATCACCAATTAGACGGAATTCATTGACACATGTCAACAAGCAGGCAACCAATGGGGCATGGAAGTTTACTAGGTTTCAACATCGACAGACATACATATGTAACATCGAGGATATATCGCCAGATGTCGAGGATGTTTAGTACCATGTGCTTAACTACTATGGGGTATGGGGGGCGTGACCCCTTAGTTGGGGGGTCTCGCTGCCCTAGCGGGTTGGAGTTGAGGGAAGGCCGCCCCCGCAAAAAGGTCTACAACTTTGCGACGCGTGGCGGCTACAATAGGTTGTCTTTGTGTGCCCAACTAGTGAGGATTACAGCTTGCAGGCGGCGGTCTGGTGCTACTGTTTCTGTGGCTACCGCTATAGCTATTGGTGGTTGTTAGCTGTAGTGGCCAGCGCCTACGTTTAGGCCGACGAATGTTGTTGTGGTGGCCGTTAGATGCTCTAGCTAGGTCGATGGTGGAGGAAGCGGATGCCTTTTGGCGCCTTACTACTGGCCATATTGGCCAGCGACGACGCCTAGCTGGAGAGCTTGCCGCTGATTGCCTGTAGCATAAGACTGCTACGATGACGGTCGACGTCTGTTTCTATGACGGTCTGTGGTATCAGAGCAGCCAGTCCTGTGCTGCCCCTAACCTTAAGAGAGAGAGAGGAATCCCTGCCTCTTGTTGGAGCCGTCTCCATCTTCATCAACAACAATAAAAAGCATCCTATGAAGTTGCTGGTATCCAGATCTGCAAGGGCCGCAATGCCGCCGTCAGCCTTGGTTGCTAATGAAGCCGCCACTATCCTATTCGCCGCCATCATCACAGATCTACGCCGCATTACCAATTCCACTACCGATCTACTCCATACACTCACCCCTATTAAGATCTACTCCTAAATCAAGGAAAAGATCTCTGATTTCTATTGATATTGGGGGTACATCATCCTCATATTATTACGGTGGCTGGAAGGATTTCCCCTCTTTCGTTGTCTCTGGTTTTTTTGCTGTTGATCGCCGCCGACACGACGTGTCTTTTTTTGGACAAGATGTGCGTGCCATCCTTTTGTAGGCGGTGTTCTGCTTCTTTGCGACTTCGTTCGCCGGTTTGGGACACGACATGTCACTTTCAGACACGACATGCGTGCCATCCTTTTGACACAGCGTGTCACCTGCTTCTGCTCCGAGATTCTGTCAATTGACACGGCGTGTTATCAGATTCTACTGGCGCTAACTGTTGCTACTGTGCTATCAGACACAACGTGTCTATTCATCGACACATTGTGTCATCTGCTACTGCTGCTTCTTGTGTCAACTGACACAGTGTGTCGCTTAACGACACAGTGTGTCTGCTGCTTACTGTTGCTACATCTTGGCGTGCTACAATGATTCTATCATATGACATAGATATCTATACATGGCATGTCCCTTCTTTTTCTTACCATCAACAATTATCTTCCGGTTTTCAATATTTTTATAATTTTGTTTACACCCGTGGTCTTCCGACCCTACATAACTTTTTTGCCTACCTCCTCAATACTTTTCCACCCCTTTACATATTGAACCTATTCATCCTACCGAGTACCATTCTAGTAGTGTATCTTCTCTTTCTACTGAGTTCCGTTACGGTAGTCTTCTTTTTGTTCTTCTTGTCCTACTCCCATATTTTCTTGACCTAATCTAAATTTTTTTGCACGGACTCCACCCCCGCACCCCCCAGATTTGTCGGCCTAAGGGACGGACAAATCTCATTCCGGGTCGGAATCAGATCCATTTATTTTTCTATCTGGATCTATGTAATCGGGTCATTTTGCACCTTGAGTCGCATTATCGGTTACCTCCTTCACATATTTTCCTACACAACCCTACCTCTACCATTGTTTTTGACTCTCCACGCCAACCACTCTCTTGACTTTTTTCGTGGTTGGCTTGTGGGACAGAATAGAGGATGAAGAGTAGAGGAAGGAGATGAGATGAAGGAGAGTTGAAGAAGAATTTAGTAATGCTGCTGCATGGATCTTCATGCCACATTTACTGTTGCTATATTGATCCTTTTACTACTATATGGTGTTCCTTTTGCTTCTATGTGGATCCGCCTATTGTTATGTGGACTGTCATGATTGTGTTGCGGCTATATGGAGATTTCTGCTGCTATTACTGCTTATTCATCATCTACCTCGACTGCTGCTATGAAGTTACATATTGGGACATCATTGTTGCTACTTGTGCTATGATTAACATATTTTACCTGCTGCTTTGTGCTTTTGCACTATCTGCTGCCCGTGCTTTCTTTGCACGTTGACTTTATACTGTGGACCACCATTCTCTTGACTTTGACGCCTAATATTGTGACGGATAGTTTATGAAAAGGGAAGTGATGAAGACTTTTATTGCTGATTTTACATAGATTTTCGTCTACATTGCATATTGGAGTTGTTTATTTGGTTGCTAATGTGCACATTGGTTTACTATCCGCCTACGTCGTTGACTTTTGCTTTTGTGTGCCAACACTCTCTGGCTTGTCCGTGCTTTGTGCATGTGGACTCTCGGTTCGTCCGTGCTTTTTTTGCACATTGACTATTGCTGCTATTTGTGACCTAGTACTCTAGGACTTGTGATCCAACACTCTCTGACTACTACAACGACGACCGTGATGAAGATCTTCGGGCCTATCCGCTATTCTTTCTTTTGCTCCAGATGCCATTATGATGATCAAGAAGCCTCTATGCCTGCCCAGATATCTCCTGCTTTGAAGTATCTACTTGAGGGGGAGTCTTTGAGCATTTGTGTGCTTGAGTGGTTTTATTGTAATGTTGAGGGGGAGAAATTTTTGTATGAGTTTGGTTATCTTTTCATTCTGTTTTATCTGTCTGTCTGTCTGTTTGCAAGCTACCTTGGGATTCTCCCAAGCTCCAGCTTGAGGGGGAGTGTTAGAGTGTCAATTTACTAAGTATTTTAGTCTTTTACTTAAGTTGTCTTTAGTCTGATTGTAACATGGGCCCAATTGTGTATTGGGCCATTAAGATTTGTCTAAGTGTCTGTATGCTTCCCCTTTCTCCTATTTATAGGAAAGGGTGGCTGCCTCTTATCAATCTAGCAATAAGAAAAACCTACACGTTTGGGGATTCTCCCCACTCATATCATTTTCCACAATTTCCATGACGGTCAACGATTGTTGCGCGGCTGTAGGTGCCCAAGTAGGTTGCTCCGGTGAGAGTGAGCATCATCGGTGGCAGACAACGGCTGCCTTCTGTGGCCTTTCTATTGCCCGACTACAACAGCCGGCGGTGGTGGCTAGGCTGGCGGCTGCTGCTATCTAGAGGAGATGTGGCTGGAGTTTGGGAGGACTTAGGCAAGGGGCGATTAAACATGACTTGAGGGAGGTACGTAAAGTTGGTGATGGCCGCAAAGACAAACACTAGCACTGGAAATTTTATGGAGGAAAATGGGATGAGATGACAATGGAGGCCGTGATGATGCCGGGTCGGCGGCCAAGCCAAGAAAAGACGGTTACCGCCAGCAAGCAGAGGCTCTTTTTTTTTTCTCTCTCTAGGGTACTACAAGAGCGTGCTTCTTTGATACCATGTTGAAAATAAGATGTGCTATATTACTTAATGTAGGAGAGGAGGCAACTACAAAGAAGCGAACTTCAACCTAATGGGATAAGACAACTATGCCCATGAACCTACTAACTAATAATATGTCCAACATCTAACAGTTTGAATGCTGGGTCTTCTTCTGATAGCAATGTATAGAGAAAAAGAGCAAAATGTTACTCTCATTTATATTTGTTATCTATAACTAATTCCTAGAGCTTTAATTAATACAATCAGTAGACAGTAACATAAACTTCACATGCTTTTGCCCAAAGTAAAAGAGGAAAAGTTGTAAATTTGGAGGAGGGGTTAGTGATGCTCTCTGGCTCGGTCCCTGCCTGCATGCAATTCGTAACAACTCGTAAGACGCACCACAATGAGACCTGGCCATAACTGATTACAGTTTCCAATCATCTAATTGTTTTACTATATCCTGAAACAACTTGATTTTAGTAAACTTTGAAATAAAAGAAGCTTGTATTCTTAGTGGTTGGCAGTTCCCCTAAAATAATTCACGTCTGCTGCGAAAAAGTCAGTACTATACATTAAGATCTATAAAGATACTCCCTGACTTTTAAGCATTTAGCAATTTGATATTATTTCAGGTGAACATACTAAGCAGGGTGAGGCACCCCAACCTTGTTACCCTAATTGGAGCGTGCCGAGCAGAATCAGCATTGGTGTACGAATTCCTTTCAAATGGATCATTGGAAGACCATCTACGCCCCAAGAAAAATGGCACAGCTCTTACTTGGCAGCACCGCACAAGGATTAGTCATGAAGTCTGCACTGCTTTGGCCTTCCTGCACTCTACCAAGCCTCACGGTGTAGTGCATGGCGACCTCAAACCTGCTAATATCCTGCTGGATGATAATATGGTCAGCAAGTTGGGAGACTTTGGCATTAGCAGGTTGCTCACCGCTTCCTTCCACCATACAACTCCTAAAGGCACTTTGTCTTACATGGATCCACAATTCTTGTCGACTGGGGAGCTCACACCCCAGTCTGATGTTTACTCATTCGGCATTGTGCTTTTAAGGCTGGTCACTGGCATGGCAGCAGCAGGGGTTGTGAAAGCAGTGAGGGAGGCCGTGGACAAGGGGAGGCTGCACGAGATAGTGGACCAAGCGGCGGGGCAGTGGCCCTTTCTACAGGTTCAACAGCTTGCACATTTGGGCCTCAGATGCTGTGCCCCAGAACGGAGTCAACGTCCAGACCTTATACACGATGTTTTGAGGGTACTCAAGTCCCTTAAAAATGCAGCTTCTACAACTGTGTACCCACGATCACCCTATCAGTCCCCAGATGAATGCGATGTCCCATGTTACTTCATGTGCCCCATATTTCAGGTAAGCGTTATAAATGTTTATGTAGACTCAGTTAATCAATTTGACCGGACGAAAGGCGTTTTTTTCTGTTTTCTTTCTGAAAAAAATTAAAATGAAGAGAAATCGTACTCATCTTGCTTCCTCAGGTGCTAATACTGAAATAGTATGCATATATGCCCCCATTTCCAAACAGCAAGTAACGATTGCTCCCAATAATTGACCTATCTCCATTAGCCAAGTATCAGGAAATTCTGCCCACTTCCATGTATTAAACCCCCTCAAAAATTTGTGGCATAATACCCTGAAATGGAGGGTGGCAGACTGTGGTATCTGTCATAAAGGAAGATACTGTAGATGTCTGACTGTCTAGGGCAATTCTGTCCCCTATTATAAATTAATTTTTCGAGAATTGATGGCATAATACTCTAAAATAGTCGTGGCTTACAACAGAATCTGTCATAGAGGTAGGTACTCTGCAGATCTTCACATAGACACAATGCTCATGGTGGTTGCGTTTACCCCTCTAGTGGACATGCTATGAGTTCAAACCCAACACCTGATGGCTTGGTGGGTGTAGTTGATCCCTGCCTTCAGCTTACAAGGGTTCCCATAGGTTCCATTAGTCAGATGATCCAGCCCCTGATTCGAACAGCATTGAGCCCTATCTGGCTTCTCTTCCTTCCCTCTGTGAATCTCAGAAGCGAGGTGCGGATCTTAAAGGAACTTTTAATCTTGTCGTCGCTTTGGCCGAAGCTGAGAAGGCCCATGCCAGCTTGCGTATATGAACTCGGAAGTATGCCCCTTAATCCAATCCCACACGGTGGCATTCCTCTGTTCTTCCACTTATAAGTACCTAAGTTTGCCCGCTAGGCCGCTATTCAAACAACTCTCATCTTCCATGTTTAGGACACCAGATGATCTTCTGTAAAGAAGTTTCTTCATGCAGGCATTAGAGTATCCTCAGAACACCCGCTCTTCACCCACCCCACAAAAACAAGCCTAAGATAAGATGTAACTAGCTTCAACATCCTCTTTGCTATCTGCTAGATACTCACATCAATAATACATCCTTAAATCCGCTGGTATAATTACTTGTTGAAATTCCCAGTTTGGTTTATTTTTCATGCTATATTCTTTACTATAAATCCCAAAATAAACTGGTATATATGCTTACAGAAATTCACAATTTGATTTATTTTTCATGTTATTGCAAGATTATCCTGAATTTGATTAGTAGATTGATAGTATACCATTCTTGGGTGCTGTTACCCGCTTGCCTTATTCCTTGCATCCATTGAAAACAGGAAATCATGACGGATCCTCAAGTGGCAGCTGATGGATATACCTATGAAGCTCAGGCCATAAAAGGGTGGCTTGAGAGGCACGATACCTCTCCCATGACTAACCTCCAGCTTCCTCATTGCCATCTGATCCCAAACTTCCACCTCCGGTCAGCCATCGAGGACTGGTTGCAGCAGCATCACTGACCTGGTTGTTAATTCTGGGATCACTGTCCGTCCGGTGCCCTTGACCATTTGTTGACTGCATTGCTACCGCTATTTCTTTGTTGCGGGTGATTTTAGGAAGAGTTTTTTCTAATACTAGTTAGTACTTTCGTGAGGATCTTAAATTGATTCAGAAATCTGCCTTCGGCTGTCATTCTGTATATATGTTGTTATGCATCATATTTGAGAGCACACAGTTTAATTGATAAATTAATCATAGATGACGCGGTGATCCCTTAGTGATTAATGACGACAAAGATCCAACCAATTTTAGTGTGTGCTTCAACTCTGTCGCATTTCTTTATTCACCATCATTATAACAAATGATCGACAACCGATACCAAAACATGCATAGGAAAAATTCGTTTGTGGATTCATATGGTCTCGTATGTGTATAAATGAGATATCCAGTTCACGCTAAAGTATCACTCTCCGTTGGTTCGCTAGGAATTTTGTAAAGCTATGATAGAGATCTTAAAGCCAAGATATGAACCAAAGAAGGGATGAGTGACCAAGGATGTTTTGCTACGGCTGTGAAGTAAATATTTCATAGAGATAACAAGCTCGCTTTGAGAGGTGAGTAAAGATGTATCGCAGTGTCACCGTTGAGATGTGAAGGCATATACATCATATCAAATATAGAAAAATCTGCCCGTCATCCAGATAAAGTTCACGATGCTATTTGTGCCCTATGGTATTTCAAGGTTCAGCTGATTACGAGTTTCGATGGTGTATTACGTGTCAAGAAATATAGAAATCTAGGACATTGACGTGTATTTTACTACGCGCTAAAAACGCAAGTGTACGCGTCGAGTAATATAGGCCTTTGTGAGGCCCGAGTCGAACACAGGGATACGTTGAATTATTGGAGACTTCTACTAACTATTTGCGATCAGCTAAGCCGGATAACAAAGTAGGGTTTGTTGTCGAAATTAAAAGAAAATAAAAATAAAACAAAGCAAACAATCGATTAAAGGTTGATTTAATCAATTCAAAAGGATATCTTTAGGATTTCGGTTTCACCGCGGGTCAACATTGCATTAGGGTTCATATAACTCCTCAATCTTCTCTCTCTATCCGGGTAGTGGCCTGAAAATAGAATTACCCACTGCCGTGGTGTAATTCACTACTTAGGTTTAGGTTGATTCCACCGTCGTAGTAATCATTCCCCTAAACTAAGCGCATTACGAGCGATCTCTCAGTTTCCACCATTAATTTTACACCTCCTTTGTCAAGGGATTTATCGATTAATGTAGGTTTCGTCTCTTTTCAACCGTTAATCCTTCTGTCGAAGTGATTAAGGGCATTAAGTTATTATTATGGTGATCAAGCATAACAATATATGGAGAAAACAAAACTATACCACGGATTTAAGAGAGAAAATATGAATTATTAATATAAAACTGTCATACAATGCATTCCCGGGCTACTCCCGGTCCTAAAGATGGAGGGGATTAGCCCCGCATGGTCATCTCACACAAATACATGATAGAAATAGGGGAAATCATATGAAAAACGTGAATTGAATGGGAAAACCCCTGAATGGAGGAGAACCGGTGGATCCTTTGCGTAGAACACGAGCTTTCCCGCCTCTCGGTGGTGAAATTCGTCTTCGGCAGCGTCCGGAACGACATGGATGAGCTTCTGGCCTCCGTTCTCCTTTCTCCCGCTCCTCGGCACTTGTGCAATGACAAATTAGATGATCATCTCGTCTGGGCGGCCGTCATTAGGTATAAGTCCCTAATTAGGTCGTCAATTAACTCCAGCCGTCCGATTGAGATCGAAATGAATCCAACGCATATCTGCCGGCATCGATACCATCGACGCGGGTCGATGAAATCGACCCTCCCTTTTTGGCGTCGGTACTGTCATTAAGCGACGCTGTAGCCTCCATGTGTCGATGGTATCGACTTGGTGTCGATACTATCGGCTGCTCCTTCGCCAGCAATCTGAAGACGTCTCGATACCATCGACATCAGCGTTGATGGTATCGACTCTTTGCTGCTCCTTTCGGCTGGCAACCTGCGGTTAAGTCGATGGTATCGACTCCCGTCGATGGTATCGACGGAAGCAGATACTTGTTTTTCCTGAAATTTAAAGACCAGATCAAATAAATCCACACAAATTATGATAATGTGATAAATAATGCTCGAAATGATAAAACTAAGGGGATTTGACATAAAATGATGGCAAAGACCGAAATGAGTGAATTATGCAATATTATCCATAAAAATGACTAATAAGAGCACAAACCACATATAAAACAGGTCTATAAATGCGACTCAAAATCATCGCATCAAACTCCCCTAAGCTTGAACGTTGCTTGCCCTCGAGCAACTAATCCTTAGAATAGAATTGCAAATGTCAACTGAAAAAAACACACCAACCCAACATCCTATGTGACTCCCACTGAACATTCTCAAACCGGCCTTCTCTAACCACAAAACAGCAATTACCCTAAAGGCGACAATAATCATCAATAAAAGAAATTTACCTCCAAACCGATGAACACTATCACATAAGGCAGTTAACATAATAAAATTCGCCGTATCAACATTTGTGCATCTTGTGATCACCTATACTATGTTGCTCGCCCTAACTACCATCTACATGGAAGCAGTTCTCCTGATAATCATTAGTGAGGAGAATTTCACGGTGGCCTACCAATCCGAGCAACGGGTGGATGAAAATGGGTGGCTCATGGAAGAATTTGGAAATATTGTACAGTTTCAACATGCATAATACAAAAATGTCCTAAATGATGCCAATGCACATTGAAAATACCCTAATGCCTAAAATTGGGTGAAGTGATGCATGCACTAACCTTCCTCCTCAAAATGAGATGAACGTCTAATCAAATTACATCATGTACTCAATTTCCTGTAATGCGAGTGATATCCTGTTCCTTTCTCCCTCTTATTTCACTTCCTTCTGAATTCTCTTTTTTTTTTTCTTTAGCCCACATATCCATAATTGCTTAAGGACAAGTTTATTGAGCTATTTTCTTCATGCTTGGAAATCTTTGCAATATTTAGAAGGTATGGAACAGTTTAATTCACCTTTGAGGAAAAATTGAGATACATGGTGTATTTTATGCGTGAATATCATGAGTGCAACTACATGGCATGCACCTAAAGGTAATGTGCATGAATCCCTATATTTTTTTCTTTTTATGCACAAGTATGGAGAAATATCAATGCGAGTCCTATCTAAATGCTATGCACACAAGAAGGAATTAAAACTGCACTTTACTTCCAATTCTTAGGTGGATTATGGAAAAATGAAGTGGAATGATCACAAGATTAAATGACTGAACCTTAGAAAGATATTATGTGTCCCTCCTTACTGACCTGTGTAGTGGTTTAGAAGGTTCTCTCTCTTACATCCAATTAAGGTCTCATTACCATTTGGTTAGGTTAGGCTCAAACAACCATTACTGTCCACTTTGCATGAATCCATAGGAGTACATGTGTGAAATGTTGTTTTAAAGTTGACATAATCAATCATTTTCGTAGGATGTGTTCCCCAAGGTCAACCAAAGCAAGCTATCCAAAGACACAAAATTTTTTAAATTTTCCTTAAATTTCCCATGAACTAACAGCAAGATGACACACGTTTACAACATCCACAGTTACACTAGATAGCACGTGGATCCTACAAAAACTAAAGATGCAAGAAACAAATAACAATGCTAAAAACTAAAATAATAAAAGATAGAGCTGTTCCAACTACCCCCCTAAGCTTGAATTCGACTATGGCCTCATAGTCAAAAACAAACTTAAGAGTGGAACAGAGATACCCGATCAGTCTTGTGGAGGCGGAGGTGGGTACTGTGGGGCCGTAGGATCCCAAGAAGGATACTCCCCCTGGAAGCTCGGATCGTAATGGGTCCTCGGCGGAGGCTGTGGATAGCCTCCAAAGTAGCTCTGACTCCAGTAGTGGTCGTAGAAGGGCTCCTGTTGCATCTCCATCCGTTGCAACCGATTGTGTATCTACTGTTGGTTGTCTAGGAGGAGACGTTCATTCTTGAACATCGCCTTTTGGTTGTCAAGTAACCGGTTCGTAGTATCCTGAATACCAGTATACATCTCTAGATGCTGCTGCTGTGTCTGATGGATGTCCTGCAGCATCGTGTACATGCCTTGCATGGAGTAGGCATCCTCGCTCGGCTGCGCGGGCTGTGGTGATGGCGGCGGAGGCTGTGATGATGAAGACGCACCCGGATGCATCCGAGGACGCTTCCGGGGTGCTACCCGTGCACGAAGAGGTGTGAATGCCTCCTCTTCCTCCTCAGCCTCGCCTTCTTGTCCGTCGTTGCCGCCTTCATCGCCGCCTTCTTCCTCATCGGAGTCGATGGCTATGATCGGCCATTTGAAATGCTGTGTGCCCTCGATGTTGAAGACGGGATCCGACAGTGTGCACTCCTGGTACGCTTGATTCACATGGCAATGTGCAAATGCCGCGCCATCCCGAAAAAGAATTAAGTTGGCCCGGTGAAGATGTTGCAAGTTGACCTTGCTTCTTGTAGAAAGAGGAGTGAGGGTTTGGAAATTCAGTCCCAAGTACGACGCCAGTTTGGTGATGAGCCCACCGAAGTGAATCGGCGTTTTCCTCGTACTCCTCTTTACATCCATCACACGCTGCAAAAAGAATGCACCCCAATTGCATTCTTGTCTCTTCAGAAGCTTGTATAGAAAGAAGAGATCGGAGCCTTGAAATTTTCTAAGGGCCAGATCACCCTGCGCAAAAATAGTAGAACTCAGCATCCGATGCAAAACCCGGACGAAGGGGTGCTCGAAGTCGGCTACCACTGCGTTGTGGTAGTAACCGACCTCCCTTATGGCACCATCACCAACTCGGAGAAGATCATGTCGTAATCGGTGCGGTGGTCCGGCCTCCGGTGGTCAAACTGGGAATGATTCCAGTTGAAAATTTTGTTGAACTGCCGTAGCGTGAGGACGTAGTCGTGGTTGTACAGCCGGAAAGATACCCGGCCCTGAATCCACTCTCGGTCAGTAGCATTGATGTCGTTGGGATAGATGCAGACATCCAACGACGCCATAAACTCGGCTACCAGCTCTTTGTATGTCGGCCAGTCACTAAAGAACGGCTGGCCATCTTGATGACGCTCCAGTTCGCCAGGCCTTATTCTAGTGTTACGGGCCTGTCCGTTAAGAACATAGGCCAAGTTGGCCTCGAATCCCAGATCGCGCACCATCTCCCGGTCCACATAACAGGTGGGCTCGATCTTCCTCCTCATTATCTCCTCGTAGATATTTCGAATATCCGGGGAAGGATGGATGAGTCGGGGACGAGAAACTGATGCCGTTGGTGGTGGGATGAATTCCGTCAGAGTTGCGTGTGGGGACGATTCTCCGGCTGTATGCACCATGGTGGCGACGAAAAAGGGGTTGAAGAAGAAGATCTCGGGGAAGATGGAGACTTGATTCTCCGCTCGGTGAAGATCTTTGCTCGATGTTGCTGCTCTTCAATCTTGGATGGCTCGGGGGAGTGCTCGGTGTGAAGGAGGAAGTTCACTCTGAAGGTGTGACGTCAAATGACGTAATAACTCTCCTTATATAGACTTGGCCGGCGCTACTGTAGACCCGTCGATACCATCGACGCGGGTCGATGGTATCGACACGTCTCGATGCTATCCGCCTCCCTCGCGAGTATCGACGGCTGACGATTGCTGGATCGTGAAACCCGGATTGCTGACCTGTCGATACCATCGACGCGAGTCGATAGTATCGACGCAGCACCCGGATCGCTGACGTGGACTTCGCGACCGCCGTCGATGTCGTTGCGTGGATCGGTGACATGGATGGTCGATACCATCGACAGGAGTCGATGGTATCGACTTGGCTTCATTGCGACACCGCCACTTTCTCACTTCAACCTGTGACCATGTCGATACCATCGACGTGACCGTCGATGGTATCGAGTTGACTGAGACAAATTGCTCTGAACTTCTCCAGAGATCTCGATGGTATCGACTGCTGTGTTGATACTATCGACAGTTGTTCCGCGACCTGCCTGTAGGTGTGTCGATACCATCGACGAGACCGTCGATAGTATCGACTCAGAACGAACCTTGCAGTTGTCAACCTAAACCTATGTCGATACCATCGACCAGTGTGTCGATGGTATCGACCCCGCCTCAGCCTGTATAAAGAACAAACGGATCAAGGTATCTTCTTTACATCAAAATTTAAATGAAATGAAAGCAATCTATGACTATAATTAAACTATCCTAATATACTGATGGTTGGGTTGCCTCCCAACAAGCGCCCTTATTTAACGTCTTAGGCTAGACGGCTTCCCAGCATCTCATTCGTCCACAAATGTAATGAGTTTGACCTCATTCACTTTTTTCTTGTAATTTTCACCAAAATACAGCTTTAATCTCTGTCCATTCACCAAGAACGTGGCATCTCCATCACGCACCAGAATCGCACCGTGCGGTTTAACCTCTTCCACCACGAATGGTCCACTCCACCGGGACTTCAGCTTCCTGGGATGCAACTTGAGTTGGGAGTTAAACAACAGAATGCTATCTCCCTTCTTGAACGTGCGTAGCTCGATATGGCGATCGTGGATCAGTTTTGTGCGCTCCTTGTATATGCGGACATTCTCATATGCCGTCATGCGCAACTCATCTAGTTCATTCAACTCGAACATCCTCTTTCTCCCAGCTTCATCATAACTCAAATTCAGCCTTCTAAGCGCCCAATGGGCCTTGTGCTCCAACTCCACCGGAAGGTGGCAAGCCCGGCCATACGCCAACCTAAAAGGCGTGGTGCCTATAAGTGTTTTGTACGCCGTTCTATACGCCCAAAGTGCGTCCGATAGTAGGGCACTCCAATTTTTCCTTGTGGATGCCACTGTCCGTTCTAGAATGTTCTTGATTTCCCGATTTGAGACCTCCACTTGGCCTTGCGTCTGTGGATGATATGGGGTGCCGATGTTGTGCTTGACCCCATATTTCTTCAAAAGTGTCGAAAAGTTCTGATTCCGGAAGTGTGTGCCCCCATCACTTATTATCATTCGGGGTATCCCGAACCTGCAGAATATATTTTCCTTCACAAACCTGTACACTACATTAGAATCATTAGTCCTTGTGGGGATTGCTTCCACCCACTTCGACACATAGTCAACAACTAGCAAAATATATAAATTTGAATTTGAGGACACAAAGGGTCCCATGAAGTCTATGCCCCACAGGTCAAATACCTCAACTTCCTGAAATACATTCAGGGGCATTTCTTGTCTCCTTGAAATGTTACCTGCTCGCTGACACGGGTCACATTGCCTCACAAAATCGTAGGCATCCCGAAACAAAGTTGGCCAATAAAGGCCGCTTTCCAACACTTTGGCTGCTGTCCGCGAACTAGCATGGTGCCCTCCCGTAGGTGACGCATGGCAATGGTGGAGAACACTATCGTACTCCACCTCCGGCACACACCTGCGTAGAATACCATCCCTGCACTGCTTCAAAAGGATTGGGTCATCCCAAAAATAGTATCTCAAAGAATGAAAGAATTTCTTTTTCTCTTGATAAGACCAGTCTTCCGGGATGATCCCGCAAGCCAAATAGTTAACAATTTCAGCAAACCACGGTTCTTTAGAATTAATTTTTAAAAGCTGTTCATCGGGAAACGTCTCAGTTATGGGTATGTGTAAATCTTTTTCATCTACCCTGTCTAACCTAGACAAATGATCAGCCACCACATTTTCAATTCCGGACTTGTCCTTGATTTCAATATCAAATTCTTGTAAAAGCAAAATCCACCTAATGAGTCTAGGCTTTGCATCCTTTTTCTCCATCAAATATTTTATCGCAGCATGATCGGTCCATACAACTACTTTGGATCCCATTAAATACTGCCGAAATTTTTCAAAAGCAAACACAACAGCAAGTAATTCTTTTTCTGTAGTTGTATAGTTCAATTGAGCATCATTAAGCGTTTTGGAAGCGTAGAAAATCACAGTGGGCTTATTATCTACCCTTTGCCCCAAAACGGCTCCTACTGCATAATCTGAAGAGTCACACATCAATTCGAATGGTTTTGTCCAATCCGGCATTTGAACAACTGGAGCCGAAATCAATTTTTCTTTCAAAACTTTGAATGCGTGAAGACACTTATCGTTGAAATAAAAAACCGCATCTTTTTCCAACAATTCGGATAAAGGTTTTGCAATTTTAGAAAAATCCTTAATGAATCGCCGATAAAACCCGGCGTGTCCCAAAAAGCTTCTCACCCCTTTTACAGAATTTGGTGGGGGTAGCTTGGAAATCACTTCAATTTTCACTGGGTCTACCTCAAGACCCTTGCTAGACACCTTGTGTCCTAGCACTATTCCCTTCGTCACCATCATGTGACATTTCTCCCAATTGAGGACCAAGTGTGTGTCCTCACAACGCTGCAGCACCTTGTCCAAGTTATATAGACACTCATCAAAAGACACCCCATAAACCGAGAAGTCGTCCATGAAAACCTCAAGACAACGCTCCACCATGTCAGAGAATATGGCGAGCATGCAGCGTTGAAACGTCGTCGGTGCATTACATAATCCAAACGGCATACGTCGATAAGCAAAAGTCCCATAGGGACAGGTGAACGTAGATTTCTCTAGATCCACAGGATCAATCGAAATCTGGTTATACCCCGAATACCCATCCAGAAAACAAAAATGCGACCGACCGGCAAGACGTTCCAAAATCTGATCGATAAATGGTAAAGGAAAATGATCTTTAAGAGTGGCAGCATTCAATCGGCGGTAATCAATGCAAACTCGCCACCCGGTTACCAATCGGGTGGTGACAGGTTCATTCAACAGATTTTTAGTAACAGTAATTCCCCCCTTCTTAGGGACTACCCGTGTGGGACTCACCCACGTCGAGTCTGATATGGCATATATAATACCTGCAGCAAGAAGTTTTATGACTTCCTTCTTCACAACCTCCATCATGCTCGGATTTAGACGTCTTTGAGGCTGAATGACTGGCTTGGCTCCCTCCTCGAGTCGAATCTTATGCTGGCAAAGTGTAGGGGAGATCCCCTTGATGTCTGCAACAGACCACCCAAAAGCTCCACGGTGGTTCTTGAGCACTATCAGTAGTTGCTCCTCCTCATCCGCACTCAAGTAGGCAGATACAATCACCGGTAACTTGTCCTTCTCAGCTAGAAAGACGTACTTAAGATGCGGGGGCAGCGGCTTCAGTTCCAACTCAGGCGGGCAAATAAGAGATGATTTCAGCGGTGGGGGAAGTGTACCTAAATCTTCATAGTGCCTCGTGTAGAAACATGGAAGCATATGAAGCATTTTGGCACACTCCTTGAGTGATTTACTCCACATCCAATCATAGGTGACATTCAACAAACACGCCTCCAATGAAAATTCCGGATATGCATCAACAACTGAAGTAGTAATCGCATCATCCTCCCAAGAAGGTGGAATGTCCTCATTCTCATCATTCGGAAACCCAACAGCTTTGCATAAAGAGACAACTTTAGTTTGCTCCATGATGTCCACAGCTAAGGTTCCATTATCCATCTTGCTCATCACATGAGCCATGTCCAAGAATGGTTTCCCAAGGCAAAGTGAGATGTTGTGATCCACATGTTTCACCATGTTACAATGTTCTTTTGCTTTAGTAGACGCAGTGCTAATGGGCATGACCATCTCAAAGCGATCATCTGCTATGCCCAAGGTCAAGCGACCTCTGACCATCTCCAAGATCATGTCGGCTGTAGCTTGGAATGGACGTCCAAGTAGCAGCTCATTACCATGCTCATCCTGCATTTCCATAACCACAAAATCAGCCGGAAAAACAAATCGGTCCACCTTTACCAAGACATCTTCGCAGATTCCATAAGGTTTCACCATAGAATTATCGGCCAATTGGATAGTCATATTGCTCGGCCTTGACTCCTTTAATCCTAGCTTTTTAAATGTAGAAAGGGGCATCAAATCGATACTTGCCCCAGAATCACATAATGCCTCTCCGAATGTGCACTTCCCGATAAAACAAGAAATGTTGAAACACCTGAGATCCTGTCTCTTTGGCGGTAGAGTGCCCATGATGAAAGCACTCACTGGCTCCTTCAACACCACGACCTCCGTGTCTGGTATTTTCCTCTTCTTGGTGATGACTTCTTTTAGAAACTTCCTGTATGACGGGATCTTCTCAATCGCTTCCAACAACGGAATATTGACCGAAAGCTTCCTAAAGCTTTCCAAGAATTTCTTGAATTGTGCATCTACCTTCCTTGCCTTTGCGCTATTCGGATAGGGGACCGGAACGGCATGTGCCCTTTGATGAGGTGGCACATAAGGCGTCAATTTATGCGGTTCCTCCTCAGCAGCTTGTTCTTCACTACCATCCCCAGCTATATCTTCAGCTTGCCCTGTGACAGGTGTGGGCTGCTCCTTAGTGGTTGCATCTTCAACTTTATCCTGCGGTGTGCTTGTGTCATCCGTCCTTGGATTCAACACCTTCTTGCCGCTTCTCAGTAAGATGGCCTTGGCCTGCTGGTTTCCCCCGGGAACATTGGTGTTCCCCGGAAAACCCGGATGCACTGGCTTCTTCAAACTTGCAATTTCAGCTGCCATCTGCGCCATGGAGGTCTCTATGGTCCTCATTTGAGCCCCGTGGCTCTGCAAAGTCTGCCCAAATTGGTTCATGTATTCACCCTGTTGCTTGATTTGTTTCCCGAATGTGTTCATTAACTCCTGGTTTTGCTTGATGACCTGATTGAGCAACTCCGTGCTCTTATCCTCTGTGGCTGGTGCAGGCTTGGCGTCCGGATCCTGCAGAAAATTGTTCGGATCCTTCCATGAGAACTTTTTGTCCTTATGCCATGAGTAGTCATTGTTCCTATACCCTTGTTGTTGTCTCATGTACTTGACTTGAGCCTCATCCTCGGACTCATTTTCTTCTTTTTGCAGTAACTTCTTTGCGAGAAGATCCATCTTCTCATTCAGCTCTCTCATTGCCTTTGATTCGCTAGCGACTCATGCTTGATCAACTGGACCTCTCTCTCTTTCCCCCCAGGACTGCTTTCTCGCCATGTTCTTGAGTATTTCCCAGCATCTAGTGTCAGTGTTATTTAGGAAAAATCCCGACCCGGCTGAGTCCAAATTACTCCTATCATGCTCGGAGAGAGCAAAATAGAAGATTTTTACCAGTGTCTCTTTGTCCAAACCATGATGCGGACATCTCCTCAACATAACCTGAAATCGCTCCCAGGTCTCAGAATATGTTTCACCCGCCTGTTGGGTGAAATTGTGAATCTTCCTAATCATGTCGTTGGTCTTCTCAGGAGGGAAAAACCTCTCGAAGAAAACCTCCACCATATGATCCCAAGACTCCACAAATTCGTCATCGAGGTTATGTAGCCACTCTCTTGCTGCTCCTGCCAAGGAACTTGGGAACAACTTGAGGTACAAAGCATCTTGTGGAAACCTGTCTATCTTCACCATGTCACAGTTTTCGACGAACTGGATGATATGTGCAACAGGATCCTCATTCTTCAACCCATGAAATGCATTTGATTTTACCAAGTTAATCAACGCTGGATCGATCTTGTATGTTGGTATGTTGATCGCCTGCTTTTTTATAGGCCCCTTTGAAGCTGATGAGGAAGAAGCTTTGATCTTCTCCCATATAGTCTGTGGCTCGGCCATGTCTTCTGCTTCAGATTCAGAGTCTATCTCTTCTTGGTACTCGTGCTCAGAATGCTCCTCGTCTCCAGGTCTCGGAAACGGAACCTCTGGTGTGCGATTGTCGTAGTCTGTACTACGTGTATGCACCATACACAGTACCTGAAATAAGAAAATTCGAGTTCAGTACTATGCTTAGACGAGTATAACAATTATAGTGAAATGTAAAAATATTTGAATTTGAATGAAAATTAAAAAGAACTTTGTGGCCTAGAGTGGCCGCTTGTAGCACTCGAAGTGCCAACAATTCGCCGTATCCCCGGCAACGGCGCCAAAAACTTGACGTGTATTTTACTACGCGCTAAAAATGCAAGTGTACGCGTCGAGTAATATAGGCCTTTATGAGGCCCGAGTCGAACACAGGGATAAGTTGAATTATTGGAGACTTCTACTAACTATTTGCGATCAGCTAAGCCGGATAACAAAGTAGGGTTTGTTGTCAAAATTAAAAGAAAATAAAAATATAACAAAGCAAACAATCGATTAAAGGTTGATTTAATCAATTCAAAAGGATATCTTTAGGATTTCGGTTTCACCGCGGGTCAACATTGCATTAGGGTTCATATAACTCCTCAATCTTCTCTCTCTATCCGGGTAGTGGCCTGAAAACAGAATTACCCACTGTCGTGGTGTAATTCACTACTTAGGTTTAGGTTGATTCCACCGTCGTAGTAATCATTCCCCTAAACTAAGCGCATTACGAGCGATCTCTCAGTTTCCACCATTAATTTTACACCTCCTTTGTCAAGGGATTTATCGATTAATGTAGGTTTCGTCTCTTTTCAACCGTTAATCCTTCTGTCGAAGTGATTAAGGGCATTAAGTTATTATTATGGTGATCAAGCATAACAATATATGGAGAAAACGAAACTATACCACGGATTTAAGAGAGAAAAATGAATTATTAATATAAAACTGTCATACAATGCATTCCCGGGCTACTCCCGGTCCTAAAGATGGAGGGGATTAGCCCCGCATGGTCATCTCACACAAATACATGATAGAAATAGGGGAAATCATATGAAAAACGTGAATTGAATGGGAAAACCCCTGAACGGAGGAGAACCGGTGGATCCTTTGCGTAGAACACGAGCTTTCCCGCCTCTCGGTGGTGAAATTCGTCTTCGGCAGCGTCCGGAACGACATGGATGAGCTTCTGGCCTCCGTTCTCCTTTCTCCCGCTCCTCGGCACTTGTGCAATGACAAATTAGATGATCATCTCGTCTGGGCGGCCGTCATTAGGTATAAGTCCCTAATTAGGTCGTCAATTAACTCCAGCCGTCCGATTGAGATCGAAATGAATCCAACGCATATCTGCCGGCGTCGATACCATCGACGCGGGTCGATGAAATCGACCCTCCCTTTTTGGCGTCGGTACTGTCATTAAGCGACGCTGTAGCCTCCATGTGTCGATGGTATCGACTTGGTGTCGATACTATCGACTGCTCCTTCGCCAGCAATCTGAAGACGTCTCGATACCATCGACATCAGCGTTGATGGTATCGACTCTTTGCTGCTCCTTTCGGCTGGCAACCTGCGGTTAAGTCGATGGTATCGACTCCCGTCGATGGTATCGACGGAAGCAGATACTTGTTTTTCCTGAAATTTAAAGACCAGATCAAATAAATCCACACAAATTATGATAATGTGATAAATAATGCTCGAAATGATAAAACTAAGGGGATTTGACATAAAATGATGGCAAAGACCGAAATGAGTGAATTATGCAATATTATCCATAAAAATGACTAATAAGAGCACAAACCACATATAAAACAGGTCTATAAATGCGACTCAAAATCATCGCATCAGACTTTTTTTTTAAAATTTGGAAACTGTTGGTATGCATAAAGTTTAACGATGCTATAGTTCAAATATAAACTATAGTGGCTATAAACAGCCTTTGACGAATTCAGTATGGGACATTATTAGAGTTCTAGGGGCTGTTTGGCTCCAATTATTTTAAATCCTAGGAGTTATATGTGATTAATATATTCATCTAGGAGTCCGGCCAGAGTAGCTCGTCCAGTTGTGGCTCGGTAAGTCCCAATGAAGGATCTGAGTTCGAATCATGCCATAGGCGCTCTGCGAAAAGTAATTGAATTTAATTAAGCGCGAGAGGGGGTGACCAGATCACTCACTGCTCATGTCCCTTGGGTTTACATTGTCGGGGTGAGGTCACTGAAGTGACTCCTCCTCGGGGTGGTTCCTAAGTAAATAAATAAAAAAAATTCATCTAGGGCCAGTTTGGTAGGGAGTAGTGAGACGTCAAAGTGTGTGTTTGATGTACATTTTTACATTGTGAACTCACTAAACTACACTCCACTACACCCAACCAAATTAGCCCTAGTGTAGTTGGAGCGTGTGGGAGTGGTTGACATGTCATGCTGATTGGAAGAGCATGCATAAAAAGCATGATTAGAGTTTAGGGGCTGTTTGCCTCCTATTATTTTAAATCCTAGGAGTTAAATATATGGCTGATATTTTCATCTACTATAGTTTGGGGTGAGGGAAGTGGTGGCATGCCTTGCAACATGAGTCATGAATACCCTATGTTTAGGTTAATGCAATTTCACATATATGTTTAGTTCAATTGTTAGACTACATAAATAAATACAACAATTAACTAATCTGCCATTAATAACTAATCTATCCTATATTTTGTTTGGGATTTTTCATGAGCCGAGCTGAATACCCCCTTAGGCATAGAAAGGATCGGCAATTTTACATCCCAATACATTCTACATAAAATGTATTTTATATTATTTATGACAATGTACTTTTATGTACTAGGCATAAATCCATGCTATGCATGGGTGCCTTAGTAGGCTGCAATGAGTATTTCTAGGTTAAACTTTGAGAAAAGAAGATGCAATAAATATGTACAATACATATCTTAACATGTCTTCTCATACACATGGACCAATATGTAATTTTAAAAAAGAATGGAAAAAATTACATCCAACCGCTTCTGCTGGCTTTGTTATATAGTATAGATGAGTCTCCTAATATAATATATAATTTAAGAAATTAAAGATAAAAGTGTGGTGTACACACACAAGGACCAATATAATTTTTTTATTGAGAAAATTACATCCAACCCCCTCCACAGACTTCCTTATATAATATAGATGAGTCTCCTTATATATCTATATACATATATAATTTAAGAAATTAAAGACAAAAGTGTGGTGTACACTTAGAGGGACCAATATGTAATTTAAAAAATGAAGAAAATTACATCAAATCCCCTCCGCTGAATATAGTATATATGAGACTCCTAATGTAATGTATAATTTAAAATATTAAAGTCAAAAGTGTGGTGTACACACACAAGGACCAATATATAATTTCAAAAAATAATGGAGAAAATCAAATCCAATCCTTCCGTCGGGTTTCTTATATAGTACAGATGAGCCTCCTAATATAATATATAATTTAAAAAATTCAAGACAAAAATGTGGTGTACACACACATGGACCAATATATAATTTTAAAAAATAATGGAGAAAATTGCATCCAACCCCCTCTGGGGCTTTCTTATATAGTATAAATGAGCCTCATACTACAATATATAATTCAAAAAATTAAAGACAAAAATGTGATGTACACACATATGGACCAATATGTAGTTCTAAAAATAATGGAGAAAATCGCATCCGACCCCCTCCGCGGACTTTTTTGTATAGAATAGATGAGTCTCCTAATATAATATATAATTTAAAAATTAAAGACAAAAGTATGGTGTACACATACATGGACCAATATGTGATTTTAAAATATAATGGGAAAAAGTGCATCGAACCCCCTCTGTGGGTTTTCTTATATTGTATAGATGAATCTCCTAGTATAATATATAATTTAAAAAATTAAAGACAAATGTGTGGTGTGCACAAACAAGGACCAGTATGTTATTTTAAAAAATAATGGGGAAAATTGCATCCAACCCGTTTTGCGGGCATTCTTATATAGTATAGATGAGCCTCCTAATGTAATATATAATTTAAAAAATCAAAGATAAAAGTGTAGTGCACACACACATAGACCAATATGTAATTTCAAAAAATAATGGAGAAAATTACATCCAACCCCCTCTGGGGCTTTCTTATATAATATAGATGAGCCTCTTACTACGATATACAATTAAAAAAATTAAAGACAAAAGTGTGGTGTACACACATAGGGACCAATATGTAATTTTAAAAATAATAGAGAAAATTACATCCAACCCCCTGTGGGGCTTTCTTATATAGTATAGATGAGCCTCCTACTACAATATATAATTTAAAATTAAAGACAAAATTGTGATGTTGACACATAGAGACCAATATGTAATTTTAAAAAAATAATGGAGAAAAATGCATCCAGCCCCCGTTGTGGGCTTTCTTATATAGTATAGATAAGCCTCCTACTATAATATATAATTAAAAAAATTAAAGATAAAAGTGTGATGTTTGACACACATGGAGCAATATGTAATTTCAAAAAATAATAGAGAAAATGCATCCACTGTGGGCTTTCTTATATAGTACAGACGAGCCTCCTACTACAATATATAATTTAAAAAAATTAAAGACAAATGTGTGATGTACACACAAAAGGACGAATATGTAATTTCAAGAAATAATGGAAAAAAATCACCCAACCCCCTTTGCAAATTTTGTTGTATAGTATAGATGAGTCGCCTATAATAATATATATTAAAAAAAAATTAAAGACAAAAATGTGATATACACACACAGGGACCAATATATAAGTTTAAAAAATAGTAGAGAAAATTGCATCCAACCCTTCCACGAAGTTTCTTTTATGGTATAGATAAGTCTCCTAATATAATATATAATTTAAAAAATTAAAGACAAAAGTGTGCTGTACGCACATAGACCATTATGTAATTTTAAAAAAGAATAGAGAAAAGTTACAACAAACCCCCTCCACAGGTTTTCTTATATAGTATAAATGAGTCTCTTAATATAATATATAATTTAAAAAATTAAAGATAAAAGTGTGGTGTACGCACATATAGACCAACATGTAATTTTAAAAAATAATAGAGAAAATTGTGTCCACACATTAGTATATATGAGTCTCCTGTAATAATATATAATTTAAAAATTAAAAATAAACATGTATTGTAAACACAAATGGACCAGTATATAATTTTAAAAAATAATAGAGAAAATTGCATCCAACCCCTTCTGTGGGGCTTTCTTAGGTACAAAGGATGTGTTTGTAATTTATAAAAATGTTGAAAAAAATTGCAAAGCTAATCCAAAACGGCTTGGATGCTACCATGTTTGTAATTTCTTAGGTAAAATTGACATGCTTCTTCTAGTACTTAGCAGCAGCATAGTTGGGACTTGCTTCTTCTAGTAATTAGCAGCAGCATAGTTGGGACTTGCTTCTTCTAGTACTTAGCAGCAGCATAGTTGGGACTTGGTTGTTTCGTTCATGGGCTTTCAGTGATCAAAAGTATTGTGTCCAAAGAACTGTAAACATGTTATGATGTCCTGAATTATTTCTGATTACTTGTTTGTATATCACGTTGCTAGCAATTATTTAATGACTATATGCACAACAAGAAATTAGCCCTTACGACGACTCAACCAGAAAAAACTAGAAGCAACAATAAAATAAGGGAGTCCTACTTATGCACGACATGCAATAGACATTTTCTTTCAATTTGAAATCCGCCCCGACGACATCAGTTGAGTGTGCCTTGTTTTGACAATGTATATATAACATTACACCCGAAAGAATTATCCAAAAATAAAAACCATACTATAGTTTTGGTGTAGTCCTATAGTGCCTAAACCCATCTGGTGTTTGTATGTCAGTAAGAACTGAACTTACACATACGTACATGTTTTAAGTAACGATAATCTACATCTTTTTGATTCATTTTTCTATTATTAAAAAGTATGTAAGTACGTGATCAAGTCCTACTGCTAGAATGTGTTCATAGTTTAAGAAACATCTAAAACTTAATGTCATGTTCGATTCAGACTTGAAAAAGTCTTAAAACCGTTTAAACTCCAAACAAGGGCTGAAGTGAATCAGTTGCAATATCTCTTGCTACATACTAACCTCCCTCCTCCCGTTGCTACATGATACCTTCATCATCCCATTGCCATGCATGACAATTAATGACCTTGGAAACCGAGCCCATGCTTGTGCAATGTATGGACCAAGTTCCCTAACCAGTAATAACCACACATTAAGGTCTCACGTTAGCATGCTTTCTACTTCATCATAATATGACTTTGTTTCTAGCTTGACGATCTACTTGTCGACATATATATGTGCATTAAAAATATGTGTTATGTCTCAAAAACTCTTAGTTCTAGTCCTAATCCTAATCTTACATGGTGTTGCAATCTTATTGTGGGTCTTGTTTTAGTTTTAGTTCAACCCATGTTCCTATTTGGATTTGAATTGGTATCTATATGCAACTTGAACTCCTATTGTATACTAGAATCCTATTATGATTGTCTATTTCTAGTTATAGCCTTATGACATGGAGCTTATAAATAGGACCCTAGCGGCATGCCATTTTCTCGTGCTGAAAAGTACCAACGTACAAAGTTGTACTGAAGAAAGTTCTCTCTCTTCTTTGAGTGTGAACTTCTAAAGGTTTTTGGTTTTTTCTTTTTTGGGAGTATCTCTCCTTTGTGATCTTCTTGGAATAGTGATATTCTCTCTCCTCCCATAGAGTAGGTCGTCTAGACCCAACCACGTAAAGCATGTATTTATTGTTTATGCGGATTGTTATTCTTCTTCTCACAATGTACGTGTTGTTCATTGTTCTTTTAGCTACGCCTGACAACAAAATGGTATTAGAGCTTGGTGGTCAAGAGCAATGACGATCACATACGACATCAAAAAGTTTGACAACACAATCAACTTCAGATTATGGCAGATCAAAATTTGAGACCTACTGGGGCAGCAGGATGTCGCTAAAACACTGCTAGGAGTGAAGAATATGCCATCTTTCTGGACTGCTGCATCAAAAACCAGAGATGGATGAGAAAGCCTAACTACCATCCAGTTGTCACTTTTATAGACGGTTCTTGGTGAAGTAACTAAAGAGAAGACCCTTTTAGACTTGTGGCGGAAACTTGAATCTCTCTACATGAGAAAAACTCTCCAAATAAAATTGTACCATAATAACATCTATATCTACTGCGCATAGCTGAATGTACATCTATTCGTGATCATACTGACGAGTTCTACTCCATTATCACAGTTTCAAAAAATATTAACATTAAAATCGAAGATGAAGATAAAACCTTGATTCTTCTAGGTGCTCTTCCCCTTTCTTATAAGCAATTCTGTGAGACCATTGTCTATGGAAAAGTTAGAAGAATTAATGTCTTCTCTCGTGTCTAATTCCTTGATGAACAAGGAATTAGTTGTTTGTTCTGATGGCAACACGTAGAAGCTCTCCATATAAGGGGTCTATCAAAAGAAAAAGAGAATAAAAAGTAATACAACCGATCTATGTCCATAATGAATAACAACAAGCATGCAAAAATTGCAAAAAGGAGAGTCATAGAATTGAAGAATGCTTCAAGTCACAGAATAAGATGTGTAAAAACAAAGATCTTCAAGAATGACCTAGTGGTGTCGATATCATACAAGCAGACAATGGTTTTGTTCTAATGGCATCCTTTACTTCAAGATATCATAATTCGTTGATTCTTGACTCTAGTTGTTCTATTCACATGTGTCCTAGAAGGGATTGGTTCTCTTCATATAGTACATTTGAAAGTGAAGTTGTTATTGTGAAAGATAATTTTACTTACAAGACTGTTGAAATTGCATCTATCTGTATAAAGATGTTTGATGGTGTAACTAAAATAATCTCCATTGTCCTTCATGTTGAATGTCTTGTTAACAATCTCATCTCTCTAGGAACACTTGAAGAAAAATATTTTACGCATGCTGCTAAAGACAAGACCATGTCTGTTAACAAAGATGAAATGTTGTGATCAAGGGACAAAGACAATATGGAAATATATACTTACTTATTGGTGAAACTATCATTGGGACAACAACTACTTCTTTTTCTTCATCCACTTCTAATCTGGACACCATCAAGCTTTGGCATATGAGAAATGGACACATGAGCAAGAAAGGTCATGCTATGTTTTTGAAGAAAAAGTATTCTATTACTACTTCTGATATAGGTTCTTTTCCTAGTGTCACCAAATAGGTGGATCTAGAGGTTTATGATGTATCATCATCACTACATGGCAGTTTGACACCTCCTTTTCTAATTAGTCAAGATACCTCAGATAATGTTAAAGACAAGGTACATGATGCACAACCCTATAGTGATGCTCATAGAAGAGAAAGAAGACATATTTGGCCACCAACAAGACATACATATTACATTGTTGCGTATAATTTATCCACTATCAAGGAGACTGGTGATGTTGGTGAGTTGTCTACTTACATTAAAGTTGTGACACATCCAGATTCTACTATGTGGGTTGTTGCTTTGAATGAAGAGTTGGAATCTCTTCATAAGAATAAGATTTGTGAGCTTGTTAAGACTTCTGTTAAAAAGAAGATCATCAACAAAGATAATATTGCTGATATGATGATGAAGCCATTACCATTTTCAAATTCAGTACATGCTTGGACTTAATTACCCTTCACAACAGACAACGATGCCCTTAGGGACTGGATGAGAAGAAGTTTTCTATTTTTCTTGTATGATGTAGTGATAACACCATATTTTACGTACTTTCTGTATATATTTTACACCACTTTTAGTATAACTTTAGTTAGCTTTTCACATAATTTCTCTATCTTTTTGACTAAAGCCTCATTTAATGATTTTAGGAATCAACACGACTTAGGTCGCGATCTTGGAAACTGTGACCACAGTTATTTAAAATACCGCGACCGCGATCATCCAGAGATTTTGACTGCGGTTCTTCTCCTTACTCACTCCTCTCACAGCACCTGCGGTTTGCGTCGCTTCAACACTGCGACTGCGGTGATCCAAAGACCGCGACCATGGTTATTCCAAAGACTGCGACCACAGTAACTCAACGCTGCGACCGCGGTTATTCTAAAGACCGCGACCGCGGTCATTCAAAGATCGCGATGAGGTTTTTGGAGGATTGCGACCAAGAAGGATCGTGACCAAGAAGGACCGCGACCAAGGAGGAATAAATAGGAGATTGCGACTGCGGTCTTGCCTTCACTTAAGGGAAAGACCGCGATCGCGATCTTAAGTCAGTGGAAGGCGCCTATAAATAGTGCCCCCACCTATCTTGTCAAATGATCAGACCATGCAGATCAGATCTCGAGGCCACGAAGTGCTGCTGTGTTTCAGACTTGTCTCTGACCACCCATACATCAGTCTTGGATCTCCAAGGGCGGAAGCTAAGGAGAGAGAAGACTGCCGTCCACCCCTTCTTTTAGAGGAGAAGGCCATCCACGTGGTAGATCCAGATCTGAAGAAGTAATGTGTAGTATCACGTTCTTCTCTTCCAGATCTATAGTTTCATCCTACTGTACCCCTTCCCCTCTTTGTGAACCTTATAGATCTATTTGTATGTAATGCTATCATGTTATCCACAAGCATGAGCGGCTAAACACCTTAACTTTGGTTGGGAGTAGCCACTAAGAATCTCCCAAGATGTATATTGTCTCTTTCTTTTGAATATACATATTCTTATCAAGATTATCTCCATGTACCTGTTTTAATGCTTCACTTGTATGCTTAGCTACCATCTTGTGATGTTTGATTGTTGATATCTCGAGAGAGTAATATCACTTTTATCCCGTGTCATGGAGTGGTATGAATGCACGGGAGTGCTGGAATGTTAAAGCTCTAACCATATGTTTTGCTATGGGGTTTTTTAAGTTGTCATCTCGAGAGAGAGGCTTCTTTTAGACTAGATCTATCCTCGTCTCGAGAGAGAGTGGAATAGGAATTTCCTTGGTTGCTTGTAATCTTGATATGAGTATGCGAGAGAGAGAGATAGTATTACATGTTGGTGAGGTGCTTTAGTTGGTGAACCCCAACCCGAGTTCTCCATCATATACTTGTTTATAATTAGTTACATTTTCTTATTTATATTACTGTTCTCGTTCTTGTGATACCGTTCCTTAGGGAACATCTCTTTACACCTTTTCCGACTGGAGTATAAGAGTGTTTGATTCCGCATTCTTGACACGACCAACCTTGTCCCTATGTTCGACCCCGATCGCTACATTGGACCCCGTTTATCATTGCAGGGGCATGCGGTCGGGTTATCTCTTTAAAAGTCCGACTACTGTAATCCACTCCTTTTGGACGTGCGATTTAGGCCGGTCAACTTTTTGGTGCCGTTGCCGGGGACAAGGCAAAACGATACTGTTAAGAACCAGAGTCCACTTTGTTGGATCTTAGATGGGTGATTAGATGCTCTAGAGGGGGGTGAATAGAGCTGAATGTACTTAAACAAAATTCATTAGACCTTCAAGATATATCACAAAATAAGGTTGCTAAATAGGAAGTTTGAGTGCAACTAAAACATGCATAGCAAGGATAAGAGAGATTGAGCAAACACAAGTAGACAAGCTATTTAGAGTGGTTCCACACTTCAAACTAGAAGTGAGTCAGTACACTTACATAGAGAGGTCAACCTCTAGAATTTCTTAACCTTGCACCTTCATTATATTCATTATAAGAGATACAATACATGACCAACTAAAGGATTTACCTATCCAATACAAAGAGTCTTCAACCTTACTAAGGACTTACCCACTTTGCAAGGAGTCTTCTGCCTTCTTCCAAAGACTTACCTACTCTTGCATAAGTCTTCAACCTTGTAGGGATTACCCACTCATCTTAGATCTTCAGCCTTTGACTTCACCTTCACTCGGAGAAGCTTCCACCAAGGACTTATCCACTTGAGCAAGGAGTCTTCTGTCTTCACCACGGGCTTACCCACTCTAGCTCCAAGTCTTCAGCCTTGATCTTCACCAAGGGACACCTTCCCTTGTTCTTCTTCAACTCTCTTAGCCAAGAGAGAGAGCCTTCATCTTCATGGTTGAAAAGAGAGATAGGGAGGTGGTGGAAATGAGAGCCTCACAAGATATATATGTAGGACTAACTCTCTTACAAATTTCCTACTCACTCTAACGAATGTAGCAAGTGATTAAGCTTAGAGAGAGAGAGCAGGCTGTAGGAAGCACTCAACTATAGAATAGGAACCTCACATAGAGTTTTGCATTGAATGCTCAACCTTGGAATGAAGCCCAAGGGGTCCTATTTATAGTTGGGGATGCCTCTTAGCCTTTGGGAACACTTAAGAATGAAAACTAGCCGTTTTGTGGCTTGCAACAGATATATTTTCACTTGTTGCAACTCCACAACAACTAGAAACACTTTTCTGCACTTTTTCATACAGTGCAATCGATCGAGTTTCTATAAGGGTAACTCGACCGATAGAGTAAAAGACAAAGCCGATATTCAGACAATCAGTCGAGTTTGTCCTGGGGAAACTCTACCGACCAATGAAAATTGAATTTGTCAGGTACTCCATCGGTAGAGTTATGTGAAGTGTAAACTCGACCGATCAAGAGTTATTTTCAAAATCCAATCAGGATTGGTCGAGTTTGCAACTATCAGAACTTGATTAATGAACAACTTGATGTGAATTTTGGAAAATAGATTTTGAGTGCTTACCTAATATGAAATCAATCAAGTAGAGACATTAGAAACAATTAATTGGAATGGTTTAGTCATCATCAAAACAAGGGTTTAGTCAATTTAGACCTAAGTCAACATTGACCTAATTGACCTTGAGTCAACATACTCCCCCTTTTTGAAGATGACAAACCATTCCATAAATGTATTGAAAGCATTTAAGTAAAGTCATACATTTGGAGAAACCTAGGGGTTCAATAGAATTGAGTTCATATGCTCCCCCTCAATTGATGCTAGTGGAGTTCTCATACTCCCCCTCAATTGATGCTATTTCTCCTGCATGGTTAGCTTTCATAACATTTATAGAATCTATATCTTCTACTCATATATGTTTTACACATATATGTCTTCTCCCATTTACCATCTCCCCTTTACATGGACATGCATCTTCTCTTCATGTAAGACATTCCTTCTCCCTGTTGTTAAAAGAAGGCATACCTTTCTCCCCCTTTGTCATTTCAAAAAGGTGGGGGTACGAAGAAATAAGAAACACCACTTGTTAAGAGAAATAAGATAATAAAAAGTTATATGAGGAGAGTAGAAGAGCACAAACAGGGGCTTGTCCAAGCATAGAATAAAACCAAGTTAAAACATGTACTTAAACAACCCTAAATGCAAGATAAAGTGCTATAGAAAAATAATAAAACACAATTTTAACACTCAAGATGACAGAATTTACCCAAAAAGTGTCAGGTCTCATGGCAAAGCGATGAGTCTTGCTTGGAAGGTCATTTTTGCATAAAAACACTACTCTTGTAGCAAAAATTGAAACTGGACCAAAATCTGCATAAAATCCAAAAGATACTCCAATTTCTACATACAATGTTGATCTATGTACCCTACATCGCAATGTTATGCAAGCAACTCAATATAGTAGATATGCAATTCAAGGAACAAGCTTGAGCATGTATGAGACAAGATACAAGCGTAGCATATAGTAGAATACTACTAGATGAGTAAAGATATCAATTATAAATAAGGCTAGAACTACATGTTTATGAACTACTAGTAGATGTTATCACAAGTTAAGACTACTAGCAAGATCTAGATCATAGCAAGAGATACAAAAATACACACAAGATAGATCAAGATATGAGTAGATGCAGAGATATATCCAAATAAAGAGATAAGCAATTTTAGAAGCATGAAAAGATATAACTTACTAACAAGTATGCATCATAACCAAAAGATGATCACCACTAAGAACCTTAAGGTTGTATCAAAACGAGATATACACCTAGATAGATGCAGCAAGTTAGAGTACAATAGAAGCAATTTTAGACACAACCAAGAGATCCAAAGAGATCATCATCAAAACCTGCAAAACAACTCAAAGCAAGTAATTGCAACATATAGATATGCCAATTTAGAACACTTAGATAGATAGAGTTGTAAGCAAGATAGGAAATTTAGAACATGGCAATATGCATATATAAAGGTACCAAATGAGAGTGCCAAAGAATAAGGCTATTGGTTGAGAAAATCTAGTTGAGAGGGAAATTCTCATTCAATTGGCCAACTGTGTATTCTGTGCACAGTGTTGTCGGTCGAGTTCTGTGTATTGACAACTCGACTGATGACAGATATTGGCAACACCCACTGGTGCCTATCTGTCAAGTTTCTATCAGGACAAACTCGACCGACAGAGCTGCTGTCAAAAAGCACATATATTTCATACAAACATATTTAAAAGCATGTTAAAAATACAAACCATATCCAAACGTGTAAGCAAGTTAGTAATGCACTATAGAAGCATTAGAAACAATTTTTGAGCAAGAGTATGAAGAGAAACACAAAATATCACTTTTGACTCAAAAACCATATGTATCGTGCACACTATCTTGACAAAACAAGTTAGGATTGGTTATAAGCAACAAAAACATTACCTTTGTGCTTACCATTGCTTTTCCACTTGTTTTCACCTCATACACATCTCACCTTTCTTCTTTCATTTGTATTGAGAAGTCAATTTGCAATTCAATGGCTCAAGTCAATCCATTTGCAAGTACCTACAAGAAGAAAGATGAAATGGTCCCCAATCATGTCTTTGGGTCCGGAGGGGTTAGTTTAGAAACTCAAGTCCTATTGCTCTTGGGTGCTTTCCTAAAAGGGCAACAAGTAGAATAATGACCAATTTCATTGCAATAGTTGCATGTGCCCATAGTATTGGAACTAGAGGATTCTCCATGGAATATTGGAGGTCCTTTACCTTTGTTGTTCCTTTGACTACTATCATATCCTAAACCATGTCTACCAATTTGTTTAGTAGAATGGTGTAGGATGTCATTAAGATTCTTTTTACCAACTAAGAATCTTTGCAAAGAAGATCTCAAACTATCATTATCATGCATAAGAGAAGTAAAGGTAAAACACAATAGATTCATATCATCTCTAGCATGCACACAATTGATTTCTAAGAAAAGACTTTTAGTAAAAAAAAAGAATTGTGATCACAAGATAGAACATCAAAAACTTTTTCTCTATAAGAAAAGGTAGTATGAGGGTCAAGAGCAATTGCACTACTATGCAAGGAAACAAGTTCATATACAAGACAAGTAATCTTTGAAGGATAAACATTATCTACACATTCTATTCCATGCAAAGTAAGTTCTTGACTCTCATAAGCACATTTAAGAGCATTGGAAACAATAGAGAGAGAAATAATAGTAGTAGCAAGCTCTATATATGAAATAGTCATAGAAGGCTGAGATTCTTTTACCAAGCAAGCTAGAATTCAAAAATTTAAGAGCATTTAGTTGACTAAGATAAGCATTTGTTTGAATATCAACACTTGAATTTACCTCATTTAAATCTTCAATTGAGCTTGTCATGAGGGCACAATGACATCTTCCATCTTCACATTCATTAGATCTTCCACTAGTGGTTTCATTTGTTGATCGAGCCTTTGTGATCCCTTTTCTCTATTCTTTCCTTTTATTGCTCTCTGTGAGGGTTTCCCATCTTCATAATCACCCATATTCTCCTACTTGTGAAAGTATGCTTGGAGAAGCCCGCTCTGATACCAATTTTTGGATCCTAGATGGGTGATTAGATGCTCTAGAGGGGGGGGGGTGAATAGATATGAATGCACTTAAACAAAATTCATTAGACCTTCAAGTTATATCACAAAATAAGGTTGCTAAATAGGAAGTTTGAGTGCAACTAAAACATGCATAGAAAGGATGAGAGAGATTGAGCAAACACAAGTAGACAAGTTATTTAGAGTGGTTCCACACTTCAAACTAGAAGTGAGTTAGTCCACTTACCTAGAGAGGTCAACCTCTAGGATTTCTTAACCTTGCACCTTAATTATATTCATTATAAGAGATACAATACATGACCAACCAAAGGACTTACCTATCCAATACAAAGAGTCTTCAACCATACCAAGGACTTACCCACTTTGCAAGGAGTCTTCCGCCTTCTTCCAAGGACTTACCTACTCTTGCACAAGTCTTCATCCTTGCAGGGATTACCCACTCTTCTTGGATCTTCAGCCTTTGACTTCACCTTCACTCAGAGAAGCTTCCACCAAGGGCTTACCCACTTGAGCAAGGAGTCTTCTACCTTCACCAAGGGCTTACCCACTCTAGCTCCAAGTCTTCAACCTTGATCTTCACCAAGGGACAGTTTCCCTTGTTCTGCTTCAACTCTCTTAGCGATGAGAGAGAGCCTTCATCTTCATGGTTGAAAAGAGAGATAGGGAGGTGGTGGAAGTGAGAGCCTTACAAGATATATATGTAGGACTAGCTCTCTTACATATTTCCTACTCACTCTAACAAATGTAGCAAGTGATTAAGATTAGAGAGAGAGAGAGGAGGCTGTAGGAAGCACTCAACTATAGAATAGGAACCTCACATAGAGTTTTGCATTGAATGCTCAACCTTGGAATGAAGCCCAAGGGGTCCTATTTATAGATGGGGATGCCTCTTAGCCTTTGGGAACACTTAAGAATGAAAACTAGCCATTTTATGGCTTATAACGGATATTTTTTCACTTGTTGCAACTCCACAACGTCTGGAAACACTTTTTTGTACTTTTCTGTACAATGCAATCGGTCAAGTTTCTATAAGGGTAACTCGAAGACAAATCCGATATTAAGACCATCAGTCGAGTTTTTCCTGGCGAAACTCGACCGACTAATGAAAATCGAATTGGTCAGGTACTCCTTCGGTCGAGTTTTGTGAAGTGGAAACTCGACCGATCAAAAGTTATTTTCAAGATCCAATAAGGATCCGTCAAGTTTGCAACTCGTAGAACTCGACCGATGAACATCCTGATGTGAATTTTGGAAAAAGCTTTTGAGTGCTCTAAAATTCGATCTCAGTGCTCGTGATTTTTTCTAAGCTTAATTACAAGTCATACAATCATTACAAGTGATTTACAACATGATTCTAATGGATTTACATCATATTACAAAAATGTGCACTTGTATTGACTTTGACTTGTCTTTTCTCCAATTTGTTATGCACAAGTTAGGGCATTTGGAGTGTGTCTATACCTAATATGAAATCACTCAACTAGAGACATTAGACAAAATTAATTGGAATGGTTTAGTCATCATCATAACAAGGGTTTAGTCAATTTAGACCTGAGTCATTAAGAGAAAGAAGATAACAAAAAGTTATATGAGGAGAGTAGAAGAGCACCAGATAGGGGCTTGTCCTAGCATAGAATAAAAGCAAGTTAAAGCATGTACTTGAGCAACCCCAAATGCCAGATAAAGTGCTGTAGAAAAACAATAAAACACAATTTTGACCCTCAAGATGACAGATGTTGCCCAAAAAGTGTCAGGGCTCATGGCAAAGCGATGAGTGTTTCTTGGAAGGCCGTTTCTGCATAAAAAAACACTACTATTGCAGCAAAAATTGAAACTGGAGCAAAATCTGCATAAAATCCAAAAGATACTCCAATTTTTACATACAATGTAGATCTATGTATCCTACATCACAATGTCATGCAAGAAACTCAAGATAGTAGATATACAATTCAAGGAACAAGCTTGAAAATGTATGAGACAAGATACAAGCATAGCATATAGTAGACTACCACTAGATGAGCAAAGATATCAATTATAAACAAGGCTAGAACTACATGTATATGAACGACTAGTAAATGTTATCACAAGTTAGGACTTCTAGTAGGATCTAGATCATAGCAAGAGATACCAAAAGATACACAAAATAGATCAAGCTATGAGTAGATGTAGAGATATATCCAAACAAAGAGATAAGCAATTTTAGAAGCATGAAAGGATATAACTTACTAATAAGTATGCATCATAACCAAAAGATGATCCCCACTAAGAACCTCAAGGTTGTATTAAAACAAGATATACACTAAGAACCTCAAGGTTGTATCAAAACAAGATATACACCTAGATAGATGCAGTAAGTTAGAGTACAGAGGAAGCAATTTTAGACACAAATAAGAGATCCAAATAGATCATCATCAAAACCTACAAAACAACTCAAAGCAAGTAATTGCAACATATAGATATGCCAATTCAAAAAATTAGAGAGATAGAGTTGTAAGTAAGATAGGAAATTTAGAACATGGCAATATGCATATATAAAGGTACTAAATGAGAGTGACAAAGAATAAGGCTATTGGTTGAGAAAATCTAGTTGAGAGAAAAATTCTCATTCAATAGGCCAACCGTGTATTCTGTGCACAGTGTTGTCGGTCGAGTTCTGTGTATTGACAACTCGACCGATGATAGTTGTTGACAACATCCATTAGTGCCTATCGGTCGAGTTTCTATCAGTACAAACTCGACCGACAAAGCTGTTGTCAAAAAGCACATATATTTCATAAAAACATATTTAAAGGCATGCTAAAAATACAAACCATATCCAAACATGTGTAATCAAGTTAGTAATGCACTATAGAAGCATTAGAAATGATTTTTGAGCAAGAGTGTGAAGAGAAACACAAAATACCACATTTGACTCAAACACCATATGTATAGTGCAGACTATCTTGACAAAACAAGTTAAGATTGGTCATAACAAACAAAAACATTACCTTTGTGCTTACCATTGCTTTTCCACTTGTTTTCACCTCATACACATCTCACCTTTCTTCTTTCATGTGGATTGAGAAGTCAATGTGCAATTCAATGGCTCAAGTCAATCCATTTTTAAGTACCAACAAGAAGAAAGATGAAATGGTCCCCAATCATGTATTTGGGTCAGGAGGGGTTAGTTTAGCAACCCAAGTCCTATTGCTCTTGGGTGCTTTCCTAAAAGGGCAACAAGTAGAATAATGACCAATTTCATAGCAATAGTTGTATGTGCCCATAGTCTTGGAACTAGAGGATTCTCCATGAAATATTGGAGGTCCTTTACCTTTGTTGTTCCTTTGACTACTATCATATCCTAAACCATGTCTACCAATTTGTTTAGTAGAATAGTGTAGGATGTCATTAAGATTCTTTTTACCAACAAATGATCTTTGCAAAGAAGATCTCAAACTATCATTATCATGCATAAGAGAAGTAAAGGTAAAACACAATAGATTCATATCATCTCTAGGATGCACAAAATAGATTTCTAAGCAAAGACTTTTAGTCAAAAAAAGAATTGTGATCACAAGAAAGAGCATCAAAAACATTCTCTCTATAAGAAAAGGTAGTATGAGGGTCAAGAGAAATTGCACTACTATGCAAGGAAGCAAGTTCATATACAAGACAAGTAATATTTGAAGGATAAACTTTATCTACACATTCTATTCCTTGCAAAGTAAGCTCTTGACTCTCATAAGCACATTTAAGAGCATAGGAAACAATAGAGAGAGAAACAATAGTAGTAGCAAGAACTATGTATGAAATAGTCAAAGAAGGTTGAGATTCTCTTACCAAGCAAGCTAGAATTCGCAAATTTAAGAGCATTTAGTTGACTAAGATAAGCATTTGTTTGAATCTCAACACTTGAATTTACCTCATTTAAATCTTCAATTGAGCTTGTCATGAGGGCGCAATGGCATCTTCCATCTTCACATTCACTAGATCTTCCACTAGTGCTTTAATTTGTTGATGTAGCCTTTGTGATCCCTTTTTCTCTCTTCTTTCCTTCTATTGCTCTCTTTGAAGGTTGTACATCTTCATAATCACCCATATTCTCCTACTTGTGAAAGTATGCTTGGAGAAGCCCGCTCTGATACCAATTTTTGGATCCTAGATGGGTGATTAGATGCTCTAGAGGGGGGGTGAATAGACCTAAATGCACTTAAACAAAATTCATTAGACCTTCAAGATATATCACAAAATAAGGTTACTAAATAGGAAATTTGAGTGCAACTAAAACATACATAGCAAGGATTAGAGAGATTGAGCAAACACAAGTAGACAAGCTATTTAGAGTGGTTCCACACTTCAAACTAGAAGTGAGTTAGTCCACTTACCTAGAGAGGTCAACCTCTAGGATTTCTTAACTTTGCACCTTAATTATATTCATTATAAGAGATACAACACATGGCCAACCAAAGGACTTACCTATCCAATACAAAGAGTCTTCAACCTTACCAAGGACTTACCCACTTTGCAATGAGTCTTCCGCCTTCTTCCAAGGACTTACCTACTCTTGCACAAATCTTCAGCCTTGCAGGGATTACCCACTCTTCTTGGATCTTCAGCCTTTGACTTCACCTTCACTCGGAGAAGCTTCCACCAAGGACTTACCGACTTGAGAAAGGAGTCTTCTACCTTCACCAAGGGCTTACCCACTCTAGCTCCAAGTCTTCATCCTAGATATTCACCAAGGGACGCCTTCCCTTGTTCTTCTTCAACTCTCTTATCCAAGAGAGAGAGCCTTCATCTTCATGGTTGAAAAGAGAGATAGGGAGGTGGTGGAAGTGAGAGCCTCACAAGATGTATATGTACGACTAGCTCTCTTACAGAGTTCCTAATCACTCTAACGAATGTAGCAAGTGATTAAGCTTAGAGAGAGAGGAGGCTGTAGGAAGCACTCAACTATAGAATAGAAACCTCACATAGAGTTTTGCATTCAATGCTGAACCTTGGAATGAAGCCCAAGGGGTCCTGTTTATAGCTAGGGATGCCTCTTAGCCTTTGGGAACACTTAAGAATGAAAACTAGACATTTTGTGGTTTGCAACAGATATATTTTCAGTTTTTGCAACTCCACAACGGCTAGAAACACTTTTCTGCACTTTTCTGTACAGTGCAATCGGTCAAGTTTCTATAAGGGTAACTCAACCGATAGAGTAAAAGACAAAGCCGATATTCAGACCATCAGTCGAGTTAGTCCTGGGGAAATTCGACCAACCAATGAAAATCGAATTGGCCAGGTACTCCATCGGTCGAGTTATGTGAAGTGTAAACTCGACTGTCAAAAGTCATTTTCAAGATCCAATCATGATCGGTCGAGTTTGCAACTCACAGAACTCGACCGATTAATAGCCTGATGTGAATTTTAGAAAATGGCTTTTGAGTGCTTAAAAATTCGATCTAAGTGCTCTTGATTTATTCGAAGCTTAATTACATGTCATACAATCATTACAAGTGATTTACAACATGATTCTAATGGATTTACATCATATTACAAAAATGTGCACTTGTATTGACTTTGACTTGTCTTTTCTCCAATTTGATATGCGCAAGTTAGGGCATTTGGAGTGTGTCTATACCTAATTTGAAATCACTCAAATAGATACATTAGACACCATTAATTGGAATGGTTTAGTCATCATAAAAATAAGGGTTTAGTCAATTTAGACCTGAGTCAACATTAACCTAATTGACCTTGAGTCAACATTCTCCCCCTTTTTGAAGATGACAAACCATTCCACAAATGTATTGAAAGCATTTAAGTAAAGTCATACCTTTGGAGAAACTAGGGGTTTCAATAGAATTGAGTTCATATGCTCCCCTCAATTAATGCTAGTGGAGTTCTGATACTCCCCCTCAATTGATGATATTTCTCCTACATGGTTAGCTTTCATAACATTTATAGAATACTATGTCTTGTACTCATATATGTTCTACACATATATGTCTTATCCCATTTTTCCATGTCCCCTTTACATGGACATGCATCTTCTCTTCATGTAAGACATGCCTTCTCCTTGTTGTCAAAAGAAGGCATACCTTTCTCCCCCTTTGTCATTTCAAAAAGGTGGGGGTATGAAGAAATAAGAAACACCACTTGTTAAGAGAAAGAAGATAACAAAAAGTTATATGAGGAGAGTAGAAGAGAACAAATAGGGGCTTGTCCAAGTATAGAATAAAAGCAAGTTACAGCATGTACTTGAACAACCCTAAATGCAAGATAAAATGTTGTAGAAAAACAATAAAATGCAATTTTGACCCTCAAGATGACAGAATTTGCCCAAAAAGTGTCAGGGTCATGGAAAAGCGATGAGTCTTTCTTGGAAGGCCGTTTCTGCATAAAAACACTATCTTGTAGCAAAAATTGAAACTGGAGCAAAATCTGCATAAAATCCAAAAGATACTCCAATTTCTACATATAATGTAGATCTATGTACCCTGCATCACAATGTTATGCAAGCAACTCAAGATAGTAGATATGCAATTCAAGGAACAAGCTTGAGCATGTATGAGACAAGATACTAGCATAGCATATAGTAGAATACCACTAGATGAGCAAAGATATCAATTATAAACAATGCTAGAACTACATGTTTATGAACGACTAGTAGATGTTATCACAAGTTAGGACTACTAGCAGGATCTAGATAATAGCAAGAGATACCAAAAGATACACAAGATAGATCAAGCTATGAGTAGATGTAGAGATATATCCAAACAAACAGATAAGCAATTTTAGAAGCATGAAAGGATGTAACTTACTAACAAGCATGCATCATAACAAAAAGATGATCACCACTAAGAACCTCAAGGTTGTATCAAAACAAGATATACATCTAGATAGATGCAGAAAGTTAGAGTACAATGGAAGCAATTTTAGACACAACCAAGAGATCCAAATAGATCATCATCAAACCTACAAAACAACTCAAAGTAAGTAATTACAACATATAGATATGCCAATTTAGAACAATAAGAGAGATAGAGTTGTAAGAAAGATAGGAAATTTAGAACATGACAATATGCATATATAAAGGTACCGAATGAGAGTGCCAAAGAATAAGGCTATTGGTTGAGAAAATCTAGTTGAGAGGGAAATTCACATTCAATAGGCCAACTGTGTATTCTGTGCATAGTGTTGTCGGTCGAGTTCTGTGTATTGACAACTCGACCGATGACAGCTATTTGCAACACCCATTGGTGTCTATTGGTCGAGTTTCTATCAGGACAAACTCGACCAACAAAGTTGTTGTCAAAAAGCACATATATTTCATAAAAGCATATTTAAAGGCATGCTAAAAATACAAACCATATCCAAACATGTGTAAGCAAGTTAGTAATGCACTCACTACTACAGAAACAACGTTCAGTGTCACTTTTCTGGGCGTTGGTTATTGAGGAAAATTGACGCCTATACTATTAGGCGTCGGTTCTTTAGAAAAACGGACGTATATATTCGAAGACCAGCCAGACACGGGTACTGCTTTGTATTCAGCGTCGGTTGCGTATAACAGACCGACGCGTAAAATCGCCCGCGAAATCCAATTTTTGAGCAAAAACATTTTAGGTCACCTATAGCGTCGGTGTTTTAACTATTCACCGACGCCTATTTAAAATGAAAATTTGTGCGAAAAGTCTCACTTTCAGTGTCGGTTATCCTTAGATAACCGACGCTGATAATGGTTCCCGCCAAATAATTTAGGGCAAGGGTTGTCTAGTTAAGCGTCGGTCTTTTACTATCAACCAACGTGAAAGAATAATAGGCGTCGATGTTGTAGATAACCGACGCCGTTGAGAAACTTAATAGAGGCCTGATCAACCGGCTCTTCCCCCTTTCTTCCTATTTCAGGATTCTCCTGTGCGCTGCTCGTCGCCGCTCTCCCAAAATCGCCGCCTGGTGCCTGCTGCTTCTCGCTCGCCGCCGACGATCCCTGCTGCTGCTCTGCGTCGCCGCCGCCGCCCGCCGCCTTCCTCCTTGCGTCTCCACCGTGCCGCCTTTCCTCATTGCTCCCTACTACGGCACTATCTTGCTTGCTGCTCTGCTCGCTGCTTTCTGCTCTGCTCTGCCCGCTGCTTGCTGCTCTGCTCTCCAGGTATTAGCCGTAGCACCTTCTTCCTTGTCTTCTTCCTTGCCGCCCACTACTCTGCTCTGCTTGCTGCTTTGATTTCAAAACCTAAGCACCTTAGCCACTTGGCTACGGTTACCTAGAAATTCAGTGAGATACCTTCGTTAAAGACTAGTTAATGTTCTACTTATTTCACTGAGAATTGAGAAGAATGGCCTACCACGACCGTGCTGGGCAGCATAGCCACGGCCGTGTTTGCTGTTGGTAAGGATATGAACAAATCTATATGTAATGCTTTATGTAAATTCTAGGATACAAACAAATCTTTTGCTTGCATATATTTGTGCTTCTAATATATTTGTGCTTCTAATCCTAATTCAATTGTGATGAAACCCTAACATGTACATATCTATTATTGTGTTTGTTGGCCTAGAAACCCGTCCAAGATTTACTCATTAGGAGTAAATCTTGGATAGTCCCCTGTTTGGGATTGTTCTTGAACACCTAATCTCACTTAGGATGTAAGTGTATAATGTGTATTGGGTTTTCGAGAAAATTTCGGTAGCATTTCCTCGTTTGTTCTCTAAGTACATATGTACTTAGAGAACAGTGGGGAAATGCTGCCGAAATTTTCTTGAAAGCCCAATACACATTATACACTTACTAGTGAGATTAGGTGTTTAAGGATGGGATAGGTGGTACACATTTATTATATATAAATGACATCACATGTGTTTGTTGGCCTAGAAAGTGAACAATCATTGTTCTTTATATTACTTGTACATTGGTATAAATTAGAATGAACAATCACTAAATTATATACTATTTGTATGGAGTCCAGCTTCATTGTAGATAATAGGAGTAAATCTTGGATAGGATGTAAGTGTATACCCTAATCTTGTCCTAATATATACTTGTTTTCTCTTTGATCATAGAATGGATAGATCATGGATGTCCATTCGCAATCGCTGCACCCCAGAGTTTATATCTGGTCTTGATCAGTTTATTAGATTTGCTGAGGAACATAGGAAAAAACCTACAGATAGGTTCTACTGTCCATGTAGGCATTGCGGTAACAACTTGAAAGTCAACACTGGTGAGGAAATAAAAAGTCATGTCATGTGCAACAGGATTGTAGAAGGCTATACAGAATGGCACTGGCATGGAGAGATTTCAAACTCGAAACCAGTAGATGTCGATAGCAGTGCTTGGGTGGAAGAAGAAATTGCCTCTGATGACGTAGATGTGAACGAACAAGTTCCAGTAGACATCGTTGATGCGATGCTGGATAGTTGTAGGGTAGAGCACACCGATCCACCTCCTATCTTTAGAAACATTGTGCATGATGCTGAGATACCGTTATACACAGGCTGTGCTAAGTTTATGAAGCTTAGCGCTGTGTTGAGATTGTATAAGTTGAAAGCTAACAATAGATGGAGCGACAAAAGCTTCACTTCATTGTTGACTTTGTTGAAAGAAATGCTTCCTGAAGGAAACGAGCTGCCAATCTCAACATACGGGGTAAAGAAAATGTTGTGCCCAATGGGAATGGAGGCCAAGAAGATACACACATGCCCGAATGATTGTGTAATATTTCAAAAGGACTATGTAGATTTGAAAGATTGTCCAAAATGTGGTGCGTCACGGTATAAACTGACGACTTCGGGGAGTCCAAAACTGGTTCTCCTACCAAGGTGTTGTGGTATCTACCTATAATATCACGGTTTCAATGCTTGTTTGCAAATTCGAAAGATGCAAAGAATTTGAGGTGGCATGCAGATGTTAAGAAAAATAATGATGGGATCCTACGACATGCATCTGATTCCCCACAGTGGAAGAAGATTGATCTATTGTACCCCAAATTTGGTGAAGAAGATAGGAATCTAAGACTTGGGCTTTCTACAGATGGGATGAATCTGTACGGGACATTGAGCAGCCAGCATAGCACTTGGCCAGTCATGCTTGTTATATACAATCTTCCTCCCTGGCTGTGTATGAAAAATAAGTACGTTATGCTGTCGTTGTTGATATCGGGCCCTAAACAACCTAGAAATGATATCGATGTTTATCTTGAACCTCTGATTGATGACTTAAAGAAACTTTGGGCTGAAGGTGTGATGACCTATGATGCTTCAGGAAGAGAGACATTTCGTTTGCACGCTATGTTGTTTTGCACTATTAATGACTTTCCAGCATATGGGAATTTTTCTGGATATAGTATCAAAGGAGCTAAAGCGTGTCCTATATGTGAAGAAAACACTAATTCAATAAGACTAAAACATGGCGGCAAGACTTTATATCTTGTTCATCGAAGGTTTCTTTCAAAATTCCATCCGTATCGTAGGAAGCGCAAAGCATTCAATGGATGGAATGATGAACGGAGTGCACCTAAACCTATACCAGGGGATGTTGTTTATGAAAGAGTAAAAGACATTGTCAATGAATTTGGTAAGAAATCACAATGTAGTATGGCCACATGGAGTGACAATTCTTCATTCAAGAAGAAGTCAATATTTTGGGATCTTCCTTATTGGAGTTCTTTGACAGTCAGGCATTGTATCGATGTAATGCACGTTGAGAAAAATGTCTGTGATAGCATCATTGGTACTCTGTTAAATAAACCAGGTAAGACTAAAGATGGGATAAAATCCAGACTGGACCTACGTGAAATGGGAATAAGGTCAGAATTAACAGAATTACGTGAAATGGGTAATAAAAGAACATACTTACCTCCCGCTTGTTACACGTTGTCTAGAAAGGAGAAGAAAGCTTTTTGTGAATGCTTGGTAAATGTTAAGGTGCCACATGGTTACTCATCCAACATCCGTAGATTGGTATCAATGAAAGATCTGAAGTTGATAGGTCTTAAATCTCATGATTGTCACACTCTAATGCAACAAATATTGCCCGTGGCAATTCGATCTATATTGCCGAAGCATGTAAGGTTTGCAATCACCAGACTTTGTTTCTTTTTCAACAGTCTATGCAGCAAAGTTATTGACCCTGATACTCTCGATAATTTGCAAAGAGAAGTGGTTGTTACCCTATGTCAGCTTGAGATGTATTTCCCTCCTTCGTTCTTTGATATCATGGTACATCTTGTTGTCCACTTGACTAGGGAAGTGAAAATGTTGGGACCAGTTTTCTTGCATTGGATGTATCCCTTTGAACGATACATGAATGTTTTTAAAGGTGATGTTCGAAACCGTTATCGGCTTGAAGGGAGTATTATTGAAGGTTATGTGGCGAGAGAGGTTATGGATTTTTGCAATGACTTTTTGAGTGGTAATACCACTCCTGTTAATGACAAGAATATTGAGGAGGGCAAAGGAATTTTGGGATCACGGGTGAAAGTAATCAGCCGTGAGCAGTTGGAACAAGCTCACTTGTATATTTTACACAACATGGACAAAGTGAGTGTTTATATCGAGGAACATACCAATTTCATCAAGAGACAACATCCTCGAGCAAGTTCAATGTGGCTTGCTAGAGAGCATAATAAGACTTTTACTAAGTGGTTTGAAGATAAAGTCTTACATCAACTATCTCAAATACTAAATGATATTACAGAAACTATCAAATGCCTCGCCTTTAAACCAAAACCGAATGTTATGTCTTATGAAGGGTTTGACATTAATGGGTTCACATATTACACAAAGAGCCAAGATGATAAGAGTGTCGTCCAAAACAGTGGGGTCACTCTTCAAGCGTCGACTATGTATTTTGCAAGTGCAAAGGATAAGAGTCCTCGTGAAGCTAAAATGTCATATTACAGTGTCATTGAAGACATATGGGAGTTTGACTACATAGATTTCAAAATTCCTCTCTTTAAATGTAATTGGGTTGATAACACCAAAGGAGTTATAGTGGATGAATTGGGTTTCACTTTGGTGAACTTTGAAAAGATTGGCGAGAAGGGTGAACCATTCATATTGGCATCACAGGTGAAACAAATATTCTATATCGATGATCCTGCAAATGATAAATGGTCGGTTGTTCTTCATGGTAAAAGACAGTTCATTGAAGATCCTATAGATGAAGAAGAGTACTATGATAAGTATGATGACTCCAATCCATTCTCAGTTGGGTTGCCAACTCCACAAAATATTGAAGCTAATGATGACTTATATGTGCGCGGAGATCACAATGAAGGATTGTTAATTGATAAAAGATCACAATTTTAGAGACATGTATGTTTATATTTTTTTATTGAAGCTAAATGTTTGCTTTTTTAATAAAAATGCTAATTCAGTGTGTTTATTTTTGTCAAATTTTAGGTTGATGATGCACATGTACCCACTGAAGCACTGGAGAAACTTGATGCGCGGAGAGGGACATTCCAACTCGAGATATCGTCTACCGTTTCCTCCTCCTCCGCAGCAATATCCTCATCTATGAACATTTCTCGCAGGATTCTGAACCCCTTCCTTCCCTCTACTACGTCGAAGCCATGCCGCAGTTGAACCCTTTCGCCGAGCCCTACCCGGCCAAGCAGGCATCGCCTGAAGCACCACCGCCATCGTCGTCTCCACCTCCATCGCAACTTGCTGCGCCAGTCCTTGTAGTTTATCACCCCACATGCCTTCCTCCCCAGTTCCTGCCGCTAGAGGTGCTCCCGCAACACCCCCATCCTTTCTTCCCACACAGATCCTTGATATGTCCTACATTTTATGCCAAACCCTGTGGGATGTACCCTCCGATACCCACCGAGCAACTGAGGGTCGACAACTTGGTAGGACAAGTGAACCCACTACTCTATCCTCCATATCAACCGGGGTCGGCCGTTGAGGTGTACGACGCCTCCATGGGCGTCCACCAGCAAGTGGTCATCTCCCGATCATCAGATGATCGAGAGATGACTACTTGCTGGTGGATGCCCATGGAGGCGTCGTACACCTCAACGGTCGACCCCGGTTGATATGGAGGATAGAGTAGCGGGTTCGCTTTTCCTACCAAGTTGTCGACCCTCAGTTGCTCGGTGGGTATCGGAGGGTACATCCCGCATGGTTTGGCATAAAACGTAGGACATATCAAGGATCTGTATGGGAAGAAAGGATGGGGGTTCTGCGGGAGCACCTCTAGCGGCAGGAACTGGGGAGGAAGGCATGTGGGGTGATAAACTGCTAGGACTGGCACAGCAAGTTGCGATGGAGGTGGAGATGACGACGGTGGTGGTGCTTCAGGAGACGCCTACTTGGCCGGGTAGGGCTCGGCGAAAGGGTTCAACTGCGACATGGCTTCGATGTAGTAGAGGGACGGAAGGGTTCAAAATCCTGTGAGAAACGTTCAGAGATGAGGATATTGCTGCGGAGGAGGAAACTGAAGACAATATCTCGAGTTGGAATGTCCCTCTCCGCACAGGAGTCTGTGAGGGAATGGTAGTAGGTAGGTGAGGAACAACTGAGTTCATGCCAGGACATATATACTAAAGTAACATGATACACCGCCAGTCTGTGGAGGGACCGAGGGAGATACTGGAGGAGAGTAACACCTGCCACTGTAACAAAATGCCACATAAGCCAAGAAGAAACATGTGATATCTTGTTTATACACCCATATACCTTGTGTCAAGTAAGTTTACTTTTTTAAAATTTTGTATGTTTCAATTTATAGTGCGCTACACAAGGTAACGGCTGGGCATGCGCATATCAATCTTATTTTTATATTATTACTTATGTATACATCATTCTCTTTGCAGGTGTTTAAAATTGACCACACTATAGGTAAATGCTTAAAAAATGTGCATGCTCCATATACAATGCAAACATTAAATGAAATAAGAGAAGAATGGGCAAAAGCCATACAAGCAGTGGCGATTGTAAGATATAATTGGGATGCTGAATGATATTTTGTAAATAAATATTTCTGAATGTTTATACAAGTCTGAATGTTTCTACATGTATTTGAATGCTTCTACATGTGTGAATGTGAGAATTGAATTGATGTCTGAATGTATCTACTTGTGTGAAAAAATATTTGTTGATTTTGTAGGTTTGTGGCCTGTTTGTAGGCTGATATCAATGGATGTCGTAAACCTACAGTTCAGGAAACTGAACTGTAGGTTCTCATCCTGCTGACCAGACACATCAGGCCTGCAAACTGATAAGAAAAAAAAAATTAAAGTATAGGCATCGGTTATTTATATAACACCGACGCCTAAGGGCATACATCATCGCGTATAAGTATAAAACCGACGCCTATAGTACTAAACACGGCCGTGCAGCGAAGCACGGCCGTGTCGTCTGGGAGTATGGCGTCGGTTGTTCAGTTGTTAACCGACGCCGAAAGTGTCCTAGGTGGTGCCCTTTTTTGTGACACAAACCCTATAGACGTCTGCCAACTATATATAACCGACGCCGATATATTATATAGGCGTCGGTTATAAAACCGACGCCGAAGAGTTGACCTTTAGCGGCACCCACATAGGAGTCGCTTGAAAACCGTCGCCAAAGGGGGTTAAAAAACTGACGCCAAAGGCTATTTCTGTAGTAGTGACTATAGAAGCATCAGTAAGAAAGAGTGTGAAGAGAAACATAAAATACCACTTTTGACTCAAAAACCATATGTATAGTGCACACTATCTTAACAAAACAAGTTAGGATTGGTTATAAGCAATAAAAACATTACCTTTCTGCTTACCATTGCTTTTCCACTTGTTTTAACCTCATACACATCTCACCTTTTTTCTTTAATGTGGATTGAGAAGTCAATTTGCAATTTAATGGCTCAAGTCAATCCATTTGCAAGTACCTACAAGAGGAAATATGAAATGGTCCCCAATCATGTCTTTGGGTCTGGAGAAGTTAGTTTAGCAACCCAAGTCCTATTGCTCTTGGCTGCTTTCCTAAAAGGGTAACAAGTAGAATAATGACCAATTTCATTGCAATAGTTGCATGTGCCCATAGTCTTGGAACTAGAGGATTCTCCATGGAATATTGTAGGTCCTTTACCTTTGTTGTTCCTTTGACTACTATCATATCCTAAACCATGTCTACCAATTTGTTTAGTAGAATGGTGTAGGATGTCATTAAGATTCTTTTTACCAACTAAGAATTTTTGCAAAGAAGATATCAAACTATCATTATCATGCATAAGAGAATTAAAGGTAAAACACAATAGATTCATATCATCTCTAGCATGCACAAAATAGATTTCTAAGCAAAGACTTTTAGTCAAAAAAAGAATTGTGATCACAAGATAGAGCATCAAAAACTTTCTCTCTATAAGAAAAGGTAGTATGAGGGTCAAGAGTAATTGTACTACTATGCAAGGAAGCAAGTTCATATACAAGACAAGTAATCTTTGAAGGATAAAATTTATCTACACATTATATTCCTTGCAAAGTAAGTTCTTGACTCTCATAAGTACATTTAAGAGCATAGGAAACAATAGAGAGATAAATAATAGTAGTAGCAAGCTCTATGTATGAAATAGTCATAGAAGGTTGAGATTCTCTTACCAAGCAAGCTAGAATTCTCAAATTTAAGAGAATTTAGTTGACTAAGAAATGAATTTGTTTGAATCTCAACACTTGAATTTACCTCATTTAAATCTTCAATTGAGCTTGTCATGAGGGCGCAATGGCATCTTCCATCTTCACATTCACTAGATCTTCCACTAGTGCTTTAATTTGTTGATGTAGCCTTTGTGATCCCTTTTTCTCTCTTCTTTCCTTCTATTGCTCTCTTTGAAGGTTGTCCATCTTCATAATCACCCATATTCTCCTACTTGTGAAAGCATGCTTGGAGAAGCCCGCTCTGATACCAATTTTTGGATCCTAGATGGGTGATTAGATGCTCTAGAGGGGGGGTGAATAGACCTAAATGCACTTAAAAAAAATTCATTAGACCTTCAATATATATCACAAAATAAGGTTACTAAATAGGAAATTTGAGTGCAACTAAAACATACATAGCAAGGATTAGAGAGATTGAGCAAACACAAGTAGACAAGCTATTTAGAGTGGTTCCACACTTCAAACTAGAAGTGAGTCAGTCCTCTTACCTAGAGAGGTCAAACTCTAGGATTTCTTAACCTTGCACCTTCATTATATTCATTATAAGAGATACAATACATGACCAACCAAAGGACGTACCTATCCAATACAAAGAGTCTTCAACCTTACAAAAGACTTACCCACTTTGCAAGGAGTCTTCTGTCTTCTTCCAAGCACTTACCTACTCTTGCACAAGTCTTCAGCCTTGTAGGGATTACCCACTCTTCTTGGATCTTTATCCTTTGACTTCACCTTCACTCGGAGAAGCTTCCACCAAGGACTTACCCACTTGAGCAAAGAGTCTTCTGCCTTCACCAAGGGCTTACCCACTCTAGCTCCAAGTCTTCATCCTTGATCTTCACCAAGGGAAGCCTTCCCTTGTTCTTCTTCAACTCTCTTAGCTAAGAGAGAGAGCCTTCATCTTCATGGTTGAAAAGAGAGATAGGGAGGTGGTGGAAGTGAGAGCCTCACAAGATATATACGTAGGACTAGCTCTCTTACAGATTAAATACTCACTCTAATGAATGTAGCAAGTGATTAAGTTGAGAGAGATAGGAGGCTGTAGGAAGCACTCAACTATAGAATAGAACCTCACATAGAGTTTTGCATTGAATGGTCAACCTTGGAATAAAGCCCAAGGGGTCCTATTTATAGATGGGGATTCCTCTTAGCCTTTGGGAACACTTAAGAATGAAAACTAGCTGTGTTGTGGCTTGCAACGGATATATTTTCACTTGTTGCAACTCCACAACGGCTAGAAACACTTTTCTACACTTTTCCGTACAGTGCAATCGGTCGAGTTTCTATAAGGGTAACTCGACCGATAGAGTAAAATACAAAGCCGATATTCATACGATCGGTCAAGTTTGTCCTAGGGAAACTTGAATGACCAATGAAAATTGAATTGGTTAGGTACTCCATCGGTCGAGTTCTGTGAAGTGTAAACTCGACCGATCAAAAGTCATTTTCAAGATCCAATCAGGATCGGTCGAGTTTACAACTCACACAACTCGACCGACGAACAACCTGATGTGAATTTTGGAAAATGGCTTTTGAGTGCTTAAAATTTCGATCTAAGTGCTCCTAATTTTTTATAAGCTTAATTACAAGTCATACAATCATTACAAGTGATTTACAACATGATTCTAATGGATTTACATCATATTACAAAAATGCGCACTTGTATTGACTTTGACTTTCTTTTCTCCAATTTGATATGCGCAAGTTAGGGCATTTGGAGTGTGTTGATACCTAATCTGAAATCACTCAAGTAGAGACATCAGACACAATTAATTGGAATGGTTTAGTCATCATCAAAATAAGGGTTTAGTCAATTTAGTCCTGAGTCAACATTGACCTAATTGACCTTGAGTCAACATTCTCCCCCTTTTTGAAGATGACAAACCATTCCATAAATGTATTGAAAGCATTTAAGTAAAGTCATACCTTTGGAGAAACCTAGGGGTTTCAATAGAATTGATTTCATATGCTCCCCCTCAATTGATGCTAGTGGAGATCTCATACTCCCCCTCAATTGTTGCTATTTCTCCTGCATTGTTAGCTTTCATAACATTTATAGAATACTATGTCTTCTACTCATATATGTTCTGCACATATATGTCTTCTCCCATTTACCGTCTCCCCTTTACATGAACATGCATCTTCTCTTCATGTAAGACATGCCTTCTCCCTATTGTCAAAAGAAGGCATACCTTTCTCCCCCCTTTGTCATTTCAAAAAGGTGGGGGTATGAAGAAATAAGAAACACCACTTGTTAAGAGAAAGAAGATAACAAAAAGTTATATGAGGAGAGTAGAAGAGCACAGATAGGGGCTTGTCCAAGCATAAAATAAAAGCAAGTTAAATCTTGTACTTGAACAACCCTAAATGCAAGATAAAGTGTTGCAAAAAAACAATAAAATACAATTTTGACCCTCAAGATGACATAATTTGCCCAAAAAGTGTCAGGGCTCATGGAAAAGCGATGAGTCTTGCTTGGAAGGTTGTTTCTGCATAAAAACACTACTCTTGCAGCAAAAACTAAAATTGGAGCAAAATCTGCATAAAATCCAAAAGATACTCCAATTTCTACACACAATGTAGATCTATGTACCCTGCATCACAATGTTATGCAAGCAACTCAAGATAGTAGATATGCAATTCAAGGAACAAACTTGAGCATGTATGAGACAACATACAAGCACAACATATAGTAGAATACCACTAGATGAGAAAAGATATCAATTATAAACAAGGCTAGAACTACATGTATATGAACTACTAGTAGATGTTATCACAAGTTAGGACTGCTAGTAGGATTTAGATCATAGCAAGAGATACCAAAAGATACACAAAATAGATCAAGCTATGAGTAGATGTAGAGATATATCCAAACAAAGAGATACGCAATTTTAGAAGCATGAAAGGATATAACTTACTAACAAGTTTGCATCATAAACAAAAGATGATCACCACTAAGAACCTCAAGGTTGTATCAAAACAAGATATACACCTAGATAGATGCAGAAAGTTAGAGTACAACATAAGCAATTTTAGACACAACCAAGAGATCCAAAGAGATCATCATTAAAACCTGCAAAACAACTCAAAGCAAGTAATTGCTATATATAGATATGTCGATTTAGAACAATTAGAGAGATAGAGTTTTAAGAAAGATAGGAAATTTAGAACATGGTAATATGCATATATAAAGGTACCAAATGAGAGTGCCAAATAATAAGGCTATTGGTTGAGAAAATCTAGTTGAGAGAGAAATTCTCATTCAATAGGCCAACTGTGTATTCTATGCACAGTGTTGTCGGCCAAATTCTGTATATTGACAACTCGACTGATCACAGCTATTGGCAACACCCATTGGTGCCTATCAGTCGAGTTTCTATCAGGACAAACTCAACCGACAGAGGCACTGTCAAAAAGCACATATATTACATAAAAACATATTTAAAGGCATGCTAAAAATACAAACCATATCCAAACATGTGTAAGCAAGTTAGTAATGCACTATAGAAGCATTAGAAATAATTTTTAAGAAAGAGTGTGAAGAGAAACATAAAATACCACTTTTGACTCAAAAACCATATGTATAGTGCACACTATCTTGACAAAACAACTTAGGATTGGTTATAAGAAACAAAAACATTACCTCTGTTCTTACCATTGCTTTTCCACTTGTTTTCACCTCATACACATCTCACCTTTCTTCTTTCATGTGGATTGAGAAGTCAATTTGCAATTCAATGGCTCAAGTCAATTCATTTGCAAGTACCTACAAGAAGAAAGATGAAATGGTACCCAATCATGTCTTTGGGTCTGGAGGGGTTAGTTTAGCAACCCAAGTCCTATTGCTCTTGGGTTCTTTCCTAAAAGGGCAACAAGTAGAATAATGAACAATTTCATTGCAATAGTTGCATGTGCCGATAGTCTTGGAACTAGAGGATTCTCAATGGAATATTGGAGGTCCTTTACCTTTTTTGTTCCTTTGACTACTATCATATCCTAAACCATGTCTACCAATTTGTTTAGTAGAATGGTGTAGGATGTCATTAAGATTCTTTTTACCAACTAAGAATCTTTGTAAAGAAGATATCAAACTATCATTATCATGCATAAGAGAAGTAAAGGTAAAACACAATAGATTCATATCATCTCTAGCATGCACAAAATAGATTTCTAAGCAAAGATTTTTAGTCAAAAAAAGAATTATGATCACAAGATAGAGCATCAAGAGCATCAAAAACTTTCTCTCTATAAGAAAAGGTAGTATGAGGGTCAAGAGAAATTGCACTACTATGCAAGGAAGCAAGTTCATATACAAGACAAGTAATCTTTAAAGGATAAACATTATCTACACATTCTAATCCTTGCAAAGTAAGCTCTTGACTCTCATAAGCACATTTAAGAGAATAGGAAGCAATATAAAGAGAAATAATAGTAGTAGCAAGCTCTATGTATGAAATAGTCATAGAAGGTTGAGATTCTCTTACCAAACAAGCTAGAATTCGCAAATTTAAGAGTATTTAGTTGACTAAGATAAGCATTTATTTGAATCTCAACACTTGAATTTACCTCATTTAAATCTTCAATTGAGCTTGTCATGAGGGCGCAATGGCATCTTCCATCTTCACATTCACTAGATCTTCCTCTAGTGCTTTCATTTGTTGATGGACCCTTTGTGATCCCTTTTTCTCTCTTCTTTCCTTCTATTGCTCTCTTTGAAGGTTTCCCATCTTCATAATCACCCATATTCTCCTACTTGTGAAAGTATGCTTGGAGAAGCCCGCTCTAATACCAAATTTTGGATCCTAGATGGGTGATTAGATGCTCTAGCGGGGGGGGGGGGGTGAATAGAGTTGAATGCACTTAAACAAAATTCATTAGACCTTCAAGATATATCACAAAATAAGGTTACTAAATAGGAAGTTTGAGTGCAACTAAAACAAGCATAGCGAGGATGAGAGAGATTGAGCAAACACAAGTAGACAAGCTATTTAGAGTGGTTCCACACTTCAAACTAGAACTGAGTCAGTCCACTTACCTAGAGAGGTCAACCTCTAGGATTTCTTAACCTAGAACCTTCATTATATTTGTTATAAGAGATACAATACATGACCCACCAAAGGACTTACCTATCCAATACAAAGAGTCTTCAACCTTACCAAGGACCTACCCACTTTGCAAGGAGTCTTCCGCCTTCTTCCAAGGACTTACCTACCCTTGCACAAGTCTTCGTCCTTGCAGGGATTACCCACTCTTCTTGGATCTTCAGCCTTTGACTTCACCTTCACTCAGAAAAGCTTCCACCAAGGACTTACCCACTTGAGAAAAGAGTCTTCTTTCTTCACCAAGGGCTTACCCACTCTAGCTCCAAGTCTTTAGCCTGGATCTTCACCAAGGGATGCCTTCCCTTGTTCTTCTTCAACTCTCTTAGCCAAGAGAGAGAGCCTTCATCTTCATGGTTGAAAAGACAGATAGGGAGGTGGTGGAAGTGAGAGCCTCACAAGATATATATGTAGGACTAGCTCTCTTACAAATTTCCTACTCACTCTAACAAATGTAGCAACTGATTAAACTTAGAGAGAGAGAGGAGGCTGTAGGAAGCACTCAACTATAGAATAGGAACCTCAAATAGAGTTTTGCATTGAATGCTCAACCTTGGAATAAAGCCTAAGGGGTCCTATTTATAGCTGGGGATGCCCCTTAGCCTTTGGGAATACTTAAGAATGAAAACTAGCCATTTTTTTGGCTTGCAACAGAAATCTGAAAGAGATATAGGGAGGTGGTGGAAGTGAGAGCCTCACAAGATATATATGTAGGACTAGCTCTCTTATAGATTTCCTACTCACTCTAACAAATGTAGCAAGTGATTAAGCTTATAGAGAGAGAGGATGCTATAGGAAGCACTCAACTATAGAATAGGAACCTCAAATAGAGTTTTGCATTGAATGCTCAACCTTGAAATAAAGCCCAAAGGGTCCTATTTATAGTTGGGGATGACTCTTAGCCTTTGGGAACACTTAAGAATGAAAACTAGCCATTTTTTGGCTTGCAATGGAAATCTAAAAGAGAGATATGGAGGTGGTGGAAGTGAGAGCCTCACAAGATATATATGTAGGACTAGCTCTCTTACAGATTTCCTACTCACTCTAACAAATGTAGCAAGTGATTAAGCTTAGAGAGAGAGAGTGGAAGCTATAGGAAGCACTCAACTATAGAATAGGAACTGCAAATAGAGTTTTGCATTGAATGTTCAACCTCGGAATAAAGCCCAAGGGGTCCTATTTATAGCTGGGGGTGCCTCTTTGCTTTTGGGAACACTTAAGGACAAAAACTAGCCATTTTATGGCTTGCAACAGATATATTTTCACTTGTTGCAACCCACAACGGTTAGAAACACTTTTCTGCACTTTTCCGTACTGTGCAATCGGTCAAGTTTCTATAAGGGTAACTTGACCGATAGAGTAAAAGACAAAGCCGATATTCATACCATCGGTCGAGTTTGTCCTGGGGAAACTCGACTGACCAATGCAAATCAAATTGGTCAGGTACTCCATCGGTTGAGTTCTATGAAGTGTAAACTTGACCGATCAAAAGTCATTTTCAAGATCCAATCAGGTTCGGTCGAGTTTGCAACTCACATAACTCGACCGATGAACAACCTGATGTGAATTTTGGAAAATGGTTTTGAGTGCTTAAAAATTCGATCGAAGTGCTCCTGATCTTTTCTAAGATTAATTACAGTAATACAATCATTACCAGTGATTTACAACATGATTCTAATGGATTTACATCATATTACAAAAATGTGCACTTGTATTGACTTTGACTTGTCTTTTCTCCAATTTGATATGCGCAAGTTAGGGCATTTGGAGTGTGTCTATACCTAATATGAAATCACTCAAGTAGAGACATTAGCCACAATTAATTGGAATGGTTTAGTCATCATCAAAACAAGAGTTTAGTCAATTTAGACCTGAGTCAACATTGACCTAATTGACCTTGAGTCAACATTCTCCCCCTTTTTGAAGATGACAAACCATTCCATAAATGTATTGAAAGCATTTAAGTAAAGTCATACATTTGGAGAAACCTAGGGGTTTCAATAGAATTGAGTTCATATGCTCCCCCTCAATTGATGCTAGTGGAGGTCTCATACTCCCCCTCAATTGATGCTATTTCTCTTGCATGGGTAGCTTTCATAACATTTATAGAATACTATGTATTCTACTCATATATGTTCTACACATATATGTCTTCTCCCATTTACAGTCTCCCCTTTACATGGACATGCATCTTCTCTTCATGTAAGACATGCCTTCTCCTTGTTGTCAAAAGAAGGCATACCTTTCTCCCCCTTTGTCATTTTAAAAAAGGTGAGGGTATGAAGAAATAGAAACACCACTTGTTAAGAAAAAGAAGATAACAAAAAGTTATATGAGGAGAGTAGAAGAGAAAATATAGGGGCTTATCCAATCATAGAATAAAAGCAAGTTAAAGCATGTACTTGAACAACCCTAAATGCAAGATAAAGTGCTGCAGAAAAACAATAAAACACAATTTTGCCCCTCAAGATGACATAATTTGCCCAAAATGTGTCAGGGCTCATGGAAAAGCGATGAGTCTTGCTTGGAAGGTCGTTTCTGCATAAAAAATACTACTCTTGCAACAAAAACTAAAACTGGAGCAAAATCTGCATAAAATCCAAAAGATACTCCAATTTCTACATACAATGTAGATCTATGTACCCTGCATCACAATGTTATGCAAGCAACTCAAGATAGTAGATATGCAATTCAAGGAACAAGCTTGAGCATGTATGAGACAAGATACAAGCATAACATATAGTAGAATACCACTAGATGAACAAAGATATCAATTATAAACAAGGCTAGAACTACATGTATATGAACTACTAGTAGATGTTATCACAAGTTAGGACTACTAGTAGGATCTAGATCATAGCAAGAGATACCAAAAGATACAAAAGATAGATCAAGCTAATGAGTATATGTAGAGATATATCCAAACAAAGAGATAAGCAATTTTAGAAGCATGAAATGATATAACTTACTAACAAGTATGCATCATAACCAAAAGATGATCACCACTAAGAACCTCAAGGTTGTATCAAAACAAGATATACACCTAGATAGATGTATCAAGTTAGAGTACAACAGAAGCAATTTTAGACAAAACCAATAGATCCAAAGAGATCATCATCAAAACCTGCAAAAAAACTCAAAGCAAGTAATTGCAACATATAGATATGCCAATTTATAACACTTAGAGAGATATAGTTGTAAGCAAGATAGGAAATTTAGAACATGGCAATATGCATATATAAAGGTACCAAATGAGAGTGCCAAAGAATAAGGCTATTGGTTGAGAAAATCTAGTTGAGAGGGAAATTCTCATTCAATAGGCCAACTGTGTATTTTGCAGATAGTGTTGTCGGTCGAGTTCTATGTATTGACAACTCGACTGATGACAGCTGTTGGCAACACCCATTGGTGCCTATTGATCAAATTTCTATCAGGAAAAACTAGACCGACAGAGCTGCTGTCAAAAAGTACATATATTTCATAGAAACATATTTAAAGGCATGGTAAAAATACAAACCATATCCAAACATGTGTAAGAAAGTTAGTAATGCACTATAGAAGCTTTAGAAACAATTTTTGAGCAAGAGTGTGAAGAGAAACACAAAATATCACTTTTGACTCAAAAACCATATGTATAGTGCACACTATCTTGACAAAACAAGTTAAGGATTGGTTATAAGCAACAAAAACATTATCTTTGTGCTTACCATTGCTTTTCCACTTGTTTTCACCTCATACACATCTCACCTTTCTTCTTTCATGCGGAATGAGAAGTCAATTTGCAATTCAATGGCTCATGTCAATCCATTTGCATGTACCTACAAGAAGAAAGATGAAATGGTCCCCAATCATGTCTTTGAGTCCGGAGGGGTTAGTTTAGCAATCCAAGTCCTATTGCTCTTGGGTGCTTTCCTAAAAGGGAAACAAGTAGAATAATGACCTATTTCATTGCAATAGTTGCATGTGCCCATAGTCTTGGAACTAGAGGATTCTCCATGGAATATTGGAGGTCCTTTACCTTTGTTGTTCCTTTGACTACTATCATATACGAAACCATGTCTACCAATTTGTTTAGTAGAATGGTGTAGGATATCATTAAGATTCTTTTTACCAACTAAGATTCTTCACAAAGAAGATCTCAAACTATTATTATCATGCATAAGAGAAGCAAAGGTAAAACACAATAGATTCATATCATCTCTAGCATGCACAAAATAGATTTCTAAGAAAAGAGTTTTAGTCAAAAAAAGAATTGTGATCACAAGATAGAGCATCAAAACCTTTCTCTATATATGAAAAGATAGTATGAGGGTCAAGAGCAATTGCACTACTATGCAATGAAGCAAGTTCATATACAAGACAAGTAATCTTTGAAGGGTAAACTTTATCTACACATTCTATTCCTTGCAAATTAATCTCTTGATTCTCATAAGCACATTTAAGAGCATAGAAAACAATAGAGAGAGCAATAATAGTAGTAGCAAGCTCTATGTATGAAATAGTCATAGAAGGTTGAGATTCTCTTACCAAGCAAGCTAGAATTCACAAATTTAAGAGCATTTAGTTGACTAAGATAGGCATTTGTTTGAATCTCAACACTTGAATTTACCTCATTTATATCTTCAATTGAGCCTGTCATGAGGGCGTAATGGCATCTTCCATATTCACATTCACTAGATCTTCCACTAGTGCTTTCATTTGTTGATGGAACCTTTGTGATCCCTTTTTCTCTCTTCTTTCCTTCTATTGCTCTCTTTGAAGTTTGCCCATCTTCATAATCACCCATATTCTCTTACTTGTTAAAGTATGCTTGGAGAATCCCGCTCTGATACCAATTTTTGGATCCTAGATGGGTGATTATATGCTCTAGAGGGGGCGGGGTGAATAGAGTTGAATGCACTTAAACAAAATTCATTAGACGTTCAAGATGTATCAAAAAATAAGGTTGCTAAATAGGAAGTTTGAGTGCAAGTAAAACATGCATAGCAAGGATGAGAGAGATTGAGAAAACACAAGCAGACAAGCTATTTAGAGTGGTTCCGCACTTCAAACTAGAAGTGAGTCAACCAAGAGAGGTCAACCTCTAGGATTTCTTAACCTTGCACCTTCATTATATTCATTATAAGAGATACAATACATGACCAACCAAAGGACTTACCTATCCAATACAAAGAGTCTTCAACCTTACCAAGGACTTACCCACTTTGCAAGGAGTCTTCCACATTTTTCCAAGGACTTACCTACTCTTGCACAAGACTTCAGCCTTGCAGGGATTACCCACTCTTCTTGGATCTTCAGCCTTTGACTTCACCTTCACTCGAAGAAGCTTCCACCAAGGACTTACCCACTTGAGAAAGGAGTCTTCTGCCTTCACCAAGGGCTTACCCACTCTAGCTCCAAGTCTTCAACCTTGATCTTCACCAAGGGACGCCTTCCCTTGTTCTTCTTCAACTCTCTTAGCCAAGAGAGAGCGAGCCTTCATCTTCATGGTTGAAAAGAGAGATAGGGAGGTGGTGGAAGTGAGAGCCTCACAAGATATATATGTAGGACTAGCTCTCTTACAGATTTCCTGCTCACTCTAACAAATGTATCAAGTGATTAAGCTAAGAGAGAGAGAGAGGAGACTGTAGGAAGCACTCAACTATAGAATAGGAACCTCAAATAGAGTTTTGCATTGAATGCCCAACCTTGGAATAAAGCCCAAGGGGTCCTATTTATAGCTGGGGATGCCTCTTAGCCTTTGGGAATACTTAAGAATGAAAACTAGCCATTTTGTGGCTTGCAACAGATATATTTTCACTTGTTGCAACTCCACAACGGCTAGAAACACTTTTCTGCACTTTTCCATATAGTGCAATTGGTCGAGTTTCTATAAGGGTAACTCGACCGATAGAGTAAAAGACAAAGCCGATATTTAGACCATTGGTCGAGTTTGTCCTGGGGAAACTCGACCGACCAATGAAAATCGAATTGGTCAGGTACTCCATCGGCCGAGTTCTGTGAAGTGTAAATGTGACAGATCAAAAGTCATTTTCAAGATATAACCAGGACCGTTCGAGTTTGCAACTCACAGAACTCGACCGATGAACAACCTGATGTGAATTTTTGAAAATTGCTTTTGAGTGCTTAAAAATTCGATCTAAGTGCTCCTAATTTTTTTAAGCTTAATTACAAGTCATACAATCATTACAAGTGATTTACAACATGATTCTAATGGATTTACATCATATTACTAAAACATGCACTTGTATTGATTTTAACTTGTCTTTTCTCTAATTTGATATCCGCAAGTTAGGGCATTTGGAGTGTGTCTATACCTAATCTAAAATCACTAAAGTAGATACATTAGACATAATTAATTGGAATGGTTTAGTCATCATCAAAACAAGGGTTTAGTCAATTTAGACCTGAGTCAACATTGATCTAATTGACTTTGAGTCAACATTCTCCCCCTTTTTGAAGATGACAAACCATTTTATAAATGTATTGAAAGCATTTAAGTAAAGTCATACATTTGAAGAAACCTAGGGGTTTCAATATAATTGAGTTCATATGCTCCCCCTCAATTGATGCTAGTGGAGTTCTCATACTCCCCCTCAATTGATGCTATGTCTCCTACATGGTTAGCTTTCATAACATTTATAGAATACTACATATTCTACTCATATCTTTTGTACACATATATGTCATCTCCCATTTACCGTCTCCCCTTTACATGGACATGCATCTTCTCTTCATGTAAGACATGCCTTCTCCCTGTTGTCAAAAGAAGGCACACCTTTCTCCCCCTTTGTCATTTCAAAAAGGTGGGGGTATGAAGAAATAAGAAACACCACTTGTTAAGAGAAAGAAGATAACAAAAAGTTATATGAGGAGAGTAGAAGAGCACAGATATGGGCTTCTCCAAGCATAGAATAAAAGCATGTGAAAGCATGTACTTGAACAACCCAAAATGCAAGATAAAGTGCTGCAAAATAATAATAAAATGCAATTTTGACCCTCAAGATGACAGAATTTGCCCAAAAAGTGTCAGGGCGTATGGCGAAGCCATAAGTCTTACTTGGAAGGTCGTTTCTGCATAAAAAACACTACTCTTGCAGCAAAAACTGAAACTGCAACAAAATCTGCATAAAATCCAGAAGATACTCCAATTTCTACATACAATGTAGTTCTATGTACCCTGCATCACAATGTTATGCAAGAAACTCAAGATAGTAGATATACAATTCAAGGAACAAGCTTGATCATGTATGAGACAAGATACAAGCATAGCGTATAGTAGAATACCACTAGATGAGCAAAGATATCAATTATAAACAAGGCTAGAGCTACATGTATGTGAACTACTAGTAGATGTTATCACATGTTAGGAATACTAGTAGGATCTAGATCATAGCAAGAGATACCAAAAGATACACAAGATTGATCAAGCTATGAGTAGATGTAGAGAATCCAAACAAAGAGATAAGCAATTTTAGAAGCATGAAAGGATATAACTTACTAACAAGTATGCATCTTAACCAAAAGATGATCACCACTAAGAACCTCAAGGTTGTATCAAAAAAAGATATACACCTAGATAGATGCAGCAAGTTAGAGTACACGGAAGCAATTTTAGACACAACCAAGAGATCCAAAGAGATCATCATCAAAACCTACAAAACAACTCAAAGTAAGTAATTGCAACATATAGATATGCCAATTTAGAACAATTAGAGAGATATAGTTGTAAGCAAGATAGAAAATTTAGAACATGGCAATATGCATATATAAAGGTACCAAATGAGAGTGCCAAAGAATAAGGCTATTGGTCGAGAAAATCTAGTTGAGAGGGAAATTCTCATTCAATAGGCCAACTGTGTATTCTGTGCACAGTGTTGTCGGTCGAGTTCTGTGTATTGACAACTCGACCAATGACAGCTATTGGAAACACTCATTGGTGCCTATCGGTCGAGTTTCTATCAGGACAAACTCGACCGACAAAGCTGCTGTCAAAAAGCACATATATTTCATAAAAACATATTTAAAGGCATGCTAAAAATACAAACCATATCCAAACATGTGTAAGCAAGTTAGTAATGCACTATAGAAGCATTAGAAACAATTTTTGAGCAAGAGTGTGAAGTGAAACACAAAATATCACTTTTGACTCAAAAACCAAATGTATAGTGCACACTATCTTGACAAAATAAGTTAGAATTGGTTATAAGCAACAAAAACATTACCTTTGTGCTTACCATTGCTTTTCTACTTGTTTTCACCTCATACACATCTCACCTTTCTTCTTTCATGTGGATTGAGAAGTCAATTTGAAATTCAGTGGCTCAAGTCAATCCATTTGCAAGTACCTACAAGAAGAAAGATGAAATGGTCCCCAATCATGTCTTTGGGCCGGAGGGGTTAGTATAGAAACCCAAGTCCTATTGCTCTTGGGGGCTTTTCTAAAAGGGTAACAAGTCGAATAATGACCAATTTCATTGCAATTGTTGCATGTGCCCATAGTCTTGGAACTAGAGGATTCTCCATGGAATATTGGAGGTCATTTTTTTTTGGGTCCGCCGAAACTCCTGTTGCTTTTTTTTTCATTTTTGTTTAGTAACTGTACAATGCTTGTTGATTCCAAAACAAGAATCAACTAAAAGAAAAAAAAATCTGTCTATACATCTGACAAAATAGACATAAGTCCCCGACAGAGTAACAAGAGAGAAAAAACCTCAGCCTACAAGAGGCAAGAAGCTTCAAATAACCACCATAAAAGAAAAGAAAAGATTCCCCCAACACAACAACAATGAGAGGGGATCAAAGAACTAGATGCACAACTACACCAACAGAGCCAGAACAAACACAGCACCAGATATCACCAAAGTAGCCAAAAGAAGAGGGAAAATCGCCAGATCAACAAGGAACCATCATACCTCTCACAGCCTTCAAACAAAAAAGCAACCAAGCACATACCTCACACTCCCAAACACCACTAAAAACACCACACGCCACCAGCAACCAGACTCAACCATCACCAAAGGTGAGAGTGGAGCAGAAGACACAACCACCAACACCAAAAATAGATCAACCCACCAACGCCATCAAGCCAGAAACAACAGCAGCAAACAACTATAGACTTGCCCTCACAACACACCAAGAGAGTTAGCTCCACCAACACATCACCAGAACATAACCCGGCAGCCAAACAAACATATAGAGAGCTCTGCCACTCCCGAAGGATAAGATCATCCACCATAGGCATACCAACCAAGAACAGAAACCCCCAAGAGCAACAGCAGCAAATGACAAACATACTTGCCCTTATAGCACATCAAAAGAGACTCCACCAAAGCAAACGACAGCCTTCAAGAAACACTCCAAAGCCCTCACAGAACAACAGAAGATAAGCTAACCATAAAGACAAAGAACATCCAAGCTATACCTCCAAAAAAACTCATCATCCAGCCATGCCTAAAGCGAGCTCTGCCACTCCCGAAGGATAAGCTCACCCACTCATAGGCATACCCACCAAGAAAGAAAACCATAAGGAAGCAAAAAATGCAGCTGTGAAACTCCGACAGCCATCAACTACACACAAAAGTAGCAACAAAACTCCAAAGCATCAATGACAACACATCTTAGGGAATATTGGAGGTCCTTTACCTTTGTTGTTCCTTTGACTACTATCATATCCTAAACCATGTATACCAATTTGTTTAGTAGAATGGTGTAGGATGTCATTAAGATTCTTTTTACCAACTAAGATTCTTTGCAAAGAAGATCTCAAACTATCATTATCATGCATAAGAGAAGTAAAGGTAAAACACAATAGATTCATATCATCTCTAGCATGCACAAAATAGATTTCTAAGCAAATACTTTTACTCAAAAAAAGAATTGTGATCACAAGATAGAGCATCAAAAACTTTCTCTCTATAAGAAAAGATAGTATGAGGGTCAAGAGAAATTGCACTACTATGCAAGGAAGCAAGTTCATATACAAGACATGTAATCTTTGAAAGATAAACTTTATCTACACATTCTATTCCTTGCAAAGTAAGTTGTTGACTCTCATAAGCACATTTAAGAGCATAGGAAACAATCGAGAGAGAAATAATAGTAGTAGCAAGCTCTATGTATGAAATAGTCATAGAAGGTTGAGATTCTATAACCAAGCAAACTAGAATTCACAAATTTACGAGATTTTAGTTGACTAAGATAAGCATTTGTTTGAATCTCAACACTTGAATTTACCTCATTTAAATCTTCAATTGAGCTTGTCATGAGGGAACAATGACATCTTCCATCTTCACATTCACTAGATCTTCCACTAGTGCTTTCATTTATTGATGGAGCCTTTGTGTTCCCTTTATCTCTCTTCTTTCCTTCTATTGCTCTCTTTGAAGGTTGCCCATCTTCATAATTAGGAATATTCTCCTACTTGTGAAAGTATGCTTGGAGAAGCCTGCTCTGATACCAAATTTTGGATCCTAGATGGGTGATTAGATGCTCTAGAGGGGGGGGGTGAATAGAGCTGAATGCACTTAAACAAAATTCATTAAATCTTCAAGATATATCACAAAATAAGATTGCTAAATAGGAATTTTGAGTGCAACTAAAACATGCATATCAAGGATTAGAGAGATTGAGCAAACACAAGTAGACAAACTATTTAGAGTGGTTCCATACTTCAAACTAGAAGTGAGTTAGTCCACTTACCTAGAGAGGTCAACCACTAGGATTTCTTAACCTTGCACCTTCATTATATTCATTATAAGAGATACAATACATGACCAACCAAAGGACTTACCCACTTTGCAAGGAGTCTTCTGCCTTCTTCCAAGGACTTTCCTACTCTTGCACAAGTCTTTAGCCTTGTAGGGATTACCCACTCTTCTTAGATCTTCAGCCTTTGACTTCACCTTCACTCAGAAAAGATTCCACCAAGGACTTACCCACTTGAGCAAGGAGTCTTCTACCTTCACCAAGGGCTTACCCACTCTAGCTCCAAGTGTTCATCCTTGATCTTCACCAAAGGACACCTTCCCTTGTTCTTATTCAACTCTCTTAGCCAAAAGAAAGAGCCTTCATCTTCATGGTTGAAAAGAGAGATATGGAGGTGGTGGAAGTGAGAGCCTCACAAGATATATATGTAGGACTAGCTCTCTTACAGATTTCCTACTCACTCTAATGAATGTAGCAAGTGATTAAGCTTAAAGAGAGAGAGGAGGTTGTAGGAAGCACTCAACTATAGAATAGGAACCTCACATAGAGTTTTGCATTGAATGCTTAACCATGGAATAAAGCCCAAGGGGTCCTATTTATAGCTGTGGATGCCTCTTAGCCTTTGGGAACACTTAAGAATGAAAACTAGCAATTTTTTGGCTCGAAACAGATATATTTTCACTTGTTGAAACTCCTCAATGGCTAGAAACACTTTTTTGCACTTTTCCATATAGTGCAATCGGTCGAGTTTTTATAAGGGTAACTCGACTGATAGAGTAAAAGACAAAGCTGATATTCAGACCATCGATCGAGTTTGTCCTGGGAAACTCGACCGACCAATGAAAATCAAATTGGTCAGGTACTCCATCGGTCGAGTTCTGTGAAGTGTAAACTCGACCGATCAAAAGTCATTTTCAAGATCCAATCAGGATCGGTCGAGTTTGCAACTCACAGAACTCGACCGATGAACAGCATGATGTGAATTTTGGAAATTGGCTTTTGAGTGCTTACAAATTCGATCTAAGTGCTCCTGATTTTTTCTAAGCTTAATTACAAGTCATACAATCATTACAAGTGATTTACAACATGATTCTAATGGATTTACATCATATTACAAAAATGTGCACTTGTATTGACTTTGACTTGTCTTTTCTCCAATTTGATATGCACATGTTAGGGCATTTGGAGTGTTTCTATACCTAATCTGAAATCACTCAAGTAGAGACATTAGACACAATTAATTGGAATGGTTTAGTCATTATCAAAACAAGGGTTTAGTCAATTTAGACCTGAGTCAACATTGACCTAATTGACCTTGAGTCAACATTCTCCCCCTTTTTGAAGATGACAAACCATTCCTTAAATGTATTGAAAGCATTTAAGTAAAGTCATACCTTTGGAGAAACCTAGGGATTTCAATAGAATTGAGTTCATATGCTCCCCCTTAATTGATGCTAGTGGAGTTCTCATACTCCCCCTCAATTGATGCTATGTCTCCTACATGGTTAGCTTTCATAAAATTTATAGAATACTATGTCTTCTACTCATATATGTTCTATACATATATGTCTTCTCCCATTTATCATCTCCCCTTTACATGGACATGCATCTTCTCTTCATGTAAGACATGCCGCCTCCCTGTTGTCAAAAGAAGGCATACCTTTCTCCCCCTTTGTCATTTCAAAAAGGTGGGGGTATGAAGAAATAAGAAACACCACTTGTTAAAAGAAAGAAGATAACAAAAAATTATATGAGGAGAGTAGAAGAGCACAGATAGGGGCTTGTCCCAGCATAGAATAAAAGCAAGTTAAAGCATGTACTTGAGCAACCCTAAATGCAAGATAAAGTGCTGCAGAAAAATAATAAAACACAATTTTGACCCTCAAGATGACAGAATTTGCCCAAAAAGTGTCAGGCTCATGGAAAAGCGATGTCTTGCTTGGAAGGTCGTTTCCGCATAATAAACACTACTCTTGCAGCTAAAACTGAAACTGGAGAAGAATCTGCATAAAATCCAAAAGATACTCCAATTTCTACATACAATGTAGATTTATGTACCCTACATCACAATGTTATGCAAGCAACTCAAGATAGTAGATATGCAATTCAAGGAACAAGCTTGAGCATGTATGAGACAAGGTACAAGCATAGCATATAGTAAAATACCACTAGATGGGCAAAGATATCAATTATAAACAAGGCTAGAACTACATGTATATGAACTACTAGTAGATGTTATCACAAGTTAGGACTACTAGTAGGATCTAGATCATAGCAAGAGATACCAAAAGATACACAATATAGATCAAGCTATGAGTAGATGTAGAGATATATCCAAATAAAGAGATAAACAATTTTAGAAGCATGAAAGGATATAACTTACTAACAAGTATGCATCATATCCAAAAGATGATCACCACTAAGAACCTCAAGGTTGTACCAAAACAAGATATACACCTAGATAGATGCAGCAAGTTAGAGTACAACGGAAGAAATTTTAGACACAACCAAGAGATCCAAAGAGATCATCATTAAAACCTACAAAACAACTCAAAGCAAGTAATAAAAACATATAGATATGCCAATTTAGAACAATTAGAGAGGTAGAGTTGTAAGCAAGATAGGAAATTTGAACATGGCAATATGCATATATAAAGGTACCAAATGAGAGTGCTAAAAAATAAGGCTATTGGTTGAGAAAATCTAGTTGAGAGGGAAATTCTCATTCAATAGGCCAACTGTGTATTCTGTGCACTATGTTGTCGGTCGAGTTCTGTGTATTGACAACTCGATCGATCACAGCTGTTGGCAACACCCATTGGTGCCTATCGGTCGAGTTTCTATCAGGACAAACTCGACCGACAAAGCTTCTCTCAAAAAGCACATATATTTCATAAAAACATATTTAAAGGCATGCTAAAAATACAAACCATATCCAAACATGTGTAAGCAAGTTAGTAATGCACTATAGAAGCATTAGAAACAATTTTTGAGCAAGAGTGTGAAGAGAAACACAAAATACCACTTTTGACTCAAAACCCATATGCTTCGGATTGGTTATAAGCAACGAAAACATTATCTTTGTGCTTACCATTGCTTTTCCACTTGTTTTCACCTCATACACATCTCACCTTTCTTCTTTCATGTGGATTGAGAAGTCAATTTGCAATTCAATGGCTCAAGTCAATCCATTTGCAAGTACCTACAAGAAAAAAGATGAAAAGGTCTCCAATCATATCTTTGGGTTCGGAGGGGTTAGTTTAGCAACCCAAGTCATATTGCTCTTGGGTGCTTTCCTAAAAGGGAAATAAGTAGAATAATGACCAATTTCATTGTAATAGTTGCATGTGCCCATAGTCTTGGAACTAGAGGATTCTCCATGGAATATTGGAGGTACTTTACCTTTGTTGTTCCTTTGACTACTATCATATCCTAAACCATGTCTACCAATTTGTTTATTAGAATGGTCTAGGATGTCATTAAGATTCTTTTTACCAACTAAGAATCTTTGCAAACAAGATCTAAAACTATCATTATCATGCATAAGAGAAGTAAAGGTAAAACACAATAGATTCATATCATCTCTAGCATGCACAAAATAGATTTCAAAGCAAAGACTTTTAGTCAAAAAAATAACTGTGATCACAAGATAGAGCATCAAAAACTATCTCTCTATAAGAAAAGATAGTATGAGGGTCAAGAGCAATTGTACTACTATGCAAGGAAGCAAATTCATATACAAGATAAGTAATCTTTGAAGGATAAACTTTATCTACACATTCTACTCCTTACAAAGTAATCTCTTGACTCTCATAAGCACATTTAAGAGCATAGGAAAAAACAGAGAGAGAAATAATAGTAGTAGCAAGCTCTATGTATGAAATAGTCATAGAAGGTCGAGATTCTCTAACCAAGCAAGCTAGAATTCGCAAATTTAAGAGCATTTAGTTGACTAGGATAAGCATTTGTTTGAATATCAACAATTTAATTTACCTCATTTAAATCTTCAATTGAGCTTGTCGTGAGGGCGCAATGGCATCTTCCATCTCCACATTCACTAGATCTTCCACTAGTGCTTTCATTTGTTGATGGAGCCTTGGTGATACATTTTTCTCTCTTCTTTCCTTCTATTGCTCTCTTTGAAGGTTTCCCATCTTCATAATCACCCATATTCTCCTACTTATAAAAGTATGCTTGGAGAAGCTCGCTCTGATACCAATTTTTGGATCCTAGATGGGTGATTAGATGCTCTAGAGGGGGGTGAATCAACCTGAATGCACTTAAAAAAATCATTAGACCTTCAAGATATATCACAAACTAAGGTTGCTAAACAGGATGTTTGAGTGCAACTAAAACATGCATAGCAAGGATGAGAGAGATTGAGCAAACACAAGTAGACAAGCTATTTAGAGTGGTTCCACACTTCAAAATAGAAGTGAGTCAGTCCACTTACCTAGAGAGGCCAACCTCTAGGATTTCTTAACCTTGCACCTTCATTATATTCATTATAAGAGATACAATACATGACCAACCAAAGGACTTACCCATCCAATACAAAGAGTCTTCAACCTTACCAAGGACTTACCCACTTTGCAAGGAGTTTTCTGCCTTCTTCCAAGGACTTACCTACTCTTGCAGAAGTCTTCAACCTTGCAGGGATTACCCACTCTTCTTGGATCTTCAGCCTTTGACTTCACCTTCACTCGGAGAAGTTTACACCAAGGACTTCCCCATTTGAGCAAGGAGTCTTCTGCCTTCACCAAGGGCTTACCCACTCTAGCTCCAAGTCTTCAACCTTGATCTTCACTAAGGGATGCATTCCCTTGTTCTTCTTCAACTCTCTTAGCCAAGAGAGAGAGTCTTCATCTTCATGGTTGAAAAGAGAGATAGGGAGGTGGTGGAAGTGAGAGCCTCACAAGATATATATGTAGTACTATCTCTCTTATGGATTTCCTACTCACTCTAACGAATGTAGCAAGTGATTAAGCTTAGAGAGAGAGAGAGGAGGCTGTAGGAAGCACTCAACTATAGAATATGAACCTCACATATAGTTTTGCATTGAATGCTCAACCTTGGAATGAAGCCCAAGGGGTCCTATTTATAGCCGGGGATGCCTCTTAGACTTTAGGAACACTTAAGAATGAAAAATAGCCATTTTGTGGCTTACAACAGATATATTTTCACTTTTTGCAACACCAAAATGGATAGAAACACTTTTCTACACTTTTCCGTACAGTGCAATCGGTCGAGTTTCTATAAGGGTAACTTGAGCGATAGAGTAAAAGACAAAGCAGATATTTAGACCATCGGTCGAGTTTGTCCTGGGGAAACTCGACCGACCAATGAAAATCAAATTGGTCAGTTAATCCATTGGTCGAGTTCTGTGAAGTGTAAACTCGACCGATCAAAAGTAATTTTCAAGATCCAATCATGATCGGTCGAGTTTGCAACTAACAAAACTCGACCGATGAACAACCTGATGTGAATTTTGGAAAATGGCTTTTGAGTGCTTAAAAATTCGATCCAAGTGCTCCTGATTTTTTTAAGCTTAATTACAAGTCATACAATCATTACTAGTGACTTACAACATGATTCTAATGGATTTATATCATATTACAAAAATGTGCACTTGTATTGACTTTGACTTGTCTTTTCTCCAATTTGATATGCGCAAGTTAGGGAATTTGGAGTGTTTCTATACCTAATATGAAATCAATCAAGTAGAGACATTAGACACAATTAATTGTAATGGTTTAGTCATCATCAAAACAAGGGTTTAGTCAATTTAGACCTGAGTCAACATTACCTAATTGACCTTGAGTCAACATTCTCCCCCTTTTTGAAGATGACAAACCATTCCATAAATGTATTGAAAGCATTTAAGTAAAGTAATACCTTTAGACTAACCTAGGGGTTTCAATAGAATTGAGTTCATTTGCTCCCCCTCAATTGATGCTACTCGAGTTCTCATACTCCCCCTCAATTGATGTTATTTCTCCTGCATGGTTAGCTTTCATAACATTTATAGAATACTATGTCTTCTACTCATAAATGTTCTACACATATATGTCTTCTCCCATTTATTGTCTCCCCTTTACATGGACATGCATCTTCTCTTCATGTAAGATATGCCTTCTCCCTGTTGTCAAAACAAGGCATACCTTTCTCCCCCTTTGTCATTTAAAAAAGGTGGGGGTGTGAAGAAATAAGAAACACCACTTGTTAAGAAAAAGAAGATAATAAAAATTTATATGAGGAGAGTAGAAGAGCACAGATAGGGGCTTGTCCAAGCATAGAATAAAAGCAAGTTAAAGCATGTACATGATCAACCCTAAATGCAAGATAAAGTACTGCAGAAAAACAATAAAATGCAATTTTGACCCTCAAGATGACAGAATTTGCCCAAAAAGTGTCAGGGCTCATGGAAAAGCGATGAGTCTTGCTTGGAAGGTCGTTTCTGCATACAAAACACTACTCTTGAAATAAAAACTGAAATTGGAGAAAAATCTGCATAAAATCCAAAAGATACTCCAATTTCTACATACAATGTAGATCTACTTACGATGCTTCACAATGTTATGTAAGCAACTCAAGATAGTAGATATGCAATTTAAGGAACAAGCTTGAGCATGTATGAGACAAGATACAAGCATAGCACATAGTAGAATACCACTATATGAGCAAAGATATCAATTATAAACAAGGCTAGAACTACATGTATATGAACTACTAGAAGATGTTATCACAAGTAGGATCTAGATCATAGCAAGAGATACCAAAAGATACACAAGATAGATCAAGCTATGAGTATATGTAGAGATATATTCAAACAAAGAGATAAGCAATTTTAGAAGCATGAAAGTATATAACTTATTAACAAGTATGCATCATAACCAAAAGATTATCACCACTAAGAACTTCAAGGTTGTATCAAAACAAGATATACACCTAGATAGATGCAGCAAGTTAGAGTACAATGGAAGCAATTTTAGAGACAACCAAGATATCCAAAGAGATCATCATCAAAACCTGCAAAGCAACTCAAAGCAAGTAATTGTAACATATAGATATGCCAATTTAGAACAATTAGAGAGATAGAGTTGTAAGCAAGATAGGAAATTTATAACATGGAAATATGCATATATAAAGGTACCAAATGAGAGTGCCAAAGAATAAGGCTATTGGTTGAGAAAATCTAGTTGAAAGGGAAATTCTCATTCAATAGGACAACTGTGTATTCTGTGCACAATGTTGTCGGTCGAGTTCTGTGATTGACAATTCGACTGATGACAGCTGTTGGCAACACCCATTGGTGCCTATCAGTTGAGTTTCTATCAGGACAAACTCGACCGACAGAGCTGCTGTAAAAAGCACATATATTTCATAAAAACATATTTAAAGACATGCTAAAAATACAAACCATATCCAAACATGTGTAAGCAAGTTAGTAATGCACTATAGAAGCATTAGAAACAATTTTTGAGCAAGAGTGTGAAGAGAAACACAAAATACCACTTTTGACTCAAAAACCATATGTATAGTGCACACTATCTTGACAAAACAAGTTAGGATTGGTTATAAGCAACAAAAACATTACCTATGTGCTTACCATTGCTTTTCCACTTGTTTTCACCTCATACACATGTCACCTTTCGTCTTTCATGTGGATTGAGAAGTCAATTGGCAATTCAATGGTGCAAGTCAATCCATTTCAAGTACCTACAAGAAGAAAGATGAAATGGTCTCCAATCATGTCTTTGGGTCCAGAGGGGTTAGTATAGCAACCCAATTCCTATTTCTCTTAGGTGCTTTCCTAAAAGGGAAACAAGTAGAATAATGACCAATTTCATTGCAATAGTTGCTTGTGCCCATAGTCTTGGAACTAGAGGATTCTCCATGGAATATTAAGGTTCTTTACCTTTGTTTTTCCTTTGACTACTATCATATCCCAAACCATGTCTACCAATTTGTTTAGTAGAATGGTGTAGGATGTCATTAAGATTCTTTTTACCAACTAAGAATCTTTGCAAAGAAGATCTCAAACTATCATTATCATGCATAAGAGAAGTAAAGGTAAAACACAATAGATTCATATCATCTCTAGCATGCACAAAATAGATTTCTAAGCAAAGACTTTTAGTCAAAAAAAGAATTGTGATCACAAGAAAGAGCATCAAAAACATTCTCTCTATAAGAAAAGGTAGTATGAGGGTCAAGAGCAATTGCACTACTATGCAAGGAAGCAAGTTCATATACAAGACAAGTAATATTTGAAGGATAAACTTTATCTACACATTCTATTCCTTGCAAAGTAAGCTCTTGACTCTCATAAGCACATTTAAGAGCATAGGAAACAATAGAGAGAGAAACAATAGTAGTAGCAAGAACTATGTATGAAATAGTCAAAGAAGGTTGAGATTCTCTTACCAAGCAAGCTAGAATTCGCAAATTTAAGAGCATTTAGTTGACTAAGATAAGCTTTTGTTTGAATCTCAACACTTGAATTTACCTCATTTAAATCTTCAATTGAGCTTGTCATGAGGGCGCAATGGCATCTTCCATCTTCACATTCACAAGATCTTCCACTAGTGCTTTCATTTGTTTATGGAGCCTTTGTGATCCCTTTTTCTCTCTTATTTCCTTCGATTGCTCTGTTTGAAGGTTACCCATCTTCATAATCACCCATATTCTCTTACTTGTGAAAGTATGCTTGTAGAAGCCCGCTCTGATACCTATTATTGGATCCTAGATGGGTGATTAGATGCTCTAGAGGGGGGGGGGTGAATAGATATGAATGCACTTAAACAAAATTCATTAGACCTTCAAGTTATATCACAAAATAAGGTTGCTAAATAGGAAGTTTGAGTGCAACTAAAACATGCATAGCAAGGATGAGAGAGATTGAGCAAACACAAGTAGACAAGCTATTTAGAGTGGTTCCACACTTCAAACTAGAAGTGAGTTAGTCCACTTACCTAGAGAGGTCAACCTCTAGGATTTCTTAACCTTGCACCTTAATTATATTCATTATAAGTGATACAATACATGACCAACCAAAGGACTTACCTATCCAATACAAAGAGTCTTCAACCATACCAAGGACTTACCCACTTTGCAAGGAGTCTTTCGCCTTCTTCCAAGGACTTACCTACTCTTGCACAAGTCTTCAGCCTTGTAGGGATTACCCACTATTGTTGGATCTTCAGCCTTTGACTTCACCTTCACTCAGAGAAGCTTCCACTAAGGACTTACCCACTTGAGCAAGGAGTCTTCTGCCTTCACCAAGGGCCTACTGTAACATCCCTGACCTGGGTTATGCTTTAACCCAAGATGTTTTGTTTAAGAAAGATAATTATATGCTTGCTCTTATCTCTTGAAAAGTAATTAAGGTTCAAGAGGAACTTATATTTCAATTTTAGTCCTTTTTGAACAATGTTGAAATAATGTTTTGCCTGGTTCGGACTAAAGTGCAAATTACCCAAGTTGAGGGGTTAAATTGCAAATGTTTCAAGATAAGATGTTCCTCATGTGTTGAATCATCATGAGAATGAAGATGATGCTGATGTATGGCTTGGGAAAGCCTGAGTACCAAGAAAGAGCACATAAAGCAATGTTTATGCATTAAAACCTAGTTTTGGTGTGATGTGCAATTTACCGAAAACCCAGGGTTCAATATGCAAATTACCACTTCAAAATAGTCCCTAATGTTTCTTGGCATCATGTAGAGCAAAGAAAATGAGAGGGGCGTCTCATTTGTATCATTTTGGAGGAAAGAGAATCTTGATATTAAAATAATCAAGATTTAAGCATAATTGAAACCCTAATTCAATTTAATGCAAAAATAATTATATTAATTGAAGAGCCCTTCAACCAAAATGTGAGGGATGATTTTGCAAAAGAATTGACGACCATGTTCCTTGCAAAGGCACGAAAATATCTAAAGGAAGTGGATAACTCACTCACATTATTGAAAGAAAAAGAATTATCCACTAACCTTAGGATATTATTATTATAAGGGTTAAGGTGCTTAATTTGTTTTTCTTTAAATCATGGATAATTGAGAGGAATAATAGGCAAAGGAGATAGCCTCGTAACCAAGGAAGGGAAGGAAGTATGTGGCAAGGAAATGGAGGAAATAATCCCTACTTTCTCTCTCTTAAAATGAATTTTAATAAAAATGCATATAAGCTCATTTATCCATAGCTGGAAAGGGGAATTTCGAATCCACTTTCACTCTTTGCTTGCAAAATGACAAAGTGGGATAAGGAGCAACAGGAGAACGAGTTCCAACATGTAGGTAAGCTTCTTAATCACTTTCAACCATGATTTCATGGTGGAAATCAAAAATAAATGATGGATTTCTTCTTTTCTCCATGCAATCTTCAATCCTAGCCATTTCTTTTCAGTAAAAAGCTTGAGGACGAGCTTGAGGATAGTGGCGAAAGCTTATTCCACCATTAAAGACGTGGAGTTTGGAGATTTGAAGCTCAATTGAAGGCGGGTTATATAACTTGAACCCTTATTCATTGTTATTGAGTTCAATTCCTCAATTAGATATGTTTAATTATTCTTCTTGAAATTCCTTTGTTTAATTGATGGAACTACCATATACATGGCAGTAGTTTTTGAGGGGTTGAAGCTTTATGATGTTGACATCATCCTAAGCACACATCTCAACATAATTTAATTGCAAACGGTTTCATGAATTTTGGCCCAATCGGTTTGCAAACCGTTTGGAGGATGGGTCCAAAACCGTTTGGACAAGGTTGACCGAATAGGATAGTTGATCGTTTGGAGCTTTAAAGTGGTTTCAAATCGTTTGGACATATTGAGTTGACTATTTGGGTTGAGTTGACCATTTAGTCAAGTAAGTTCAAAACCGATTGGAACCTTAAACGGTTTCAAACCATTTAGACATTTAGGTCAAAACCGTTTGGACCAAGTCGACCAAAACCATTTGGTGATCCAATGGTTGATATTTGAAAGTTGGAGATATAAGAGTCAATAATTGATTGACTTGAATAACTAAATTGATGAAGGAATTGTTGATGCAAAACCCTAATCAGTTTAGTTGATTGAGAACCCCATTTGGACCTTCGGTTTCAAGGGCAGTTTGGACGAAACGGTCTTGAGACTGTTTGAGTCCAAACAGTCTTGAAACCATTTGGGGTCAAACGGTCTCAGAACCGTTTGGAATCAAACAGTTTCAAACCGTTTAGAGATCAAAGGGTCAAGATCATTTGGTGACTCAATGTAATCAAATCAATTGATAACTTCATGTGATGAAGGATCAATTGACCCTATAATTGTTACTGATGTATAGTAGAGATAATTACAAGGGTTGTACCTTTAAGGTACTAAATGATTATTAACCCTAGATGAGTTATTCCTTGAAGCTTAAGTAAGAAAAATCTCAATACACTATGTCAACTCTAATTGAATGTAATTAATTGAAGGGTTGGTTGAATTAATATAACCAAGTTTCATCTAGTCAACATCCTAGAGAGGATGAAAGAGAGAGGAATTTATACATGTATAATAAACATGTAAAGGTCAAGCATTAACACCTTCAATTTGAATAATTATGTAATCAGGGTATGATCCTTAATAAAGAGATTATGAAACCCGAATAAAGAAGGTTGTTGAGCCCTAACCCTAATTTAGGGCAATATCAGATGAAACCCTAATCTAGGGTAATGGTGTAACTCTAAACTAGGATGATAATATGGGAACTCCCAATTAAGGGTAAAATCATGAAAAACCCTAATTTGAGAAGATGCTTCATGAAACCCTAATTTTGGGTAAAGTTATATGAGAAACCCTAGGTGAGGGAGATATCCTGAGAAACCCTAATTAAGGTTGATTTCATGAGAAACCCTAATTGAGGGTGATGCTATATGAAATCCTAACCCTAATGAAGGGATATGGTATGTGAAATCTTAACCCTAATGTAGGGTGATGCTATATGAAATCCTAACCCTAATGAAGTATGATAGTATGTGAAACCCTAAACCCTAATAAAGGGTGATGGTATGGGAGACCTAATCCTAATAATGGAATAGTGATTATTACACTGATAAAGGAAATACCTAAAGTGATTGATTATAGGTAAACTTATAGCAAGCAATGCTTTAATCTGAGATAAGTCCCTATCATTGAATATTGTTGGACCATCCTTATGTGTGTTTTATGACATATGCACTTCACGATAAAGGTGATAGGCTAGTATATGGAAGTATTAAGATGGGAAATACCTTAATACAATATAAATTGACAAACTCAAGAAAGTTTAAAGTGCTGAGGGAAGTGATATATCAAGACATCATAGATATCACATCCAGCTTTTTAAGAATGATATTCCTTGATGCATCTAAAATCCAACGTACTTGGATGAGTAACATATAAAGAGTGCTATCCAAATCATTACAGCAAGATGTAATGTGTTTTGTGATCCATGAGAAGGTTGTTTCATAGTGAAAGGTGAAAAGATGTTAAATGTGCTTTATGAGCCATGAGATTAGTTGTTACCTAGTGAGAGGTAATAAGATATTTTGATAGGCCTTGTGAACCACATGAGTAAGTTGATACCTAGTGAAAGGTACCAAGATAATGATAAGAATCCCCCGTAAGAGATGATAATGTTCTTAATAAATCAAGAAAATGGAAACTTAGTAACATAATAATTATAATAAAAAGGATGCAATAATAATGATGGAACCTTGATTATACAAGTGTGGAGAAGAGAGGGATATTTGTATTACATAAATAATGTGATTGAGCATGATGGCATGGTCAAAGTTTAAATGTCAGTAGAAGAATGAGGTACCTAGTGTTGTGTAAACAGACATGGGACGTAATGTCACATGATTGACATAGTTCAATACCTGGAATAGATGCACATGATTGGCATAGTTCAATACATGGAATAGTTGCACAGGATTGGCATAGTTCAATACCTGGAATAGATGCACATGATTGGAATAGTTCAATACCTGGAATAATTGCATAGGATTGGCATAGTTCAATACCTGGAATAGATGCATAGGATTGGCATAGTTCAATACCTAGAATAGATGTCACAGTATTGACATAGTTCAATACCTGGAATAGTTGCACAAGATTGGCATAGTTCAATACCTGGAATAGTTGCATAGGATTGGCATAGTTTAATACCTGGAATAGATGCACAGGATTGGCAAAGTTCAATACCTGGAATAGATGCACATGATTGGTATAGTTCAATACCTGGAATAGATGCACATGATTGGTCATAACCCAATACTTGGAATAACTGCACAGGATTGACATAGTTCAATACCTGGAATAATGTCACAGGATTGACATAGTTCAATACCTGGAATAGTTGCACAGGATTGACATAGTTCAATACCTGGAATAATGACACAAGATTGACATAGTTCAATACCTGGAATAGTTGCACAGGATTGGCATAGTCCAATACCTGGAACAGTTGGGATTGGCATAGTCCAATACATGGAATGGATACATAGGAACAATATAAATCCAATGCTCTTACTAGTTGCACAAGATTGGTATAATCCAATGCCTGGAATATTTAAACAGGATTGGTATGGACCAATGCCTAAACAAGACATTATGATGTACACTCTCATGTTCGGTATAAATCAATACCAGTTAGCAGATTGGCTAAGGCCATTAGATAGAAACAAGAAAGAGTCATGAGTGACATATCAGAGTAATGAGTATCATGATAAAAGCATGAGATGTTGAGTTAATTTAATAGATAAATGATATACATGTTCTTCCTATTCCCTATAATGAGAATAGATAATTTAATGCTCTATCATAGTTAGTTGCAATATTTAAAGATGAGAATGATATAAACTTATTATCTTCTGTTCAGATTCATATTATAAACTGCAATAATAATGTTTTGGCGGAGAGTTATATCTCTCGTTGGGGCAATTTTGCAATTGTCTCACCCCCGTGGGATCCAACATTTTTTGGTGGATGAGCACGGAGGAGATTGAGAACATCCTGCAGAGGTAGAACTTCAGCATCAGCAGGGAAAACAGTGACAAGTCAGGTTGAGTGTACTGTCTTTCGTGTCTTGTAGATAGAAGTCCTATGGGTCTTCTATGTACTCTCAGGTCCTCAGAGTTTATAGTTAGTGCTTTTAATGAATCGTTTTGAGATTTTGGCTTGATGCCTCGAGGTTCTTATGCTGTCTGTGTTTAGCTTTTAACAAGGCAGTTGATATTGTAAGCCTCGAGAAGAGATGGTACAAGATATGTACTTATGAACCAGGATGTAAATGTAATACATAGGTTCTTATTGAAAGAGTTTTTCCTATGAATGGATCTATTTGAAAAAGGTTTTAATTTTTAGTGATTTTTAGTAATCCGCTGTTAGTGATCGCTTCCGCTTAGTTAATGATGTATGTTTTGAATGCTTCGCCACAATTTAGTGGTATCAGAGCTCTAGGTTCACTGAGTCTATAGAGAAATAGGACTAAGGTATCGAGTCTGTTCTAAGTGTACTCTAGTGTATCTTATAGTGTCTTCTGCTTATGCAGAAGAAGATATATAACTCGAAGATGTCTGAAGAACATGAGGGACACGTTGCTGAGAGCAATGTTGCTGCACCAGTGGGAGGTGTAAGGGATTAGGCAAGGGAGGAACCAGTGCCTGAAAATCCCCATGTTGATGAAGTCATGAGAGGAAACCCAGATGTTCATAATCTTTTTGGGCAACTCATGGCCACACTGAGGTATATGACAGACCGAATGCCATCACCGACACCTAGGGAACCAGTTTCCAATGAGGGATATGGGTATGGTAAGACCTTTGAATGACTACGTCATGTAGGAGCCATAGAATATGCTAGAACATCTGACCCAGCATATGTTGATCTCTGGCTCACTGAGTTAGAAAAATCCTTTAAGATCCTTAGTATCCCAGAGGCTGACAAAGTTAAACATGTGGTGTACCTTTTAAAGGGTAGTGCTGGACACTGGTGGGCTATAGAAGAAATAAAAAGGAATGATGAAGAGGTTGAATGGGAGGAATTTCGTTGAGAATTCATCAATAAGTATTTTCCAAAGACATACTTAGATGAAAAGATCTCACAATTTGAGAAGATTCGATAGGGAGCCATGTCAATAAATCAATATGAGGTTAAGTTTATGGAACTATTGTGATTTTGTCCTCAAATGGCAGCTACTGAGGAGGAGAAGATCCAACGTTTTGAGAAGGGATTGAATGCTGAGATGTCCATCCTGACATCTGCCCTAGAAAGTAGAGAGAGGTTTGCCACATTTGTGGAGTCTATACAGAGGATAGAAAGGTCTATGATAAAGAAACATGAGACAAACCTTAAAAGGAAGTCTACACAGTCACGGGAACAGTGGAGTAGTGGCAGCAAACAACCAAAATCTTCACCATTTCAACCACAATATAGTGCACCTATGCAGGGGTCATCAAGTTGGGGTCGATCTTGTCATAAATGTGGACAAATAGGACATTTTAGACAACAATGTCTAAGAAGAAACAATGAGGTGACCCAACAGTTAGGGTAAAATATGCAAAACCCACAATGACCTCAGCCCAGTGCAGCAGATGGTAGAGGATGAAGACAAGTGTCACAGTTTGGTCCATCTACTTCTGGTAGTAAAGGACAAAGGCAATAAATAGATAACAACTGACTCCATGTTTTGGGTCAGATAAGATGCTAGATAACTTGTAAAAGGTAGACTTGTCAAGATAGAACTTTCTATTTTGAATTATCTTTTGTTCCCTACTATAAGAAAGGTAGTTGTTGTTTAGTTCATCTGTATAATCCTTTGAGGATATGATGAAGAGATAAGAAGAATGAAAACTTATGTTTAGTCCAATATTCTCTTATATGTTTGAAAATTTCTCTTTTCATGCAGAAAGGGAAAAGATGTAAAAGAAACACTCAGAGAAAATCTGAGATACTAAGTAGTGAAAGTTAAAGAGATGTTAAGAATATGAAACATAATATAAAACAAATACATACTACCTAATTTCAGTTCTTGAATACCATGGCCAGGTATTCATTTATTGAAGGCAAGGTAAGTATGACATACCTAGATTGTTATCTTTCTGATTACTCTGATCAAGTAATCATTCTGAAACAATCTAAAGAAAGAGGTAGGAGATGTGGCATGGATATTTATACCACATTCTAATTGATATATTAAGGAATTTGATTTAATTGTAAATCAATTTATAAACAAAAGAATATGTTTAGTATAATGTATACCCTGGTCTGAAGACCTAGAGGTAATAAGTTACCTGATGGAAGGTAACAATAATTAGTGATGAACTAAAGGTTTGAATACCTATATCTAGTAATCATGGTGAAAATGATATTAGGAAATGATGACAAGTAATCATCCATATGATTCCTATGCTGATGGCAAGGAACCAAGAAAGAAATAAGAGTAAATAACTCATGAACAGTAGAAGGTTCATGTAATGTTTAGAGAAGATGATAATCTCTTCTCATGAATAAACAACCCTGGATAATAATAGGGTGATAAGAGGAATATGATCCTTTGTTTTCTTTTCTTTCAGGGACATGGCAATCAAGTGGGTCTTAGGACACTTGGTGTGCATAAATTAAAATTGTTTATTTAATGGATACTTAGAAGAGTATCAGTTTGTCTTGGACTTGGGTTCCAAGAAAAAAATATGTATAACAAGAAATGTCCCAGGATAAAAGAAAGATGAAAATGTGATGTGTTTTCAGCACATGTGATGGATACCAAGGTAAGGGATTCTGGTATCAGATAATTCATGCTGACCACCTGGAGTGGTTAACTATGGAATCAGATTGGTTATATAATATAGCATGGACATCATATGTTAGGGGTTTATGCCTTGCGTAAACATGACATTGAGATGTTATGTGAAGACTTGATGAGATGATATATGAATAATATCTGTCTCCCTTTATCTGGGATTTCAGGGACGAAATCCTTGTTAGGGGTTTATAATTTGTAACATCCTTGACCTGGGTTATGCTTTAACCCTTAAGTTCAAAACCGATTGGAACCTTAAATAGTTTCAAACCGTTTAGACATTTAGGTCAAAACCGTTTGGGGCCTTAAACAGTTTCAAACAATTTGGACCAAGTCAACCAAAACTGTTTGGTGATCCAATGGTTGATATTTGAAAGTTGGAGATCTAAGAGTCAATAATTGATGAACTTGAATAACTCAATCGATGAAGGAATTGTTGATGCAAAACCCTAATCGGTTTAGTTGATTGAGAACCCCATTTGGACCTTCGGTTTCAAGGGTAGTTTGGACCAAATGGTCTTGAGACCATTTGAGTCCAAACGGTCTTGAAACTATTTAGGGTCAAACGGTCTTATGACCGTTTGGACTCAAACGGTTACAAACCGTTTAGAGATCAAAGGGTCAAGATCGTTTGGTGACTCAATGTAATCAAATCAATTGATAACTTAATGTGATGAAGGATCAATTGACCCTATAATTGTTACTGATGTATAGTAGAGATAATTACAAGGGTTGTACCTTTAAGGTACTAAATGATTAGTAACCCTAGATGAGTTATTCCTTGAAGATTAAGTAAGAAAAATCTCAATACACTATGACAACTCTAATTGAATGTAATTAATTGAAGGGTTGGTTGACCTGATATAACCAAGTTTCATCTAGTCAACATCCTAGAGAGGATGAAAGAGAGAGGAATTCATACATGCATAATAAACATGTAAAGGTCAAGCCTTAACACCTTCAATTTGAATAATTATGTAATTAGGGTATGATCCTTAATAAAGAGATTATGAAACCCAAATAAAGAAGGTTGTTGAGCCCTAACCCTAATTTAGGGCTATATCAGATGAAACCCTAATCTAGGGTAATGGTGTAACTCTAAACTAGGATGATAATATGGGAACTCCCAATTAAGGGTAAAATCATGAAAAACCCTAATTTGAGAAGATGCTTCATGAAACCCTAATTTCGGGTAAAGTTATATGAGAAACCCTAATTGAGGGAGATATCCTGAGAAACCCTAATTAAGGTTGATTTCATGAGAAACCCTAATTGAGGGTGATGCTATATGAAATCCTAACCCTAATGAAGGGAGATGGTATGTGAAATCTTAACCCTAATGTAGGGTGATGCTATATGAAATCCTAACCCTAATGAAGTATGATAGTATGTGAAACCCTAAACCCTAATAAAGGGTGATGGTATGGGAGACCTAATCCTAATAATGGAATAGTGATTATTACACTGATAAGGGAAATACCTAAAGTGATTGATTATAGGTAACCTTATAGCAAGCGATGCCTTAATCTGAGATAAGTCCCTATCATTGAAGATAGTTGGTCAATCCTTATGTGTATTTTATGACCTATGCACTTCACAATAAAGGTGATAGGTTAGTATATGGAAGTATTAAGATGGGAAATACCTTAATACAATATAAATTGACAAACTCAAGAAAGTTTAAAGTGCTGAGGGAAGTGATATATCAAGACATCATAGATATCACATCCAACTTTTTAAGAATGATATTCCTCGATGCATCTCAAATCCAACATACTTGGATGAGTAACATATAAAGAGTGCTATCCTAATCATTACAGCAAGATGTAATGTGTTTTGTGATCCATGAGAATGGTTTTTGCATAGTGGAAGGTGACAAGATGTTAAATGTGCTATATGAGCCATGAGATTAGTTGTTACCTAGTGAGAGGTAACAAGATATTTTGATAGGCCTTGTGAACCACATGAATAAGTTGATACCTAGTGAAAGGTACCAAGATAATTATAAGAATCCCCTGTAAGAGTTGATAATGTTCTTAATAAATCAAGAAAATGGAAATTTAGTAACATAATAATTATAACAAAAAGGATACAATAATAATGATGGAACCTTGATTATACAAGTGTGGAGAAAAGAGGGATACTTGTATTACATAAAGAATGTGATTGACCATGATGGCATGGCCAAAGTTTAAATGTCAGTAGAAGAATGAGGTACTCAGTGCTGTGTAAATAGACATGGGATGTAATGTCACAGGGTTGGCATAGTTCAATACCTGGAATAGATGCATAGGATTGGAATAGTTCAATACCTGGAATATTTGCACATGATTGGCATATTTCAATACCTGGAATAGATGCACATGATTGGCATAGTTCAATACCTGGAATAGTTACACATGATTGGCATAGTTCAATACCTGGAATAGATGCACATGATTGGTACTTGGAATAGATGTCACAAGATTGACATAGTTCAATACCTGGAATAGTGGCACAGGATTGGAATAGTTTAATACCTGGAGTAGTTGCACAGGATTGGCATAGTTCGATACCTGGAATACATGCACATGATTGGCATAGTTCAATACCTGGAATAGATGCACATGATTGGTCATAACCCAATACATGGAATAACTGCACAGGATTGACATAGTTCAATACCTGGAATAATGTCATAGGATTGACATAGTTCAATACCTAGAATAGTTGCACAGGATTGACATAGTTCAATACCTGGAATAATGTCACAAGATTGACATAGTTCAATACCTGGAATAGTTGCACAGGATTGACATAGTCCAATACCTGGAACAGTTGGGATTAGCATAGTCCAATACTTGGAATGAATACATAGGAACAATATAGGTCCAATGCTCGTACTAGTTGCACAAGATTGGTATAATCCAATGCTTGGAATATTTAAACATGATTAGTATGGACCAATGCCTAAACAAGACATGATGATGTACACTCTCATGTCCAGTATAAATCAATACCAGTTAGCAGATTGGCTAAGGCCATCAGATAGAAACAAGAAAGAGTCATGGGTGACATATCAGAGTAATGAGTATCATGAGAAAAGCATGAGATGTTGAGTTAATTTAATAGATAAATGATATACATGTTCTTCCTATTCCCTATAATGAGAATAGATGATTTAATGCTCTATCATAGATAGTTGTAATATTTAAAGATGAGAATGATATAAACTGCTTATCCTTTGTTTAGATTCATATTATAAACTGTAATAATAATGTTTTGGTAGAGAGTTATATCTCTCACTGGGGCAATTTTTCAATTGTCTCACCCCTGTGGGATCCAACATTTTTAGGTGGACGAGCACGGAGGAGATTGAGAACATCTTGTAGAGGTAGAACTTCAGCAGTAGCAGGGACAACAGTGATAGGTCAGGTTGAGTGTACTGTCTGTCATGTCTTGTAGATATAAGTCCTATGTGTCGTCTCTGTACTCTCAGGTCCTCAGAGTTTATAGTTAGTGCTTTTAATGAATCGTTTTGAGATTTTGGCTTGATGCCTCGAGGTTCTTATGATGTATGTGTTTAGCTTTTAACAAGGTAGTTGATATTGTAAGCCTCGAGAAGAGATGGTATAAGATACGTACTTATGAACCAGGACGTAAATGTAATACATTGGTTCTTGTTGAAAGAGTTTTTCCTATGAATGGATCTCTTTGAAAAAGGTTTTAATTTTTAGTGATTTTTAGTAATCTGCTGTTAGTGATCGCTTTCGCTTAGTTAATGATGTATGTTTTGAATGCTTCGCCACACTTACCCACTCTAGCTCCAAGTCTTCTTCCTTGATCTCAAGGGATGCCTTCCCTTGTTCTTCTTCAACTCTCTTAGCCAAGAGAGAGAGAGCCTTCATCTTCATGGTTGAAAAGAGAGATAGGGAGGTGGTGGAAGTGAGAGCCTCAAAAGATATATATGTAGCACTAGCTCTCTTACATATTTCCTACTCACTCTAACGAATGTAGCAAGTGATTAAGCTTAGAGAGAGAGGAGGCTGTAGGAAGCACTCAACTATAGAATAGGAACCTCACATAGAGTTTTGCATTGAATGGTCAACCTTGGAATGAAGCCCAAGGGGTCCTATTTATAGTCAGGGATGCCTCTTAGCCTTTGGGAACCCTTAAGAATGAAAACTAATCATTTTGTGGCTTGCAACAGATATATTTTCACCTGTTGCAACTCCACAATGGCTAGAAACACTTTTCTGCACTTTTCCATACAGTGCAATCGGTCGAGTTTCTATACAGGTAACTCGATCGATAGAGTAAAAGACAAAGCTGATATTCAGACCATCGGTCGAGTTTGTCTGGGGGAAACTCGACCGACCAATGAAAATAGAATTGGTCAGGTACTCCATCGGTCCAGTTCTGTGAAGTGTAAACTCGACCGATCAAAAGTCATTTTCAAGAGCCAATCAGAATCGGTCGAGTTTACAACTCACAGAACTCGACCGATGAACATCCTGATGTGAATTTTGGAAAATGGCTTTTGAGTGCTTAAAATTTGATCTAAGTGCTCCTGATTTTTTCTATGCTTAATTACAATTCATACAATCATTACAAGTGATTTACAACATGATTCTAATGGATTTAGATCATATTATAAAAACATGCACTTGTATTGACTTTGACTTGTCTTTTCTCCAATTGGATATGCGCAAGTTAGGGCATTTGGAGTGTTTCTATACCTAATATGAAATCACTCAAGTAGAGACATTAGACACAATTAATTGGAATGGTTTAGTCATCATCAAAACAAGGGTTTAGTCAATTTAGACCTGAGTCAACATTGACCTAATTGATCTTGAGTCAACATTCTCCCCCTTTTTGAAGATGACAAACCATTCCATAAATGTATTGAAAGCATTTAAGTAAAGTCATACGTTTGGAGAAACCTAGGGGTTTCAATAGAATTGAGTTTATATGCTCCCCCTCAATTGATGCTAGTGGAGTTCTCATACTCCCCCTCAATTGATGCTATTTCTCTTGAATGGTTAGCTTTCATAACATTTCTCTTGAATGGTTAGAGAAACACAAAATACCACTTTTGACTCAAAAACCATATGTATAGTGCACACTATCTTGACAAAACAAGTTAGGATTGGTTATAAGCAACAAAAACATTACCTTTGTGCTTACCATTGCTTTTCCACTTGTTTTCACCTCATATCACGAAGCTTAGGGTTTCGTGCTCTGGTCACCTAAGGCGATTCAGCGTTGATCCCAAGGTTGATGGCGGAGGGGGTCTTCCCCCTCCATTAGCGACCATGGAGCAACCCAAAAAAGCTTGGGCACATGTCATCGGCGGCGCCAATACATACAAAGAACACAACTATGCTGCTGCTGAGATCATTGATGGGATAAGATTTGTCACAATCGATGAAGATACATACGAGAAGATGGAGAAAAATTGGTCGCATACTGCGGTGATATACATTCTGGGCAAACACCCTTACTATTACCATCTCCTTGCTTGGATCAAGCGTGTTTGGAAGCCAAAGGGAGACTTTGATCTATATTCAAAACCTAATAAGTTCTTTCTACTTCGCTTCAACAACGAAGAAGACAAGCTTGCCGCGATCAACATGGGACCACGTTGGTTCGATAGACAACTAGTTGTGGTGAAGGACTTCAAAGTCGGTGATGATCTAAAGAAAGACCTATTCAGTTCTATTCTGGTCTGGATCAACATGCCTTCCCTTGGTAGGAATTGGTCGGAGAAGTCGGTGGGGATCGTCGCTAGTGGCATTGGCAAACTCCTCCGCATTGACCTCCGTTCCCTTTCTCAGGAATCCTTGGGCGAGGCATGAGCTCTAGTTGAAGTCGAAGCAGAAGGAGAACTTCCTAAGGAAGTCTGGGTAAACATGCCTAAACGTGATCCTTTGGCGGTCCAGATCAAATATGAACAAGTCCATGATAGATGTCAGACGTGCAAAGTCTTTGGGCACTCTGACATGGACTGTCCATTAAATCCCGTACCCAAAGAAAACAATGCTCCTCCCAAAAAGCAGCAGCAATGGAAGAAGATAGTGGATGGGAAAGCCACTATCATACCTGATGAGGAAGATCTAATTCTAGAAGCTGATAAAATCACTGACAAGGAAACAACTGTTGATAAAGTAGTGACGTCCACTGCTACCATAGATGAGACATCTGCTACCAAAGAGCTTGATGCCATAGCTGAGACGTCTGCAATCAACAGGGAGCCTGCAAACGATGTACCCCATCAAAGGAATTACGCTAAGATTCCTACTGGCAGCAATGAAGAAGCTACCTCTTCAGATAGTCACACAAAGGAGAAAGAGTCTGGGAACAAGCCAGGAAACTAGACGAAGGAAAAGGAGGCTGGTAAAGGAGATTCTAGTGTGAAAGGGCCGTGTAAGACCCGATTGACTGGAAGATCCAATAAATGACAGTCTACATGGCCAATGTCCGTGGTTCTGGGAAACCACGGAAGAATCAGGAGGTAAGAGCAGCTATAAGAAATATTAAAGCCTCCATAGCGATTCTAGTGGAAACTAAAATCAAGTCTTGCAGTAAAGAAACCATAAAGAAACTCTTTCCTAATGGTTGGACTCACAAATCAAATCATCTCTCCGATGATAATGGCAGAATCTGCATAGGTTGGGATCCTCGTTCTTGGGACCTAACTGCCATTAACTCTGATGATCAGCAGATCACTATGTGTGCAATGAATAAAGGTGGTCTACGACTCATGATTACAGGCATCTACGCCAGAAATCTCATGTGTCAAAGAACTGATTTATGGAATAAACTGGTCACTCTCTCATCTTCTATTCAAGACCCTTGGCTCGTTGTTGGTGACTTCAAAAACATTCGCAAATGTGAAGAAAAGGCAGGAGGACGTGATGTTCTCAACCAAGTTCTCAGCTCTTTTAATTTGGCCATAGATAATGCTGGATTAGTTGAACTTCCCACAGTCGGAGGTGAAATGTTTATTTGGAGCAATAGACTTGCCAAGTCTAAACGCATAGCCTGCAAGCTCGACCGAGCTCTTGTAAATGATGACTGGTTAACAAAATTTCTAGGTACGAAATCCAAACTTCTTACCTCTAAATTCTCTGACCACTCGGCCATCGATGTCAATCTCAGGGAAATCCAACGCAAAGCCAGACCCTTCCGTTTCTTGAACTACTGGCAAGAATGGCCTGGATTCAAGGAACTCATCCAAGAAGCTTGGAATGATGAAGTCGAAGGCAATCCACTTTTTAGGTTTATCCAAAAACTTAAAACAGTGAAGAGGAAGCTCAAGAAATGGGCCAAATCTCAAGTCAATCTAAAGAACTTGTTACAGCAAGAACATATAGAGATGGATGATATATCGAAAGCTCTGCGCAAAAACCCTCTTGATGAACAGCTCATTCAAGCCGAGAAAGTCACGCTTGATAAAGCCGAGGAAAAATACTATTGGCAACACAGCCGTATGGATTGGGCTGCTAATGGTGACAGAAACACTCAACTTTATCAATCTGCTGTTAAAAGGAGGGATGCCCTCAATACCATTACTGAAATTTATGATGATAATGGTAATTTCATTCAAGATGAAGAAGCTATTGTGAAGGAGACAATCTCATTCTTTGAACATCTCTACAATCAAGATAATGTAGTTGCTGCTCCTGTTGACAATAATTGGACTCAACTCATCACTGGGGAGGACAATGACATGCTATGTCGTATTCCAGAGCTTGATGAAATAAAGAAAGCTATCTGGTCCATTGGTCCTTCTAAGAGTCCAAGCCCTGATGGCTTTAATGGATTCTTCTATCATGAGAACTGGGATTTATTGAAAGCAGACCTTCTCGAGGCAGTTTAGTGGTTTTTCAAAGGTGGTCACATGGTCAGACAATTGAATCATGTCTTCCTTGCCCTCATTCCGAAGAAAGATATCATCTTGTCACCAGCTGACTTCAGGCCCATTGCATGTTGTTCCATGCTCTACAAGATTATCACAAAGATAATTACTATCCGCCTTTCTGTCCTCAAGCCCAAGATTATTTCCCCCAATCAGGGAGCCTTTATCAAAGGCAAAAACATACAACACTGCTCTTTGTTAGCTGCTGAGTTCACATTGAATTACAATCTAGCCAGGAGCTCGCCTTCAGCCTGTGTTAAATTGGACATAACCAAAGCTTTCGACTCAATCAATTGGTCGTACCTTTGGAACTGTCTAAAATCACTGGGCTTCAGAGATGATTGGATAAACATTGTCAAGCCGTGCGTATCCACACCTTGTTTTTCGATTCTCCTTAATGGTGCATCTGAAGGGTTCTTTACGAGCTCAAATGAAATTCGACAGGGCAATCCCCTATCACCTTTACTCTTTACTATCGTCATGGAAGGTCTTAGTAAGAAGCTTGAATGTGCAGTCTCTGAGAAAAAGATCTGCACTTATACCATCAGGAACACTCCTGTCATGTCGCATCTGCTGTTCACAGATGACGTTCTAATCTTCTGTGAAGCACGCACCAGGAGCCTCGCTAATCTAAAACTACTTCTATCTAATTTTGGGTTCGAATCTGGCATGAAGATGAATGCTTTGAAATCTTGCATTTACTTCTCGAAGTCTGTCCCTGACCAGCAAGAGAAAGCTGACCTGCTCGGAATTCAGTTGGGCGTTCTGCCCACAACCTACTTAGGCTATCCATTAGCTGGTGGTAACCTACGTAGAGTTGACTTCAATCCTTGCCTTGACAAGATCAAGGACATGTTAACCAAATGGCCAGGAAACAAAATATCCTTCTCTGGCAGATTGGTCTTAATCAAATCTAATGCCCTTGGCATCATACAATACTGGCTCGGCCAGGGTGAACTTACCAATTCCACTCTCCGCAGAATGGAAATTCTCCTTGGTGACTTTCTATGGGGTTCGTCTATACATCCTGCTAGTTGGCAACATATTGCTTACCCCTATGAGGAAGGAGGACTCAACTTAAAGAACCTTGATGAGCTTGCTGACTTCCATACCATGAAGCATCTCAAATGCTTACTCAATGGTGATTCTGTCTGGGCTAACTGGATGTCTCGCCGTTATGACATTAGCAACTTTCAGAAACCAACACATCATTGGGGATTCTCCACCTGCTGGCATAGATTCACCGACGTGTGGGACAAATTTCAGAACCAAGATGATGACCTGCTTTGGGAGACCTGCAGATCTCCACAGGATGTCAACGTTGCTGCCAAGAATCTTTGGCATCCTCTACATAATCCAAGATGGAGCTTCACTGCCTATAGAGCTCTTAAAAACCTTCTTCCCACTTTGGACAAGATTCAAAAGTGGAACCCTAGCATCACCAACATTTGCGGACTCTGTCACGCAGCTGAAGAGGATGCCACTCACCTTTCCTCCACCTACAAATGGTGGAAATACATTTGGGGACGAGCTGCACTAAAGCTGGGCCTGGACACTTCTTCCTCTTTGGAAAAGTGCTTAACAGATATCGAGACAAGTCGCAAGGATGACTGTATCTTCATCTTGTGGGCGATCACTATCTGCATCCACTACATCTGGACTGCAAGAAATTCCAGAAGGCATGGAGGCAAGAAGGAAGATGAGCTGCTCATCTTTAAAAAGATTGAACACGAGCTAAAGCTACACTACAAAACTCATCATCACAAACTGACCCAATTATCTAACATCATCGTTAGGAATTGGGATTTAAATTTGTTATAAGCAGTCAATATGTGACTATCTTTCTTTTATTTTGATCCCTATGTAATGCTTTGTAGCTACACGTATGGTGTGGCTTGTAACTTTGTCCTCTTTTGAGGTCGGAATATATTTACCAATACTTTCGACTTGTTTTCACCTCATACACATCTCACCTATCTTCTTTCATGTGGATTGAGAAGTCAATTTGCAATTCAATGGCTCAACTCAATCCATTTGCAAGTACCTACAAGAAGAAAGATGAAATGATCCCCAATCATGTCTTTGGGTCCGTAGGGGTTAGTTTAGAAACCCAAGTCCTATTGCTCTTGGGAGCTTTCCTAAAAGGGCAACAAGTAGAATAATGACCAATTTCATTGCAATAGTTGCATTTTCCCATAGTCTTGGAACTAGAGGATTCTCCATGGAATATTGGAGGTCCTTTACCTTTGTTGTTCCTTTGACTACTGTCATATCCTAAACCATGTCTACCAATTTGTTTAGTAGAATGGTGTAGGATGTCATTAAGATTCTTTTTACTAACTAAGAATCATTGCAAATAAGATCTCAAACTATCATTATCATACATAAGAGACGTAAAGGTAAAACACAATAGATTCATATCATCTCTAGAATGCACACAATAGATTTCTAACCAAAGAATTTTAGTCAAAAAAGAATTGTGATCACAAGATAGAGCATCAAAAACTTTCTCTCTATAAGAAAATATAGTATGATGGTCAAGAGCAATTACACTACTATGCAAGGAAGCAAGTTCATATACAAGACAAGTAATATTTGAAGGATAAATTTTATCTACACATTCTATTCCTTGCAAAGTAATCTCTTGACTCTCATAAGCACATTTAGGATCATAGGAAACAATAGAGAGAGAAATAATAGTAGTAGCAAGCTCTATGTATGAAATAGTCATAGAAGGTTGAGATTCTCTTACCAAGCAAGCTAGAATTTGCAAATTTAAGAGCATTTAGTTGACTAAGATAAGCATTTGTTTGAATCTCAACACTTGAATTTACCTCATTTAAATATTCAATTGAGCTTGTCATGAGGGCATAATGGCATCTTCCATCTTCACATTCACTAGATCTTCCACTAGTTCTTTCATTTGTTGATGGAGCCTTTGTGATCCCTTTTTCTCTCTTCTTTCCTTCTACTGCTCTCTTTGAAGGTTGCCCATTTTCATAATCAACCATATTCTCCTACTTGTGAAAGTATGCTTGGAGAAGCCCACTCTGATACCAATTTTTGGATCCTAGATGGGTGATTAGATGCTCTAGAGGAAGGGGGTGAATAGAGTTGAATGCACTTAAACAAAATTCATTAGACCTTCAAGATATATCACACAATAAGGTTGCTAAATAGGAAGTTTGAGTGCAACTAAAACATGCATAGAAAGGATGAGAGAGATTGAGCAAACACAAGTAGACAAGCTATTTAGAGTGGTTCCACACTTCAAACTAGAACTGAGTCAGTCCACTTACCTAGAGAGGTCAACCTCTAGGATTTTTTAACCTTGCAACTTCATTATATTCATTATAAAAGATACAATACATGACCAACCAAAGGACTTACCTATCCAATACAAAGAGTCTTCAACCTTACCAAGGACTTACCCACTTTGCAAGGAGTCTTCTGCCTTATTCCAAGGACTTACCTACTCTTGCACAAGTCTTCAGCCTTGCAGGGATTACCCACTCTTCTTAGATCTTCAGCCTTTGACTTCACCTTCACTCGGAGAAGCTTCCACCAAGGACTTACCCACTTGAGCAAGGAGTCTTCTGCCTTCACCAAGGGCTTACCCACTCTAGCTCCAAGTCTTCAGCCTCGATCTTCACCAAGGGATGCCTTCCATTATTCTTCTTCAACTCTCTTAGCGAAGAGAGAGAGAGCCTTCATCTTCATGGTTGAAAAGAGAGATAGGGAGGTGATGGAAGTGAGAGCCTCACAAGATATATATGTAGCACTAGCTCTCTTATAGATTTCCTACTCACTCTAACAAATGTAGCAAGTGATTAAGCTTAGAGAGAGAGAGGAGGTTGTAGGAAGCACTCAACTATAGAATAGGAACCTCACATAGGGTTTTGCATTAAATGCTCAACCTTGAAATGAAGCCCAAGGGGTCCTATTTATAGCTGGGGATGCCTCTTAGCCTTTGGGAATAGTTAAGAATGAAAACTAGCCATTTTGTGGCTTGCATAGGATATATTTTCACTTGTTGCAACTCCACAATGGCTAGAAACACTTTTCTGCACTTTTTCGTACAGAGCAATCGGTCGAGTTTCTATACAGGTAACTCGACTGATAGAGTAAAAGACAAAGCTGATATTCAGACCATCGGTCGAGTTTGTCCTGGGAAAACTCGACCGACCAATGAAAATAGAATTGGTCAGGTACTCCATCGGTCGAGTTCTATGAAGTGTAAACTCGAATGATCAAAAGTCATTTTCAAGATCCAATAAGGATCGGTCGAGTTTGCAACTCACAAAACTCGACCGATGAACATCCTGATGTGAATTTTGGAAAATGGCTTTTGAGTGCTTAAAATTCGATCGAAGTGCACCTAATTTTTTCTAAGCTTAATTACAAGTCATACAATCTTTACAAGTGATTTACAACATGGTTCTAATGGATTTACATCATATTACAAAAATGTGCACTTGTATTGATTTTGACTTGTCTTTTCTCCAATTTGATATGCACAAGTTAGGGCATTTGGAGTGTGTCTATACCTAATCTGAAATCACTATAGTAGAGACATTAGACACAATTAGTTGGAATGGTTTAGTCATCATCAAAACAAGGGTTTAGTCAATTTAGACCTGAGTCAACATTGACCTAATTGACCTTGAGTCAACACACTTACTATACTCACGTGCCTCAAGCTTAGCAATAAGCTTGACAACACAATAACTTTTAGCTTGCTAACCTTAGTTTGTGCAGAATAGTTCATTTTACCAGTCCGGGTTCCTAATTTGACTGTACGACCTATTCAGGTACCCAGGAAGAAGCGTTTTGTTCGATTTAACTCCCGTTCATCATGTCGCCTCGCGTGGAAGGTCCCCTTTCAGCAGATGAGCGGAACGTGAGGATTGGACAACACCCACCTCCGCCAGGAACCGATGAAGATAGGAATGACTGTTATAATAATGATCATCTCTATGAAGAACAAGAAGAACCTGAACGAGAACAACCCGAAGATGATCATCACCACGAGGAGCATCGTCATCTCCGCAGGCATAGAAGAAACCACCACAACCAAGAGCGCAATCGCCGAGACAGTGCTAGCAAAGATGATGAAGAGTAAGAAAAGACTCTTCGGGAGTTGGCAGCAACAAAAGCCAACAACTCAAGATGTCATGTGATCATCCCAAGGTTCGATGTAACAAACTTTGAACTGAAGCCCGATGTAATCTCTATGATACAGAACAAAAGATTTCTAGGGAGTTCAAAGAATGATAACCCTTATCATCAACTCTACGCTTTTAAAAATATCTGTGACACCATCAAGACGCGGGGAGTTCCGTAAGAAGTCATTTACTGCAAGGGTTTCATTTTCTCCTTGGAGGACAAGGAACTATCCTGGTATCTTCGACTACCACATCAATCTTTGAATGGATGGAATGCATTGGCAGATGCTTTTGTGAACAAGTTCTACCCCACAAAGAAGATTGTTCGTAACAAGCAGAATATCACTTCTTTCACGCAGAACCAGGTGAAAATATGCATGAGGCCTGGGAGAGATATCAAGAGTACCAGAGGGACTGCCCTCACCACAATTACAAGAAGGGCTTCCTGATAACAACATTATATAATGGTTTAACTCCTGACGAGAGAGTATCGCTAAATGCAGCAGTAGGAAGTGACTTTTCTTGGTAAAAAGCCTAGTAGATCTAAAAAGATCATAGAAAACATGGCTGAGTTACAAGCTGGGACTGATTATGATAGGACTGACAGAGGGTACGCTAAGAAAGCCACCAATGAAGGGGTGTCGATTGAATCAAAGGGTCTCGAACCAATCACATCTCAAATACAAAAGATAGCCACAAATGTTAGATAACTGAAGGAATCAGGAGGGAAAGGAAAGAAGCAAATTGAGAAGGTGATGAAATGTGTCACCTGTGGTGAAGGAGGGAACGAAATAGATAACTACATATATACCCAACCTAAAGAGTCAAGTGAAAGCCAATCTGAAGAAGAGGAAGTTGAGAATGTCTCTTATGCCAATTTCGAGGGGCCGAATCACCCAGGTTTCAGTTATGGCAACAAGGACGCTGCCGAGAATTTGCATCAACTGAATAATCAACCTAAGCAACCACCAGGTTTTAAGAAGAGGAATAGACAAGGACAGTACACCAAGACAAGCACTTTCCAGACAAACAAAACCAACTATCAAGGTTAAGGGAAGTATCAAAACCACCAAGCTGCCAATACAAGTCAAGGACTAGGACAAGCTCAAGGACAGAGTCAGACAAGGAGTAATAGTCAGCCTGACTTAGTGGGACAACTATTCGATTTCGTCAAAAGACAGGACACGATAAACAATCAACTTACACAAAGTGCTTTGTCCAACTCTGGCATTCTGAATACTATGCAGGTCTAAATGGCAGACATGCAAACACATCAACACCAGATAGACCAACAGCTCGCTCAGTTGGTCGAGATCATGAAGAACCCTTCAGAGAAGATTCCTTCTAACATAGAGTCTGCCAATATGGTGATCCTTAGATTGGGAAAGTCAATAGAGTGCCTTGAGGTGACAAGACCTGAAGAAACAGAGCCAGAGAATGTTATAGAGAACCCAGCCAAAGGAGAGAACCAGCACACTCAAGTTAGAGAACCAGAATCTGAGGAGGAAATCTTCTCCAAAAGAAGTCAATACTCACCGAGATTACCTTTTCCGTACAAACTTATAAAGGCACACCTTCAAAAGAGGTACGAGAAGTTTATGGAGTCGGTGAAAAAACTCCACCTGGAGGTGCCATTTCTGGATGGTTTAGAAGAAATGCCAACATATGCCAAGTTCTTCAAAGATCTAGTCACAAAGAAAAGAAGAGGAGGAAGGATTGAAACTGTGCACCTTGCTAGTTGGCCAATCGCCTTTGTAAAAGTGGAACTACCTACCAATAAGAAGGACCCTAGGGCCTTTACTATACCTTTTGTTGTGAGAGATAACATTGAAAGGAAAGGTCTCACCGACTTGGGGGCTAGCATCAAGCTAATGCCTTTAAGCCTCACAGAATGATTAGGACTGACTGATATGGTCAGGACTAATATGAGAATTGAGTTGGCAGACCACACCTTCAAAAGGCCCGTGGGAGTGGTCGAAGATGTTCCAATTCGCATGGGGAGATTCTTCATCCCATGTGATATTGTTATCATTGACACTATTGAAGACCCTAAATGCCCTATCATCTTCCGACGTCCTTTCTTGGCAACCGGGAGGGTACTGATTGATGTCACTGAAGGCATCATAACTCTGAGGGTCAGAAACGGCCACATAGATTTCAAGGTGAAAGATACAATGAAAGGACCATCACTGCTCGAATCTGCTTACTTCATGGATAGCTACAAACAATACTGCAAAGAAGTAGAAGAAGAAAAAATGGTGGTAGACCCTCTCATGAGGGCATTAAACAATCATGATTAGGGAATCGAAGATCCCGAGGTTTCTGAGATCCTCGACTACCTAAATCAAGATGAAGGAGATTTGAGCGATGAAGAGGAAGTTGTCGAGACTGTCAAGTATGCTTCTCTAGAACTAACATCGGAGGAAGAGAAGTCATCTAAACCCAAACCAGAACTGAAACAGTTGTCATAGGGATTGAAGTATGAATTTCCTAATCACGAGGAGAGAAACCCCATTATAGTGAACACCAGTCTGACTAAAGAGCAAATGGAAAGACTTCTTAAGGTGCTAAGGCTCCACAGGCAAGCTATAGGCTATTCAATAGATGATATCAAGGGACTTAACCCTGCTCTATGTATGCACCGCATAAATATGGAAGAGTAAGCAAAACCCCTGGTTCAACCCCAGAGGAAGCTGAATCAAATGTTAAAAGAAGTTGTAAAGAAGGAAGTCATCAAGCTAAGAGATGCAAGCATTATATACCCAATCAACGACAACAATTGGGTGAGCCCAATTCATGTTGTACCAAAGAAAGTGGGGATGATAGTTGTGAAAGGTGATAAAGGAGATGAAGTAGCTGTCCGGATTGTCACCGGGTGGAGAATGTGTATCTATTATTGAAAGTTGAATCAAGCAATGAAAAAAGATCACTACCCTCTTCCTTTTGTCGACCAAGTGGTGGAAAGACTTATGCATCACGAATATTTTTTCTTCTTGGATGGTTATTCTGGATTTTACCAAGTTCCCATCCTACCTGATGATCAGGAGAAAACTACCTTCACCTATCTATATGGTACTTATGCCTTCTGAAGAATGTCGTTCGGATTATGTAATGCTCCTACAACATTCCAACGTTGCATGATCTCGATGTTCTCATACTTTATAGAGGATATTGTGGAGGTCTTTATGGATGATTTTTCTGTCTATGGAAGAAATTTCGATGATTTTTTGAAAACCTATCATTGGTCATGCAACGCTGTGAAGAGAAAAACTTGGTCCTCAACTGGGAGAAATGCCATTTCATGGTGTAAGAGGGCATAGTCCTGGGTCACAAGTTATCAAAAAGAGGAATTGAAGTAGATGTAAGCAAGGTCGAAGCCATCTCTAGACTACCTCCACCTAAATCTATGACTGGAGTGTGAAGTTTTCTTGGTCACGCTAGATATTATTGAAGATTTATAAAAGATTTTTCAAAGATTTCAAAACCCTTGTCGAATCTACTGAACAAGGATTCATAATTTGATTTTACAGATGATTGTTTGAAGGCTTTTCAGACTTTGAAGGAAGCCCTTGTAACACCACCTATTCTCCAAGCTCCGGATTGGGAGCTACCCTTTGAGCTAATGTGCGATGCTAGAGACTATGCCATGGGGGCAGTCCTAGGGTAGAAGAAGGATAAGAAACATCATGTCATCTGCTATGCCAGCCGCACTCTAGATGAGGCACAAGTAAATTACACTACCACGGAGAAAGAAATGCTAGCTATTGTTTTTGCTTTCGACAAATTCAGGTTTTATCTGATTGGAGCAAAAGTAAGGGTTTATACTGACCATGGAGCTATTAGATACCTGATGTAGAAAAAGGACACTAAGCCTAGGTTGCTAAGGTGGGCCCTATTACTCCAGGAGTTCGATCACGAGATCATTGATAAGAAAGGGGTGGAGGTGTCAAATAAACAACTGAAGCAAATCCTTGAAAAGACTGTTAGCAGAACAAGAAGGGATTGAGCAATGAAACTGGATGATGCCCTTTGGGCATATAGAACCGCCTACAAAACCCCCATTGGAACTACACCTTATCGACTCTTATATGGGAAATCCTGCCATCTACCTTTAGAACTCAAACACAATGCCCTCTGGGCAATAAAGTTTCTAAATATGGATATGGAAAAGGCTGGCCAAGGACACTACTTAAAATTGCAAGAATTAGAAGAATTAAGGATGCACACATATGAAAACGTAAGAATCTACAAATAGAGGACCAAGGTGTGGAACGACAACCACCTGAAAAAAAAGGATATCCATGAAGGAGACAAGGTACTCTTGTTCAATTCCAACATTCGTCTTTTCCCTGGAAAGCTAAGAACCAGGTGGTCAGGTCCTTTCATTGTGGTAAAAATCTACCCATCTGGAGTAATGGAGATCCATGGAGATAAAACTGGAACATTCAAGGTTAATGGACACAGGGTAAAAAGGTTTTATGAAGATCAGGCTTTTGTGAGAAGATCTAAGATTGATTTCGAGGAACCAAGCCAGACAGAGGAGGGAAACAATGAAGAATTGCCACACCCTGCTACAATGCCCAAGGAATGAAGTTTTATGAAGTCTAGCCAAGAGACTTTAAAGCAAGCACTTCTTGGGAGGCAACCCAAGTTTTCATCTCTTTCTTCTCTTTATCTCTGTTTTCTCTTGCTTTCTCTCTTTTAGTTTAAGTTTTTCTCCTTTTTCTGAGCATGTTTGTTTTCTTTTTGAATGTTATTAGTTGAAGTTTAAGTCCCAAGAAACTAACTGTTGTTTGATCTGGTCACAACAATGACCGCGACCGAAGCTTTACTTTTACTTAAGCAAACCCGCGACCACAGTTTTCCCTTTTTGATCTGAATAATCACGACCGCGGTGACTGAAAGAGCAATGACCGCGGTTTCTTCAAGGAAAACCGCTACCGTGGTCTTTTCCCTTGATTAGTTTGGTCGTGATCTAGATGCCTATAAATACCTTTAAGAACCCCAATGTCTGATTCTTTACGCTCTCATCACTATCGTCTAAACCCTAAGACCTTTGTGCTGATTCGTGACCCGCAACCTACCGCCACGAGTCTGCCATTTGCTGTCTGCGATTTCCGTCGCCGTCGCAGCCACACCCATCGATAAGGTAACTGCTTGCTTTCTCTATGCTTCACGTCGATGAACTTTTCCTTGATCTTGATCTTTTCCATTGTCTCTATGCCAATCCACTCTCGCATTTTAGTCGGTGATCGCCCCACTGATGCTTTGTTTCCAAATGCATGGTTCTGTGTCTTTTCGTCCCTAAAAAGAAGAAAACCTAAAAACCCTAAAAATGGAATAATGGACACTTGTAAGGACGAAGAACAAACGGTCTGTAAAACTGAACAAATAGAGAAGACGAACCGCGACCGCGGTCATCTTAACCGACGCAAGATGGAAAACCCTAAGAACCACGGCCGCAGTGTTCGACCAACCCCTATGAGTTTTCTAGTTTAGGCTTTCCTGAAGAAATACTACGACTGCGATTATAATCGTGATCGTGATTAGTATCGCGACCGCAGAAATAACCACGATCGTGGTATTTCTTCAGGAAACCACGACCAAAGAAATAATCACTACCACGGTCTTTCTTCAGGAAATCGCGACCGTGATCTTTTCAAAAAGGTCACGACCGTGTTTCTATCTGAGGAGACAATAACCGCGACCGTGGTTCTTATAGTCCGCTTAATAAAATTTGAAACCTAAGTTTTCAGTTAATGAAGATAACCTATAATATGATGATAATTGTTCCCAGAACAATAGAGGTGATCTTCGGTATACCTTACTAAGACCTAAACTCCTTTAATGGTTTAAATTTCACAGAATGTCTTCTCCAGCAACCAATGACCCCCTTTTCGAGAAGGCTACTTCCCTGAAGGAGGTAGAGACGATAGTGAAGGGCTTGACAGAACAGTTGAAGAAGAACACCTCTCTACCGGTGCCCAAACGCCTAGAGATACATCTAAGATTGGAGCAGTATCAGAGGATATTGGTAGGGGTACCACAAGAGGAGTCTCTAGAAGAAGCAGGGCATACGGAGGAGACAGAGACCTCTGAATACCGACCAGAAGAGTCGGGGAGTCCAGTGCATGGGAAGAAGCAAAAAGATGCACTGAAGGAACCCATGCCCAGCAAGAAAGCAAGGGTAGAAAAGGCAGTGGAAGAAACCTCTGTATAGAAGGAGGAGCCACCATTCGTGCCCTGGGACATAGTGCACCAGTCTGCCTATGACTGGATGTCCTTAAACAAAGAATGCATCCCGACATGTTACTTCAATGTGGAGGACTTCAAGAAGCTGGGGATTTTTGATAGGACGGTGAAGTTCCTGGAGGGCGCTAATTTACGCACCATCTGCACGCCCGAAGTAAAGTCCTACAGGAGGTTGACCCTAGAATTCTTATCTTCCCTGATGAAGATCGCCTCTGGTAGCGAGGCACAATCTGTGGGAGGTGGAGACTTCATGCTCCAGGTATGGCTAGGGGGTGAAACCCACAGGGTGACGGAGGCAGACCTGAATAGGATATTCACTGCAACAGCAAAAGAAGCCAAAGTCTATTCAGTTGCTCCAACAGAAAGAGAAATTGTTGAATACAACAACAACACCATGTGGAACAAATTGACTGGGGAGGAGAAGCACAACTCAAAGAACTCCAAGTCCTCCCAAATCAGCTCCTGCTTCATCAAGATAATACAAAAGATCACCGTCTTCACTATAGATGCCAGATCAGAGATCGGGACAATCAGCAAAGGGGGACCTTTTCCTCATATGGTCAATGATTAAAAGACGACTAGTAAATATAGGCAAAATTCTAATCAGGAGACTGTCCGCGGTAGTAGGTAGTGACGTGAAAAGGAAATCTACTTTATGTATGGGCGGTCAGATAACGATGATCGCCGATTACCTGCTGGAAGAAGGAGAAGTTTAAAATATGAAGAAATGGAGGGACAACAAAGCATAGACATCAAGTCCCTAGCCAACATGGGAATCCTGGAACTGAAGGAGGTGAAAGCATATTTCAAACATAAAGGATCAAGGAAACCACTCCCCCTTCCTGAGATGGCATTTTACGACGCCCATAAGCAGTGACCAACACCCGATGACATCGAGAAGATGAGCTTCGGGGAACTGCACGCCATTACACCAACAGATCCAACACCCACAGTAGGGGAAAGCAATGCCCCAACACTAAAAACAAAGAAGAACCAAGAGCCGAGGAAGAAACTAGTGGTGGAGAAGAAGAAAATAGACACCAACATCAAGCCAGTTGAGAAAGAGAAGGCCGTAAAACAACAGGTGGATGCAAAGGCTACAGAAGAGGTCCCACAGCCCACCAGCATGCTGGAGGCGGAGCCTAAAGGACAAGGATCCCAAGCCATACTGGAGGTAGGAGAGGGTGAACCTCAGCCAGAAGCCCCATGGCCAACATACGTACTGGAGGTAGGGCCAGAACGACAAAGCTTCCAATCCCTACCAGAGGTGGCAATAGAGAAAGCAGGGGAGATGCCCCCACTACCGCCACCTAGGCAGCTAGCCATGCCAAGTTCATCAACACACAGGCAGAGAAGCAGCTGCATCAGCAACAACAACATGCACCCTCTTTTGGGGGTGGTTTAGGTACAAGGTTTGATGCAATGTGGGAACCCATGCATCAAACCAATGCTATTAATGATAAAATTTCTACATCCTTGTCGTCTCTAACAACATAGGTACAATGTCACACCCCGATCTCGCATTTACCCACAAATCACGAGATTAGGGCGCGACGAAGGGATTACTCACAAGCCAAACCTCTCATAACTTTATATAACAATTTAAAGAAATAAAAAAAATAAACTGATTTATGCTGTAAAATGAAGCTAAACAATCTGCGGAAGCATTTTTATTAAACTGACTAGTAATATAAACGAAGTCTACAACATATTACATTGTCCGACATAAAATAAGGCATAACGACTGATTTACATCCTTATACACATTCTCTCTCACCCACACCATGTCCCAAAGATCGAGGGGAAAGGACTAAGAGACCTCTAACTACTAACTACATATTCCTTCTACAGACTAAGCGTTAGGATGAAAGGATCCTTCAAATTCCTGTTGCTGCTGATGACCTAAAAATGTTTTGAGTAGAGGTATGAGCCTACTCGCTCAGTGAATAGCATTTCACTTAGCTATCACTAAACAACTCATCAGGTTTATAAATTGAAATTAAACATAAATGCAGTACTAAGCAGGGCAATTCTAATGACATAGCAGATTGCATAATATAATCACATTTCTATGCAACAACAGATAATTTAAACCAATAAACAGATATAATGAATTGGCACAAAGTTCAGATATATTAATTTACTGTGATTCTATATGATTACATATTATATTATTATTATGCCCTAATCATATGCAGTTTACTCTGCATATAAAGATCCGTAGCAAACTACGATCCCACCGTACAAGACTTAGCGACACACCCGGGGAATGCTAAGTCTGACTTCCAGCCCTGTTCTGCTACAAGACCCACAGGCTCATCGGCCTCACTGCACTACATCGAGTGCTCTGAACTCCTCCTCTAACCTGAGTACACAGGCTCAGGAGGTCTGGGTTACCACCGTGACATCGAACGCGTTGTTGTTGAATAACCTCTATTTACTCCAGTGCCACCGTGACATCGCACGCGTTGTTGTTGAACACTATCTTTCCATCCTCGTGCCACCGTGACATCGCACGCATTGATGTTGGACACGAGTTTCACCCCTAAGAAGCAGACCTGTCAAAGGGGTTCTACGGTGTTAGGGCACCTAAGTCTATTAACTGATTAACATATAACCAATTAAACAGGAAAAACACATTTCATACTTATTTCACATTCTGAACATCTCTTAAAAACTCATATATATATCATCTGTCATCTTTTAACATGACTCAATGCCACTTATTCAAATTCATTGCTAAACAACCATCTTTATTCAGCATATGCATTGCAACTGTAAAACAGGAAATTCCATCTTTTTCATCAATCATATTACGTATCTCAAGTTCCATTGAATCTATAATAAACTATTGTATGTGCTAAACTGCTTAGAAGTTATACCAACTGATACTAAAGCAATTAAGCACTTAAATTGAGTTAAATAATGATTTCTGAATGAACTGCCACTCACAGCTGGAAACTCGGCCGATCGGTCTGGAACTCGGCCGATCACCTCACAGTTTCTGAAACTCAGCCGACCAACTTCGGCCGATCAGCAGGAAACTCGGCCGATCCACTGGGCAACTCGGCCGATCAAATCCCTTTTTAATTTCCTTATAAAGGAAACTCGGCCGAATCATATCTAATTCGGCCGACCAAGACACTGACCTGCAATAAAACAGTAGCATCATGCACGAATCTAAAATTGATTCAAACAACAACTAGGTCTAGCTAAGGCTACGAATTCATGATCAAGACTATATGCCGAAGTCAGAACTACCTCACTTAAATGCCTCTTACGCCCAAGTTGTTCCTAGTCAGACATGCTACTGCAAGCAGCAACTCCTTCACGCACAGGTGAAAAGGGAGGCTCGGTTGGGTGCTAATTCGAAGCTTATGGCCGCGGAATCTTGCTCAGGGTCCTTAGTCGAACTTGGTGCCGCTCTTTCCTGGAGCTTTATGCTCCCTAACCGGCTCCATGGCCGCCCGTTGCAGCTGGCCGTCCGGCAACTGCTACTGCAGGTCGGCGCCCAGACTGGTTTTGGTGACGCGCTCCTAGGGCGAGGAAGAAGGAAGAGGGTAGGCGGAGGTAATTCACCGGTCAAGCTCACCCAAGAGCTTCCTTAGCTGGTCGCTGGGCGCCACTAGCCGTGCTGCAACGCAGCAGGTTGGGCGCAGCATGGGCGCCGCTAGGGCATGACTAGAAGAGGAAGGGAAGAAGAGAAAGAATAAGATGGGGACGGACGGGTTAGGCGCTGCTGGAGGCGAGGCTTCGAAGCCCCAAAATCACCCAAATCGCCCCTCCATCGCCCTAGGCGCTAGCTCCCCTTCCTGTTCTATCGGGCCGCTGAGTTGGTTCTGTTCTGTCAGCTGGGTGAAGAAGAGAATAGGTGTAAAAAGGGAAACCAAAGAATGGAATAAGGTTATTAACCTTGAAAATGGAAAAAAATTGCAACCTAGGTCCAAGAAAACTAAAAAGGATGTAACTTTTGCCTCGAGGGTCTGAATCAGATGATTCTTTTTGCAAAACATCGATCACGGAATCCACTACGACCTCGAAGCAAGAAATCTTAATTAGTATCTTATCATAACTAGTCCAAGTACCAATTGCATCTTGGCATTTAACTTAACTCAACAATTAACACTGAAATTGTCATTAGATACCTCAGATGATTTCATCTCAACTATTGATTCACATATTAACTTATTTGATTAATCATGATATTTAATTTGATACTCAACACTAATTGAGGTGTTTCACGTAATTCGAGGTATTTATTGACTAACCCTGATATGGGTCGTAACAATCTCCCTCCCTTATAAGAATTTCGTCCCGAAATTCCTAAAAGAGAAAAGGAAACTTGTTACGTACATCAAACCCAAAACTTCTCATGTGGCTCCCTCTAGGTTATAGTTTTTCCACAAAACCTTCTCTAAGGGTTTCTCATGATTTTTGAGTTTCTTGATCCTCTGATCAATTATCTGCATTGGTACCTCAACCTAGAACACATCTGATCTGATTCCAGATCAAACCACAAAACATTGTCTTTGTAGAACTGTTATAACAATATCTCAATTTATGGTAATTACCGAGGAATTATTATACTATACATGCAAACAAACTACAAATTCTTAAATAAACAGAATGCATGTCAACTTGGTACTTAAAATAAAATCATGCAATTTAACTGTTACACATCACTACATCTCATACTGAGAATTGATATCAAAATACTTGATTCATCGTACACCCTATCCTTAGGGTTTCATTTGCCTTATTCATTCATCACATGCCAACACCCTACTCTTAGGGTTTCAGTTATCTCATCTGTTTGATTGCAGTTCAAATCACAATACGGTATCATTCTAGAACTGGTAGAGCAGTATATTCAAAATCATTGTAATTACTGAGTAATCTTTATATCATGCATGCAGGCAGATTTAAAATTCATAAATATTCCAAACTCAAATCAATTTTGGCACATACATACTGAATTCATGTAATTGAACATCTTATTACACCAATAAGAATAATTTACTTCACCTATAAGAAACCATCTGTACTATTTTTCAATTATCTGAAATTTCTCGAAGAATGTGCATATTAACCAAATTCCTGGTTTATGCATCACATAACTCAATTAAGAGTTATTTACGTATCATAACACAAATATTTAATAGTACTTGAGAATTTCTAATAATATCTCAGAGAAACGTGTCAATTCATGTAAATTTTAAGTCATACACATTAACATAACAGGAAGCATGCAATTAGGTTTATTTACATATTTTAATGCTATCTTACTATCTTGAAATCATGCATCTAATGGTTTACTAAATCTGTATTGTCTGGGTTTATACCCAAACCGTACCATTATCAGTTGTGTATTTCTAATCTCAACATTCACACTAAACAATTTGGGTTTCGATGAACTATGTAAATTCACTGGTCCAATCTACATTTTCTACCATACAGAGCTTCATACAAGGCCAAACCAAGCTTCATGCAAACTCTATAAGGCTTAAATGTTCATCCCTACTTCCACTAAAAAGCAAAACACATGCTCTCAGCATGTCCTCAAGAGTCTGAATGGTTCTCTCAGACTGGCCATCCGTCTGCGGTTGAAAAGGTTATATTAAATCTTAACTTTGTGCCCGAAGCACGATGCAACTGTTTCTGCAATCCTAAATGTGAACTTAGAATCTCAATATGATATGATTGAGACTGGATTACTAGGCAATCTAACTATTTCATCCATGTATATCTTAGTCAAGTTTCGAGACATCAAAGGTTGACTTAATATGAAGAAAGTGAGCAAACTAAATTAGTCTATCCACAATCATTCATATTAAATCACAACCTCTAGGTGTCCTGGGTAATCTTACCACAAAATCCATTGTGATAAATTCCCATTCCCATTCAGGCATAGAAAAAGATTACAAGGTAGCTGTAGATTTCTAGGGTTCAGCCTTAACCTACAGGCACACACTACTTCTAACCACGTACTCAGCTACATCCTTCTGCCTATCTGACCATCTGTTTCAACTCCTTGAGATTCATATACATCTTAGTGTTTCCTGAGAACATAGCATACATCGATACATGCACTTCCATAAGAATCTTTTCTTTCAAATCACTATCTCGAGGTACACACAACATGTCATGCTAATACAACAACTTATCATCTAAAAACTTAAACTCTGGTCTCTTTTCCTCCTATCATGTCATGCATGGTCTGGTTTAACTCACTATCACCCTTTAGTAGTTCCTTGATCTGCTCATAAGAAGTAGGCTTGACTTGCATCTGTACAATCAAACTACTTTGTGCCGTCACTCCTAAGTCTAAGTTCAACTTCCACATTTCTACTAACAGGTCTCTATTGAAACCTGCCATAGAGAATGCATTAGCCGTTGAACTTGACTTTCTGCTGAAAGCATCAGCCACCACATTCTCTTTACCAGGGTGATAATCTATCGTCACATCATAAAGATGGTGACGCCATGTCTTAAAAACATGAACTTCATCAGCTATCTTCATATCATATATCGGGTAATACTCCGCTTTCTATGCTACTTTCTTACTGTTACATTTCAAGTTTATGTCTTACTCTTTTCTCTAAGTCATTACATGTTGCTCATGTACCGTTCAGATTATCTAACTCAAAACCCTAGATCACTATCAAAGCCAGTTTACTTTTCATAGAACAAATCTCAAGGTCTTATTTTACAAAGATACTAGTATTCAAGGTTACATCACTAGTGATATCCCTTAAACTACTACAACTTCAATCATTCTAGGGTTTGGTTCTTATCAGTATCATAGCATTATTGTGTGTGTGTGTGTGTGGTCGATCATATAGATCAATTTGAGCTGCTTGGGTCAATAGCATATTAACCCAACACTCAACTTTAATTATACTGCCTGAAAATTCAGTTTTCACAATAGTTTCTGTAATACGTTTATTACATAGATAACAGAAGCTCCAAAAATTCTGGAAATTTTATATGTTATACCTAATAAAGTTTCGGACCTCCAGTAAAAATTTGAGATCATTTATAATTAATAATAAATAATTAAAAATCAAACAGTGCACTGCTATATTGAAGTCTGCAGCAGATTCGGTCGAGTTGCAAACTCGACCGACACCCTCACTGTAGAGATCAAAAGTCATCCAAAAATTACGCCAATTTAATAGAGTGTCTAAAATTGTGATTTTCAAGCACAGTTAAAATTTGAGATCAATTGGATGTACTAATAAAAAGATACAATTCAATTACCACACTGCTATATCATTCTGAATATGTGATCGGTCGAGTTTGAAACTCGGCTGATAAACAGGTCAGAACATACTTCAAAAATTATGATATTTTCCAATGTTATTTACATTTTATATATCCAAATCATATCCAAATTTGAGCTAAATGAGAGTTACACATAAAATACCAAAAATCATTTACTGAGACACTTTACTTATCAAATTTTGTGTTTATGTATCATCAAAACCCTATTTTTGGGCCGATTAGGGTTTATGCTTCTCAAACCCAAATTCTCAAGACAAAAGAACATTTAGACTTCTTATCATAGTTAAAACATCCTAGTGTATATACATTCTCACTATGTTACGGGTCTAAATCATCCAGAGTCTATTCTTATATTACTGTTAATAGGAGTCATTAGATCCCAGTAACGCATCCTGCCAGCCGGACCAGGCCGAACCTGTAGTCCTGAAGCCAAGAGCTACTCGAGATTAATCAACCCCTATTAATATTAAACATGTGGAAAGAATATCCACTTAGGTCAAACTCATTTAAACATAATTTCGGGTCTACTTTAATACAAAGAAAACAAACATTAAACTTTTCACTTCATGACACAACAATATAAAAGAACCATATTTACTTTACAAGCTGAAAAATTTAATTTCATGCATATAAGAGCATTTCTAGTGATCTTTATATCAAATAAGAAAAATCAAGTAAGAGTTATATCGCATCCTATATGTAATCTCTTATTCCTACATTAATTTCTTATCTCATAACCATAAGATTTCTAGGGTTTCTCTCTAGCCCATCCTTCCTCTGCATACCTGGCCAGGGCATCCAGAGAAGAACAGACAGAGTAGCTTGATACTGGTCAATCTAAGTATTCAGACACCTGGCCAGGGTATCTAAACACTCAGACCTTCCAGAGCTAAAACTCATCATTTATTACTCGTCTCACTCATAACTTTATCTTTTGACCTTAATGATTCTTAACGACTCAACTTAAACTCTTTACTTGGTTCTCGTGACCACATCCTTTTCCTGCCATCTATAATAGTATAACAGAACACTTCTTGTTAGAAAATTACAGACAGAAGGAAAACTCTTAAACCTTAATCCTATTGGTCTCTTATCGTCCCCTGACCTTGACTTAGAGTATTTATATACTCAACCTATGCTCTGATACCAAGATGTTACACCCTGATCTCGCATTTACCCACAAATCACGAGATTAGGGTGCGACGGAGGGATTACTCACAAGCCAAACCTCTCATAACTTTATAAAACAATTTAAAGACATAAAAAAAAATAAACTGATTTATGCTGTAAAATGAAGCTAAACAATCTGCGGAAGCATTTTTATTAAACTGACTAGTAATATAAACAAAGTCTACAACATATTACATTGTCCGACATAAAATAAGGCATAACGACTGATTTACATCCTTATACACATTCTCTCTCACCACACCATGTCCCAAAGATCGAGGGGAAAGGACTAAGAGACCTCTAACTACTAACTACATATTCCTTCTACAGACTAAGCGTTAGGATGAAAGGATCCTTCAGATTCCTGTTGCTGCTGATGACCTGAAAATGTTTTGAGTAGAGGTATGAGCCTACTTGCTCAGTGAATAGCATTTCACTTAGGTATCACTAAACAACTCATCATGTTTATAAATTGAAATTAAACATAAATGCAGTACTAAACAGGGCAGTTCTAATGACATAGCAGATTGCAGAATATAATCACATTTCTATGCAACAACAGATAATTTAAACCAATAAATAGATATAATGAATTGGCACAAAAGTTCGGATATATTAATTTACTGTGATTCTATATGATTACATATTATATTATTATTATGCCCTAATCATATGCAGTGTAATCTGCATATAAAGATCCGTAGCGAACTACGATCCCACCGTACAAGACTTAGCGACACACCCGGGGAATGCTAAGTCTGACTTCCAGCCCTGTTCTTCTACAAGACCCACAGGCTCATCGGCCTCACTGCACTACATCGAGTGCTCTGAACTCCTCCTCTAACCTGAGTACACAAGCTCAGGAGGTCTGGGTTACCACCGTGACATCGCACGCATTGTTGTTGAATAACCCCTATTTACTCCAGTGCCACCGTGACATCGCACGCGTTGTTGTTGAACACTGTCTTTCCATCCTCGTGCCACCGTGACATCACACACGTTGATGTTGGACACGAGTTTCACCCCTAAGAAGCAGACCTGTCAAAGGGGTTCTACGGTGTTAGGGCACCTAAGTCTATTAACTGATTAACATATAACCAATTAAACAGGAAAAACACATTTCATACTTATTTCACATTCTGAACATGTCTTAAAAACTCATATATATATCATCTGTCATCTTTTAACATGACTCAATGCTACTTATTCAAATTCATTGCTAAACAACCATCTTTATTCAGCATATGCATTGCAACTGTAAAACAGGAAATTCCATCTTTTTCATCAATCATATTACGTATCTCAAGTTCCATTGAATCTATAATAAACTATTGTATGTGCTAAACTGCTTAGAAGTTATACCAACTGATACTAAAGCAATTAAGCACTTAAATTGAGTTAAATAATGATTTCTGAATGAACTGCCGCTCACACCTGGAAACTCGGCCGATCGGTCTGGAACTCGGCCGATCACCTCACAGTTTCTGAAACTCGGCCGACCAACTTCGGCCGATCAGCAGGAAACTCGGCCGATCCACTGGGCAACTCGGCCGATCAAATCCCTATTTGATTTCCTTATAAAGGAAACTCGGCCGAATCATATCTAATTCGGCCGACCAAGACACTGACCTGCAATAAAATAGTAGCATCATGCACGAATCTAAAATTGATTCAAACAACAACTAGGTCTAGCTAAGGCTACGAATTCATGATCAAGACTATATGCCAAAGTCAGAACTACCTCACTTAAATGCCTCTTACGCCCAAGTTGTTCCTAGTCAGACATGCTGCTGCAAGCAGCAGCTCCTTCACGCACAGGTGAAAAGGGAGGCTCGGTTGGGTGCTAATTCGAAGCTAATGGCCGCGGAATCTTGCTCAGGGTCCTTAGTCGAACTTGGCGCCGCTCTTTCCTGGAGCTTTGTGCTCCCTAACCGGCTCCATGGCCGCCCGTTGCAGCTGGCCGGCCGGCAACTGCTACTGCAGGTCGGCGCCCAGACTGGTTGTGGTGACGCGCTCCTAGGGCGAGGAAGAAGGAAGAGGGTAGGCGGAGGTAATTCACCGGTCAAGCTCACCCAAGAGCTTCCTTAGCTGGTCGCTGGGCGCCACTAGCCGTGCTGCAACGCAGCAGGTTGGGCGCAGCATGGGCGCCGCTAGGGCACGACTGGAAGAGGAAGGGAAGAAGAGAAAGAATAAGATGGGGACGGACGGGTTAGGCGCTGCTGGAGGCGAGGCTTCGAAGCCCCAGAATCGCCCAAATCGCCCCTCCATCGCCCTAGGCGCGAGCTCCCCTTCCTGTTCTATCGGGCCACTGAGTCAGTTCTATTCTGTCGGCTGGGTGAAGAAGAGAATAGTCGTAAAAAGGGAAACCAAAGAATGGAATAAGGTTATTAACCTTGAAAATGGAAAAAAATTGCAACCTAGGTCCAAGAAAACTGAAAAGGATGTAACTTTTGCCTCGAGGGTCCGAATCAGATGATTCTTTTTGCAAAACATCGATCACGGAATCCACTACGACCTCGAAGCAAGAAATATTAATTAGTATCTTATCATAACTAGTCAAAGTACCAATTGCATCTTGTCATTTAACTTAACTCAACAATTAACACTGAAATTGTCATTAGATACCTCGGATGATTTCATCTCAACTATTGATTCAAATATTAACTTATTTGATTAATCATGATATTTAATTTGATACTCAACACTAATTGAGGTGTTTCACGTAATTCGAGGTATTTATTGACTAACCCTGATATGGGTCATAACATACAAGCATTGGATGAAAGGATAACATCATTCCCTGACTTCTTCCAAGAAGTCTTGAGCAACCAATGGATGATGATGGGAATGCTGCAAAAGATGCAGGAGGAGATGGCACTCCTATAGAAAGAAGGGTAGGCCATCCACGCAGACAACAAGCAAATGCACAAGGAATACAAAGAAGCAATGGACACCCTTGAAGAAGAGCACCAGGGCGTACAAGAAGACCGCCGAAAGCTCGACCAGGATCGTGCAGAACTCAAGGCCCAGCGGGAGAAGAAGAAGGCTAGGCGCCCAGCCAGCCCTGCGTGCTCGCTAGCCACCCCCTCCAGCCACAATGACAATGTGGGGGGGGGGCGCAGGAGCCGGCACAACAGGAGCCAGTGCAATGAAGAATGGGAGCACAAGCAAGAAGCCATCTCATCAAAAAGGTCGAGCCCTCAGCCTGAGAAGCACACAACACAATCAAGGGGGTTCAACCTCAACTGCAACCCTGAGGAGGCGATGGATGAAACCACCGATGAAGATAAGAACCAGGAGGCACATCACCTCTCCCCTCCATCGCACACTCCGACTGTAGAAGAGCAGATAGCAACTGTTCATTGAGAGGAGGTGGTCACAGAGCTCAGCTCGGCCAGAGCAGTAGAGATAGACAGACTGATAGCTGAGCTGGGAGTTGGGCTCAATGAATCTAACGACTTCCTCCTTTTCCCACATCATGAAGAGCACCACAATCACATTTACGATGGGAAGATGGAGGCCACTCTAAAGATGATGGCAGAAGCCAAGTTGGTATAAGCCTCTGAGGAGAGTCACTCCAAAGACAATGCCGCTGCAGAAGCCTCCTCAGAGGAAGCTGGACCAACATCCATGTTGCAATCTACGCATAAAGCTGCTGAGCAGGTGGTAAAGGCTATGCCAACAATACAAGAAGCCTCGACACCAATTGCACCAGAGGAAATGTCCAAGGACAAGGATGGTGGGCTAGCAACCTTCTTCACAGACGAGCCTGCCAAGGAGAGATGATATGAAGACGAGATAGAGATACCTACAACAACTCCTCATCTGCCATGCAAGATGAAGGACATGGACCTGACATTTGTGTCGCGGATTTCCTTCAGAGATGTCCATGCCATGTCCATGTCATGGCATATGTCCTCAATGACGATCTACCTGGGTCGGACGTATTGTACAACAACAAGGGTAGACATCTGTCCAGAGATGACTTCCAGAGGGTTTTCCTAAAAAAGGCACAAGTACATAAAAGAATGTTCAAGGTACTTTACGCCGCTCTCCTAGAAGAGTTCTTACAACCAAACAGACCACAGCCGGTTTTCAACGGCACCACATGTATGGTCGGCCTGTTATACAAAGAAGAATACATGGCGGTAGAAGTGTTGGAACTACAGGTGGCGGTCCGGAGAAAAGATACAAAAACCGTGGTGCTGCCCATCAGGAATGCAAAGCATTGGGCACTAATAGTTGTTGATCTACAAAAACGAAAGATGATGGTGCTCAACTTCTGCACAGTTGAGATGGACAACACATTTTTGATATACAAAAGGAAGGATGCCAGGGATGCCTTGAAGATTTTGATACGCCTACAATGAGATACCAAAGAGGCGGGTGCAAAATTTCAAGGGTCCTGGAAGTTGTTCTCCATCAGCAAAAAGGTCCCCCAAGAGGAAGTTGGCTCAGGGGATAGTGCCTTCATCGTTCTGCGCATGATGGAAATCATCAACAAGGGCATCCCCCTAGAAGATCTAAATGTGGAAGACCTACATTGACTGTAGGGCATGTACGTCATGTAAGTCATCTATGATCGCCGGTTCTTCAAGGATCCAACGATGGTTGCAGATACCATGCCCCGCAGGATCCACATGGACATTCCTCTCCCAGAGAAGATATCTTGGAGGGAACAACTCAAGACCATGTGGGTCGACCCGTCTGAACCGGCCAGAGCTACAACTTGGAAAGTGGTCTGGACTGTAGAGACTGAAGAAGTTGTGAAGCAAACAGAAGAAGAACAACAACCTTCAGTAACAGAAGCTCCCAAAGTTCCTCTTGTATAAGAACAACCTACAGAAGCAGAAGCTAAAGAAGACCTAGGGGATGATGGACCAGACGGGCCGATAGGAGAAATCGTGCTTTCTTTCGAGAACTTCGACAGATGGAGCTGCTTTAGTCTGTCGATGGAAGAACTTACCATAATCATGAATTCTCTGAAAGAAGATGACTCTCCTTGACATATGCATTTTAAAAGACGACCTTTGTGAAACATTAAAAACATGAGGGTATCTCTCTGTGAGTACGATGTCAGCCTACCAGCTGTTATTAGGGGACTCAATGCTAAACTCACACATGGCATATTTCCTACTGGTAGATGACATCCTCAAAGATAAGAAGATGGGAGAAATGGAACGACTGCAACGATGGCTTCAAGTGGCCACGCCAGAGCACATCTTCCTGCCTATTTTTGATGACAACTGCTGGACCTTACTGCATGTCAACCTTCTGAAAAGGACTGCAGTTCTATACAACAACTCTAACACAGCCTTCTCACTCAATAAAATGACCAACATGAAGACAACAAAGTCTCCTACAAAAGAAAAGGCAAATACCTACTCCGAAGCTATCATCGAGATGATAAAGCAGCACTGCAGAGGGTACATAATGACAAAAGGCAAAGACTTCAAGAAAACTCAGTATTGCCATAGAAGCCCTCAGTAGATACCCCTATCCAACGACTGCGGGTTCTTCTGCCTGTCATGGATGGTAGCCATCGCCACTACCGGCCTTAAGGTGGAGAACATGCAGTACGAGCAATATCATGCACTAAGGGGTATCTATGCAAGCATACTCCTCGAGTCCAAGTGGGCATTCCCCAACAAATAAGCAAATAAAGAAGGCCCATTTATACTTCTTACTCAAATTTTGACACCCTAGGACGGGGTGCAGGATAAGTTTGGGGGAGGAGTCATAAATGGGCCACAGAGGTACTTGTACCTCCCTTTTTCAGTTACTTCCCTTTTCATTTCACTTTCCCTTTTATTACACTGTTAAAATTTTTGAAATTTTGAAAATTTTGTCGCAACTAACCTTTTAGAAGCTCACTTTCTCTCGCAAAAATTTTCAAAAGTAGTGTTCCATCCCTCAGAGAGAGAAGGATATGAGCAACATACACAAGAATGCATGAGTAAAACAATAGTCATAGCAACAATGCTATATCCCATTCTTGCAATAAGACATTGTAAATGTAACAACCTTAACTCATGAATCCCCTGCAAACTAAGAGAACCTTAGTCATACTCCTAAACGACCATCCCCACCTGACGCTCTCATCTAGAAAATCCTAGTCTTTGTAGATAGGAAAAGGCTGCCCTATTCAAAGAAAATATATAAAAAAAGAGACTTGGCCGCCCAGAAAACCAACCAAAATCCTCAAACCCCAAGCCTGAAAGGAGAGATAAAAAGCCAAAAATCAAATAAAGAAAAGAATATGAGAGATGTTCCCTAAAAGATGCCAAAAGTTTTTGCCTGACCGGTATATTGCTGCACTCATGAATGCAGATATGTCGTGCCCGTAAGTGGAAACTTGAAGCCAAGCTTACACACATCCAATCCTAAATGGAACTTCACATACCACCTGACTTAAAGTCAGAAGCCTAAACAGGGCAACACTGTTCTTATGACAGTTGTGGGTGAGGAGTTCAAGGGGAAGAGGAAACACCTAAAAGCTTCAAGCCTACCTATACACATTAGCATAGGGCCCGCTGAAAATAAAGAATAGGTGTGAAAGCTACCTTTTGAAAAGATGTGGCATTAGTATGGATATTAGATAACGGAGGAGTGATGAGTTGAGAAGTAGAAGCCTTTTATAATAGAAGGTTATGACAGATAAGTTGAGGTTATGCAACTCCAAGTTTAAAGGGGGAGATTGAGACCTAAGGGATTGAATACACACTACGACAGTCTTGATGCAAGGATGAGATATTTCAGTCATGCTTTTATGTTGTCTCTTAAGTTTGTTCATTCTTTCTCTCTCTGAGTTCTCAGACCTGCACTTAGCCTAAGGACATGCTTGATTCTAAGTTTGGGGGAGTTGATAACACCGTATTTTTTGTACTTTTTGTATATATTTTACACCACTTTTAGTATAACTTGATTCTAAGTTTGGGGGAGCTGATAACACCGTATTTTATGTACTTTTTGTATATATTTTACACCACTTTTAGTATAACTTTAGTTAACTTTTCACATAATTTCTCTATCTTTTAGACTAAAGCCTCATTTAATGATTTCAGGAATCAACACGACTTAGGTTGTGATCTTGGAAACCACGATTGTGGTTATTCAAAAGACCGCGACCGCGATCATCCAGAGACTGCGAATGCGGTTCTTCTCCTCACTCACTCCTCTCACAGCACCCGCGGTTTGCGTCGCCTCAACACCGCAACCGCAGTAATCCCAAGACCACAACCACAATAACTCAATGCCATGACCACAGTTATTCAAAAGCCGTGACCGTGGTCATTCAAAGATCACGATCGAGGTTTTTGGAGGATCACGACCAAGAAGGATCGCGACCAAGAAGGACTGCGACTAAGGAGGAATAAAGTGGAGATCATGGCTGCGGTCTTGCCTTCACTTAAGGGAAAGACTGTGACTGTGATCATAAGTCGGTGGAAGGCACCTATAAATAGTGCCCCCACTTGTCTTGTCAAATGATCATATCATACAGATCAGATTCCGAGGCCACAAAGTGCTGATGCGTTCCAAACTCATCTTCGAACACCTGTCCATCAGTCTTGGATCTCCAATGGCGGAAGCTGAGGAGAGAGAAGACTGTTGTCTGCCCCTTCTTTGAGAGGAGAAGGCCATCCACAGGTAGATCCAGATCTGAAGAAGTAGTGTGTAGCATCACATTCTTATCTTCCATATCTATCGTTTCATCCTACTGTACCCCTTCCCCTCTTCGTGAACCTTATGGATTTGTTTGTATGTAACACTGTCATGTTATCTGCAAGCATGAGCAGCTAAACACCTTAACTTGGGTTCAGAGTAGCCACTAAGGCTCTCCCAACATGTATATTGTCTCTTTCTTTTGAATATACATATTCTTATCAAGATTATCTCCATGCACCTATTTTATTGATTCACTTGTATGCTTAGCTACCATCTTGTGATGTTTGATTGTTGATATCTTGAGAGAGTAATATCACTTTTATCCCGTGTCATGGAGTGGTATGAATGCACGAGAGTGTTGGAATGCTAAAGCTCTAACCATATGTTTTTCTACGGGGGTTTTTAAGTTTTCATCTTGAGAGAGAGGCTTCTTTTAGACTAGATCTATCCTCATCTCGAGAGAGAGTGGAATAGATGTTTCCTTGGTTGCTTGTAATCTTGATATGAGTATGCGAGCGAGAGAGATAGTATTACATGTTGGTGAGGTGCTTTAGTTGGTGAACCCCAACCCGAGTTCTCCATCATATACTTGTTTACAGTTTGTTACCTTTTCTTGTTTATTTTACTGTTCTCGTTCTTGTGATATCGTTCCTTAGGGAACATCTCTTTACACCCTTTCCAGCTGGAGTATAAGAGTGTTTGACTCCACGTTCTTGACACGACCAACCTTGTCCCTGTGTTCAACCCTGATCGCTACATCAGACCCCATTTATCGTTGTGGGGGCCTGAGAGTCAGGTTATCTCTATAAAAGTCCGACTACTGTAATCCACTCCTTTTGGATGTGCGATTTAGGACGGTCATGTAGACTTCGTGTTAAGATAGACATTTGTTATGCCTAGAAGGCTCCTAGTCCTAATACTAATACTAGTGATGTGGTAGTCCTATTGTGAGTCTTTCCTTAGGTCGAGTCCAACCCATGTTCCTACTTGGATTTAGATTTGTATCCTTATTTGGAGTTGGAGATGACTCTATCTACATGGACTCCTATTGTGTACTAGGCTCCTATTAAGATTGTATATTCCTATTTGCAGCCTTATGGCAAGGATCTATAAATAGAACCCTAGGGACATGAGATTTTCTTGTAATAAAAAGTACCAATGTATAGAGTTGTACCGAAGAGAGTTCTCTCTCTTTTTTGGGTGCAAACTTCCCAAAATTTTTAGATTCTCTCTCTTTCAAGTGTATTTCTCTTTTGTAATCTTCTTGCAATAGTGAAATTCTCTTACCTCTTGTGGAGTAAGTCATTTAGACTGAATCACATAAATCTTATGTGTATTGATTATGCAGATTGAAGGGGCGTAATGGGGGGGGGGGGCTGAAGCCCCCCTAATAAAAATATGTTATTTAAATGTGTTATCTTATGTATTAAACAAATAAGTAGATAAAGACATGGGGTCCACAACCATGAGAGAAAACTAGTCATCTGAAAGCAAGGGGAAATACATGATCTCTGGGTTCTGGAACGACAGAACGATGTTCACAATTCCTATCCGCATCACACGTCTTCCATCTGCGGTGCAGAACCAAGTGTTTGCCCATTTTCTAAAAATCTTCTCTCTGCCATTTTCTTCCATCCACCGTCCATCGTTTCCTGACATCTGACTGTTACAGGATTCCAATGAATCAGATCCATATACATTTGTGGAGTTCAGTCCCTTCAACAGTACATTCTCTAACTAAAACCCCTTGCTCCTTGTCTTCTGTTCTCTCCCTACATACAAGTTCGACGATCATATTCTAATGGCAAAGACTGTCAACGACACAAGTAACATTGTATAGAATATGCAAAAATAGGACATACAACTTGAGCGACGGCCACCTCATGGATGCTTTGGCCAATTGTTACACAATCATCTCCTACTACCCTGGTGGGTGGTTTATATACATTGATAAAATTGGCGATCTGCATTGTGTAACTTGCAAAATTTTATTACCGCTATCACAGATCACATACTCATCGGGCCACAGCTAACGAGTGATAAATTAACAGGCAGCCGACAATCTCTTCTACTGGAAGTTCACAACGTAAGTCAGTTCTCTGTCTGTCAGTCAAATATTTTTATTCAGTTGTCATATATTCACATCAGGACTCATCAATGATAAGCAGTGAGTATTAACTATTGGTGCCTAATCGATAACACCCATTTTATGGCTATTTAGGGCCTATATTTCATTGTCAAACCTGCCTTCTAAACTATTTTCCTCTCCATTCTATCTTGTTATTGCATAGAAATAACCTACACTATGCCCCTGACTCTTTTCCCATCTTTTGCAGAGATCTCCCTCATTTTTCCACTCAAAGTCCACAAAAAGGCCCGTCCCGGCCCATCTACAACGAGCACCTGCACCGGCCCTCCCACTGGCCATGCGACACACCCATTTACCCATCACAGTCACTGCCTGACATGGCAGCAACCCGATACGGGCATATCGCGTGAGGAGCTATGATGAGTGGTACGCTATCTACCCAATAGTGAGCTTTTCCCGCCATGACTCATCAACCTAATGGAGTCCATCGCACGATGAAGCCACTCATCGGAGCAGCTGCCCTCCAGGGTCATTACCCGACACAGTTGAGCATAGTTTACTTGTAACCCGGCACGCGACACCAACCTGTGTCGGGCGACAGACATGTCGACCCTCCCCTGAAGCCACGTGAACGAAGCCAATAAAGGACACGTGGCCCCATGAGAACCACAACCTCTGCTAGTCGCTGCCTATAAATAGCAGCTGTATGACTTCGATGGGATGGGTCGGAACTCCACAAGAGCTAACTTCAGAAAAACTTCAGGAGCTAGTATGTCGAGATCCAAGGCGTGTCAGGCAATACTAGGTGAACACACCCCCAACCCGAGAGGGGCGGGAGGAGTTCACTTAGAACTCATCTCGATAGTCGCAGCAGCACGATAGGACCAAGAAGGCCTCCCCTGTCGGGTCCCTAGATGGGCTTCAGCCCGAGACAACTCGTCCCTCTATACCCGATACAAGGAACCTGAGAACCTAAGTGATTACTAGCCAACATGACACCAAACCTGATACAGACTAACCGTTACGGTCTATCGCCCGACAGGGTTGGTAGCCCGACACGGCCGTATTGGGTAGGGAGTCCTGTCCCGCTGCTAGTCGTTACGCCATGTCGCCCGATAGGGCTGGTAGCCCGACACGGCCGTATCGGGCAGAGCACCTACCCGGTATTGGGTTAGTGGTACCTTAGGGGTCCACTGCTATATATCAACCTCCTACATCAAGGAGGCCGATACCTATCTTCCATTTTTAGCATTTTACTTTCAATTACCATTGCATTGTAACTAAACCCTCTTTACATATCTTGATCTTATTGGAATCCTTTGGGTTTATCTCATATTGTTCTGTGTATGGTTCCTTTCAGTTGGATGATTTCTTTATAGAATTTGAACTCTAGTTTTTTCTATTGGATCGCATTTTTGACTAGCTATCAAATTGTGTTTCCCGTTTTGACTCCCTTGAGAGAGGGCTGTCACAACTCTAGAGTTTGGACTGATTCAGGTGTATGAGAGTACCCAAGATCAGGGCTTCCTCAATTTTCCTTTCACTCTAGCCTTTGACCACTACCCTTGAGAGAGGGCAGTGGTGCTAAATTGGAGGCATCCTCTTTGAGAGAAGAGTATGTTGGAAGCTTTCCGTTGCCGCTTGTTATGCCTAAGTTTTCTTCCTTCGTGCCTTATCTCAACGATAGTTTTATTCTCTCAGCTTCTGATATCCAAAACCCTATAAAAACTGCTAAAACCCTGAAATCATAATCTTTCTAGTAACTCCAATTGGAGATAATCTTTTAGTTTGATTTCCTTTCAGTGCTTTCCTATTACGGCCAAACCTATCCTTTTACATGTTTGATGTGCTTAGACAAGTGAAACTCAAGTTCTGAAGCACCGTTCTTCCTATCCCTACGTTCGACCCTGTGCTAGTTGCAGGTGTCTTAAACATTCAGGTATTATAAATTTCTAAAGTCCGATAACCTAGACACGTCTCCATCTTTTGGACCCACATTTAAGGCTCGTCAACGTTTTGTCTCCGTTATCGGGGATAGGCAATGAAAACCATTCTACGAACCTGAGTTTTGCTTGCACTTTGCCAAAACCTTGTACATATGCATATAATACTGCAAAAATTTACTACACATAATATTTACTGTTCATAATTCATACAACATACTAATACTCTTACACCTTTGTTCCTTTCTAGGTACTTCTCTCTTTGTTCCAGGTCATCCTTGCCTTAGCAAGTTATGGTTGACGCACCTCCTGCAGCTTGTTCTCTTCGCTCATTTGTCCATGTTCGGGCAAATGAGGAGAGGAATCCTGTTGTCACACAACCTCTCAATGTCACCAACTTTGAGATGAAACCTGCGTTTCTCCAGCTCCTGTAACACAATAGGTTTGGCGGGAACACCTCTGAGGAGAACCCGTAAACCATCTAACGACATTCAAAAGGACGTGCAACACCTTCAAGATCAACAGTCCTGCTGTCGCACATCTACATACAGTGCTTCCCGTTCTCTCAGAGGGATAAGGCATCGAAGTGGTACACCAGCCTACAGGACGGAAGTCTCCCAGATTGGGCACACCTTGCCAATGCTTTCATCTCTAAGTTCTTCCCCATCGAGAGGACAATCAAATGCCAGGACAAGATCACGAGGTATTCTCAAAAGCCCTTGGAGAATCTTCATGAGACTTGGGAAATGTTTTTGAGTTATCAACGAGAGTGCCTGCACCATGGTTTTTCTGAATCGAAGCTGATCACCACATTTTACAATGGGGTGTGTCTTGCTGAGAGGAAATCATTGAACGTTGCCACTGGCAGTGACTTCTTGGGGCTTAGTGCTCAAAAGGCCAGGGAGATTATTGAAAACATGGCCACAAACTAGCAGGATGGCGAGTACGATAGTGAGTCGGTAAGCCATGCTACTCTGGGAGAGTCTAAGGCCATGGAAGCCCTAGCAGCCAAGCTTGATAAGATAGTGACAGATGTCCAGACCCTCAAGGAGTAAGGCTACAAAGGGAAAGTTCAACAGGAATTCGTAAGGAGTTCTGTCACCTGTGGAGAGCCTAACCACATGTCAGATTTTTGTCCACACACAACACCCCAAGAAGATCTTGATGAAAACAATATGAAGAAGGTGAGTTTTGTTCAGTATCGAAGACCTGACCACCACGGTTTTTCTTATGGGAACACTAGTGCTGCTGAAAACTCTCACCAGATGGTGGGTGGGAATCCTTCAGGAGGAACATCAAATCAGCAATGACAGATAGGGTTTCAGCAATAGAACACCTACCAATATAATCAGCAAAGACCATCTATGATGACAGAGCTTATGTCCTTCGCCAAGAGACAGAATGATATCAATGCAAAGATGCACAAGAGCTCAGTGGATAGCACGACTCTGCTCAAATTGATGCAACAATAGATGGGGGTTTTTCTACCCAGATAGGGGAACTCCAGCAGCATAATAAATAGATTGATCAATAGCAGGTGAGCCTCACCCAAACCATCAATCATTAGGTGGGGCGCTTCCCCTCTAATACTGAAACCAACCCACAGGGACATGAGACAGCCAAGATGGCCGTTTTGAGGTCAAGAACAATTATATCGCCAGCTATTGAGAAGATAGCTATGTCAGCAACAACACCCGCCGAAGAAGTCTGCCCAGAGGTTGTCGATGAAGAAGAAGTTTCGTCGAAATCAAGAAAGGTGACCAAGGATAATGTCAACAACGTTCTTTTTGAAGAGCGTCTGGATAATTACGCACCCCAAGTACCATTCCCACATAAGCTGGTGAAGGCCCAACTGAAGAAAAGGTATGAAAAGTTTATGGCTGTAATAAAGAAACTGCACGTGGACATCCTGTTTCTGGATGCCATCGAAGAGATGCCTACCTATGCGAAGTTTCTGAAAGATCTAATATCGAGGAAAAAGAGAGGAGAAGATGTAGAGATTGTGAAGCTTGCCAAGATGTTTAGTTCTTTCGTTAAAGCTAGTATGCCATCAAAGAAGAAGGATCCAGGGGCCTTCGTAATCCCTTTCCAAGTTGGAGATAATATAACTTGAAAAGGTCTAGAAGACCTAGGGGCCAACATAAGTCTGATGTCTCTATCCCTTGCCAAAAGAGTTGGGATCACTGATATGGTGAGCACAAACATGAGGATATAACTGGCTGATCATACCTTCACAAGGCCAGTTGGGGTTGTTGAAGATGTACCCATTCGCGTGGGGCAATTCTTCATCCCTTGCGATATTGTTTTGATCGACACCATAGAAGATCTAAGTTGCCCTACTATCTTTGGGCGGCCTTTTCTTGCGACCGACCGAGCCCTTATCGATGTGGAGGCAGGCATGATTACAATCTGTGTTGGAGGAGACCACATAGACTTCAACATCAAGGATTCTTTGAATCATCCTATTTTGTTGAAAGTTATCAACAACTTTGTGACAAAGTACAAGAGGAGAAGGCCATGGTAGACCCACTTATGTGCGCCTTATCTAGCGAAGCACAAGAGGTCGATGATCCTGAGGTCAAGAAATTGTTGGCCTATCTGGATGTTGAAGATACGACTGAGGATGAGGAACCTATCGAGACAGTCAAGAGTTAAAAGTTTTGCTGAAGAATGGAAAAAGGAAACCCCGCCAGGGTTAAAAGTTTTGTTGAAAGGCCTTGAGTATCATTTTCTAGATCAAGAGAAGATGCACCCTATAATCATCAACTCAGAGTTAACTGATCGACAAAAAGATCAGCTGCTCAAAGAGTTAAGACAATAAAGGAAAGCTCTGGGTTACTCAATCAGAGACCTAAGGGGGATAAGCCCTTCTGTGTGCATGCACAAAATTCATCTAGAAGAAGTTCTAGGGCGTATGCCCAGCCACAGAGAAAGCTGAATGAGAAGCTTCGTGAAGTTGTTAGAAAAGAGGTAGTGAAGCTCCGGGATGCCAGAATTATCTACGCTATCAGCGATAGCACGTGGGTGAGCCTGATTCAAGTAGTTCCCAAGAAGGGAGGGATGACCTTGGTCAAAGGAGTTGACGGAGTTGAAGTCTTCACCAAGACGATGACTGGATGGTAGATGTGCATAGACTATCGAAAACTCAATGCCGCTACCTGCAAAGACCACTTTCCCCTTCCGTTCATCGATTAGATGTTGGAACGCCTAGCCCACCATTCCTACTTCTGTTGGCTGGATGGGTATTCAGGTTTCTATCAAATCCCCATCCACCCTGATGACCAAGAGAAGACGACCTTCACCTGCATCTACAAAACTTTTGCTTTTAGAAGAATGCCCTTCAGGCTTTGCAATGCACCTGCTACCTTCCAGAGGTGTATGAATGTCATCTTTGCCGATCTACTTGAGGACAAAATGGAAGTTTTCATGGATGATTTCAGCATTTATGGCAATTCCTTGTATGACTGTTTAAAAAATCTACCGCTCATAATGAGAAGATGTAAGGAGCAGAGCCTCACCCTCAATTGGGAAAAGTGCCATTTCATGGTACAAAAGGGGATTGTTCTTGGACACAAGGTGTTAAGAAAGGGTATTGAAGTCGACCCATCTAAGGTCGAGGCAATTGCAATGCTCCCTCCGCCCACTTCAGTTTTTGGTATCCGCAACTTTCTGGGTCACGCCGGTTACTACCGATGGTTTATTAAAGATTTCTCATAGATAGAAAAGCCTCTCTCTAACCTCCTGATGAAAGACGTGAAGTTCGATTTTACGGATGAGTGTAGGAAGGCATTCTCCACTTTGAAGGATGCTTTGATATCTTTTCCCATTTTCCAGTCCCCTAATTGGAGTCTTCTGTTCGAACTTATATGTGACACCAGTGATTTTGCAATAGGGGTCGTACTCGGCCAGAAGAAAGACATGAAGCATCATGTCATTTTCTATGTGAGCAAGACTTTGGATGAAGCCTAGCTGAACTACACGACTACCGAAAAAGAGATGCTGGCTATAGTGTTTGCTTTTGACAAGTTCTGATCGTACCTTGTGGGATCGAAGGTGATTGTTCACACTGACCATGGGGCTATTAAATACTTGATGCAGAAAAAGGATGCAAAGCCTAGACTACTACATTGGGCGTTGTTGCTACAAGAGTTTGACCATGAGTTCAAAGACAAGAAAGGCTTGGAAAATGTGGTCGCTGACCACCTCTCAAGAATTCATGTGGAAGATGATCACCCGCTACCCATCAATGAAAGCTACCCTGATGAATCCAACTACATAGCCCAATCAGCTGACCCTGAGGGGATGTGGTATGTAGACTTTTGCAATTATCTGGCCTGCAAGCAACTTCCCCTAGAGATGTCCTATAATCAGAAGAAGAAATTCTTCGCTGATTTGAAGAACTATTATTGGGATGATCCTTTATTGTTTAGGCGTTGTGCCGATGGGTTATATAGAAGATGAATACCAGAAGAGGAAGTCCCAAAAATTCTATTTGAGTGTCACTCCTCTCCATATGGAGGACATCTGGGAGGTGAGAGGAATGCTACTAAGATCCTCCAATATGGTTTTTACTGGCCCACCTTGTTCAAAGATGCTCACGCCTTTGTTAAGTCCTGTAACGACTGCCAGTGAACCGGGAACATTTCCCGTCGTAATGAGATGCCATTATCAGATTAGATCGAAGTTGAGATTTTTGATGTGTGGGGTATTGATTATATGGGACAATTTCCCTCATCCCATAGTTTTAAATATATTCTTGTCACGGTTGATTATGTCTCTAAGTGGGTAGAAGCAATACCTACTACAACATGTGATGCAAAGGCAGTAATCAAGCTTTTAACCAAGATTATCTTTCCAAGGTTTGGAGTTCTGAGGACCATCATCAGTGATGGTGGCTCCCACTTCGCGGAAAGACAGTTTGAATCACTTCTGCGTATGTACGACGTTCGTCACAAGGTTGCAATGCCATATCATCCACAGACGTTCGGGAAGGTGGAAGTCTCCTATCGGCAGATCAAGCAGATCTTGGAGAAGACAATTGGCAAGTCCTGCAAGGACTGGTCGGCTAAGTTAGATGACACTCTCTGGGCATACAAAATTGCTTTTAAGATGTCGTTGGGCACCACACCTTACCGCTTGATATATGGAAAAGCCTGCCATCTTCCTTTTGAACTGGAACATAAAGCATTCTGGGCGATCAAGCGACTCAATATGGACCAGACACTGGATGGAAAGAAAAGGTTTCTTCAACTTCAGGAGCTTGAAGAGATGAGGCTCCATGCCTATGAAAATGCGAGGATCTATAAGCTAACAACCAAGATCTGGCACGATTCACATTTGAGGAAGAAAGATATCAACGAAGGTGACAAAGTATTATTATTAAAATCTTCTATACATCTTTTTCCAAGAAAACTGCAAACCAAATGGTCCGAGCCCTTCATCGTTGCAAAGATCTACCCATATGGGATGATGGAACTCTATGACAAAGAAGATTCGGCAAAAGTTTTTCCAGTGAATGGGCATAGAGTCAAAAGGTTTTATGAAGATGAAGCATTTGTGATAAGATCAGAGATGACCTTACAGGATGCTGAAGCTACTGCCGCCGAAGCAGAGTAGAAGGATTTAAAGCTGTCGAGCTGATGATGCAAACCACAATGCTCCTCGGGAGGCAACCCAAGTCTTTACTTTTCCTAGCATAGGAAATATTTCCTTTCCTACTGAAAAACATTACAAACATTATCATTGTAATAAGTCTCGAGTCAGTGCATGCACCACGTGCATGGACTCTCTCATTTTGTGGGCCACTGACCTAGTTTTATAGCCTTGATGAGTAATACTATCTGAGGCTGAAAGTCTTCTTTTAGGCCAATGATGTTTTACCCATCAATGCTTCCTGATTTCAGCCTTTTTCATCCTTGTTTTGATTTTATCGACTTAGTTCTTACTCTTCTTGATACCTTATCGGGCTTGTTTCTCCTTTCTCACTTTGCGCAACAGGCGTTTTACACCTGTATTGCCCAGACTGACTTCACCTTATTGGGCGACACCCTCAACTCCTTGAGTGGTGTATCGGGCAAGGGCACTATCACGCATGGCGCAGTATCAGACATCCTTATCGCCCAGGCTATATCGGCTAGTGCACACATGCGTGGCAAGAAGGGTGAAGATGATATTGGGCTGGCATGATGCGTGGCATGCTGCGTGCTTGGTCATATTGGGCAACAGATGTATAGGGGAGACTGTATCAATGTGACACGCCAATGTTGTGTGATACACAAATGTCATGCGACACGCGTTACCTCCCGGCACGAAGCGTACTTAGTAAGACAAATCGCCCCAACGACGTGACATATTAGACTGATTTTACTGTGTCTTAGGAAACAATTCGCCACCTCATGCGACACGTGTCCATGTTTTCCTGATTTACCCCCGCTCGCCACGGCTATATATAGTGACTTGAATTTAACCGTGTTGGGCACTACATTTACTTTTCACCTACTCCCGTATCGTACATCTAGCTTTTACTTCAGCTCTCGTGTCAACCAAACTCTTCCAGACACCCATGTCGCACACCCGCTTTCTCAGCCTGATACAGGTATAACCCGATACACCTTATCACATGGTTTGATTGATCGTGTCGTGCAAAACATATCGCGCGACATCTTTCCTTTGGAAAGGCCCGTGTTGGGCAAAGGATTTTGTTTTGTATCGAGTCTGCATATCGCCCAGTTCGTGTTGTGCAAGATGAGTATTACGCGACATCCTTTGCACGATGCCCGTGTCGGGCAATGTCCTCTGCTTTGTGCTGAGTTTTGCCTATCAGGTTTTCTTAGTTATTCTTATGACCGCATCGTGCGACATGCGTATCGCGCGATACACTCGCCCGAGCGATACAAATCATACCAGGAAAGTCTCTTGTCGCCCAATATAGCTTTACAAAGATGCTTTTGCTTGTGTTTCTCGACACCTTTCGTATCTGGCGGTGCCTTTTTCCTACGAGCCTGTGACGGGCAGGACCCTTGTCAATACCATGCTTTGCTTATCGCATAATAGACTTGCGTTTTATTCCACCGCTTTGAAACTGTATCATCCTTCGACCCTTGCCGGGTGATATGAGTAGCGCACTGTGCCCTTATCAGGCACACATATCGGTCAAGAATTATTTAATTAAAGCCACACCATATCAGTCTGCCCTATCGACTAGACCCTATATCGGGCAACAAGATGTATTTACCCTCGCCTGATACCGACTTGCTTGTATCAGGTATTTTCGTATGGCATGAAGTCCTTTTGATTTATGCTCTAACCCGGTGTTAGTTTTTCAAGTGTCGCCTATCTGGTATCGGGCAACATGTCTCCTTTTCTGTCGCCCGATATCGGGTAAGGCAATTAAGTTAGTAATCCTATCACTTACCCATTCTTGTTCAACCGTTACAGAAATGGCCCGCACCAAGAAAACCGCCGTCCAAGTCGACGAACATGGCCGGAGGATCAATCCCGAGGCCACAACTAAAGCAACTACAACTGGGTAGAAGCTCCCGAACCCAAATACAGCGGGACCATCTGAGGCCGAGAAGTGGCCCAGGATAGAAGAAGAACCAGCCCCGACAATGATCTCAACCGCGGCGGCTGAGCCAGAGCCTCTGGAGTACTCACTAGGATGGCTCGTTCCCAGAGATGAGGAGCATAGACATCAGTATGCAGAGTTGGCAGTCAAAGTCTAAAGACCAACCTGCTTCTGCCACCAGGTATCCTTCCATCAGATAGGCATTTTCAATAGGCTAGAAAATGTCCTAGAAGCTTCTGGACTGAGGAAGATATGCTTCAGCTACACCACATCCAACACCAAACTCACAAAGGAGTTCAAGTTATCCCTCCGCCGGGTGCCGAATACAAAATAAGAAGTCAAAAGATTAGGCGGGGTAGACAGACTGCAGGGGTGGCTGTACAATGTTGAGCATGACATATCTGAAAAGCTGCTCAATGAGATCTTCTCCTCCAGTGAAGCTGAAAGAGACCTACTCAACAATGGTGTCAGAATCACCGAAGGCGACAGGTTCAACCCAGTCGCACTCTGGAGGAGGCTGATCGGTGAGTCAACGTTCAAGTTGGGAAGGAAGGTAGCGACAGTGCACTCCTGCTTCTGGAGGATAGTGCACAAGGTCGTGGTGTGCCTACTCTTCAGCAAGTACGAATCAAGCAACTTGTACACTGAAGAGCTCCATCTCATGTGGTACATGATGCAGGGGCGCACGATCAACTTGGGGCAGTTCCTGCTCAACCAACTTCATCCAATGAAGGATGCCACAAAGGACTACAACATGGGAGTGCTGGTAAACCTAATTGCGGTAGGGTTGGGATACCCCAGAGAGCCGCGTAGCCTGTCAAGAACAAGGGGTGATGACATGATAGATCTGAAGTTCCTCACGAGAGCCAACATAATCAAGAAGGAGAGAATCTGCTTCTTCTACAAATTTGCAAGGACAGATCTGCTCGTACCCCTCCCACTCTACGCCAACTACGATGCAGAGAAGCTGGTCTTCATGAAGTAAGAAATAGAAGCCATCAACGTTGAAGCCAGCTATACCACCACCAGAAGAATACAAGAGAGGGTGGCCGCAATAGGAAGGCCCATCCCTCTCGATGCTCAGTAGGACAAATCATTGACAATCGTCACCCCTGCCAAGCCATCAACCACCGCCACGCAACCAGTAAAAGCTGCTCCCGAGGCCGCTGCTACCGCATCTAAACAAGCCGCGACAACCACAACAACACCCTCCGTGACTACTAAAGAAACGAAGATGATCGTGGAGGTCGTCGATACCACCGGGGTAGAAACAACGATGATAGCCCCCGAGGACGCTACCGCAGAAGAGACAACCACAGCTCCTAAAGCTTTAGTCAAACCAATGATAGCTGAAGCAATGGTGCAGCCAAACACCAATGATGACGTGTTCACTGAGCTCCTCGAGGCGGATCTCAGGGCTGTGCAGCCAATACCAATGCCGACGCCAATGACGCCAGTGGTTGCTACAGAGGAAGACACTGAGAGTTGAATGGTAGATCAGCATCCGCCTACTCCACGCCCTTCTCCACCACTCCAAGATGACGAGGCAGAGGCAGCCATGAAGGTTCCCACGCCCCACCTTGAAGCAACACCCTTGTGAACAATTCAGATGGACTTAGCCCCATTTGAGGATGCACAATCTTCGGGCCAATCTTCTCACACGAGGAGCGTTACAAAGAAGAGAGGTCGGTCAAATACATCCGCCCCATCACTGGGGAAGGTTCTCAGCCAGGAGTTCGACAAATTGCGGGAGCTAACGAGCAACCACTCAACTACATTTGCTTCCCTAACTCACAAGTTCAATGTTTTCCAGAGGAGGCTAAGTGAGTAGGAGCGTCAGCTGCTAACACTAGTTGGCCTACCTAGCCAACTAGAGGCACTGAATAACATAATGCAGACGATGCTCCAACGCCTCGATGCTATCGAGGAGAGGCTGAACCGGAGGAACGACAACCCTTGCTCAAGGAGCCCTAGGAGTTCTCCATCACCTCTAGGCTCCAGCTCCCAGCCCTCGTCTTCAGCGTCCTCTTCGGGATCATCATCTTCTTCCTCCTCCAAAAGGCCCTCCATAACGCATGAGGAAGAAACAACGAACAAGACCACCGATGGGGCTCCAACAGGATAGGAGAGCACCCGTGGTGTCGAAGAAGCTACTCCCCTACCCTCCCTAGATGAAGCTGAAGAAGAAGACATATCAATCAGCCTAGCAGAGGGTTCTTCTAAAGTGTCGGAGGGAGAAGGGGGCGATATATATTCAACAATCAACAACTACCCCCCAGAGCAAGGAACTCGACGACATATGCATTCTCTGTGCCGTCAGATATCCCCTCCTTTGAGATGGCCGACTTTGATCAATGAGCCATCGGCTACTTGACGATCAGAGACCAAAAGCTTTTGAACATGGTCCTGAGGTCACATGCAGATGAAGAGGATGTCGTTTGGATCGACGATTACTTTTCCGTACGACGGGAAGCACTGAGAAGCATGTTTCGTTCCCCAACCGTCGTAGGGAAGGTTCTCTTTAGGGTTTTGCAAAGTGCCATGATCGAGAACATAGGCGTCAGGATAGGCTGGCAGCCAATTTACAATGCCACCCCGACCTTGGCAAGAAGATTGATCCAAGTGGTCAACATGCTACAGTACATTGAAGAATACAACCCAATCTTGGTGTTGGCCCCCTACAAACATAGAAGAAACTGGTTCCTCTGCATGGCAGACCTCCATAGCCACAAAGTCCAACTCCTTAGCTGCTGCACTGAGGAGGTCCCACACTCAGGACATACATTTGTACGCCCAGAAGACAAACATCTCAGGCTTCTCTCGCTGCGTCTTCTCCACGCGATCAAGCATGGAATCCAACACCATATTGGTGTTTGGAATTTCTTCTCCCTCAAAGACTTCCCTATCTAAGAAGAGCTGGGAAGAAGAAATAGCACATTCATAGTCCTTCGCTCCATGGAGCTTCTCCACATCTTCGGATATATAAGGCACCTCTAAGGCCAAAATTTCTATCAGCTCAGAAGCACATATGCACTGCTGCTGATCAAGGACATACGCTATTTCCAAGACACAGGTGTACCAGAGAAGCTACTGGATAGTGACCAAGAACCTGAATCCTCCCAGTCCGATAGCCCTTCAGAAGAAGAAGCCCAGATAGCCACTGACGTCTACATGATAGGCAAGCGGTTTGAAGTCCTTCAGAGTGTACTGATGAATGAAGGCTCCACTTCTCCTACTCTATCTGAAGAGTTGATCAGCAACTTCGACCGCTCCGCATGTGCTACTCTATCATAGGAGTAGGTCAATGAAGTTCTTCTCAGGCTTGCTGATTCTATTCTCATAGACATCATCTATCAAACAAGGAGTGTGATAGTCCCCCTCGACGATCTTCGGGACTTAGTCAAGGCAGGGGGATGCCTAGTGCTGTCAGTAGCGTCAGCGTACATCCCACTTATACAAAAGAAGTTTGAACATGCCTACATCACCCACCCAATGCTGTTCAACGACCTCTGCCTAGATAATGAGTCAGGAGCAAAAGTGTTGTTTTTTCACCAGATAAAGAAAAGCATGCCGCACATCATCTACCTTCCAATGTTGCACAACAACCATTGGACACTCCTGATGGTGTACACTCGCCCGCAAGCAGCCACCTTCTACAACAACTCCGATACCAACAAAGACCATCTGGCACAGTGTACATCAACCCTGTTGACGTCCCTCGAGTGCTTAGTGAGGAAATATTTCATCAAGGTGGTGACGTTGCTCCAGCCACACCTGGAGGACCCAATGGCCAAGTGGCATGAGCTTTAATTCTGCCACCGCAGTCCTCAACAAACTCCACAATCAAATGACTGTGGCATGTACGTGCTAGAATGGATCTATAGCTCGGTGGCACTAAAACAAACACCAGAAAGGCTCCACCACATTGACTATCACAGCAAATGTGAAGAATATGTGATGGAGCTTCTATCAGACGAAGGCGCACACACCAGCTAAACCCTCACTAACTTATCACTACCCTACCTTATCTATCTCACAACTCTGGGATAGAGTGTGGGGTAAGTTTGGGGGGGGATACTATATATCAGTGAGGGAGGTACTAAAGAAATCTTCCCTTTTTGTCTTTCTTCTTTTCCTTATCATACCCTGTGTACATATACATACTTTTCTGATACAAAATAGTACATATACAACTGTTTGCCTCTCAACAATTGTACAAAGACAATTTATAGTAAAAATATGAAACATCTTCCTCATGTTTGTCTTCTTTGTGTCTAAGGCGGTGCACTTTTCTATTATGTTCTTTTTGAAAATGTAGTCTCAAACGACAAAGAATACAACTTTTATATGCCAAATTTGAAAAATAATCTCGCAATAGCTAAGAGATGTGCATGCGAAGGAAAAACTGCCCAAATAGCAAACTCTTTTTTCCCCTACCCATCAAAAATCCCAAAAAGAGAGAAAAGCCTTATGAGAGTGAATAAAAACATGAGAGTTGTGCCAAATGAAAAAAAAAATGAAAAACACACTTGTCTCTCCAAAAGTACCCATCTTTAGGCATGGTAGATCCGGGGCAGTGGAACGTAGGATGTGAAATTACTGCTCTAAAGACAACTCACTTGGACTGTAGGGACCACTTTCTCGTTAATGGAACCGTACCTGGATGGACCGATGGAAAACAAGAAAAACCCAAAAATCCTTAAGCCTACCTAAAAACCCAATTTCCACTTCCAAGATGTTTGGTGTGAAAGCTAACTTTGAAATCATGCACCAAAGTCTCGCCGAAGTTGAAGAGAAATTTTTTGCTTAAATAAGGCAGAAAAAAATAAAGTCCATTGTTCATAGTCAGACGTAATTTTCCTCAAGTACGTCTCAAAAACTCGCTTAAACCCCTTTGTCCAAAGACTATGTATGGTTATGAAGAAGTATCACAAACAAAGTCTTAAAATAAGTACAGATTCATTGAGGACAATCAAAATGCTAAGTTTGGGGGAGTTGATAACACCCATTTTATGGCTATTTAGGGCCTATATTTCATTGTCAAACCTACCTTCTAAACTATTTTACTCTACATTCTATCTTGTTATTGCATAGAAATAACCTACACTATGCCCCCGACTCTTTTCCCATCTTTTGCAGAGATTTCCCTCATTTTTCCACTCAAAGTCTGCAAAAAGGCCCATCCCAGCCTATCTACAATGAGCACATGCACCGGCCCTCCCACTGGCCGTGCGACACACCCATTTACCCATCGCGGTCGCTGCCCGAAATGGTAGCAACCTGATACATGTGTATTGTGCGAGGAGCTATAACGAGTGGTATGCTATCTACCTGACAGGGAGCTTTGCCCGCCACGACTCATCAACCCGATGGAGTCCATCGCGCGACGAAGCCACTCATCGGAGCAACTGCCCACCAGGGTCATTACCCAACATGATTGAGAATAGTTTACTTGTAACCCGGCACACGACGCCAACCCGTGTCGAGCGACAGACATGTCGACCCTCCCCTGAAGCCACGTGAACGGATCCGATAAAGGATACGTGGCCCCACGAGAACCGCAACCTCTACCAGTCGCTGCCTATAAATAGCAGATACAAGACTTCGACGGGATGGGTCGGAACCCCACAAGAGATAACTTTGGAAAGACTTGAGGAGCTAGTGTGTCGAGTTCCAAGGCGTGCCGGGAAACACTAGGTGAGTACACCCTCAACCTGAGAGGGGCGGGAGGAGTTCACTTAGAACTCGTCTCGGTAGCCGCAGCACCACGATAGGACCAAGAAGGCCACCCCTTTCGGGTCCCTAGATGGGATTAAACCCGAGATGGCTCGTCCCTCTATACCCGATACAAGAAACCTGTGAACCTAAGTGATTCCTAGCCGACATGATACCAAACCCGATACGGACTAACCATTACGGTCTATTGCCTGACAGGGTTGGTAGCCCGACATGGCCATATCGGGTAGGGAGTCCTGTCCCACCACTAGTCATTACACCAAGTCACCCGACAGGGCTGGTAGCCCGACACAGCTGTATCGGGCAGAGTACCTGCTCGGTATCGGGTTAGTGGTACCTTAGGGGTCCGCGGTTGTATATCGACCTCCTACATCAAGGAGGCTGAAACCTATCTTCCATTTTCAGCATTTTACTTTCAATTACCATTGCATTGTAACTAAACCCTCTTTACATATCTTAATCTTATTGGAATCCTTTGGGTTTATCTCATTTTGTTCTGTGTATGGTTCCTTTTAGTTGTATGATTTCTTTATAGCATTTGAACTCTAGTTTCTTCTATTGGATCGCGTTTTTGACTAGCTATCGAATCGTGTTTCCTATTTTGACTCCCTTGAGAGAGGGCTGTCACAACTCTAGAGTTTGGACTGATCTGGGCGTACGAGAGTACTCAGGATCAGGGCTGCCCCAGTTTGCCTTTCACTCTAGCCTTTGACCACTATCCTTGATAGAGGGCAATGGTGCTCAGTTGGAGGCATCCTCTTTGAAAGAAGAGTATGTTGGAAGCTTTCCGTTGCCGCTTGTTATGCCTAATTTTTCTTCCTTCGTGCCTTATCTCAACGATAGTTTTATTCTCTCATCTTTTGATATCCAAAACCCTATAAAAATCGCTAAAACCCTAAAATCATAATCTTTCTAGTAGCTCCAGTTGGAGATAGTCTTTTAGTTCGATTTCCTTTCAGTGCTTTCCTTTTACGACCAAGCCTATCCTTTTACCTATTTGATGTGCTTAGATAAGTGAAACTCAAGTTCCGAAGCACTGTTCTTCCTATCCCTACATTTGACCCCAAACTACTTTGACCCTGTGCTATTTGCAGGTGTCTTAAACATTTGGGTATTATAAATTTCCAAAGTCCAATAACCTAGACATGTCTCCATCTTTTGGACCCACGTTTAAGGCTCATCACTAATACATCGAGATACAAGCCACACAACAATATGACTATAGCATCCTCTTCATTCGTCACAAAGAGAAACAACCCTACTACCTATAGGACACCCTAAAGGTACGCAACCTGCTAAACATAATTTTTTTCTTATAATTTTGTGTGATGATTATGTTAATATTGAACTGATTCATATTAGTTTGTGTAATATTTTATTGTAATTTGAGTATTTGATTATAGTTAGTCAGATAAATTAATTATGCATTTGTAAATATATCCATCTCATATATATTCATATTCTATCTCCCCTTGCCTAAGATTTGGTTCTTGACTTCTAAAATTATGTGGACATCACATATCTTTCTTTCTATATTCTATTAGATTTTTTATGATTTTATAAACTATAATAGATGACATACCACTTCAGGATATATAAAAAAATGAAGAAGTTCTGCAAGCCTATTACAAATAATGACAAGTAAGGGGGGAATTTAAATGTTGATGTGAGTATGCCTACACCAAAGAAAGCTTGTGTGAATGTTGAGTTAAATCAAAATGGTATTATCATTGATCCTGAACTTCAAAAACCAATTGATGAATATAAGATAGAAGTCAGAGACCAAGTGAGGAGGGAGTACTTGTTACATGGGCCATGTCAATCGGTTGGTCATAATTTCCCTAGAAAACAATATGGAAAGTAAAGGAGGAGCTTCCAAGAAGCATGGTTCAAGAAGTTTGACCGGTTGGAATATAGCATGGAAAGAGATGTTGCTTATTGTTTTTATTACTATCTCTTTAATCAGTCGAGGGGTGACAAATTTGCAAATGATGCCTTCACAAAAATTGGCTTTGGTAACTGGAAGAAAGCACTCTAAGTTTCAATGAACATGTAGGTGCAGTTAGTAGTGCTCACTGCAAGGCAAGACTTCATTGTGAGGATTTTAAGAATAAAAACAAAGTGTATCACATTTGTTATCTATTCATATCAAGGAGATGGAGATTACATATCAAGCCCGTCTAACTACAATATTATCACATTTGTTATCTATTCATAGAAAGGAGATGGAGATTGCATATCAAGTTGGTCTAACTACAATATTACATGTAGTTAGATTTCTCCTATTGCAAGGTCTGGCTTTTGTGGTCATGATGAATCTTCTAGTCTGAGCAATAGAGGAATTTTTTTGGCATTACTAGAGTACACTAAAGATAACAATTGTGATGTTGCATGTGTACTAAATGAAAATGCTCCTGGGAATAACCAATGCCATATGCAGTAATTAAAAAAGAATTGGTGAAAGCTTGTGCAGAGGAGACAATACTATCCATTATTAAAGAGCTCAGTGATAGTTATTTCTCTCTACTTGTTGGTGAATCATGTGATGCATCAACAAAAGACCAAATGACTGTTATTTGATGTTCATACTTTTGTTTGTTATTTACTTTGAAGTTTAAACTCATATGATAATAGTACTATTTGCAATATGTATATATTTGGTCATATAGGTTTGTGACTAAGAAAGGGAGGGTTATTGAAAGGTTTATTGGTGTTGAGAATGTTTTTAATGCATCAACTTCTTCACTGAAGACATCTTTAGATGGTTTGTTTGCACATCATGGATTATGCATGTCTAGGATGAGTGGACAGAGATATGATGGAGCCTCGAATATGAGAGGATAATTTAACAGATTAAAGACACTGATTTTAAATGAAAATCCATTTGCATTTTATATCTATTATTTTTCGCATCAGTTGCAATTGGTAGTTGTTGCCATTGCAAAAGACACTCTATCTGTTAGTGATTTCTTTATCTATACAAGTCTGATTATAACCATGGCTAGTTCTTCTTGTAAGAGAAAATATGATTGCTTCAAAAACATCATGATAGCATCATGGAGAAATTAGAGAAAATGAAAATTTTTAAGGAAGAGGAAAAAATAAAAAATAGTCTAGCAAGACCTGGTGATACTCAGTGGGGATCACATCATACAACCCTAATCCAACTCTTTACAATGTGGGATTCCGTGATTGAGGTACTACAAAATGTTTCTTGTGATGGAACACATTATGCTAATCGAGGCAAGGCTTTAGGGCTGATACAAATGATGGAGACTTTTGATTTTGCATTTAGTATATTTCTAATGATGAAGTTGTTGGCCTTAACCAATGAGTTATCCCAAGCATTTGAAAGGAAGGATCAAAATATTGTTAATGCAATGATATTGATTGCATCTATTAAATAACTATTGCAAGTGTTGAGAGGGTGTGGATGGGGAGAACTATTGGAAGATGTAAAGAAATTTTGTGTGCAGAAGTCTATTCTTATACCAAATATGGAAGATAGAGTACCAGTTAGAGAGGTAAGTCAAGTTGTGAGGGACAATGGGTTACTTATCATCATTATCATGTTGAGATTTATATTGTTGTGATTGATTCAATAGCTTCTGAGATTAATAGTAGATTTAGTGAAACTTCTACAGAGTTGTTAAAATGCATTACTTGTTTGGATCTAAGAGATTCTTTCTCTAGATTTGATTCTGAAAAAAACTGTTCGACTTGCTAAAATTTACTCTGATGACTTCTCTGAATATGACTGTGTGATTTTGAAAGACCAACTTGGCATATATGTTCATGTTGTAAAAAGAAGACCTGGATTTTAAGATTGCAATGATCTTGCCAACCTTACTATAAAGATGGTACAAACTGAAGAACATTTAGTTTTTCTACTAGTTTACCATCTTATAAAACTAGCATAAATACTACTGGTGGCAAAAATAGTTGAAAGAGCTTTTTCAGCAATGAACATTGTCATATTAGAATTGCGTAACAAGATAAGTGATGGCTGGTTAAATGAGTTGATGGTATGCTATATATTGGGCGAGACATGTTTAGGAAAATTTGTGATGAAACCATTTTGTAACATTTTCAAAACATGAAGACGCATCACATACAACTCTCTCATTTAAATTAGTCAAGTGCTTCATATGTATTTTTTTTATTCCAAAGCATATAATTGTTGACTTGACGCACTAGTCGTGACTACTTTTGTTTTCTTATTATCTTTTTATTTTGATGTGGAGAATTGTCTAAATGTTAGTTTATTAATAATATACTTAGACTACTTCACTACAGGAAAAGCTTTCAATAATGGCAGAAAAAGTTAGTCGTAAATGTGGATAAGTTTGCTACTATAACTATTAATGATGAGAAAAAAGTTGTTACATCTTGTCGTTATCGGTCTTGTTGTTAACTGAAATAATGACAAATAATTTCAGTTCAACACTGATACATATAACGACGACTTATATAGTTTGTTAATGATGATATTAATTATTCAACATTAATAGTAATCACAACCACATAATCATGTCGTAAATACTAATAACGACAACTAGATAATTTGATCATAAATGTCAATTGAGATGTATTTTTATCGTCGTAGTTCGCAATAATGATGACAAGAATAAGTTGTCATTAAAAGATGTAGCAACAACATAGTTCTGCCACCAGTATTATTAATGACTAGATACTAGTTTCATCAAGAAGGTCAATTGTGACGTCTTTATTCCATCGTAAATAACTATAACAAAAAAAAATTCTAGTACTTAATTTCTTAAAGTTTATCATGTGTGCAACACACATAGATCCTAAAATATTAAAACTTTACTATTGCTATATGAATGTGAGAGCACACAATATCGTGATGGCATAATAGAGATTTGTGAAATGATCAATGTTCTAAAGTCTTTTTCCATCCATTATTTGTAGAAAATGACAAGGTATTATTTCTTATGATCTAGTGAGCTGTTTTAAACAACTAATAATGTGACTAACATAATTTTTGTACATTATACCTAAATCATATGTGAGATCAAGTGGGTTCCAACGAAGATTATTATAAAATTTGATTATACAGTATGAATTCTTAGAGATACTTATTTTACTTACTATGAATTTCGAAACCATATTATGTATTGAATATGAATAAAGAAAGAGTACTTACATTTTATGTACTTGATATGAAAAAAAAGAAAGGTACTTACTTCTTAGATGCACATGTTTGGTTTTTCTTGCACTAAAGAAAATGAAGTTGTCATAGAGATGAATGTAGAACAGAAGATGAAAACCATGTACAACCTGTTTCCAGAAACATATGTGCAATATATTATATAAAGATTGACCATCATTATTTAATGATATATAAAAACCTACAACAAAAATTAGATGTTATAGAAAAACGATCCATGAAATGCACATATCTTCGGATGTGCGTCGGACACATAAAGCCTAATGTGCAACAGACACATATCTTTGTATGTGTAACAGACACATTTTTTGCATGTGCAACGAGGCATATTTTTCATATGCTTACTCGAAAACCAAAACAACATATATATATATATATCATGCGTTGAAAAAAAAAACGAAGGGTGTTCAAATGGCTAGAGTTTAGATAATTTTTTCGATTTCATTTTTTTATTAGAAGCCCTTGTTGAATCTTTTTCAAGTAAAATCAACAAAATAAATATGAAAATAAAAAGAAATTTCAAATATAGAAACATATATTGAAATTGACTATGATTCTATATATAAAGAAAGTGTTTTTCTCATGATTTGAAACTTACATTTTTTAATAGAAGACACAATCTGATGAAACACGTGAGCTTCATAGTGTGACATATTAATATGCATATCTCGTTGCCAAAATTCTTGATTGGATGGGTAAAGCATTTCTTTTAGAAGTGATCACTTATTTGAAGCAACATAAGATATCAACTAGGAGGTCTTTCGACTGAAGAACACATTATAAATTGCCAAGATACTCATACAAGCACAATAGGTAAAGCATATTCATATGAGATTAATAATAATGTGATTCGCTGATAGGCGAAAGTGATAACATTTATGTATCATTGACATTGATGGAATACCATCACAAACTCATGCTTGGCTTCTTTTGTACCAAAGAAAAGGAGGTTCTTATAATACTGAAGAGTAAATAGAAGAAGAAACCCTTGTATTGCTTTGTCCCATAATCAAGTATGTAACATATTAGTTGTCAACATTTAATAATATATGAAAACCTACAATAAAAATGAGATGCATTAGAAACGCTATCCATGAAATGCACATATCTTTGGATGTGCGTCGGACAAATAAAGATGAATGTGCAACGGACACATATTTCTATATCTGCAACATACACATTTTCCGCATGTGCAATGGGGCGTATTTTTCATATGCTCACTCTAAAACCAAAACAACATATATATATATATATATATATATATATATATATATATATATATATATATATTGAAAAACAAAATGGAAGGCATTCAGATGGCTAGAGTATTGAGAAGTTTTTCCATTTCATGTTCCAGTAGAAGCCCTTGTTGAATCTTTTTCAAGTAAAATTAGAAAAATAAACCTAAAAATAAAAATAAATTTCAAATATAGAAGCATATATTGAAATTGACTATGATTCTCTATATAAAGAAAGTGGTTTGTTCATGATTTGAAACTTAAATTTTTTAATAGAAGACCCAATCTAATGAAACATGTTAGCTTCACTGTCATGACCTCCCTTCTAATAATAATACAACCAAAGCGGAAGCATTTGAACATAATGGAGATCATGACAAAATTGTGAACTGATATCATTAACCAAGCAAAAATCCATAGAATAAAAGAAATATCCACCAGAGTGCCTTATTACAAACCATAAACAAAAGACTCTAAGTCTAACATAAAAGAGTTCAAAGGATGAATCTCTAACATAAAACAACAAAATGGAAAGGCATCTATCTAGAATGGCACCCCACCAAGTAGGATTCATGAACTATCCTTGAGCTTGAGTTGATGTTCCTGAAGTCTACTTCTTCTCCTCCTCGTCTGCGGACATCTCGTCCCCAACCCATGCAAGGAAACGTAAAACTATGTGAGTGGCACTGAGCAGTTATATAAGAAGAATATTTTATAATTAAAATAACATGAAGAATAACTTGGAACATAAATATACAATATAATTAGCATGATTCTATAGGGACATGATTAACTTAACATGATTTCATAATAAGATGGTTTTTACTCGAGTTGATGTAGTCTCTCTGCTGGTTTGCACCCACAGTGCTCATAAGGCCATTCAAGGCTCACATTAGGCCAATCAAGGCTCACATAATGCTCCAACGGAGATCATAAGGCCAATTAAGGCTCACATAAGGCCAATTAAGGCTCACATAACATGATTGAGAGAACTATATCAACATAACATGAATTATTATACTTGAACATAATTATCATGATTTCTTGATCAATTAACATAGCAATGATTCATAGTGTTTCAAAGGAAACCATATTCATCAAATTAGTAAAAATGTAAATTCTTAGCATTTGCATGGTTTTCATTAGCATAAATTGAATAATAGCATAGTTGCACTTTATTGAGTAATCATAACCAATAAACAAATAAAATAAACCCATAATCCTAGATTTATGCTCACTGTGCATGATCCACTCACCTGAACCTGAGGAGGTATACTAATAGTAGATGAAGTCCCGATCAACCCTAATATCCTGTGAATAGCATAATTATGAATTAATTTCATTTTCTTAGCATAGTTTCATGATTCTCTAATTAAATTTGGAATTAGGTCTGGTGTCTGGGTCTAAAACTCAGACCATGCAATAGATCTCAAAAAACTAATAAAAAACCATATATAGATCGTCCCCATCTGAGCTATGGATTATTTTCTATAAATTTGTAAAGATCAGATATATTCTGACCAATCAGAAGTGAGGAAATCCATTTAAGACATTTCTAGGAAAATCCGGAAATCAAGGTTTGAAAGACGACTTTGCCCTTGCATTATAAATCTGAGATAGGAGGCGTGATAGGGCTTAATTGTCAAATGCTCATCAATATGAATATGCGATTGATATCAAGATAACCTAGAGAAAAGACACAATTAACCATGGTAGCGTGACACTGATATTGAAATCGTGAGGGTCCACAAGTAACTTCAGTGTCTGGTTTCTTGTTTGTTTGTCCATGGTGCGCGAAGAACCTCAATGTAGTTCCAAACTTCAATTAAAACTTAGAAGACTCGATGTCTGGGAAGAAAAGGAGGATTGCGGATCATTCCTTGAACTGAGGTAAACCCATTGAGCCTTGGGTGAGGTGCTGAGATGTTCATCTGCTCCATCTCCATGCCACAGATATGGCACAAGAGGTACAGGAGAGACCGAGGCCATTATCTACAACAAGAATGAGTGTTCGGTATTCGGAAAAGGAAACAAGTGGGATGGCCGAAGTTGATACAAAGAAAACCAAAACCAAACGGGGACAGGTTCCCCCACTGTCACTGTCACCATGGCCAGAACAGGGGACCCAACTTGACAAAGGGCTCTGATCAAACAATGACAACACATAGCAAATGAGGGTGAGAAATGATTCTTACTGATATTTTGAAGTTAGCGGAGAGGTTTTTATGGCTTGGGCATGGCCGAGTAGGTTGGTTGGTGGACAAGTTTTGCGGGCATAGACTACCCTTGTGGGTACAACACTGGGGTGAGTCACACTAGCAAAGAATATAAGGAAAATCTTGACAAGAAGGTGAAGATGATTACTGGAGGTTTAATTGAACTGAGAAGGTCGGAGCTTCATTCTCGAGCTCGTCAGCTACGAGGAAGAAGATCCACTCTACGGAGGATCCTCGCGTGGCTTCAACCTAAATTGGAAGTGGAGTAGTGCTTTGGGAATCCTCATGATGCTCTAGGTATCAACGGGAGGTGATCCGTTATGAAGGGGCAGAGTAAACGTGGCCGTCATGCAAACTGGAGAAAGGGGTTTTTTGGGTGTTTTCTCAATGGATGCTTATAGGGGTCGAGCTAGGGCTTGCTAGTATCACAGAGATCTCCTAGTTTTGTTGGCATCGACATAACAGGGAACCGTTGAGGAGAGAGAGATATCACATGCGAGGGATTGGGGCTTTGTTCCCCCTTCTGCACGGATACAACAGAAGGTAGGGGATGAAGGGCGTGCCCTCAGATCCCCATCTGACGGTCCACAAGAAGTCTGGTTCCTTCTGAACTACATACGACAGGCTGTAACAGCCTGGACTTTGGTCTAAAAGGGATAATCGTATGCATTATTGAATAAGTAGATCCCATAATATCATTATCTCTCCCTTTCTTCTTAATATATTTTGTAGCATCTATGATTGTCCAAATCTAACCAAACTTGATAGGTAGGCTAAATTGACCATGAGGAATTCAATTATCTAATTAGATTTCATATTTGAGTTAGGTAAACATGTGTTCTACATCATTAGGTACTTAGGTTAATTAGCACATTAATAATCATTGAAAAGGAAAATTTATTACCAAAACCTGAGAGAATCTCTATTAATCTATTATCTATTCATATAAAAATCAATGGGATGCATTTTACATGTATGTGTGCCAAAACTATGAATTAACCCCTAACTAGTCACCATTGCATAATTAGGGTTAGGTTTTTGTGCATTATACATGACATTAATGTGACTAAGTATTATTGTAAAAGATTCAATTCAAGGTTAACTTAGCATATTTAGCTCATTTTGGATTACAAATTTAGCATGGTCTCAACTTAAGTCATCATATGAAAATGACCTCTTTCAACTTAGAGTTTCATCTTTATTAAAGTTAAGAAATTTTGGGACTGGATTTTGAGGGTCGTTACAAGCTACCCACCTTATAGAAATTTTGTCCCCAAATTTTTCATGTCATAAAGAGGTACTACCCACCTTAGGGTTTCACATATATGTACCCTAACTTACTGTCTGATTATAACATTTCATAAGCCAACACTAAGCATAATCATGATATGGTATTAACATGGATAATCTTTGCATTATATCTAACATGACTGGTAAAACGTAATGAGTGCATGAGTTTCTAATGTAATTTGAAAAACTAAACCTTACCTTCATCATCCACCATAGCAAAAACCCTAGCTTTCCTTTTCTCTAGGGGACCTAGGTTAGGGTTATGATCTGCTCCTTTCTTTGCAGCTAACCTAGGGCATTTGTCCTTGAAGTGCACTTCTCCTCCACAATAGAAGCAAACACTTAAGCCCAACCTACACGGTCCTGCATGGGATTTGCCACACTTGGGGAATGCATCCCTCACTGGGGCATCCTAAGGGGCCTTGCGCTTGTGATCATTGTGGTGTCGGTCCCAATTGTTGTAGTCATTGTAGTGACGTTATCCATTATGGGAGTTCTTCTTCCAAGCCCTCCCTGGGTGATTCTCAAGCTCAAGTGCCGCATCAAGAGATTCATGCATCGTCTTGTGGCCTCATCTACAAAGTGAGTAGCTGAGATCATCCTTGAGACCTTGAATGAACTTCTTGGCTCGCTTCAGCTTAGTCATCTCGGTCCCGTACTTCTGGAGGATGCAAAACTGCATGGCATATTGGGTAATAGTCATATTGCTACGTTGTCACAGGTGAAGGAACTCTAACTCCTTCTTATCCATCATCGCTTCTGACACATAGTGACCCTTGAAAGCCTCTACAAACTCTTCCCATGTGAGTAGCTCTTCATTTGTATCTCTGGCATCATGAAAGTTCTCCCACCAAACACAAGCTGGTCCTCTAAGCTTGTGAGTCCCGAACCTGACGTGAGACTCTTCAGAATAGTTCAAGTCATGGAAGCAATGCTCCAGGTTGCGGATCCAGGCCTCGACCTTACCTACAACATCTATCTCGTCTTCTCCCACGAACGTCTCAAGTTTCCCCTTGAGGAAGTCTATTAAGGTGACTTTGTTCCTCCTCTGATGAAGGCCTCCCAGTGCATCAGATAAAGCTCTAACCAACATATTGTATGAGAGGGGAGGGTCTTCTCCATGTGGGTTCTCCTCGTGCTCAAAGTCATGATCACTCTCTCCACCAGAATGAGGGGGTGACTTGTCATGCTTAGGGCGACGCATAGGGGCCATCTGGAATAGGAAAGGAAACTTAGATAAGCATATGGAGTGACACATAAGATCCTACTATGGTGGCCATTCTAGGATTGCTCTGATACCATTTTTCACGACCTCCCTTCTAATAATAATACAACCATAGAGGAAGCATTTGAACATAGTGGAGATCATGAAAAAATTGTGAACTGATATCATTGACCAAGCAAAAATCCATAGAATAAAAGAAATATCCACCATAGTGCCTTATTACAAACCATAAACAAAATACTCTAACTCTAACATAAAAGAGTTCAAAGGATGAATCTCCAACATAACATAACAAAATGGAAAGACATCTATCTAGAATGGCACCCCACCAAGTAGGATTCACGAACTATCCTTGAGCTTGAGCTGACGTTCCTGAAGTCTGCTTCTTCTCCTCCTCGTCTGTGGACATCTCGTCCACAGCCAATGCAAGGCAACATAAAACTATGTGAGTGGCATTGAGCAGTTATATAAGAGGAATATTTTATAATTTAAATAACATGAAGAATAACTTAGAACATAAATACACAATATAATTAGCATGATTATATAGGGACATGATTAACTTAACATGATTTCATAATAAGATGGTTTTTACTCGATTTGATGTACTCTCTCTCCTGGTTTGCACCCACAGTGCTCATAAGGCCATTTAAGGCTCACATAAGGCCAATCAAGGCTCACATAATGCTCCTACAGAGCTCATAAGGCCGATTAAGGCTCACATAAGGCCAATTAAGGCTCACATAACATGAATTATTATACTTGAACATAATTATCATGATTTCTTGATCAATTAACATAGCAATGATTCATAGTGTTCCAAAGGAAAACATATTCATCAAATCAGTAAAAATGTAAATTCGTAGCATTTGCATGGTTTTCATAAGCATAAATTGAATAATAGCATAGTTGCACTTTATTGAGTAATCATAACCAATAAACAAATAAAATAAACCCATAATCCTAGATTTATGCTCAGTGTGCATGATCCACGCACCTAATCATTAGGAGTTATACTAACAGTAGATGAAGTCTCAATCAACCCTAATATCCTGTGAATAAAATAATTATGAATTAATTACATTTTCTTAGCATAGTTGCATGATTCTCTAATTAAATTTGGAATTAAGTCAAGAGATTGGGTCTAAAACTAGGACCACGGGATAGATATCAAAAAACTAATCAAAAACCATATATAGATTGTCCCCATCTGAGCTATGGATTATTTTCTATGAATTTGTAAAGATCAGATATATTCTGACCAATCAGAGGTGAGTAAAATCATTTAAGACATTTCTAGGAAAATCCAAAAATCAAGGTTCGAAAGATGACTTTGCTCTCGCATTATAAATCTGAGATAGGAGGCGTGACATGGCTTAGTGGCCAAATGCTCATCAATATGAATATGTGAATGATATCAAGATAACCTGGAGAAAAGACACAATTAACCATGGTAGCGTGACACTGGTATTGAAATCGTGAGGGTCCGCAAGTAACTTCTATGTCTGGTTTCTTGTTCATTTGTCCATGGTGTGTGAAGAACCTCGATGGAGTTCCAAACTCCAATTAGAACTTGGAAGATTCGATGTCTGGGAAGAAAAGGAGGATTGAGGATCATTCCTTGAACTGAGGCGAACCCATTGAGCCTTGGGTGAGGCGCTGAGCTATTCATCTGCTCCATCTCCATGCCACTGATATGGCACAAGAGGTATAGGAGAGACCAAGACCATTATCTACAACAAGAATGAGTGTTCTATATTTGGAAAAGGAAACAAGTGGGATGGTCGAAGTCAATACAAAGAAAACCAAAACCAAACGGGGACATGTTCCCCCACTGTCACTACCGCCATGGACAGAATAGGGGACCCAACTCGACAAAGGGCTCCGATCAAACAATGACAACACAAAGCAAATGAGGGTGAGAAACGATTCTTACTAAAATTTTGAAGTTAGAGGAGGGGTTTCTGTGGATTGGGCATAGCCAAGAAGGTTGGTCGGTGGCCAGGTTTTGCGAGCATAGAGCTACCCTTGTGGGTACCGCACTGGGGTGAGTCACACTAGCAAAGAATATAAGGAAAAGCTTGACAAGAAGGTGAAGAAGATTACTGGAGGTTTAATTGAATTGAGAAGGCCGGATCTCAATTCTCGAGCTCGCCATCTGTGAGGAAGAAGATCTACTCTGCGGCAGATCCTCGTATGGCTTTGATCTAAATTGGAAGTGGAGTACTGCTTTGGGGATCCTCATGATGCGCTAGGTATCAACAGGAGGTGATCCGCTACGAAGGGGCAGAGTAAACGTGGTCGCCGTGCAAACTAGAGAAAGGGGGTTTTTGGGCATTTTCTCGATAGATGCTTATAGGGGTTGAGCTAAGGCTCGCTAGAATCGTGGAGATCTCCCAGTGATGTCGGCGTCGAGATAACAGGGAACTGTTGAGGTGGGAGAGAGATATTGCGGGCGAGGGATTGGGGCTCTGTTCCCCCTTCCGCGTGGATAGAGTGGAAGGTAGGGGATGAAGGGCGTGCCCTCAGATACCCATATGGCGGTCCACAAGAATTCCAGTTCCTTCTGAACTACGAACGATAGGCTATAATAGCCTGGACTTTGGTCTAAAAGGGATAATCGTATGCATTATTGAATAATTAGATCCCATAATATCATTATCTCTCCCTTTCTTCTTAATATATTTTGGAATATCTATGATTATCCAAATCTAACCAAACCTGATAGGTAGGCTAAATCGACCATGAGGAATTCAATTATCTAATTAGATTTCATATTTGAGTTAGGTAAACATGTGTTCTACATCATTAGTTAATTAGGGTAATTAGTACATTAATAATCATTGAAAAAGAAATTTTATTACCAAAATCTGAGGGAATCTCTACTAATCTATTATCCATTCATATACAAATCAGTGGGATGCATTTTACATGTGTGCGTGCCAAAACTATCAATTAACCCCTAACTAGTCACCATTGCGTAATTAGGGTTAGGTTTTTGTGCATTATACATGACATTAATGTGACTAAGTATTACTGTAAAAGATTCAATTCAAGGTTAACTTGGCATATTTAGCTCATTTTGGATTAAGAATTAAGCATGGTCTCGACTTAAGTCATCATATGAAAATGACCTCTTTCAACTTAGAGTTTCATCTATATTAAAGTTAAGAAATTTTTGGACTGGATTTTGAGGGTCGTTACATTCACAGTGTGACATATTAATATTCATATATCATTCTCAAACTTCTTGATTGGATGGGTGAAGAATTTCTTTTAGAAGTTATCACATATTTGAAGCAACATAAGATATCAATTAGGAAGTCTTTCGAGTGAAAAATATATTATAAGTTGCCAAGATACTCATACAAGAACAATAGATAAATCATCTTCATATGAGATTTATAATAATGTGATTCACTGACAGGTGAAATGACAATGTTTATATATCATTGACATTGATAGAATACCATTACAAATTCATGATTGGCTTCTTTTATACCAAATAAAAGGATGTTCTTATAATACTAAAGAGTAAATAAAAGAAGAAAACCTTGTATTGCTTAGTCCCATAACCGAGTATGTAACATATTAGTTGTCATCATTTAATTATATATGAAAACCTTCAACAAAAACTAGATGTATTAGAAACACTATCCATGAAATGCACATCTCTGTCGATGTGCATCAGACACATAAAGCCGAATGTGCAATGGACACATATTTCTGTATGTGCAACAGACACATATTCCGCATGTGCAACAGGGAAAAATTTTCATATGCTCACTCGAAAACCAAAATGATATATATATATATATATATATATATATATATATATATATATATCATGTGTTGAAAAGAACGGGCATTCAGATAGCTAGAGTATAGAGAAGTTTTTCCATTTCATGTTCCAGTAGAAGCCCTTGTTGAATCTTTTTCAAGTAAAATTAGAAAAGTAAACCTGAAAATAAAAATATTTTTCAAATATAGAAACATATATTGAAATTAACTATGATTCTCTATATAAAGAAAGTGATTTGCTCATGATTTGAAACTGACTTCTTTTAATAGATGACCCAATCTGATGAAACATGTGACCTTCATAGTGTGACATATTAATATTCATATATCCTTCTCAAACTTCTTCATTGGATGGGTAAAGCATTTCTTTTAAAAGTGATCAAATATTTTAAGCAACATAAGATATCAATTAGGAAGTCTTTCGAGTGAAGAACACATTACAAATTGCCAAGATACTCATAGAAGCATGACAAGGAAAGCATATTCATATTAGTTGTCATTATTTATTGATAAATGAAAACCTACAGCAAAAATTAGATGTATTAGCAAAATTGTCCACAAAATGCACGTCTCCATTAAAAAAATGTGTTTGTGAAAGATTTGAAACTTACTTGTATATCATGCATCTGAAGCATAGAAGAAAAAGTTATACTCTTCTTAGAATAAGAAAAAAGGGGACTCCATTACCATTACCTTCACATGGATAAGATATGCAACTAATTTTGAATGCATTAATATTTAACTCCTCAACTTCCTGCATACATAAAAAATATTGCATTCCTAATAATATTGAGAACCAACACAAATACCTAGTCAAAATCTATATTTTGGTACTTCTCATTTTCCCCATATTTGGTACTTCTCAAAAAATTATCAAGTATGTTTACAAGATTTTTGGTTGGAGAATACTAAAGCATTTGTACTCCACTTTCATGTTAAATTATCTACAAAAAAACTTCAACTTCTATCCAACAAAGCAACTTGATTCATTCTCTTGTAGTCTTGCCATTGGATCACTTGCAACATCATCTACAATTATGAAATAAGAAAATTTAATATTTGATATCAGTTTATAATTTTGTTTTTAAATATGGCTTAACAAATCATTCATTAGAGTGCAAACTTAAGAGTGATGGATAACTAGTTATTTCACCTCCAGCAAAACATGCATCAACAATGCCCAAAATCTTCTCCCTACATATTTCTCAATCTATCATCTTCCTACAATGTCAATGATGAACAAATCAAAAGAAGAAAAAGATAAAACCATAGCATAAACTGCATAACATTTACAACAAACATCTCATTAGTATAACTAACCTCATTACTAGTTTAAACTACAACCTTCAGATGTAGGTGGAGACTAACACATTCATCATCATCCTCACCAAATTGCACAAGTTGCTGAAAATTTGGATTTTGGACTATCATCTCTAGTAGATTTTCCACTTTGCTCAAGCAACTTTGTGTAGCTTGCTTTTCAACTTCACTTGCTTTTAAGGATTTTTCCTAAGCATTGAATGCTTCCTCCTTCTCTTTCAATGCTTGCTCCTTTGATTATAGCTCATCCAATAGGGCGTTCTTGGTTTTGTATGGCCCTCTAACATCTCTAAGTTTCACTCATCCACCATAACCAGATACATATTTTCTTGTTCCTGGTTCTCCATATACTTTTTTTGCAACCTCTACATGATGAAGGGATGGCTCATCTTGTTGGATGTTTATAATTTTTTCCTATAGAGAGTAATAAATATAGTGACAACATACAAATGGTGGCATGATCGTGTATATTAGAATACTTACATGAACTTGAGATACCTCCGAATTAGCTAATGCATCACCCTTCTTGTGGCTCTCAAAATATATTATTCTGAATTCAGGTGCGTTCCCATCTTTTCCACCCTATAACATCACCAAAAATTAAGTTATACATATAAAAAGATGTATGAAGAACGTATTATAAAACATATATTTAAAAACCTTCTGCCAAGAAATTTCTATAAGAGGCATGCTACCCGTGCGGTGAAGTAGCTTCCTATTCAAGCCTTATCTATTATTTGTGTTTCTCTTACTCAAGGCCTACATTTTTATTAACAAAAATTCATTAGATCATGAATTTTACATGCATAAGTTTAAGTAACTGGAACAAGTATGAAATCGATCACTCATGAGATTACCAAAAACTTTTCACTATGAAAAACTTCTTTTACAAGCCATTCCCAATCACTAGCAACTGCTATTGCCATAGGCTTTTTTAATAGTTGTTGTTTCATGTCTAGCCCTTTAACCTTGTGATGCATTGCCGCTCTCCATTTCACCCATAACTCTTTCAAATGTTTTATTGTGTGATTTTTAAAATCATCCATCTTGTTGTTGGAAAATTTATTCTAAACAAGTGAAACATGCATTAAAGATATTATGGTCTTATAAATATTTAAGAATTAGATAAATATATAATTAAATAGGTACACTCACCACAACTTCTTCCCACATATGCTCTTTTTGTCTTTCAGTAATATCATTCCATGAATGAACCTTCAACGGGAAAATGTTTCAGTCATGAACAATCCTCCCCAAGTCTACTCCATACCTTATGATTTTTCCCAATATGGAGTCCTTGATAGAAGGTGATATCTATCTTGTTACCTTCTTTAAGTCTATCAAGCTTTTTACATTTGTTACTTCCTCGACATCTTACTAGCTTTTCAAAGACATTGACTATGATTAAGCACAAAAATTCACATGGAAATCAATTTATGTCACATGAAGAATAAAAAATGGTACCAAATAAGAGAAAATATTAGGAAAATAACTAGTCATAAAAAAAGAGAACATAAAATTTAATTGGTGTATGCTAATTCTTCACATTAATGCAAATCAACAATCAAAACTATTTTATCCTTCAAAATATCAAAGAACAAAAATATTTGAAGGAAAGTCATCTTACATGTTGATATATCATCAATAGGACTTGAGGACATCATTTTAGTAGCTGTGTGATCTTCATGTTGATTAAGAGATTCTTCAAGAGGCGCATGAACTAATTCAACTGGTGGAGAAGCATTTTCAGCAGTTGGGGCAACACTTTCAAATGGTGGAAGAGTATTTTCAACAGCTGGGACAACACTTTCAATTGGTGAAGATGGACCATTAATATTAGAGGTAGTAGAATTCAAAGTATTTGGAAGACAAGTTCTTTTTTAAGAAGAGAAAGGCATTGCACTGCTATTTAAATTTAGTAAATGACTATCATATAAGTCATACATACCATTGTTACTACCTCCTTTGACATTTTGCATATTACTTTTAAGTACCAATCCATGAACACGTCTCTTTCCAAGTACACTTAGTTGTTGTGGTAAAATGTAATTCTTAGACTTAGATTTAGTCTTAAGATCTTTCTCATTTTTTGATTTCTTTGTTGTCATTGTCCTGTACAACAATTGTCAAGAATTAAAATCCCAATTAATTGGTAAGTGTGTGGTTGATCAAACAATTGAAAATGATAATTCTTACACAAATTTTGATAACAATAACATAGTGCATAAAGTAGAAGAACAAACAACATAGTGATTTTTTTACAAAAAATGAGGCTCAAAATGTCATAATTATATATAAAACACATAAGCTTTTTCAATGATATCACTACAATTAATTGTTTGTAAAGAAAAATTCTAAACAACATCACCATTATCATTTGGAACAACTTGTGCACCACCATCATCAGCTAGCTCAAACTTGTCACATGGCTCAACCTTTATCACAACATGCCACCCCTTGTTGTTGTGATCATCAACATAAAACACTTGTGATGCTTGAGTGGCTAATATAAATGGCTCAGTAGTATTCCAAATATATTTGCAATTAACACTTGTAAAATCATACTCATCAATCTTTAATCCTTTAACTTTATCAGCAACGTCAAACCAATCACATCGAAATAATACCACCCGGTTATCACCCAAGTAGTGTATTTCTATGACCTTAATAAATTTTCCAAAATAATCCATAATTCCACTACTGCCATCTTCACATCCTACAACAAATCCACTACATTGTGACCTTTATTTTTCCTCATGAGATTTAGTATAAAATCGATATCCATTCACCACGTATCCATAAAAACATGTCACTCATTTTGATGGACCATGTGATAACGAAAGCAACTCTTCTAACTTCATACTTTTATCATTCTCATATTTATATTCAACCTAAATCATTTAGGTTTGTTAAAATGGAACATACAATTTGATATGTATGTACATCATCATACAAAGAAAAATAGACAACTTACTTTTATCTTAAACCATTCAATGAAATTGTCATTTAATTCTTTTGAAGATATTTGTTCTAGATTGATTCCTTGAATTTGGTAGTATTCTCTACATAATTAAGAATATGTGATTAAGTAGATGTAGATTTTCTATAATTTATTAAATAAATAAGATATATATATAAAGGAATCACTTACTCAATGAAATGTTCAACTTTTTCACAATTGTTAAGAATGTATATATGAGCTTGCTCTAATATTTGTGCATCAAGGTCTCTTGTGTTCCACAACCTAACCCTCATCCCTTGTATGCAATAGTAGATAAACGTGTAGAATCCTTGGCATCATCATCATAGTTTCAATCTAGGTGATTGAAATTTGTCTCCACACTATGCAAATATCTTGAACAAAGATTCATACATTCTTTTGCTATGGAACCCTCAGGGAGGGCCCTATTGCGGATATAGGACTTCAAGGCATACAAATTTCTCTCTATTGGATACATCCAGTGATCGTGAATGGCTCCACATAGCATAGTCTCATGTGCCAAATGAATAGGAAGATGCAACATACCATAAAAAATGATGGTGAAAATGTCTGCTCCAACTTACAAAGTGTAATCGGAATTTGAGCTTCAATTTTCTTTAACTGCCTCATATTTAAGCACTTAGATCCCAACAGCTAGAAGAATCAAGACAACTCAAGAATCGGCTCATACACAGCCTTAGGAAGCAGACCACACAATGCAAGAGGAAGTATGTGATGTAAAAGAACTTGATGGTCATGACTTTTCAATCTTGAAAGTTTAGTATGTTCACACATTGTGAAATGTTTGAAGAAAACCCATCGGGCACCTTTAAATCCTTCAAAAATCTACATTACTTATTCTTTCTGTCTCGAGATAGTACGAATGATGCATCTGGTAGAACTATTTTCCCTTCTCTTGTAATGGGGTGCAATTATTTTCTAATGTTCATTGCTTACAAATCAAGACGAGATTTGTAGTTTTCCTTTGTCTTATTCTTCACATTCAGAAGAGTTGAAAGAATACTGTCACATATGTTTTTCTCTGTATGCATGACATCTAAAGTATGTCGTATCAAAAGATCTTTCCAATATGGCAGTTTGAAGACAATGCTTTTCTTGTTCCAATTCCCCCTACTCTTGTAAGAGGTCTTTTTGGAATATTTACATAAAATATTTTCTTCAAGATTTTGGACTTGACTAAGGATATCATCACCAGTTAGTGGTGGGATTGGTGTGCCATTCTCAATAGTGCCATCAAACAAAGATTTATTTTTTCTCCACTTATGATTCATAGAAAAATAACATCGATGACCCATGAAGCATTCTTTTCCACCATTATCTAGACAAATTGAGTGAGTACCCTTATGACAACATGGGTAAGCAAGTTTCCCCTTAGTGCTCCATCCAGATAAAATTCCATATGCAGCAAAATCATTAATAGTCCACATAAGAGCTGCACGGAGATTAAAATTTTGCCGCATAGTTGCATCAAATGTTTGCATTCCATTATTCTAAAACTCTGACAACTCGTCTATTAAAGGTTGCAAATAAACATCAATAGCAACACCAGGACCAATAGGACCAGGAATGAGCATAGATAAAATCAGATTGTGTAACATCCCTGACCTGGGTTACACTTTAACCCTAGGTGTTTTGATTAAGAAAGATGATCATATGTTTAATCTTATCTTGTGAAAAGTAATTAGGGCTCATGAGAAACTTATGTTTCAATTTTGGTCCTGTTTAAACAATGTTGAAGCAATGTTTGCTTATTTTGGACTAAAGTGCAAATTACCCAAGTTGAAGGGTTAGATTGCAAATGTTGCATGATAAGATCTTCCTTATATGTTGAAGCATCATGAGAATGAAGATGATGCAAATGTATGGCTTTTGGTAGCCTGAGTACCAAGGAAAAGCTGATAAAGTAATGTTTGTGCATTAAAACCTAGTTTTGGAGTAAAGTGCAATTTACCCAAAATCTAGGGTTCAATAAGCAAATTACCACTTCAATAAGGCCCCTAATGTTTCTTGGAACCATGTAGAGAAAAGAAAATGAGAGGGGCGCTTCATTTGAATTAAGTTGGAGGAGAGAGAATCTTGATATTAAAATAATCAAGATTTAATCCTAATTGAAACCCTAATTCGATTTAGGGCAAAAATAATTGTATTAATTAAAGGGCCTTCAACCAAAATTAAAATGGTTGGATTCTGATGTGCGTGGATGTCCTTGAGCCTTGCAAGTACCACGAAAATATCCAAGGGAATGGATAACTCACTTACAATTTTATAAGAAAAAGAAATATCCACTCACATATGGATATTAATATTATATGATTTAAGGTGCTTGATTTTCTTTCTTTAAATCATGGATAATTGAGAGGAATAAGAGGAAAACAAGATAGCCGCGTCCCTAGGGAAGTTGAGGGGGAAGAGGTGTGATGAAGCTAGAACTTACACCAAAAGATTACTCTTCCAATGGAAGTCCTAATATGCACCAAAAACCCTAGGGAGATAATGTTCTCTCTAGGTTTACCTACAACTGGTGCTAGATAAATGCTCCAAACCCACAAGAGTGTGGAAGCCTTATCATAGTACAGATTTAGGATCGAACCCAAAGGACAAAGTTAATAATCTGAGTGTCTTTTTCTCGTTTCGTACCGATCCAAGTCAATCATCCAAGACCAAAAGTTTGATTTGAGTTACTTAACCTAAAACATGCAAAAGTAAAGGCAAGAATAAAAACTAGTTTATGTATTAAAATCTAAGATTTAGAAAATGATGATGGATCATTGGGGTGATGTGGGTATTTGCCACCTCTACACATGTATTGTACCTGTACCAAACATGGCAAGACTTGTAAGCAAAATACATGGATGTTATACAATACCAATGTCTTATAGGACAAGAGTAATGCACACATCCTTCACGGGTTGAGTAACCCTCATCTGGTACATATCTATGTGTCAATATAAGATATGTAGTCTCTGAAGAGAGAAACTTACTCAACCTCGTGAAACGTGTATCAGAAAACTAACAAGCGAGCGATAGTTACCAAATCGATTAGTATCTTTATAGACTATCCCTCTTTTGAGGATATAGCTATGAGAAATGTGGGAGTGTTGCAACGTCAGCCGTTCCCGAACGAATGGTCAAGTACTTTGCACCACTCTCTCCTCAGAGTGTGTTCCTCGACCTGTCAAGGTTGTACTTTTGTACATCAACTGATTCCATTTCATAGTACAAAAGCACAACGATGGAGGTGAGTTTAATCCACTCCTTAGAAAGCGTTCCTAGATACCGAAATGGATGCACGGTGGATACACACACCAGAAACCAACACTAAATCAGTATTTGAGTCTCAAGAGCGGTCATAGAAAAACCACAGCGAAAGATAATAGATGCATACAAGAACGCGGCCAACATTCAAGCATGTATGAAATGATTTAGTATTGAATCAGAATGATAACATCTTTCTAGTACAGATTACAAAACACGGGCAGCGGGGCTAGCCCCCGCACCCCAGTGGATGAAACTACTCACTCCTCATGTGAGAAATAAGAAGAAAGAGGAAGAGGGAAAAATATGCCATGGACTCAGTGTAGAAGGTAGTCGCAGCTCGGTGAAGATGAAGCGGTCTTCTACGTCATGTTGGAGAAGATTTGGACACAGAATGGGAGACGCCAAGACAGTCTGGACAGTCTCACTCACTCTATCTTCCTTCTCTTCTCAGTCTCCTTGCTTGCAATACAGGCAGTCGGTGGAATGGAACTGGCGTAGACGGGACTGGATTTTGATTGGAAGTGTGTACTGACAGCCTGTCGGCGTCTGGGAACTAATGCGAAACTGGGGACCCAACTGGTCCTATTTATAGGCACAGGTCTGGTCCCAGACGGTCTGCTGGATTTTTGCATCAAACGGTTTCAATTACCAAACGGTCTGGAGACCGTTTGTGGGCTCTGATCTCCAAACCATGACATAAACACGATTAAAACTTAACGGAAGTGATTCGATAATCAGCGGAAGACAAAATTCACGGGAAATTAAAACTTTTAAGACAAGAGCTTGAATCCATAAAAACTTCTTTCATAAAGAGAGATAAACTATTTACATCTCAGGATAATTACTTCTTGAGTAATTATATACATCAAGATACAAAATCTCAAGATCACATAACAAAAGACTCCAAGACCTGAGAGTACAGAGGACACATAGGACTGACTCTAACTACACCATATGGCAGGATAATCTCCACCTGAGATTCTACTACTGCTCCTGGTGCTGCTGCTGCTGAGACTGATCACCTGTAGGCTGGTTCCTTCGTCTCCGACGTCCACCTAAAAGTTGAAGTCTACGGGGTGAGACAATTTTACATAATTGTCCCAGCGAGAGTTATAACTCTCCTCCAGAAGCTTTATTATAACATCAAAGAATATCTTAAGCAGTAAAGCCTTCAATGTATTCAATAATAGTTGCAACTATAACCAAGAACTCAACATTTATGAGGTATGAAGAAATATAAGCACTATTACAGTGTAACATTAATCAACTAACTGGGAGTTATCTCTAACAAGTATATTACGTGGTTGATTATGTTTTACAAACAACATTTGCCCTGTGGAGATGAGGCATACCACTCATACTCCAACTGATCACTGAGAAGTCACATCAGTATCATACTTAGGTCATCAAGAGAGCCAGATTCTCATGACCTTCACCTTCCTCAGTCAGTAAGAGGATCACTTGTAGGACATCTTGTGTCTCTACTACTATAGCTCACCAGGGTAAACTGGTCCTTCACAATTCTAGAGTCACAGTGGCGTTCTGTACTCTCTTCGTCATCAGGAGATTTCATGTTTATCTCCACTAATACGGATATCTATGTTTTCTTTGTCATCAGGAGGTTTCATGTTTACCTACCAATGATACGGTATGGAATTATAGTGAAGGATGGATGGATTACACATCTACATCACTTTCCTACACTAGGATGTAAGGTTCTACACATCCATGTACCCCACATACTCAAAAGTATGTGCTCCAGGAGTTCCCTAAGGAAAACCTGTTTCACCATCACTTGATATCTGACAATGATGGATCTATGATCAGGGCTCTACATTATACTTGATTAGTTAGGTACATTCAGTATTCTTTAACAACATACATTGTTCTCCAAACAATAACAGTAGCATAACAGCTATAAAGGAAGAATACTAAATGTAACATGCCTAACTCATATCAATCATAATTTCTCATTATACTCATCACAAGTCATCTCTAAAGCATGACTTTGATGGTATTCATGGCTCTTACAGCCCATTAACTCATGGGATGCCACTGACTGGGCATCCAGTTACTTTTCTTATTCATAAGGCCAACAACATGCCTTCAATGAATATAACATCAATATCCATACATGGATAAGATCACCTTCATATCAGAACCTGCATGGTTAATTCAACTGATAAAGGTAATACAAAAATAAGGAATACATTTCCCACTCTTATCATAACAGTTAACTCCTCTGATTCTCATCAATTGGAGTTTAATACTTATTTGCATGCCATTACCCTTGAATTAGGGTTTACTATTCACATTACATGTCATCACCCTTGAATTAGGGTTTACTATTCACGTTATATTGAATTGAACTCATAACATCATCATGTATGAGTATCATTATCATTGATGCTCTCAGATTAGTTAAAGATTCATCATTCATCATAATTAGGGTTTCTATGACTTCACACAGGTGGATCATACCCTAATTATGCACATTCATGTGTATTGAAGGTTCTTTAATTGAGTTTCCACCTAAAAAGGGTACTTTCTCTCTCTAGAAGTACTTTCTCTCTCTAAAAGTACTTTCTCTCTCCTCATACTAATAGAGGGTGATAACACCACTCTATATCAGGTTGGATTAAGTCCTCATAGGCTAACATAGCCAAAAACATCACCACCATGTGATTAGGGTTTGATTTGATCAAGGTATTACTCAATTGACCCTTCAAGGGTATTTTGGTAATTTACCCCATTGATCATCATCATGGTCAAGTCATTAGTTAATTAATCCCTTTATGTCCTAGGTTATCATTAGGGTTTAGATTAGGGCATAATTGATCCATTTATATCTTCAAATGATTGAGTGAAGTCAACCTTGAATCACCTTGATCGATCTCAACCATCAACCTCCAATTGGTTTGAGATCGTTAGAAAGAGTTGACCGTTTAGCCAATTTTGACTTCCAAGACCGCGAGGGTGTGTTGACCGTTTAGCCAATTTTGACTTCCAAGACCGCGAGGGTGTGTTGACCGTTTGCTCTATTTTGACTTTTCAAGACCGCGAGCCCTCATCTTACTCCAAGACCGCGAGCCTTCAACTTGGTTTCAAGACCGCGAGCCTTCAACTTGGTTTCAAGACCGTGAAGGTTATGTAGACCGTTTGCTCATCTTTGACCTCAAGACCATGAGGCCCCTCACGGTCTTGCGACCACGAGCCCTCTCACGGTCTTGAGACCGCGAGCCCTCTCATGGTCTTGAGACCGCGAGGCTCACATGGTCTCAACCGCTTGGACCATCAACAAAGTTCAATGGTTACAACCGATGATGTCAACCAATGTTGAAGCCCTCAAAAGGTCAAAGCCATAGTGACCACTTATGGATTAGGTCAATTAAGATTATGCTTAACCAATTGGTCATTCAATTGACCCTCAATTGTTGACCAATTAGGGTTGAAGTCGATTCAATTAGGGTCTATCAATGTTCACCCATCAACACTCAACAATGTGTATCAACACAAGGTTGAACCCTTCAATTGAGCTCCAATTGGGCCCAAACTTGGCCCAAAAGGTCTTGAGATCATGTGGGTGGACCCCACATGGTCTTGAGACCGTTTGCCCAAGATTTCATCAAAATCTAATGTGATTTGATAGGGGTTGAACCATGATTGAGTCACAAAATCAGAATTTTGATTAATTGATAACTTATTGCAATTGGGTCCTTAATTGATCAAATTAGCTTAACCCTAGACCTTCAAACGGTCATGGTTGATTGCCCTTGAGGTCTTGAGACCGTTTGGATGACCCCCAAACGGTCTTGAGACCGTTTAGGTCAATCAACCCTAAAAACCCTAATTAAGTCACCATAATTTCAGTACTGATTTCATCTAGGGTTAGCCCTAGTAATCACCCTTCAACTCTTAGCTCGTTTAGAATTAGACCATAAAACTTGGTGAGTTGTTAATTAACATAATTATGAACAGTAATGTCATATGGTAAAAGCTTGGTCAACGACCTTACACGGTCTTGAGACCGTTTGCCCAAAAAGGCAATTTCAGACCGTTTGAAAATCAGGAATAAATTCAAGTAAAGTTGTTACTTAAAAAGGCCATATCTCCTAATTCCTTTGGAGTTAACCTCTCAATTTTTGAGGGTGATTATCCTACATAATTAAGAACAGATTTGTTATACGGTCCACGCTCCGTCAATGGGTCCAAACGGTCGTGAGGACCGTTTTCCCTCTCGCGGTCCAGAGACCGTTTGCTCACCTCGCGGTCCTGAGACCGTGAGAGCAAGTTAGGGAGACCGTTTAAGAAAGTGAAAAGCTATGGGTTTTTCTTGGAAATCACGCCTTCATCTCCTAGCTCAAGAACAGTACGGATATCCCACGGATTTGCTTGCAAGGTAGCAAAGAAAAGTAGGGAACATGAAGAACTATCATCTAACCGCATAAAAGAGATGTATATAGTAAAGCATGGGTTTAGAGTTATAAAACCCACCTAAAGCTTGCTCCTTGAGCTCCAAGCTTTCAAGATCCAAGATCTAATGGCGTCCTTGAGATCTCACAGGTTGTCCAAGGTGAAAACTCCAAGGAAAGATGAAAAGAGATGGCTAGAAAGGTAGAGTTTCGTGAGTTAGCCATGAAATTGACCTTAAATCCGAGTTCTGACCATGGAATTTAGGCAAAAGAAGGTCCCAAACCTACCTTGCACCCTTGGTCGTTCCTCTTGAGCTTCAAGACAGTCCTTAGTCAGCCAAGCAAGGGAAAACAGTGATATGCACGAAGGAAAGGTTCCTTTGCTTGAGAGGTAAAGTGTATATATACTTGGGTGGGGTTTCATTAAAGGCCCATAAGTTTCCCCTAATTCCAACTAGGTCCTTCCTTCATTACTTGCTCGTCCCTTCCTCTTTATTCTAAGGACAAACCTTCTCTTAAGGTCTAGAAAAAGAGGCAAAGAAGATCAATCTAATACTAAGGTACATACATAAAGAGCTATTGCACATATACCCTGATTATTCAATCACAAGGTATATTTCATAACTTGATCATTCAATTGAGGTGACTTCCTCATCATTTCTTCTCTAAATGATGGCATGAGTCTTAAAAGATACATTAGATGATATATTTTTACAAATTGCATCCCTTAATTTGGGTAAATTGCATTTTACCCCAAATTAGGGTTTCAAGCACCGGGATTGCTTCCACAGCTGCACCTTGGTGCCCAAGCTTGGGAAATCCCTCAAAATTTACCCAAAAGATTCTCATGATGTCTCAACATTAGAGGAACATCTCATCATGTGCAAATTGCAAGTTAACCCTTTCAACTGGGTAAATTGCACATAGGTCCCTGTATATCAAAACAATGCTACAACTTTAAATAAAAAGGAGAAAATACTGAAATATATGTTTCTGAGAAACTTCATTACATGCTCAGAGTTAATCACAAAGATTTAATTACATATTTAGGCAAAACACCTAGGGTTAACTCATAACCCAGGTCAGGGATGTTACAAATTATCCACCCCTTGCAAGGATTTCGTCCCCGAAATCGATAAGACATATTAAGAGAAAAGGGCAGGATACTTCCTTCTCATCTCATCCTCTAACTCCCAAGTGGCTTCTTCAACACCACGATGGTTCCAGAGGACTTTTACAAGACTTATATCTTTCTTCTTTAACTTTTTAATTCTTTTATCAAGGATTGACACTGGTCCTTCCTCATAGGATATATCATCATTCAATTCTACTTCCATGGGTTGTAGAACTGACTCGGTGTCTGGGTGACATTTCTTCAACATAGAAATGTGAAATACAGGGTGTAACCTTTGTAACTCAGGGGGCAGCTCTAGTCTATATGCTACCCTTCCAATCCGTTCAATGATTGGATAAGGCCCCATAAATCTAGGAGTTAACTTCCCTTTCCTTCCAAAATGAAGGACTCCTTTCCAAGGCGAGACCTTGAGATACACTCTGTCTCCAACTTGGAACTCTAAGGGTCTACGACGTTTGTCAGCATAAGATTTCTGCCTATCCTGTGCAGTCTTAATCTTTTGTTGTATTATTTTAATCTTTTCTGTGGTCTGCTGCACAAGATCAGGACCTAACAACTGATGTTCACCAGTCTCAAACCAACACAGAGGTGATCTACAACGTCTACCATACAAGGCTTCATAAGGTTCCATATCAATACTATGCTGATAGCTATTGTTATAGGCAAACTCTATCAAGCTTAGGTGTAGATCCCAACTTCCGGTGAACTAGAGAACACATGCTTTCAACAGGTCTTCTAAGGTCTGTATGGTCCTTTCCGAATGTCCATCAGTCTGCAGATGAAAGGCCGTACTAAACCTCAGCTTGGTGCCTAAGGCTCGGTGTATCTATTCCCAAAAACGACTCGTAAACTGAGGACCTCTGTCAGAAACTATTGTGACAGGAACTCCGTGCAAACACACTATCTCTTGAACATATAACTCTGATAACCTTTCAGTAGAATAGGTTGTTTTGACAGGTAAGAAATGTGTTGTCTTAGTCAACCTATCAACAATTACCCAAATGGAATCATGTCCTTTGCTTGTCCTGGGTAGGCCAACAACAAAGTCCATGGTCACATGGTCCCACTTCCACTGTGGTATGGGTAAAGGTTGCATTGTCCCTGCATGCTTCTGGTGTTCAGCTTTAACTTGCTGACACACAGGACACCTCATAACAAATTCTGCAACATCCTTCTTCATTCTAGGCCACCAATACAAATCTTTCAAATTCCGATACATCTTGGTGCTCCCTTGATGCATAGCATACATGGAAGAATGAGCTTCTTCCAGGATTAACTTCCTTAAGTTGTCCACATCCGGCACTATCATCCTTCCATTATAACAAGCTACTTGATCCTCTGAGTCATGGAAACCATCTCGCTTTTCATCTCCATACTCAGATCTAATCTGTTGAACTGCAACATCCCCTAGCCGTGCTTCCTTAATCTGCTCTCTTAGGGTAGGTTTAATATGCATCTCAGCTAACAGACCGGCTAACAATGACACTTTCAACTGTACATTGTCTTGCCTTAAAGAGATAAGCATATCTCTCCTAGAGCATACTAAAGAGTTTAGTTGTGCTCTATTCATGGTTGATGTTGCTGATTTCCTACTCAAGGCATCTGCAACAACATTGGCCTTGCCTGGATGATAATCAATTGTACAGCCGTAGTCCTTGATTAACTCCATCCAGCGACGTTGCCTCATGTTGAGCTCATGCTGAGAGAAGATATACTTAAGGTTTTTGTGGTATGTGAAAATCTGGAATGTCTCTCCGTAGAGATAATGTCTCCAGATCTTCAAAGCATGAACCACAACAGCTAACTCCAGATCGTGTGTCGGATAATTTTCCTCGTGTTTCTTAAGCTGTCGGGAAGCAAAAGAAATCACTTGTTTATCCTGCATCAACACACATCCTAGTCCATTCTTGGAAGCATCACAGAAAACTACATATCCTTTTCCTTGTTCAGGTAGCACTAGCACAGGTGCACTTGTCAACCTCTCCTTCAACAACTGGAAAGACTGTTGACACTTATCATTCCAAGAAAAAGGAACATCCTTCTGGGTCAACTTGGTCAAAGGTAAGGCTATAGAACTAAAGTTCTTAATGAACCTTCGATAATAGCCAGCTAACCCCAAGAAACTTCGAATCTCCGTCGGTGTCTTCGGTTGTTCCCACTGTAGAACAGATTCTACTTTCGTAGGGTCAACACGAATTCCCGAGGCGGATATCACATGACCAAGAAAAGATACCTCCGGTAGCCAAAACTCACACTTGCTAAACTTAGCATACAGCTTATGTTCTCTTAGCAAGGTCAAAGCTTGGCGAAGATGCTGCTCATGCTGCTGAGCATCCTTAGGTATCTTCTTCTCCTGAGGAGCAGAAGATTCTATTAGATAAGGAAGGAGTACTAAAGATAGACTCAACATCCTAAGTCCTATGCCTCTGTAGACTCAACTGACCTAGAGCTCTGATACCACTAATTGTGGGCTCTGATCTCCAAACCATGACATAAACACGATTAAAACTTAACGGAAGCGATTTGATAATCAGCGGAAGACAAAAATCACGGGAAATTAAAACTTTTAAGACAAGAGCTTGAATCCATAAAAACTTCTTTCATAAAGAGAGATAAACTATTTACATCTCAGGATAATTACTTCTTGAGTAATTATATACATCAAGATACAAAATCTCAAGATCACATAACAAAAGACTCCAAGACCTGAGAGTACAGAGGACACATAGGACTGACTCTAACTACACCATATGGCAGGATAATCTCCACCTGAGATTCTACTACTACTCCTGGTGCTGCTGCTGCGGAGACTGATCACCTGTAGGCTGGTTCCTTCGTCTCCGACGTCCACCTAAAAGTTGAAGTCTACGGGGTGAGATAATTTTACATAATTGTCCCAGCGAGAGTTATAACTCTCCGCCAGAAGCTTTATTATAACATCAAAGAATATCTTAAGCAGTAAAGCCTTCAATGTATTCAATAACAGTTGCAACTATAACCAAGAACTCAACATTTATGAGGTATGAAGAAATATAAGCACTATTACAGTGTAACATTAATCAACTAACTGGGAGTTATCTCTAACAAGTATATTACGTGGTTGATTATGTTTTACAAACAACATTTTCCCTGTGGAGATGAGGCATACCACTCATACTCCAACTGATCGCTGAGAAGTCACATCAGTATCATACTTAGGTCATCAAGAGAGCCGGATTCTCATGACCTTCACCTTCCTCAATCAGTAAGAGGATCACTTGTAGGACATCTTGTGTCTCTACTACTATAGCTCACCAGGGTAAATTGGATCTTCGCTATTCTAGAGTCACAGTGGCGTTTTGTACTCTCTTCGTCATCAGGAGATTTCATGTTTATCTCCACTGATATGGATATCTGTGTTTTCTTTGTCATCAGGAGGTTTCATGTTTACCTACCACTGATACGGTATGGAATTATAGTGAAGGATGGATGGATTACACATCTACATCACTTTCCTACACTAGGATGTAAGGTTCTACACATCCATGTACCCCACATACTCAAAAGTATGTGCTCCAGGAGTTCCCTAAGGAAAACCTGTTTCACCATCACTTGATCTCTGACAATGATGGATCTATGATCAGGGCTCTAAATTATACTTGATTAGTTAGGTACATTCAGTATTCTTTAACAACATACATTGTTCTCCAAACAATAACAGTAGCATAACAGCTATAAAGGAAGAATACTAAATGTAACATGCCTAACTCATATCAATCATATTTTCTCATTATACTCATCACAAGTCATCTCTAAAGCATGACTTTGATGGTATTCATGGCTCTTACAGCCCATTAACTCATGGGATGCCACTAACTGGGCATCAAGTTACTTTTCTTATTCATAAGGCCAACAACATGCCTTCAATGAATATAACATCAATATCCATACCTGGATAAGATCACCTTCATATCAGAACCTGCATGGTTAATTCAACTGATAAAGGTAATACAAAAATAAGGAATACATTTCCCACTCTTATCATAACAGTTAACTCCTATGATTCTCATCAATTGGAGTTTAATACTTATTTGCATGCCATTACCCTTGAATTAGGGTTTACTATTCACATTACATGTCATCACCCTTGAATTAGGGTTTACTATTCACGTTATATTGAATTGAACTCATAACATCATCATGTATGAGTATCATTATCATTGATGCTCTCAGATTAGTTAAAGATTCATCATTCATCATAATTAGGGTTTCTATGACTTCACACAGGTGGATCATACCCTAATTATGCACATTCATGTGTATTGAAGGTTCTTTAATTGAGTTTCCACCTAAAAAGGGTACTTTCTCTCTCTAGAAGTACTTTCTCTCTCTAAAAGTACTTTCTCTCTCCTCATACTAATAGAGGGTGATAACACCACTCTAGATCAGGTTGGATTAAGTCCTCATAGGCTAACATAGCCAAAAACATCACCACCATGTGATTAGGGTTTGATTTGATCAAGGTATTACTCAATTGACCCTTCAAGGGTATTTTGGTAATTTACCCCATTGATCATCATCATGGTCAAGTCATTAGTTAATTAATCCCTTTATGTCCTAGGTTATCATTAGGGTTTAGATTAGGGCATAATTGATCCATTTATATCTTCAAATGATTGAGTGAAGTCAACCTTGAATCACCTTGATCGATCTCAACCGTCAACCTCCAATTGGTTTGAGATCGTTAGAAAGAGTTGACCATTTAGCCAATTTTGACTTCCAAGACCGCGAGGGTGTGTTGACCGTTTATCCAATTTTGACTTCCAAGACCGCGAGGGTGTGTTGACCGTTTGCTCTATTTTGACTTTTCAAGACCGCGAGCCCTCATCTTACTCCAAGACCGCGAGCCTTCAACTTGGTTTCAAGACCGCGAGCCTTCAACTTGGTTTCAAGACCGCGAAGGTTATGTAGACCATTTGCTCACCTTTGACCTCAATACCGCGAGGCCCCTCACGGTCTTTCGACCGCGAGCCCTCTCACGGTCTTGAGACCGCGAGCCCTCTCATGGTCTTGAGACCGCGAGGCTCACATGGTCTCAACCGCTTGGACCATCAACAAAGTTCAATGGTTACAACCGATGATGTCAACCAATGTTGAAGCCCTCAAAAGGTCAAATCCATAGTGACCACTTATGGATTAGGTCAATTAAGATTATGCTTAACCAATTGGTCATTCAATTGACCCTCAATTGTTGACCAATTAGGGTTGAAGTCGATTCAATTAGGGTCTATCAATGTTCACCCATCAACACTCAACAATGTGTATCAACACAAGGTTGAACCCTTCAATTGAGCTCCAATTGGGCCCAAACTTGGCCCAAACGGTCTTGAGATCATGTGGGTGGACCCCACATGGTCTTGAGACCGTTTGCCCAAGATTTCATCAAAATCTAATGTGATTTGATAGGGGTTGAACCATGATTGAGTCACAAAATCAGAATTTTGATTAATTGATAACTTATTGCAATTGGGTCCTTAATTGATCAAATTAGCTTAACCCTAGACCTTCAAACGGTCATGGTTGATTGCCCTTGTGGTCTTGAGACCGTTTGGATGACCCCCAAACGGTCTTGAGACCGTTTAGGTCAATCAACCCTAAAAACCCTAATTAAGTCACCATAATTTCAGTACTGATTTCATCTAGGGTTAGCCCTAGTAATCACCCTTCAACTCTTAGCTAGTTTGGAATTAGACCATCAAACTTGGTGAGTTGTTAATTAACATAATTTTGAACAGTAATTTCATATGCTCAAAGCTTGGTCAACGACCTTACACGGTCTTGAGACCGTTTGCCCAAAAAGGCAATTTCAGACCGTTTGAAAATCAGGAATAAATTCAAGTAAAGTTGTTACTTAAAAAGGCCATATCCCCTAATTCCTTTGGATTTAACCTCTCAATTTTTGAGGGTGATTAGCCTACATAATTAGGAACAGATTTCTTATACGGTCCACGCTCGGTCAACGGGTCCAAACGGTCGTGAGGACCGTTTGCCCTCTCGCGGTCCAGAGACCGTTTTCTCACCTCGCGGTCCTGAGACCGTGAGAGCAAGTTAGGGAGACCATTTAAGAAAGTGAAAAGCGGTGGGTTTTTCTTGGAAATCATGCCTTCATCTCCTAGCTCAAGAACAGTACGGATATCCCACGGATTTGCTTGCAAGGTAGCAAAGAAAAGTAGGGAACATGAAGAACTATCATCTAACCGCATAAAAGAGATGTATATAGTAAAGCATGGGTTTAGAGTTATAAAACCCGCCTAAAGCTTGATCCTTGAGCTCCAAGATTTCAAGCTCCAAGCTATAATGGCGTCCTTGAGCTCTCACAGGTTGGCCAAGGTGAAAACTCCAAGGAAAGATGAAAAGAGATGGCTAGAAAGGTAGAGTTTCGTGAGTTAGCCATGAAATTGACCTTAAATCCGAGTTCTGACCATGGAATTTAGGCAAAAGAAGGTCCCAAACCTACCTTGCACCCTTGGTCGTTCCTCTTGAGCTCCAAGACATTCCTTAGTCGGCCAAGCAAGGGAAAACAGTGATATGCACGAAGGAAAGGTTCCTTTGCTTGAGAGGTAAAGTGTATATATACTTGGGTGGGGTTTCATTAAAGGCCCATAAGTTTCCCCTAATTCCAACTAGGTCCTTCCTTCATTACTTGCTCGTCACTTACTCTTTATTCTAAGGACAAAAATTCTCTTAAGGTCTAGAAAAAGAGGCAAAGAAGATCAATCTAATACTAAGGTACATACATAAAGAGCTATTGCACATATACCCTGATTATTCAATCACAAGGTATATTTCATAACTTGATCATTCAATTGAGGTGACTTCCTCATCATTTCTTCTCTAAATGATGGAAAGAGTCTTAAAAGATACATTAGATGATATATTTTTACAAATTGCATCCCTTAATTTGGGTAAATTGCATTTTACCCCAAATTAGGGTTTCAAGCACCAGGATTGCTTCCACAGCTGCACCTTGGTGCCCAAGCTTGGGAAATCCCTCAAACTTTACCAAAAAGATTCTCATGATGTCTCAACATTAGAGGAACATCTCATCATGTGCAAATTGCAAGCTAACCCTTTCAATTGGGTAAATTGCACATAGGTCCCTGTATATCAAAACAATGCTACAACTTTAAATAAAAAGGAGCAAATACTGAAATATATGTTTCTGAGAAACTTAATTACATGATCAGAGTTAATCACAAAGATTTAATTACATATTTAGGCAAAACACCTAGGGTTAACTCATAACCCAGGTCAGGGATGTTACACCGTTTGCTACCAAACGGTCTGGAGACCGTTTTCTACCAAACAGTCTATAGACCGTTTGCTACCAAACGGTCTTGTGACCATGGAGCCAAACGATCTGCACTCTCTCTGTGATCTTGATTGAGCGACGTTCAAATGACCTCGAGCAGCATCCAGCTTCTGATCTGAGATCGTGAGCTCCTCCAAACAGTCTAGGGCCGTGAGCTCCTCCAAACCATCTGGGATTTTGTGCTCTTCCAAGCAGACTGGGGTTGTGAGGCGTTGCAGGTCGGCAATACTCTTGGTGAGGAGGGTGACACCGTCGGCCATGGAGCTTTGGAGCAGCAGGTTGAGAAAATAGCAGCGTCGGGAGGTAGGGGACGACGCGCCATAGCCGTGTTGAGGCACCACGGTCGTGGTGTTGTTGCTGTCCCATGGTCGTGCTGCCTTGCACGGGCGTGGTAGGTGAAACTTCGGCCCTGGTGACATTGTGCCACGGCCGTGGCGTTCCACCATGGTCGTAGTGAGGCTAATTCCCCATGGCCGTGTCACCTTGCACGGGCGTGGCGGGTGAGACTTGGCACTGTGGGCGATGCGACCAGCATGGTCATGGCGGATATGCGCCACAGTCGTGGCGTGACCAGCACGATCGTGGCGGATGGAGGCTTGGCACTGTTGATGATGCGCCACGGCTGTGGCGTGGCCAACATAGTCGTGGTGATTGTTTTGTTTCATGATCTTGATCATTTGTTGCACATACTTGGGGCTTTGAGGACAGAATGTACAGTTGTGAGTTGTTGATGTTTGATTAGATGATTAAGAGTGATCTGCAGAGGGAAAGGAGAGTGTGGAAGGGATAATAGCATCAAATAAACTAGTAATTAGGACTATTTAAGCATTATTTATGTGATAATGAAGAAATACTCAGAGTAAAGCAAAGAAAGGGTAATTTAGTCATAATGAGGTATAAAAACCCTAGAATTGGTGATTGTAATGATGAATCTGGAGGATTCATCACCAAACTGAACTTAAGCGTTGCTCGTCCTGAGGAACGGTAAACTTAAGATAGTCGAAAAAAGGCTCGCTCGTCTCTTAATTTCCTCATCATTGTCAGGATTTTCACGAAAAGGAAAAAAATGAGGCGAAACAAAATTAGGGCAAAAATGTCAGAAATCCTTTGAATTGGTGACTGAGGATGAGTCTGGAGGATTCATCGCCACACCAAACTTAAGCGTTGCTCATCCCGAGGAACATAAAACTTAGAACAGTCGCCAATGAAATCGTTCATCTCGTGATTTCCTCAACCTATTGTCATATCATAATTTTGTTCATGGCTCAGATCGATACAACATCAAAGCTTCCTTAGATCACAGAATACATCTTATGATATCCTCCTTTTTGAGTTCACTTTAACGAAGTATATCCTTCTCACTCTTTGTTGTATCTGTTATGTTTAAGAGTTTTGTGAGACTTTGAACAGACCCATAGAATTGACAAAATGCATATGATCCATCACTGGCGTTGAAAGAGGAGAGTATGGGGGTATGATCAAGAGATAAGAGTCTCTCCTCTAATTGACTCAAGACTCTTATAGGTGATTCATCAAGATATTTTGAATATTTGTGCACAATACTGGTTGAGTTGGCCTTACTCCTGATTTTTTTTCTAAAGGTAACTCAGAAGTGTGTATAGGTTGGCTTAAGGCTTTTGGCTGTTTTACCTCTTCAGGAGGAGGCAAGGGGTCATTTTTGGATCCTTAGGGTCTCACTACCGGTCACGACACATCTGCCTTTGTGAGGGAAGCTAATGTACCAGTTGGGCAAGACCTTTATCAGTTATCCTTATTGAGGGCACAACTCTCATGTTTTTATTCACACTCTGGCTTTTATTCATTCTCACTTGGCTTGGGAGAAAGGGTATTTTTGGAATTTTGTATATTTGGGCTGCCAACCCTCTTTTTGGAATCGGGGTAGATTTTTCGCCAACCTCGTAATGTGCACAATCATCATTGTATACTCTTTGAATCAAGAAAAGAAGGTGATACACCCCTGTTATGTATTTAGGGGTATGGAAGAAGCGGTAGTGGAAAGAGGGGCGTGGTGTACCACACCAAACTTAGAGTTCGGCAAGGTTCTAGTTTACACTAGAAAAAGGTGTGGTTTACCACACCGAACTTAGAGTTTGGCAGAGGTGTGGTTTACCACACCGAACTTAAAGCTTTGGTATGATTGGTGAGCGGAGGGATATGAAAAATGAAGGAAGAAGTGCAGAAGAGAGTTCAAATCATGATGCATTTTGCTTAGCGATTCCATGTCACGGGTCTCTTTTCTCCATCACACTCTGCTAAAAAAGGTGACATGATAAAACATCAAATGAGAAATCCATACAACAGATCCATTAATCAGTTAGAGGCATGATGTACTTGATCTATCTCAGTCTTATTGAAGTGTATCATCTTTATGGAAGATATGACATTAGGGTTCATGGACTTATACGAGATGAAATCATTTATCGGTTAGTTTTAAGCATTTGTTCCTCATGGATTTGCAACTAAAAGAGGTGATGAAAAAAGATTCGAAAAGCAAAAGCTGACTAGGTAAAGGCTTTATTTTAAGAAGAAAAATGATAAAGCGGAAAAAATTGTGAAATAGAAAGTAGTAAAGGTAGAGGGTGGAATGGAAGTCATACCACCCGCCCTCCACCTCGAACTTATGAGTTTGCTCATTTCTGAATAAATACTAGGTTTGAGATGGAGGGGAAGAGTTGCGTAGTGTTAACCAGGCGATCCTCGTAGTTGGAAGAAGGTCCGGAAAAGATGTCGCATAATAGTCGGTGCTGGAAGCGAGGGAGTGGCCTGAACAGCCTATTGACTGGGTGGTCGTGGAAACTCGAATAGGTTTTCTAGATGATTTGGATGCATATTTCCTTCGCCTCTTTGTCCATCTAGAAGAATCCAGAGTCCTTCCCCCATCAGTGGGGGAGGTAAAATATAAGAAATTAAGACTGGAGGGCTAGGTGAGTAATCGAAGCATTGCTTATTTGTGTCCTCCAGTTGTGGCTCACCCTCGAAATTTAAAGTAGAACTGATTTCTCCAAAATGCAGAGCAGTCGATTGAGGGTCAGCCACTTGGACTTCCTCCTGTCCTGGATCAGGTGGCGGATCCAGTTCAGGCTTCATTTCATCACCTGGTTTTTCTTGCGTAGGGTATGGTAGCTAGGATGACATTTCTTCATCATAGGAGTTGTTTTGAGAAGTATCATCATCTTTATTAACGTTGGAATTGATGAGAGCGTCATTCTTCTTTTCAGAATTTTGTTTAGAATTTTCCTCGTAGAACATCCTTAGTTTGTCCAAGTAACTAGAAGAGGATTCGACTGGTAGAACAAACTCTTGCTCGGGTAAAGGAATAATGGGATTCCGGGGTAGAGGTTCCAATGATGCTTCTTCATGGGGGGGGATTAGTCCATGACATAATGTTTTGAAGGCTAGAATCTCTCGGTGACTCTGTTTCTTCGATGTTGGGACTAAAGTACTCCATTTCTGAGTCAAATTATTGTTTGAGTACTTCTTCATATTACTCCTCTGGTTCTATTGAGTGCTCAGGAGGAGTTGCTATGGGAAGATTGAAACCGGCTCAGGTAAAAGACATATCTCAGTTTCTTGAATGTTAGGAAGGTCTTCTTCATATGGGTGAATTTCTCTAAGTGGATGGGTTTGTGACTCGATGCCCTCCCAGGGGCCCTTTTTATCATTACAAGAGTCTACGGAGATATCGTGATCCATTCCAAAATCGAGAGGTAGTTCATGTTTCTCTTCATAGTGCACTATCAACTCGTTCAAGCGACTAGAAGGAGATTCAATAGAAAGATCATGCTCTTGTTCGAGGACTGGATACGTCTGGACTTCTTATGGTGGTGCTAACTCAGGTAATATCATCTCATTAAAAGGACTGGTCGTAGGATTGTCATCTTGAGACCCGTCATCCTCCCTTGATTCTGTTTCATCAGTGAGAGTGGTATGTTCCATTTCTGAATCAAGATCTTGATCGGTCATATCCTCGAAATTTGTCCCTAAATCAGCCGAATGATCAGAAATTTCTTCATAAGGGCAATTCAGATTTTGTTCTAGAAGTGAAGGCATTTGATTCCCTTGCATAAAAGACATATCCTTATCTGAATCGATCACATACCCATCTGAGTTTGATTGTGAAGGAGTGTAGAGTCCTTGCGACATAAACCCTTCTTCTATGGATTTCATGGATGGGATAGATGAAGTTGAAGAGTTTTTGTCATTGAGGGAGTCAATTATCGCCAATTTCTCTTCAATGGTTGAACTTGAGTCTATGAAGTTAGAAGGTGGGTAAGTGTTGAAATTTATCTCCGGTTGATCTCTTGACTGTAGAGAATCCCCATATTGGCTACTCATCCTTCCCTCTGAGAGCATAGTGCATGAATCATTATCCGAGTCAGACCTTGGCTCGGATAGTAATTCCTCCCATCGTGATGTTGTGAGTAAATCATCTTTGAGTTCATTTGTTATCACTGAGGATGGTTCCTCACCTTGCACTGATGCTTGAAGTTCATTAGAAGGCGTATCCCACATGATTTTATAATCATCATCGTAATCGATTGCGACATATGGACTAGGGTTATGCTTAGTTGAAATTGGTGGCTGTTCTGCATGTTTCTCAGGAGTGTTGACAAGTTGCAAAAGATGATAAAGATCAGCTATCAACTTCTTGGTCGCGGCTGTCTGATCAGCTAGTTGTTGAGCCACTGATGTCTGTAAAGCTCGTAGCTCCTCCATCAATGTGTGTCGATCTTCATAAAAAGGCTCTTCACTGCACCTGTTGGATTGATAATAACTCTCTTCATCATAGTATTGATTTGCATTGTTTTCCAGGTTTCCTCCTTCATTGCAGTCTACACCTTGAAATCCACCATAGTTAGGTTTTTCGTAGTAGCCTCCAGGGTGATACGGATTATAACTTGCGTTATATCCATAGTTGTATGAAGAGGATGCTTTGAGTTTCCCAGCTATCTGATTCATGATTACTTGACGTAGAGCCATTACGTAGAGAGGAGGGGCATTGAAGCAGTAAATCAATGCATGAGAATAGTCACCGCATAGTTGACATCTAACGATTGGTGGTGTTGACTACTTCATTTTGAAGAGAGTTGGTACCTGAAATCAAGGAAAGAGTTTATCAGGCTTGACCAACCACTTCAAATCCAAGAAGATATGTGAGATTAAGCCCTTCACTTTTTAGGTTTTTGAAAAGAAAATGGAAAACCCTAGAGAAACCTAAATCGACACAGAATTTGAAAAAGACGATTCTTACACCGTTGTCCCTGACAACGGTGCCATTTTTTGATGAAGCTAGAACTTACACCAAAAGATTACTCTTCCAATGGAAGTCCTAATATGCACCAAAAACCCTAGGGAGATAATGTTCTCTCTAGGTTTACCTACAAGTGGTGCTAGATAAATGCTCCAACCCCACAAGAGTGTGGAAGCCTTATCATAGTACAGATTTAGGATCGAACCCAAAGGACAACGTTAAGAATCTGAGTGTCTTTTTCTCATTTCATACCGATCTAAGTCAATCATCTAAGACCAAAAGTTTGATTTGAGTTACTTAACCTAAAACATGCAAAAGTAAAGGCAAGAATAAAAACTAGTTTAAGGATTAAAATCTAAGATTTAGCAAATGATGATGGATCACTGGGGTGATGTGGGTATTTGCCACCTCTACACATGTATTGTACATGTACCAAACATGGCAAGACTTGTAAGAAAAATACATGGATGTTATACAATACCGATGTCTTATAGGACAAGAGTAATGCACACATCCTTCACGGGTTGAGTAACCCTCATCCGGTACATATCTACGTGTCAATGAAGATATGTAGTCTCTGAAGAGAGAAACTTACTCAACCTCGTGAAACGTGTATTGGAAAACTAACAAGCGAGCGATAGTTACCAAATCGATTAGTATCTTTATAGACTATCCCTCTTTCAAGGATATAGCTATGAGAAACGTGGGAGTGTTGCAACGTCAGCCATTCCCGAACGAATGGTCAAGTACTTTGCACCACTCTCTCCTCAGAGTGTGTTCCTCGACCTGTCAAGGTTGCACTTTTGTACGTCAACTGATTCCATTTCATAGTCCAAAAGCACAACGATGGAGGTGAGTTTACTCCACTCCTTAGAAAGTGTTCCTAGATACCGAAACAGATGTGCGATGGATACACACACCAGAAACCAACATTAAATCGGTATTCGAGTCTCAAGAGCGGTCATAGACAAACCACGGCAAAAGACAATAGATGCATACAAGAACGCGGCCAACATTCAAGCATGTATGAAATGATTTAGTATTGAATCAGAATGATAATATCTTTCTAGTATAGATTACAAAACACGGGCAGTGGGGGTGGCCCCCACACCCCAGTGGATGAAACTACTTGCTCCTCATGTGAGAAACAAGAAGAAAGAGGAAGAGGGAGAAATCCGCCATGGACTCGGTGTAGAAGGTAGTCATAGCTCGGTGAAGATGAAGCGGTCTTCTACGTCGTGTCGGAGCAGATCTGGACACGGAACTGTTGGGTTTTAGGGGAGACAGAGAAGGCAGCGGAAACAAAAAAATTTCTCCCCAAACCCATACCGAGGAAACGCGTCAACGTCTATATAATAGGAAGGGATGGTTTGTGGAATCATACCTTGTCCCGAGGCTTGCTCGGCGACAATACCTCGCGCAATGCGCAGTCTTCAACTCCGGACTTCGACGGTGTCTGTGCAGCTCCTGGTCGCACCGGGACTGATAACTCCTACTCGAACCGGACTGTCGGATGACAGTTGTCCTCCTAAGCGGCAGTGTCCTCCCGCCTCTGTAGCAGTCCACACGGACCACCTGGAACTCCACTCTCCTTGTCCCACAAGGAAGTGGAAGGAGTCGCACCCTCCTGTTGACGTACTAGTCGCCAACACGCTCTCCTGCCTCCTGTTGCAACTGCAGTTGTCCTTCCCTTGCTGCACCTCCCTTTTGCGGGAAGCACTTGCTCGGGCTCTCTCACGGTTACCAAAACCAGAGAGAACGACAACTTGCAGAGCAACTGGTTGCACTGAGCTGTACTTTGAGAAGCCCCCAATACCCCTATATAAAGGAGAGTCATGGGACAGGGTTCTCCATCCCGGGCAATGCGGGACTAAAGCATGAGTAGAAGGGTTCGAGAATTTTCCACAAAAGGCAACCGGTTCACAACTTGAAATGATCGGTTCACAACTGAACTGATCGGTTCGGCCATTGAGCTGATCGTTTGGGGCACTCCAACCGATCGGTTGGTGCCCTGAACCGATCGGTTCATGGTCCTAATCCGACTAAAAAAGACTTTCCTTGTTTCTTTCCCAATTGGTATTGAATACCAATATTATTCCCAATCGAATTGGGCAATTTGAAACCAAAGGAAAATCCTTGCCGACATGACTTTCCCAACTGGTCGGTTGCACCAGTTGAGCCGATCGGTTCAATTCTTGAACCGGTCGTTTCAACCTGGGCATGAGCCGATCGGCCTGGACACTCCAGCCGACCGGTTCAGCAACCTCAGCCGACCGGTTCATCACATGAGCCGATCGGTTGGGACCACGGGTTGGGCAAAATCAGTCAATTGCGATTTCAATCAATCTGATACTCCAATCAATGCATCCAACACCTTGAACCGTACGATATTGAGCTATCGACTGATTGAGTGTTTAATTGAACTACTAAACTCCTTTAGTAATCAATCTAAACATTGCTTTGTGAACAAAACTCCTCTTCCAGGTTAAATCCTATGTGTGTGACCCTGCAGGTCCATTTCACGTTGGCAGTGAAAGTCCATAACACTTATGACTTCACAAGCAAAGAGCGGTGCCTAGTCACACATCAGTGCTACCCAAGTGAAAGTAGAAAGTTCGAGAACAACTTTCATCCTACAATCCGTGAATGGTGTTACAGCGAATGTATAATTCCTTTATCACTGATATCCCGAATGAACTCGAGGCATGGAACAATCATCCTGTCAACGTTCATTCACTTCCTTGATCTCAGAGTAGACTGGAAGAGATATGTATGACATCAGTATCATATACTGATTCACATATGCGTGCACGCCTTTCTCAATCCTACTCATCAAGTGGCCATGGATATCAAACTCCCTCAGGAGGGACAAATCCCATATCTATCACTCACCCCTCAAAAGCCCCATGTGTCAAAGCCACCCAATCATCACCTTTATAACAACCCATGTTTCAGGACTGCGTTTGATGATGTCAAAGTGTGCCCAACGACATGTGTTGAGTGCAGTGATTTCATGTGTAAGAATCACACTCACCACCATCACTGTGAGTACTGACTGTGACTACCATCTCATGGTTCCATGTGTCAAACTCACGGTGGGTCTGTCCGGTACACTTGTTCTCTAACAAGTACCTATGTGTTTGGTTTGATATCTCTATATCATGACTAATGAGATTCTATCATCAACCAACACCACAATCTAGTCTTGTGTGCCATTGCTGTCCATCTACCTTCCACAATGACATCCGACTAGGGACATAACAAGAATGTACAAACTCTTAGCATCTGTATGATCTCATCGTTCAGGTCCTCAACCTGAAAGCATATGTCATTGAGTATTGTCATTCTCTAGACATTCAATCTGTTCTATCACTATCTCATATGACTGAACCAAAAAGAATTGGAAGCTTGCCTTTAATGTTTATCAAATCAATCTTAATGTATCCCACCAATCATCACATGATTGGCTCTCAGGGCATACATACCAACAGACTCCCACTTGCACTGTGAGCCAATCACCCTTGAATCATATTCATAGTGATCTTCAAACATGTCCCACATGTTATTGTGCTCTTAGTGCGAACATAGTGAGTAATGGCAACACCTTGCCAAAGTCTGTACAAATTGCATGTCTCTCATCTCTTCGTTGTACGTCACACGTATGAGATGGAGTTGCCGTAATATGTGATCTAGTATTCCATTGCTAACCTTTAGCCACATTGCATGATCAAGGATTCCAGACTTATCATCAATGAGTGGAATATAAGCTCATCTTATGAACTTTCAGATCCATATAGTATCCACTATTGTTTACTAATACATAGATACTCGACATTTCCCTTTTTCAAATGGCTTTATTGGAACATTTCCAATTATCAACAAACTTTCACTTTTATACATCTTATGTATATATATTGCGATTAATTTTCTGTCCTTTCGGAAGTTCGCATCAATGTAACTCTTTCTATCAAACTCTTCCTTATCTCCATAGAACTAGTACTTCACAAGCACTTATCAAGTTCTCATGGTATTCCAGTAACCCATACTGGAAATAGACAGACATCCACTCGTCATGTCACACATACGAGTTATCAGGATGAGCACATCATATTCCCATGTCCTACATACAAGATGATGAATGCATTTTATTCTTGCCATGTCATACATGCAAGATAATGGGATGATTACATACATGATAGATCCATATCTATTCTTAGTGTTCACGCTCTTCATAAGAATTGAACACTTGGCCTTGGGATACTAACTCCATGTAACATGGACAAGTTTTCTCCCACTGAATCTGTACATACTGAACACTTCAGTACAGATTGCCAATGTATGCTTTCTCTTTCCAGGTTAAGAGATTTTCGAGAACTATCTCTATAGATCTCTATTCCTATCATATAGGAAACATCTATATCTTCCTTAAAGATAATTTACATTTTTGGATTTCCAATCTAGAACATTTCCATTTCACATCAATATGTGGAATGTGAATACGCTCCCACTAAATCACAGATCCCTTCTTTATCTTTGACATATCATTCAAACCCTTTGACTATATCATCAAAATAAAGATCCAATTTTGAGTTGCTTGAACTCAATCAATCACATTGATTAGTCCATTGTAACTTATAGACTTCATTTGCATTAGTGGATTCATAAACCTTATAGGCTGTGTCATGTACACATCCTGGTTTTATTCCTCATAGGAATGCGGTTTTAGTATCCATATGCCAAATGTCTTAGCCATTAAGTTGCAATCAACAAGCATCATCCTTCTCAAAATGTTATCCATGTGTCTTAACACTTAAGATTCATCTGCACTTATAGATATGATCCAATGAGTGCTACCATCAAGGTCATACCTTATGGTTCACATGGATGTCATTTAGGATGTAATGGTCATAAACCATAACTCAAAATACGGTTCCTCATATTCATCTAGATAGTTGACTCATCACATGAACAACTCATCACATAGATAATTGAGGTGTATCTATTAAGGATATAAGAACTCACAACCCTTGTGATTCTTAATTTCTTTCATTAGTGTGGGGTATTCTTTTATTAAGAAGAATTTGGTTATTTGATAATCATTCTCTAACTCCTTAGAGTATGATTCCTTCTTGATTTAGACATCACCATGCCTTAATCATGAGTTTACTATGATACACTATCATAATCACTCATAAGGATCTCAAACATTTGGTCCAAATATTTCATTCATTGATCTCATCAAGAATTAATACTTTACCAAATTTGTACTTCATTTATGATAATCTTGAACACTTCAAGATATTCATATTGGTATTTCTCTAAACACCATTTGAAGTATTAGCATTTATTCCAATAGGTATGTAAATACATCACATGTATTATACCTAATAGGATAATCACTCTCCCACTACATTAGTGAAGATTGATTAATCATGTCCAAGATATTCATGTCTCTATTTGGTTCTATAACCAAAAGAGTCTAGTTTTATCCATCACATGGAAACTAGAAATGAATTTCCCATGATTAATGCTAATTAAATTTTTTGAGTTATCTATAACTTTCAGGCATCATTATATCTTATGCATATCAAATACCATAAGACAAACAAGGCATTGCCACAAAGATCATATCTTTATAAATTGAAACATCTCTTTATTAGTTGCCATCATTGTCATACAATATGCAAAAATAAAGTGTTTCTATCTATTGGCAAATATGAAATAGCAGTTCATAACTGTATTACATGCCTTATTGGCTGAAAATAAACTAAAGTATTCCTATCTATAAAGGCAACACTTGCCCCAAGTAAGAATGCTTTACACTTTACATCTTGATATCATATATCTCAAAAGTGTTACAAGTTTACTTTCATGACACCTTTAAGTAGAGGTTTCAGTCGCCTCCTTCTTCTTTTGTTCTTCCAGGTAGAGAGGACAATTCCTTTTCCAATGTCCTGGCTTTTGACAATGGTGGCAATTTCCTTTCTTGGTCACGCCTCCCTTGGCCTTGAGAGTTGAAGATGGCTTGGACTCCTGGCTAGCTTCAGAACCTTTCTTAGCTTTGCCCTTGCCCTTGTGCTTAGACTTGCCTTTCTTGCTCGTGATCACCATCACGGAATTAGGCTTGTCCTTCTTCATCTATAACTCGGTTGTCCTCAACATGCCCAACAACTCTGACAGTGGCCTATCAAAGTTGTTCATGTTGTAGTTCATCACAAACTGACTGTAAGATTCTGGCAACGATTGCAGTATCACGTCAGTAGCCAACTCTTGGCTCAGTGGAAATCCCAATCTCTACATGTTCTCCACATACCCAATCATCTTGAGTGTGTGAGGACCAACTGGATCTCCTTCTGTCATGACGCACTTGAACAACGCCCTAGAAACATTGTACCTCTCTTGCCGTGCCTGATCTTCATACATGTTCCTGAGATGCAGAATCATCTCTATGACACCCATGTTCTCATGTTGCCTCTGCAACTCATGGTTCATTGAACATAGCATCAAGCACTTTGCATCAATGGCATCATCAGAATGCTTCTTGTAAGCATCCCTTTCTGTCCTTGGTGCATTAGGAGCGGGTTCCTGTGGAATTGGAGTATCCAGGACATAGAGCTTACACTCTTGAGTGAGAACAATTCTCAATGTCCGATACCAGTCGTGGAAGTTTGTCCCATTTAGCTTGTCCTTGTCAAGGACCGATCGCAAAGAAAAGTTGTTGTTGTTTGTTGCCATTTGAACTACAAAAGGAAAATATGCAATTTTAGTCCAAAACTCATTTTTGACTTATTTGATTGATTTGAAAATTTGACAATATAATTAGGCCTTTAATTAATTATCGCTCCCACTATTTTACTTCAAATTGATAGCCCTCACCATCAATTCGGAAGATTGCAGCGTACAACCTTCTAGTGGGCAAGATCCTGAAATCCTCTAAGCCATGGACCAGCTAGGGCTGTCACCCACAACATAGATCTCTCCGGTAGGCAACTTTTGCCAATTGCATCATATGAAACTCTTGATAAGATGTCATATACAACTCCTTGCAATGATCATCTCCATGCCTCAAGGCGCTAGATCCTATCTAGGTCACCTTGTTAAGTCCGACCCAAAGCAAACACGATGAATATGCACCCTACTAGGGCAGACCCACACATTCATCCTTCACGCTTCCACGAGGTAGACGGTGCACCACGCTAGGGCGTGCCCACACTTGGTCGAACAAGCTTTTCACGTGTGTCGCATTTGGAAGGAATCTAAAACTTAATATTTTAATGAGGGATTTGGTTTTTATATACATATACATATCCAATCACCACAATACATAGTATGTATCATATACATGCTATATCCCACAGAAAACATGCACAAAACGATAAAAGCGATGATTATGGCCATCCTAATGTGATTCCTCGAGTCAAGAGGAATCACGGTCATCTAGGTCTACATCACATGCAACCTTTACAAGATGAACTATGTGCCTTTGCCTTCCGAGTTGATCAACTCATCTCATGAATGATCTGCTCTCTCTGGCCGGTTGTCTGGGTGCCACCAGTCGATCGGTTGGCTCCTCCAACCGATCGGTTCTCCTGGTCGTCGTGCATCTCGTCATGTCCGCCACCCGCTCGTCTCGCTCCTCGAACCGGTCACCAACCGATCGGTTCACTCCTTGAACCGACCGTCTGGAACGTCAACCGATCGGTTCACGCCTTGAACCGATCGTTTCAGCTGTCGTCTTGATGTTCGCCGGTCTTCGACATAACAGGAAATAAAATCTATCCTATTTATTACATTGCTTTAAAAGGGAAAACCCCGAGTTACATTCGGGGGGAGCAAAGGTAGGAAAGAATCTCGAATTATTTCGAGTTACATCAGGAATAAGAGAGGGAAGATCGGTGCGCAGACCGAGATGCAAGCAACCACAAACAACCACACACAGATAGGGGTTTATAGGCCATAATCATGCTACACACATCCACCACAAAACTCGTTTAAGGGCGATGCGTATCAAGTGCATTAATAATACATATCATATATGTAATTAGGGATTTGTGGATTTAGGATTGGACATGCATAAAGCTGATATTATTCGCATCGCATGCAATAAATAAAGGTGACAAACCAAAATCGATCATATCGATATTCCTAAAATATAGAGCAGTTGACGTGGCTCTGATACCACTGTTGGGTTTTAGGGGAGACAGAGAAGGTAGCGGAAACAAAAAAATTTCTCCCCAAACCCATACCGAGGAAACGCGTCAACGTCTATATAATAGGAAAGGATGGTTTGTGGAATCATACCTTGTCCCGAGGCTTGCTCGGTGACAATACCTCGCGCAATGTGCGGTCTTCAACTCCGGACTTCGACGGTGTCTGTGCAGCTCCTGGTCGCACCGGGACTGACAACTCCTACTCAAACCGGACTGTCGGATGACAGTTGTCCTCCTAAGCGGAAGTGTCCTCCCGCCTCTGTAGTAGTCCACACGGACTACCTGGAACTCCACTCTCCTTGTCCCACAAGGAAGTGGAAGGATTCGCACCCTCCTGTTGACGTACTAGTCGCCAACACGCTCTCCTGCCTCCTGTTGCAACTACAGTTGTCCTTCCCTTGCTGCACCTCCCTTTTGCGGGAAGCACTTGCTCGGGCTCTCTCACGGTTACCAAAACCAGAGAGAACGACAACTTGCAGAGCAACTGGTTGCACTGAGCTGTACTTTGAGAAGCCCCCAATACCCCTATATATAGGAGAGTCATGGGACAGGGTTCTCCATCCCAGGCAATGCGGGACTAAAGCAGGAGTAGAAGGGTTCGAGAATTTTCCACAAAAGGCAACCGGTTCGCAACTTGAAATGATCGGTTCACAACTGAACCGATCGGTTCGGCCATTGAGCCGATCGGTTGGACCTGAGCCGATCGGTTGGACCTGAGCCGATCGTTTGGGGCACTCCAACCGATCGGTTGGTGCCCTGAACCGATCGGTTCATGGTCCTAATCCGGCTCAAAAAGACTTTCCTTATTTCTTTCCCAATTGGTATTGAATACCAATATTATTCCCAATCAAATTGGGCAATTTGAAACCAAAGGAAAATCCTTGCCGACATGACTTTCCCAACTGGTGGGTTGCACCAGTTGAGCCGATCGGTTCAACTCTTGAACCGTTCGTTTCAACCTGGGCATGAGCCGATCGGCCTGGACACTCCAGCCGACCGGTTCAGCAACCTCAGCCGACCGGTTCATCACATGAGCCGATCGGTTGGGAGCACAGGTTGGGCAAAATCAGTCAATTGCGATTTCAATCAATCCGATACTCCAATCAATGCGTCCAACACCTTGAACCATACGATATTGAGCTATCGACTGATTGAGTGTTTAATTGAACTACTAAACTCCTTTAGTAATCAATCTAAACATTGCTTTGTGGACAAAACTCCTCTTCCAGGTTAAATCCTATGTGTGTGACCCTGCAGGTCCATTTCACGTTGGCAGTGAAAGTCCATAACACTTATGACTTCACAAGAAAAGAGCGGTGCCTAGTCACACATCAGTGCTACCCAAGTGAAAGTAGAAAGTTGGAGAACAACTTTCATCCTACAATCCGTGAATGGTGTTACAGCGAATGTATAATTCCTTTGTCACTGATATCCCGAATGAACTCGAGGCATGGAACAGTCATCCTGTCAACGTTCATTCACTTCCTTGATCTCAGAGTAGACTGGAAGAGATATGTATGACATCAGTATCATATACTGATTCACACATGCATGCACGCCTTTCTCAATCCTACTCATCAAGTGGCCATGGATATCAAACTCCCTCAGGAGGGACAAATCCCATATCTATCACTCACCCCTCAAAAGCCCCATGTGTCAAAGCCACCCAATCATCACCTTTATAACAACCCATGTTTCAGGACTGCGTTTGATGATGTCAAAGTGTGCCCAACGACATGTGTTGATTGCAGTGATTTCAGGTCTAAGAATCACACTCACCACCATCACTGTGAGTACTGACTGTGACTACCATCTCATGGTTCCATGTGTCAAACTCACGGTGGGTCTGTCCGGTACACTTGTTCTCTAACAAGTACCTATGTGTTTGGTTTGATATCTCTATATCATGACTAATGAGATTTTGTCATCAACCAACACCACAATCTAGTCTTGTGTGTCATTGCTGTCTATCTACCTTCCACAATGACATCCGACTAGGGACATAACAAGAATGTACAAACTCTTAGCATCCGTATGATCTCATCGTTCAGGTCCTCAACCTGAAAGCATACGTCATTGAGTACTGTCATTCTCTAGACATTCAATCTGTTCTATCACTATCTCATATGACTGAACCAGAAAGAATTGGAAGCTTGCCTTTAATGTTTATCAAATAAATCTTAATGTATCCCACCAATCATCACATGATTGGCTCTCAGGGCATACATACCAACAGGAACGAGAGATGCCAAGACAGTCCAGACAGTCTCTCTCGCTCTGTCTTCCTTCTCTTCTCAGTCTCCTTGCTTGCAATACGGGCAGTCGGTGGAATGGAACTGGCGTAGACGGGACTGGATTTTGATTGGAACTGTGTACTGGCAGCCTGTCGGCGTCCGAGAACTGATGTGAAACTGGGGCCGTGCTGGTCTTATTTATAGGCACAGGTCTGGTCCCAAACGGTCTGCTGGCTTTTTGCATCAAACGGTTTCAATTACCAAATGGTCTGGAGACTGTTTGCTACCAAACGGTCTTGAGACTGTTTGCTACCAAATGGTCTGTAGACCATTTGCTACCAAACGGTCTTGTGACCATGGTGCCAAATGACCGACACTCTCTCTGTGATTTTGATTAAGTGACGTTCAAACGACCTCGAGCAGCATCCAGCTTCCGATCTGAGATCGTGAGTTCCTCCAAATAGTCTAGGGTCGTGAGCTCCTCCAAACCGTCTGGGACTTTGTGCTCTTCCAAGTAGTATGGGGTTGTGAGGCATTGCAGGTCGAAAATACTCTTGGTGAGGAGGGCGACACCGGCAGCCATGGAGCTTTGGAGCAGCATGTTGAGAAAATAGCTGCGTCAGGAGGTAGGGGACGATGTGCCACGACCGTGTTGAGGCACCACGGTCGTGGTGCTGCTGCTATCCCATGGCCGTGGTGGGTGAAACTTCGGCCCTAGTGACATTGTGCCACGGCCGTGGCGTGCCACCACAGTCATGGTGAGGCTACAACCCCACGACCGTGCCGCCTTGCACGGGCGTGGTGGGTGAGACTTGGCAGTGTGGGTGATGCGCCACGGTCGTGGTGTGACCAACACGGTCGTGGCAGATATGCGCCATGATCGTGGCGTGACCCGCACGGTCGTGGCGGATGGAGGCTTGGCACTGTTGGCGATGCGCCACGGCCGTGGTGTGGCCAGCACGGTCGTGGTGAATGTTCTACTTCATGATCTTGATCATTTGTTGCACAAAGTTGGGGCTTTGAGGACAGAATGCACAGTTGTGAGTTGTTGATGTGTGATTGGATGATTGAGAGTGATCTACAGAGGGAAAGGAGAGTGTGTAAGGGATAATAGCATCAAATAAACTAGTAATTAGGACTATTTAAGCATTATTTATGTGTGAATGAAGAAATACTCAGAGTAAAGCAAAGCAAGGGTAATTTAGTCATAATGAGGTATAAAAACCCTAGAATTGGTGAATGTAATGATGAATCTGGAGGATTCATCAAGGCAACACCATTTTTGGGATTAAATGAATTTTTATAGGGCACTTTCTCTCTCCTTGAATTTCTTATAAAAAGACCCTTTACAAGCCAAATGAAAGGCTTTTTCATTTGCACTTCTTATCCTTTCTTGGAAATCGACCAAGGGAGCTAGGGAGGACCTGTAGGATGACCCCCAACCTATTGGTAAGGTTTTTGATCCATTTCACCTTGATTCCATGGTGAAAATTGAAAATAAATTATGGATTTCTTCTTATTTCGATCTCCTCTTCAACCCTAGCCAATCTTTTCAACCTAAAGCTTGAGGACGAGCTTAGGGGGAGTTGCAAAAGCTTCATCCACCATTTTTGGCATGAGCTTGGAGCTTTGCAGCTCAATTGGAGGTGGGTTTTATAACTTGAAACCCTAACTTTGTTATTGTATTCAATTCCCCATCAAATAATGATCATTTCTCTAGTTACAATTATTGATTTGGTTGATTGATGCAAATTCCATGGAAATCACAGCAGGTTTCATGGGTCTAGAGCTTGATGATGATGACATCATCATAAGAACACACCTCCAAAAATATCTAGACCAAACAGTTTCAATCAAATGTCCAAACGGTTTGTGTTTTGGAAGCAAACGATTTCAAAACCATTTAGTAGCAAACGGTTTCACCAAACCGCATGAGACCAAACAGTTTCAGACCGTTTGGTGAAGTTGACCAGGGTTGACCATTTGGGGACTTGTTCATAATGAACAAGGTTAAAGACCCACCAATTATTATTGATTAACTCCAATTGGTTCATGAGTTGAAGGTCCATCAATCACCTAAACCCTAATCGGGTTGAGTGTTGATTTCATAAGTGATTGAGTTTAAAACTTGGGTTGTTTGACCCAAACGGTTTCAAAACCGTTTGGGAATCACCCAAATGGTCTCAAGACCGTTTTGAGGTCAACCAAGACCGTTTGGAGGTCTATGGTTGAGTATGGTTAGGTATTTGAAGATTCAAACATATGGTATAAACCCTAATCGGCTAAGTGCTGATTTTGCAATTGAATGAGTTGATGCTTTGGGTTGATTGACCCAAACGGTTTCAAAACCATTTGGGGATCACCCAAACGGTCTCAAGACTGTTTGGGGGTTATCCAAGACCATTTGGAGGTCTAGGGTTAAGTTTGGTCAAGTGTTTGAAGGTCCAAAGATATCAAATTGAAATACAATTAAGTGCTGATTTGGTGACCAATCCTAGGGTCCAAACCCTAATTGAATGACATGGTTGATGATGATATGATGAACAAATGGTCTCAAGACCGTTTGGAGGTCATCCAAACGGTCTCAAGACCGTTTGGGGGTCACCCAAGACCGTTTGGAGGTCCATGGTTGACTATGGTTAGGTGTTTAAAGATCTAAAGGTACTAAGTCGAAGTGCAATCAAATGCTTACTTATTGATCAATCCAATGATCCAAACTTTGATTGATTGACTTGGATATTGATGTTGCATGGGAAAACGGTCTTCAGACCATTTGGAGGTCATCAAAAATACCTCAAGACCATTTGGGGTCAGGTCATGTCCAATTTGGATGATGGTCCAATAGTTTCAAAGCAACTAGACTCGCATTGGTTAATGTTGAAGGATCAACGATTCCAAACCCTAATTCAGTTGATTCAAACCCTAATTGATGATTAATTGAGAGTTAGTTAAGGATAAAATCAGTTGAAGGATGGCCTAATTAACCCAATTGAAGTATGGTGATGGGTCCAATTGAAGATTGGTTACATGAATTCAATGATTGAAGGAATCAACATTGAGAACCCCAAATCAATTTGATAGGTTGAGACCATCTTGGGTCCATGAAGTTTTGAGGAGGTTTGGACAAATTGGTCTCAAGACCGTTTGGGACCAAACGATCCCAAACCGGTTGAGCCCATGCGGTTTCAAAAGGTGCTTTAGAAAACGGTTTCAAGTACTTGCTTTAGCAAACGGTCTCAAGCACCACCTTTACCAAATAGTTTCAAACCATTTGAACTTTGAATGACTAAGACCGTTTGGGGCTCAAGTAGTCAAAATTAATTGAGGACTCAATTGGTTAATCCACTTGGACACCTTTTGTAATTGAAGATTCAATCGGTCAATTCAATTGGATACCTTATGTAATGGAGGTCCAATGTAATCGAATCTCTTGATAATTAAGATGATGAATAATCCATTGATCCAATGATGATTAGTAAGGATAATCAATGAAGGTACAAAGGTTGAATCCCTAATAGTACCTAAGTGATTAGTGCCAATTAATGGATAAACCCTAATTTCCTATAAGAACAATGACTTGGTACATTATGTTAATCATAGTTGTATGTACTTGATTGAAGGGTTGATATAACCTAATCAAGTTGAGAGGATGATGGAAAGGAATTCATACATGAGTATTTATCATGTGATGAATAGGGTATGATCCATAATAAAGAGATCATGAAACCCTAATCAAGAAGGTTGTTGAACCCCAATCCCTAATTTAGAGCAATATCAGATGTAACCCAAACCCAGGGTAATGTTGTGACTCTAAACCTAGATAATAAAATGTGAATCCCTAATTAAGGATGATTCCATGTGAATTCCTAATTGAGGTTGATTCAATGTGAAACCCTAATTGAGTTTGATTCCATGAGAAACCCTAATTGAGGGTGATGCTATGAGAAACTCTTGTTGGGATGAATAGTAAACCCTAATTTTAGGCAATAAGATGTGAAAGCCTAATGAAGGGTAATGTTATATGCAATCCTCACCCTAATGAAGTATGATAGTATGCGAAACCCTAAACCCTATTAAATAGTAATGATATGGGAAACCCTAATTCTAATAATGGAATGGTAACCAATACATTGATGGGGGAAATACCTAAAGTGATTGATTGTAGATACCCTTATAGCAAGCAATGCTTTAACCTGAGATGAGTCCATATCATTAAAGATAGTTGGACCATTCTTATGCGTGACCTATGCACTTCATGATAAGAGTGATAGGTTAGTGGATGAAAGGATTAAGATGGGAAATACCTTAATCCAAGATAAGTTGATAACTCAAGAAAGTTGGAAGTTATGAGGTAAGTGATACATCAGGATATGAAAGACTTCACAGTTAGCATCCCAAAGTTGATATACTTTGATAACTATGAAATCCTAATGTGAGATGGGAAACCTTAATCCTAAATTGGGTAATGGGACATGAGAAATCATAATATGATATGAATAGTAAGCCCTAACCTTATTGAGGGAATAGAGGTATTACTATTGTATTACATGAAGTAATATGTTATGTTGCCTAATGAGAGGTGACAAGATGCTTTATGGGCCTTATGAGCTATGAGGATGGTTGTTGCCTAGTAAGAGGTAACAAAATGTTTTAAAGGTTACCCAGGATTGATATAGATCAATACCTGGAATAATTATACAGGATTGACATAGTTCAATGGCTGGAATGATAACACAAGATTGGTTAAATCCCAATACCTGGAATAATAACACAGGATTGGTCAAATCCCAATACCTGGAATAGTAACACAAGATTGGTTAAATTCCAATAACTGGAATAGTTTCATAGGATTGACATAGTTCAATACCTGGAATAATAACACAGGATTGGCTAACTCCCAATACCTGGAATAATAACACAGGATTGGTCAAATCCCAATACCTGGAATAGTAACACAAGATTGGTTAAATTCCAATACCTGGAATAATTTCATAGGATTGACATAGTACAATACCTGGAATGCACAGGATTGGCTAACTCCCAATACCTGGAATAATAACACATGATTGGCTAACTCCCAATACCTAGAATGCACATGATTGGCTAATTCCCAATACCTGGAATAATAACACAAGATTGACATAGATCAATACCTGGAATGCACAGGATTGGCTAACTCCCAATACCTGGAATAATAACACAGGATTGGTAATAACCCAATACCTGGAATAGTTGCACAAGATTGACATAGATCAATACCTGGAATAGTTGCACAGGATTGACATATATCAATACCTGGAATAGTTGCACATGATTGACATAGATCAATACCTGGAATAGTTGCACAAGATTGACATAGTTCAATACTTGGAATGGATATACATGAATAATATAAGTCTAATGCTTGTACTAGTTGCACAGGATTGATGTAATCCAATGCCTGAAATATTTATATAGGATTGGTATAGACCAATGCCTAAATAAGACATGATGATGCACACTTTGATGTCCAATATAACCCAAGTCTGTTTAGCAGATTGGCTAAGGCCAATAAGTTGAAACAAGAATGTCTCATGGGTGACACATCAAGATAATGAGTGTCACAAGAGAAGTTTGATAGGATGGTATAATATGGAGGATAAATGATATACATGTTCTTCCTATTTGTTATTAAGAGAAAAGTTGATCTATTGTTCTATCATAGATAGTTACAATGCTTTAAGATGAGAATGCTTTAAACTACATATCCTCTGTCCAGTTTTATGTATATAACTACAATAATAATGTTTTGGCGGAGAGTTATATCTCTGTTGGGACAATTTACAATTGTCTCACCCCCGTGGGATCCAATATTTTTAGGTGGACGCGGACAAAGAGGCAGGAAACCTTTAGCAGAGAAAGAACAGCAACAACAACATCAAGGACAGTAGTAATATCTCAGGTGGAGATACTGCCTATCTAGTCATATAGTTAGAAAGTCTTATGTGTCATCTTTGTACTCTCACGTCCTCGGAGTCAGTAGTCAGTGTTTTTATTGAATCGATATGAGATTTTGGCTTGATGCCTTGAAGTTTTATGTTGTCTGTATATAATGTTGAATAGGACAACTGGTGTTGTAATCCTCGAGAAGAGATGGTACAACTTGTGTGCTTATAGAACAGAATGTAAATATTATACTTTGGTTCTTGATGAAAAAGATTTCCTATGTGTGGATCTCTTTGCAAAAAGTTTTAATTTTTAGTGATTTTCAGTAATCCGCTGCAAATGATTCGCTTCCGCTTAGTTAATCTTGTGTTTTATAAGTTGGATGCCACAATTTAGTGGTATGAGAGCTCTATGTTCACTGAGTCTACAGAGACATAGGACTAAGGTAGTAGAGTCTGTTGTAGTGTCATCCAGTGTATCTGATAGTGTCTTCTACTCATATATAGGAGAAGAAGAACTTGAAGATGACTGGGTCACATGAGGAGTTTGCTGCAGAAAGCAGCAATGTTGCACTAAGAAGAGGTGCAGGGGAGCAGGAAAGAGAGGGACAATTGCCTGAGAATCCCCTAGATAATCCATTTATGATAAGAAACCCTTCCTTAGGAATCACTGTTGGGGAATTTAGGGCAACCATGATGTATTTAGTGGATCGAGCACTAGCAGTGCAACCTAGATTACCAGCCCCTAATGATGATGTTTTGGACATCAACAGGATACGTAATCCACATCAGCAGGTAGAAGCAATGGGAATTGATGAAGTTCTGGACTTAGAACAAGTTTGTGCTCAACCTCAGCCTGTTGAATCAATAAATAGTGAAGGAGGGAATAGGTTTCAACCCAAAAGCAGAATTTGCTATAGGTGTAGAAAGCCTGGACATATTGTAAAGAATTGTCCAACAAAGAACAAGGAAGAGAGAATTTTTAAAAGGCCTATCCAAATCCAGGGACAGAGGCCTAATAGTCCCAAAAAGGGAAAGATTTTGGTACCACCAGTACAACCAGGACCTAGTGCACCAAGGCAATGGTCATCTAGAAAGGGTAAAGAACCCTCTAGACCATACCTGGCACCTAGAATTTGCTACCTGTGTAGACAGGTTGGACATCTGGCAAGAGATTGCTCAGCCAGAAATGTTATGGTGAATCAACCTCTGAGGCAGAATCAGCCTGAGGCAGTGAATAATCCACGAATCATGACAGGTTAGAAAAAATAATGTCATTCTTGTATGTCTTTTTATGATTTCCTGAGTTAATTTGAGAAGGTAATTGATTGAGCTATCTTTGATCAGTCCTATGAGGACTTATATTTTGCATAATAAATATTATAGATGTTCATGTTGCTCTTACCTCTATGAGAAGAAGATGAGGTATTGAAGAGATGCCTGGGTAAAACCCAGTAATGTTAAATCTTATACTTGTGATAATATGAAAAGGAAGGAATATGATAGTATAAAAAGTGCATACTACTTGATCTCAGTATTTATATACCCTAGCCATGTATACAACTATTGATGATAAAGTAAGTATGGAAACTCTTGGATTGTAATCTTTTTGATTGCCCCGATCAAGCAGTCATTCTGATACAATCTAATGAGTATCATGGAATAAGAAGCATGGAATGAATAAATGTGTCCTGTTCTAAGCATAAGAAAGAGAAATCTTAGATAACCTCAGATGATCATGTTTGTATGAGGAATTAAAAGAATAATCCTCATAAGATAAGAATGAGGAATATGATTCCTTATTTTCTTTTCCCTCAGGGACATGGCAATCAAGTGGGTCATAGGACACTTGATGTGCATAATATAAAGATGTTTATGTGATGGATACTTAGAAAGGTATTAGTTTATCTTGGACTTTGGCTCCAAGATGAAGATATATGTAACAAGTAATGCCCCAAGATGAAAGGAAGATAAATAAGTGATGTGTTTTTAATACATGTGATAGATACCAAGGTAAGAGATTCTGGTATCTAAGAAATAATAGATGGTTTATATTGAATATGTGAAATGGTCAATTATGAAATCAAATTAGTCATGTAAAATAATATGAACATCACATGTTAGGGGTTTATGTTTTGCATAAACATAACAATTGAAGATATCTTTGAGATAAGTTCTTAATTGATAAGTAATCTTTCCTTATGATAAGAGAATGTACAACTAATGAGATAGTTAGTGTAGGCAATAAGGAAAGATAGTATGGTGTTATTAGGTGAGATGACACAATCAGGGTATGAAAAGACTTATAGTCTCAAGTGGATGACAAAATATAATGATGATCTTGAAAGAGAAATACTGAACCAACTCAGGAACATGGGAGTATGTGTTCCATGTGAACCATTCCATGATATATTTTGGGTGAAATAACTTTTTGTTGATCAAAACCCTGTGATGTCTCCATAATAATGAGGTGTTATGTGAGGACATGATGATATGATGCATGGATAATATCTATTTCCCTTTATCTGGGATTTCGGGGATGAAATCCTTGTTAGGGGTTTATAATTTATAACATCCCTGACCTGGGTTACACTTTAACCCTAGGTGTTTTGATTAAGAAAGATGGTTATATGTTTAATTTTATCTTGTGAAAAGTAATTAGGGCTCATGAGAAACTTATGTTTCAATTTTGGTCCTGTTTAAACAATGTTGAAGCAATGTTTGCTTATTTTGGACTAAAGTACAAATTACCCAAGTTGAGGGGCTAGATTGCAAATGTTGCATGATAATATGTTCTTTATATGTTGAATCATCATGAGAATGAAGATGATGCAAAGGTATGGCTTTTGGTAGCCTAAGTACCAAGGAAAAGATGATAAAGCAATGTTTGTGCATTAAAACCTAGTTTGGTGTAAAGTGCAATTTACCCAAAACCTAGGGTTCAATATGCAAATTACCACTTCAATAAGGTACCTAATGTTTCTTGGAACCATGTAGAGAAAAGAAAATGAGAGGGGCGCCTCATTTGAATGAAGTTGGAGGAGAGAGAATCCTGATATTAAAATAATCAAGATTTAATCCTAATTGAAACCCTAATTCGATTTAGGGAAAAAATAAATGTATTAATTAAAGGGCCTTCAACCAAAATTAAAATGGTTGGATTCTGATGTGCGTGGACATCCTTCAGCCTTGCAAGGACCATGAAAATATCCCAGGGAATGGATAACTCACTCACAATTTTATAAGAAAAAGAAATATCCACTCACATATGGATATTAATATTATATGATTTAAGGTGCTTGATTTGCTTTTCTTTAAATCATGGATAATTGAGAGAAATAAGAGGAAAAAAAGATAGCCTCGTCCCTAAGGAAGTTGAGGGGGAAGAGGCGGCACCATTTTTAGGATTAAATGAATTTTTATAAGGCACTTTCTCTCTCCTTGAATTTCTTATAAAAGACCCTTTACAAGCCAAATGAAAGGCTTTTTCGTTTGCACTTCTTCTCCTTTCTTGGAAACCGACCAAGGGATCTAGGGAGGACCTGGAGGACGACCCCCAAGCTGTTGGTAAGGTTCTTGATCCATTTCACCTTGATTCCATGGTGAAAATTGAAAATAAATTATGAATTTCTTCTTATTTCGATCTCCTCTTCAACCCTAGCCAATCTTTTCAACCTAAAGCTTGAGGAAGATCTTAGGGGGAGTTGCAAAAGCTTCATCCACCATTGTTGGCGTGAGCTTGGATCTTTGGATCTCAATTGGAGGTGGGTTTTATAACTTTAAACCCTAACTTTGTTATTGTATTCAATTCCCCATCAAATAATGATCATTTCTCTAGTTACAATTATTGATTTGGTTGATTGATGCAAATTCCATAGAAATCACAGCAGGTTTCGTGGGTCTAGAGCTTGATGATGATGACATAATCATAAGCACACACCTCCAAAAATATCTAGACCAAACGGTTTCAATCAAATGTCAAAACGGTTTGTGTTTTGGAAGAAAACAATTTCAAAACCGTTTAGTAGCAAACGGTTTCACCAAACCGCATGAGACCAAATAGTTTCAGACCGTTTGGTGATGTTGACCAGGGTTGACCATTTGGGGACTTGTTCATAATGAACTAGGTTAAATACCCACCAATTGTTATTGATTAACTCCAATTGGTTCATGAGTTGAAGGTCCATCAATCACCTAAACCCTAATTGGGTTAAGTGTTGATTTCATAAGTGATTGAGTTTGAAACTTGGGTTGATTGACCCAAACGGTTTCAAAACCATTTGGGAATCACCCAAACGGTCTCAAAACCGTTTGGAGGTCAACCAAGACCGTTTGGAGGTCTATGGTTGAGTATGGTTAGGTATTTGAAGATTCAAACATATGGTATAAAGCCTAATCGGCTTAGTGCTGATTTTGCAATTGAATGAGTTGATGCTTTGCGTTGATTGACCCAAACGGTTTCAAAACAGTTTGGGGATCACCCAAATGGTCTCAAGACCGTTTGGGGGTTACCCAAGACCGTTTGGAGGTCTAGGGTTAAGTTTGGTCAAGTGTTTGAAGGTCCAAAGATACCAAACTAAAATACAATTAAGTGCTGATTTGGTGACCAATCCTAGGGTCCAAACCTTAATTGAATGACATGGTTGATGATGATATGATGACCAAACGGTCTCAAGACCGTTTGGAGGTCATCCAAACGGTCTCAAGACCGTTTTGGGGTCACCCAAGACCGTTTGGAGGTCCAGGGTTGACTATGGTTAGGTGTTTAAAGATCTAAAGGTACTAAGTCGAAGTGCAATCAAATGCTGACTTATTGATCAATCCAATGATCCAAACTTTGATTGATTGACTTGGATTTTGATGTTGACATGGGCAAACGGTCTCAAGACCGTTTTGAGGTCATCCAAATGACCTCAAGACCATTTGGGATCAGGTCATGTCCAATTTGGATGATGGTCCAATAGTTTAGCAACTAGACTCGCATTGGTTAATGTTGAAGGATCATCGATTCCAAACCCTAATTTAGTTGATTCAAACCCTAATTGACGATCAATTGAGGGTTAATTGAGGATCAAATCAGTTGAAGGATGACCTAATTAACCCAATTGAAGTATGGTGATGGGTCCAATTGAAGATTGGTTACATGAATTCAATGCTTGAAGGAATCAACATTGAGAACCCCAAATCAATTTGATAGGTTGAGACCATCTTTGGTCCATGCGGTTTTGAGGAGGTTTGGACCAAATGGTCTCAAGACCGTTTGGGACCAAACAGTCTGAAGACCGTTTGGGACCAAACGATCCCAAACTGGTTGAGCCCATGCGGTTTTAAAAGGTGCTTTAGCAAACAGTTTCAAGTACTTGCTTTAGCAAACGGTCTCAAGCACCACCTTTACCAAAAGGTTTCAAACCATTTGAACTTTGAATGAATAAGACCTTTTGGGGCTCAAGTAGTCAAAATTAATTGAGGACTCAATTGGTTTATCCACTTGGACACCTTTTGTAATTGAAGATTCAATTGGTCAATTCAATTGGATACCTTATGTAATGGAGGTCCAATGTAATTGAATCTCTTGAGAATTAAGATGATGAATGATCCATTGATCCAATGATGATTAGTAAGGATAATCAATGAAGGTACAAAGGTTGAATCCCTAATAGTACCAAAGTGATTAGTGCCAATTAAGGGATAAACCCTAATTGCCTATAAGAACAATGACTTGGTACATTATGTTAATCATAGTTGTATGTACTTGATTGAAGGGTTGATGTAACCTAATCAAGTTGAGAGGATGATGGAAAGGAATTCATACATGAGTATTTATCATGTGATGAATAGGGTATGATCCATAATAAAGAGATCATGAAACCCTAATCAAGGAGGTGGTTGAACCCCAATCCCTAATTTAGAGCAATATCAGATGTAACCCAAACCCAGGGTAATGTTGTGACTCTAAACCAAGATAATAAAATGTGAATCCCTAATTAAGGATTATTCCATGTGAATCCCTAATTGAGGTTGATTCAATGTGAAACCCTAATTAAGGTTGATTCCATGAGAAACCCTAATTGAGGGTGATACTATGAGAAACTCTTATTGGGATGAATAGTAAACCCTAATTTTAGGCAATAAGATGTGAAATCCTAATGAAGGGTACTGTTATATGCAATCTGCACCCTAATGAAGTATGATAGTATGTGAAACCCTAAACCCTATTAAAGAGTAATGATATGGGAAACCCTAATTCGAATAATGGAATGGTAACCAATACATTAATGGGGGAAATACCTAAAGTGATTGATTGCAGATGCCCTTATAGCAAGAAATGCTTTAACCTGAGATGAGTCCATATCATTAAAGATAGTTGGACCATTCTTATGCGTGACCTATGCACTCCATGATAAGAGTGATAGGTTAGTGGATGAAAGGATTAAGATGAGAAATACCTTAATCCAAGATAAGTTGATAACTCAAGAAAGTTGGAAGTTATGAGGTAAGTGATACATCAAGATATGAAAGACTTCACAGTTAGCATCCCAAAGTTGATATACTTTGATAACTATGAAATCTTAATGTGAGATGGGAAACCTTAACCCTAAATTGGGTAATGGGACATGAGAAATCATAATATGATATGAATAGTAAGCCCTAACCCTATTGAGGGAATAAAGGTATTACTATTGTATTACATGAAGTAATATGTTATGTTGCCTAGTGAGAGGTGACAAGATGCTGTATGGGACTTATGAGCTATGAGGATGGTTGTTGCCTAGTAAGAGGTAACAAAATATTTTAAAGGTTACCCAGGATTGGTATAGATCAATACCTAGAATAATTATACAGGATTGGCATAGTTCAATGCCTGGAATGATAACACAGGATTGGTTAAATCCCAATACTTGGAATACTAACATAGGATTGGTCAAATCCCAATACCTGTAATAGTAACACAGGATTGGTTAAATTCCAATACCTGGAATAATTTCACAAGATTGACATAGTTCAATACTTGAAATAATAACACAGGATTGGCTAACTCCCAATACCTGGAATAATAACACAGGATTGGTCAAATCCCAATACCTGGAATAGTAACACATGATTGGTTAAATTCCAATACCTGGAATAATTTTACAGGATTGACATAGTTCAATACTTGGAATGCACAGGATTGGCTAACTCCCAATACCTGGAATAATAACACAAGATTGGCTAACTCCCAATACCTGGAATGCACAGGATTGGCTAATTCCCAATACCTGGAATAATAACATAGGATTGACATAGATCAATACCTGAAATGCACAGGATTGGCTAACTCCCAATACCTGGAATAATAACACAGGATTGGTAATAACCCCATACCTAGAATAGTTGCACATGATTGACATAGATCAATACCTGGAATAGTTGCACAGGATTGACATAGATCAATACCTGGAATAGTTGCACAAGATTGACATAGATCAATACCTAGAATAGTTGTACAGGATTGACATAGATCAATACCTGGAATAGTTGCACAAGATTAACATAGTTCAATACTTGGAATGGATATATAGGAATAATATAACATAGTTTCACAAGATTATTAGTTTTACTTTCTCTACCCAAGTACACTTGTCATGTTTCCATCTAGAAGTATTGCAAATTCTACAATTATTAAGACTGTGGTCTTCCTTCCAAAATAATATACAATTAACACATGCATCAATCTTTTCATATGAGAAACCAAGATCTTTGATTGTCTTCTTTGCCTCATAATAAGAAGTGGGCAAGGTTGAGTCTTATGGAAATAACTCATCTTCCAACAATTCAAGTAGCATTGTAAAAGACCGATTACTCCATCTCCCAAGACTCTTAATGTGAAGCAACTTGACTAAAGCAAACAACTTTGAACTCTTTGATCCTATATAAAGAGGTTGTTTGAGGTCATTTAGCAACCTAATAAACTTTTGAGCCTCACAATTAGGTTCCTCTTCAAAATTGTCACAGTCGAAAGATCCTATATTCTCAACATTTCTCTCAATGTTAAAATGGCTTGGATGCATATCTTCAGGAAGCTCTAACATCTCATCATCGGTCTCACTATCTTGTTCTTTCTCACTACTTTCAACATCAAAATCAGATTCAATTTCATGCCCCATCTCACCATGATGATACCAAAAGGTATAACTCCTCATGAAACCATACACCATTAGGTGTGTTTTGACCAAATCACGACCCATAGACACAATATTAACACAACGAACACAAGGACATCTAATTTCATTTAGGCCAATTCTTTGACATGCATAATTGAGAAACTCCTCAACACCAAATTCATATGTTGAGTCATCAAGTTGGTCATCAACAAGCCTAATCCATTGTTTATTGGGTGCCATTTTCTATACAAAAAGATAAAAGTTATATTAAATACAAAATATAAATTTAAAATTATTGTAGTCAATTGTTTATTGTCTAAAAATCACACATTTCTCCAACTAACATATTGTTATTGTTTGCATCATTTATTTCTAATGCAATTCAAGGCTTAAATTTATCTATATTTTAGTTAGGTCTGGAAACAATGCAAGTAAAGTGTGGGTACCACCATACCAGAACCATACTTATTTAATTTTATGAGCATTGGTATGGGTCCAGACACACGTCACTTAAAACCAGACCCACATCATACTTGACCTGCATACCATATGGGTCTATGGGTATACAATTCCATAGAAAAATTCAAATACACATGTTTATGGGTATACAGTTCCACAAAAAAATTCAAACTCAAAATTATCAAACAAAATAAAACTTATTTACAATCAATACTACATGTGCCTCCTAGTGGGTATGAACTATATTAGGATCGACATCAGTTCTATTCGTACTCATTTGACTAATCAGTGTTACATTATACGTAGTTAGTATGGACGCATCAATTTAATGTGGGTGAGGCTAAGTTAAATTATACTTATTTTGACAAGAACCAATATAGCACACCGTTTAGAAAAAAAAGTCATTTATAACATCACTTTACAAATATTTTTTTCCAAAACATTACATTGTCTCCACCTTTAATCAGTACCAAAACTACTAGATTTTAATCATACAATTGACAAACAAGCATGTAATATATGAAATACAAATCTCATTTGAAGTATGCACTCATCAAAACTCAGTTTGTAAATAACATAATAAGATATACTTGTAGACGATGGAAAGGTCGTCATATTGGATTAGAATTAGAAGATACGTGACAAGAAGCAAATTAATAGTTATTTTAGATAATTTCAATTACAACAATGGCCAATAACTTTTTTTCAGATTGCCTTGCGACCAGAAGAGTATCGACTAAATGAATCAGTTACTACAGAAACACTCTGATTTTGACTTTTTGTTAAGATCAAATTTCATGTTGCATCACATATATCCGAACATCAACTAAATTCTCTACATAATCGAACAATGGCAGGTTGGTTTAATTTTTACTAACCCTATCAGTATGAGAGATCGGGGCAATGAACGACGTCAGTTGCCGTGAGTTGCAGGTCACGAAAGCAAGAAGATCATTGATACCCCTACACAACGGATGTGAATGGGACACACATAACTGCAGTCAGAGAATGAGATGAACTTGTTTTCTCCATATTTTTTGTTGGAACTCAAAAAATAAAATTTATTTATATATCCGAAAGTTTGGAAAGTTCTTGGAAGCCTATTTTCCAGAGGTACGGTTGTTCTAATTGGTTTGTTGTAACTAAAATTTCTAAGGAATTCATTTTCAAGGAACCTAAGTTCAATTCCTATAAAATGAGTTCAGTTTGATTGGTTTATATTTTGAGTTTTCTACTATAAAAATACCTTCATATGATATTCTCCTCTTAATCCAGATTAACATGCTCATCTATATTACATCAACACGTAGTTTTCCATCTTCCTTGATGTCAAAACGATTGACCATCTACACTTTAAATAATAATACAATAAAATAAGTGCCACAAAACTATATTGTACAAACATATTGTAAAACCATTACGAAATATGACCAAACTCTATTATTGAGATGATAGTATGTACAACTTTTATCATGAATGTTAAAAATTATGGAACATAATTCAAAGATGAACAATTGATGAACGGAAAAGCAAAACCACGAGGACGGGATGGGTTAAGAGCAGATATAGGTTTACTTTTTTGAACATATACAATGGTTAAATATGGGAAGGCGTGACAAGCCTTTGCCGCTGTTGACATACATTCTGGGAAGTGTCCAAGGCAAGAACAAATTACCGGTAGTATCAAAAGCGAGGAACAAACTTCGAGCATTAGAGCCTAGAATAAATCTAGTGTGCAAAGGATCTGAAGAGCGATAGCTATTGATTCTCGTCAGATGTGTAGATAAGAGCTGTAAGGAGTATTCAGCGGATAGAACAAATTGAATGAATGAATGTGGTGCATAAAGAAGCAGTTATATGTGAGTTGTCCGGAATGACTACTGACAGACTACGGATTGTCTAATCGTTTTCTCCTCTGTTTCTTCAAGAATTTAAAAAAAAATCTTATTACCAGTCGTTTAAAACATAACTCCGAATCCGAGTTTGCTACTTTCCTAATCCACTTACTGTAAACCAATCAAAGCCTGATTGATGTCTATGAGCTAAGTTAAAATAAAGTGAGCCAGGAGAGCAAATAATGAACCTTTGAAACAGTACGAGGAAGCAAACACCAAAAAGGGTACGACGCTTGGTCTGCTTGAGGATCAAAACGCCAACAAGATCAAAGTTGGAAACTAGCGAGATCTGGACTATATTGTTCCGGTACGAGAAAGGTACGAAACTAGATCCCGCCGGCAATGAGATCTAAGCAACCTTGTGGGGCGTTAGGAACCACAGGGCAAGCCGTTGAGGAGGACGGAGATCACTGGGGTCGCCGGTAGCTGGAAGCCTGGAGCCAGAGATGTCGAGGAGGAGGTAGATCAGCCGGTAGCTGGAAGCCTGGAGCCAGAGACGTCGAGGAGGAGGCAGATCAGCCGGTAGCTGGAAGCCTGGAGCCGTCGTCTGCAAGTCGGGAGGGCATGGTGATACACGCCCACCACCTCCAGCTGGCATCGGAACCACAGCTGCTCCACCAACTCGGACAGAGTCGGCGCAGCTGACGGGGAGCAGTCGTTGAGGCTGACAGCAAATCATTTCTGTTTCATTCTATTTTCTCGGATCACGAGTAGCGTGACAGGGAATGTACGCCACTACTGGCCCTTGTGTATATATACCCTTGAGTAATTAATGAATCGACACGCTTACTCAATTGCTTTTACCCCTTGTGTGCTTCGTCTTCCTTGCTCTCTGCAAGACCCAGTGCTGTCGGGAGCCCCCCTCCGCCGCAGACCCGCGAGAGTTTCCACCCTGGGTGGTATCACATGGCGGCTGGGAAAAGGAGCTAGATCAGAGCTGCGCAAGAGTCCGGAGTCGACTCACGCTTTGTCTATCTCTCTTTTGCTTTTAGAAAATTGAAGGTAGGAAATTTAGTTAGAAACCCCCATAAAAAAATCATATTATTTATTTTTTAAACTATGAGTAGGAAGTTGGTTAAAAGGATATGAATAATGTCAATATCTTATACCTTTTAATAAAAAAAACTATTCATCACCTTATCCTACGTAATGGTAATGGAAAATGAAGATGAGTTTTAACGACGGGAAATGTGTATAATTTGTGTCAGAAAAATATGATTGTCGTTAAAAATTATTTGTCGTTGTCAGTGTAGTAATTACGACAAGATAAAAAAGTTGTGGTAATCTTGACGTTATGACTCATTCACATCATACACCTTATGACTCATTGACAACATAGACTAACCATATTGGACTATGACTTATTGACAACATAGACTATCCATACATCATACACCTTATGACTCATTCACATCATGCAGAACGACCCTGTTGACTAGAACTCCTTCAGTGTGCGCGGTGGTAATGAGTGGCCACCGTATTGGGTCTATGATTATCGTAGGTGAAACGTACAGGCACCTCTATGTGAAGCCCACCCTTTCTAATTAACATGGTGGCGTCTTCCATGAAGCTCCACATGTAATTAACTAGTAGGACTGTAGGAGCCAAGCAAGATACGTGGGGGCAGAGACGCAATTTATGGAGAAGTCATGGTGAGGAGCTTAAAGAGACGCCCGTCCTGACAAAGCCTGGAAATGGAAATGGCGGCTCTGGAGTTAAATGAAGAGGATTTGCATGGTTCTTCAATCCATGTTGATGTTGGGCAGCGGAGGAAGTCGGAGGAGTGGAAAATATAGAAGCAAACAGGATCGGACGGTTACGCTTGTACTGTACGCCCTAGTGACCATACTTTAGCGCCTACAGCTGCCGCAACCGGCGGTTACTTTGCCGTGACCACGTGTTAACTCTCACCGCCTCCACCTGACACGCCATTGGTGTCGGCCATACGTGTAATGGAGTCCCTGGAGGTGGCTCCTAGCAAACGCCCAACACCCTCGCCAGTCGGCAGTCGAAACCGACACCCCGACACTCTATACCCATCTTTGATTCTCCTCTTGTGCTGACTAGTGGTTTTACTTCTTCCTCCGTAACGGAGTACTCTCCGGCAGCCGTTGCAACTATACGTTCACCACCGCCACCAGACTGATCAGTCATGTCCGGCGGTGTAGGCCCCTGCGACGACATCGGGCTCGGCAAGGAGCCCGGCACGAAGATCCACGACCACGTGCCCGTTCCATTCAAGCCGCGTACGGCCGCCACAGCAGCAGGCCTCACGACCCTCCGCCAGATCAACGCCCTGGTCGCCATCTCGGTCCTTTCCGCCAGCGGGATGGTACCATGGGACGACCTCGCCTTCTCGGTACTGTCCATAATCTACTTCCTCTTCGTCCTATCCCGCATCGCGTTCCCTTCCTCCGCCTCCGCAACTCCATCCGACACCCCGCTCTTCGGGCCCAAAACCACATGGACCCTCCGCCTCTACGCCGTATCTGGGGGCGTCCTGGGTATGATCCTCCCTCTGGCCTACGTGGCTCGTGGGATCGTCAAGGGTGACCCGGACGGCGTCCGCGCGGCGGCGCCGCACCTGTTCTTACTTGCCTGCCAGGTGTTTGCCGAGGGCTTGGCTTCCGGCGCGGGGTTGTCGGCGCCGGTGAGAGTGCTTGTGCCGGTGTTCTTTACTGCCCGCAGGCTGCTTAGTTTGGCGGATTGGATCAGGAGCGAGGTCGAGAAGAACGAAGTGGCGCCTGTGTGGAGGAGGACCCGGTGGGGTGTGGATGTCGGGTTGGCCTTGGCTGTGTTGAATCTGCTGTTTTGGGGGTTTAACTTGATGGGGCTACTGCTGCCTGTGCACTTGCCCAGGGCGCTTAAAGCCTACTACGTTCACGACAGACAGGACGAAGAGAAGAAGACGGAGTGACTAGTGAGCACTGCCTTGCATTATATTACGGTGATGCATGTATTATAAAAAGTGCGGATTGAGTAGTCCTTTGCTTTGTGTTAGTATGTTGTCTGTATATTATGATGCCGTATGTATTGTGTAAAGAGTATACAGACTAGAGACAATCAACCATCTCTCGCATTCAGTTGCCTCGGATTAACATGATAAACTCTAATATTTTGAAGTCAATTTTAAATATGTGAAATAGATGAGACGTGGTTACAATTAGTTTTGATAAGTTAGGAACCCCCCAGAATGGTGAAAATAGCAGTTCCCGCCCCTTGAGAGGTGCCAAATAGAGTAATTAAACTAAAAAGAAAATGTATTTTCCCGAATAGTAATCGTCTTGGTAAGTTTTGTACAAGCTATAACCTTAATGGCAATTAAGCGGCATTAGAATGAAATTGAATTAACTAATGCCTTTATAGTGATCCAATAAATATGTGTGTCAAGTACGCTTCCCTCTAAATTGGAGACTGATCTTTTCTGGATAATCCTAAATAATTAAAATGAGTTTGTTCTCATAAGTTATAGTTAGAATCCATAAGATTTCGGATTCTACACCCTCTAGGTAGTCAGAATATCGAGTTCCATTAGGTTCATTGGGTTTTGATAATGTTTGTTGTCCCAAATCGATTCAAAAAGAGAACATCTAAATTCATTAAATTATCTTGAATACAATCCTACTTACATTATAACTGTGGAGTCATTAATTATATTCATCTCGCTCCCCCCCCCCCCCCCTCACGGATTAAATATCAAACATTATAGTTATAGTAAGTATCTATAAAACATACCTGGTATGCTGGTATACCGCCACCAGAACAACAAAAAGACTTGGTGTGGATCACCCCCCGTGTACACGTATGGTACCATACCCCTGTTCTGTATAATTGGCATAGTCCTAAAACCATGGCTGGGAATCCCTCCAAGCTATTAGCAACGAAGGGCCTAGCATGTATCACCCATCGTTCTGCGATTTCTCTAGTCCTGTTTTCTATTTGGGAAAATACATCATGGCTGTTCCCTCCGTCTATCATGTCCACGAGATGCCAAAGTCTACTCCATACTTTTTATGGAGGTTATCTCCTTTGCCAAGACTGTTACCACACTGCACTAATGTAATCAAAAGGCATAGGGCCTTGGAGGCATTAATTCCTCCCATGTAGTTCTTCATGTTCTGATGTCGCTACATTGGGTTTGTACAACATGTAGTTCTTCATGTTCTGATGTCGCTACATTGGGTTTGTACAATGTGAAGAGATATGTGGAAGCTTCAAGTCCAAGATTAACCCATTATGTAAAATACAGTCCGAGCGTGCATGAGAAGAACAAGAACGACTCCTGTCGACGGAGTCACTAATTGTCAACCGAACACCAACGAGAAAACAATATTGATAAAAAAGACCGCACAATTCTATTAAGCAACTTCAAAAGATTACAAGGATTGTCGCTCTCTCATAATCATGTGCCCACAATAGAACTTCGTAACCCACTCTTTCTCTCTCTTCTCTTTGTCTATCTTTTTGGCTTCTCCTTTTTGGCACACCCACAACATATGTCTAGTACTCAATTTATAGACCCAAAAGATAGACCAACCCAGATTAGGAGTAAGATAAAAGGATACAACTATTCTAATTGTAAAAGACAATGATGATACAATTCAAAACAAAGAGAAGTGGAAAAGGAAACAATATTTTATACTTCAAATCTAACATCAATTTGGACTTTTCTATACTTTTACGACAACCTTCATTATCCTAATAGGAGAAGAGACATTGTCTCAAAAATCTCCAACTTGGATCTTATCCACTGTATGTCTGCTCTTTCTAAAATTTTGCTCCCATTCTTCTTCTATGCTTCTACCCTCGAAAGTTGCTTCCGTCACCGGAAACACTCTACCATACACACTTGCACGGAGTGTGTGTCTGGGCATGGCTGCCCAAACCCATCGTGTGAGAGCTCCTTAAGATGTACAATTTGATCAAATGTACTGCCTCCACTTGTGGTTGTAAGAGCCGCATCCTTCACACCTTTGGCCTCCATGCCATAGGTCTATACCTCTTCTGAGCCGCACCCACTCGATGGTACTGCGTGGTTAGTCTTTCCACATCATCCTTCTTCCAACAGTTGACAACTTTACTTTTGCATATGTTGAAATTTGTAGCTGATCTTGCAATCTCACACTTGATTGCACTTGAGAGTGGTTCACCTATAGCACTATTCGTGTTTATGACGCTTGCCTCAAGTGCCAATGTTTCGTCTACGCCTCTAGTGTTGGTAGAACTCTCGTCAGCTACTCCAGTTTTGGTTAGAACATCTCCAACCAATTGATATGCTCCACCAGACCAATCACACTTCATGATTACTTGTCCTGTACAAGTAACTTGCACGACTCTACCTTGCTTTAAAATTTGACAACCAATGGAAGTGCCCTTTCAGATATTAGATTCATATTTAAGACCCGGGACATATTGGACCTCCGACAATGTGCGACATGCTCCATCATACATCTTGAACATAATTGTTTCAATTTCGACATTTTGGTAGAGTCTATCAATTGCCAGTTAAACAGTTCCACGCGCTCGACGTAGAGAACCCTCATCAAATATTCTCCTCTCTGGACATATGAAGAAGCGAAAACCTAAATAATTTATCCAACCATTATGTGTACCTGATTCCACAATAGTCAAGGCTTCTGAATATCCTTCTGCCAACGAGCAAATTCCACCCTTCAATTCCTTCAACTTTAGACAATCTTTTAATATGTGACCCTCCTCTTCACATATATAGCATCTACATCTAACCTTGTCCTTTTGACTCTTCTTCCCGTGACCCTTGTTTTTGTTGTTGTCATCTGTAACAACCAAAACTTGACCACCTGAGGAAAATTTTGACGATTTCTTCAAAGACTCTGCCTCCAAAAGATATGCAACCACCTCGTTGAAGTTGAGTGTAGTTTTCCCTACAAGAATATTCATCACTAATTACTCCCATGACTGTGGTAGAGATGAGACTATGAGAACTACTTTATAGATCTCACTGATCTTTTCCTCAATGCTAACTCATTATGTGACAAGCTTGTTGAAGACGTTGAGATGGTCAACGGACCGTGTGCCCTTTTCCATGCACAACTTGTATAATTGTCTTTTTAACATTCATTTGTTTGTTAGTGTAACATACTGAATCTTGGACATATTCTCTTTTTCTGATATTTTCCTTTCATTTATATCCTTCTTGGCCTTTATGTTTAATTTGTGGAAATAATAGTGGTTTGATGAATATTTATTCACCATTTATGCCAATAAATGGGTTTATGCACAAATACCTCGATGAAAGCTTAAATAAGGGTCTAGCATGTAAAATGTCCACTTAAGTGAGAAAAAGATAAATAAAGTCGTATTAGAAGTTTCTAGAACCTTTTAGAATAAGAAAAAGAAAAGGAAATCCTAGAAATATGAAAAAGAGGCAATAATTGAATTAATTTGACAAATAGTGAAAATATGAGTTATTCGCATAAAAATCATAAAAAGGAAACTCAAAGGACAATCCTAAGCCCAAATTCTTTTTCTTTGAGTTAAAGTTTACTTAAGTGACAAGTTTCACAATTTTAGAAAATTAATAATTGCATTAATTAGAATTGAAAAATATGAGTTTTTCTCTAAATTGTTGAATAAATTATTAAATGACTTCAAAGTGGAAACAAACCTTAATTTCATAATATAAATGTCAAAATTAGTCTACGTGTTAATGTTAATCTAATTTGGATAATCTTAAATATTTTATTTTATACAAGAGAGAGAAAATGATTTAAAGACAAAAAATATTAAATAATATGTTAAAAAAATTAATCAATGGCGAAATAGTATTCCTCATACTTAATATTTGTTATAGACCAAGTTTTATATTTTTAGAAAGTTTTTATATGTCTTTAATTAATTAGAAGGATTAAATAGGTGATAAGATCTAATTACAATAAACTATGGTTCAATTTTCACTCAATTTGGAAAATATTTATTGAGAAGGTGAATTTAGGAGAGAGAAAGTGTGTAGAACTTTCAAATCATTATTTAAAATAATAAACAAATTCAACAAAAGAAAATAATAGCATATTCGTATCTAAAACCCTTAATATGACTTATAGGTGAAGTTTCATTAATTTTGGAAAATCATAGAGTCATTAATATGTGAAGAAAGAGCAAATAATAATTGGCTTAATTGATGAATCAAACATTTTCAAAAGACGAATATAATTTTATATTCGGATTCTATATATCGAAATTAGCTTAGGTGTCAAATTTCATTAATTTTGGAGGTTGTTTGAACTCTCAAATAAAGAAAGAGAAAAACATTAAATGATTTAATACAAACTTTAGCCAAAATTGGTTTTGGCAACGACATAAATGTCATCTCCTCCATGGAGTCAGGCGTGCACTGTAGCATCACGAAAGTGAGTTTTTCAGTTTGTGGTTTCTCGGTCATTTCTCAACAATTTTATGAGATTTTTGTTGCTATAGAATCGGGAGAAGAATTTGCATCTTTTGATGCATTAATCGCATGATTTCATCAAGTATTAAAAATGCCCAATCTCTTCTCCGAAGTGCCTTGCGGACACCTTTCTCCTCTCTACTTCTCTCATCCTTGCCTATATATAATCATACTCGGAGCATCTTTGTGAAGCTCAGTCGTTCGAATTGCTCCGTTGCTCTTGTGTTTGGACGCCGAACAACTCCGGTTCGTTCTTGTCTTACAATAGCTTTCTCTTCCTCTTCTTGTCTTCTCAGCTCGATTCCTTTTAGAAGTGAGTTCTTCTTGTCTTCCTCTACACTTCTATGTTCTTAGATTTTTGGTTGGTCGAGTTTTGCAAAAATGCCCAATTCTCCTTGCGAACAACAACTCCTTCTCGACTTCAATAGCGTGTGGGTGGAGAAGAAGCTTCCCCAACTCAAATTTTGGTTTTTCCCCTCCTCTCTCTCTTCGCTTGTTCTCAGTTGATTTGATGATGTGACGATTCCTGATCGACCAAAATTAGATAATTCAGAACTTTTAATTCCCTTGTCCACAAATAAAAAGAAAATATGTGTACAACTCAGAAAAATGTGATTTTCTAATAATTAAAAACATTTTCAAGGATTGGTTTTGAGTTTTGTCGAAAGTGAGTTTTAGAAAATAAATTACATATCTAAAAATCACAAAAAATACACATAAAACTTCATAACTCCAAAATATGCAATATTATATGTTTTCTTAATCAAGAGAACCTAACTAGATCAACGGTGATGTTTTCAGAGTCTAAATCAGAGTTTTGTTCAAAAAGTCCAAAATATGGGTTTTCTTTACATTAATGCATATAACATACCCTAATACATGGTTATACATTGGAAACAAGAAAAGTTGATCTTAGACTCAATAAAGTGATGAAAGTTGGTAGTTGAAATCATAAGAGAGGTATGTGCATATCTAACCCCTTAGTTGGGATATGTGCATCCATAACCCTATTTTTCATAATGAGGCTTGAAAAGAATCCCATTTCCTTTATTATTATTTCTCTTATTGTAATTGCCTCAAAATCAAATTTGATATATTATTTCTTGGGTCTTGGAACCCCACTGCCATGTTGCAATTCTATGATGATTTATCTTGCCACTTTACTATTTCTTGAGCATGATGGTTTATTTGGCTATTTAGCTATAGTAGTGGTACTTATGTACAACCACCCATAGTTTAGGTCATGTGTTATTTCTCCCTGGGAAATATGTTTACTCTCCCCCTGGGGAATGTGTTATTTCTCCCCAATATAAAATATTTGATAGGTGACTGGGAATGTGATTACTCTCCCCTCATCTATAGGTTGGGCTCCGGTAGGTACTTCAACCCTACTTAGTTAATGTAGTCCAATTAATAACATGGATGCTACTTCTTATTATTTATTTGTTATGGCAAGAATCTTTTGTTTATGCCTCATTCTCTTGGCCCTCTCATCTTATAATGAATTTATAATCTTAAGTTTCATTATTGTTCTTATCTATGTTTCTTGTTCATTATCTCTGACACATACCTTGTTTCTTTCCTTTGTTGGGTGCTTTCCCAACCACCCAGGATTAGATCAAGGAGTTGAACAAGATCAAAGAGAACTTAGTTTTTGGCATGGACATCTAGCTCTTGGAGATGTTGCTTTGGATACAAGACTTGAAGTAGTTTAGACTTCCCTCTATCTAGATCCCTTTGTTGTTGTAAACCCTTTATGGGAGAATGATGATGTACACTTATATAAAATTGAATATAGTCATAAAATTATATTCTGCTGCAATACTCTTTGGTCTTTTGTATACCATATAAATAAAGATTTGAGAATTTACACCTATTTCAACATACCTTTTGAGTATGTTGGGAGTGGAGGTTTGATTCTTCAAGTTTTTATTAAAGGGGAAATTTCACTCTTTTACAACATGATATGAGAGCCCATGGTAGTCGAAATCTGACTATTTCAATTTTGTCTCCCTAATTAGAAACCTTGCCTTACATAGTTCCCCTTTAAGTGATATATTTTCCCTAGAATGGATCTAGCAACCCTTGTGATGATGAAAGGTTGATGTAGGATCCTATGAGTTTCACATTAGAATCATGTTGATTAAACTCCCTAAATATTTACAATTAAAATATATAAGTAACCATAGTAAATGGAGGTTGTTTAGATTTGCCTTTAGGCAGCTAGTAGGATATGCAGTTGAAAGCAAAGGTATCTAGAAAGGATCAGGGTTTGGGGGCTGGTAAGATTTTCCTCCATGCCACTAGCTTGGTTTACGAGGAATCCAGAATCCATATGATACCTGCCTGGATTGAGCTCATACGGATTGTCCGAAATAGCATGCTTTTAGGCAATAGTAACCTTAGACATATATGTTGGATATCTCTGGGAACCTTATGTGGTGACCTAGTCTTTCAGTTGTTGTGACTTGTTTTGAGGATGGATACCCGATATAGTTCCCTTAAGTCCCTTAGGACCACATGTTTGGTCAGCCTAACCCAAGAACCTAGACTTTGAAGTTGGGTATTTAGTAAGCTATCAGAGTGCACAGTGGAAGCATAATGGATCTTATACATGATTTAGTTAGTCTAGCCCTTATACCTCTAGATTAGTTTGGCTGGATAGTTCAACTCTTTAAGGGGTGGAGAGTAGTTGGTTTGATGATGTTTGGTAGTTAGAGTTTAAGGATGAAATCCTTCTATGGGGAATGGAGCCTTGTGCCATTTCGAGATCTAGCTACGTAACTTTAGAAACCCTAACTCCATGAGTAGGAGGTTAGATTGCTTGAATCCTTAGTTATGACCAAAAAAGTTATAGTTATAACCTAATATGCTTAATTATATACTAATGAACATATAATGGTCATCTAATAAATAGTTCATATGCTTGAACCCTAATGAATACCTAATTTGCATAATAAGAGTAACTCACATATTAATACTAATCATGAATAAGCGTGATGTTATCCATGTCATGAACCAATAAACCCTATTGATATGATGAGTAAGATAATTGTAACTTAATATTGGACTTAATACATTCTAAGAAGTTATATGTGTAAATAATGATAATGTTGACCTAAACCATAAGATGTAATCATCTAACCTTAACCCATGCATCCTTAATGTCATTGATGATACATTACTGACATTAGGTGGCATAATCAGATAACAACCTTGATACACATAAATGATATATAATCACCTAATCATGGATTATCAAGTTATCAATATGCAATGCATATCACCTAGTTCTCTAATACACACCTAATTAATCATCTAATCATGACTTAGTAAGTGAAATAAATCATTAATATGTAATATGTTCCATCTTGTTAAGTAAAATCATATAATGACTCAAATATAGATAAGAAGTAAATGGATTTGCACAAATGTGCATAATCAATAATTAGAGTTGAATAAATATGAATGAATAACGATGAAATTAATGTGAGAAAGAAAGGTAATGAGACAATGTATATATGTTTCATGTAGGTGGAAGTAATTAATGTGACATTATTTGGATTAATTGTAGACTTAATAAAAAATTGGATAAAATGTCTTATTTCATGCAAAAATAATCTGTTATAAATCCAATATGGTGATAATGGAATCTAATTCCAAATTATTAAGAATAATGATCAAGTATATTGAGATAATTCGGTAAATCCTAACTGTGCTAAAACTCTTCACGAGATAAATAAGAAATATATAAAGTTACTTGCATAATAATGAAATATAATTCTTTGGCAACATAGATAATATAATTGGATACAATTAATCGAATAATAATGTTAATCCTAATAAATATAATGAGTCAAAAAATAGTAATAATGTTAAATATCATAAAAGGAATCTTAATAGTGGAACCCTATGTGATCCTTGAGAACCTGGCCTATGAGGAGTTACATGTGAAGTATCTGAACTCCTTGGTTATGAAGTATAAGGACTTTTAGATGGTAAAAGTTTTGGTGGAGTTTTATGGTTGGAGGAACAACCTGAAGTTTAGTTTTGAGATGTTGCATACTCACCCTTCCCTCTTTGCTAGTGATTTTAGGGACGAAATCCTCTTTGAGGGGTGGAGTGCTGTAACATATTGAATCTTGGACATATTCTCTTTTTTTGAGTGTTTCCTTTCATTTCTATCCTTCTTGATCTTTATGTTTAATTTGTGGAAATAATAGTGATTTGGTGAACATTTGTTCACTATTTATGCCAATAAATGATTTATGCACAAATACCTCAGTGAAAGCATACATATGGGTATAACATGTAAAATGTCCAATTAAGTGAGAAAAAGATCAATAAAGTCGTATTAGAAGTTTCTAGGACCTTTTAGAATAAGAAAAAGAAAAGTAAATCCTAGAAATATGAAAAAGAGGCAATAATTGAATTAATTTGACAAATAGTGAAAATATGAGTTATTTTCCTAAAAATCATAAAAACAAAACTCAAAGGACAATTCTAAGCCCAAATTCATTTTCCTTGAGTTAAAGTTTACTTAAGTGACAAGTTTCATAATTTTAGAAAATTAATAATTATCTTTGCATTTGTTAGAATTCAAAAATATGAGTTTTCTCCAAATTGTTGAATAAATTATTAAATGAATTCAAAAGTGGAAAAAACCTTAAAATTGTAATATAAATATCAAAATTAGTGTGTGCGAATTCTCATCTAATTTGGATAATTTTAAATATTTTATTTTATCTAGGAGAGAGAAAATGATTTAAAGACCAAAAATATTATATAATATGCTAAAAAAATTAATAAGTGGTGAAATCATATTCCCCACAAATAATATTGCTTATAGAACAAATTTTATATTTTTAGAAAGTTTTTAGATGCCTCTAATTAATTAAAAGGATAAAATACGTGACATGATTTTAATACAATAAATAAAATAATAGTCTTAAAAAAATAAAATATCGTATTCTACATGCTAAAATGCACCTTTGGTTAAATTTTCACTCAGTTTGGAAAATATTTATTGAGAAGGTGAATTTAGGAGAGAGAAACTATGTAGAACTTTCAAATCATTATTTAAAATAAAAAATAAATTCAACATAAGAAAATAATAACATATTCGTATCTAACACCCTTAATATGATTTATGGGTGAAGTTTCATTAATTTTGGAAAATCCTAGAGTCATTAATGTGTGAAGAAAGAGAAAATAGTAATTGGCTTAATTGATTAATCAAACATCTTCAAAAGGCAAATATAATTTTATATTCAGATTCTACATATCGATATTAGCTTAGTTGTCAAATTTTATTAATTTTGGAGGTTGTTTGAACTCTCAAATAAAGAAAGAGAAAAATATTAAATGATTAAATACGAACTTTAGCCGAAATTGGTTTTGGCAACCACACAAATGTCATCTCCTTTTGGAGTCGGACGTGTACTGTAGCACCACAAAAATGAATTTTTTGGTTCGTGATTTCTCTGTCATTTCTTAGTAATTTTACGAGATTTTTGTTGCTATAGAATCAGGAGAAGAATCCACATCTTTTGATGCATTAATCGCACGATATCATCAAGTATTAGAGAAATGCCCAATCTCCTCTCTGAAGTGCCATGCAACCACCTTTCTCCTCTCTACTTCTCTCAACCTCACCTATATATAACCATACTGGGAGCATCTCGAGAATCTTTGCGAAGCTCCTCTAGTTTGAATTGCTTTGTTGCTCGTGTGTTTGGATGCCGAAGAGCTCTAGTTTGTTGTTGGCTTACGACAGCTTTCTCTCCCTCTTGTTGGCTTCTCGGCTCGATTCCTTTTAGAAGTGAGTTCTTCTTGTCTTCCTCTACACTTTATGTTCGTAGATTTTTGATTGGTCGACTTTGCAAAAACGCCCAATTCTCCTTGTGAGCAACAACTCCTTCTCACCTTCAATGGCATGTGGGTGGAGGAGAAGCTTCCCCCAACTTGAATTCCGGTTTTGCCCCTCCTTCTCTCTCTCTTTGCTTGTTCTCAGTTGATTTAATGATGTGGCAATTCCTGATTGGTCAGAATTAGATAATTCATAACTTTTAATTCCCTTGTCCAAAAATAAAAAGAAAATATGTTCTAAACTCAGAAAAATGTGATCTTTCTAATACAAATATTTTTATGGATTGGTGTTGAGTTTTGTCAAAAGTGATTTTTAGAAAATAAATTACATTTCTAAAAATCACCAAAAATACACATAAAACTTCATAACTTCAAAATATGCAATATTATATGTTTTCTTACTCAGGAGAACCTAACTAGATCAACGGTGATATTTTCAGAGTCTAAATCAGAGTATTGTTCAAAAAGTCCAAAATATGAGTTTTCTTTAAATTAATGCATATAACATACCCTAATACATGGCTATACATTAAAAATAGGAAAAGTTGATCTTGGACTCAATAAAGTGATGAAAGTTGGTAGTTGAAATCATAAGAGAGGTATGTGCATATCTAATCCCTTAGCTGGGATATTTGCATCCATAACCCTATTTTTCATAATGAGGCTTGAAAAGAACCCTATTTCCTTTATTATTGTTTGTCTTGTTCTAATTGCCTTAAAATTAGATTTGATATATTATTTCTTGTATGTTGCAATTATATGATGATTTATCTTGCCATTTTACTATTTCTTTAGCATGATGGTTTATTTGGCTATTTAGCTATAGTTGTAACGCTCGGGCTCACTGCCCAAGGCTCTAGTAGAGTTTCAGGAATGACGACTGGCCCCACAGACCACTACTAGCCTTAACTGCATGCTTTATCCACACTTATGCGCAAGTCGGGGTCAACTTCCCGACTGGTCACCCATTCTAGTACTACTCCAAGCTGAGCACGCTTAACTATAGAGTTCTTTAGTGATGGGCTCCCGGAAAAGGAGGTGCACCTTAGTGATATGAGTAGTCCAATCATTCTTTTTAAGATCAACTTATCTGAGGCCTCAAATCTTGGGATGTTACAATCTCCCCCACTTAGACTCTTGACATCCTCGTCAAGTCTCAACTATATGGCCTCATAATCTGACCCCATTTTAGTGCAGACCCACAATGACCCATGGACACCCAGCTCCCGATCATGGAATACCAACGCAAAGATGGCTACACCAACCATGGACAACCCTTACCTACATGCCTGGACCGCACGACTCAAGACTGGCATGCCACATGCCCATGTAGGCCCCACCTACTGGAGGGGTTATGGCTCTGATACCATTTATAACGCATGGGCCCACTGCCTAAGGCTCTAGTAGAGTTTTATGAATGACAACTGGCCCCAAAGACCACCACTAGCCTTAACTGCACACTTTATCCACACTTATGCGCAAGCCGGGGTCAACTTCCCGACTGGTCACCCATCCTAGTACTACTCCAAGATGAGCACGCTTAACTATGGAGTTCTTTAGTGATGGGCTCCTGGAAAAGGAGGTGCACCTTGGTGATATAGGTAGTCCAATCATTTTTTTTAAGATCAACTTATTCGAGGCCTCAAATCCTGAGATGTTACAATAGTAGTGGTACTTATGTACAACCACCCATAGTTTAGGACGTGTTATTTCACCCTGGGGAATATGTTTACTCTCCCTCTGGGGAATGTGTTATTTCTCCCCAATATAAAATATTTGACAGGTGACTGGGAATGTAATCACTTTCCCCTCATCTATAGGTTGGGGTTTGGTAGGGTGTCTCAACCCTACTTAGTTAATGTAGTCCAATTAATATCATGCATGCTACTTCTTATCATTTATTTTTTATGGCAAGAATCTTTTGTTTATGCCTCATTCTCTTGGCTCTCTCATCTTATGATGAACCTATAACCTTAAGTTTCATTATAGTTTTTATCTTTGTTTCTTGTTCATTATTTCTAACACATACCTTGTTTCTTTCCTTTGCTGGGTGTTTCTGAACCACCTAGGATTAGATCGAGGAGTTGAACAAGATCAAGGAGAACTTAGCTTTTGGCATGGACGTAGCTCTTGGAGATGTTGTTTTGGAGAAAAGACTTGAAGTAGGTTAGACTTCCCTTTATCTAGATCATTTTGTTATTGTAAACCCTTTATGGGAGAATGATGATGTACACTTATATAAAATTGAATATAGTTATGAAATTATATTCCGTTGCAATACTCTTTGGCCTTTTGTATACCATATAAATAAAGATTTAATTTTTTTACACCCGTTTCAACATACCTTTTGAGTATGTTGGGAATGGAGGTTTGATTCTTCAAATTTTTAGTAAAGGGGTGATTTCACTCTTTTACAGTCAATGACTTCGACATATACAACTCTTCTAGAGCTTTTCATAATTTCTTTGACGAGTCTTCATTGATCACAAAAATACTTTATCTCAAGAGAAAGACTTAAATGAACTGTATTCACCACTTTTTGCTCCATCATCCTCCATTCTACATCAGACATCTTTTCTGACTTCTCTCTATTGAGTGCTTCAATTATCCCTTGTTGTACTAGGTCATCTTTCACCGTTCTCTACCACATACTAAAATTACTTTCTCCGTCAAACTTCTCAATATGATGACTCCCCACGACATTTGTCGATGTCGCCATGCTTTACGCGCAACTGTTGCTCACTAATAATCTTGCAAGGACCTTGTTTTGATACCACTTAAAGAGATTTGCGGAAGCTTCAAGCTCAAGAAAAACCCATTATGCAAGATACATCCTGAGCATGTACAAGAAGAACAAGAACAACCTCTGTTGATGGAGCCAATAATTGCCAAACAAACAACTAATGAGAGAACAATATTAGCGAAGAAGACCACAAAATTCTATTAAGAAACTTCAAGAAAATTACAAGGATTGTCGGTCTCACAATCCTACACCCATAATAGAATTCCGTAACCCACTCTTGCTCTCTCTCTCCTCTTTGGTTATCTTTTTGGCTTCCCCTTTTTGGCACACCCACAACATATGTCTAGTACTCTATTTATAGACCCAAAAGATAGACCAACTTAGATTAGGAGTAGGACAAGAGGATACAACCATTCTAATTGTAAAGGATAATGAGGATACAATTCAAAACCAAATAGGAAAGATAATTGGAAAAGGAATCAATATCTAAAACTCCAAGTCTAACACAAATTTATACTTTCCTATAATGTTAAGACAATATTTATTATCCTAATAGGATAAGAGAAACTATCTCAACAATCTCCACCTTGGATCTTATCCGCTGAAGTGTGTTTTCTCCTTCTAAAATTTTGCTCCAGTTCTTCTTTTATGCTTCTACCCTTGGAAGCTGCTTCCGTCACTGAAAGTGCTCTACCAAGCATGCCTATACAGAGTGTGTGTCTGGGCATGGCTGCGCAAACCCATTGCGTGAGAACTCCTCAAGATGTACAATTTGATCAACTGTACTGCCTCCACCTGTGGTTGAAGAACCACATCCTTCACAGCTTTGTCCCTCCATGCCATAGGTTTGTACCACTTCTGAGCTACACCCACTCGATGATCTTGTGTGGTCAGTCTTCCCACATTTTCCTTCTTCCCACAATTGGTAGTTTCTCTTCTGCATCTGTTGAAATTTGTAGCCGATTTCACAGTCTCGTACTTGACTGCACTTGAGAGTGGTTCACATATAGAGCTATCTGGGTTCATGACGTCTGCCTCGAGTGACAATGCTTCATCTACGCCTCCAGTGTTGGCATAACTCTTGTCAGCTACTCCTCTTTTGGTTAGAACATCTCCAACCAATCGATATGCTCTACTAGATCAAGCACCCTTCATGATTACTTGCCCTTTACAAGTAACTTGCATGACTCCACCTTGCTTTCAAATTTTACAACCAATGTAAGTTCCCTTTCAAATATTAGATTCCTCTTGAGACCAGGGACATATTGGAACCCCAACAATGTGTGACATGCACCATCATACATCTTGAACGTAATTGTTTCAATTCTAGCAATTTGGTAGTCTGTTATCTGCCAGTTGAACAGTTCCATGCGCTCGACATAAAGAATCTTCATCAAATATTCTTCTCTCTTGACATACGATGAAGAGAGAACCTAAATCAAATATCAAACCATTATGTGTTTCTAATTCTACAACAATAAGGGCTTCTGAATATCATTCTGTCAATGAGCAAACTCCACCCTTCAATTCCTTTAACTTTGGACAATCTTTTAATATGTGACCCTCCTCTTCACATATATAACATGTACGTCTAACCTTGTCCTTTCAACTCTTCTTCCTGTGACCCTTGCTTTTGTTGTTGTCATCTGTAACAACCAAAGATTGACCACCTGAGGAAGATTCTGACGGCTTCTTTATAGACTCTGCCTCCAAAAGATATGAAACTACCTCGTTGAAGTTGAGTGTAGTTTTCACGACAAGAATATTCATCACCAATTTCTCCCATGACTATGGTAGAGATGAAACTATGAGAACTACCTTATCGCTCTCATTGATCTTCTCCCGCATGCTAACCAGTTGTGTGACAAGCTTGTTGAAGACGTTGAGATGGTCAATGAACCATGTGCCCTCTTCCATGCGCAACTTGTACAATTGCCTTTTTAGCACCCATCTATTTGTCAAGGACTTCACCATATACAACTATTTTGGAACTTTCCATAATTTATTCGGTGAGTCTTCATTGATCACAGAATAATTTACCTCAGGAGAAAGACTTAGACAAATTGTGCTGACCTCTTTGTGTTCATCATCCTCCAGTCTCCATTAGACATCTTTTACAACTTCTCTCCTTCGAGTGCTTTGATTATTTCCTATTGTACTAGGACATCTTTCACCATGCTCTACCACATATGAAATTTCTTTTTCCATCAAACTATTGGTATGTATGTCCTGAGAGCCAATCATATGATGATTGGATTGGCATACGTCATGATTGATTTGTTAAATATCAAAGGCAAGCTTCCAATTTATTCTAGTTCAATCAATTATGAGATAAATGATGGAGCAGAATGAATGTCTAAAGAATGACAATACTCAATAACATATGTCTTTGGGTTGAGGACCCGAAAAATGAGATCATATAGATGCTAAGAGTATGTACATTATTGTTATGTCCCTAGTCAGATGTCATTCTGGAAGGTTGATAGACAACAATAACACATCAAGACTAGAGTGTGTGTTGGTTGACGACAGTGTCTCATTAGTCATGATATATGATATCAAACCATGCACACAGATATATGTTAGAGAATAGTGTATCAGACAGACCCACATGAGAGTGACACATGGAACCATGACACGGTAGTCAGAATCATCTCTCATAGTGATGGCGGTGATTGTGATTCTTAGACTTGAAATCACTGCACTCTTCAAATGTGATTGGGTACACTTTGACATCATCAAACAGAGTCTTGAAACATGGGTTGTTATAAAGGTGATGATTGGGTGGCTTTGACACATGGGATAGACTATGAGTGATAGATATGGGATTTGTCCCTCCTAAGGGAGTATGATGTCCAGGCCACTTGATAAGCGAGACTGAGAATAGCATGCGCATGCACATATGAATCAATATAGGATATTGAGTTCACATTTATCTCATACAATCTACTCTAGTTCAAGAAACATGAATGAACGTTGAAAGGATGACAACTCCATGCCTTGAGTTCATTCATGATATCAGAGATAAAGGAATTATACATTCATTGGAACACCAATCAGAGACTATAGGTTGAAGGTTGTTCTCCAACTTTCCATTTCACTTGGGTAGCACTGACGTGCGACTAGGTACCTATCTTTGCTTATGGTGTCATAAGCTAGTTATGGACATTCACTACCAAAGTGATATGGGACCTATTGGGTCACACACATAGGATTCACCTGGAAGAGGATTTTATCCATGAATGATGTTTGGATTGATTACTAAAGTGTTTAGGTACTCAATCAAACATTCAATCAATAGACTTGACTCATAATAATTAAGTTCAAGTGTTGAACCAACTGATTAGAGTGTCAGATTGATTGAGAACTGAATTGACTGAGTTCTGCACAATCTAAACCACCAACCGACCTATTCACTGGGTGAACCGATCAGCTCATGGTCAGTGGGATGACCTGTTCACTCTAGTGAATCAATCGGTTCACTTGGACCAAATGAGCATGTGTTGGGTTTCCCAGTTCGTGAGAAAAGTTTCCCGTTTCACTCGTTCAATTCAATTGGGACAAGAATTAATCTTTGCATAAATTAGAAATGAATTAGGAAAGTCAATTGCAAGCAGGTATGACTTATGAACTGCCCTATTCACTAAGTGAATCGACTGGTTCACTAGTGAACTGTTCGGTTTGCCTACTGCAGTGCAAATTATTCATGGAAAATCCAAACCCTTCTACTCCCGCACAGACTGGGAACCCTGACCCTGCCCTCTACTATAAATAGAGGGGTACATGGGGCTTCTCTAGAGACACGACTCAGAACATCATTTGCTCTGACAGTTGTTGTCTTCTCTGGTTTTGGTAACCAAGAGAGCCCAAGCAAGTTTTACCCATCTAGGGAGGAACAATGAGGGAAAGACAACTGTAGAAAAGCAACTGGCTGTGGGAGAGTGTGTTGGTGACTAGTACGCCAACAGTAGGGGACAACTCCTTCTAGTCTGTTCTTCAGGACGACTAGAGTTCCTCGTAGTCTATGTGGACTATCTATAGAGGCGGGAGACTTCTTCTGCTCAGGAGGATGACAATCAACCGCACTCTGGGTCAAGATCAGGAGCTGTACAGACACTGTCAAAGACAGGTAGTTGAAGACCGCACTTGCTGCGAGCTATAGTCACTGAGCAAGCCTCAAGACCATGTATAACTCTCTAAAGCCATCCTTCCCATTACATAGATGTTGATGCGATCTGCTGGTTATGGATTTTTAGCCAAGTAATTTTTTTGTTTCCTCTTTCTACTCTGACCACATAAAACCCAATAGTGGTATCAGAGCCACGTCAATACTCTATATTTTAGGACAATCGATATGATCAGATTTTGGATTTACCATCTTTTATTTGTTGCATACGATGCGAATATTTAAATGAAAAATGTGAATATCCGATTAATACCACATGATCCCAAACTAATATATACATATATTATACAGTATATATGCATTCGATACGTGTCACCCTAAAACAGTTTTGATGGTGGGTGTGTAGCATGGTTATGGCCTATAAACACTATGTGCATGTATGTGGTTGGTTATGGTTGTTTGCATCTCGGTCTGTGCACTGTGCCATCTTCTTCTATTCTAAATGTAACTCAAGATAACTCGATATTCTCTTCTACCTTTTCTCCCCTCGAATGTAACTCGAGGTTTCATAAAGATTATGTAAAATAGGATTAGCTTTATTTCTTGTTATGAAGAAGATAGAAGATGACCGCTTAATGGACCGAGAAGACTGACTGAGGAGCAGTCGGTGGACCGACGAGAAGTCCCGACGACCAGACGATTTGACCGTCTAGAGGAGCCAGATGACCGACTGGAGGAGACCAACTGACTGACCAAGAGGCGAGTCAACCGGTTCAAATGTTGAACCAGTCAACCCGGATCGGCAAGCATAGATCTTCATTAATAACAGGTTGCATGTGATGTAGACCTCAAATGACCGTAGTTCCTTGTGGCTCTAAGGAACTATAATAGGATGGCCATAATCATCTCTTTATCATTATTACATGTTTTCACTTGTGAGATATAGCATGTATATGATACGTACTATATATGTGGTGATTGGATACATATATGCATATATAAGCATATTAAAACTCCTCAACAAAAATATTAAGTTGAAGATGCCTTCCAAAAGCAACACACATAAAAAGCTTGATCGACTAAGTGTGGGCATGCCTTCACGTGGTGCACTGTCTATGTCGTGGAAGTGTGATGGTGAATATGTGGGTCTGCCTTCGCAGGGTGCATATTCATTGTATTGGCTTTTGGGTTGGACTTAATAAGTTGACCTTGATCAGATCAAGAACCTTGAGGCATAAATATGAACATGGCAAGGAGTTACGCATGACATCTATCAAGAGTTCCATATGATGCAATTGGCAAAGGTTGCCTACCTGAAAGACTCTACTTGTAGATGACAGCCCTAGCTGGTCCATGGCTTAGATGAAATCAGGATCTTGCTCACTAGAAGGTTGTAAGCTGCAATCTACCAAATTGATAATGAGGGTTATCAATTTGAGATAAAATAGTGAGAAGTGAACATTAATTAAATACATAATTAAACATCGTCAATTTTCAAATCAAATCAAATTAAATCAAAAGAGTTTTGGACTAAAATTGCAAATTTCCTTTGTGTAGAATAAATGGCTACCAACAACAATCACTTTTCATTGCGATCGGTCCTTGAGAAGGACAAGCTAAATGAGAACAATTTCCATGATTGGTTTAGGACGTTGAGAATTGTTCTCACTCAAGAGGGAAAGCTCTATGTCCTAGATACACCAGAACCAGAAGAACTCGCTCCCACCACACCAAAGGCTGTAAGGGATGCTTACAGGAAGCATACTAAGGATGCCATTGATGTGAAGTGCTTGATGTTGTGCTCAATGAACTATGAGTTGCAGAGACAACATGAGAACATATACGTCATTGAGATGGTTCAACATCTCAAGAACATGTATCAAGACTAGGCACGATAAGAGAGATATGATGTCTCCAAGGCATTGTTCAAGTGTGTCATGACAGAAGGAGATCTAGTAGGCCCTCACACACTCAAGATTATTGGGTATGTGGAGAACCTAACTCGAATGGGATTTCCTCTGAGCCAAGAGTTGGTTACTGATGTGATACTATAATCGTTGCCAGAATCCTACAGTCAGTTTGTGATGAACTACAACATGAACAACTTTGACAGGTCCCTGACAGAATTTTTGGGCATGTTGAGCACAACCAAGGCACAAATGAAGAAAGACAAACCCAAAACTATGATGATGATCAGCGGAAAGAAGGTAAAGTCTAAAGGCAAGGGCAAGGGCAAAGTAAAGAAATATTCTAATGCTAGCCTGCAGCCCAAGTCATCTTCAACACTCAAAGCCAAAGGAGGGGTGAACAAGGGAGGCAAATGTCACCATTGTCATGAGCCAGGACATTGGAAGAGAAATTTCCCTCTCTACATAGATGAACTAAAGAATAAGAAGGAGGGGATGGAAGTCTCCACCTCAGGTTTTATGAAATAAACTTAAAATACTTCTTTATCTCAGTATGTGATACCAAGATATAGATCAGACATATATGATGGGAAGAATATGAAAAGAAGTGAATGAATTTATGAAAGGACCAAGAAGGAACACTCATCAAGAATGGAGCAAGTGTTGCTGCCATAGATAAAAGTATGTAATAGAGTTATGAACTGCTATTTCATTTTGCCAATAAATAGAAACATTTTATTTCTGCATCTTGTAATGACAAGGATGTCTATCAATAAAGTTCATGTTTCAATTTCAAAGATATGATCTTTTATGGAAATGCCTTATTTATCTTGTGGTACTTGGTATGCATGAGATAAAATAATAATACCTAAAAGTTATTGATGACTCAAACAATAAATTAGCATTATCATCTAAACAAATGAATGAGAAATTCATCTCTAGGTTCCATGTTGATGGATAAACTAGATTCTTTTGGTTAATGAACCATTAAGAGATATGAATGTATTATTTATTGGACATGATGATAAGTCAATTTTCACTAGATGTAGTGGGAGAATGAATGTTCTATTAGGTATAATACATATTGATGTATATACATACTTACTGGAATAAATGCTAATACTTCAGATATGGTATTTAATGAAATACAAATATGAATATCTTGAAGTGTTCAAGAATATCATGCATGAAGAACAAACTTGGTAAAAGTATTAATTCTTTGATATGATCAATGCATGAGATACTCAAACCAAATGTTTTAGGGCCTTGTGAGTAACTATGATAGTGTATCATAGAGAACTCATGATTAAGGCATAATAATGTCTAAATCAAAGAAGGAATCATACTTTAAATAGTAAGAGCATGATCATCAAACAAATAACTAATCTTCTAGAATTCTTCTAAAGAACATGCTTTACACTAAATAAATGTACCATTCAAAAGGTATAAAAGACACCATATGAGATATGGTATTGGAAATGTTCCAATATGTCTTTTAATGATTGAATGCTCATATAAGAAAACTAGTTTCTTAGAAAGAGATTCATTCACAAATCACATAATGTTAGTTGAATACCAATCACAATCCAATAACAAAGTGTTTGTTATAAGGATATCTAAATTCTAAAAGAATCAGTGGGAGAGAAGTAGAACTTGAAATGTTCAAAATCGACATAATAACATTGAAACCTGATAAGGTACAAAAGGAGATTAAGAACCACAAGTGTTGTGGAATCTCAAATTTCTTATGTAACAAATACACCTCATATATCTAGTAGAAAACACCTTGAGCTTGATGGATAATGATATCCTACAAACTCAAAGGTGATGAATTGGTCATATGATGATGAGCCAATAATCTATCTAGATGATGTTGGGGAACCAGATTTTGAGTTATGGCTTGAAGCCATAAGATCCAAAATAACTTCCATGTCAACCAAATAAGGTATGCCCTTAATGGTAGCACTTATAGGGATAAAACCCATAAGTGCAATTGGGTCTTAAGAGTTAAGACTGACATGGATGACATTTGAAGAGTTGATTGGTTGAGATGAATTCAAGTGAGTTCAAGGTGTTGAACCTGATGAATTTATCAATTGCAGTGGCTATAGGACATAAAGGATCATGCTTAATTGCAATGGCTAGAGGCCATAAAGGATCATGCTTGCTATTGGAACTTGAAGACGATAAAATTTGGCATATGGATATTAAAATCGCATTCCTAGAAGGAATAACATGAGGATGTATACGTGACACAACCTAAAGGGTTTTATAATTCTGTTAATGCAAATGCAATCTATAAGTTACAAGAGATTAAATACAAGCACCTCAGAACTGGAGTCTTTACTTTGATTATATAGTCAAAAGGTTTGACTGATATATCGAAATAAAGAAGAGACCTGTGATTATGAAGATTATTGGGAGCGTATTCATATTCCACATGATGACGAGGAATGAAACGTTCTAAGAATAGAAACTGGTGTGGAAATACATTCTTTAAGGAATAAAGAGGAATGTCCTATGTGATAGGAATAGAGACCTATAAAGATAGTTCTCAAAAACCTCTTAACTTGATAAAAGAGAACATACATTGGCAGTCTATGCTGAAGGATTCAGTAGGCAAAGATTCAGTGGGAGAAAACTTGTCCATGTTGCATGGAGTTAGTCTCTCAGATGCCTAGTGTCCCAAATTCTTATGAAGAATAGGAACACATAGATAGATGCCTTATGCATTCACAATTTGATCTATCATGTATGTAATTATCCCATTATCTTGTATGTATTGGTCATGACAATAAAATATATATGCATTTATCATCTTGTACGTATTGGACATGACAATATGATATGCTCATCCATTTATCTCGTATGTAATGGACATGACAAGTGGATGTATGTCTACTTCTAGTGAGAGTCACTGGAATGTCATACAAAACTTATTTAAGTACTTATGAAGTATTAAATGATTAGTTCTATGGTTGTAAAAGGAAGAGTTGAGTGTAAATTAGTTACACTGATGCAAGCTTCCGAAATGATAGAAATTGACCACAAAATAAAAAAGTGAATATGTGTTGATAAATGGAAACAATCCAAGTAAAATTAAAAGGCTATTTAATTCTAAAAGGAATGTTGAGTATCCTTGTGTTTTGAACACCAGAGGATACTATATGGATGTATAACTTCATACAGATGAACTTCTAGATGTTCCAACTATTGATGACAAAGTAGAAATACTAAGTCAAACTATGGATCTAATTGTTAGGCAAGGAATATCAGATAGCACATTACGGCAAATCCATCTCATATGAAAGGTCATACAGTGAGGAGATGTGAAACATGCAATATACCGACTAAAGCAAAATGTTGCTAACTCACTAGATTAGCACTAGTGCAATAGAAACATGTTAGACATGTTTATAGATCACTAAGAATATTATTCAAAGGTGATTGGCTCTAAGTGCAAGTGAGAATCTGTTGGTATGTATGCCCTGAGAGCCAATAATATGATGATTGGATTGGCATACATCATGATTGATTTGATAAATATCAAAGGCAAGCTTCCAATTTATTCTAGTTCAATCAATTATGAGATAAATGATGGAGCAGAATGAATGTCTAAAGAATGACAATACTCAATAACGTATGCCTTCGGGTTGAGGACCTAAACAATGAGATCATACAGATGCTAAGAGTATGTAGATTCTTGTTATGTCCCTAGTCGGATGTCATTGTGGAAGGTTGATAAACAACAATGACACATAAAGACTAGAGTGTGTATTGGTTGTTGACAGTGTCTCATTAGTCATGATATATGACATCAAACCAAGCACACAGATACATGTTGGAGAATAGTGTATCACGCAGACCCACCATGAAAGTGACACATGGAACCATGACATGGTAGTCAGAATCATCTCTCATAGTGATGGTGGTGATTGTGATTCTTAGACCTAAAATCACTACACTCGTCGAATGTGATTGGGTACACTTTGACATCATCAAACACAGTCCTGAAATATGGGTTGTTATAAAGGTGATGATAGGGTGGCTTTGACACATGAGATAGACTATGAGTGATAGATATGGGATTTGTCCCTTCAAAGGGAGTATGATGTCCAAGCCACTTGATAAGTGAGACTGAGAATAGCATGTGCATGCACATGTGAATCAATATATGATAATGAGTTCACATATATCTCAGACAGTCTGCTCTAGTTAAAGAAACATGAATGAATTTTGAAAGGATGATAACTCCATGCCTTGAGTTCATTCTTAATATTAGAGGCAAAGTAATTATACATTCACTAGAACACCAATCACAGACTTTAGGTTGAAGGTTGTTCTCCAACTTTCCATTTCACTTGGGTAGCACTGACGTGCGACTAGGCAGCTATCTTTGCTTGTATGTCATAAGCTAGTTATGGACATTCACTGCCAACATGATATGGGACCTATAGGGTCACACACATAGGATTCACCTGGAAGATGAGTTTATCCATGAATGATATTTGGATTGATTACTAAAGTATTTAGGTACTCAATAAAACATTCAATCAATAGACTTGACTCAGAATCATTAAGTTCATGTGTTGAACCAACTGATTAGAGTGTCAGATTGATTGAGAACTGAATTGATTGAGTTCTGCACAATCTGGACCACCAACCGACCGGTTCACTGGGTGAAACGATCATCTCATGGTCAGTGGGATGACCGGTTCACTCTAGTGAACCAATCAGTTCACTTGGACAAAACAAGCATGTGTTGGGTTTCCTGGTTTGTGAGAAAAGTTTCCCGTTTCACTTGTTCAATTCGATTGGGACAAGAATTAATCTTTGCATAAATTAGAAACAAATTAGGAAATTCAATTGCAAGTAGGTATGACTTGTGAACCACCCGGTTCACTAAGTGAACCGACTGGTTCACTATGCCAACCGACCGTTTCACTAGTAAACTAATCGGTTTGCCTGCCGCAGTGCAAATTATTCATGGAAAATCTAGACCCTTCTACTCCCATACAGACTGGGAACCCTGATCCTGCCCTCTACTATAAATAGAGGGGTATAGGGGGCTTCTCTAGAGATACAACTTAGAACATCAGTTGTTCTGACAATTGTTGTCTTCTCTAATTTTGGTAACCGAGAGAGCCCAAGCAAGTTCTACCCATGCATGGAGGAACAATGAGGGAAAGACAAATGTAGAAAAGAAACTGGTTGTGGGAGAGTGTGTTGGTGACTAGTACACCAAAAGAAGGAGACAACTCCTTCTAGTCTGTTCTTTAGGACAACTAGAGTTCCCGATAGTCTGTGTGGACTATCTATAGAGGTGGGAGACTTCTTCCGCTCAGGTGGATGACAATCAATCACAGTCCGGGTCAAGACCAAGAGTTGTACAGACGCCGTAGAAGACTGGTGGTTGAATACCACACTTGCTATGAGGTATCGTCTCTGAGCAAGCCTCAGAACCAGGTATAACTCACTAAAATCATCCTTCCCATTACATAGACGTAGATGCAATCTTTTGGTTATGGGTTTATGGTTAAGTAATTTTTTTTGTTTCCGCAGCCTACTCCGACCATGTAAAACCCAACACAAACTTCTCAATATGATGACTCCCCATGGTATTCGTCGATGCCTCCATGCTTTATGTGCAACTAATGCTCACTGATCGTCTTGCAAGGACTTTGCTCTGATACCACTTGAAGAGAGTAGCTTCAAGCCCAAGAAAAACCTGTTATGCAAGATACAGCCAGAGCGTGCATGAGAAGAACAAGAACGACCTATGTCGATGGAGTCAATAATTTCCTAATGAACAATGATGAGAGAACAATATTGTCAAAGAAGAATGCAAAATTTTATTAAGAAACTTCAAGAAGATTACAAGGATTGTCGTTCTCTTACAATCCTACGCCCACAATAGAATCCTGAAACCCACTCTTTCTCTATCTCCTCTTTGGCTATCATTTTGGCTTCCCCTTTTTGGCACACCCACAACATATGTCTAGTACTAAATTTATAGACCCAAAAGATAGACCAATCTAGGGTAGGAGTAGGACAAGAGGATACAACTATTCTAATTGTAAAGGATAATGAGGATACAGTTCAAAACTAAATAGGAAATAGAATTGGAAAAGGAAACAATATCTCAAACTCCATGTCTAACACCAATTCAGACTTTACTATAATGTTAAGACAATATTCATTATCCTAATAGGATAAGAGACATTATTTCAACAATCTCTACCTTGGATCTTATATGCTGAAATTTGTCTGCTCCTTCTAAATTTTTTCTCCCATTCTTTTTCTATGCTTACACCCTCGAAAGCTGCTTCTGTCACCGAAAGTGCTCTACCATGCACATTTGTACAAAGTGTGTGTCTGGGTATGGCTACCCAAACCCATCGTGTGAGAGCTCCTTAAGATGTATAGTTTGATCAACTACACTACCTCCACCTGCAGTTGGAACAAATGCATCCTTCACACCTTTGGCCCTCCATGCCATAGGTTTGTACCTCTTCTGAGCCACACCCGTCGATGGTACTACATGTTCGGTCTTCCCACATCTTCCATCTTCCAACATATGACAACTTCGCTTTTGCATGTATTGAAATTTGTAGCCAATCTTACAGCCTCACACTTGACTGCACTTGAGAGTTGTTCACATATAGCACTATCTAGGTTCATGATGCCTGCCTCAAGTGCCAATGCTTCATCTACGCCTCAGTATTGGTAGAAATCTCGTCATATACTCCTCTTTTGGTTAGAACATATCCAACCAATCAATATGTTTCACTGGACCAGACAGCCTTCATGATTACTTACCCTTTACAAGTAACTTGCATGAGTCCACCTTGCTTTAGAATTTACAACCAATGGAAGTGTCCTTTCGGATATTAGATTCCTATTGAGACCAAGGACATATCAGACCCTCGACAATGTGTGACATGCTCCATCATACATCTTGAATGTAATTGTTCCAGTTCTAGAAATTTGGTAGAGTATGTCATATGCCAGTTGAACAGTTCCACACGATCGACGTTGAGAACCTTCATTAAATATTCTCCTCTCAGAACATATGACGAAGCAAGAACTTGAATCAAATATCCAACCATTATGCGTACCTGATTCCGCAACAGTCAGGGCTTCTGAATATCCTTCTTCCAATGAGAACCCTCCACCCTTTAATTCCTTCAACTTTAGACAACATTTTAATATGTGACCCTCCTCTTCACATATGCAACATGTACGTATAACCTTACCCTTTCAACTTTTCTTCCCATGACCCTTGCTTTTGTTGTTGTAATCTATAACATCCAAAACTTGACCACCTTGAGGAAGATTCTGATGGCTTCTTCAAAGACTCTTCCTCCAAAAGATGTGCAACTACCTCATTGAAGTTGAGTGTAGTTTTGCCGACAAGAATATTCATCACCAATTTCTCCTATGACTGTAGTAGAGATGAAACTATGAGAACCACCTTATAGATCTCACTGATTTTATCCTCCATGCTAGTTGTGTGGCAAGCTTGTCGAACGTTGAGATGGTCAACAAACCATGTTCCCTCTTCCATGCGCAACTAGTAAAATTGCTTTTTTAACACTCATCTATTTGTCAACAAATTCACCATATACAACTCTTCTAGAACTTTCCATAATTTCTTCGGTGAGTCTTCATTGATCACATAATACTTTACCTCAGGAGAAAGACTTAGATGAATTGTATTGACTGCTTTACGCTCCATCATCCTCCAGTCTCCATCAGACATTTTTTATGGCTTCTCTCGTTTGAGTGCTTTAATTAGCCCTTGTTATACTAGGACATATTTCATCGTGCTCTTTTACACACTGAAATTATTTTTTCCATCAAACTTCTCAATATGATGAATCCCCACGGTATTCGTCGATGCTACCATGCTTTATGTGCAACTGTTGCTCATTGATCGTCTTGCAAGGACCTTGCATTGATACCACTTGAAGAAATTTGTGGAAGCTTCAAGCCCAAGAAAAACTCGTTATGCAAGATACAACCCGAGCATGCATGAGAAGAAAAAGAACGACCTCTCTTGATGGAGCCAATAATTACCAAATGAAAAACCAATGAGAGAACAATATTGACGAAGAAGATCGCAAAATTCTATTGAGAAACTTCAAAAGATTATAAGGATTGTCTCTCTAACAATCTCACACCCACAATAGAATCCCATAATCCACTCTTGCTTTCTCTCCTCTTTGTCTATCTTTTTGGCACACCCACAACATATGTCTAGTACTCTATTTATAGACCTAAAAGATAGATCAACCTAGATTAAGAGTAGGATAAGAGGATACAACTATTCTAATTGTAAATGATAATGAGGATACATTTCAAAACCTAATAGGAAAGAGAATTGGAAAAGGAAATAATATCTCAAACTCCAAGTCTAACACCAATTTGGACTTTCTTATAATGTTAAGACAATATTCATTATCCTAATTGGATAAGAGACATTATCTCAACACAATCATCCTGGTTAGCCCAAATTTATTCGTGGCTAATGCTCTACAAAATTTAGTTTGACTTTCGTTCCTTGATGTCACGTGCAATGCTACACTGATCTTTAGTTCTTCTCCCTCTGGGGGATACCACTTAACTTGCTTTGTGACCTTAACATACAAAATATTGTTTTCCTTTGCGGCTTCATTCATAGTGTGAGTAGTCATTACCCAGGTAGTTTGTACGGAGAAATTAATCCCATAAAATCTCCTTGAGAACCAATGCTTCTATATCTACTAAAATAGAGTTTGTGGTAGAGGACACCCATCCAAAAAGCAATTTGGATGTGGCTATGTTCTGACAGTAGGTGAGCAACCCAACTATATTATGAAAATCACTCAAGAGTCCTGTTCAAGTCCATTATTTGAAAAGCCAACAACCAAAGTTGTGAAGCAATCTTCCCAAAAGGAAAAAGATGATCTCTACTCTCCTTTTTGGTTGTATGCAACACTCACATTTAGAGTCAATTTCTATTCTACAAGTTGCATATTCTGGAATCAACTGGTAGTGCAATATGGATGATTTTTTGACAAATGGCATTCCTTCTCAATGGAAGGTCACTGCACCATATCCATTTAGACACCGGTCTTCTTCTTATCGTGCATCTTAAGATCTTCTTTGCACTTTTGGTTGTGAAAGCATTGTTCTTTGTGAGTTCCCATATCTTGTTATCTTCTTCTTTCCTGTGATTAGAGTCAATTTTGTAATATGGTCCCATGTGTGTCTTGGCCTATTGGGGTTTGTGTTCAGTCTATATGCTTCCCCTCATCCTATATATAGGAGAGGGGGCTGCCTTTTATCAATATGGAAAACTCTACACAAGAGGAATTCACCATAATATTATTTTTCCACATCTTTAAAATGTCCTTATGCCCTTAGCATTACCCTCTTCTAAATATTTGTAGTCGAGCCTCCAGGAATGATGTATCCCCAGACAAAATTGGTAATTGTCGATGTTCTACACCTCTTACCTCATTTCTTACACATTATAATTATATGGATCTTTTATCTTGATTACCTATAACTATAATCTAGATGTACACATTCCTGCGATCTATCAGCCAACCCCCAACATTTATGATATAATATGATAGAATCTTGGTGTGCCTGCATGGGGCAAACACCAAATGCTCAAACTCTAACATTGATTTTTCTCCTTTTATCTTAAGTAAGATCAGGTATTCGAAGAATTATAGATGGAATTTATGCATGTAATTGGAATTCAATAAAAATAAAAAAAGTTTCATACATCACTAGTCTCACAAATTTTCAAAGGGGCGTGAGTATGTATGCATGCATGCATCATATACAAAATGTACATAGCCATGAAATTCACTAAGACTCAAGTATGGATCAAACATCTAGACAAATATAACTAAATTCAGATACAACTCTTAGTATTTCAAGCATCCTTTACCTCGTTGGGTACACTACAAGCATTATGATGTATTTATACAAGTTACGTACATTAATGTGTGATTCATTACTAGTCAGCATAAAAGACATGAAGTAAATAATTTTATCCACTAAGCAATTATACATATGAATAGACATGTATTCAACATTATCAATAAATAATTTTATCCACTAAGCAATTATACATATGAAAGTCCATCTTGACTATACACTATCTACTTGCTGGACATTATGTCTCATTAATTAAGTAAAAAACTAGCATCAAACACATATATTGACTTCAATCAATCAAACCATATGACTGGTTTCTCTAATCCAATTAGGATATTTGATCCATTTCAATTAATTATAGACATTTCTTGATTTATTTTAGTCGGACCTACAAATCCAAAACCACTAAGTGTAATCTAGATGCACAAACTCCTATGATCTATCGACTAACCCCCAATATTGATGATGAACACTAATAGAGTCTTGTTGTGCATGAGTGTGGCAAACAACAAATGCTTAACCACTAATGCTAATTTTTCCTTTTCTTTTAAGTAATATAAAGTAGGTAGAAGCATTATAGATTGAATTTATGCATGTAATCGACATTCGAACAAAATCAACAAGTTTCATGCATCACTAGTCTCAAAAAATTTCAAAATGACGTGAGCATGTATGCATGCATACATAGACATGAAATTTATTGAGACCCAAGTATGACTGGAATATCTAGACAAGATATAACTAACTTCACACACAAATTTTAGTACTTAAAGCCTCCTTTATCTCCTTAGGAACACTACAAGCATTATGATATATTTATATAAGTTACCTACGTTAGTGAGTGAGTACTTCCTAGTCAACATAAAAAGAATGGAGTAAACAATTCCATCTACTAAGAAATTATATATTTGAGTAGTCATATACTCAACAATATCAATCAAGAAAGACCATCTCGACTTTAAAAATATCTACTTGTAGAACATCATGTATCATTAGACATAAGTAGAAAACTAGCGTCAAATACACATATGGAGTTCAAACAATCAAACCATATGACTGGTTTCTCTGATGTAATTGGGATATGTGATCCATTTCAAATTAATTATATACATGTCTTGATTTCTTTTAGTTGCACCTACCAAGACGAACGCACATGCTTGTAAATCTTAAAAGAACTCACAATACAAGTCTCAGAACACAGTGCCCCTAGCCTCGGTCCACCATGAGTTTGTCCTATCTTACTTTGAACGAGCATTATAACATATAGCTTACTAATTAGACCCCATTTATCATGCACTCGGGAGGGTTTCCATCTAATTGCAGAACTCGATTGAATGATTTATTCTTCATGTAGGGAGTACTCCCCATACGACCCTACTTAAATTATCTAACACTATATTGTAAGTGAAATTGTCGGTTCATGCATCCCAAAATGGAAACCCTAACTAGCAATGTCAATGAGGTTATGAGCTTTAATCAACTAGATGAGAGCTTCACAGCTCCTTGTGGCCCTTTTCTCTATACCAAGATAATATCACACTATGAGAACATTCTTAAGACTCTCTCTAGATACAATCACTACTACAAAAAATGGTTTTTACAACAGTTCATTTTTCCATTTTACAACGGTGTTGTATTAGATCGCGTGGTCTTATGGGGGGTTCTTTATACAACATGTGTTGTTCATGTTGTAATATATGTATTTTATACAACAGTTAATACATGTTGTAGATCATTGAACACACCTGTTGTAATAGGGGTGTTGTATATAACATGTTGAGATAAAAGGAAAATACATCTAGACACAAGGTTTCGAACTTGAGACCACTTGAAAGTAAGGCACATCTCAAACCGCTGAACCAATTTCATTTTATACAACACATATATTCTTTGTTGTACATATACAACAAATGACATGCAAACCTGTTGTGTGATTGTGGTCTATTACAACGGGTAACTATTACAATAGGTGAAAGCCTGTTGTGTAATTATAGTATACTATAATGGGTTATAGTATGTTGTGTAATGATGTTCTATTACAACGGGTTAACATAAGTGACTATTACAACGGGTAGAGCATGTTGTGTAATTATGATATTTTACAACGGGTTAGAGTGTGTTGTGTAATAATGGTCTATTACAACAGGTTAACATACATGACTATTACAACGGGTTAGAGCATGTTGTGTAATTATGATCTTTTACAACGGTTTAGAGTATGTTGTGTAATGATGATCTATTACAAAAAGTTAGCATACACGACTATTACAACGGGTTAGAGCATGTTGTGTAATTATGATCTTTTACAATGGGTTTGAGTATGTTGTGATATTACAATCTATTACAACAATTTAGCACCTGTTGTAGTATCACATATACTACAACGAGTTTGGCCCGTTGTATATAACTTGTGTTGTATAAAATATATAATTCACAACACAAAAATAGACTTGTTGTAAAAGACATGCTAACTACAACACAACCAACAGAACTGTTGTGTTTTTCCCGTTATAAAAAGCATTTTCTGTAGTAGTGAATACACTACGTGACTAACCCTTTTCACTTCCATGATACAAAGCTCAAGGAAAGCAATACATTATTTAGTCACTCTAGTTATATAATTAGCTTATGTTACTATGTACCTTCATCAACTACCCATATTAACTAATCCGTTAAGTAAATATTATACAAATCTAGCCTATCACGGGGACGTCCTTTGTAGCTGTATGATTACCGTCCACGATGTGTTCTATGTGATTGATAAGGAATCTATGAGGAACATTCCCAAGCCATATCACGTGAGGACTCTACGTACCGAGGCGGGAACTAAGGCGCTGGATACCATGCTTGCCCCGTCTGAGGCGGTCGTGATGTTGATGACGCGGAATTGGTGTTAAACACAACGATACAGTTATTCTGGGTTTCGTGGTGTTAAACACAACGGTGCACTGCCGGCCAGCGAGATGGAGAGGATGAGGATGATCTCGATATCCGGTACGTGTTCCACGCGCTCAACTAGGAACAATGGTGGTGATGGTCACGGCGGTGGGGGCGATGGACCAAATCGAATTAGGGGAGATCATGAGACGGATGGGAGAGATGTGAGGAAGGTGATGAGAACTGTCCAGCGGGGCATCCTATGCAACTTCCGGATCGTCATCGAAGCGTTCTTTGCGGTTGAGAAGGAAGCGTTCAGGAACATTGCCAACCGGCTAGGCGCAACGCGGTTGACGGATTTGGATGAGAGGAAGGTCACCCATGTGATAGCCATAGACAAGGAGACTCAAAATACGAAATGGGCGACTGACAACAACTTCTCGTCTGGTACGTACCCGGAGGAGGCCGGTGGAGTCTGACTTTCTAGTTCCTGCCACCTCCGCCCATCAAAAGAAGAAGGCCAATGAACTGCTCTGCTCGGTACGCTTCAGTTCCCTTCCTGGAAGCTGAAATTAGTTAAGAGTAAATTTGTGATACTGTTCGTGCATTCTTGATTCGGTTTTTCAAAGGCTGAGGTTGTAAATTTTGGTGATTCTTAAATGGTATGCCAAGATATCAAAGATACTACATATACCAAAGATATTAAAGACGACTCTGAGTCATAGAGCATTTAATGCCACCTCTATCGCATCGCCTTCCTCTCTGCATGTTCTCATAACTACAACCTGTAACACCTGTGTACCCAATGCTCGCTCTATCAGTTACCCTGCTGACTCTTACCGTACCCAATGCTCGCTCTATCAGCTACCACACCTGTGTACATCTTTGTGTAACTAGCAGATGTTGCTAGCTGCTGTAATTATCAAGACTGCTACTACGAAATTCACTCGTGTAGTTGTCACTCTAAGAGGGTATCAGAGCATATCTAAAACACAGTTTAACTGCTCAATCTACTCCTTCAACCTCCCCCTTCCTAACCCTAATCTTCCTCTCCTTTCCCTGCCGCCAACCAAAGAAAATCAATGGCAGCTGAAGCTTCAGCTTCGTCAACCTCTCTGTACCCTTACCCAGTGGACCTGGACATCTCAAACTAATTAACCATCAAACTCAAGCTGAACAACTTTCTTCCATAGTCGCAAATTCGCTATTCGGGATACATTCTGTTGACTTGAAAAATTCAGAATTCAGCAATTATGCGGGAAATTCGGATAAAAATTTGTCAACGTACCTAAAAAAAGTACAGTCAACTATTTGAGAAAAAATTGGAAAAAATTGGAGGATATATACATATATTGCATACAGATATATGTATACATATGTTATGCACATATAAATATACTTATATATTGCTTACATAAATCTATAACTATTACTTACATATATTACATACATACACACATATATGCATATACACATAAACACATATATATGCACTCAAAGTCTCAAACTAAGTTGGAGTCTTAATCAGTATAATGCGGGAAAAGAACGTAGAAAATGCGAAAAAACATTAAACGTAATTAGTTTGTGAATAATACGAGAATAAAACATAATATTCGGGAATTGAGATTTATTCGAAAGTTTCATACGTCTAGGGAACAATTTACGTTTTAAACACGACTTTTTCAAAAAGTCGGAGTATATTGTGAGTGTGCTTCCTTCTATGGGAGTCCCAAGTGAAGAACTTGGCTGAGTCTTGTTGCCTAGAAGGCTTCCTTGACAGCATGAAGTGCCTCCTCCTCTCCCGATCCCTAATGCTTCTTGTCTACCTGACACCAACCCAAGACATGAAGCATGGATCCGCACGAACAGATTGCTAAAAGAGAGGATTTTGAGCTCACTAACATAAGAAGTCATGGGCGATATCATCGGGTGTACTACTTCCCATGAAGTCTGGGCCACATTCACGAAGAAGTTATCTGAGTCCTCTCAATCCAGAGAGTTTGAACTCAAGTCCCAACTTCTCTTTGATTACATCCACAAGCTCAAAACCCTATTTGATCAACTGAACGCCATAGGATATGTTGTAAGCGACCAAGAGAAGGTCTTCACTCTTTTAAATGGACTTGATGGAAACTAATATGAAGGATTCATAGTTTCAATGCTCAAGCCACCCATCCCCTCCTATGACAATCTCATTCCTTTGCTGCAAGATTTTGAGAGAAGAAAATTAAGAAGAACTGTCTCTTCCTTCACAGGTTGTTTTCTACACCAACAAAACCACTGCTGATAGCCAAGTTACCTTCAATTGGCAACAATTTTATAACCACACCAACATCTCCAGTCGAGGATGGCATTCAATTCGAGGAAGGGGCAGGAATCAGTCTAGCAAATTCTCTTAAGGTATTCTGGGTAGTGGACAGGAAACAACACTACCCAGTTCAATCCGTAAGGAAGAGGATTTACCACCTCTACTCATGTCAACAACAACCAAGGCAATGCCTCACTTCCTTTCTGCCAAATCTGTGGCAAACAAAGTCACACTGCCCTAAAATGTTGGCACATGTATGAAAACAATTTGCAAAACCACTTTGTTCCTTCCTCTCTCATAGAGAACACTAGTGCTTCTCTGGTGACGCTCCGACTCCATGAAGTGGATCCTTCTTACTGGCATTGATTATCGAGCTACTGACCACATAGCTCAAACCTTAGGTACACTTCACAATCTTTGCATATATAAACGCAGAAGTTCGATCATGGTTGGCAATGGTGATTTCTTATTTGTTTCTCACACTGGTGACACATCTCTAAATAGTCTCACTCGTATTCCACTACATGATGTTCTTTTTATTCCTGAGATTAAGAGGATTCTCCTGTCGGTCTCTAAATCGACCTCCATGTTCCCTTGCTATGTGGTCTTTAGTGACCAGTCTATTATCATCAAGGACATCAAGACCCATCAAGTACTCGCTCAGGGAAACTACAATAATGGGATGTATCTCTTGCCATCATCCATCTCAAAGGCTTTCTTCTCAAATCACTTTGTCAAAGCAACATGTGACGTCTGGCATCGTTGGATGGGACATCAAAATGAGAACGTTCTTCTCCATCTTCTACAAAACGGGATTATCATAGGCACTTCTAGCTTTGACTCAGTTTGTAACAACTATGAACTAAGTAAGGTAGACAATTGCTTGTTCAACATAGCCATATTAAGGCTGATCACACTTTTGAACTGTTGCATTGTGATGTTTGGGCAAGGCATCAGTGACTTCCACCCATAAATTGCTTTATTATGTTATGCTCACATATGATTTCTCTCGATTTATCTGATTCTTTTCCATGAAACACAAGAGCAGTTTTTGTTCTATATTTATCTCGTTCTACAAAATGATTGAAAATTAGTTTAGGTTGTCTGTCAAAAAGTTACAAAGTGATGGAGAGTGTGAAATCCTCAATCACTCCCCACAGTAGTTCCTCATAGACTCTCAAATCCTTCACCAACTTTCTTATCCTCATGATCCTTCTTGGAATGGAGTAACCGAGCAAAAACATAGACATGCCACTGAACTCAGGTTTGCAATAATGTTCAAAGCCTACCTGAATAAATCACACTAGACTGACGCCTTGTCAATAGTTTTTTACCTAATAAACCAATTTCCTACACCTCTACTGAAGATGGAGACTCCCTTCAAGGTCTTCTACAACAAAAAGCCTTCCTACTCTCACCCCCGCACCTTTGGTAGCCTATGTTATCCCTGTCTACGTGACTACACCACAGACAAACTTGACCCTCGATCACCTCCCTATGTATTCATGGGTTACGGTGCTCACCACAAAGGGTATAAGTTCCTCCACATTCCCTCCAATCATATCTACATCTCGAAGCATGTTGTCTTCAATGAGATTGTGTTCCCTTTTGCACCAAACTTTGCCTCCTATACTCTTGAACAAAGACACTTATCCTACTCAACCTTTCTTGATATCTCTGAAGACAAAAGCAACCAACAAACTCCCTCATCTCCAGCTGCTCCATCTTCAACCACCACCATCCCTTTCTCCACTCCTCCCAAAAATGTCCTAGATGTTTCTTACATCTAGATTGCCTCAATTAGTTCACCTATCCCAGAAATCCCCACAGATAATACCCATACTAGCATTCCCACCGACAATTCTCATACTGACACCTCCACTAACAATACCCAAACAGACAACACCCCTACCATCCCTATCTCCAACCCTCAACAACCTGAGTCAACCCATTCCATTATACTTGATGCTCCCTCAACAGATATCACCCCTGAATCCACACAAGATCCTTCCTCATCCAACAAAAACCACCCCATGATGACCCCAACAAAGAAGGACTTTGTAGGCCCAATCCTATGCTACCATATAAACCCAAACCCCTAGAACCATCACACAAGCATTCTGTCAACCGGGATGGCACCAGGCTATGACCACTGAACTACATGCACTCGAACAAAGCAATACCTGGATCCTTTTTGCACATGAATCACACATGAATGGTATTGTCTATCATTGGGTCTTCGAAACCAAGTTGAACCCCAATGGTACCCTAGATTGGCTCAAAACTCAGCTGGTTACCAAGGGGTATCGTCAGGAAGTATGTATACATTATACAGAGACCTTCGTCCTAGTTATGAAGGCTCCTACTATCAAAACTATTATTTTTGTTGTTGTCTCTAGAGGTTGGGCAATTGAACAACTTGATGTCTGCAACACATTTCTCAGTGGCATACTTGATACATTTGTTTCGTTGGAACAACCTCTGAGTTTCTTGGACAAGATAAAAACCTCTCATGTTTGCAAACTTCAAAAGGCCCTTTACAGTCTCAAACATGCACCTCCCTAGTATAATTGCATGAATGCCTTTCTCACTAAGACATGGTTCATATCTTGCTCAACTGATTCCTCTCTTTTCATCATTTCTACTACAGATACTATGGTATACTTCTCTGCGTTGATGATATTCTCATCACTGGAAACTCGGTCATGGTTGTCAACTAGATCATCAGTCAGCTAGAGTCTGAGTTCTCACTAAGATATTTGGGACCAACACACTATTTTCTCGACATTCAGGTTGAACAGAATTAGCAGGGTCTTCTAATTGATCAACAAAAATATGCTCTCGATATACCAGCTCACAAAAACATGCTTCATTACAAACCAATCTCAACTCTAGTATATACTTCCTTCCTTCGAGACTCACTTCGTGAAGCTGGTGCCCCTTTGTCTGATGCCAGCTCCTATCACCGCATTGTTGGATCGCTCCAGTATCTCATAATGACATGACCTGATCTCGCCTATATAGTGAACCTAGCTTTCCAATTTCTTCAATGCCCTACTTGAACCCACCAAAATTTAGCTCCTTCATTATGTCAAAGGTACTACCTCAATGGGAATTCAGATCTTCATGGACACCTCTCTTCCAGTCACTGGCTTTTGTGATTCTAATTGTGCTGGTTGCCCATTTTTGACCCTAGTACCATTTTTGATGCAAGATCTTATCCATATGATAATTAAACCTAATTGAATAACTGATTCCACATTCTATATTAACATCATCAAAAGAACACATATATTGAAACACTATTAAAAATGGCATCATTTAATATTATCATTATTACTGATACCTGAATATTCAAGTACCTTCTTAACCACAATATTCCATTGCCACCATATTTTGTTGACTCTTTGTAGAATACTTGAAATAGAGTAACATCCTTGTCAGGGCTCAACTATAAGGCCTCATAACATTTCCCCATTTCAGTGCAGACCCACAATGGCCCATGGACACCCAACTCCCTATAACAGAATACCAGCGCAAGGGTGGTTACATCATCATGGACAACCATTTCCAATTTGTTTTGACTGTACGACTCAAAACTAGCATGTCACATACCTATGTGGGCCCCACCTATTGGAGGGGTTATGGATCTGATACCATTTGTAACGTCTGGTCCCACTGCCCAAGGCTCTAGTAGAGTTTTAGGAATGACGACTAGACCCACAAACCACCACTAGCCTAAACTATATGCTTTATCCTCTCTCACACGCAAGCCACGATAAACTTCCCGAATGGTCACCTATCATAGTACTACTTTGGGGTGAGCACGCTTAACCACATAGTTCTTTAGTGATGGGCTTCCTGAAAAGCAAGTGCATCTTGGTGATATGGATAGTCGAATGATTCCTTTAAGATCATTTTATTCGAGGCCCCAAATCCTAGGACGTCACACGCTTGCACGATACTAAACAAAAATAGGCACATTGTAAGGTGAAGAACAACCATACCATGCTATAAAAACCACCCCACACCCCATTCTCTTCCTATTTTTATTAGTGGTCTCTCCCACTCTAGACCACCATCAAGCACGGGCCGGTACCGCTACAGCTCGTTGTCGTTGATTTCTGTCTGTGAGTCATGACCAACATTGCACCCTCTACGACAGCCAGACTTCTCCTATCATTGCGCCAGGCTGAGCCGTGCCAAGCCTGCCACCACATAACAACCATTGATACATCGTGGTCATATCCGCACCCAGTCGTCATCGTACCTACGCTGATCCCAGGAAGCCGTGCTTTTTCCGCCTACACCCATGTCGTTCTCATGCTCTTACTGCCGCAACATCCGTGGTAAGTCGTTGTTGCTGCACCCATGCCAACACTGTTGCATCTGCTCCCAATCTATCGCAGCACCCACACCAACATCTCCACATCCTTCCCATGCCTTCTTTCATCACATCCTGCCCACACCAACATTGTCACATTCCGCACACGCCGTCACGCCGATAACATCATCGTACCTATGGACAGGGTGATTAGTTTGTCACTCAGGGTTGTAATGTATAGATATCATCATTGTAGTATGTATACTTCATCACTGTAATGTATATAAATTAGTCATGTGAATAACAAAATTGTGGAATGTAAGTTTGTATGAGTTTTGTTTTCATTCCATGTTAAGGAACATGAGCTTATATGGATCATTTACAATAATGTTGGATTATGTATAAAAATATAAATGTTATAGAAAATGATGAATGGTCATTATGTCATGTAATATATTTTTCAAATCATAGAATTTCTATGAATGTAAGCACTATTTTGATTTATATTACGTTTAGTTTTTGATATTTGTTGGTGATACCATGAATATTAATTCGGATAGTGTGGAGACAACAACATATGAACATATGTGGAAAACATATTTTGATCAAATATGATTATTTATCACATATTTTTTCCAGATACTAAATCAAAGAATATATAAAAGATAATTGAGCAATATGTTTTTGAAATGTGACGTACTCTACTTATTTATTTGAGGTCTAGTTTTTAATAGATTTTGATACTATTTTGAACATATTTAAGTATGAATTGTGGGCTTAGTTCACATGTAAAAATATGAGTGTGGGTAGTCAAAAAGAAAAATGGAGGGAAAATGAAAAAAATTGAATTTGAATGAGTTTTTGGTTGTTTGTGGGCTGAAATTAAATGCAATAGGTTGGTTGGTGGTGGGTGGTTGGGAAACAACATTGATTTGTTACAGTAGCGACTCATGTAGCCATACATCCATGCAGTAGCACCAACAGACTTAAGGCCTAGGAATGCATGTCGCACTATGCTATAATTTTTTTGGTAATAGGTCGTTATATTCTTAGTACTACTTTGAATATAATACTAATTTTTAACTTATCATCATAGTGCAGAGACATAATTTTGGTCAAATTAGACATTCTGCACAATTGTAAAATGGATGAAAACTTTTTATAATTTTTTTTCTGGAATCGGACACATTGTGCTAGATTATTATGAGTTTGTTTGTTAAAACATTTTAATATTGTCTTGAACATAATCAAGTGTTGTATACAAACATGACTGTAAGTGGGTGACACATTATATTTAACAGAGAAGTGGAGGAAAAATGAAAAAAAAATTTGAATGTAAAGTTGGTTGTTTGTTTGTGAAAGAGAGAATAAATGCACTTAGTTGGGTAGTGGGTGGTTGGGCAGTGTGGAATTATCTTTGTTACATCCATTACTTGCATGCAACATACACACTCAATAATTTCTCATCTAGAAAGTTGTGTCACACAGTGCTAAAGATGGTTTTATGTCGATTCCAGATGTAGGGGTGTAGATATTGGTGGGAGAGATATGTTGTTAATAATTTTCCTTGAGATACGGGGCATTTTTTAGCTATCGAGGGTAGAGGGTATGGTCTCTACCACCACATGTAGGGTTTCCTTATCCTAGTAAATCATATATGTCTCTATGGGTTTCCTTTAATGTATCTTTATGTCCATACTGGTGGTTCCCACTAGTATATATCTTCCCTCTGGCTTCTAGTGGCATTGTATCACCAAACAAAATTTGTAATTGCCAAGGTTCCACACCTCTTACCCTATGTCTTACACATTACAATTTCGGGGTTGTTCCACCTAGATTACCTATAAGTGTAGTCTAGATGCATAAACTCCTACGAACTATCAGCTAACCCCCATAGTTGATGATGAACATTGAAAAAATCTTGTTGTGCTTGTGTGTGGCAAACAACAAATGCACAAACACTAATGTTGATTTTCTCCTTTCCTCTTAAGTAAGGTTAGGTAATTAAAATTATTATATATGGGCTTTATGTATGTAATATGCCTTCAATCAAAATTAACAAGTTTCAATACATCACTAGTCTCACAAATTTTCACAGTGACCTGAGCACATATGCATTTATACACCATATAAAAATGTATGTAGACTGGAAATTCATTAAGACCCAAGTATGCATGGATTATCTGGACAAGTTATAACTAACTTCATGAACAACTCTTAGTATTTCAAGCCTCCTTTTCCTCTTTGATAAGACCATAAACATTATATTATATTTATATCAGTTACCTACATTAGTGAGTAGGTACTTCCTAATTGGCATAAGAACATGAATTAAATGTATTTTTCCCACTAAGAAATTATACATTGGAATAGACATATATTCAACAATATCAATCAAGAAAGACCACTTCAACTTTACAATAACAACTTGTTGGACACCATGCATCATTAAATAGCAGTATAAAGAAAGTGTCAAATACTTAAATGAATTTATACAATGAAACCATATGTCTGGTTTCTCTCATATATTTGAGATGTTTTATTCATTCCAAATTTATAAATTTCTTGATTTATTTTAGTTGCACCTAACAAGACAAATGCACTTGGGTGTAACCCTATAAGACTCACAATACAAGTCTCAGAACACATTGCCAATTGCCTCAGTCCACCATGAGGTTGTCGTATCTTTCTTTGTATGAACACTACAACATAAAACCTACTAACTAGACCCCATGTAATATGAGGGTTTCCAACTTATTACAAAAATAGATCAAATGATTCGTTCTTCGTGTAGGGATGACTCCCCATAAAACCCTACTAAATAGTATGAGACTATATTGTAAGTGAAATTGTTGGCCCATGTGTCCTGATTTGGAAACCCAAATTGGCAATGCCAATGAAGTTATGAGCTTTATTTAACTAGGTGTGAGCCCCATAACACCTCCTGACCCTCCTATTTGTACCAAAATAACATTGTATTGTGAGTACCTTCTTAGGACTCTCTGTAGATACACTACAAGGCTAACCAGTTTCTCTTCCCTCATACAAACCTTGAGGGAAAGAATACATTACTTAATGGATCTGATACCATTTGGAATGTTTGGGCCCACTATTTGAGGATCTAGTAGAGTTTGAAGAATGACAACCGGCCTCACAAACCACCATTAGATTTCACACTTTGTCCTCACTCACACACAAGACATGATCAATTTCATGAGTGGTCACCCATACTAATATTCCTCAGGACTGATCACACTTAAGAACAAAGTTCTTAGTGACAGACTCCCTATAATGGAGGTGCACTTTCATTATATGGGTATTCCAATAATTCCTTTTAAGATCATTTTATCTGAGGCCTCAAATCTTAGGATGTTACATTTTCTATCCTTTTATGAATCATTTTCCATAATGGATTTGAATTACTAATTTTTAGTAAAGGGAGAGGAAGGATAGGATAAGGAGAGTGGAAGAAAATCCCTTCTCTTTTTCTTAATCTTTTTGAACTAATTTTTCTAGGAAAGATAGATGAAGAAGAGGTGAAGGAGGAGATTGGAAATGCCCTCTCTTTTTCTTAATCCATTTTTCTCTCAAAAATTAATAAATCATGAAAGATAGAGGAAGGGAGGAAAATGATGATGGAGGTGAATTCCCCTCTCCTTTTATTAATCCTTTTTCCTCTTAGAATTAAACAATCTTTATTATGAAATAAAGAGGAAGGAGGGGAGAAGGAGGAGGGAAGTGAATTCCTCTCCTTTTGTTAATACCTTTTTTTTCTCTTAGAACTTTAGTAAAGACACCAACCTAAGAAATATATCTCATTTATTCTTATAAAATTTAATTAGAATTGAGAGTTGAATGGTCTATTCCATGAAATTGACGCTACTTTTAAAGAGGAATTAAAACTAATTGAATTTTCAACTAATAGTGCGATTGAATATTTTCATCATGAATAACTCAATTGGGAAATTTATTAAATCTGAGCTTGCATGAAGTTCAATCAAAGTACAAGTTGTGCTTAGATTTGGAGAAGATATTTCCTTTATCCTTGACTCTATGGGTGAATGGGTGGATTAAAAAGGGGGTAAAATAGGGTAAAATGAATGAATTAATTCATTATCTAGCAAGATGATCTCATCATGATTTTTGATTGCCCAGCCAAAAATGAGGGTGTCAATTTTTTTGTTGAAACAATTAGCTTAGTACCTAAGAATATTGATTAGGGGATGAAAAAATGAAATGCAAGAATATTCTCAAATGTAATCAACCTCTGGTGTCTACAAATCTAGCCAGCATGCTCAGTCTAGCCTTGATCTACCAATTTTCTGATGATTTGGTAACTATATCCCATAACTTGTTGTGCATATTCTAGTCTAGTAAGGAATGGGTATTAAAATCCTTGTAGAGAAAGAGAATGCAGCATGTAAAAGATGGTGAAAATATCCTAATGCCATTGTAGTATAGAAGAATGGGGATAATGATAGAGGGGAACAACATCGATAAACCTAGAAGATGATAACTTGAATTGCCACATGGTGGTTGCATAGTATTCCACTTAGTTTAGAATCTGAAGCCATAAAGTAATGGATAAAAGATGCACATAGTGACTTCTTCTCAAGTTCTACACTCTTTCTAATAACATATAATTAGTGCAATTTTGTATGACTATATATCGCTTAGTAAAACTTCATGATGACTGAAAAGGCACTAAAATTATATATAAGATTCTCACCATTGTGTGTGGTATCACACTCAAATGTCCTTTTAAATGAAAATTGTGGCCCTCCCCCCACATGAATGCGGTCCTACAACTCCCTACATACCTTCGTAACTAATACTTGGGCTATTATATACGATTGTAAACCTTCTCATGACTCATTAAACTACTACTAAATAAACTAGTTTACTTGATTGAAATAGGGAAATCAAGGAGATAATCTATAATGCTTAGGGCCACATTTTAGAACCATATTTCATGCTAACAATATATTTTGTATTTTTTGACTCAATATTTTTTATTTTAAATTATTGAATCCAATTATACATATGAATATGGTGATTTATTAACATCAATAAGAAAATAATCAACCACAAAATACTTTTATGCATGTTAACATAAATTCATGTATTACATTTACACATCATTCAATATGACTCATCATCACTAGGTAAATTTCCCTCAATGATATCTTTTTTTTGAAGGTTTCCTCAATGATATCTTAGTCTTGAAGATTCCAGTTAAACAAATTTATCGATTTATAACTATATTTTAGTATGGAAACACACCCATAGTTTATTCCTCAATATATCTCTAAATAGGGTCATTGTGATGACCCTGAATTTTGGAGTTTGATATCCAACATAGTACTGAGGACCATGCATATTATATAGGTGTTTGATGCCAAATTGAAGAATTTCTTATTTAATTATGGAGTATCTTCACCCAAAAAGCATAACCAAAGATATAATTGATGATTATTAACCTAATTGAGTTCAACTATGATTAATAACTTTTTATTAATGGACTTGGGTGCTTATGAGTCCAAGAGGTCCATTTAGTAGTCATAATGAAATCAAGTGGTCAATTGATGAGCCTCGAGGTATGTTAGGATTATTACAAGTGTTTCTAGACTTGTAGGATCAATATTTGATGAATATTTAAGTCGTATTCAAGGTTTACACACATATTTAAAAGTCGTTTGAATAATTTATTTGCACAAACAAATAATGGACTTTGAGTCTCAAACTTTTTTAGAAGATACTTTAGGATATTGTGAGCCTATGTTACAAATTTTAAGAGTTTGGAGGTTTCGAAAAAAGAGATATATCTCTTTGAAGATGAGGACATTAATGATATCAATTTGATTGGTCTTTGCTCTTTTAATCATTTATTACTTAGATCTATGACATTTAAATGGCAGACATAGTTTTGTTGTGTGGTTCTTGTAGCCTAGCCTCGTGGCCCGACTGGGCTATCATTGTCATATTTGACGGTGGAGACTTCGTCTCCTACCTATGGATTCCATGGGTGGGATGACATAGATTGGCTTCTCTTGTCATTGTCAAAATACAGGGGCACTTTCTGATATCTCTAAGCGAATAAACGACTATTGTTGAGATCTAATCAGTGAGTCCATGGGTTAGTGGGATGAGGTGGCCTAAAGAAGAAGAATGGCCACCCACTCCTCACTCCTTCTCCACTTGAAACACCAGTAGCAGTCCTAGAGTGTAGAAGTGAGGATAAGGTCGCACAGTGAGGTTCTAAGCGGGGCAAGTGAAACCCTAAAGCTTGAGAATTCCTCCCAAATCCTTGGGTTTGCTGGCAATGGCCCCGAGCAGCCTATCTAACCCTATATTATATAGGGGAAGTCAGATGTATAGAAGATGACTTGGAGCCTTTTCCATTCTGAACCAACACATCCCTCTTGTTCCTAAAAGGGATGCGACACTCCCTAAACATTTTTTGGAGCAAAGAGGTACACAGATAGAAAAATCACAAATTAGATTCAGACGGCCTACTACATCATGAAAGCTCCACCCAGACATGACACTAAGCATCCATCTCAGCGCCATGGAGCATGGGGGCATGGATCTCTCAGAGGATCGTCACTAATCCTTGTTACGTCACCTTCAGGTGGAGCCAGAGGATGAAGACTGGTGGAGCCTCACTGGAGTTATTCCAATGCAACAACACTTGCACACTCAAGAGACAGAGAACATGAAAACAGATGGAGCGGGGCCGATTCAGTGAGAGAAACGTAAACTTGATCGATTTAGTGAAACTCAAGGAGAGGTTTGGGTCGATCTGTTAACACAAACCAGTGATGCCTCACCATCAACAAAACATAGGCTTGCGCCTAGCCTTATTGAACTATATAGATGCTCTAGATCCACTTGGCATCAAGATCTGACAACTCCTACTAATCTAGCAAGGTAAATCTTTTTCTAAAAGCCAGAAAACACTCAGATCTTGTGATATTCATTAAAAATAGATCCCATGGACAATAAATGTCAGAAAAATACCCCCATACTAAAAAAAATAACCCCATTAATAATGAACACTAGATCTGGCTTTTGAAGAACACTATTGAACTATTTTTTATTTATTAGTTGATATTTACTTTAGGGCTCATTTGAATGGTATAATTAGAAAATGATGGAGATTACATTTGAGAAAAATATTATTGAACCCTAATATTATGCAAAAACTAATTATAGAATTTGATCTTATTATTTTACCATTATATTAGGTCTTTTAGTATAAAATCATGAATTAGATGCTTGAAACTCATATTAATTCTAGAAAACAAACCAAGCATCAGAAAAATCTGTCATTTGAACCATAGCCTAATTGTGACATGAGCATCATTAGAAAAATATCAAATAATATTTAAGAATAGGAAAACCTAGGTTTGACCAAAACTCTAAGTGGGCCTAAAACATCAAGAATATGATGTGCATGTATTTATGACGCTTAACATCAGGTGATGACCAGAGATCTACATGGTCTAGGATAATTAGGATTCTTTGATTTAGGTACACGGGACTATCCTCTTGGTTGATTGTCTAGTCCATTTTGACTAGAAGCATATATTAGGTGTAATGTACTCTATTTCAACTCTTAACCAGTTTAATATGTTTTATGAATTGCTTGGCATATGTACTTGTTACTTTATTTTCTATTGAATAAGATTTTAAAACTATATATATATATATATGCCTTGCAATTAATCTTGAACATAAATGATATGTCCATTATGACTGCCCAAATGATGATGATGATGATAATGATGATGATGTTGATATTGGGTACTAGTGACCTCCTCACCTCAGAGGGTGGAACTTGTACAAAATGGTGATCTCCTATTTTAATGGAGAGATGGGCCATGTGACCTCCCCCATCTCATTGGGGCGATGGATTCATATATATATAAGCATGCTTGTTGATATCAACATAATGGGAAAACCTGTAATAAAATATTATCGAATAAACTAAGTTGTTGATCCAATGTTCTTGTTTCTTTTAAATCCTACCAAGCAACATTGTTATGATACTATAGAGCTATGCTTTCTTTCTAGTATTTTATTTCCTGTATGGGCACCACGTACTCAGCACATTTATGCTGGCTTGTTTCCCTATTTTAATAATTATAGGTTTAGAGATCACATGGGAGAAAATATGGCTTGTGAGTGAGTGTGCAAGTTTTACCTATTGTATGAAGATCCTATCTAGCATACATGGCTATAGACTTGTAAAATTTCTCCTTTCAATATGTAACTGTAAATTTGTAATAATACATGTTGTACTAAAATATATGTTGAATGTTGAGATTGTTTATGGTGTATACACCTAGTTTATGTTCATTTATGCTTGTGCTTCCTCATTAGCACTCTGGTATCTACTATGATTCATGAATATTCCACTCAGTGATAGTTGGTATCAGAGCATGAAAAATAGCTACACTTGATAATTGCTCACCATTAAATATTAAATTAAGTTTCACCTTTCACTTGAAACCCTAGAAACATAGTATGTTGGACATTAGGCATGACTTAGCCTCTAGGCTAGAACCTAGATGTGCAAGAACTAGGTTTATACTAGTGATGTTTTATGATAGGTCCTGTAGTGGCAACCATTCCTGATAATGTGGCGGTATGGGATGTTACATTGTTTGGATATGATTGGCATTGTGGGAAGAGAAACCCTAGACATAGGTGCACATGAGTTTTAGGTATCTCTACTATCTTACACCATGTTATCACTAGTTTCACTAGGTGACATGACACTAGAGACTCTACTATGTATGGGACACTCAATTTTGTGATTTTATTTTGTTTCTGGGCGGCTCGAGCCTCAAATGTTTTTTGCTGAAGCTTGTTTTATCAGAGAAAAACTATATAATATTTTATTATGTTTATGTAAATATGAAAATGTGTCCCTCACACATTAGTGTAGGAGGTATTCATGTAATTTAAGTGAAAGGGGTGAATTTAGTTTATATGAGAGTGATTAGAGAATAGATGTAGTGCTTATACTGTCTAGAGCCATAATAAAGGTTAGGCCAATATGATAGCCTAGTAGAAATAAGCTAGATTGAATATAGTATGAGTTTGATATATATGATATATAACTTTGAATTTTGAGGATAAATAATTGTTTGATGATTCCAGATAAGTTTTTATCATGCAACCCTAGCCAATATAGCACCGCAAACGATACAAATTGCCATTGGTGCCAATCTGCTTGTGCTACACGTAGCTAGTAGGATTGCATGGATCAAGTAGATTTTTATCAGTTGGTATATGACATGTGGTATATGTGTTTGGGACCAACATGGGCCTCAAGATCTTTACAAAGGAGGTCCTCTAGCAAGGGACATTCAATAGGGAGAACTCTAGAAAGGGTGATCCCACCATGGGAGAAGGCTATATGACCTAAACTCCAAAATACGAGACATATGAATTTTAAAGTTTGATAATGAATCCCTAGCTAGATAGCTTGTGAGTATATGGGTTGAGTCATCTAGTGTGTAGTTTCTATGAACAATTTTGAACCTTGGAATTCTTCTGAAAGATCCCAACCCTAGAGAAAAGAGGTCATCAATATGTGTTTAAAAATCGCTATAGGTGAGGGAGATGCCCCCTGTTACGACCCCACCTCCCGATAACCCCTAATTAAGGGAGACCGAGAGGTCGAAGCCGCACCCATGACTTCCGGATCAAAGGTTCGACAATTAACCAAGAATAATTATCAAATTTTAACATACTAAACTGAAAAGCTGTAAGAAAATAAACTTTGCATACCTTTTAAAATTTTGGATCTCTAACTTCTATCCACTTAATGATTCTACGATAACTAATCCTCCTTGTATTTTTTCTTCATGTATTTCACAATGTGACGATTTACTGTTTGTCCTTTTGGCTTGTACCTAAAACACCGACAAACAAAACGTCGGTCAGCCGAAGCTGGTATGTGGGGGAAACAATAAACTTGCAACTATGATAACCATGTAATCATTCAATTAATCATTAATCAATCAAGATTACATTTTAAATATAACTCCGCGATCCACAAGTTCCCTAACCTCTGAGCTGTCCCTATAGTGGACTTGGATACTACCTTCCTTATGGTAGATCCCCATTAAACCCCTCATGATCCACCTAACCGGTGTACCAGTTTCTAGGGTTGAGTCACATGGAACTACCCATAGGCAGACCACTCCTTAACTCATGGTATGCTGAAGAGTCTCATGAACCACACATGGCAGCCCAATTTCTAACTCTCGGTAACCTATACCTTACTCTAGGATTACCCCTTTTTCAGCCTTTTTAAAGCAACAGAGGTGAACACGGATCTAGCCAGTTATATGCATACTTATGTTGATAATCATAGTCACTTTATAGTTGCATGAAATAAATAGACATTCAACAGTTATTTTCAAGCAACCGATAAATCCTTCGGAAATCGCCGTGAAACTAGAGTGACTATTCATAAGCGTAACCACATACCTCATTTGACGAGTCGTGTAGATTATTCAACATTTACTTCATGTACATTCAATCAAGCCAATCAACGGATCCAAGCAAGTAATTCAATCATCACATAATTCCTGAAAAGAATATGTACTCTACTTATTACACACTTCATCAAGAATCTACTTTATTGTCTTGGATTCTCTTTCTAGGGTTTCTAATCCGCATTACGGTTCCATTAATACTCATTAGGGTTTCTTAGATCAATTTCTCAAACTTTATCCCTTTTAGGTTAACAAACCCTAAAATACTCTTTTCTACTCATATAAACCCTAATTACTCAAACTATTCATTTAATAGTCTTTCATACCCAAATTGACTTAGGATCATCATATCCTTATTTATTCATGGATTTGAACAATTAAATCATTTAAAAGTCATATTCACCTAAATTAGGGTTTTCAAACTCATTAATGCATTTTTATGCATGAAACCCTAAATTAAGCCAATTATATAAAAAGATTATCTTTTTAGATCTTATTTTCACTTTTATGAACAATAGGCTTAAATTATCCATTGATCAACATTACATCCATCTATCATCAAATCTAAGGGTTTTTCATTAATTAAATCATTAAAGATGATAGCTTTATGCACTTTTCAAATTTCAAGCATATTTATATACATAATCTCCAAATTAGACTAATCATGTGCAAAGTTCTTCCTTTTTTAACATAATGTACCGTTTTACATTTAACAGGTTAATATCAACTCTTATGATCCATTAAACCCTATTAAACACTTTATTTATTTCAAAATAGGGTTTCTTAGCCTTTAATTCATTAAAGATGATATTTTACACTAATTTTCGAACTATGATCAGATTCAAGATATAAAAACATTTTTATTGGATTCCTCTCGTTCTCCTGATCAACATTCATATATAACTTGTTTCAATCCGAGCTACGGTTAAATAAATATGAATTTTGCAAGGTTTACCTTTTTGGACCAATCAGAGGCTGACACGTCACCTCCTTCCATACACGCGACCCGCTTAGGAATTAGAATCAAAAGATGCTTATACCCCTTGGTAAGTTGATTGCTCCTTAGCCCATGGAAGGGCAGAACCGTCCAACGCTGTTTGGGCTTCTTCAACCTTACGCTGCCCGACCTGGCAGCCGATCCTAGCCCTAGCCGCGATTGGGGAAGCCTCTCTTCCCCCCTCCTGGACCCAAGGCGTGCCGCGGACTGCCTCACTGCCTCCGACCTTCTCAAGCGCAGCTGTCCTAGCTCCGAGCCATGGCCCAGATGGCCACGTGCTGGGCGCCGGACCTGCAAACCAAGGTGGTGCTGCAGCGGCTTGCGGGAGTTCTTGCCGCCTCTTCCAAGCATGAAACCCACTGGAAAAGGTCGCTCTACCTCCGCCCTATGCTTCCGTTCTTGGGGAACCACCCTGTTCGCATCCATCATAGCTAATCTGGGCTGTGCGGAGCTGCAAACCGTGGCCGGAGTTGCAGCCGTGCGGCCGCTGTTGTGCCTGAGCTAGCGCGCGGCCGTACTAGCAAAGCCTCTTCCTTGCACCACAGAGCAACAAACTATTATAGCAACTCCTTCTAGCCGCCTCATGGCTCTACGTTCTCGATGCTCTACTCTGTTAGGGTTTCTACAAAGAAGATGAAGTAGAAGATAAGGATGTCTGCGTGGGAAACCCTTGAAAATTGTCCCTGGGCTTTACCCCTTTTATAAGGGAGGGTAACGAAGCCCTAAGATGGCTTTCCTTAAGGAAACGTAGTCCCTCTTCTAATAGGATTCATTTTCCTTCAAAGAGAAGCCATTCTTCTCTCTCTCTCTCTCCTTTGATATATCCTATTACTAGGATATTAGGAATTCGAAATTCCTCTTCTCTTATTTACTTTATAGTTACTTTTTAATGCTTTGGCACGAATTCCTATTTTCCTTTATAGAAAAATATCTTTTTTAAACAATTCCATATAATTCATTAAAGAAGCAACACATTATCCTCTTATTTTACCTTTTTAGTATTTTCTCTCTCTTTCCTCTTTATTGGGGATCCTTGGATCCCAAGAAACTCTATTATTTAGAAATTCTTTTCCAAGGATATTTATTATCCTTCTAGATGCATCTTAATGCATTATTTCACATTATCTTGTTTATTTCTTATTATAATATTTCCTTTTGAGTATTTATCTTTATTTCTCTTTAATTTTTCCTCATTGGTATTCCTTTTATCATTAGTAATCCTTGGGATACGAAATTTCACCAAGGATAACTCAATTATACCTCTTTTCACTTATTTTCCACATTTTCTCATTGTTTTCAATTTCTTTCTTAATAAAGAAATACATAATTAATCTCTTCATTTCTTATTGCTTTCTTTTTGCAACATTGGACTCCTTGGTATCCAAGGAACCCAAGAGGCACGAAATCCTCTTTGGATTTGCCTTCTAGAGGTTTCCACATATTTCTTTTCTTAGAATTTCGATTATTCATTTACTAATTGAATTTCCTCGGTATTTGGGCCCAATAGCCAACCAAGCCCAAAACACAACCAATCAAGGCTATTTTGAATGGAATCCATTTAATCAAAACAAAACATATCATTATTTTTTCAATTAGATTTAATATGAGAAATTACATTTCTCACTATTTGAACCCAAAAATTGGGGTTATAACATCCTTCCCCTCTTATAGGAATTTTGTCCTCAAAATTCAAACAAGCAAACAAACAATTTAGGATAAGAATTTTCCATGTCCATCATTGGCCCCTATGTGGCTTTACCGTACTCATGGTGCATCCAAAGAACCTTTATCATCTCATATTCTTTTCTCTGAGTTCTTTCATCCTAGTGTCTATAAACTACACAGGTGACTCAGGCCATGTCTGCCTCCCTTGGGGCTCACTAGGTTCATTGCTCAGCACATGGTCGGGGTACCTCACATAGTGCTCTAAATTGGACACATGGAAAACATCCCACATTACTTTATCCCGAGGATAGGGTCAAAACTTAACCATCTCCACCCATCCATCTCTAATAGACTCATGTATCGGGGACTCAGCTCTCTTAGTTATAACTTAGAGGGGTCAGGTTTTCATGTCACCTTTGCTCCCACAGTAACTTGTATGTCAGTCTACTTTGCATCTGCTGACGACTCTCATCGTCTCTAGGATCCTTTCAGCCCTTGCACGATCAAAGTGACTTCATCTACACACACTGGGGTCCCTTTTTCTAACCATCATGTGGTACTTTTCTAACCATCATGTGGTCCTTTCACCAACATCACCTTACTGAAGTGGTGACCGACACAACCTCCCTTCCAGAGCTTCATATAAAACCCGATACTGGCTACGGTGGTCATTGTCACATCTTTCATAGGACAAGAACTGTCTCTAGATATCACCCTGAACGAGCACACATGCCCTCATCAGACCCTTTAGTCTGGATCATACTAACCATAGTTAGGGGTGATAACTATACTAACATTGAGTTCTTCATGTACCTACTTCCACTTTATGGAAGTGAACTTTTAGGTCAAACTCAAGAACCATTGAACTCACTTCATGGTGTAGTTGAACCATCTCTCTCATGGGTAGTTCAACTAGATCTGTCCCTTGACAGAACTCTCCCTTCCTCATATTATCTAGGTAAGGCGACCTACCATAACCCATATTGTATCTCGACCATCTTTGGCCCAGGGAAGACCTATCAAAACATCCATAGCGTTGAGCTCTCATTCCCTCTCAGGGACTCTTTTGTCCTCTATATCGATACCTTGGGTTACTGGGGTTCGTCCTTTACCTCCTGGCTTGTATGGCCATAAACCACATGCAACTTCATCTTAAGCATCCAAAGTGATATTGCCATTACCACAGTGTATGGTGATCTTCAATCATGATTTCCTGTATGTCATGATTCTTCAAGATCGATTCCTTTGAAACCCTAAACCACTCTATTTAGGGTTTCATCACCATATTTTCCAAAGAAGTGAACTTGAGGTTCTTCCACCATCCTTTCATCGTATCAAGGACTAGACTGGCTAACCAAACAACTCTTAACCCTTCAACGTATCTGGTCACATCTGAGTGTTATCCAAACACCTCTCCTTTCCAAACTTAGGGTTAGCCAAACGACCTCTTCTAGCTTCTAGTCAAACAAGTCATATGTATCTCAAGTAGAACATCCATTAGCACTTCACATCCTTAGGTATTAGGTAAAATGGATGACATACACTTACATGTATTTCACTTATCATCTTACCTCAAACTCTATGTTAATATCAACTCTTAACATAAACCACATGCAACTTCATCTTAAGATTCAGGATATAAAAACATTTTTATTGGATTCCTCTCGTTCTCCTGATCAACATTCATATATAACTTGTTTTAATCCGAGCTACGGTTAAATAAATATGAATTTCACAAGGTTTACCTTTTTGGACCAATCAGAGGCTGACACGTCACCTCCTTCCATACACGCGACCCGCTTAGGAATTAGAATCAAAAGACGCTTATACCCCTTGGTAAGTTGATTGCTTCTTAGCCCACGGAAGGGCAGAACCGTCCAACGCTGTTTGGGCTTCTTCAACCTTACGCTGCCCGACCTGGCAGCCGATCCTAGCCCTATCCGCGATTGGGGAAGCCTCTCTTCCCCCCTCCTGGACCCAAGGCGCGCCGCGGACTGCCTCACTGCCTCCGACCTTCTCAAGCGCAGCTGTCCTAGCTCCGAGCCATGGCCCGGATGGCCACGCGCTGGGCGCCGGACCTGCAAACCAAGGTGGTGCTGCAGCGGCTTGCGGGAGTTCTTGCCGCCTCTTCCAAGCATGAAACCCACTGGAAAAGGTCGCTCTACCTCTGCCCTATGCTTCCGTTCTTGGGGCACCGCCCTGTTCGCATCCATCATAGCTAATCTGGGCTGTGCGGAGCTGCAAACCGTAGCCGGAGTTGCAGCCGTGCGGCCGCTGCTGTGCCTGAGCTAGCGCGCGACCGTACTAGCAAAGCCTCTTCCTTGCACCACAGAGCAACAAACTATTATAGCAACTCCTTCTAGCCGTCTCATGGATCTACGTTCTCGATGCTCTACTCTGTTAGGGTTTCTACGAAGAAGATGAAGTAGAAGAGAAGGATGGCTGCGTGGGAAACCCTTGAAAATCATCCCTGGGCTTTACCCCTTTTATAAGGGAGGGTAATGAAGCCCTAAGATGGCTTTCCTTAAGGAAACGTAGTCCCTCTTCTAATAGGATTCATTTTCCTTCAAAGAGAAGCCATTCTTCTCTCTCTCTCTCTCCTTTGATATATCCTATTACTAGGATATTAGGAATTCGAAATTCCTCTTCTCTTATTTACTTTATAGTTACTTTTTAATGCTTTGGCACGAATTCCTATTTTCCTTTATAGAAAAATATCTTTTTTAAACAATTCCATATAATTCATTAAAGAAGCAACACATTATCCTCTTATTTTACCTTTTTAGTATTTTCTCTCTCTTTCCTCTTTATTGGGGATCCTTGGATCCCAAGAAACTCTATTATTTAGAAATTCTTTTCCAAGGATATTTATTATCCTTCTAGATGCATCTTAATGCATTATTTCACATTATCTTGTTTATTTCTTATTATAATATTTCCTTTTGAGTATTTATCTTTATTTCTCTTTAATTTTTCCTCATTGGTATTTCTTTTATCATTAGTAATCCTTGGGATACGAAATTTCACCAAGGATAACTCAATTATACCTCTTTTCACTTATTTTCCACATTTTCTCATTGTTTTCAATTTCTTTCTTAATAAAGAAATACATAATTAATCTCTTCATTTCTTATTGCTTTCTTTTTGCAACATTGGACTCCTTGGTATCCAAGGAACCCAAGAGGCACGAAATCCTCTTTGGATTTGCCTTCTAGAGGTTTCCACATATTTCTTTTCTTAGAATTTCGATTATTCATTTACTAATTGAATTTCCTTGGTATTTGGGCCCAATAGCCAACCAAGCCCAAAACACAACCAATCAAGGCTATTGTGAATGGAATCCATTTAATCAAAACAAAACATATCATTATTTTTTCAATTAGCTTTAATATGAGAAATTACATTTCTCACTATTTGAACCCAAAAATTGGGGTTATAACACCCCCCTAGAGGAAGTTGATGATATGTGATCCCTATAATGAGCCTCATACTTAGGTTGGTGGTTCCAAGTGAACAAATATAATTGATGAACCCACTTTTGAGTGTTGGGTAGATGGTTTTGATATGGGTAAAAATTTTGTGTGGTTTTATGTCATGATTTGAACTAGGTAGGTCCGAGCTTGAATGGACTTAGACTTGAAGATCATCCTTAGAAAATAAGTGATATGATTATGAAACAATGACATGGATAATGGAGTTCTTCTTTAGATAATGGACAAAAAAATATATCTCACCTGAGCTAGAATTCTTATATATATGTGTGATATTCCACTTCGATAAGCTTGACCTATTATGTTATCCTTCCTTCCATATCATACATAAAATATGTGAATTTGAAATCAGGCGTATGAAATAAAGATATATTTGGACCATAGATTACATGATCACAAATTATAGTATTGAACAACGATCCTTCTAAATATCACCTTCTAGTTTGAGGTAAACTCACATAATAGGATGAAACACTGATATTCAAGCATAATAAGTAAGCCCTTCTCAAGTAATGAAATACTACTATGATGTTGATCATAAACCACATTAATGATGTTATGTCTGATAATTCTAGTAAATAATGACATGAAACTTGACATCACCTCTTATGATTTAGTAGAGTGAGAGATGAAACCTTGAGTAACACCTCTTTTAACTTAAAAATTATAAACAAACCCTAATTCTTAGGGAAATGAGGGATGTAAAACCTAAAATACTATAATGTTATGAAATGAGGCTTTAACCCATATAAGGTGGGGTGGGTACCCCCTATATGCTAAAAAACCTATGATGACAACTTAGGTTGCATGGAGAACAATGATAGCCTTGGCTCCTAGAACTGGTGACATATATGAAGTTGGACTATGTGGTGTCCCCTTGAGAATGAGATTAGTTGAATTTTGAGGAAAAATTCTATATAAGATGGGGTGAATGTGATGACCTTAAATTTTGGAGTTTGATATCCAATATAGTAGAGAGCACCATGAATATTATGTTGATGTTCAATGCCAAATTGAGGAATTTCTTATTCAATTATGGACTCACCTAGAAAGCGTAACCAAAGATATAATTGATAATTATTAGACCTAATTGAGTTCAACTGTGATTAGTAGCTTTTTATTAATCAACTTGGGTACTTATGAGTCCAAGAGGCCCATTTATTAGTTGTAATGAAATCAAGTGGTCAAATGATGAGCCATGAGGTATGTTAGAATTATTACAAGTGTTTTTAGACTTGTAGGATCAAGATTTGATGACTATTTAAGTTGAATTCAAGGTTTGTATATATATATTTATAAGGTTGTTTGAATAATTTATTTTCTTGACCACATAATGAACTTTGAGTACCAAACTTTGTCGGAAGATACTTTAGGATATTGTGAGCCTTTGTTACAAATTTCAAGATGTTTGGAGTCTCCGACAAACAAATATATCTATTTGAAGATGAGGACATTAATGATATCAATTTGATTTGACTTTGCTCTTTTAAGCGTTTATTACTTAACTCTGTGACAATTAGATCTCACACATCATTTTGTTATGTGGTGCCTATAGCCTGGCCTCATGGCCCAATCTGGGCCATATCTGTCGGATCCAACGATGGAGATTTCATCTCCTACCTCCGGATTCCATGGGTGAGCTTCCATAGATCGGATCCTCTCATCCTTGTCCATCTCTGGGGCACTTTCAGATATTTCTAAGCAAATAAACAACTGTGGTTTGTTGAAATGTATAGAAGATGACCTAGAACCTTTTCCATGCCATACCAACACATCCCTCTTGTCCCTGGAAGGGATGCTTCACTCCCTGAACCTTTTCTAGAGTGAGGAGATGTACAAATAGCAAAACCCAAAACTAGATTCATATGACATGCTACATTGTGAAAGTTGCACCCAAACACAACACTAGCCATCCATCTCACCGCTGAGAAACATTGGGGGCACAAAGCTCGCAGAGGACTGTCAAGAGTCCTTGTAGCGCCACCTTCAGGCGTAGCCAGAGTATGAAGACTGGTGGAGCCTCATTGGAGTTCTTCTAGTGTGACTATGCTCACACATTCAAGAGAAGGAGAATTCGAGAGCAGGAGGAGTAGGGTAGGTTCAACGAGAGAAATGCAAACTTGATTGATTTAGTGAAAGTTAGGGAGAGGTGTGGGCAATCCGTGAACACAAACTAGTGATGCCTCACTACCAACCAAATAGAGGCTTGCACCTGGCCTTATTGAACTGCATGGACTCTCTAGATCCACTTAGCATCTAGATCTGATGCTCCTACTAATCTATTAAGGTAAATATTTTTCTAAGAGCTATAACATACTCAGATCTTGTAATATTCATTACAAATAGATCCCATGGACAATAAATGTCAAAAAAATACCCCCAGAATAAAAAATAACCCCATTATTATTGAATCACTAGACTAGGATTTTGAAGAACATTATTCGACTATTTTCAATTTATTTGCTGATATTTACTTTACAGCTCATTTCAATGGTATAGATAGAAAATGATAGATATTAAATCTAAGAAAAATATTATTGAACCTTAATATTATGTGGAGACTAATTATTGATCATGATCTTATTATTTTACCAATATACTACATCTTTTCTTATTAAATCATGCACTAGATGCTTGAAACTCATATTTATTCTAGAAAATAAACCAAGCATAAGAAAAATATTTCATTTGAACCATAGCCTAATTGTGACATAAGTATCATTATAAAAATATCAAATACATATTTAAGAATAGAAAACCTAGGTTTGACCAAAACCCTAAGTGGACCTAAAATATCAAGAATGTGATGTGCATGTATTAGTGATGATTAATTTCTATTAATCAGGTGATGACCTACGATTTTTATTGTCTAGCAAAATTTGGATTCTCTAATTCAAGTACGTAGGGCTATCCTCTTTGATGAGTGTCTAGTCCATTTGGACTAGAAGAGCATATTAAGTGTAATGTACTCTATTTCACCTATTGACCAGTTTGATATGTTTTACAAATTTTTTGGTTTATGCACTTGTTGTGTTACTTTATTTTCTCTTGAATAAGATTTTGAAATTATTTATATGTTTTGAAAATAATCTTGACATAAATGATATGCCCATTATGAGTGCCTGAATTATGATGATGATGATAATGATGATGTTGTTATTGGGTACAAGCGACCTCCTCACCTCGGAGGGTGGAACTTGTACAAAAGGGTGACCTCCTCCTTTGAATGGAGAGATGGAGCCAGGTGATCTCCCCCATATCGTTGGGGCGATGGACCCATATATATAAGCATGCTTGTTAATATCATCATAATAGGAAAACCCGTAATAAAATATTTTTAAATAAACTAGGCTATTGATCCAATGCTCTTGTTTCTTTTAAATCCTGTGAAGCAATATTTTTATGATACTGTAGAGTTATGCTTTCTTTTAGTATATTATGTCCTTTATGGGCACCACACAATAAGCACATTTGTGCTGACTTGTTTCCCTATTTTAATAATTATAAATTCAGAGCTAGCATGGGAGAAGAGATGGTTTGTAAGCAAGTGTGTGGGTTGTACCAATTGCATAAAGATCCTATCTAGCATACATGGCTATAGGCTTGTAAAATTTCTCATTTTAATATGTAATTATAAATTTGTAATAATACATGTTGTAATAATATATATGTTGAATGTTGAGATTGTTTATGGTGTATGCACCTAGTTTATTGTTCATTTATGTTTATGCTTCCACATTAACTATAACATACCAGATCTTGAATCAAACCCTAGAAGTTTGACCTTTTGGCCTTAGCCAAACAAGGTTGAGAGTTAGACTCAAAAAGATGTTTAGAATGACCATAATGAGCTAATACATGTAAAATCACCCTAATAAACCTAATTGAATGAATAAAAAAGATAATGGGCCACTAATGGGCCATATGAAACATCTCATAAAAAGAAGTCACAAAAGTGGAAACAAACTTCAAATTCGTAATCCACATATCAAAATAAGCCTACATGTCAAGTTTCATCTAATTTGGACAACCTTGAAATATTTGGTTAAGTTTAGGAGAGAGAAAATGTATAAAAGATACAAGTAATAAATAAATGTGATATGTGACACCAAAAGATGGAAATAATGGAAAATCGTATTCAACACACTTGAGTTAACTTGTGGATGAAGTTTCACCAAAATTGGATAATCCTAATGTCATTAATGCATGAGGAGAGACAAACTAAGGTTTTGATAATTAGTGGATCTATAAGTTTACAAAAGTGAAATATAATAGCATAATCGGAATCTACATGCCTTAATTAGTCTTTTTGCAAAATTTCATATAATTTGGATAACGTTTGAACCATCAATTAAAGAAAGAGAAAATAAGGAAATATTGCATCAACACTTTAGTCAAATCAGATTTAAATGTCACACTCTGAATATGATTTGAATGTCACGTGGCTCTTTTGATCAGATGGCTATGGTGTTTTGTTTGGTTTTGTAAACTCATCCAATGGTTGACAGTTGTCTCCTCTACCCGTTTGACTCTGGCTCGGACTGAAACAGTAACGACAACGCCCTCTTTTCCTGATCTCACTCTCCTTCAGACCTTTCCAATTTTTTTCACTTTCTTTAACTTCCTTACCCATTTCTGAGTTGTTTGACCCCATATTTAATAGGGTTTCCTTCATCAAATATCCCAGTCGACCAAGGAGTTTCTCGTTCCCCTATTTCCGATGTTCTTAGGGTCTCCTTGCTTCTCAGTGTACATTCACCTATATATTTATCTTCCTTTATCTTCGTGAGATCCCAACATATCTGTTTTGAGTTTCTCTTGGCCAGATTTTACCCTACAAGCTTGTTCCCTATCTCTCATCTTTGGCGTCAGACCGTGGGACTCCGCTTGTACTCGGGTGGGTGTCCAAGGCCGCAATAGTTGGTCGGAAGGGTTCCTGGGGCTCGACTAAAGATACCAACATCTCCAATTGGATGCTCTGGCTATAGCCCTATTTCCCCCAATTTAGTTCTTGAGCACCTGCTGCCATAACATTGTTGTCTCATGAAGGAGATGGTCCGTGAGTAATTTACCTATCTACTCTCCCACCTTCTTCAGTTTTTGTTCCTCGATCGAGGGTACTTTCGTATTTTTGCCTCCATTCTTCTTTGTTTTGGTGCGGGTCAGTTGGACCGCTGACCACGCAATTTGTCTATCGCTGATTGGTCCAAATCACTGGGTCGCGGTCCCCTCTCTCTTGCACTCTCGCTGATGCTTGCTGACTTGGTTTTTCAGAATTTTCTGATTTTCCAAATTTTGAGAATCCATAACTAATAATCTACTGGGCCAAAAATTTATAAATAAATAGCGGCTGGATTCAGAAAAATAAGAGATTTCTAATGATACTGGATTTGTTACCTAATTCTAATGTTTAATTAAGAGTGAATATTAATGGATTAATCTGATTATATATTAACTTGTAAAATTCATAACTAGATAAATATAAGTCAGAAAAATATAATAAAATATGTTTTGAAGTTATAAAAATATAACCTAAAACCTGGCGTGGTTTTGGTAACCTAATTTACTAATTTTAAAAAGGCAACTTTTAGGGTTTTGAATAATTAATGGAAACCTAACCCTAATTCCACATATATGCATCATAGGTTCTTTAGAGGCCTAGGCTCAGAATTAGACTTGGCCTTGGACAGAGTAGACTGTTAAGAGAGGTATATTTTGCATCTCCTATTATTCTATGTTGAGCAATTCACCTATATTTTCTTTCTCTTGGTTCTATGGACATTAGCCTATGCACAATGTCTTTTCTTTTGGAAAATCATGGTTCATGTGAACTACCTTATTTGATATTGATCTTGTGATCATGGATATTCTTTTGGACTCTTATCTTATTCTTAGTTCATGATGGAACTTTATATGATGACATGTGATGTCTTTTACCCACTTGTGAGGTGGATGTATATGTTGGTCACTTATGTGGTGACTACTTTGGTATAATATGACTATACTTTCTACTTTCCTCCACATTACACATGCTATGTGATTCAGTAGCACTAGAATAGTGTAATTGCATTGGTTTTGGGTTATGTGCCCTTTATGCTTTTGGGATGGAGGTTATGTGCCCCATACCCGGGTTCAAATTTATGAGGTTTAGCCCACATTTACATTTATTGGGAGTTTGGTTATGTGCCAATCTCTATCAGGTTTCAAGTTTATGAGGCTTGGCCACCATTGTCTTTATATTGTTCTAGGTTTATGCTTATCTCACGTGCAAGAAGGTTATTGATGATGATTGTGGGGTGTGTGCCCTACTTTCTTGATATGTGCTTCATTTCCCACCATGGTAGTGGATGTATATATGGCACAATCTTTTATTTATTTATTGACAAGTATCATTTTATTGTGATTCTTTTCTCTTGATACCCACTTGGGTGGTACTTTTCTTTTCTATGGGAAGCTTCTATTTATTTGCTATCATTTTTTCCATATATTTCTCAATTTACTTTTAGTATGCACATACCAGCCTTCGTGATGTCTTCTATTTTCTCTTCTTGTTGGGGTATGCTTCCAACCCTAGGTGAAGGATATGGAGGACATGGCTTAAGATGTGGACTTAGATTGATAAGTTAAATCTTGGGGAGAATCTTGATGTGGTTTAGATTTCCCTCTATCCTCATGATGTACCCTTACATGTAAGTAAATATGTTCTTTAGTAACCTTATAAGAAATTGAATATTTTCAATGTTTCTATTCCACTGCTACACTTTGGTTGTTTTAAATACAATTAATAATATTTTAATTTTTTACACCCACTCCAAGATACCTGAAGGGTGTGTTTGGACTGAAGGTTTTATTCTTCAAATTTTTAGTAGGGAGTGGTTCCCCTATGGGATCCCACTCCTTACATTAACACTCTGGTATCTGCTATGATTCACATATTTTCTAGTCTGTGACAGTCACCACATTGTAAATTTGCATATTTATTAGCATGTCAAACTATAGGGAATATATATATGTCCAATCATACTACTACCTACACCACTTAATATAAAATAAAAATGTAATTACATTGAATGTAAATCCAACAATGTCTTTTTACAAAATTAAAACAATGTTCAAAGTCATGCAACATGGTCATAAGCTTACTTTTCTAACTTATTCAGGAGTAACATTTAGAATTCATCATTGAAGGGTTATTTTATTTCGTTTCAATTTAAATATAGATTATATTATAAAATAAACTAAATATCAATTCATAAATACTATTTCATTCTCCAAAGTACATATATGGACACATTCCTTAATTTGAGATTTGAATATGATAACCATGTACACATTCCAAACAAGTCCATAACATCTATACTTATGATTCCACTCATAATTCTTGAATCATCACTCTTTAACGTGTGTTTCACCATTTACAACCATCCATAATTAGTATTCCATAAAATATATGTATTATGCATTTCCATTACAAAGTAACATAGCTATCTTCATTAACGTAGTATTGAATATGAAACCTTGATATATGCCTACATTAATGTAGAATATAAACACATACAAATAAGTATGTCAAAAAAGTGTGGACAATCATAATGTCACATATGGCTAAGAAAGATCTACCATATGTGAGGAATGAAAAAAATGAGAAGTAGGTTAGGAATTCATGTTGAAATAATTTGGGAGGATGTAATGTACTAAAATCAAGAAAACTATCTCAATAAAAAGAATCTTAACAAAGATGGACAATAAATCTAGTGAGAAATCCAAGATTCAACTCTCCAAACTTTTACCTCTCTCAGATGTGATATTTGATGGTTGAGACAATTATTTGACGTTATTGAGGTCATATTGTATCCATGTAAGACACCTAAGGTGCTTGGATACTTTACATATTAATCATCATTCTTCTTATTATACCTTAACTTAGCCAATTTCTCCTTTGAAAAATGGGTGGCATCTTAGAGGTTAATCATCCTCCCAGACCCAAGATAGGTTGTACTAGTAAAGGAGTAGAATGTGGGTGGCACCTAGATACAATTGTATAATTATGTTAATGATTACTTAACATAGAAATGAGGATTTAAACGTGACATAATCCAATTAAGACATAGATATAAGTTTGTAAAGAAAATAAAAAAAATCCTTATCTAGTGACATTCTTACTTTATTTGATATTTTCAATGCATTTACCATGTTATACATCCTAAATTAGCTCGAGAAACTCATACTTCAAATATTAATCAAAATTCTTAGATCATAGCTTGTATTAGTGTGTATGGTTGTATTGGGTCATTCATATGGATTAATTATCCATAAAAGGAATTATGCAATTCCACTACAAGGTACATGTACTAATAATCATTGGTGTTGTAATGTTGATCTCATTCTACTACATGCATGGTTTTAGTATAGACTGATAACACAAAGAGATGTTTGTCACGGAAAAATACATGAGAAATCATAATGTTGTCCTCCATTAAAATAAACATCCGAGAACTATGTGATTTGGCTTGCCAAAGTGAATAGTCAAAAGACGATAGGACTTAACCAAATTTTGTGTTAATTGGTTAGTAGAATGTGGATATAATTGCTACTTGGAGTCAAAATCCACATGTTTATTATTTTTATTTGGCGGTGTATGGAAAAACCCTCCATCGATTACTTCACCTCTTACATGTAGATCTAAGAACATCAAGGTGATCCAACTTCATACCATATTCTATTTCCACATACTTGTTTCTGTAGTGCTGATGATATATCTCTATTGTTGGTATGGGAGAGTCTTCAACGGTAGAGGTCATTCTTTTGTTCAAAGATATTGGACTTGTATAGTACAACCATGAAGGAAATTTACATATTTACACAAGATTACCTAAAGGATACTTGCAAGATTTTAATGTGACTCTATCATCCAAGATCTCATGTCATTTACCTTTATTATTTATGATTATGCTTCCAAAGACATTAGAATCTAGTTAGAACATTCCACATCAATTGCATTCTACCATAAGGAGAAGGATATATAATATGCCAAGTTGTCAATCCTTGAGTGACAGATGACCATCATTGGCCATCATGAAAGTAAGATTCAAGATCCTACTACTTCTCAAGAACCTTCTCTCTCTCTCCAATTGGTGTAGAAATTTAGTTTCTTATCACTAGTGCTTGTGATTATTTTGATGATTTCCCTCAAGTGTATCCCTTAAAAGTTCCTTATGCTTCATGATCTCCTCAACAACAAATGAGAGACAGAAGTAGGATGATAAGGTTATTGGAATGTATCCACCGAAGGCATTCTCCTCCATTTTAATCATACTTCAAAATTTCTAGTCCCTTCCTCACACTTTGTGTTTGCACTCCTCGCAACTATTCATCTAAAATTGAAAACCTATATCCACCTCAATAGATACAATTCCTTCTATTGTGAATTTCAAGTAGCAAAGAACATAGGATAGTGTACTATACTTAACAAGAAGATTCCCATTAAATGAATCACTCACAATATACCAATGTGGGCACAATTGTTTTTAGATATTCTATTGTTTCCTCCACAAACACAATCAAGACAAAGAGAGAGAGAGAGAGAGAACTTAATTGATGTGTAATACTAAAACTATATACATAGTATATAATATATATTATGTACTTATTAAATATGCATTGTATAGTATAGGTTATACATTATAAAAAATAAGACAAATATTAGAGGTAACAGTTTATCTTTGAGTAATCTCAAAGTATATCATGGAAACAAGCTTTTGGAGACATTAGTTGGCATCATAAAAAGCACACTACTAGAGTGTATAGTGAATTGATAGAAAGTTTTTCTGGTGTTTGACAAAAATACCTAGTATTGGGTGCACTAATGTGAGAACTTAGATTACTAAATCACTAGTCAGAGTTTCATCAAGCCTAGTTTGTGATTCTAAGTTGAGGATATAATTTTTTTCTTCTAAATGTTATATAAATTCAAATGCTACAAATTGTGGCAATACTTGTAATTCTTGTTGTAAGAAATCTAGGCCATCTTACATATTAATGTAATTAGTAATTATGAGATATAAACATTTTTAGTAGCATACATGATATGAGGCTTGGATCCAATCATCTATATGCCAATAACAAAAAGGTAATTCCATTTGAGGCAAAGAGGACTCTGTATGCTTTTGGAAAGTCTAGTCATGTGAAGACTATATGTCTTCTCAGAAAGTAAGTTTTTGTATAATTGGATAATTGCACGTTTTACTTGTTTAAACCTTGTATTAGTATATCTGATTAATGATAATTTAGTTTTAGTGGTCTAACTTTTTAAGTTTTTATATACATGACTTGGTTGGAACTAGACACGACTTAGCAAGTAAAAGAACCAGTTTGGTTGAAAGTAAAGATTTGTTTTTTTTTGCAAAAAATACAATTGCATGGATTTAAGTGATTGTCAAACTCTATATAAATTAAATTTGGTTATGATAATATTACACTAACATATTTTTGAAGTTGAAACATACCTTGTTGATTAATATAATGGCAGAGTTTGATACACACAACTAGCTTATAAAATAAGGTTTATGGATCATTTGAAGGTAATCATGCATTTAACATAAAGATCATAAGACAACATATTATTTTACTTGATGTTAGATGGTTTTTTTAATTCACTAAAATTTTCCCAAATTAAGTTACATCGACTTATTTGAACCCAAGTAGAATTTTTCTTGGATTAATCAATTTTGGGGGTTCTTAAGACGAACATAATTGGGTATAGATCGACCTTTTCCTCAACTGGATTCACAGTTCAATAGATGCCATTGGTCAACCTAGCCAAATGAGAATTTTTGTGGAAAAATATGTTGACCATTGTTTCTATAAATATAAAAAGATTAATGTTTGTGCAAGATTGCAAATATACCATAAAACATCAATCATCAAGACTTATAGCCTAACAACCTTACACCTCTCATAATGTGTGGTTTCACTCAGAGCTCTAGATTCATTCTTATTATGTAATTCTAAAATATAAAAGCTTTATGAGAATTATTTATATGTTTTGAATGAATACCACTCCTTTTGGATTTATACCGTGAAACTAAATCAAATCAGCGAAGCTTATGATGTATACATAAAACAAGCAAGATTTCATGGTAATGGGATCCAGGGTTACCTATGGTTATTAATTTTTTACAAGTACAATTAAATTTTTGTGAGGTTAAGTAGTAATCAATAGTTGATGATCATGACAAGTGTAATGAGAGGGGCCCGAGAAGGGATCGATTCCCCACTAAATTTGAGGAATAAACCCATCTAATTCAAACAAATACTAACAGATGGAATAGGTGTAAATTTATCATTTCTCAAATGATGGTATACAAGAATAACCAAAGTATAGCAGTAGAAATAAACATCATGACTATATTCAATGAATCAAGATTACAAAAGTAACTCCCATTACGGGATTTCATGAAAGCAACAAGATAAGGATCTAAGTAGAGGAAAATCCAAACTATCTCAAGTCCATCTCCCAGAGAGTCAACTCCAAAAGCTACGTCAATGTCTTCTTATCATGTAGATAATGTCCTACACCTGCGGTTGGAAGCATACCCCACAAGAGAAGACAAATGGAAGTTGTCAGGATAAAAGTCGGTATGTGAATGTTAATTGGAAATTGAGCAGTATTAGGAAAAATTACATCAAATATAAAAAGGCAACCCATAGAAGAGGAAAAGTACTATCCAAGTGGATATAAAAAGAATATGAATTGCAATAAGATGACACACAATAGTATAATATTTCTTTCCTTAAAATGATGTCAGAATACTAATATCACAATTCATAAGATGTACTGGTAAATGAAAAAGACTAAGGTTATTTCAAGCAGGGTTGGGACACCATAGGATCTCAGCCTAAAAATATTGGGTGGAAAGATCACGCCCTAGGTGAAAATAGTGTACCCTATATATAAAGTGAGTGGAAAAGCACACTCGGGATGGAAAAAGTGCGCCCTAGGTATGGTTATATTCATGTACCACTACAAGAAATAAAATTAGTCTAATCCATGCACAAAAATGTAGAGGCAATATTAAGTTCAATCAATATGGAATAGAAGGATGAAAACATCCAACAATTATCAAGTGGGGTTAGAGGACCGATAAATCAATATTCAACAATCTCCACATATAATCTGCATAAGGGTCCACATTTAATTAATATATCAAATTATGGATCCACAAGGAAAAGAACATGACACAAATAAAAGCCAGTAAGAATATCCAACAAAGTAAGATGATTACAAGATTAGATCCAACATAGAACGTTTCACATGAAATAAATTCCTAAAATAAATAGAAATTGTGTAGGCTAATTTTTTCATGGGACCAAGAAAGAGAGGGAATATAGGTTATTGCTCAATAAGAATAATATGGAATGCAACATACCTCACATGGAGTCTACATATATCCAAGGTCAAAACCCTAATTCCTTTTCAGTCCACAAGCAACATATTAAAGGCATATATGAAATTAGGGTTAGGTTTACATTAATTACATAAACCCTAAAAATTGTCTTCTTATCATTAATCAATGATGTTATCAAAACCATGTGATGTTATAGATTATATATTTTTGAGTTCGTAACAAATTTACTTTATTTTCTGAGTTATAAATTCTTAGTTATGAATTTTAGAAATTCTAGCCAATTAGAAAAATCCTTAAAAATCATTTATTTATTATATGTGAACTAGGTGACAAAACCATGTCATTAGTTAAATAATAGTTCACTTATTCCAAAGCGTATTTGATTTAATTTAATGAGTTATATATAATTTACTATGAATTTTAGAAGAGCCAACCAATAGGAAATCTTGGAAAAGTCACACATGCAAACATTATACACAAAGGGAGTTTTGCTGATATGATGCAGTCGAGCTTGGCCACCTGTCCCAAGCCTTCTGCCCATCACAGAGCATGGTGGAGCACATCACAAAAAGAAAATAGGGATGTAAAGACAATTTTTCCCCTTCAAGTAAAACTAGATTAAGGGAAATATAGTCCAAGCACAGACACTCGTCTTCTTCTTTTACAACTCTCACACTATGAAGATACACACAGATTGGCCTCAATCTAGAAACCATGACCTAATTTCTATAAAAATAGAGAACGAATCATGGGAAAAGTTCTTCCTCAAACTAGTGAGCCATTCCATAAGGATCTACCGCAACCTCGTAGACTCATCATTCTAAGCCAAAGATGGCGAGGCAAACTGTAACCCGGGGATAGGTTTCCACCATGTCCTGTAGGAAACTAGAGGCTAGGTGAAACAAAACATGGTGGTACATGAAAAAGCTTCATGGAAATCATGTAAACATATTAGAAGAGAGATATCAAGAAAACTAGATGCAGGTACCAACATTGTGTCGCCAAAGGAAGAAACCAGAAGAAGAAACTCAAAAAGGGGGAATCATAATGCACAACTTGCCAAGGAAATTGCGGGTTCATGAACCTTGACGGGTTAGCAAGGAATGGATATGTAGCTTTCCAGATTTAGAGACAACTGGTGTCACTGGATTAACCGCTAAAGGAAGTCCTATGTAAATCAAGGTGGTAACAACACTAGATAGAGAAGGAGGAGTCCTTGGAGGTTTGAACCTTCTCTTCAGGACGTGTTTCTAGATTTTAGAGTCGCCCCCATTTATGTGAAGGTCACAGGAAGCGAGATGACTGTGCGGAGGAGAAAACATGGGACACAAGAAGACAAGATTTGATATCCATATATATGGAGTGAAACCTAGATGAAATAGGGATGAACCAGTTGGGTAGGCCACAAAAAAAATGATTGAGAAGAAATCAAAGGGAAATATATATTGAAAACAATGTTAGTCAAAGAGGAAACCGTAGGGGAAAGAAAACCTTTTTTGCACTAGTTTCCCTCTTCAGATAGAGATAGGTGACAAGAAGGGATCTCTAGATATTTAATCCAACAGACCAGAAGAGTCTATGCTCAGGACCAAAACTAGAAACCAATTTGACAATTAGGACAACATGGAAATCAGTGAAAATAAACTGTGTGACATTTAAAATGTGAATCAAATCCAGACTATACTTAGATACATGTTAGAAAGGTAATATTTTCTTTCCAAACTATATTAGGATAACTAAGTTAGACAATTAATCTCAAACACATAACTTAATCTAACCAAGAACCCATGAATCTAAATTTAGCATTACATTTGGGATTTTAGATTTCTTTTTATGATTTATGGGACCATTTGGATTTTTGGCTCACTGCCATTATATTTATCAAATATTATATCTTTTTTTATCAACATTCACTTAATTGAGTCTTATTATCTTCAATTCATTTACAAAAGATTTTCTTTATATTTGTATGCACGAAATTCCATATTTTACTTATTTAACCTATTCAGTCCATTAATTTAGCATTTACTTAGAAAATGTTACATTATATATATATATATATATATATGGGCCCATCTTTAATACCCACGCGGGTAGCTACCCACCCCCCATTTTGATTACTTTTTTTCAAGTTGGCTACTTTTGACATGTAGAGGGTTACTTTACCTTGCAAACTGTTGAGTTTCACGCATAGATAGTTACGTTCATAACAACAGATTTCAAAACATGGTTACATATATATATCTTTTGTGTATTTTGTACGGGATTACTTTTTTAGTCGTATAGTTACTTTTTGATCAACATAGTTACTTTTTTTTATAGCAGAATTACGTTTCTGGCCAGAACAGTTACTTTTTTGGCTGTCAGGTAGCAAAATCCAGGCTACCCGCGGGGGTATTAAATAAACAACCTATATATATGTATATATATATATAGACATGGAAACACCAATTATTATTACAAAGCACATTACACTTCTCATTAATCATGTTTTACTCATTATGTGCATATTAGTCAGCAAAGGAAACATGTCTGACATATTTAACAAACTTATTTACGTGTTGGTACATAATTGAATTATTATGTCAATATGAGTCTATTATGATATGTGATGTTGATTGTAGAACCTATTGCCAAATAATATGTTGCTTGCATTAACAATATTCATTAAGGTATAAATTTATCCGTGTTTGGCCAAATGTAAGGAACCAAGCATACTAATCTTTTATCCATGAGATTAGCATTGCTAGAGTCAAGATTCTATGTTTCGGTATGTTACAACACTCACCGGTTAAAAGTAGATTTCATCCCCGAAATCCAAACATTCAAAACCTAGAGTAAAGAGTCGCCATTGACCAAGATGTAACTATGTTAGTCCAAGAATCTTATTTCCACCATCTTCTCTCACCAGAAGCTAAAATGAAATAGTTAAGTCAAAACCTAGGGTTTTTTCACACTTATCACGTTTAAAAGAGTTCCATACTTTTATTAGTAAGGTAAATAATAGTATGCAAAAAAGAGTTTCATATTTTGTGATGGTATTTTCATCATCATTGTCTTCATATACGTCTTCTTTTAAGGATTAAGCATTTGGGTACTTCAAGAGTATCTTATGAGTATTATTAGGGTTATCAATTAAGTTGAGTAAATTTAAAAATCACCAAAGTGACTCAAATTATTGTGTATCTCTTGACTACACATTAATTATAGTTTTTTGCATACTAAATATAAGGAATAAAATTAGGGTTTGATCATATATTTCAACACTATGTTATATGTAACTCATTGAATTAATTGTTTAAAATTTTTATGCACAAATTAATCATATGTGTTGGGGTTATTTTATACTTAATTTTTTCACTTCAATTTATTGTGACCCAGAGGGTCAAGGTTACACCCATGATGGTTTTCAAGTGTTTAACCTAGGTTTACTAGTATTATACCAAGCTAATGAGAGGGGCAACAAGATAGATCCTTTAATAGTTGGAAACCTAATTACTACATCACATTACTTATGGTCCCACTTTAGGAAAGTTACATTTCAATGTGAAACACTTATTTTAATCAATATTCACATGGTCAACTAAGATGTGTTCATTCATTATCTTACTTAGGTGATAGTTATATCCATTCAACATTTATTAGTGAAGCCACTAAGGGTTTGTTACTGCATCTATCATTATGCTCAAACAACCCCTATAGTAGAATTACAACCTTGAGTCTATAAGCCGCATGACTCCACCCCTTAGAAGGTTTTACCTAGTCAGTCAAACTGGACAAAACTAAAGCTACTAGGGTTTTAGATCAAGCACAAGGATATGATTACAATATACATGGTTCATGACCCCAACTAGATGATCTAATCCACCTAAGGCTAAGTTTTAGGTCCTTATGTTTCTAAACTAACAATCCTAAGATTCATGTCTCAAAACTAGAGATCATGGTGTACAAAATGTTAGGTCAACTAAACCTTTAAATGACGCCATATAATCCTATTCACCACTTCATAACCCAAAACTAGGGTTGAGATTTCTATTCTAACTAATTCTAGGGTTTCTCTATCAAGACTTCACACATCTCTTCATTGTGATTAGTTCAAGAAAACCTCAATACAATCCAATTTTTTACATGTAGTATTATAAAGGAAAATAACATTGTGGCAATTTTTTTTTATTGTAAAATAGAAATCGACACCAAAATCGATGTGAAACCAAGTCACAATTTCCATTTAAGATCTCCTTATCCTACTACCTCAACATCCTCATAACCTAACTCCATCATCAAGTCAAATCTCATTATATTCAAAATTACATGTAATTAACCTACATCATGGGGTTTGAGAAACTAGAGCCTTGTAACATTAGGGTTTTCTAATCATGATTCTTATGCGCACCTCATATGATTCTAAATCGACCTTTCACCAAATCAAATGTCATAGGCCAATTGTAGATTGAACATCTCACTTAGAGGGTGACTATGTGAAGCAAGGGTTCCAATTAGGGAGACACAATTTACATAGACAGAAGCCGACTACTATGGCCCTTATACAATCTTTCAAGGAGTGGGACCCGAGAGGGGATCCACTCCCTACTAAATTTGAGGAATAAGTGCATCTAATCCAAACATACTAACCAAGGTTTTAAAAAGCACAAAGCGGAAAGCGTGCGGATGAGACCTTGTAGCCGATTAATTTTCAAGCGGGCGATTAAGCGGGCACTTTTTAGAAAAGTGGATTTCCAATTCCTATAAACTTTTATGCAAAATTACATACATAAGTATATAAATACTATATTTTTGAAATTTTTATACATATCTAAACATTGTACAAGACAATATAAAACACCCAAATAGTTTATAACATAACAATACAACAATGATTGTATTTATATAATATAGTAAACAATATACTTGTCATAGATAAAGCACCCTACACATAAAATAATAAGTGTAATACAAGATGCAACAACAATTTTGTATCACATGTTTACATAGATAAACAGTAAACAATAAACCTCTCATAGCTAGCTTACAAATGTATTGTTACATTTGCACATCATCAAATAGTCAAACATTACAACAGTACATTTAATCAAAGTATGCATTATAAATTAGATAATAATTACCTATATATACTTGGATACATCACAAAAATACCATATCATTACATATTACATAGTATGCATTCTAAATTAGAACTAGGTATTTCATAGATCATTTAATGTATGCTAGTTTAATATATTATAGTCAATACTAATCAGGGCATATATTGTACTTAATGTTATATGCTTACAGTAGTTTAAAAAAAAGCGGGTTAAGCGGGAAAAAAATGACATCTTTTCTCAAATCCACTCAAGCGGCGTTTATGGCACATTTTAATCGGCCATCACCTTGTGGCGATTAAGCAGCCACCTAGGACGTTTTTTAAAAACACTAATACTAACAAACATGTTGTAGTAGGTGTAAATTTTTCATTTATGAAATGATGGAATAAAAGATTAACCAAAGTATAGTAGTGGAAATAAACATCATGACTATATTAAATTTATCAAGATTACAAAAGAATCTCCCATTAAGGGGCTTGCATGAAAGCAACAACATCAGGATCTTAGTAGAGGGATATCTAAACTATCTCATGTTCATCTCTCGGAGAGTCAGCTCCAAAAGCTAGGTCCATGTCTACTTGTCATGTCCATCATGTCCTACACTTGGTGTTGGAAGTATACTCCACAAGAGAAGAAAAAATGGAAGTTATCAGCTTCAAAGCCGATATGTTCATGTTAATTGGAAATTCATCAATATCAGGGAATAGAGCATAAAATATTACAGGGCTTCCTATAGAAGAGTAAAAGTACTATTCAAGTGGATATCAAAAGAATATGGATTGCAATAAGATGACAATAAAAAATAAGAGACTTCTTGCCTTCAAACAATGTCAAAATAATAATACCACAATTCATAAAATGTGCATGTAAATAACAAAGACTAAGTTTATTTCAAGCAGGGTTGGGACACCAAAGGATCTCAGCCTAAAAATATTGGGTGGAAAAAGTGCACCATGGGCATAAATAGTGAATCATATATATGACAAGTGGTAAAGAACAATCAGGCAAAAAAAGCGCACCCTAGGTATAGTTGTACTCATGTAATACTACAAGAAATAAAATTAGTCTAAGGCATGTAGAAAAATGTAGAGGCAAGATAAGTTCATTCAATCTAAAATAATAGGATGAGAACATCTAACAATTATCCAGTGTGGTCAGAGGACCCATAAACCAATATTCAACAATATCCAGAAAATAATATGCATAAGGGTTCACATTTAATTCAATATCTCAAATTAGGGTTCCACGAGGAATAAGAAGAACATGATACAAATAAGATTCCAATAAGAATATGCAACAAAATAAGATGATCACAATATCAGAATCAACATAGAATCTTTCACATGAAAAAAATCTCAAAAGAGAGCGAGAAATTGTGTAGGATAATTTATCCATAGTACCAAGAGATAGAGGGGATATAGGTGATTGGTCAATAATAATAATATGGAATGCAACATACCTCACATGGAGTCTACATATGTCCAAGGTCAAAACCCTAGTTCCATCTCAGTCCACAAGCCACCTATTAAAGACATGTATGGCATTAGGGTTAGGTTTACATTGATTGCATAAACCCTACAAATCATCTTTGTATTATTATTTAATTAAGTTATCAAAATCATTTGATGTTATAGATTGTATTTTTCTGAGTTCATAACATATTTTACTATTTTTTCTGACATATTAACTACTAGTTATGAATTTTGGAAATTCTAGAGGATTAGGAAGATCCTTGAAAATCATGTATTTATTATATAAGGATCAAGTGATAAAAACCATTGCATTGGTTAGAGAATAGTTCACTAATCAAAAACGTATTTGATTTTATTTTTATGAGTTATAGATGATTTACTATGAATTTTAGAAGAGTCAATAGGAAATCTTGGAAAATCCACGCATGCAAACATTATCCACAAAGGGGGTTTTATTGAGATGGCCCAATCAAGATTTGCCACTTACCTTGATCCTTCTTCCCATTAGGGAACATGACTGAGCACATCACAACAAGCCAACAAGGTCATAAAGACAATTTTTCCCCTTGAAGGAGAGATCAATCAAAAATTGGATTAAGGGCAACATAGTCCAAGCATGGGCAATCGTCTTCTTCTTGGACAACTCTCACACGATGAAGATACATATCACTTGCCTCAACTCAATAAGTGGGTCGTAATCGCTAAAAAAAGAGAGAATGAATCCTGGGATAAGTGCTTCCTTGAACCAGGGAGCCATGTCCATAGGATCCGCTGCCACCTCACAAACTCATCAAGCAAAGATAAAGATGGTGAGGCAAAATGGAACCCCAAGATAGGTTTCCACCAAGTCTTGTAGGGGATCAGAGGCTCAAGGACGTATAGAAATAGAACATGGAGGTCCAAGAAATAGATTCATGGAAATCAATTAAAAGTACTAGAAGAGAGATATCAAGAAAATGCATGTACCAACATTGTGTCACCGGAGGAAGAAACTAAAAGAAGAAACTTAAAAAGGGGGAAATCATAATGCACACCTTGCCAAGGAAATTGAGGGTTCAAGAACCTTCATGGGTTAGCAAGGAATGGATCTGTAATTTCCAAAATTCATAGACGACTAGAGTCACAAGCTTAGCCTTGGAAGGAAGGCCAATGTAGATCAATGTGGTAAAAACACCGTATAGCGGAGGACAAGTCCTTGGAGGTTCAAACCTTTTCTTCAAGACACATTACTAACTTCGGGAGTTGCCTCCATGTATGTGAAGGTCAGATGAAGCGAGATGACAACATGGATAAGAAAACATGGGGCGCAAGGAGACAAGATTTTATTTCCATATATAGGGTGTGAAACCTTGATAAAATAAGGAGGAACCAGTATAGTAGACCACAAGAAACATGGTCAAGAATGAATAGGAGGGAAAATGTCATTGATAATAGCAATAGTCAGAGGAAACTTCATGGGAAAGAAAATGCTATTTATGTTGGTTTCCTATTCGAACAAAGGTAGGTGACAAGAAGGGATCCTTAGATATTAAATCCAACAGACCAAAGGAGGTTGCACTCAGAGTCAAAATTGGAAACCAGCATGACAATCAGGACACTAGGGGAATTAGTGAAAACAATCTACGAGCCATTTAATCATGAATTAAATCTAGACTATAGTTAGATACATATTAAAAATGTATTATTTTCTTTCCCAACTGAATTAGGATAGCTAGGGTTAGCCAATTAATCTCAAACTTGGCACTTATTCTAACAAAGACCCAATGAATTTGATTTTAACATCAAGATTTCTTTTAATGAGTTATGACACCATGAGTATTTTTGGCTCATTATCGTTACATTTATAAAAGTATTATATCTTTATTGTCAACATTCACTTTACTGAGTCCTATTATCTTCAATTCATTTCAAAAAGAGTTTCCTTATATTATTATTCATGAATTTTCATATTTTACTTATTTAACTTATTTAGACCATTAATTCAATATTTATTTAGATAATGGTACATTATAAATATTTATGGACATGGAAACACCAATTCTTATTATAAAGAACATTATAATTATTATTATTAATCATATTTTATCCATTATGTGCATATTAGTTAGCAAAGGAAACATGTGTGACATATTTAATGATTTACTTGCATGTTAACACATAGTTAAATTATTATGTTAATATGAGTGTATTATGATATGTGACTTTAGTTCATTGGACACTTTTCATTTGCACCCCTACTAGATATTCTTCTAAAATCAAAACCTGTGTCCACCCTAATACATAAAATTCCTTCACTTGTGAAGTTCAAGTAGCTAAGAACATAGGGTAATGTACTATATCACCCAAGAAGATGTCCATTACATGAATCAAGAACAATATTAGTTTGAGTGTGGCTACAAAATTTGTTAGGCCATCTGTAATTGCCTCAAGAAAAATCCTAATGGATAGAGAAAACTCAACGGATTTGTAATACAACAATTATATACATACTATTGAATGTATGTTGTATATTGTACAATATAAATTCTATAGTATAGATTATACATGCTACAAAAAGTAAGAGAAAGAGAGGTATAAACTTTTCTTTGATTAATCTCAATGTTTTTACATGGAGACATGTTTTATAAATTACAATTGGCATCATACAAAAGAACACACTATTGTGTATATGGAATTGATAGATGGATTTGATTATGTTTAAAAAAAATACCTAGTATTGGGTGCAATAACATGAGAAATTTAATATTAATTCACTAATAAGAGTTTCATCAAATCTAGTTGGTAATTTTGAGTTGAAAATCATGATCATTTTTTCTAAATCTAACAACTTATTGTCAGAGCTTTGAGTGCTAAAAATTGTCTTATTGCAGAAATATAAAATAGGTCCTCATACATATCATTGTAATTGATCATTAGTTCGATATACACACCATTTAGATGAATACATGATATGAGGCTTGTAGATAGTCGTGTTTCTCTCAATCATAAAATGGTTGATTCCATTTGAGGCAAAGAAGAATATCTAGGCTTTTAGAAAGTTAATCATGTGAAGACTTTAATATGTTTAGAAAGTAATTCATGTTTAGTTAAATAACCACATGTTTTACTGGTTTATTTCTATAGATATTATGTTTGATAATGATTAGAAACTAGACATGTTTAGAATTTAAGTTATTGTAAACATGGATTGGTTGGAACCAATTATAGTTTCATAAGTGAAAGAACTAGTTGGAGATGAAATTACAGACCGAGGGAGTTTTAGGAAAGATGATTCAATGATGATGAAATTCTATTTACACTCTAATTGGTGATATCAGAAGTACTCCATGATTTTTTAGAGAGATTTAGATCCATGAGATGATAATGAGTAATAAGAATATCATTATGTCAATAGAGAAAGAAATTGAGGTGTCGATCAATTGGCCAAGCACCGCCTAAAATAATGTTATGGTTCCCACAACAATAGTAGACCTCATGAGGGGATGCCTAACATCCTCTCCATGGACTGTAATGGTTGTACTACAGATAATTTTAGTTCTATTAGTCATAATGTAGTTTGTAATTCTCATGTTGATTGCTCGTAAGAGGAGGGAGACATGAAAAAAACCATCTCCTGACTCCCCCACCCTCCAAAAAAATCTATTTAAAATTAGTTTCTGTCATGTTAATGCTACAATATGTTTCCATAGTTGGATCATACCTCATTTAGTACTATAATATCTTGGTTGATACAAAAAAATTTACAAAATTAAGATTTTTAGACCATTTGAAGGTATGTATGCATTTAACTTATTAAAAGATAGTAAAGAACAATTTTAGTTCAATCAATGTTATATGTTTTTTGAGTTCAGTAAAATTACCCAAAACTAAGTCAAATTCTCTTAGATTGACACCCAAACGAAATGTTGATATATGAGGAAAATTTGGGAGTGCTTAAGATTAATATATCAATCATGGACATAACTCATCATCAGTTTCATTTCATAGATCAATTCTCAACATATGTCATTGGTTGAGCTAACCAAAATACATGTCTAACTAAGGATTTCAATGAAAAATTCATCTTAAAACTATTTCTTTAAACAAAAGATAAATGTTTGGGCATGTTTAAAAGTATGCCACAAAACTTAAAACATCAAGACTAATAGCCGAACACCCTTACACCTCTCATTATGTGTGATTTCAAATAGAGATAAAGATTCATTCTTAGTCTTGTGTGAATATAAATATAAAAGATATATGAGAATTATTTTAAGATTTTGAACTGAAATAACCTTTTTCCATCTATATTGGGATACTAGTTCAAATAGGTGAAGTGCATGATGTATACATTAATGTAATATAATATTTTAATGGTAATGAGATCTATAGTTATCTTGTGTTATAATTATTTCCCAACTATTATTGATGAGTTTAATTATTGTTAAAGGGTTCATGATTGTGATAAACATAGAAAACTAGACCAATTACAAAGGCTACAAATTCACTATTAACATGAAAAAGGGAGATAAAGACCTATATTTCAATAATATCATGAACATAAAAATAAGCATATCAAGTTCAAAAATTATAAATTATTGTGGATAAAATTTATTATATTAAAATACTCATATTCTCATCCCTATTATGTTATAATTTATGATTAAATGTGAATTCTTGCAAAAATGTAGACCATTTCCCATTAATCATAACACAATGACATGGAAGTTGACATTGGGGACATCGGAGGTACATGACAAGCCTTAAACGTGGGTCCAAAAATATGGAGACACGTCTAGGTCATCAGACTTTAGTAATTTATAATACCCGAATGTTTAAGACTCCCGCAACTAGCACAGGGTCGAAGTAGTTCCGGGTCGAACACAGGGATTGGAAGAATAGCGCTTCAGAACTCAAGTTTTACTTGTCTAAGCAAGTCGAAAAGTCGAAGGATAAGAGTTGATGTAACGAGAAAGAATTATAAAGAATCAAACTAAAAACTTATCTCCAAAGGGAGTTACCAAAAGGATTAAGATTTTAGGTTTAGCAGTTTTTATGGAAGTTTTTAAATAAAGGAAAATGAGGAGATAAGACTATCTTCGGAGTAAAGAATGAAATAAGAAAAATTAATCATAGCAATTGGCGGTGGCGGCCTACATCCTGCGCCTTCTTTGAGATAGCCATGCACCAAGTTCCCTCTCTCAAGGGTACCGGGCGTGGACTGGAGTGGAAATATAGGTCAGGGCAGCCCTTATTCTAGGTACTCTCGTACACCAAAATCAGACCAAGCTCTAGAGTTTACGACATCCCTCTCTGAAAGGAGTCAAAACAAGAAACACAATTTGATAGCTAGTCAAAAGTGTGATCCAGAAAGAAGAGACTAGAACTCAGATGCTATAAAGAAATCATCCAACAAAAAGAAGCCATGCACAAAAAAATATGAGATAAAATCCACAAATTCCAATAATTATAAAGAGATATAAAGGTTTAGTTACAATGTTGTAATTGAAGGAAAGTAAATAATGAAAAAGGAAAGATAGGTATCGGTCTCCCTGATTTAAGAGATCGAAGTACATAACATCATATACTTAAGATAATGTCAACCCGGTACTGGGTAGGGGCCCTATCGGGATACAACCATGTCGGGTTCTTGACCGTGTCGGGTCGTGAATCGTGACGGGTAAAGGGCATATCGGGATGGAACCCTCTACCTGATATGGCTGTGTCGAGCTACTGGCCATGTTGGGATGCAGCCGTGATGGGTAGACCATATCGGGTTGGGTACCGTGTTGGGTTATGATACATATCAGGTAAACATTATCTTAAGGTTCTCAGGTTCCTCATGTCGGGTATAGGTGGGCAAGCCATCTCGCGTTGACGCCCAGGTAGGGACTCGACATGTTGGAGTAGCCTTGAGGGTCATGTCGCACTACTTGCTACTACCAGAACGATTTCTAAATGAACTCCTCCCATCCCTCTTGGGTTGGGTGTGTGCTCACCTAGTATCGCCTGGCAGACTCTGGAACTCGATGCACTAGCTCCTCTGCTCTAAGAGTTAGCTCTCGTAGGGTCTGGCCCATCCCATCGTAGGCTTGTAGCTTCTATTTATAGGCAGTGAGCTGATGGGCATTGTGGCTTTCATTCGACCACATGTCCTTCGTTCGTGTCTCTTTCCTCATGGCTTCATAAGGGGCCGATACGTCTGTCTCCCAGCATGCGTGTCGGGCCATCAATTGTGTCGGGCAGAGAGTGCATCGCGCACATCCGTGGTGGGTTAGGACCTTAGCGGGCTATTGCTCCGAGGGGTAGCCATATCGTGTAATCGACGTCGTCGGTTGGATGAACCATGACGAGCAAGGCACCCTGTCGGGTAAAGAGCTACAGCGACCAGGGCTCCCGCGTGACACATCTGCGTCAGGTTGTTGTCGTTTCGGGCAGCAACCGTGATGGGTAGGAGGGTGTGTTGCCTTGCGTGCTGCTGGGCCGAGATGAATACTTCATTGCTGATGGGTCTGAAGGGCCCATTGGTGCTCTTTTTGTGGAAGAAATAAGAGAAACTCTGTGAAATATGAGAAATATTATCAGGGGCATAGTGGGCATGATTTCTATACAACAAATAATATAAAACAAAGAGGAAGTTAGGTTTGGAGGCTGTTTTGATAGTAAAATATAAACTTTAGCAACCATAAAATGGGTGTTATCAACTCCCCCAAACATAGTATTTTGATTGTCCTTAATCAATTTGTACTTATTTTTTTTTACTTTTGTTTGTGATACCTTTCAAAACCAGGCATAGTCTTCAGACAAGGGGTTAAGTGGATTTTTGGAATGTCCTGAAGATAATTACGTCTGACCACAAATAATGGACTTCATTTTTCTTACCTTATTTAAACAAAAAAAATTTCTCCCCAGCTTTTGTGAGACTTTGGTGCATTATTTTTGAAGTTAGCTTTCACACCAAGCTGCTTGAATCATGGGAGTGGAAGGTGGGGTTTTTAGGAAGGCTTAAGGGTTTTGGGTTTTTCTTGCTTCCCATTGGTCCGTCTAGGTACGGGTCCGTTAACGGGAAAGTGTTCCCTGCAGTCTAAGCTAGTTGGCTTTAGAGCAGTGATTTCACATCCTACATACCACTGCCCCGGATCTACCATGCCTAAAGACGAGTACTTTGGGAAGACAAGTGTGTGTGTGTGTGTGTTTGGGCACAACTCTCATGTTTTTATTCATGCTCATAAGGCTTTCCTCTCTTTTTGGGATTTTGATGGGTAGGGAAAAGGGAGTTTGCTGTTTGGGCAGCTTTTTCCTTCACATGCACATCTCTTAGCTTGGAACGAGATTATTTTTCAAAGTTGGTGTAGAAAAGTTATAGCCTTTGTCGTTTAAGACTACATTTTCAAGAGAGCATAGCTGAAATGTACACCGCCTTAGGCACAGAGAGAATAAGCTGGAAGAAGTTGTACCAAATATTTATGATAAAGTAATTTTTACAATTTTGAGAAACAGGAAGTTGTGTATATATTGTGTATCTATTCCTTTCTATCAAACATTTATGTATATGTATACACAAAGTATGATAAGGGGAGAGAAGGAAAGGAAAAGAAGGAGAAAATTTTTGAGTACCTCCCTCACTGATGCTATGGAGCACTGATAAATGTGTTTTCATCACTTTTATTTACATCTTTTAGATGTCTTTTTATGATTGTTTTGTTGTTTATTTTCTTAGTTTTATAATTAATTATATTATATTATATTTTTCTCTTCAAGAAGAATTTTAATTATATTTTCTTGGATTTTGTAGGAAATGGGATAAATATTCTTGGAGTATAATTGCACAATTTGCAGCAGCCCTATAATTATTGTATATCTGTCACCAAAAGTGCCATAACTCTTGCATCCAAAGTCCAAATTGAGTGTACAAGTATTCATTGGACAGGAAGAGGGTTTTGTATTGGAATTCTGAGAATTTTTTCTCCTATTATTCAAGCAATGGAATTTCTTCTTAGTGTTCTTTAATTCTTGCAATTTACATTCTTGCAATAGATCTAGTTGTTCTTCCTTTCTTCTTATTCTTCTTCCGTGGATTGGAGCAAGGGTTGAAGAGATTGGCCATTTAATTGTCTCTAGCTTACCTCTTTTTTTTGGATAGCCTACCCCTCCTTCTCCTATAAAAGGAGGGGCACTTCCTCCTCCCAAGATCATCTTTGGTATCATCTTTTGTATTGGAATTCTGAGCATTTGTTCTCCTATTATTCAAGCAATGGAATTTCTTCTTAGTGTTCTTTAATTCTTGCAATTTACATTCTTGCAATAGATCTAGTTGTTCTTCCTTTCTTCTTCTTCTTCTTCCGTGGATTGGAGAAAGGGTTGAAGAGATTGGCCATTTAATTGTCTCTAGCCTAAGGATTTTCCTTTAGTAAGACTAGACTATGGCCATTTCACTTCTCCCCTCTGCCTCCATGTTTTTCACAAGCATGTGTGAGTAGTTCTCTATCGAGGCAAGGGGAATAACCCCTTAGCCATGGCTTTATCGACTTTTCCTTAAAAATGATTCTAGATGGCTTTTGGGTTTGATAACTAATTGATCTATCAAAGTAATCAATTGATTTGATCAAAAGTTAATCTGGATGGATATGACCGTGGAAGTTTGGATTTAGAACAACAAACCCAATCACATAGGATTTTTGAACGATTTTGGATCTTCTTCTTTTAGGATGATGAACTAAGAAACGTGAGCACCAGGACCAATGGGCTCATGTGGAGTCCATCTTTAGTGGATTTTTATTAATTCACTTGCCTTCATCGAATCCGTCATTTTTAAGGATTAATTTGTTTTTGCCTAGGCTAAGGTGGTGAAAACCCCTAAATCCTTGATTCTCATCTATTGATTTAATCACTGCTTGTTTTTGCTTTCTTTAATCTATAGTCTTTTCATTCATAATAGTTTTTCTTGTGCTAACAACAATCTTAATTTTCCTTGTGACAGGGCAAGTTTACATTCTTGTTAAGTGCATTTTCATTCTTGCATTTCCTTCCTTAGTGTTAATCATCAACTCCCAAAACTTGACTTTTACGTTTTGTTCCAAATCTAAAAAATACAAAAAAACAAATAACAAGTTCTTCAAAACAATTGGGATAAAAAGAAACAATCTTAAAAAGTTGTCCTGTGGGATCGACCCTTTCTATACTAGCCTCAATCAGAAAGTTGAAAAAGGATTAAACTCTAGGATAATTATCTTAGTGATTGTAAGTGCTAAGCGACGCATTAATAAGCACCCCCCAAACTTACCCCACACTCTGTCCTAGAGTAGTGAGATAAATAGGAAAGGGTAGGCATAGATCAGTGAGGGTTTAGTGGATGCGTGCGCCATCAGCAGATAAGAGCTCCATGACATATTCTCCTCATTGGCTATGGTAGTTGAGGTCATGGAGCTTCTCTGGCATTTTCCTTAGGGCTGCTATGCTGTATATGTATATCCAGTGTAGCACGTAAACTCCGCAGTCATTTAATGGGGGGCCTATTGTGGACTGCGTTGGCAGAATTAGAGATTGTGCCAGGTTGTTGTCGGATTTTCAAGATAAGGTTGTATTATGGACACCACCTCAATATAGTATTTTCTTGCCAGTCGTTCAAGGGGTGTTGCTGGTGCAGATGCACACTCCGTCGGCCAGTCACTGTTGGTGTAACATACCGAATCTTGGAACCTACCCTGGAAGTCTGACCTTTTGAGTTTGACCAAACATGGTTGAGCTTAGAGTGATCGTAATAATCAAATGCATGAATAATGTAATCTAATATATCATACAATTCATTTGGTGATAATAAGATGATAAATAACTTAATTGGATGCATAATGAAGTTAATGGGCCTCTAATGGGCCAGGTGACATAACCTATGTAAGAAAGTCTCAAAAGTGGAAATAAACTTCAAGTTCGTAATCGACACACCAAAATAAGCCTACATGTCAATTTTCATTTATTTTGGACAACCTTGAAATAATATGGTAAGTTAGGAGAGAGAAATTGCCTAAAAGGTGTAAATAATGAATAAATATAATTCATAACACTAAAAGTTGGAAATAATGCTAAATTCGTATTCAACACACTTAAGTTAACTTGTGGATGAAGTTTCACCTAATTTGGATAATTCTAATGTCATTAATACATGAAGAAAGAGAAACTAAGTTTTGAATAATAATTGCAATAAAACTTTTCAAAAGGCAAATCTAATTTTATATTTGGAATCTACATGATTTAATTGGCCTCTGTGCAAAATTTCATCTAATTTGGGTAATGTTTGAACCTTCAATTTAAGAAAGAGAAAATAAGGATATAATACTTTCCAACTTTGGTTTAATCAGATTAGAAATTAATTTATATGGCACACAAAGTTAAATGATTGCCAGCCTATTGTTTCCCTGTCACAGGCCTTCCCATTTTTGTGATATTTGTGGACCATCTGATCTGGATCGTGCGGCTCCGGCCTTGTCTCCTACCTCGAGTAGGAGACCCACCATACATGTATAGTAACAGCAGGAGTTCTACTCCTTCTAGCATCTTCATTTCTCAATCGTTTTCCATGATTTTTCTTCCATTGGTTTCCTTTTTCATTTCCGAACTGGCTGATCCTTAAATCATGCTCCAATGCTCTATACATAGGAGATGCCCAATTCGCCTCTCTCCACGTTTTTTCGCAGAGGTGTCCTCGCCGCTCCTCCTTCTGTGCATTTTTCCCAAAACCGTCCTCGACCCCTAAGCGACACTCCTCTTCTCCTAATTTCTCCATTATCACTTGTGCGGCCGCTGGTGGAGGGATCATCGACTGAAGCATTCTGACGCCTCTTCCTTCCTCCTTTGTGCTTCTCCGACTAAATTGATGCTCTCAGTGAGTCCCGTTCTTCCCCGTCTTGCCTCCCTTTCTCTCAGTTTTAAGTTTGGCGACGAATCGTGGTTTCACCCAATTCCTCGCAACCTACAGTTTGCAGGGGTGACAGCCATGGCGTGGCCTGGGAAGGAGATGAATCCCCCACATGGTTTCCCTATTTTACCCTCCTACTTTTCTCTTTCATTTTGTTTTTCTATGGAGGGCATAATCATCTTTTCACCTTATCATGTGTTGCTTTGAACGAGCCAAGCTAGTTGTTGACTCGGTGACATGGCCACATATTATTGGGCCATGTCAGCGGGTCCAGGCCTCTCTCGCGATTTTATATTTACTTATTTAGAATTTCCTAATTTTGTGATTGGTCAACTTTTAAAAATACATAACTATTTGTCTGTGTATCCAAAAATTACAAATAAATAGCCGTTGGATTCAGAAAAATGCAAGCTTGCTAATGGTATTGGTTTTATTGCCTAAATATGGTGTTTTGGAGAGGCGATTTTAATGGATCTAATTAATAAGTTAATAATTTGTGTAAATCATAACTAAGTATTTATAAGTCAGAAAAATATAATAAAATATGTTTTGGACTCCTAATGACATATACTAAAAAGTGGCATGGTTTTGGAAACCTAATTCACATATGTTTAAAAAGGTGGTTTTTAGGGTTTCGATAATGTACATGAAATTGATACAAATCTTCCTATATGTTTAATAGGTTCTTTGGATTCCTAGGCTTAGACCTAGATGTGACTTTGGATCATTTGACTCTGATTCTGAGGTATGTTTGCATCCCCTATTCTTCTTCTTGAGCAATTATCCTATTTTATTCTTTCTCTTGGTCCTATGGACAATAGCCTACACATATATCATTTCTTTTGGAAATATTGGTTCATGTGAACTACCTTATTTGTTATTGATCATGTGATCATAGATATTCTCTTGACTCTGTTCCTTATGCCTTGGTGCATGTTGGTCTTACATAATGATATGTGCCCACTTTGAAGTGGATATTATATGTATGTGTTGTCCATTATGTGATGGCAACATTGTATAGTTCTGACTATACTTTTTATTTGCCTCTACATTAACCATGCTATGTGATTTAGCCGTACTAGAGTAGTGTAAGTGCATTGGTTTTGTTTATAGAAGATGTGATATTTCCTGCTCTTTTTGGGATGGCAAGGAACCTCGTACCCAGGGCAATATATGTGTCTTGACCCATTTTATATATTTGGGAGATTGACAATATTCCTTTCTCTATCAGGTTTCAACTTTATGAGTGTTGGCTGCCAATTGTGTTTATATTTTTCTAGGGCTATGCTTATCTCACATGCATGCAGGTTGATGATGTTTATGATGGGTTATGTGCCCAAAAATCTTGATATGTGCTTATGTGGCACTACTTTATTGTTTTGATTATGGCAAGTATCTTCTTTTATGATGATGATGATTCTTTTCTCTTGATGCCCGTTTGGGTAGTCCTTATCTCTTGCATGGGAAGCCTTTTATTTTGATGTCCCTAATCCTTTATAAATTGCTCAATTTGCTTTTTAGTATGCACATACCAGCCTTTGTTGATGTCTCATATTGTTTCTCTTTTGCTGGGGTATGCTTCCAACCCTAGGTGGTGGTCATGGATGGCTTGAAACGTGGACCCAGACTTAGATTGTGAAGTTAAAGCTTGGAGACAAATCTTGAGGTGGTTTAGATTTCCTCTACATGTATCCTTGTGATGGAAGTTTAAGATGTTCCCTTTGTTTTATAATTGAATATAGTCATGTTTTTATTCCACTACTATACTTTGGTCTTTTGTTACCATTATATAAAGATTTGAAAATTTTACACCCACTCCATCATACCTTCTGAGTGTGTTTGGACTGGAGGTTTTCTTGTTCAAATTTTTAGTAAGGAGGTGATTTCACTTTTTTACAGTTGGCATCTGAGCTGTTGTAGAAGAAACCAGCACGAGCACGGGTGTATATCATGAGGAGTGTCAAGTGATTGTCATGCAACATAGGAAGAAACATTATGCATGGCAGACACTTTTTGGTTTCGAGCTGGAACATGTGACGCGCTCCCATTTCATTGGCTAGGCAAAGATCGGTGAACAACATCAAATGGGCGATGTAGGACTGTCCAACCTTCTTTTGTAAGATAGGGATGTAAGTTGATGCCACCGTCATAGCTAAACACCTATCGGCCTTGACTAGGTCTTGTAGATCGTTGAGGGAGATTACTACATTATCCTTCTCATAGATGATGTATGCAGTGTTAGAATCAGCAAGTTGTAGAAGTATTTGATTGACTTGTTCCTGAGATAGAGAACTGTAGGTGGAATGGTCAAAGTTTCTAATGACGGAGTCAGAGAGGACGTGCGATGTAGAAGCGCCTTCAGCGGCGAATAAGGCTCGCAAATGATCTATTTGCTTGCCCGTCCTGAAGATATCAGAGAAGCCGTTGACTTCTAGTCTTAGAGGACTGCTGGGTGGAGAAGAGTGGGAGTCAGAATCAGAGTCAGCGTCTGTCTCCAATAGATCCTCTAGAAGCTCTGGATCTCAGAAATAATGCTTGTCTTTTATCAACAACAGCGTGTAGATGCTCCTGAGATGATAGAAATTTGTGTCCTGGAGCTTCCATATATATCTGAAGATGTTTAGCAGCTCTATGGCACGCAAGATGATGAAATCACTATTTCTACTCCCTGGGTCTTCTTGAACTGGGAAGTCCTTGATCCCGTAGAAGTTTCAGACACCACTATAGCGTCGGATGCCTTGTTTGATGACCCGATGGAGACGTAGAGGCAGGAGCCTGAGTTCGATGTCTTCAGGATGGAGGAAGATGTGCTCTAGGTGGGGGACCTCCGTGTTGCAATATCTGAGCAAGGTAACGTCATGGGAGCAGAGGTCAGCCACGCAGAGGAACCAATACCCCCTATGCTTGTAAGGGGCCAACACCAGGTCGGGGTTGTGCTCCTCTATATGCTTCAACATATCAACCACTGGCCATGTGTTATCCGCCCCATCTAGCAGTCGCCTGGCTAAGGTCAGAGTGGCATTGTAGATCGGCTTCCGACCTTTCTTGAGCATGATATTCTCGACCATGGCGCATTCCATGACTCTGAACAGAATCTTCCCTACGATGGCTTCTGAGCGGAACATTCCTTTGAGTGCTCGGCGTTGCACGGAGAAGTATCTGTCGCTTAAGAGGGTTTCTTCTTCTTCTATCTGCGGCTTCAGGACCATGTTAAATAGTTGTTGGTTCCAAATTGTCAAATAGCTGATGGTGCGCCTGTCAAAGTCGGCCATCTCGAAGACTAGGATCTCCGACGGCGCACACAATGCGTCAGCCACTGAAGTCTTCGCTCTTGGGGGCTGCTCAGCAAATGAGCTATACAGATCACACCCTCTCCTTCAGAGGAATCATCCGCTAGGCCTTCAGACATTTTTTCTTCTTCTTCTTCAGTTGGCTCTAGTAGTTTTGGAGGGGTAGAAGTGTCGACGTCACAGGTACTCCCTTATTCTGTGGGGGCCCCGTCAGCAGTTTTGTTGGTCGTCTCCTCCTCAGGCATTGTTGAGGGCCCACTGGCATCAAAGGAGGATGACGAGTTGGAGGAAGAAAGTGATGATGATGATGATGATGGCAGAGAGGAGGGTGCCGGTGGTGAAGGTGATCTCTAGGAACACCTTGAGTGGTGGCGGGCGTCCCTCTCGTCGAGCCTCTACTCGATGGCATCTAGGTGTTGGAGTGTCTCCTGCATTGTGTTGTTCATTTCTTCTAGTTGGCCGGGGAGACCAACTAGGGTCAGCAACTGACGCTCCTGTTCGCCCACTCACTGTTGGAAGACCTAAAACTTGTGGGTTAGGGAAGCGAAAGTAGCACTGTGGTTGCGTGTTACCTCCCACAAGTTGTCAAACTCGAAGTCAAAATCTTGAACTAATGAGGAAGGGACTGCCTCCGATCGGCTTCGGCTCTTCATAGCGCTCCTCAAGTTGGTGGCGTAGCCCGTTTAATTGGCATCGTCTATTGGGGTCGAGTCCACCAGGACGGTACGTGAGGGCATGGCCTCCGGACGCAGTGTTGGTACCTTTGTAGCTGCCGCTACCTCCTGAGTGTGGGGCCGTGGAGAAGGTGGTGGAGTGGACGGATGTTGATCGACCACCCGGCTCTCTACTTCCTCCTCCATGGCGACTGCTGGCGTCGTGGGTGGCGGTGTTGGGGGCTGCTGGATAGACCTATGCTCGACATCGAAGAGATCAATGAATACCGCATCGTTGTTGCGAGAGGTATCCGACCGCACCAAGGGGTTGGTTGTAGCCTCTACCGTTACCGGCAGAGTTGAAGCTTGCATCACCACAACAACTACTTCCGTTGTGACTACTTCTAAGGTGACGACCGGTGTGGCGAATTTGGTTGTTTCGACGACCTCCACAATGGTCGGCACTTCTTATGTATCCGTGGTGGGCGTCGTTGTGGTTGTCGTGGCTGGTTCGGTGGTGGCAGTAGCGGCCACCAGAGTAGCGGCTACCAGTTCGGAGGTGGTGGTGATTGGCTCGACGGTGGCGGCTACCGGTGAGTCCTTGAGGATGACCACTGATGACTTGTCCCTCCGAGCTTCTGTGGGTGCGGGCCTCGCTGTTGCAGCCATCCTTTCTTGGACGGTCGTTGTGGCAGCGTAAGCTGTGTCGACGGTCAAAGCTTGGACCTATGCCGTTGTGAATACCAGCTTTTCCGCATCATAGTTGACGCAACTTGGGAGGGGCAGGAGGATATTGGTCCTTGTGAACTTATAGAAGAGGCGGCGGCCCTCCTTCTTGATGATGTTCGCACTGGTGAGGTACTTTATATCTATCCTGTCATCGCCTCTGGTTCGTGACAAGATGAGTGGCTCCCTCAATTATCCAAGCCCGACCGCTATCAGGTTGACAACTCCCCCCATGTTGTATTCCTTGGTGGCGTCCTTTATCGGATGTAGACGATTGAGCATGAAGCACCCCAAGTTGATCGGATTACCTTCCATTATATACCAGATAAGGTGCAACTCTTCAGTGTAGAGGTTGCTCGTCTCGTATTTGCTGAAGAGTAGGCTCGCCACGATCTTGTGGACTATCCTCCAGAAGCAGGAGTGGACCGCCACCACTTTGCTTCCTGGCTTGAAGGAGGACTCACCCGTCAGCTTCTTCCATAGCATGACTGGGTCAAAGTCATCACTGTCACTGATTATGGCCCCGTTGTTGAGCAACTCTGGCTCAACCTCACTGGAGGAGAAGATCTCATTGAGCAACCTCTCTGTTATCTCATGCTCTATGTTGTAGAGGCGCCCCTACATCCTATCTGCTCCGCCGTACCTCTTGCTTTCCTCTAGCGTGTTTGGAACTTGGTAGAGGGAGGAGATGAAATCCTTTGTCAGATCGGTGTAAGAGGGAGAGTAGCTGAAATAGATCTTTCGGAGTCCAACAGCTTCCAGGACATTCTCCAGCCTGTCGAAGATGATGATCAACTGAAAGCATGAGTGGTGGCAAAATTGGGTTGGGTGGTAGACTTTCACCGCCAACTCATTGTAGCGCCTCTAGTGCTCTTTGTCCCTTGGCACGAAACACCCTGGTGAGTGGGCCAGAACCTCATGTTCTGCCGTCATGGCTGGGGCTACAATTGCTTGTACTCGGGGCCAATTCTCGGCCTCAGATGGCCCAACTATTGCTGGTTAATGGCATTTCTGGCATGTGGTGGGCTCTGGGTTGATTCTCTGACCCTTCTCGTCGACCTGAACGACAGTCTTCTTGGTGCATGCCATTTTCTAAAAAGATTAGATAAGGAATTTAAATCAAAAAGAGTTATTTGATCAAAATTCTATTTACCCGATACCGAGAGTTAGTAAAAAGGGTATCGCCCGATATGGGTTGGGAGATATACGTGAGAACCGGTATCGGTCTGCAAAAGTTTGGCGTCGGGCCTTAGGAATCCAGGCATGCGACACACAAGTGCCCGATACTGAGAAACCCGGTACACTCCCAAACGACACTTCAAATAAACTGATATCAAGCAGAAAGGAAAATGATGCGCTGGTAAAGTGAGTGGGAGAGAAGCGTGATATGGTCTAAGCAATATGTGCGTCGCGTGGCACTTGGAAAGTGCCGACAAGCTCCCCTAACTGACTATGCACGATAAGGTTGTGTGATAGACGTGTCGAGCACGATAAGCTCTCTAAATGATAGGGTAACTGACACACGCTCAAAGTCTTGCTTGTCATAAATGCACGATGCATCGTGTTGCACGATACTTGTATCTTGTGGTATGGGTGGAAAACCAATGTAAAAATAAGCAATAGGAAATCCAATACATTTGACGTGATAGCTGGGAAATTCGATACACGTTATAAGGTTTTGCCCGATATAGGAGAGAACACGATGCAAAATGCGCGATACAGACTAAGCATTATCGGTGCGAGATATGGATAGGCAATAGGACCTGTGTGATACATATGTTTACGCGATATGAGTAATCGCATCACAGGTCATTATCTTGTTGGGCAGGAAGAAGCTGAACATGACACGAAGGATCGATAGGCTGGGAAACTGGCACGGGAGCTAAGCTAGCAGGAGGTTGCACGATACGGGAGATAAAACTTTGGTAACTTTGGTAACCCGACACAATTAATCTTGAGCTACTATATATAGCCATCTATGAGCGGGGTTAAAAGTTAAAAACGGGGACACGTGTCGCGCATGCACACAAATCACCTTTCAAAGCAAGGTAAAATCCGTCTAATCACGTCACGTCACGAGGCTCTCGAGGAAGCGGTGCCTCGCCCAACACGCGTGTCGGGTGGCCAACGCGTGTCGCTCAATATGCTTTACTCGACACACCCCTTCCACGCCATGGGCTTGCCTGATATACATGTCATGTGGTACAAGTAAGTACCGAGCGACGCGCTGGGCACGTTACTTGCCTGACATGCCTCTACAAAATCTTGAAAGATGTGGTCGTGCGATACACGACCGACATAGGTTGGGCGACGCGGTAACCCGACATGCTGAGCAAAATGTTAGGATATGATGCATGTGTGACATGCTAAAATCAAAGAACTTATGAGAACTTAATAAGGATGAAAACCAAATATTAAAAGGCACTCAATATGTAAAACATCACTAGCTTAGGTGTGAACCTCAACCTCAGCTAGTATTACACACGAAGGCGATAAAACTAAGTTGATGGCCCAGAAAATGTGAGAGTTTGTGCACGTGGCGTGGGCACAGACTCGGGCCTTATTACAATGAGAGTGTTCATAATGTTCTTTGTAGGAAAAGGAAATAACATCCTATTCTAGGAAAGTAAAACTTGGGCTTCCTCCCAAGGAGCGCTATGGTTTCTGTCATTAACTCGACATCTTCAAATCTTGCTATGCTTCTTCAGTAGGTGTAGCTTCAACATCGTCTAGGGGCAACTCGGTCCTCCTTATGAAAGCTTCATCTTTGTAAAACCTTTTTACTCGGTGTCCGTTGACTGGGAAGACCTTCACATGATCATCTTTTTCATATAGCTCCATCATTCCTGATGAGTACATCTTCGCTACTACGAATGGTCTGGACCACCTAGTCTGCAGTTTCCCTAGAAATAGTCGAATAGAAGATTTGAAAAACAAAACTTTGTCACCTTCCTTGACGTCTTTCTTCTGTAGGTGGGAATCATGCCAGACTTTTGTCCTCAACTTTTAGATTCTTGCATTCTCTTAGGCATGAAGCCTAAGTTCTTCAAGTTTTTGGAGATGGAGGAACCTCTTCTTTCTGGCTAGGGACGGATCCATATTGAGACGTTCGATGGCCTAGAACGCCTTGTATTCCAACTCAAAAGGTAGATGACATGCTTTCCCATATATCATACGATAAGGCGTGGTGTCGAGCAATGTCTTGTACACTGTCCTGTACACCTAGAGAGCATCATTTAGCTTGGCTGACTAGTCTTCTAAGATTTTCTGACTGTTTTCTCTAGGATCTGTTTGATTTTTTGGTTAGAAACTTCAACTTGACCAAATGTCTGTGGATGGTATGGTGTGTCAACTTTGTGTCGAATGCCATATCTATGCAGAAGTGACTCAAATTGCCTCTCAGCAAAGTGAGATCCACCATCACTGATAACTATTCTTGGTACTCCAAACTGTAGAAAGATGATCTTAGTAAAGAGCTTTATCATTGACTTAGCATCATAGGTGGTGGTGGGTATGGCTTCTACCCACTTGGAGACGTAATCCACCACAACAAGAATGTACTTGAAAACGCATCATGAAGGGAAAGGTCCCATGTAGTCTATCCCCCATACATCAAAGATTTCCACTTCAATCCATTCAGACATGGGCATCTAATTCCTACAGGAGATATTCCCAGTCCTTTGACACTCATTGCAGGCTTTGACAAAGGTGTGAGCATCCCTGAAAAGAGTGGGCCAATAAAAGCCGTACTAGAGAACCTTGGTTGCGGTCTTTTTAGCACCCAAGTGCCCTCCATAGGGGGAGGAGTGATACTCAAACAAGATCTTTGGGGCCTCATCCTTGGGTATACACCTCCTGTATAGGCTATCAGCGCAATGCCTGAACAGCAGAGGGTCATCCTAGTAATAGTTCTTTAGATCAGAGAAGAATTTCTTCTTCTAATTGTAAGATATTTTTGGGGGTATTTGTTTGCAGGCTAGGTAGTTGTAGAGATCAACTTACCATGGCCCTTTAGGATTGGCCATCTAGGCAACATATATTGCCTCATCAACATAACTTTCATTGATCGACAGTGGGTGGTCATCCTCCACCCTAATCCTCGAAAGGTGGTCGGCGACCACATTCTCAGAACCTTTCTTGTCTATTATCTCGTAATCAAACTCCTGAAGCAGCAATGCCCAACGCAACAACCTAGGCTTAGCGTCTTTCTTTTGCATCAAATACTTGATTGCTCCGTGGTCGGTGTGAACAATCACTTTAGAACCCACAAGGTAAGATCAAAACTTATCAAATGCATAGATAATTACTAGCATTTCTTTCTCGGTGATGGTGTAGTCCATCTGTGCTTTGTCTAATGTTTTACTGGCATAGAAGATCAAATGGTACTTTTTATCTTTCTTTTGCCCAAGGACTGCGCCTATGGTGAAATCACTAGCATCACACTTAAGCTCGAAGGGAAGATTCCAGTCGGGAGACTGGAGAATGGGTGCAGAGACCAAAGCAACCTTCATAGTGGAGAATGATGTCAGGAACTTATCTGTGAAATCAAATTTCACATCTTTCATCAGCATATTTGACAAAGGCTTCACGATCTTCGAGAATTCCTTGATAAACCTTCGGTAGTAACTGGCATGTCCCAAGAAACTTCTGACTCCTGTTACAGATGTGGGTGGAGGAAGATTTGCTATTGCCTCCACCTTAGATTTGTCAACTTCAATACCTTTATTGGACACCTTATGTACCAAGACTATCCCTTCCTGTACCATAAAATGGCACTTTTCCCAATTAAGGGTGAGACTTTGTTCTTCACACCTCCTCATTACCAAAGACAGGTTACTCAGGCAATCATCAAAAGAGCTACCATAAACACTAAATTCATCCATGAAGACTTCCATCTTATCATCCAAGAAGTCTGCAAATATGGCGTTCACTCATCGCTAAAAGGTTGCAAGTGCATTGCAGAGCCCAAAGGGCATTCTAATAAAAGAAAAAGTTCCATAGATACACGTGAAGGTAGTCTTCTCCTGGTCGTCCGGGTGAATGGGGATTTGATAGAACCCCCAATACCCATCCAGCCAGCAAAAGTAAGAGTGGTGGGCCAGGCACTCTAGCATTTGGTCGATAAACGGGAGAGGGAAGTGGTCCTTGCGGGTGGAGGCATTCAGCTTTCGGTAATCTATACACATCCACCAACCAGTGACAGTCTTGCTAGCAACTTCGACTCTGTTATATCCCTTGATCAATGTTATGCCTCCCTTCTTTGGAACTACCTGGATGGGGCTCACCCACGTGATGTCACTAATGGCGTAAATGATTCCCACTTCACGGAGCTTCACAACTTCCTTGCTGACCACATCTCACATCTTCTCGTTCATTTTTCAGTGCGACTGGGCATAAGGCTTGGAATTTTCTTCCAGGTGGATCATGTGCATACACACAGAAGGGCTGACCCCCCTTAGGTCTCCAATCGAGTAACCTAGGGCTTTTCTTCTTAGCTTCAGCTCCACCAACAATTGTTCCATCTGTCCGTCAGTCAGCTCATAGTTGATGATGACGGGGTTTATCCTTTCTTCATCCAAGAAACAGTACTTCAAACCTTTCAGAAAAACCTTCAACTCGGGGGGGGGGGGTGTTCTCTTCTTGTTCTTCGACAAGATCTCTTCGTAGGGCAGCATACATCACTGTCTCCACTGGGTCTTTTACTTCGGACAGATCTTCGGCTTCTAGAAATGCCAACAATTCCTTCACTTTTGGGTCCTCGACCACTTGTGCCTTGCCAGATAAAGCGCACATCAGCGGGTCTACCATAGCCTTTTATTCCCTTAGTTCATTACAGAGCTGCTGATAGCTTTTGACGAAATATGAGGACTCAAAGAATGAGGGGGCTTTCATACAATCACAGATGTTGAATTCGATGTGCTCTCCTCCAACTCTGATAGTTATCATATCTGCCTCCACATCAATGTGTGATCTACCAGTCGGAAGGAAGGGTCGCCCGAAGATAATGGGGTAGCTAGGGTCTTCCACGATGTCGATCAAAATGATGTCACAGGGTATAAAGAACCACCCAACTCTAATGGGCACATCTTCGACCACTCCAACCAGTCTGGTGAAGGTGTGATCTGCAAGCTAAATTCTCATATTGGTACTCACCATATCGGTAAGTCCTAACCTTTTTGCAAGGGACAAGGGCATTAAGCTGATACTTGCTCCCAAGTCTGCCAGACCTTTACGGGTCATGTTGTTTCCAACTTGAAAGGGGATGAAAAAAGCCCCAAGGTCTTTCTTCTTAGAAGGCATACTTGCCTTGACAAAAGAACTGGACATTTGTGTTAGCTTCACGGTTTCAATGACTTCTCCTATTTTCTTTCTTGAGATCAAGTCTTTTAAGAACTTTGCGTAGGTGGGAATTTCCTCGATAGAATCCAAGAATGGGATGTTGAGGTGAAACTTCTTTACTGTAGCCATGAACTTCTCGTATCTCTTCTTCAACTGTGACTTTACCAGCTTGTGCGGGAAGGGTAAGCGAGGTGCATACCTATCTGGACGCTCCTGAGAAGTTGCATAATCATCTCCTCTAGTTTCTACTTTCTTCATCTTTGTAGGCACTTCTCTTGATCCTTCAGAAGTTATATCCTCAACTGGTGTTGTTTCCGTTGTTGCTCTCTTCTCGACTGCTGGAGGCACCATTGTGCCTGACCTTAAGATGGCCATCTTTGCGGTTTCATTCCCACGTGGGTTCACTTTGATGCTAGAGGGGAATCGACCTATTTGGTGGTTGATACTCTGGGCTAGGCTTTCCAACTGCTGGTCAATTTGTTTGTTGTGCTACTGGAGCTCTCCTATCTAAGCAGAAAAACCTCACATATGTTGTTGCATCAACTTGAGCAAAGTTGTGCTGTCCACGAAGCTTTTATGCAGCTTTTCATTCAGATCATTCTGCTTCTTAGCAAAAGACATCAACTCTATCATCACTGACGATCGTTGTGGTTGGTCCTGCTGGTAACTTCTTTGTTGTGGGAAACCTACTTGGTGTTACTAATTTTGCGGTCCTCCCGAAGAAGTTTTGCCTACCAGCTGATGAGAATTTTCAACTGCGCTGGTGTTCCTATATGAAAAACCAGGGTGATCGGGGCACCAATACTAGATGTAGCTTACGTTCTCTGTGTTGTATTCATTAGGTTCGCCTTGAATGGCTGTGTGTGGACAGAAGTCAGACAGGTGGTCTGGCTCACCACAAGTGACACAACTTCTCACTGCCTCTTGCCGGACTTTACCCTTATATCCCTGCTCCTTCAAGGTTTGGGCGTCAGTTACTATCTTGTCCAGCTTAGCCGCCAATGCCTCCATCACCTTCAATTCTCTAGGAGTGGTGTGGCTTGTTGACTCTCTGTCGTACTCACTATCTTGCTGATTCGTGGCCATATTGTCTATAATCTCTCTGGCCCTTTGAGCATTGAGTCCCAAGAAATAGCTGCCAGCGGAAACATTCAGGGACTTCCTTTCTCCAGCGTACAACCCATTATAGAAAGTAGTGATCAGCTTGGGCTCAGAAAAACCATGGTGTGGGCACTCCCTCTGATTGCCTTGGAACCTCTCCCAGGTCTCATGCAGGTTCTCTGAGACTTTCTGCGAGTACCTCATTATCTTATTTTAGCATTTGATCGTTCTCTCTATAGGGAAGAACTTAGCGATAAATGCATTGGCTAGATGCTCTCTATTGGGGAGGCTTCCATCCTGTAGACTTGTATACCACTCCAAGGCTTTGTTTCTTAGAGAGAAGGGATAGCAATGGGTATAGATGTGAGATATTGGGACCTTGTTGATCTTAAAAGTCTTGCAAGTCCTCTTGAACATTGTAAGGTGGTTGTACGGGTTCTCTTCAATGGTGTTCCCTCCAAACCGGTTGTGCTGCAGAAACTGGAGGAAAGCGGGCTTCAACTCAAAGTTGGCAACATTGAGTGGTTGCTCAACTACCGGATTCCTCTCTTCATTTGCCCTGACTTGGAGAAAAGAGTGCAGGGACCGAGCTTCGGAAGCCTGCTCAGCCATGACTTGTCAGACACAAGGATGGCTCGAAGAGGTGAAGAAGTACTTGTAAAGAAGAAGTGTGAAAGTGTGAGTGGGTTGTATAAATCATGTGCAGTAAATATTTGCAATATTATATGCATATGTACAAGGTTTTTGGCAAAGTGCAAGTGAAGCTCGAGTTCATCGAATGGTATTCGTTGCTGAACCCCCGGCAATGGTGCCAAAAAGTTGACAAGCCTTAAACGTGGGTCCAAAAATATGGAGACATGTCTAGGTCATAGAACTTTAGTAATTTATAATACATGAATGTTTAAGACTCCTATAACTAGCACAGGATCGAAGTAGTTCGGGGTCGAACACAGGGATTGGAAGAATAGCTCTTTAGAACTCAAGTTTTACTTGTCTAAGCACGTTGAAAAGTTGAAGGATAAGGGTTGATGTAATGAGAAATAATTATAAAGAATCAAACTAAAAACTTATCTCCAAAGGGAGATACCAGAAGGATTAAGATTTGGGGTTTAGCAGTTTTTATGGAAGTTTTTAAATAAAGGAAGACAAGGATATAAGACTATCTTCGGAGTAAAGCACAAAGGAAGAAAACTTAATCATAGAAAGCAGCGGAGACCTACATCCTGCACCTTGTTCTCTCAAAGAAGGTGCCAACTAGCCATGCACCAAGTTCCCTCTCTCAAGGGTACCGGGCGTGGACTGGAGCAGAAAGATAGGCCGGGGCAGCCCTGATTCTATAGTCTTGGTCGACATCAATCCTTTTAGTCTTGGTCGGACTAGGTTAGGGTCGAATTGGGATTCTAGGGGTGAGATTTGTCAGCCACCATTGTGTTGCAGATCTTGGGAAGTACTGCGATTGGTGGTGTCATTGTCAAGGTGGGCGACATGGTGGTTTCCAATGGTTGCTGGGTCTTGGAGCCCTGGTGGCTAGGCAAGGGAGAGGGTGAAGGGATGGCGACTAGGGCTTGGAGAACCAAGGGAGAAGAAGAAATGGAGAGGGCCAGGGTGAGGAGAGGAAGAGGAAGGATAGAAGGAAACAAAAGAGGAGGGAACATTGACGTCGGTTATAGGGAAGAGTCACATGGGTCAGCATGAAGAATGCTTACAGGGGAAGGGAAACATGGCTAACATTACAGGAGTATATTTAGTTGACTATAGATTTAAATTGAAAATGAAAGTTTTTAAGTGCCATATTCTTTATAAACTTCAATCAATTAAATATGTACTCAATTGAGATCTAAATGAAGCCAATTTTGGAGGATATGTAGATAAAGTAGTTCATCGCACTAGAAAATTTTTAATTTCACATATTGAAAATATTTTGTATTTTGTTTCTTATTTGCAAGTTAATTACTTAACGAATGATTTTGCTGCCTTTCTTAATTGATTATTTGACATTGATTATATATCTTGTAATCCTAAGACATTTTCAGAGTGTTAGATTAGGTTCTAATATACACATTGTAGTTATAATAAGATTAAACCCATTTGTGAAAATAATTGATTAATTCATTTTAAAATATTATTTGAAGGATTAATTATTATCACATGATATTATTTGGATCCAATGAATCTTATTATATTTTAAACTAGGGGTGATATGGAGCTAATATTATCCAAATTGAAATAGACCATAAAAGGTGGAATTAAGCTCAATGCCTAGGTTTGAATATGTTACAACACTCCACCCCTTAAAGAGGATTTCATTCCCAAAATCCACCAAGCTATAGCCCAATATACTGAGTTATAACTTCTAACCAATTATACATCTCTATTTGCTTGATACAGTTAATGTAATGAGTCCTAGCACAAAACACCCACATTACACTTATATATAAAACCCAACATGAACTTATATTACTTCATCCATCAAGTCTTTATTATCTTCTCATACCATGTATTGGTCTTGGAATTTATACTAAGATTGAGGATTATCTTAACTATTTTAATTTGTTTTGGTTACCTACATTGTTAAGGAGGTCTCCCCATCCTACTATTATGATATTCCATACCCCTTCCATTATTGGTTTCTATAAGTAGATTTACCTTTAGGGTCATTCATATATAAACCAATGGACTTAATATGATTAGGAATAAGAACCTCAACATATTGCATCATGATCACTATCAACATCATTATCATTATTTACCAAAGTAATATTTATGGTGGCATAATTAGAAATTCTTACCCACCACTCTGATTTAGCAGTGCCTATAACTTTTTGACATTTTTTCCAGAAGCTACCCAAGATTTTTATATTCTAATAACCATTGATTTCAACTATTCATTAAATTAAGTTATAGATCCCTGTGTACAAGGCTCCACCCCTTAAAAGGACCTATCTAACCATACAAGACTCGACAGGGGTAGCCAACTAGATTATAGCTATTATATTTGTTCTTTATGCCTAGGGTCAGACGGTTGTACATGCAAATCAAATAATTCTACACTAAGGCCTATCTACTACTAAAACTTCCTTGTGGAGGTAAATTGGTTCCAAAACCATCGATGAAATCTATTTTTTTTTGTAAATATGATATAGTAATGAAAATAAGTTTGACGATGAAAACCTTGTGATGGAATCCAAAATGGCTCCAAATTCAATCCGAGAACCAAGTCAACCACTTTCTACCACATACCGCATATACTATTACTCTTACATCACTTCATTTTCACAAAGAGGTTTCTCTACACACATCATCAAGGAATACAACAAGCATATCCAAATTCTAGATTAGGAGGGGATACAAGTTTCTTCTAGGATGCAATTGACTTCTAGTAGGTCCTATTAGGAACAACCTTCATTTTTCCACCATTCTCTTAATCACGACTTAGGCCATCATATCCTAAAACATAATTTATTTATAAGACCATGTAACCATAATAAGAAGAGATTAGGGTTTCTACTTCCCTAGTTAGTTTACTACCATATTAACGTTACAAGCCCATGTGAACAAGATAGTCAAACTACTCCTTGTCTCACACATCAGATAAATTAATTACACAGTGGTGATGAGAGAGTGATCAACTCTTTAAAGATCAACTCTATATCCTATCTTACATAACCTCAATGTCAGTGTACATCCAAAGTTTCAAGGAAAAGAGTATCCACTATAGATTCTAAAGATGGTTGTGCGTCCATATGTCCTCTGGGAAAAATAACTTGGCACAAAGTTTTATTATGTGATCCAACTATGTGATCATTCCTCTAGAGGACAAGGGAGATAAGCATTATTCCTGCCTTATGGGTATGTGAGGGGATAAAATCCCAAGGGTAGTTACTTGAAGCATATATCTTCCTTCAACGAACCCTTATTTGTGAGATATCCCAAACTTATCTAGGATAATATTCATCCCTTGGATGGTGAGTCACAAACAAACTAAGTTGAAATAACTCCATGTTGCAGGCAAGACAATCCTAACCTTAAAGGATCTAGTTCATTTCATCATGTGATATCAACACCATCTCAAAATCTAAAACTCATGTCAATACTCTAAGTTTGTATCCATGCATGCTCACTCCACATAATGCGTGTGTCATAGGCATGCCAAAAACCCGCAAAAGGAAAAGGTTTAATGACTTGTACTAGGATTACACACAATTATATGAGTTCAAGTCAACCTATTCTCTATAATAGATGAATTTTTCTCCCCTAAGGTGGGAGGTAGTGGATACTTCCTAGGTGATTCAACATTTAGGTATAGAAAGCTATACCTAGATATGATTCCACCCAAAACTAGGCCTTCCACACACTTTGTTTGGGATACATATATACCACCAAATTAAATAGGGGGTCAAACCCTAATTGGTAAGCACAACTCAGGTTTAGGTATGACAACAACCTCTAACGGTCACCTACCTACTAAGGAACAATCTAGGATAACTTGAAATAGTCAAGTTAGTGACTGCTTAGGATTCAATACCATTCTGTAAGGAGTGAGACCCGATATTGGGCCCGCTCAATGGTACAAACTTGAGCCAATGAATATTTAATCAGTGGAAAACAGAACTATTTACAAGGTTACAAAATATTTCTATGTACATAACTTTCTCACCCTAAGGATGGTACATAAAATGAATAGGTTACATCTATAAACACATAAGACCATATGCAGAGGGTAACAAGGCTATCTCAAGTTGTCCTTATGTCACCAACGAGCTCACAATCATCCTAAGTCTTTGACCTATAAAGTACCTACACCCGGGTGGAGAGAACACAAAAAAAGAGGAAAATAAGATATGTATAAGCAAAAGTTTAGTATGTACATTAGAAAATTAACCATGACATTATATATTTCAAAAGTAAAGTAAGATGTTACCATAAAAAAAGGGGGGACAACAAAACTAGGTAAGTTTCAATGATAATTGTCAAAAGAAGGAATTTCCAAAAGAATGAGGTAGTATAAATAATCCAATAAACAACAAACCTTGCCACAATCAATCATCACATTACAACATTTATGTGCATGTAGATATATTGGACTAAATTAACTATCATACGACCAAGACACCACTGAGTGTTTGGCCTATATATATTGGGTAGAAATAGCACACTCATAGGTAGAATTAGCATGTCTCTGTATATATAAGGGTAGAAATAGCACACCTAGGGTAGAAGTAGCACACCCTAATGGTTATGCATAAGTGTCTATGATAGTTAGCTATTCAAATTATCTACTATGCATAATATAGTGACAAGATACATTATTCATCAGACGTATGTGTCATAATACAAGCACAACACCAGGTGGGGTCATTGACCCATTTTAACATGATTACAACAATTTATGAAGAGTAAGAATAATTGCCAATAGAGAGAATATGATATTTCAACAAGTGGAGAAAAAGAGAAATATTTCAAGGATTGCCTCATTATGGGAAAATTTAGTCATATAAATGCCAAATTAAAAATAGGGAGGAGTACATACCTGATCTTCATGACTACATGTCAACTCAATAAGTTACTTGGTCTCCTTAGTCGAGTAGTCATCCTAGGAACATACTATGTATGTTAGTCAAACCAAAGGAACATATATTTACATTACTCATACAGTTATATATAGCTCTTACCCTAATTCTGAACACCTAATGGCATATTAGGACTTTTAATATTATTATGTGGACACATGATCCATTAGATTCCTATTTTAGTTCATGTACATCCATAGGCACATGCGTGTAAGTATGTCTAAGTTACATATTTGTGTGGATAATTATATGTGTTCTATAGATTTTATGCTCTAATGTTCTTCTCATTGTCGATAAAACAAGGTACTATTTGTTAGACTATTGAAATTACTAAATCCCTACTTAACCATTGATTCATATACATATGTTGATACTCATATGACATACACTTTGATGAATAGGTCAACTAGGTTAGATCATTACCACACTCATTTATACCATAAATACAATTATCATTCATAATATGGTTCAGTATGTTAGTATTTCACATATGCCCATTTTTAATTGACAAGTACATGTTTACTATGTTAACATGTTATTATATTCTATGATACAATACATGATATGACGACCGACTAAATTAGAGAACTTTTACTTACCACTATAATTATAAATCATCAGCTGGTATGATTGATTAATGTAATTAAGTTTTGCATCGATAATCTACATGATACTGTATAATGTACATTAGTTAGTTCTGCCAAAATGTATGAGATAGAGAATGAACATACCTTTAAACAATGGCATAAAGTTGATCAATGATGGTATGTTTGTTGGTTGGGGCTGAATTCAACTAGAGAGCATCCTTTGTGCTGACTGAGGACCTCAAAGGTAGATGATCGAGTTCATTATGAGTTTGTGCATAGATGAAACTAGAGGTGTCCGTCCCTGTTGGGCATTAGGTCTGCCTTGTATTGGCCACTATATGTGGTGGCCATGACCTGTGGCCTTGGTGGTAGGAGCTTAGTAGGAAAGAATGGAGGGGCGGTCAGGCTTAGCATGGATCTGGTCGAAGGTGGACTTGATGGAGGAGGCATAGATCTAGAAGTTTAGTTGTAGGTCGAAACATGATTGCAGACACTGCTGCAACCATGGGGAGGCAAACAAAAAGTTATCGATTTGAGATTGCATTAAGGGAGCTTTGAAGAAGCCTAACCTGTGGCCACTGCTGTGTTGTAGATCACCCTCAGGACAAGGGTGGCATGGGCTATTGGCATTTGTAGGGAGATTGGTGGCGAAGGAAGTCAAGTTGTTGGTGCTCCTCACGGGAAGATTGTTTATAGGTTGGTGTAGATTGAAGCATTTCTGTAAGTAATAGCGTCAGGAGGTTTGGAGGGGGTGATGCAGAGAAGTAGGTGAGGCAATACAGGAGGAAGTGTTGCTATTGTAGGTTGTGCAAGGGGTTGGTGAATGGCATCAAGGCCTGAAGAAGACATGGTTCAGAGTGCATGGAGTCAGGGATGTTGCACTATAGATCTTCACGGCTGCATCATTATAGTACTGGAGATGATCTTTACTGATTATCCTTGGTAACTTGACTGCCTCCCCAAGTAGACTGCAAGATCTACCACCAGCATACAAGGATGCAATAGGCGGCATCAATCCTCTTAGTCTTGATCTGACTAGGTTAGGGTTGAAATGGGATTCGGGGTGTGAGAGATGTGAGCCACTATTGTGTTGCATATCTTGGGAAGTACTGCGATTGGTGTTGTTGTTGTCAAGGTGGGTGACATGGTGGTTTCTGGTGGTTGTTGGGTCTTGGAGCCCTAGTGGTCGGGAAAGGGAGAGGGTGAAGGAATGGAGGCTAGGGCTTGGAGCACCAAGGGAGAAGAAGAAATAGAGAGGGCTAGGGTGAGGAGAGGAAGAGGAAGGAGAGAAGGAAATGGAAGAGGAGAAGGGAACATCAATGCCAGTTATAGGGAGGAGTCGCATGGGTCAGCGTGAAGAACATGTAAATGGGGAAGGGAAATGGGGCTGATGTTACAAGATTATGTTTAGTTGAATATAGACTTAAATGGAAAATGAAAGTTATTAAGTGCAATATTCATTGTAAACTTCAATCAATTAAATAGGTACTAAATTGAGATCTAAATGAGACCAATTTTAGAGGAGAGGTAGATAAAGTAGTTCATCACACTAGAAAAATGTTAATTGCACATACTGGAAATATTTAGTATTTTATTAATTATTTACAAGTTAATCACTCAATGAATAATTTAGATGCCTTTCTTAATTTATTATTTGATATTGATTCTATATCTTGTAATCCTACGGTAATTTTAGAGTGTTAGATTAGGTTCCAAACTATTCGTTGGAGTTATAATAAGATTAATCCCATTTGTGAAAATAATTGATTTAATTAATTTTAAAATATTATTTGAAGGACAAATTATTATCACATGATATTATTTGGATCCAATGAATCTTATTATATTTTAAATCATGGCTAATATGGAGCTAATATAGTCCAAACTGAAACAAACCATAAAAATGTGGAATTAACCTCAATGCCTAGGTTCGAGTATGTTATAGAAACACTACTATAGAAAAGAGATCTCGTGTCAATCATTTAGGTATACATCATTGGTTAAAAACTAACGACCAAGTGGGAGATGCTAAAAGTCAAGCCATTTTTTGTTGGTTCATGAAACCAACGATAATACTTTTTGGGGTCAGGTCCATGTTACAGCAAAATTGACGACGTAAGACATTGTAGGTGATGAATTTGTGCTCTCATTTGACCGTTCCTCATTGGTTATGTGAACATTACCCAACACCTTTAACCTAATTATGCAACACAACTGATTTCCTATGACAGTTCCTCGTATGTTAAGTAATGAGAAATAATAGACACTGATTTGCATGATGTCAGTTACATTAGTGATTGAATAGTGAAAATTTTAGGTATACCACATCGGTTTATTTTAAGTAACTAATGTAGAATGTGTACATAGTAGGTTATTTATAAATAACTGATGAGAAAAGTCTATGTTTTTATATATAGAAGGTCTGTAGACCTATTGTCTGGCTGCTATCCTATTTACTGCTTGTAGTTCTAAAGAACAACAAGCCTCTTCAAGTATAACAACTTAACAAAAAGCTAAAGAACCTACAAGAAGAAAGATATATATACAAAATATCACAATGCATTTGATACAATAGGCACAAACATGCCAACAAACCTCAATATTCTTTCATTTTTCACTTCAAATGCACACACATATCCATGAAATCACAACTCAATTGATTCATTTCTTAGTCACACATTCAATTTCATACATATGCACAAATACACATCATTATCTTCCTCATGCACTTCACATTCAATTCACACACACATATGAACTTCACATTTAATTCACACACACAAATACATATCAATATCAGCTTCCATCTCAGATTTCAAGTCCACAATGTATATTAATATAAACAAAAATTGACATCAAAGTTTGAACTAAAAAAATATCAACCCTCCCTTTCATCACTCATGCCCACATGTTTAATAAAGTAGTATGCGCACTATTTGTGTACGTCATTCAACTGCTCCAATGTATAGGGTTCAGTATTGTCAAAAAACTCAAATGTTGACTATGGAGAAACTAAACTTATGTGTGAATTGCTAATTTCATTGAGTGTCCCTCATTTGGTGTCAGTTTAATACCCAAAGGATCAAAGAAATACATAGTCCAATTCTTGGGAACAGCCACTAACAACTGCTAATGCTTATTTCAAAGTGAATAGAAGGAAAATAAAATAAAAATGAAATTTCACAACAAATTGTATGTGTAAGTTAGACATAAAAATAACAAGTCCAAAACTTACACAACGTTGAAGGGAGCTATATTCACGGTCTTGGAAGCACCAAAAAACTGCATTGTGTTACACACATAATCTTTGACGTCACTCAGATCTCTAACTACATCTCTAATCAATGGTGGCATTAGAAATGTGACATTTGCTATTCTGAACTCAGCAACCACACAATACAAATGATTGAACAATATATATGCAATACTCAGTTAATAGATAGGAAATAATTAAAAAATATGTATTGTTCACATATGACAAGATTTTTAGACTCACTGTATCCAAAGTTCTATCATTGATGTGTTCAGCAATTTATACTAAAATATCTTAGAAACATATGTTGACACTATAATAGTGCACGATCTATAGCAACAAACTCCTCCTGAAGGCTTATCACTATGGTATCTGATTGCAACTATCTTGTAAACATTTATCTTGCAACTATCTAGCATCACATCAACCATGTCTATTGGAATTAGTCTATTCTCATCAACATCATCAACCATTTTTTCTTCGAAAAAAATACCAGTACTGACATCTATTGATATCATACTTGGAATCTCTCCATGACATGTAACATTTTGTATAGACGTGTACAATCCCATTGCACATGATATTTGATCATGTCAATAGTGTCAACTTTCAAGTTTTTACTACAATTCCAACAAGGGTAATAGAACCTATCTCCAGGTTGTTGTCTATGTTCCTCTACAAATCTTGCATCGAGACCATTAATAAAGTCCCAATTGTAGCGATTTGGTTTAGACATCCATGATTGATCCATTTCTATGATCATATGGGAGACGAATAGCTCATCATGTTCTATCTAGTAAGTTAAATTTAGAAAAAAAAATGTTTGAATGAGCCCTAATCATCTAGTAGAATTCACATTCATGAATGTGTACCACCAATGCCATTCTTGAGCACTTCATTTCACTAGTAAGTATATAATTCATGTTTGATTTCAATAATTTTTGGCACCATTTCCCCACTGCTCTCCAAGTACACCGATGTAGATGGGAAAATACCCACCTACATATGTACCCAGATAACAAAAGGGGAAATACTCACAAAATTTATTGAAATCTAACACACATTACACACTTACATCCTAAGTGAGATGTAGTGCTCAAGAACAATACCAAATCGGGGACTATCCAAGGTTTAATCATAATGATGAAATTTTGGATGAGTTTCTAAGACACTAGAATATAGGGGCTAGGGTTTACAAATTCGAGTTTACTTTTTAGAAGTTTAGGGTTTAGGGTTAATAAAGTAAATTTACATAAATTTCATTGTAAATTAAGTTAATTTAGAGAAATTCATGTCAATTTTAGTGTATTAATTCCTACATGTGATCACTTATCCATACTATCATTTAATTTCTAAATTAAACAATGCACATATCATAGATATAAAATTAGGGTTATAGTTTTAAATAAAGAATGCAATTATCATAATTCATTATTGAGCCCTAGAATTTGTTTCTCTTCTCATCTTGTTATAGTTTCATTATGAGCATGTGTAATCCTGACAAAGCCAAATAATCAATAATGAGCATGTAATAATTCATCACAATCTCCATTAATTCATTACAATTTTGACATCATTTATACGATTTGTTCTGGATTTCATCACAATTCACTACAATTTGAAATCTCCATTAATTTAATTTCATCACAATTCACAATTTTGACACAATTTATATCAATCTCCACTTCCTTCCCCCTCTCCTCCTTCATCTTCTCTCCTTCTTCCCATGGCCCTCACAATTTCTTCTCAATATTGAGAAGAAATCATAGGGTAGGGAAAGGAGGAGAGAGGAGGAAGGAGGAGAGGGGAAAGAGAGACAAAGATAATTGAGGGAGGAGAGAGGATCAAGGAAGAGAGGAAGAAGGAGGAACTACCTGTGTTGGAGGAGGCTGGCACGAGAAGCTGTGGTGGTAGCAAAGGAAGCGTCAGAGGAGACAATGAGTAGTTGTGGAAGTAGTAAGTAGCTGTGGCGGCAATGAAGGTAGTTGGTCGGAAGAGGCAACTGGTTGGGGAGGTAGTGAGGAAGTTGGCAGTCAGAAGTGAGAATAGGTCCGTGAGAGACACCAATTTGGTGTGAAAAAATTTCCCCAGGGGACATGGCGCATACACCTTTGTCATCAATTGGTGTATATGCAACCGACGAGAAACACCAATTTGGGGTGGGAAAATTTCCATGGGACATATGACACATACACCTCTTTATCCTATCAGTTATTTGTAAAAGAATTGATGATACAGGTTTTTGGAGACAAATGAAATGCCTCACAAAAATTTGCATGAAATTCTATTTTTGTAGGTGACATTTTGCATTGGTTGCTTTGAGAAGAAACCGATGACAAAAATAAAACACAACCCATGTTTTCTCAGCTGGTCAAAATTTTGAGGTTGTCTTTAAAGAACCAATGTTAAAGATAAGACCGTTAGTTTCTCTTCAAAAAACAACCAACATAATATGCCATGTCTATAGAATTGAAATACACACTCAATGTATATCTAGTAAATTAAGGAGTCAACAGTAGGTCAATCAAAAAGCGAGAAATCAGAAAGGAATACCATATTTTAAGAAATTGAGAGTTAGGATGATGAGATGGAGAGGCAGACATCCCTGAGGTGGCAGTTGTTGTAGACTGCATCACGAGGGTAGCAGTTCAAGTGAGTGTAAAAAATATAACAAAAATAACATGCCTAATAGGAGGTATAAGGAGAACCCCAAAATTAACCATCCAATGGATAACCCAAATTAAGCATCCAAAGATTAGAATAAGGATGAGGACAATATAGGAAACCAGGGTGGCCCTTAGTAGAAAACAAGTAAAAGGAACCTTAAACAGATGTGCACCTTACTGTGGATAATATGGTTTTAGGCAGACCATTTCACAAACATCCTTTTACACTTCTATATTTAAATGGGTACTACTAATGACAATGGCAAGGCTTTGAGTACCCACACACACGATGATAATAGCTCAACATGCATATGCATACCAGACCGGAAGGTGCTTCTTATTGTAGAACTAGTAAATCTCTACTAGGAAGATAGGGAAGCAATCTATCTTGCAAGACCTTGAAGATAAAACATGAATCATGGTTTCTCTAACTCTCCTCCAAATGATATCAACATGGGACAAAATCTTCAAGGTATCTATAAATCAAATACCCAACACATTGTCGAGGAATTTGTAAAGAAATATCAAGTGAATGTTCTAACTTTATATGAACCTAGATTCAATGGTCAATGTGTTGATCAAATCATCAAAAAACTTGGCTTATATCAATGACACAAGGTCAAAGCAGTTGGGTTTTAGGGGGATTTTGGGTTTAGTGGAATAACGACTACCTAACATAGAGAAATTTATCCAATTTCATATCAACCACATGATCCTCTACACCTTCATGTACAACATCACAACGAACGGAGGAGAAATATTGTGGGACTAGATGCATAGCCATGCAATGGGAATTCACAAACCATGGGTGTCATTAGGGTACATAAACTGTTCACATACCAAAATGAAAAAATAGGAATTAGTAATGTTGATAATAGAAGCAACATGGAATGCTCGGAGGTAGAGAAATTATACCACCTAGTCTACTTCAGACCAATAAACATGTATGAAATAGAAGAGGACTCTTGAAATATTGCTTGGCTCGAGCTCTAGGAAATAAACCATTGATGGACCATGCCTACAACTCATAATTCAATGTTTTAGAAGGCATTCATGCAGACCATGATCATGTTATCATTACTGAAAAGTAATTCGTAAGAAATGGGGCATTCATGCATATACCTCTACATGTTGGGAAGCCATACCTTCAATCAAACCCTACCTTTTTGAGAAGCGAGGTCAGAATACTAAATTAATCCCATATCTAATAATCTTTTAGAGTAATCTTAGACTTAGGAAATAAGTATCAATAAGAATGGAAGAAGGAATAAGGAAGAGTTAATGAACAAAATAAAGTGGAAAAACTCCAACTCTCTATTTGTTACAATCCAATCATTGAGAATGACATGTTCAATAAGCAAGTGAAACTAGATGTACTCTTGAGAAGGGAAAAGATAGAGTCTTAACAAAGAACTATCAATGATTGGCTCAACTTAGGTTATGTCAACATGAAGGAATATCATTCATTGGTGAAAATGAGGACATGTAGGATTAAAATGGTAAAACATTAAGACTCAGAAAGGACCTAATACATGGGGCCACACATTTAAGATATCTTGTATTGACATTCTGTGACCATTTGTACAAAGATATCAAGGATGAAACCTTCCTACAGAAGGCTAGTAGGTGGTGAAGAACCAAAGTATGAACTTAGTGAAAAGCCATTTTTGATTATTCCATACTCATAAAGAATTAGAAAACTCAATGTTAATTCTAATACCAAATCCAACACTCTTTCTTGTTCCCATATGCTGCCTATTTATCTCAATATTGTATATAAGACATATTTCTAAAGTCATTGCATAAAGAGTTAAACCACTCCTAAAGAATTAGGTCTCCCTATCTAGTTGGGTTTTTTCCTAGGTAGAAGAAATAGAGAGAACAACACATTGGTTTAGGAAGTTATCCACCCCATGGAAAGAAAATCACATAGGAAAAAAAATCATTGCAACAATCCTTGATCTTGTCAAGGCTTTGACAAGGTGAGTTGGATTTGTGTTGATATGTATGCCCGGAGAGCCAATCATATGATGATTGTGATGGTATATCTTGTAAATGATTTGATTAATAATAAAGGTAATCTTCATCTATATTCTTTTTCAATTATGATGTTATGGTATAACATGATAGATGTCTAAAGAATGATGTTACTCGATGACATACGTCTTCAGGTTGAGGACCTAAATAATGAGATCATATGTATTATAAGAGTACATACACTCTTGTTATGTCCCTAGTCGGATGTTATTGTGGAATTTGATAGACAACAATAACACATAAGGCTAGAGTGTGTGTTGGTTGATGACAGAATCTCAATAGTCAAGATATGTGATATCAAACCAAACACAAATGTACTTGTTAGAGAACAACGTACTGCACAAACCCACCTTGAGAGTGATACGTGGAAACCATTGAATGGTAGTCTGAATCAACTCTCATAGTCTAGTGGCAACTATGGTTCTTAAACCTAAAGTCACTACACTCTTCACATTTCATTTGATGTACTTTGACACCATCCAACATTACCTTGAATAAGGGTTACCATGAAATTGATGTTGGGATACAATGTGACATGTGGGGATTGACTTTGGATGATGTAGATGGGATTCATTTCTTCTGTCGGAGTTGATATCTTGGCCACTTGATAAGCAAGACGAGAAATGTAAGGCCATACTCATGTCAATCAATATATAATATGTGAGGTCACATGCATCTCAAATAGTCTTCTCTAGTTCAAGGAACATGGATCGAATGTGGAGAGGATGACATTTCCATGCCTCGACTTCAAACTGGATATCAGAGACAAAGGAACTACATGAATATTGTAACATGAATCACATATGTAGGTTGAAGTTGTTCTCCACCTTTCCAATTACTTAGGTAGCAATGATGTGTTTCTAGATACCACTCATTGCTTGTAATGCCATAAATTAGTTATAAACATTCACTGCCAATAGAATATGGGAGCTATAGGGTCACAGACATATGATACACCTGGAATAGGGGTTTACTCATGAATAAGGTTTATCTTGATTACTAAAGTGTTTAGGTATTCGACTTAAACAACATTGACTGAAAATTGACCGATCAAGACTGTGAGTTGAATGACTCAAGGGTTGAGTCAACCGAATCAAGTGTCGAGTTAATTTAAACAACTTTGGATGAACATTTTCTGAATTGGAAAGTGGATCAACTGGTTCATAATGTGAATCAACCGATTCAGAGTCTGAACCGACTGCTTCAACAATATAAATTGCTCATTTCAATGATCAATAAGATTAGATCAAGGATTGGTGCTGACGTCATGTTGTGCACTAATCACCAATATGTTTGTAAATAGAAAAGAATTCAATTTCACTGACTTGTGGTGTGATTTGACTGACTCAAAAGTTGACTCGTATGACTCATGACCCGCAACGGCAAAAAATTCATAAAAATTCATCTCTTTGACTCCAAGTGATCTGGAAACTGTGACCCTGACCATCCAATAAATTAGGGGGGAGGGGTGGTCAAGGCTTTCGGAAGACACAAATAATGCTGAAAAATGTTGTCCTCTCAAAGTTCTGGTAATGTGAGAGCCCAAAGCAAGTCTTATCTGTAAAAGTGAGAGATAGCTAGGGAAAACAAGTCAGTGCTAGTACATTGACATCGAAGGGACAACTCTTTCCTGTCAGTTCTAGAAGAATGACAGGAATTCACGGTGGTCTGTGTGAACTTCATAAAGGAGTGGAGGACATTGGAATCCACTAGGAGGATGTCATCGCCCACCATGTGTGGTGCCACACCAGGAGGCCGCTACCGACAATAGTCCAGGTGCAACTTGAGAAAGAAGCATGTCATTGCCAGGATTGTAGCTGGACTTACTCCAGGACCAGGTAAATGCCTTGCAACCTTTCTTCCATATCCATAGTTGTCGATGCGATCCATTGGTCAAGGGAAATATTGCAAGAATTTGTTTTCACTGCCATCTTTGTTGCCATATTTCCCTATAGTTGTATCAGAGCCATGCCAATTTCTTATGTTTTAGGATTTAATTGATGTGAATCGTTTATTTATTACATGCAATGAGAATTTAAAATATTAATGTGTATATCTGATTAAATACCACATATGCTAGGGAATGTCCTGTATATATATATATATATATATATATATATATATATATATATATATATATATATATATATATATATATATATAGAGAGAGAGAGAGAGAGAGTCAGGATAGTGTACACTTGAGTGTACCAGAGGCACCGTACACCTCAGTCATTTTTAAAGATGCAGTAACTTTTTGAAAATCCAAACTATTGATCTTTTTAAATACCTTAAGAACATACTATATAATAAAATTTAGCTCATTTGGACACTTATAGGTCATGCATCTAATAGAGGAAAAAATCATGCATTTCAAATTAGTTTTGTGTGTCGATTTTGTTGTCCTTGGATGAGTGACTTACACTCATCCAAATCAGCTCAATATTTGTATGTGGCCTATTATTATTGTAACCATGAAGATAAATGAATTATATTTTGGAAAAACATGGTCTAGATAGGCAAACACCATTGGGGTGTACATCATGATCCGTACACTCGAGTGTATTCTAGACTGACTCTCTCTCTCTCTCTCTATATATATATATATATATATATATATATATATATATATATGTATCTACATATATATGTATATATATATGGCCATTTATTCTCTACTCATGTGGGTAACTAACCTTAGTTACCCGTGCATCTATTTTGTAACAGGAAGATACATATTTGTAATGAGACAGACATTGTTTGTAATGAGATAACCAAATTTGTAACACAGACACTCATTTTGTATTACACATCTGATTACAGTAAAAATAATATTTATGACAATAGTTTATGTTGTAATACAAAATGAGTGTTTGTATTACAAATTTGGTCATCTCATTACAAACGATGTCTGTCTCATTACAAATAGGTACCTTTCTATTACAAAATAGATCCACGGGTAACTAAAGTTAGTTACCCGCATTGGTAGTGAATATATACCCTATGTATACATACACATATATATATACATACATATATATATATATATATATATATATATATATATATAGAGAGAGAGAGAGAGAGAGAGAGAGAGAGAGAGTCAGGCTAGAATACACTCAAGTGTACGGATCGCACGAATACACTCAAGTGTGTTTGCATATCAAGACTATTTTTTGCAAAATGTAAACCATTGATCTTCACCATCATACTATAACTAGGCTACATACAAATTTTGAACCCATTTGGATGAGTGTAAGTCACTCATCCAAGGGCAACAAAATCAATGCGCGAAACTAATTTGAAATGCATAATTTTTGTGGTCTTCATAACATGAGCTATACATATCCAAATGTGCTCAAATTTTGCGTATGAGTTGTTCACGAGATATTTAAGAAGATCAATGGATTAGATTTTCAAAAAAAATATTGCATCATGAAAATCTAATTGAGTGTATTTCACTCCGGATACACTCGAGTGTATTCTAGCCTGACTATATATATATATATATATATATATATATATATATATATATATATATATATATATATATATATATATATATATATATATATATATACTCATATATATACATATATATGTGGACTTTTTAGAAAAAATGCTAAAGGTGGTTACCAATACTTCATAACTTCACTAATGACTTTAGTAGGTATGGATATGTGTACTTAATGAAACATAAGTCTGAAACCCTTGAAGAGTTTAAGGATTTCATGAATGAAGTACTCAACTTGGTAAAATTATTAAGGACCTTCGTTTGATCAAGGTGAAAAGTACTTGAGCCAAGAGTTTGAGGACCTCTACAAGACTATGGTGTCATATCACAATAAAGTCCACCTAGAACACCAAAGCATAATGGTGCATTACAAAGAAGGAATAACACATTACAAGATATGGTGCAATCAATAATGAGTTTAGCTAATCTTCTAATTTCTTTCTGGGGATATGCTCTACAAAAACATTTACACTAAACTACATGCCATCTAAATTGGTTCAAAAGACACCATATGAGATATGGTATGGAAAGCATCCCAATGTGTTTTTTTAAACATTTGGGGATGTGAATCTTATATAAGAAAGAAGGTTCCCGAAAATCTTGGACCCAAATCATATAAATGTTATTTTGTTGGATATCCTAGGGAAAACCAAAGGATACTACTTTTATACTCCATTTAACAACTAAGTGTTTGTTGCCAGGGATGTTGTATTCCTAGAAAAGGAATTTATTTCTATGGGAAACCTTAGGAGGAAAGTAGAACTCAGAGAGGTTTGAGACCAACAAGACACCATTGAACCTTTAGAAGTACAAGAGGAATATGGAGAGTAAAAAATTGTTGTGTAATTTCAAATTCCTCATGTAACAAAGGAACCTCATAGATATATTAGGACATGCCTTGAGCTTGAAATATTTGGTTGCCTTATGACTCAAGAAGGATATGAGTTGCTCATAGATGATGAGCCAAAAACCTACCTAGAAGTTGTTAAGGGAGCAGAGTTTGAGTAGTGTCTTGAGGCCATGAGATCTGAGATTGAATACATATATATCCTTAAGGTATGGACCTTGGTGGATCCACCTGAAGGGGTAAAACTCGTGGGGTGCAAGTGGGTCTTCAAGAAGAAGACTGACACAGATGGTAATGTACACACTTACAAAGTCTGATTGGTTGTAAAGGGTTTCAGACAAGTTCAAGGTATTGACTATGAAAAAACCTTTTTTCAGTTACCATGGTTAAGCCCATTAGGATCATTCTTGCCATTGCAATTAACTATGACTATGATATTTGGAAAATGGATTTTAAAACCACAGTCCTTAATGTGAATCTTCTTGAGGATATGTACATGACACAACCTGAGGGTTTTATAAATCTAAAAGAAGCCAGTAAAGTATGCAAGTTACAAAGCTCAATCTATGGGTGAAGCAAGCATCTCAGAGCTGGAATCTTCAACTTGAAAAAATAGTCAATGAGTTTGTCTTTAGTCAAAATGAAGATGAACCATGTGTTTACAAGAAGGTTAGTGGGAGCATGATTGTATTCCTCATATCTTATGTAGATGACATACTATTAATGGAGAATGAAATCCCTACCTTAAAATTTGTAAAAACTTGGTTCGTAAATATATTCTCTATGAAGGACTTAGGTGAAGCATCCCACATCTTAGGAATCAATATCTATAGAGATAGATTTAGAAGGCTTCTTGGCCTAAGCTAGAGCACATACATTGACAAAGTGTTGAAGAGGTTCAGCAGGGAGAAATCAAAGATAGGAAACTTACCCATGTCTCATAGTGTTAGTATCTTTAGATATCAATGTCCTAGTTCTTGTAAAGAATAGGAGCACATTGATAAGATTCCATATGCATCTGCAATTGGAGCTATCATGTACACAATGTTATGTACTCATCGTGATGGCTCATATGCCTTGAGTATGACTAGTAGGTATAGCCAGATCCCGGTGAAAGTCACTAGATTTCAATAAAGAACATCCTTAAGTACTTGAAAAGAACTAAGGATCAGTTCCTTGTCTATGGTGGTGAGGAAGAGTTTGTGGTAAAGGGTTACACTGATTCAAGCTCCCAAACTAACAAAGATGACTATAGATCACAATCCAGATATGTGTTTTCTCCTTAATGATAGAGTTGTAAGCTGGAAGAGATTCCAAGCAAGAAATTGTTTTTGATTCTACAACAGAGGCTGAGTACATTTCTGAGTCCAATACAACAAAGGAAGCTATTTGGATCAATAAGTTCATCACTATACTTGGGGTGATTCCAAGCATCAAAAATGCATTAGAGTTGTATTGTGACAAGAATGGAGCTATTATACAAGCTAAGGAACTTAGACCTCATTAGTCTTCCAAGAACATACAATGAAAATTCCATCTCATATGATAGATCATACAACAATGATATGTGAAGATTTATAGAGTATCAACTGAAAGCAATGTTGATGATGTAGGAAAATTGGGGCGATAGAGAAGGTAGTAGAAACAAAAATTTAAAACCCGTCTCCCTAACCAGCAAGGTCTCGTGAACAACCATGTATCTAGGAAAGAGGGTAATAAGAGTTATACATGATCCTAGAGCAAGTCCAACGACAACTCTTATTGTAGTATGCTTCTTCTTCAAGAAGCAACATGCTTCTTCTTCAAGAAGAAACACACTTCTTCTTCAAGCAGCACTCGAACAGTCGTTAGTGGCGGCCTCCTGGTGCAACACTGTGGATGGCGGTTGAAGGAATCCTCCTAGATATAGGAAACAACCTCCCACTATAGAGTAGTCTATGTAGATCAGAAAGAACTCTATGTTGTGCTAATAGAGACAATGGGAAGGAGTTGTCACTTCTAACATTAACCTTCTAGGGTTGATTCACTCTCCCAAAAATTTCTCTCCCTTGTTGTTTCTCCCTTTGACTGGTAGAATTTTCTCAAAATATCTATTGATTACCACAACCAGAGTGGAAAAAAAATGTTAGAGCTTATTGTTGTGTCTAAGAAGCCCCCAATACCCCTCTATTTATAGGACAATTAGGGTCAGGGTTCTCAGTCTTTGCGGGAGTCAAAGGAGACAGATTTCATGAATTTTTTGGAACCTGCTACTGTTGAACTAATCAGTTCATAGCTGAAATGATCAATTCACACATCACTGGATCGGTTCAACACTTGAATCGATCATTTCACTATGTTTCCCCATCACAGTTGTATAGGCAATTAATATTTGATTAATGCAAAACTTGATATCATCACTTAATCCTTGATCCAATCGAACTGATCATTGAACTGGATGATTCAGATGGTGAAACCATTATTTTCACTTCATGAAATGGTCTTTTCATATGTGAAATGGTCGTTTCAGATGTCCAACTCAGCCAAATGTTGTTTCCAAGTGACCTGACACTCCAACCGATCGGTTCAATACTTGAACTATTTCATTTAGAGTCTGGTCAGTCAATATTTCAGCCATGTTATTTACATTGAATACCTATACACTTTTAGTAATCAATTTAAACATCAATCATGAATAAACTCATATTCCATGTGCCTCCTATGTGTGTAATCCTATAGGTCCCAAATTATGTTGGCAGTGAATGTTCATAACTGACTCATGACATCACAAGAAGTGAGTGGTATCTAACAACACATCATTGCTACCCAAGTAATTTGGAAAGTTGGACAACAACTTCAACCTACAATATATGATCGGTGTTATGTACCATGATTGTATAGTTTCTTTGTCTCTAATATATAGATTTAACTCGAGGCATAGAATCGTCATCCTCTTCAACATTCAATCCATGTTCCTTGAACTAGAGCAATTTTTCTGAGATGCATGTAAGTTCACATATCACCTATTCAATCATATGAGCAAGAGCATACATTTCTCAGTCTCACTTATCAAGTAGCCTGGATATCAATCTCCTATAGGAGGGACAAATCCCATCTACATCCCTCACACTCTATCCCCAAGTGTCACAGTGTACCTGCGCATCACCTTTATGGAAACGCTTATTCAAGGTCACATTGGATGATGCCAATGCACAATGAATGCCAAGTGATGAGTATACTGACTTTAGGTCTAAGAACCACAATGACCACTAACACTATGAGAGCTTATTCTGACCACCATTCCATGGCATTCATGTATAACTCTCATTGTGGGTCTATCTGATACACTATTCTCCAAGATGTACTAATGTGCTTGACTTGATATCACATATCATGACTAATGAGACTTTGTCATACATCAACACACACTCTAGTCTTATTTACTATTGTTGTCCATTTTTCTTCCATAGTAATATCCGACTAGGGGCATGATCAAGAATGTATGTGCTCTTATCATACATATGATCTCATTGTTCAGGTCATCTACCTGAAGACATTTGTCATCGAGTATCATCATTCTTTAGACATCTATCGTGTTTGTGTCATCATCTCATGATTGAGACAGGCATAATACATGGAATTACCTATATTATTATGAAATTGGGTATCTAATGCCCCATTTCAATCAACATGTGATTGGCTCTTTCGCCATACATACCAATTGACTCCCACTTGCACTTGGAGCCAATCACCCATGAATCATTTTTCAAGTGATCTTAGAATGTCCATCATTTTTGTGTTGTGTAAGCACTTTTATAGCAGGTTAGAAACATTTTCTTCTAATCGGTATATTGCAAGTTTCACATCTCCTCACTGTACGACATGACATATGAGATTGAAGTGTCGTAGTATGGTATCTGAGATCCCTCGCCTATTCAGTAGCTCCTTTTTTTCAAGTATTTTTTCTATATAATTAATGGTTGGAGCCTCCCATAAGTTCATCTATATGAACTTATGATCCATACAATATCCTCTATTGCTCTCATAATACCAAGATACTTGACTTCTATTCTAGAATTTAGACAACCGTCTCTTGCTCAAAAAATTTCTAGCTACAATTCTCATTTTAAGGTCAAACACAAATTCAAATTGTGACCATTAATCTTATTTTTCATTTAGGAAGCTTGCATCCGTGTAATCCTTTACTCCCAACTCTTCCTTATTACCATAATTAAGTAATTGATCCTTTTAGTGCTTCTCAAGTACTTAAAGGATTTTCTTGTATGGCAGTCCAGTGACTCTCACTGTGATCTGATAGATATCCACTCATCATGTCCAATACATATGAGATAACTAGATAAGTATGCATCCTCTTGTCAAGTACAATACATATAAGGTAACTGGATGAGTTCACAACATTTCATATATGATGGATCCAATTGCGAATGCATATGACATCTATCCTTGTGTTCCTATTCTTCACAAGAACTGGGACACTATACTCTTGAGAGAATAACTCCATAGAACATGGACAAGTTTTCTCTCATTGAGTCTTTCATGTTGAACCCTTTTAGCATCTTGCCAATGCATGTTCTCTTACTTAGGTGAAGAAGCTTTGCAAATCTATCTCTATATATCTCAATTCCTATCACATAGGATGCTTTGCCTAAACCCTTCATAGAGATGGCACTTTCCTTTCCAGGTTTTAACATATGCAGTATAAGGATGTTATTCCCCATCATTATATTGAATATAAATATGCTCCCACTAAATCTTTTGTAATCGCAAATATCATCTTCATTCTGACTATCTTGTAAAATTCAAGATTCCAGCTCTAAGATGCTTGCTTCAATCAAAGATTGACCTTCATAGCGGATAGACTTTATTTTCATTAATGATTCATAAAACCTTTAGGTTGTGTCACCCACACATCCTCCTGGATATTCCTATTAAGGAATGCAGTTTTAACATCCATATGTCAAATATCATAGTCATAACAAGATGCAATGTCAAGTACGTTCCTGATGGATTTAACCATGGCAACTGGTGAAAAACTTTCAGCATGTTCAACACCTTGAACTTGTTTGAAACCCTTTGCAACCAATGTATCCTTCCATGTTGGTCTTTTTCTTAAAGACCCAATTGCACCCTATGGGTTTACCCCTTTAGGTGTATCCACCAAGGTCATACCTTGTTGGTTTAGATGAACTCCATGTTGGATCTCATGGCCTCAAGCCATTTCTCAGACCCCGGTCCCTCATTAGCTTCTAGGTAGGTTGTTGGCTCATCATCTATGACCAAAAACATTGCCTTCTTGAGTTATAAGATGTCATAATCTTTCAAACTCAAGGTATGTCCTACTAGATCTCTGAGGTTTTGTGTTACATAAGGAACTTGAGATTCCACAACAACTTGTGATACTCCTTGTTCCTATTGTACATCTTTTAGGCTCAATATTTTCTTGTTGGTCCCAACTTTTCAAGTTCTAGTTTTCTCCCACTAATTCCTTTGGAATTAAATTTCCCATAGGAAATTTAGCCATCCTGAAAGTAAGCAACTTTGTTGTTGGATTGGAATATAAAAGTAGTATTCAATAAAATAACATTATGTGTTTTTGGACAAAGCTTTTCAAGAAACCATATTCTTATATAAGTCTTCAATCCTAATCCTTGTAAAATTAATATCGGGACACTTCCCATGCCATATCTCATATGGTGTCTTTTGAACCAATTTAGACGATATATATGTGCCCAAAGGAATTTGAAAGTCAACTAGATTTTATTGATAATTGCACCATGACTAGCATAGTGTGATTCCTTCTTTCCGACACACTCTCATGATACCCTATTATTTGTTTCAAGTGGAGTCATCATGATACATTATCACAGTGTCCCAAAAGGTGCTCAAACTCTTGGTTAAAATATTTCAACATCATCACATCAAAGTATCTTAATACTTTTACCAAGTTAGTTACGTACTTCATTAATGATCCCCTTGAACACTTCAAGAGATGCATACTCATATTTCATTAAATATAAATTACCATATCTACTGATAGCATCATTAAATATAATGAGGTAGTGGTAACTACATTTAGAATTTATTCTAAAAGGTCTACATACATCAGTATGTATGAGCCCTATAGAATAGTCTCTCTCCCACAACATCTAGTGAATATGATTTTGTCATACTACCCAATAAATAATACTTGCATTTCTCTATTGGTTCAATAACCAAAAGAGTCAAGACAACTCATTATGGATTCTAGAAATGCATATCTCATTTATCTGCTTTTGATGAAAATGATATAGGTATTCATTGTTTGATTCATTGAGTCATTTGATATATATAGTACTATCAAATATTAACTATGAGGCATTGGCCCACTTCCAAAAAGAGATCTCATCTTTAAAATAAAAACATCAAATATATTTATAATATTCTTGTCTAGGCAAGATACGTGATGTTTTAATGGTAGGTTCATAATGGCAGTTCACTAATTCTATTACATGCCCTTGAATGACAAATGTCAATTGTAGTGGCAGCAACCCTTGCTTTATATAGTTCTAGCTTATTTCTTCTCAGGTGCTGAAGTGAAGATCTTTATCTTCTACTTCTTCTTGATATTCTATATATAGAGGATTGTTCCTTTCCAATGTTCAAATTGGCGACAATGATGGCACTTCCTTTTTTTAAGTGAAAAGGACAAATTCCTTTCACTTACCCTTCTCCTTACCTTGAGTGCAGAAGACTTGGACTTTAGCTTAGCCTCAAAACTCTTCATGACCTTGCTTTTTTCCTAGGAATCACTTTCTCTGATCACCATCAGGGATTTGTCCTTCTTCATTTGTTCTTTAACATTAATCAACATGTCAAGCATTTCAGACAGTGGTTTGACCAAGTTACTCAAGTGATAGCATTATATGAATTGGGTACATGATTCAGTCAAAAATTGTAGAATCATATCCATTGCCAACTGTTGACCTAAAAGAAATCCCAGTCTCTCCACATGCCCAATCATATTCAACACATGTGGCTCTACTGGATCTCCCTCTGTTAGTTTACACTCAAACATTTCTTTGGAGACATTTTTTATTTATTTCTGGGGGAAACCTGCCCCCTAGGAGGAGACCCAGATAGAAGGGATGGTAAACCCAAGACACCCGTGTGCCCATACACCTATATCTCAATAAGTTGCATCGGAGGCCGACTGACACTGTGAGAAATTCATTTCTGAGTAGCGCTTCCAGTAGGAGTCAAACCCGAGACCCTTCGTGAGGGGCCCCAAGCTGCGACTGTTGGGCTACTGCTCGCCGGACCATTTTGGAGACATTATACCCTTCTTGCTTTACATTATTCTTAAGATGTGTTACCATCTCAAAAATTTCCATGTTTTCATGTTGTTCATGCAACTCATGGTTCATACAGCTCAACATAAGGTCTTTGATGTCTGTGGCATCATTGTCATGCTTCAATAAAGCATCCATTTTAGCCTTTGGTGCATTTGGAGCGGGTTCCTCTAGAACTGGTGTTTCAAGGACATAGAGCTCATGTTCATGATTGAGAACACTTCTCAAAGTCTGAAACCAATTATGGAATTTTATCATATTTAACTTGTTCTTCTTAAGGTTTGGACACAATAATAATGTGTTTGTGTTTGCATTAAATTATACAAAAGATATTGCAACTTTAGTCAAAATATTTTTTAATATATTTGATTTTATAAGTTTGACAATTATTATTAGGATTTTGATTAATATCACGCACACTATTTTGTTTACAATTGATAGCCCTCAGTACCAATTAAGAAGATTGTAGTGTACAACCTTCCAGTGAGCCAAGACCCATAACAATTGAATAATTACTCGACCAACACCAGCATCCACAACTGATTATTAAGGTAGGGAAATTTTGTCAATTGTATCTTATGCAATTCTTGGATAGATGGTATGTGCAACTCTTTTCCATAGTCATCTGCATGCTTCTAGGTACTTAATCTCATTAAAATCACCTAGTTAGGCCTAACCCAAGAGCCAGCATGATAGTAATGCACCCTACTTGGCAGGCCCACATGACTACCATCATACTTCCATGAGATGGACAACACACCATGCTTGACGTGCCCACACATAGTTGATCAAGATTTTCATGTGTGTTTCTTATGAAAGAGTCTAATACTTAATACTAGATTGAGGTATTTTTTTGTATAAATACATATACATATCCAATCACTACATATTTATAGTACATATCATATACATGCTATATCCTACAAATGAAAACATGTAATTATAAACACAAGCAATGGTTATGGCCATACTATTGTAATTCCTTGGATCCACAAGGAATTACTACCACCTTAGGTCTACATCACATGAAACAACCTATTTTTGGTGAAGATCCATGCTTAGACAAATCCACGTTGATTGGTTCAACTCTTGAACTGGTCGGTTTGCCTCCTGGCCACTCAGTTGGACTCTTGAGATGGTCGTCTGGTCTCAGGTTCAATCGATGTCAGGACTCCTCCAGCCGATCAGTTGGGCCACCAGTTAATCAATTCATCCTCTTGTCATCTAGCCTCCTTGGTCCTCTAGTTGATCAGTTCATCAATTGAATTGCTCGATTCATCTGGAGAAGAGCATCTTCTTTGCCATAACAAGAATTAAAACAATCCCATTCATATCTACACATTGTAATAGAGAAACCTCGAGTTACATTTGAGGGGAGCATATGAAGGAAATAATTAATACTTTTACATATGGAAGAGAAGATAGATGCTCAATATGCAAATTGAGATATAAACAGGAACAAACAACCACAACCATGTACAAAGATCTAGGGTTAATGTCCATAACCATGCTAAACATCCACCATCAAAACTGATTTTAGGGGGGTGTGTATAAATTGCATCTATACCATGCCATATATATATATATATATATATATATATATATATATATATATATATATATATATATATATATATATATATTTATTTATTTATTTATATATATATACCCTATACGCTAGGCAACGCCCAACAGGGTGTGGCGTCGGGGAGGCAACGGATGTCATTGGAGTGGTAACAATGCACAGCAGGCAGCATGAGGAGCGTTGACTGGATGAAGGAGGTGAACAGTCTGGGCGTGTTAAGATAAATGAAGTTGCACCTTAGTGCAGGAAGAAAAGGGCGATGGAGACGGGGTAGGAAAGTCAGTTTTTCAACACGGTGGTGAGGGGAAGGGAAAGCATGTGAATGTCTCCAGACCAACGACACCTCTCTTGCAACGCCAACATGATGAGGGACATAGCATTGACAAAGTGGAGGGGGATCAGCGTGCAATCACTAGAGCACAAAGGAGGAAGGTTGCTGGACCAAAAGCTAAGCAATGCTCAAGCTCAACCCGAGAAAAAAAAGAGACACCAACCATGGGTGTACAAGATGAGTAGAGGTGCCCGACTTGGTATCCCAGAAGAGGAGGTGATGTGGGAAAAATGGGCAGGAAACCGAGACAGGAACTCGGAGTGGTGTGACATGGAGCTTGATGAACTACCAACGACTGGGACTGGTGAGAAAAAGGCAAAGCAAACTTCAACAGGGGGAACTACCTCAACCAGGGTTTGTGAGACCCAAGTAGTGGAGATTGGCGGTGTCCAATCCCACGAAGAACAATGAAACTCTTCAGTTGGAACTGTCATAGTTTGGACGACCCTGACACGTGCACGACTCTTCGATCGTGGTGTTGGAGAGAGCGCCCGAATATAGTTTTCATTATGGAAACTATGATTTCTGGGAAGAATCTGGAGGGAGTTCAAACAAGTTGTGGGTTCAAAGATGGCTTGTGCATCTCTAGCACAGGCCGGGCAGGAGGTATCGGTTTTTGGTGGAAAGATGCAGAGGTGGAGGTTCTCAACTACTCTAATAGACATATCACCAGTCTAGTCAAAGACAATGATACATGGACCACTTGGTGTGCCATTGGGATATATGGGTGGGCAGATCAGCAGAACAAATCAAAGACATGGGACTTGATGAGTAGGCTAAAAACTGAGGCTGAGGAGCCAGTTCTTTTCTTTGGGGATTTTAACGAGATAGTTTCTAATTCTAAAAAGAAAGGTGGACCACCCAGAGAGGAAAAGGTCATGCAAAACTTCAGGGACACTATTGATGATTGTGAGTTGGTGGATCTTGGTTTTTAAGGAAACGTCTACACCTGGAGATGAGGGCTGTCAGAAAGAACTCTTGTGCAAGAAAGACTCGATAGATATCTTCCGGAACTCAGTTGGCGGGATTTATTTAGTCACTGAAAGATCATCCACCTTCCTATCTAAGAGTCGGATCATGCCCCTATCATCTTGATAGCTGAGAATAAAAAACAAAAAGTGAGAAGGAGAAGAAAGTTCTTTGCTTTTGAGCCCATGTAGGCAGGAGAGGAGGAGTGTGAAAACATTATTGGGGAAGCTTGGACAAGTGGTGGTGACCTGAAGACAAAGATAAATACTTGCAAAGATCATCTCAATAGGTGGGTTGTTAATAAGTTTGGGAGCCGAAAAAAAAAGATTAATGAACTTGAAGGCGAGCTAAAGAAAATTCAAGCACAACATCCGAACCAAGTACACCTTCAAAGGGCAGAAGAGATTTCTAGAGAGTTTTAATATTGGATAAAGAGAGATGAGGAGTATTGGGCAGTAAGGGCACGGGTAAAAGAACTCAAGGAGGGGGACCGCAACACAGCTTACTTCCATCAAAAGGTGTCTAGCAAAAAAAGAAGAAACTGGATAGAGGGTCATGAGGATGATCAAGGGAATTTCAAAACTCATGCAGAGGAAATTTCAGCCATTGTCACCAACTTCTTCTCCAACCTGTTCCAAACTAGCAATCCCATGGGGTTTGAACAAGTAGCAAGAGGCATTAGAAGGATGATCAGTGAAGAAAAAAAAGAAAATCTTGAAAGAGAGATCACAAGCGAGGAGATATGGGCAGCCCTTAAATAGATGCACCCTAATAAAGCGCCAGGGCCGGATGGTATGAAAGCAATGTTCTATCAAAAGTACTGGGGTATTGTGGGTCAAGACGTGGCCAACTACATTAAAGGATGGTGGAAAGGAGAAAGGAGTCTAGAGGAGGTCAATGTAACGCTGGTGGTGATGATCCCAAAGACTGAAAAACCCAAAATAGTTGGAGAGTTTCGCCCGATCAGCCTTTGTAATGTGCTGTACAAGCTTGCTTCTTAGGTGATGACAAATAGACTAAAGCCTCTCATGAAAAATATTATAACGGAGAATTAAAAGTGCTTTTATTCCGGGGCGCATGATAACCGATAACGCTCTCATTGCTTATGAACTCTTCCATGCTATGAAGAGGGACAAAGGAAAGAAGAAAGGCAGCCTTGCTTTGAAGTTAGACATGTCCAAAGCTTATGATAGGGTCGAATGGAGTTTCTTAAATTATGTGATGGAGAAAATGGGGTTTGGAGGGGTATGGAGGGAGAAGATTCAAGACTGCATCACCTCTGCCCAATACATGTTTGCCATCAACGGGGACCGGACCAGGAGAACAAAACCTTTACGGGGACTTCGCCAGGGTGACCCTCTCTCTCCCTACCTTTTCGTCATATGTACGGAAGCATTTTCTACCATGTTAAGTATTGCTTCTCGTGATAACCTTATACACGGCACCACTCCATGCAGAGGGGCACCACGAATATCTCACCTTTTCTTTGCAGATGACAACATCCTTTTTGCTAGAGCAACCTCGTCAGAATGCTTGAAGATAACTGACATTATCATCCAATACGAACAGACATCCGGTCAACAAATTAATCTATCAAAGACAGAGGTAATGTTTAGCAAAGGGGTGACGACAACAAAATGAGAAGAACTAAAGGGTTTGCTGCAAGTAAAGGAGGTGGACAGGAACACAAAGTACATTGGTCTCCCAACAGCGATAGGAAGATCAAAGAAACATATTTTTAGTTTCGTGAAGGAGAGGATTTGGAAAAAACTTCAAGGTTGGTTCGAGAAGTTGATGTCCAAGCCCAACAAGGAGGTCCTTATCAAGGCAGTGGCACATGCTATCCCGACGTATGTGATGAGTATTTTCCAGATACCAACGGGCACACTTGATGAAATCCAAAGCATCATAGCAAGGTTTTGGTGGGGCGCAAAAGGAAATGAAAGAAAGCTAGCATGGAGAAGCTGGGAATATATGTGTAAACCAAAAAAGGATGGAGGACTCGGCTTCAGGAATTTCCATATGTTCAACCAAGCACTGCTAGCCAAACAATTATGGCAGTTAGGAGTGAATCCGCAATCACTTGTGCATAAGGTTTTGAAGTCTATATATTTTCCTAGAACATCCATATGGGATGCAAGAAGAGGCTACAATCCTAGCTATACATGGAGGAGCTTATGGGGAGCAAAGGCATTGCTGAAGGAAGGAATGGAGTGGAGGATAGGTAATGGGAAAGATGTGGATATTTGGGAAGACTCATGGTTGTCAGGAGAGGAAGACAGTCTCACACGCTTCAAGAGCTCGGATGACATACCTTACGGGAAGGTGAGTCAGCTTATGATACCAGATGGCCTTGACTAGGACACTGACAAACTTGTGGCTTGTTTCCCACCGGCTTACATGGAAAGGATAAAAGCTATCCCGCTCAGTCTACGTGAACATGATGATATGTGGTCGTGGTGGTCGACAAAGAAGGGTATATTCACGGTGCGGTCAGCATACTGGTTAGCCATGCTTGGAAAAGAGGAGGCCCGAAAGCATGTAAGGTAGCATGATGCCACCTTATGGCAGTGCATTTGGAGAGGGGGTGGGCACCCAAGATGGCACACTTTATTTGGAGAGTGTGCACTGGGGGGCTAGAAACCAAAGGGAGGCTATTTGATAGACATTGCATTGAGAATGGTACATGTCAGCTTTGCATGTCGGAAAAGGAAACCATTCCACATATGTTATTCTGATGCCCGAATGCTACTGAGGTCTGGGAATAACTGGATAGAGGGACTCAAGAGTGGGTGGAAGATTACAAGGATGAAGATATTACTAGCACCATGGGGGCGGCTGTAGAGAGGGTAGATAAGGAAGCAATTTTTGCTGCTATGTGGGTTGTTTGGAGGGGATGCAACATGTGAGTTTTCCAAGATGGCAAAGTACACAGTGGCTACCTATACCGTTCAGCACTGGCATGGGCCAAGAATGAAGGAGTAGAAAAGAACCTAATGAGAAACAACAATACACAACGGGGTAGTAAAGGAAATCCACGATGGATCAAGGCAACACTTGGACGAGTAAAGATAAATGTCGACGCTTCATGTGGGGAGGACGGAGAGGCAGCCATAGAAATGGCGATGCGGGACAGAGATGGAGTGCTGATAGGGGTCGCGGGTGAGAAGATAAGCAAGTGCACTGAGGTAGCAATGGCAGAAGCCACAACCATGAGAGCAGCACTCCAATGGGCACACAGCCATGGAGACATACAGGTGGAGATGGAGACAGATGCTCTTGAGGTGGTCCAAGCTTGTAGTGACTCCTCTACAAGGAGGGACTACGTGGGGATCCTTGCAGACGATATTAGGAACCCGAAACACCTCTTTTCTTTTTGCAGCATTTCTTATGTTAGTCGTTCTTGTAACAAGCTTGCCCATGAAGTTGCCACCTTGGCACAAAAGGGACAAGTAGATTGTTTTATTTTTTTTCCAGTCTTTTCCTTCAAGTCTTGTAAAAATTGCTTTGGCTGATTTAGCCTAATTAGTTTTATTGGCGGGGGGCCCCAATCATAGGACCCTTTGTCCTCTCTCAAAATAAAAAATTATATATATATATATATATATACATACATACATATTAGTTGGGATCGTATGTGGTATTTAATTGGATATGCACATTAAAGTAATAGGTACTTCTAAGGAATGGAGCCTTGTACACTTAGGTATGTAACTTAAAGTAATGAATAGTTGAAATCAATGGTTATTAGCATTAGAAACTTATTATGGAAGGGATACCAAATATCATAATAGTATGATGGAGAGACCCCCTTGACAATGTAGGCAACCATAAAGAATTAAAAATTTTAAGATAATCCTCAGTTTTAGTATAAATTTCTAGACCAATACATGACATGAGAAGATAATAAAAACTTGATGGATGAAGTAATATAAGTACATGTTGGGTTCTACATACAAGTGTAATTTGGGTATGTTATGCTAGGACTCACTACATTAACTTTATTTAGTGAACTAGAAACTTATAATTGATTAGAAAATTATAGCTTGGTATTTTGGGTTGTAGCTTGGTGGATTTTGGGGACAAAATCCTCTTCAAGGGGTGGATTGTTGTAACATACTCAAACCTAGGTATATAGACTAAATTTTCCTATCCTTAGGTCCACTTTACTTATATAAGTATTAAACCATTTTCAACTAAAATTTTATTAAATAGGAGTAACTAAAGTCTAGAAACGATAATGAAACATAACCTATTTTATAATCTTAATGACTTAATAATTAATAAGTAATCAATTATGGTTTTATTATACAAATTCACTAATTAAGTATAGTTTACCCTAACTTATCAATATAAAATAACCATAAGTTTTATTGATAAAGCGGATTTGATAAATCTAAAATAATGCTTCAAATTAATTAAGAAAGAAATTAAATATATAAATTGAATACTCGACCTACTAATAAGAAATAATATCCTAAATTATTTCAAAGGACATACTTGACACTAAAATTGGGTTTCTAGTGACTTGCATAGTCTATAGGTAAAAATTCATGTAAAAAGGGCATCATTTACCCCCTCCATTAATTGAATTGAATTCATAAGACTGAAGGCATAATACTGCATTTAATATTACATTGCAATACATATAGTGTGTTATTTTCCCATGTAATGCCTTCAACATCCCCGTCATCGCACTCGTGTTGCCTGGCACTGGGTAAGGAAGCCGCAAGTGTTGAATGTGAATGTTCCTACCCCCCTCTCCCATGTGTTCTTCCTCTACTACTTCCATTATCCCCTATTCCTTCTTATCTCTCCCCTCAACCCTAGATGGAGCCATGAGCGCTGGTGAAGGTAGATTGGTCTAGTAACTGACGAGGCGCTACTCCTTCCCCTCTTCTCTCTCTTCTCCTCCTCCCTATTTATTTTGCATCCTCTCCTCATGCTAACCCTAGCTGCCACCAATCAAGATAATTACTACTACTGTCTGACCCTTGTTCCTCTTCGATTTATTCTCCTCTCTATCCTCTTCCCTTCCCCCTATGCTCAGGTGCTATGAGCAACAAAGGCAAGCCACCACCATCATGGTCATCGTGGGTGCACATAGGTGACACAGCTCATGCTCTATGACGGTTGCCACTAGAGTTATTGATCACCAACGATCATCTTCTGTCATGGTGTCCTGAAGCCCTAGCACCTAGTGCGGCATCCATAACAGCCGCCATCCATACATGACCTTCGTCACCAACCATAACACCATAATCGACGAGACACCTTGACACCAACTGTTGTCCTTCCCTCTGGTCATTGTCGGGCAGACGCTGCTACCTACAATAGCTGACGAAACAACATCATTGATGTGCAAACCATTGACTCCCCTCTTCTCCTCCTCTATCTGTGACTACACTAGTTTCAAACTCGCCCAACCTACTCAGACCCCTTTCTATCATCTCCCTATCTTCATGCCCAGAGCCTCAGAAACAACATAGCCACCTCAAAAGAAAGAGACCAGTCTGGGGATTGAAGGATAGGCAAAGAGATTAGAGCTTCGTTTAGAGTGTTAAATCTCTTCATGCATTCAGAATCAAAGACAAAGTCCACATCCATCTAGACAAGGTTTTTTGGAGGCTTAGTGATCTTGCTAAAATCACATATGAATCTCCTACGAAGTCTAGAATGTTTGAGAAATCCCTAGATTTCTTTGACCATAGTTGGTGGAGATAGCTTGGCAATCACTTCTATCTTTTCTTTGTTGACCACTATACCTATAGAGTTGACACAATGTCCTAGAACAATGCCCTTCATCATTATGAATTGTATTTTTTCCCAATTGAAGACCAGATGTGCTACTCTGTAGCATTCTAAGACAAGGGACAAGTGGAGTAACATGATTCAAAAGAATCTCCATAGACTAAAAAGTCATCCATGAAGATTTCCATTATGGTTTGATGAGGCCGGTGAAGATGGCAGACATGCAACACTATAATGTAGAAAGTGTGTTACATAATCCAAAAGGCATTCAATAGAAAGCATATGTGCCAAAGGGGCACATAAATGTAGTCTTATATTAATCACTTGGATGAATGAAAATCTGGTAGAAACTAGAGTACCCATCTACGTAGCAAAAGAACTCCTAATTTTCAAGATGCTTAGGACTTGTTCTAAAAAGGGAAGGGAAAAGTGGTCATTCTATGTTGCATTGTTGAGCTTGTGATAGTCGATGAAAATGCACCACCAGGTAAAAGTGATGGCAGGAATAAGCTCATTTTTCTCATTCAGAAAAACTATGGTGCCACCCATCATTGGCACTACCTGCATGCAACTCACCCATAGTGAATCAGAGATGGGATATGTTATCCCAGAAGTCAATATATTACTCACCTACTTATGCACCACCTCCTTCAGTATTGGATTCAACTTGCATTGGGGTTCAATGGAGGGCTTGTAGTTGTCAATCATGTTGATTTTTTACATGCAGAGGGCCTGGGTCACTCCAAGATTAGGTTGGCCTTTTTGTAATGGAGGGCTTGTAGTTGTCAATCATGTTGATTTTGTGCATGCAGAGGGCATGGGTCACTCCAAGATTAGGTTGGCCTTTTTGTAACCTAAGGCCTTCTTCCTCTTTCTTAGCTTCATCAACAACGTGTCTTCTTGCTCAGTTGTATATCCTCACTAACAATGATCGGGCATACTTTCTTATCATCTAAGAAGACATACTTGAGCCTCTTAGGTAGAGGCTTCATCTCTAATGTGGTCAGTTCCTTGTCTTCTTTGATGAGGGAGGTAAATTTGAGGTCTTCAAATTCATCTTGGGGGTCTTCTTCAGAAGAGTTTAAGGGCAGGATAAATTTCTCCACGTGTTCATCATCCAGTTCATGATTGTTGGCATTGTTAAGTGCTATTTTTGGAGGGTCTTCAAAAATATGTTCCTCCTGCCACAATTGTGCCATTTTGTCAAACGTAATCAATCAGATAGAATTGTTCCTAGAAAGATGGTCCCTTGAGACTCTCAGAAACCTTGAAGTCAATTGTGTATATTCCTAGTCTCAATGTTAGAATTCCATCTTCAACATCAATGAGTGCATGAGCAGTCGCAAAGAAGGATTGCCCAAAAATAAGAGGATATCAAAGATCCTCCTTGATATCCATGATGACAAAATCACAGGGATAGTAGTATTTTGGTTCCACTCTCATAGGGATGCCTTCTATAATACCCATGGGTGTAGTCATAGAGGAATCATCATGTTTAATCACAATACAAGTGGAAAGGATATCAACAGTGAACCCTAATTGCTTGTAGAGGATGTAGGGCATGATGGGGATTCTTGCCCCAAGGTCAACCAGTTCTTTCTGACATGTAGTGTCCCCAATGAAGCAAGAGATGCCAAAAGATCCTGGATCTTTGAGTTTTTTAGGCATCTTACTCTGGAAAAATTTGATGTTGTTTTTGATAGTTTCACTATCTCAACCTCCTTTATTAGGTACTTACTAGTGAGGAGAGTCTTAAAGAATTTATTCCATGATGGGATTTCATATAGAGCATCAATAAAGGGAATATCAACATGTAACTTCTTCATCGCTTCCTTAAACTTCATGGATCTCGATTCTAGCATGTTTGAGCTAGGAATCTTTGATATGGAACATGCAGCTTGTAGACAGGCACCACAGGTATAGAGGGGGAGATGGTGTAGCTACTAATGATTTCTCATTATTGGGCATGTCCTCTACCATTGGAGATTCAACAACTAGTTCTACTAGTATGGTTAGTGGTGTAACCACTGGAGTGATTTCCAAAAGATCTAGAGTGGGGGTGAATCGAGCTTTTGGTACTTTAGAATTTAATTGAAAACTTAAAGCAAAGAAGGAGGAGTAAACAAGGAAGACATTTTGATTTAGAGGGGTTCCAACCTTTGAATCAAAGGTTGTCAATCCACTATCTAAATGTTTCTAATTGGAATTTTGAAAGTGATTTATTTTATTTACCTCGCAAGGATGTTACAACAAAATACAATCACCTTCCACACCCTTGAAGTAGCCTCAACCTCCTTGAACCAGCCTTCTTGAAGCAACTTCAAGTCCTTGGAGTAGACTTCACATCCTTGAAGTAGATGCACCACCTTGAGATAGCCTTCACCTAGAAGTAGCTCCAACCTCCTTTGAAGAAGCCTTCTTGAAGTGACCTCAAGCAGCCTTCACCACCTTCAAGTAGCTCCACCTCCTTGAGATAGTCTTCACCTAGAAGTAACTCCAACCTCCTTTTAAGCAACCTTCTTGAAGTAACCTCAAGCAACCTCCCTCAGACAGACTCCTACACGTGGAGTAGTCAACGACAATAAGTATAATATAGATGAATATATTGGAAGAAAGAAATACTTAACCAATGAAGTACATCGCTTTGATCCTATATCGAGCATATAGATCTCCTATCCACTTAAGACAGACGTGGCTACATGTGGTATCTAGGAGATTGTAGCTATAGGACACAACTTTAGAGCACAAGGAAGAAGACAATAAGTGAATCTCAACTTTGTTGCTCTCTAGAATTAATGCTCAAGTGTAGCTTGTGTATTGTGTATGCAAGTGATGATATGGGTGTCCTAAGGCCTCCCCTATTTATAGGAATGGTTTACAAGTGATTAGGGACTTTGTAGGGAGTGTCTAGAGTGTTCATAGTGCTTAACTAGATGTTAGGTAGAAAGCAGTTGGGTTGCAATGGATAAAATGTTCGTTAAATGTGAAGTTTCCAGAACTTTTCTCAGTCGACAATATTGTCGACCGGATGACTCGCGGTCCACAAACTTGTTGACTGGATGACTATTTGGCTTCATCTAGTTCTAATGGCTATATTTTTGTTTCTCTCTTGTTTAAACCTATTACAACAACAATATCTCGATCAACAATATTGTCGACCGAAATTGACTCAAAACCAAAGATTTGCAAAGTTATTTTTTTATTGTATGAGTCTTCGACTGAGTGATTCTTGGTCGAAAATTTTGTCGACCGAGAAGGAATTTTTGCAAGGATTTGCAATATATGTGAGGTCCTATTGATGACTCATATGAAACATATCAACCATAAAGTCTTTATGTGAGTGCAAGATAGGGTTTTGGGTGGATAGGGAAGATCTAACGCTTAATTTGCATGATATCTAAGTACTTGTACATTCTATACTTGTACAAGTTTTTACATTGAGTACAATCATGAAAATATTAAACATTAAAGTGCACTGATCTTCATCCATCCACTTAGTATGATCTCCTCATTTTCTTGAACGCTTAAATATTCAAATAGCATGTTAGATCCACAAGAATGAAATGTTTGTCATCATTAAAACAAAGGGTATGCTAATGTCCAATTTAGCCAACAATCTCCCCATTTTTTAGGATGACAAACATTTCTAAAATATGGGCAAAATATTTGAAATGCAATGAGTTTCATACCTACGATATACTTGAAATGAATATGTTCTTTTGATCTCATAAAATGTGTGCTAATATACCTAAAGAGATGTGGAACGTAATATCCATCTCTTAAGGCAATTTAGCATCAATTAATGCCAAGCCAAGAGATCATGAAACTCATGAAAATAGTTAAAATATATTACTTTATTTTTATTTCTCCCCCTTTTCCATTTCAAAAAGATAATCATATGTGTAAACCAATAAGACCCCCTTAATTTTTTACTTCAAAAAGAATGTCAAATTTAGCCCCAATTAAAAAACCAATATTAATTTATCAAGCATTTGCAAGGAATGTTAAACCCTAAAATGATATGAGATTCCTTTAGGCTCATAGTGGGTTCAATAAATATATCACTAACCAAATATAAGGGATGTTAATCCCATACTTTTATATAGAATGCAATTAAGAGAAAGATCAAAAAGATATGCACACTATATCCAAAATTTTTGTGAGTCAAGTTTTATGATCTTTATGCAATCTTATTTCTTGCACTATTTTGATTTTGAAATTTCTCTCATTCTAAGTGCTTAACATGATGATAAAATTATAGATTTAATACCAATGTTGGGTGCAAGTGAATGATTTGATTTACAAATAAGAATTTTTGTCAAGCTTATTTTTGGTCGACTATGACTTCGACCGGGGCATCCCTGGGTCAAACTATTTGTCGACCAAGAGGCAATTCTATAGATTTCCAATTAATGCAATTTATCTAGTATGATAAATATATAACATTTTACTCTATATTAGCATAAGTGACCAATCAGCTTTATGCATATTTAATTATGTTTCAAGTCATGGGTTTAAGCAACATAGATATCTTCTCTTATGATTCTATTTTGGAAACAATTGTTACATCCATTTGAAGAGTATGATGTCTTTATGAGTGGCTAGAGTTAAATGACCTCAAGTTTTAGCCATTAATGAATAATTCATATCAAAATATATTTCTTCTCATTATATCTTAAATTTATTTCATCACTCCTATATAGTTCCAATGAATGTTTTGCCTTTTGGTCTAGGAACTGAATTTTATTCATTGTTCTTGGTAAGTTTATGTAGCAATTGTCCAATAATCAACACTTTTAGGATATGACTAAGTATTATTGTGTATAATCATCATTTATGTAGACTTATAAATCCTAGATGCTTTGCTAGATGTTGAATATTCCAGGATAAAGTCTTTCTGTGACTTCAAATTTGTCTTTACCATCGTTTGCTAAAGATAGAATTCACATAAAGACAAATAAATTTTTGTGAATGAGTTCTAGTGAGCAAAGTTTTAGTTTTGAAAAGAAATCTTTCTTTTTCTTGCCTAGAATACACAAATTTCATATTTATCACAGAAGAATAGGTAATGATTATATTCTAATCAAGTTTCTTGTATGAACAATCTTTTTATGCCATAAACAATTCATTGTTTTCAAATAGTAGCTCAAGTGGTACGGCTCGGCAATCCCCAATGAAGGGACCCGGGTTCGACTCTAGGCAAAAACCCTCGGGGTGAAATAAAGGCCCCACGTTAATGAGCATGCCGCGGTGCCCCCATGTAAGTGGCAGGTTCCGGGGTATACCCTTGGCTGGGTGGGGTCCAATAGTGGTCGATCCCGGGAGGGGGTCCTCATTATAAAAAAAAATAGTATCCATAGAGTTATGAGGTTTACAATCATTTTTCCTTTTGATACTTTTCTATGAATCATAGCTATTATCATAGTACTTATGATGTAGTTCTTTTACAAATAGTACAAGACAAAAATTTATAACAACATCACCTATGAAAATAGTTTTACCTTTCGAGGTTTCTCCAAATGTGACCAATAATTTGACCTTTTCTCCAAGTGTAAGGAAATCTTCTTATTTTCGGTCATGCTTGTTAGACAATTTCTATAGACCATCCAAACCTGAAAAGTATGAAAATTTTGGTCCCCATATAGTGGTCCTTTTGGTTAGGATAATTCAAATATTTAGAACAATCTAATATGAAGAGACCATTACATATTTGAGTCACCAAAGTTAACAACAATTGGATGATTTTATTTTCAATAAACAATTCTGATGGAACTATATTCAATTGAACTTTTCTATGACCAAAAGAATTCTCGAACAAACTATTTGTCGATTGGAAAGATTTTCCAGTAAAAAACAATTTGACAGAATTACCTTTGTCGAACTTTTCTTCGATCGGAAGAGATCTCGGTCAAGCTCTTTGTCGATCGAGATGAAGTTATGTGTATTTTTAGTAAATTCAACATTTCTAATGTAAAAAAATATCATGCTATTATTTTTGGATAACACAATTAAGCAATCAAAACATACAAGTTAAAGCTTATTTTAGTTGAGATAAGACATTATGAATTTCAAAATGAAGTTTAGGTCAAATCTCAACTAAGTGTCCAACATTTCTAAGTTAGAGGTTTTGGAACCCAAACTAAATCCTTATCCTTATTTTTCTTGTAATTGCATGAAAATGAATAATGTCCAAGACATAAACAGTAATGGCAAAAAATGAAATCAAATTCATTTCTCTTATTAGCTTCATGGTCATGAGATAGATTGTCTTTAGACACATATATGACCTTGGTCTTGGGTTTCTAGGATTTTGGTAGAATTTCTCTTCAGGTACATAGCCTAGACCTCTTCTTCCAACTTGTCCAAAAGAGTTTTTCAAGATTTTATCAAGAATATTATTACTCTTTAGACTATCAAGATGTTTTTGTAACTTGGTAATTTCATCACTTTTCTTTGCATTATATAGTTTTGCTTGATCTAAACTTGAAAGCAAAGAATCTCTTTCTTTATCAATGATATCATATTTTGAATGAGAACATAGAACAGGTTGAGTTTGATAATTATTTATCTTAGTAAGAAATTCAATCTTTTCTTGAGAAAGAAGATTATTATTGGTTTCTAGAAAAAGCAACTTGATATTTTAATCATTAATAGATGATTTCAAGGTGTCTTTTTAAGATATAATATTTTCATTTTCAAAAGTAAGATCATGTAGTTTATCATGCAAATCGTCATTAGTTTTTGTAAGCTTCCTCAATTTCCTTTTAGAATCAACATATATATCATGAAGTTTTCTAAACTTATAACTAGCTCATCCTTAGATAAATCAAGAAGACTTACCTCATTTCCTTCTTCATTTGTTGTTACAATGAGACAACTCACCTTGTCTTCTTTAGCCATTAGACATTCTACTTCTTCTTATCCACTCTCATTATTGTCAGTTGACTGATCCCAAGTTGCTTTGTAGGCTTTTTCTTTCTTCTTAAAGGAAGTTTTCTTACCTTTCTTGAATTTAGGAAAATTATTCTCTACATGTCATTTCTTGCCATATTCAAATCACCTAAGTGAAGAAGAGGAAGAAACATCAAATTTTTTGTTAGATTTAAATCTTCTATATTGCTTACCATTTACAAAGAGTGTATCCTCTTCATTGTCCTCCCCACTTGTCTCATCACTTTATTTAGTGATGACTTTTTCTTTAGTTGATGCTTTAAATGCTATGTCCTTCTTTCTTCCTTTTTGAAGATCAAACTCCAATCTTTGTTCTTCTTCAAGGGTAACTTCATGAGTTTCTAGATTGCCGATAAGTTGATCCATCTTTAATGTGGTAAGGTCATTGGCTTCTTCAATGTCCGTCACCTTTGTCTTATACTTTGGAGGCAAGGATCTCAGAATCTTGGAAACTTTATCTTCCTCACTTGTATACTTACCCAAGGCATTCAATCTATTAAGAATAGAATAAAACCTTGCATATATTTCACTAATAGACTCATTACGTGCATATGGGATTGTTCAAACTAATGTTTACGCATGTTAATCTTGGTATTATTAACTTGAATTGTACCTTCATGTGTAATTGAAAGTTTATGCCATATTTCATAAGCAGTTTCACATGAGGATATCCTATTAAACTCACTAATAGAAATAGAACAATATAAAATGCTTACTACTTTTGCATTCAATTAAACTTGCTTTACCGTTTTGGGATTCCTTGTTGCAAACTTCGTTCTAGGAAGCTCATAGCGCAAGGACACCATCCTCTAAAGGTCAAGGCTGATCCCTAGGAAGTAAAATTGCATCCTTCTTTTCTAATAAGTATAGTTGCTTCCATCAAAAATTGGTGTTCGGCTCACGTAAGTTCCTTCAGGGTTGAGGTTGGGAAGCACACCGTCCCCCATTCAAGACCGGTTAAGGTGCCTTGAATACCTACTCTGATACTGATTGAAAGATCTAAAGGGGGTGAATAGAGCTTTTGGTACTTTAAAAATTAATTAAAAACTTAAAGCAAAGAAGGAGGAGGAAACAAGGAAGACACTTCGATTTAGAGTGGTTCCAACCTTTGAATCAAAGGTTGTCAGTCCACTACCCAATTGTTTCCGATTGGGATTCTGGAAGTGATTTATTTTATTTACTTCAAAAGGATGTTACAAATCACCTTCCATACCCTTGAAGTAGCCTTCACCTTGAAGTAGCCTCAACCTCCTTAAAGAAGCCTTCTTGAAGTAACTTCAAGTCCTTGGAGCAGCCTTTATAATATTGAAGTAGCTCCACCACCTTGAGACAACCTTCACCTATAAATAGCTCCAACCTCCTTTGAATCAACCTTCTTGAAGTAAACTCAAGCAACCTTGGAGCAGCCTTCACCACCTTGAAGTAGTTCCACCTCCTTGAGATAGCTTTCACCTAGAAGTATCTCCAACTTCCTTTGAAGAAACATTCTTAAAGTAACCTCAAGCAACCTCCCTCAGACAACCTCCTACACTTGGACTAGTCAAGGAGAACAAGTACAATATAAAGGAAATAGATTGGAAGAAAGAAATACTTAACCAATGAAGTACAACACTTTGATCCTATATCAAGCGTATAGATATCCTATCCACTTAATATTGATGTGTCTATATGTGGTATCTATGAGATTGTATCTATAGGACACAACTTTAGAGCACAAGGAAGATGATAGCAAGTGAATCTCAGCAGTGTTGCCCTCTAGAATGGATGCTCAAGTGTAGATTTTGTATTATGTATGCAAGTGATGATATGGTTGTCCTAAGGCCTCTCCTATTTAAAGGAATGGTTTAGAAGTGATTAGGGACATTGTAGAGAGTTTCTAGAGTTATCATAGTGCTTAACAACTGGTTAGGTAGAAAGTAGTTGGGTTGCAATGGATAAAATGTTCGTTAAATGGGAAGTTTCCAGAACTTTTCTTGATCGACAATCTTGTCGACCAGATGACTCTCGGTCCAAAAACTTGTCAATTGGATGACTGCCTGGGTTCAGCTGGCTCTAATGGCTATATGTATGTTTCTATATTGTTTAAACCTATTACAATGACCATATCTCGACCGAAAATATTGTCGATCAAAATTGACTCAAAACTAAAGATTAGTAGAGTTATTTTTCGATTGTCTATATCTTCGAATGAGTGATTCTTGGTCAACAATTTTTTCAACCGAGAGGCACTTTTTGCAAGGATTTGCAATGTATGTGAGGTTCTATTGACGACTCATATGAAACCTATCAACCCTAAAGTCTTCATGTGAGTGTAAGATAGGGTTTTGGATGGATAGGGAAGATCTAATGCTTGATTTACATGATATCTAAGTACTTGTACATTATATTCTTGTACAAGTTTTTACATTGAGTAAAATCATGAAAATATTAACATTTTAAGCACATTGATCTTCAACTATCCACTTAGTATGATCTCCTCATTTTCTTGAACCCTGGATTACTCAAATATCATGTTAGATCCACAAGAATGAAATGTTTGTCATCATCACAACAAAGGGTATGCTAATGTCCAATTTAGCCAACAATTTCCTCATCATCGTCATCCTCAATAATAAGCATGTTTTTGTTGGTGACAGGAACTGGAGGTTCTGGTAGCACACATACAGAGTGTGTGCTCACTGCTTTTAGTTGCTCCTATTGCATGGGATTGCCTTCAGGTTGACCCACAACTGAACTTGTTGGAGGACAAATAGCCACATAAATTTGCATGAGTTGAGCCCCCATAGATTTGTTTCATGCTTGTTGGTTGGCCAATATCTTCATGATGGTGTCTAGGAACTCTGGTCATTAGAGGTAGGAGAACTTTGTTGTCTTCCTTGACCTAGAAGCAGTTGGTCTTGTTGATTGTAGGGCTATTGTCCATAGATGTATCTATTGCCTTGGATGAAATTATTACTGTATTGGATGATATTGTAATTGTTTTGGTGATAATTCTACTACTTTTGGATGTTGCGAGGACCCCATACTTGATTTTTGTTGGGTCCTTTCTAGAGATGGTGGGCATTAATTTGTTGCGCCTTATGGGTTTCCATACTGGAAGCTTGAATGGTTCTTTGGCTTGTTGGGATTGTAATACCCTATCCTAGATTGGAGTTGACAACATTGAATTCTTTAATGATAGGGGTGCTATCTAACTGAGGCTGGTGCTTGTTCAAGGAGGACTGGTAGAGATGGTTACATTGTAAGCTCGTATGGCCTTCTGCATTGCAAACCTATAAGACTTCTTGAGCTACCCTAGATGGAAAAAAGGATTGGTCTCTCTGTCCACTCTTCAAGAGGGTTGACTCCAAGTTATCTTCTTTAAGGATGAGAATCTTCAGAGATTCAGTGATTTCCTTCATTTTAGATTTATCTTTCTCCATTTCCACCCTTAGAATGCCTCTTATGCAGTATGAGTCCCAATTGTCTTGGTTCTCTTCTTCCCTATTGATGACCTTTGAGACATCGTCAAAGCTTTGTCACATAAAGTCTCCACTAGAAGTAGTATCAAGGAACTTCTTATTATCATCATCGACTCCCCTATAGATATACTCAATAAGTTGTGAAGGGGGAATGCCATGATAAGGGTGTGTACATGGTAACTCTATAAATCATTTCCATGCTTCAAAGAGAGTTTCAGAAGGATCTTTCTTGAACTCAATGATTTCCCCTCTGATTTGATGAGTGAGTGAGAGTGGAAAGAACCTGTCAAGGAACTGATTTTGAATTTCCTCTAAAATGTTGATGCTTCAACCATCTAGGGAGTTGTACCACACCCTATCTTTATCGGTGAGGGAATAATAGAATAGCATCAGCTTCAGGGCCTCCTCTGACATGCCAATGTGCTTGCTCAGTCCATAGCGGTCTATGAACTTATATAAATGATCATGGGTGTTCTCACTGGTGCGTCCTGCAAAATAGTCATTTTGCATCATCGTCACCTAATTTGTCCTTTTTTGAAGATTTAAGGTTTGATCGTTGGTTGGACAATGGGTTTGTGTGTATCGGTTTCCTAGGGAATGGAGAATTCTCATAGTTCTATCTATCATTCAAATTCCTTTGTTGCTTTTAGCTATGCTTGTAGTGCATCTTTGGCCTCTGCCAAGTGCCTGTCTCGTTATGCTGCAAGCACTACTTCAACCTTATGGTTGGTCTCCTCTTCTGCCATCTTGGCTTGGTGTGCTTGATGGAGCAAGTGGTAGGTTCATTTAATCTCAAGATCAAAAACTAGTATTGAACCAATTCCAGACAAGTGTCCCGTGCACTAAAAATGGTTTATGAGGAAGAAAGATAACCACAAGTTAGATGGATGATGTGGAGTTGAACTCAAGAGGATATGCAATGTTATCAACTGGAAAAAAATAAAAATCCTAACTAATCCAAGTTGGTTAAAAAATATCAAAAAAAAATTGTTGTCCCTGGCTATGCGCCAAAATTTGGCATGGATAGGATCACATGGGAAAATTCAGTAGGGTTGAAATCCCTAGAGTTTACCTAGACTAGTACAATAATCACCATGCACAAGCGGACGACATGATTGTCATATACTTAGGATCAAACCCAAAGGACAACTTTATCAAGAATTGATTGATCAAGTTAACCATGCAAGAAGTAGTATTTAACACAACATTTGGAATTGGTTTTTAAGCTAAGGTTGTATATAGTAAAAGGGTTGGATTAAATGTTGGTAAAGTCAATGGATTCAAACACTAGGATGGAATGGATTTCACCATTGATGGCTATCATTTACTCTCTCATTGTATCGTATTAAGCATGGAAATACATACGTTGAGGCTAGGAAAATCCCCCTTTTGGTGTTAGGATTAAAACCGAGATAGATATCAATCTATGATTGTTGTTTCATTACCTAGAAATAATACATCTATCGCCCCATAAAACACATACCCAAAATTCTCATCAAGGGTTTAACATGAACAAATCGATATCTTAGATCCTAGGTTCAAAGTTCTTTACACCAAGAATATGATTTACATATAAACTTGATGATCAGGAAATAACATAATCATAAAAATGGTTGATTCAAAGCATGTATTGGTCCAAACAATAGTAGATGCAATAAGGAAAGAAAAATTGGGAAGCAGGGCTACTCCTCACACCCTAGAGAGATGACTAGTCGCTCATGGAAGAAACAACAAAAATAATTGAATAAGAGAGAAAGAAAGCCATGATCACAGTAGAGAAAGAAAAACAAATATGTGGTGTGTGAAAGTCTATCTTTGTGCTATAGATTGATGGTGGATGAAGCAGCAGCAAGACCACCCTTGGACGTTCATTGGATGTAGAAATGGAGTGTTGTTATTCCTTCTTCAAGGTCATATCTCATCATTGAAAGGAGGAGTAGTGGTTGATGAAATCTAGGATCATCAACTGATGGTGATAGGTGTCACAGGACATACCTCTATCGAGATTAGAACCTTGGAGCCTTGGTGGAGCCCAAGTGGGAAATTCCTTGGTTGAAGTTTCTCAACAAATGGTGAAGGTGGATGTTACTTGGAGGTTGGAGGCCTGGATCAAAAATGGCATCCTATCTGTGTCAGTGGTGGATCATTTCTTTGTTGGCAATCCCCTTGTATTTATAGGTAGAGTCTAGGGTTTAGAACCCTCCCATCTGCCATGATGTTAAGTCCTTAGTAGCCATGGAGGTGAAGAGACAATGATGGAGGTATACGAAGGGTTGGCAGCATTCAATAACTTCATCAGTACGCGAGGGGTCAAGGAAACCATAATAAGGAAAAGTCGCAACCCTTATGAAGATTGTGCAGGGGAACCATCATTTTGTTATGTGTTGGAGTTCCATCAGATGTTGGCCATCTACACACCTATGCAGTGCTTCCTTTGGTAGGCAATTCCGCTCAACCATCAGAAGGCAAGTGTGTGGGATGGCCATCAGTTCTTGGCTGCAAATAGCCTTTAGAAGGCGAATAGGAGAACCATCAGAAGGTAGTGTGGGGGAACCATAAGAAGGTGGAAATCTATGGTTTGGCAGACACAAATCCAAGGCAATGGTTTAGTAGAGGATGCCCACCCCGGGGGGTATTGATGTGAGGTCGATGGTAACCACTGATGGAGAATCTTCCAATGGAGCTAGAAATAGATGGAAGGGTAGACTAAAGAAAAATGATGGCACAAGAGGTTTACAAAAAATCAGAGGAACTTCATCAACTGATGAAGGATCGAATCATCAAGAAATGATCCATTTCATCAAAAAAAATTGGGCCCACTAGTCACTTAGCGGGACCACAACCTCCTAATCTCCACTCATTTAGTAAAGTTCAAACCTACCAAGAAAACCAATAGTTTGATTTAAAATCTTATAAATTATCATAAAATGAAGAAAATATAAATGCAATCTAGTTCTAAGCTACAATGATGAAAAATAAGTGCAAAACCATACTTAAAATGTAGCTAAATCTAGGATGAATATGCATTCATTATAACCATAATAAGATTAAGCACATAAAGGCATGCAAAGGATGTTCCATATGATGGAATTTAACAATTGTTATGCCTCATACATCCCAACATTGGATGTGGTGCGATTGTAAAAAGTTGCCTATATAAATAATTAATTTCTGATTGGTCAACCAAAGTTGACTCATGATTCAATGAAATATGGACCTTGGCCTACTAGAAATTTATCAATTGTAAATTTTTTAATAGACAATGAGGGTTATTAATTCAAAGAATTGTGAGTAAATGTTTAATTAAAGGCCTAATTAAATACCAAGATTCAAATCAAAGTTAAAATTCATATGACATTGTAGAAACATAACATGGACCTCTTGTGATTGCGATCAATCCTAGAGAATACATGCTTGATGAGACATATTTTGTGGACTAGTACATGAACATGAGAGGTGTTCTCAAGCTAGAGCACAAGATAGTGTATTGGAACATATTTCTCCATGAGCCCACTCCCATTTAACCCTTTTATAAACAAACAAGTTGAGTACACGGAGGACCTATTGAGTATTTAACTTCGCTTGGCCAAAAGTTGACCATGGATTTGAATATGCAAATGCTGCTAATATCATATATGCAATGATTATGAATGATGTGCTCAAATAATTTCCAGTATGTTTGATAATGTTATGAACAGTTGAGACCAACACTTACAGTTTATGCCCATATTCTATTTTTTGAATTTCAAAAAAGGAAGTTTGGGTATACTTGAAGGGTTACGAATAAGATGGAATCAAAGTAAAATTCAAGTCAAATCCTTTCAAAAGTAAGTTAAAGGGAATTTTGGGAATATAGTAAAATTCATTAACAATGGGCATTGGAAGATTCCCATCTTCCCTAGAGGAATTGAGAGATACAAGGAGATACACATCTGCTCCTCATATTGTTACGTTATTGAGATAAATTCAGTATTTTCTTAAGCATATTTATTGAATATGGCATGAGATACTTACATTCATGTATGATATTAGGAGAAGTATATCCTTGGAGAAGGAATCTAGGTGACCCAAAGTGGCAAGTACGAAAAGAGTATTGCTACTATTAGGATATACATTTTATCAAAGCATATTGGGGGATACAATATAAGTATAAAATTTCTATTATTTATATGCCATTAAGATCTTTTTTGGACAAGAAAGAGTCCTTCATTTGTTGTAAAGAATAATTCATGTTCAACTTACTTAAATGACTTCCTATACGACATTTCCTAATATATATACAAATTGGGGACTACAAAATAATTGTAGAATTACTATTACTTGTATATGCCATTAAGTTCTTGTTTGGACAACAAAGAGTAACTCATTCCATATAAAAGATAACTTTTTTTTATCTTACTTACATGAATTCCTATATGCATTTCTTGATGTCTTATGATATTGAATACTAAGATACATGTATATAACATAAATACCAAATGGCTTAAACTAATGGACTCAAACATGACAAATCTTAAGCATTATCATTTGATCATACATATGATACACATTTTTAAAATCCATATGGATGGATACTTAGACTTGTTTGATTTTGAATTTCTTGAGATGTGTAAATCATGTCTTTTTGGAAAAGTAACAAGTGTGACTTTTAAAGGAAGCAATGAGAAGACATATGAACTTCTAGAACTCATACATATTGATGTGTATAAGAAGAGTGTGGGGAAATACACAAAATGGTAATTAATCTTAAGATGATCATGAGGACGTATCACACATTGTTGTGGCACATCCGCCTCTCAACAAACAATGGAACCTTATATATCCAGCAGGACGCACAATGAGCCAGAGAAATTTGGATTTCTTGTGGCTCAAGAAAGTGAGGTGTTTGTCATGAATCAATATGATCCAACCACCAACAAGGAAGCTATGGAGGGACCAGAATATGGTAAATGGTTTGATGCCATGAGATCTAAAATAGACTCCATGTATACCAACAAGGTATAAACCTTGGTGGAACCACCTAAAGGGGCAAAACTCATTGGGTGCAAGTGGGTCTTCAAGAATAAGACTGACATAGATGGAAACGTCTAGGACTATAAATGGAAACTAGTGGCTAAAGGATTCAAACAAATTCAAGGTGTTGACTATGATAAAACTATCTTTCCAGCTGCCATGGTCAAGTCCATTGGGGTCATGCTTTCCATTGAAGCATACCATGACTATGAGATCTGGCATATGGATGTCAAAACCAAATTCCTTAATAGGATTCTTCTTGAGGATGTGTATATGACACAACCTGAGGGTTTTGAATCTTCAAAGGATGCTAGTAAGGTATGTAAGCCACAAAGGTCACTATATAGATTGAAGCAAGAACCCAGAAGCTAGAATCTTTATTTTAATGAATCGATAAAAAATTTTGTCTTCTTCAAGAATAAAGATGAACATTTAGTATACAAGGAAGTTAGTGGGAGCACTATAGTATTCCTCATATTGTATGTGGATGATATACTATTGATGGGAAATGATATTCTGACTCTACAAAAGATGAAGACGTGGTTGTGAAATAGTTTCTCAATAATAGATATAGGAGAATCCACCTATGTTCTAGGTATCAAGATCTATTGAAATGGATATAGAAGGCTTCTTGGCTCAATTCAAAGCACATACATTGAAAAAAGTTCTGAAATGGTTCAACATGTAAGAGTCTACAAAAGGGGACTTACCCATGTCTCATTGGGTAAGTATTTCTAAGGCCAATTATCCCAAATATTTGGAAGGCACGCATGAGTAATATTCCATATTCTTCCACATTTGGATCTATAATGGATGTAATGTTATGTACACGTCCAGACATATCATATTCCTTGAGCAGGACGAGTAGATATCAAGGCAAACCTAGGTGAAGGTCAGTGTACAATAGTGAAAAACATCCTTAAGTACTTGAGAAGAACGAGGATGATTTTGCAATATATAAAGGTGATGACGAATTAGTTTTACAAAGTTGCACAAATTAAATGATCCACACCAACAAGGATGACTATCAATCGCAATATAGTTCCATGTTTTCCCTCAATTGGTGGTATTGTCAATTGGAAGAGTTCCAAGCTAGAGACAATGCCCAATTCTACAATAGGAACTGAATATGATATTGCATTTGATGCTACAATGGAAGTTGTATGGATCATGAAGTAAATTTGATCAACTTAGAGTTTTTCCTAACATTGGTGATGTAGTATGGCTTGATGTGACAATAATGGGGCTATCACACTAGCCAAGGAATCTAGACAGTATTCATATTTTGAACATATTCTATGATGCTTCCATCTCAAATGAGAAATAAATCAGCAAGGAGATGAGAAGATATACAGGATACTGATAGATATCAAGTTCATTGATTCCTAGACTATGGCACTATAACAGCTGAATCGTGATGGTCATTATATATCACTTGGTATAAGATATGGAAGTATCTAGCTTTTATGAAAGTGGGAAATCGTTGGTGTACATGCCTAGAAGTTAATCATTCGATGATGGATGGAGTGGGTCCTAGTGATGGGACCACTCCTTACTTTTATTTTGAAATAAAGCAATAAAGTCATGAATATAATTGTGATATCAATAGAGAGGGAGTGCATAGTAATATCCAAAACAATATGGCATACATATCAATGTTGAAAAGTTTGCAGTTGAAGGAAACTAAATCTATTACATGGAAATATAAATGTATAAATAGAAGAGTCCATGTTGGACAAATGAAAGTCTAATTAAATATCAACTAAAGAAGCAACGACAGAGGGCTACCCAGGAATCTCATAAGTTCTTCTATATTTGATCAGGTTATTCTATACCTTGATCTCTAACTCCTTGTCCCACAAGCTCGGGCTTTCCTAGTAGACTCTGGGTGATAAGAACACCAAATAGGAAAAGAGGAAAAAAGTATGTGTCAATAAAATTGAGTATGTACTTGATAGCATAATTGAGCATTATAAAAGGTGTAAGAGAAAATAGGGTGTTTCCAATAAAGTAGGGGTCTACATCAAGTGGGTAAGTTGAAGAGGATAAAAGAAAAGAGTGAGGCAGTAAAGTTTAGATGAGAATACATATTCATTTTCCAAGATATTGCCAAAATAAATCACAATAATAATAAAAGTGTGCATGCAGTTCAGACTAAGTATATTTATTATAGGGTTGAGACACCATAGGATCTTGAACCAGGGAGCAAGGGGGAGTAAAACTATAACCCTCTGAGGATAAGGTGGAGTAAAACCCTATTATCCAAAAGTAAAGGGGTATTAAAACCCTGATACCCCATGGGCAAGGATGATTAAGACCCTGACACCCAATATATATGTATATATATATCTATATCTATATCAATATATATATATACATGTATATATATACATATATATATATATATGTTAGTGTATGGTGGTACAAAAGTACCGCTACTCTAGATTACTAGTATAATAAGCATGCAATATAATATGGAAATATGGAATGATTCCATGAATAAGATATTAAACAATGTAAAATAGTAAAATGGGTAATCAACCCAACATTAGAAGATATATTCATATTTTAGAAGCAATAATAGAAATATATCTTATAGGGTATAAGAATGTCTTAAACAAGGGGGAAATATTTTAAGATGCATCATTAAGGAAAATGGTTTTATAGTCAATTTAATGATCAAGTGTAAATAGGGATTGCAAATACCTTTCAAACTGGTCTAAATCTTCAATATCCCCCTAGATCTCAAACACAATATTCCCAACACTGATTTCCATTATAAGTGTGTATTAGATATGTATTTCTATTTATCAAGCTTTAAATGACCTGCTGAAAACTTGGACTTTTACTCTATGAAAGATGCCAGTAAATTACACGGATTTTCTCGTCAAATACATATATTATTTTTTTAACCTCTATATTATTTTCTATTATTTTTACAAAATAAAACATTTTGATAAAATAGAATTACACCAAATGACTCTTATACCCAAGTGGAGCGTGAAAACATAAAATTCGGATCTAGGGTGGCATGGTCATTGGACCTAATTGAAATCTCATGTGATACTATACAAAACAAATTTTCAAATGTTGAGAATACCCTTGAAAAGATAACCATATGATTAAATGACCAAGGGCACCAAGGTCCCTTCAGAACTGGCACCTTCATGTTCCTCAAACGAGTAATGAACAACATCATAGAGCATCAGTAAAACCTGGTAAAATGTCAATTGAGAGATCAATGTAGGTCTTGTGAAGGTGTTGGATAGATTTAGCACATCGATTTGCACCTATTTCTTGTCCCTGTAGGTCGGTAGATTGACTGGTGCACTTCCCCAACAATGGAGGAGAATAGTCAGGGAATGGAACTGATGATTTAAGTGTAAAACACTATACAAAACTCATGTGCGGATGTGGAATATCATGGTGAAGATGAATGGCCTCTTACCATTAGGTCAATTGGGCCGGAGATGATGTGGGAGCTTGCCATTTTGGTGAAAAGGTCAGTGGAACAGACCGTAATCGTTGATGGAATTTGTGAGTTTAAGGTTACAATTGAGCAAACAAAAGAAAGGAGGTTGACACAGTTTGTTCATAGATCCCATGTGGTGATAGTTGATACCAGAGGAAGTTGCATTTATAGATCATAGTGTTACATCGTCGAAGAATCTATGGGTCGGTTTAGGCTTTTCTTGTATTGATGAGTAATGCTTGTGAGTTATAGCTCATTGAACGCATCTTCGAAAGAAGAATTAATAGATGACAGAATCACATGTTTCGGTTAAGTAATGAGTGAGTTATTGTCGATTGAACATGTTGTCAATGCAACATTACATGCCAAGGTGACGAAGTTGAATGTGCATGCGGGTTGTTATATCTCTATACATGTAAATTTGGGACCGTTGAATAACGTGTACGCTCCCATCCATGTGAGCAGCGCAAAAATTCAGAACCTTGGGTTCCAAAAAAATTGTGACATTAAATGATATTTATTATTCATATCACTTTAGGTTATCTTCTCTTTATCCGATTTGAAGGTGTATTTGACCTCTTTTTTACTCCAAATTTGGTAGGTTACCAATTTGGACCATGAGAATCTGATTTAGTTGTTTATTTTGAATTCTAAAAATTCTTAGTGTCTCAGTTCTTCATTTACACGTAGGTATCAATTTAGCATATTAATTCCTCTTCATCATATTTTTATTCCAATCAATGTGTTACCTTATATCAGTTAGGACCTCTCTTTTGATTAGCATAATAACCAACCAGTAGAGAGAATCCCTAACCCTAATCCTAGATTATGAAGCAAAACAACAAATTCCCAACAAAGGTGACAAAAACAGTATACACAAATTAGGTATAATTTTTTCCTTATTCTTTCCTCACAATTTTCACAAACCTATGTCATGTCAAGGATATCACATAAAGATTTCAAAAATTATATTTAACTCTATCAAACTAAAATCAAATCCTATTGCTCAGATACAATTTAGTTTATATCAAATACATGTATGTTAAAGAACACACTCACAATACTACCCATTATGGTAAAGAGACTATATAGGGACATTCTTTTCTATCTAAATTATCCTTTATTTACATCCTCTTTGTCATGGCCTCTCTTATAGATTGCAGTATACCTAAAAACATTTGAAACAACCTCATGAGACTCATATAGAGCCCCAATGAGTGGATGCCTCCCACTCAAGCTAAGTACATGCATTAGCATCAGATTAAATATAATGAACTTAAAAAAATTGCAAATAATGAAAAGTCTAGAAGATAGTTCTAGAATAAGTCAAATCTAGCTAACACTGGTAATCTAATCAAACAGATAAGGTAATCACTTGAACCAAATATAACTTTAAAACTTTTTTAGAGCATGTCTATGAACAAATTAATAGATACTTCTTCATTCAGATTAATAATCCTATTGCATGAGTAACAAGTCAAGATCTTAGCATTTTAATCAATTGACATGGATTTTATCACACTACAAATTCACTAGGAATGTAATTCTTGGAGTTTACCAAAACAAACATGCAATAATTACCACCCGCTAGTGGGCATGTCTTATTGTAGTACAATTGAGGATTGAATCCCAAGGGACAACTTGTTAAAGAATTACCTAATCAAGGTAACTTAGCAAGAACTAGTATTTATCACAAAAGTTGATATTGGTTTGTTTAACTAAGGTTGCGAGAATAAAAAGAACTACATTAAGGTTCTAGTTATCAATGGATGGAAACACTAGGGTGGAACTGGGTTTTACCACCACTACTTGAATCTGCACAATCGTTCAAATCCAAACTTGTATGAAGATATAATTGGAGTTATGCAAGTTTCCCCTTTTCATAGTTAGAAACTTTTAAGATTAGATATCCTTGTAAGATTGATATCTCATTACTTACATATCCTATATCCACTATTTTGGAGACTCCCATTAGAAGTTCTCGTCAGGGCATCAACCAAAGATAATCGGTATTCAAATCTCAAACGTTGAAGTTATCATAGTAAAAGATTATAATAAATCACATAAAGCGGGTGATCAATCCACAAGACATGTGATAAAGGATTAGCTATGAATTAAATGAGTTCATATAAGAGTTGAAACATGAATGAAATTGCAGGAAATGGCAGTGGGGCTAGTTTCACACCCCAGTGAAAAGACTACTCCATCACATGGTGAGATTAATATCACTAGAAGAGGAAGAGGACACCATCATAGTCATGATGGCAACACAAGTGGCTTGGTGTGTTGTGCGAGGGAAGACTTCTTTCCTTCTTTCTCCTTCAGGTATTAATCTTGACTTGTAACAAAAGCAAGTGGATGAATAGAGGCTCCAAAAGAGAACGATCACCTTAGAGAAGGAGGTCGACGGCTTTAGAGTTGTAGAGGTCAATAGAACTCGCTAGGTCGATAGGCCTAAACTTTGCTCTGATCTTGGTGGCAGCCTTTTGGCATTTCTGTCTCCAAAATTTCAAGATGATTTGAATTGCTACCCTAGGGGCCTATTTGTAGGGTCTTGGATGTTGACCACTTCCAATCGATTGTGATCACTTGTTGTCGATTGAGGGATCTGTCGGGCTTCCAGATGTTAGTTTTAGAGGTTGACAGGTTGTTCACCTTGAGGGTTTATAGGGCTGTTGAGCAGTTGTGGTCGTCGACAGGAGTGTCGATAGTAGTTGATCGATGACCTAATTTCTTATGTGCTATAGCTCGATGATGCTGTTGATGGAGAGAAATCGATGCGTCTGAGTGTTGACCATGGGGGTCAACATGTCATCATTCTAGAAGGTCGATAAGACTATCGAGCTCCTAAATGTCTTGATTTCTCGATGATTTTGATGTCGATCGGTAGGTTGATCCATGGGTCGAAATTGTTCTCGAGCAAAAAAATTGTTTATCAAGCTACCTTCTGGAAGTGCTCAAAATCCATTTTGGTCTAGAGCACTACCCACACCCCATGAGAGGTGTCCTCCTCTCGACTCCTGTCCACTGAAGGGTAGCAGGAACGCCTAGGCAAACTTTCTAGAGAGTGATAGAATTCAAAACATATAAAGGGAGTCAAGAAAAGTATCAAACTCCTAGAAATTATCATAAAACCCTAAGTAGATCAAAACAAAGCTAATCCTTGTGCAAACTAAGCTATATGAATGCTAAACTAGACTAAAAATGTAATTAAAACTGATATGAATATCCATTCATCAAAATGCCCCGAACTTAAATGTTGCTTGTCCTCGAGTAACACAAAATCTGAAACAATCACCAAATTTATACTTTCAGCCCATGTGATTACCTCATCCTCCCATCATGTTGTTTTCCTTACCACCTGATATGGTCAAGCTGCCCCAACTTCTTGAGATCACATAACACACCTTTATATATCTCTGGTCATGATTTAATTTCCCAACGACACTTCCTCACCACTATCCCAACATCAAACAAGTCAAGATGTTTCATTAGAGCTAAGAGACCAGGAGAACATCAAGTATGCATTTGATCTGACAGTAGTGTAGTCAAGACAATGTTAAAAGTTTGAGGCATTTATTTTTCCCATAGGTAGAAAAAGGAAGTGAATGGAGGTATGGAGGGAAGCGATCTCTCCTCTATTTGACTTGAGATCTTTTTGTTTATATGTTTGCAGTTACATTGACTACATGTTTTGATGTGCAATTTGGCATCTTTTCTTGGTTGTACGCCTCTTTTTAAATTTGTGAGGGGTATGGAAGAAGAGGTAAGAGGGAATAAGAGGGTGTGCCACCCCAAACTTAGATTTTGGCACATTTTTGTGGCTTTTTATTTTCTTTTTGGTGGAATGGAAGGTAAGAAGATGGAGGAAGAAGTGTAGAAGAGAGTTCGGATTGTCCTACAACTCTATTTAAAATTCAATGCACCGGGTTGTTCTCCTTATCCCACTCTGCTCAAATAATGACTTAACAAGGGTACAAGTTGCAATTCCATGCAATTATTTCATTAGTCGATAGGAAGCACGATGTGTTTGACCCCTCTCAGTTCCTTCAAAGCTTACCAATTTTTCCAAGGAAACATGATTTTTGGATTCATACGCCACAAAGGATAATTTCTAGCCATTGGTTAGTTTCATAAATTAGTCCTTTTTGAGATATAGCTTCATTTAAAGGGAGATATTTATGAAATATGTATGATTCTAAGTCAACTAGGTAATGGCTTTGTTTACTCTAAAAAAGAAATTTTTGAAAAAATTGGCCTAAAAGTGATGCATGATGAATGCAATGATAAGATCATAAGTTATAAGTAGATGGGTGTGGGTAGAAATTAGAATATGTACCACTCACCCTCCATTCTGAACTTAAATATTTGCTCGTCCTTGAGAAAACACTAAATCTAAGATGGAGGGGAAAGACTTCGTTGGTTGGTTCACATACTGTGGTTTCTCTCCCTTCAGCAAGAATCATTTATCTAAAACCAAAATTGTTAGAACTAGTGATCTTGTTATGAGATGCACTAACTAACTAGATGAAATATAAAATAAGATGTAAAAACAATTCGAAATGAAATGGATGCTCAGGTTGCCTCCTAAAAAGTGCCTTTATTTTATGTTGATGGCTCGACACCTAAAACTCAGTCATGATATGTTGGAGGAAGAAGTGGAAGATGTTGTTTGGCTTGTATATCTGTGGTAGTGAAATAGCATTTGAGTTGTTGGCCATTGGTTGTGAATTCCCCACTCTTCTCGCTCCATATTATAACAACTCCATGAGGAAATATATGCTTGATAATAAATTGACCAAACCATCAAGTCTTGAGCTTTCCTAGGAAGAGGAGAAGATGAGAGTTGTACAATACTACTTCATCTCTGAGTTGTAGATCCTTCCTCTTCAGGTGGCCATCATGCCATATCTTTGTACGCTCCTTATATATGTGTACATTTTCATATTCTATCAGTCATAACTCTTCAAGATCTTGAATTTGAAGTAGTCAGTTCTCTTTTGTTGCAAGAAGGTTGAAGTTGAGCAGCTTGATGGCCCGTTGAGCTTTGTGTTCAAGCTCCACCGGTAGATGACATGACTTCCCATACATGAGGTGGAAGGGTGTAGTGCTGAGAGGAGTCTTGTAGGCAGTTCTATATGCCCAGAGAGCATCATTCATCCTGGTAGCCCAGTCTTTCCTTATCCTACTAACCGTCTTCTCCAAATAGCTTGATTTTTCAGTTGGAAACCTTCACTTGGACACTCATTTGAGGGTGGTATGGAGTAGCTACCCGATGGGAAACATTATACCTGCACAGGAGTGCTTCAAAGTTGTGTTCAAGAAAGTGTGACCCTCCATTAGAAATGATGGTATGAGGAACTCCAAAGTATGGAAAGATGATGTCCTTGAACATCTTAATTATTGGCTTGGCGTCACAAGACTTTGTGGGGATGGATTCAACCCAATTAGAAACATAATCAATAGCAACTAGAATATACAAGAAGCCATAAGAAGAAAGGAATGGTCCCACGTAATCCACACCCCATGCGTCAAAGATCTCAAATTCCTACCAAACATTAAGAGGCATCTCATCCCTATTGGAGATATTACCTGATCGTTGGCACTGTTCACAAGATTTGACATATCGGCGAGCAACCTTGAAGATAGAAGGCAAGAAAAACCCAAATTGAAGGACTTTGAATGCGGTCTTATTAGAACTCAAGTGACCCCCAATTGGGCTAGAGTGACATTGCTCCATAATGAGAGGAGCTTCTTCTTCAGATATACAATGGCAATAGATACCATTGGAACATAAACAAAAGAGATAGGGCTCGTCCCAATAGTAGTGACGAACATCTGACATGAACTTCTTTCTTTCATTTCTAGTGCAATCAGGGTGAAGGATTCCTGAAGCTAAGTAATTGACAAGATTAGCGTACCATAATGTGAAAGTGGATATCTATAGCAAGTGGCCATTAGGTAAAGAGTCATTGATAGGGACTTCGTTAGAATCTTGAATATGCAATCTACTGAGGTGATCAACAACCACATTTTTGGTCCCCTTCTTGTCTTTGATCTCAAGATCAAACTCTTGTAACAGTAGGATCCACTTGATCAACTTGGGCTTCATATATTTACATTAAGTACCTAATAGAATAATGATTAGTGTAGACTATCACATGTGACCCTATTAGGTAGGAGAAAATTTTGTTAAATGTGATCCTTCTCTATTGTATCATAATTCTATTGTGTGTCATCTAGTGTCTTGCTGGAATAGTAGATGGCATGCTACTTTTTATCAACACACTATCCCAGTAATGTGCCCATAGAATAATCACTAGAATCTCACATGATCTCAAAGGAGAGAGACCAATCTGGGGCACGAAGGATGGGAGTGATATGAGTGCTTCATTCAAGGTGTTGAAACTCTTCATGATATCAGAGTCGAAGTTGAAGTCCACATCTTTCTAAAGAAGGTTTGTCAGAGGTTTGGTGATCTTGTTGAAGTCAGGAACAAACCTTCTATAGAACCCATCATGTCCTAATAATGCTTTAACTTCTTTGACACTAGTTGGAGAAGGTAGCTTTTTTATACTTCAATCTTCACTTTATCAACCTCAATGCCTTTGGAACTGACCTGATGTCCTATAACAATGCCCTCCTTAACCATGAAGTTGCATTTTTTTCCAATTAAGCACCTAATGTGCTTCTTCACAATGTTTTAAGATGAGGAGAAGGTTGTGTAGACATTGTTCAAAAGAACCTCCACAGACTGAAAAGTTGTCCATGAAGATCTCCATTATGTTTTAGTGAATTCGGAGAAGATGGTAGACATGCAACACTAAAAAGTGGATGGTGCAGGCATCCGGAACAAAGCATATGTGCCAAAGGGACACATTAATGTCGTCTTCTCTTGATCTCTTGGGTGAATGGGAATCTGGTAGAAGCCAAAGTACCCATGCAGGTAACAAAGGAACTCCTTATGAGCAAGCCTCTCTAGGACTTGATCAAGAAATGGAAGTGGAAAGTGGTCTTCCTGGTTGCTTTTTTGAGCTTGTGGTAGTCTATCCACATGCACCACATGACCACAGTATGGGTGGGTATAAGCTCATTCTTCTCATTTAAGACAACAGTAGTGTTGCCCTTATTTGGAACCACCTACGCATGACTCACCCAAGGTGAATCGGAAATGGGATAGATAATCCCAGAAAGCAACAACTTTATCACTTCCTTGCAGACAACCTCCTTCAAGATTGGATTTAGATTACACTAAGGGTCAATGGATGGCTTTTAGTCATCAACCATGTTAATTTTTTACGTGCATAGGGCTTGTCTTAATCCTGTTAGATCATTCATTTTGTAACCTAGTGCCTTCTTTCTTTTCTTCAGTTTAGCCAATAGCTTGTCTTCTTGGGTTGTTGTGAGATCTACATTGATGATGATTGGGTAAACCTTCTTCTCATATTGGAAAACATACATGAGCCCCTCAGGTAGAGGCTTTATCCCTGGTGTCGTAGGTTCTTCTTCTTCAATGATGGAGGCAAAATTTTAGATTTTTGAATTTAGCATCGGGATCTTCTATATCAGAGTTTAGGAGAAAGAGAAAATTTTCCACTTGTTTATCTTCCAAATCATGAGTGTTGTCATTGATGAGTGCGGTCTCTAAAGGGTCTTCAGAATTATAATCCTCCTTTCATAGTTGTGCCATTTTGTTAACACAATCAATCACATAGAATTTGTCTTGAAAGGAGGGGCCCTTGAGACTCTCAAAGACTCTGAAGTTGATAGTGTCAGTTTTGAGCCTTAATGTCAAGATTCCTACTTCAACATCAATGAGTGTGCGAGTAGTGTCAAGGAAGGGATGCTCGAAGATAAGAGGATAATGTTGGTCTTCCTTGATGTCCATGATGACAAAGTCACATCGGAAATATGACTTGGGGCCTTCATGAATAGGGATGTCTTCTACAATACCCATTGTCATAGTCATAAAAGAGTCAACAAGTTGAATAACGATGCGTGCAAGGAGGATTTCTATCATGAAGCCTAGATGTTTACACAAGATATAGGGCATTATATACATGCTTGCCCTAAGATCTTCTAGACCCTTTTGACATTGAGTGTCTCCAACAAAATAAGAAATGCCAAAATATCCAGGATCTTTATATTTCTTTGGCATCTTGCTTAGGATGATGTATGATGTTGTCTGTGCTAGCATCATGGTCTCAACCTCCTCTGTTAAGTATTTGTGCATGAGGAGGTTCTTGAGGAACTTAGTCCATGAAGGCATTTTTGCAAGAGTGCCAAGGAACGAGATGTCAACATGTAGCATCTTCATCGCTTCCTTAAACTTCATGAATGTCGAGTCTAGTCATGTTTGAGCTAGATGACTTTGGTAGGGAACTCGAGGTTTGTAGACGGGAACCACGGGCAAGGCAAGAGAGTTTGGTGCATCTACTAGTGTTATCTCAGGATTGGGTGTGTTGTCTGCCGCTGGAATTTCAACAATTGGATCTTCTGGAATGACTACTACTACAGACATTTGAGTGAATTCTTCATCTTTGTCATCTTCAAGAATCAACCTATTATTGTTGATGGTAGGGGATGGAAGTTTTGGTAGCATGTGACCAGAGCATGTGCTTTCTGCCTTTAGCTATTCCTCTTGGAGTTTGGGGTTGCCTTCAGGTTGGCCTACAGATGAGCCAGTTGGAGGAAGGATTGCGGCTGCAATTTGTGCAAGATGAGCCTCCATGGATTTTTATAAGCCTGTCGGATTTCTAAAATTTTCTCAATAGTGTCTGGGAAGCTTTGTTCATTGGGTACAAGTGTATTCTACTAACTACCTTGCTCCAGGAGAAGCTACCCTTGCTGGTTGTATTGTTTTTGCCCTTGATTGTAGTTGTTTCCCTAGTTGAGATTGTTGTGGTACTAACTAGGGGCATAGTTATTTTGGAGGTAGTTTTGATTTTGTTGGAAGCCAGGAGGACCCCAAACTTGGTTCTGGATGGGTCCATGTTGGAATTATTGTTCATTGGATACTCCATTTGGATTCCCATATTGGAACCATGGATGGTTCCTTGTCCTGTTGGGGTTGTAGTACCCCTATCCTAGAATGGAGTAGGCAGTATTAACTAGTTCAATGAATGGAAAGCTGTCAAACGGAGGTTGGATCATGTTCACAATGGCCTGGTAGAGATGGTTACACTACAGACTCGTGTGGCCTTCTACACTATAGACTTGGCATATTTATAGGGTTGCCTTAGGTTGGGAGGAGTATTGACCTCTTTGTCCACTGTGTAGAAGGACATAGTCAAGGTTGTCAGTTTTGAGGGCGAGCATCTTTAGAGATCCAAAAATTGCTTTGAGTTCAGATTTATCTTCAGCCATTACCACTTTTAGAATGCCTCCTTTATGGGAAGAGCCCTAATTGGCTTGGTTTTCATCTACCCTACTGACAATCTTTCAAGCTTTGTCAAAAATTTGCCGCATGAAGTCTCCACTAGAGCGGGCATTGAGTAATCACTTGATATCATCGTCAACTTCCCTATAGAAATGTTCCATCAGTTGTGAAGGAGTGATACGATGATGAGGACATTTTCACAATGACTCCTTGAATCACTCCCATGCTTCAAAGAGAGACTCAGATGGATCTTGCTTGAACCCAGTGATATCCCCTCTAAGCTGATAAGTGAGTGAGGGTGGAAAGAACTTCTCAAGGAATTGGTTCTGAAGTTCCTCACAATTTGTGATGTTGCAGTCACCTAGGGAATTGTACCATACCCTAGCCTTGTCAGTGAGAGAGTACTAGAATAGTATGAGCTTTATTACCTCTTTTAGCATGCCAACTGGCTTACTCAGTCCATAGAGATCTATGAACTTCTACATATGTTCGTGGGGGTCTTCACTGACACGTCCTGCAAAGCTCTTGTTCTGCATCATCATCGTCCAATTCATCTTGATCTCGAAGTTTTGAGCTTGGATGGTAGGCTGGACAATAGGGTTGCATATATCTGTAGCCTTTGGAATATAGAACTCTCCTAGTTCTCTTTATCGCTCTACTTCTGTGGCTACTTGTTGCTTAGCTTGTAAACCAGCTCTGGCTTCAGCCATGAGCCTCTCTCTTTGTGCATTCAGGGTTTCTTGCTCCCTACAATTGACCTCCTCATTGTTCATCTTGTTTCTTTATTCATGAAGGAGCCTGTGATATGTTCACTCTATCTCAGGGTCAACGAGAGTCAATGAATCGATGCTAGAGGAGTGTCGCATGCACAAGAATTATTATTAAAAAATGAGAGATGCCAAGTTCAGATGAGCTTGAAGATAATTTTGATTCAATATGAGATGCAATAGTATCAATAGAAAAAGAAAATTCCTAGCTAATCCAAGTGAGTTATTATTATCAGAATATTCCATTGTCCTCGGGACGACGCCAAAATTTGGCATGGGTTTTATCACACTACAAATTCACTAGAACTATAATTCCTAGAGTTTACCAAAACAACAGTGCAATAATTACCACCCGCAAGCAGACAGGTCTTATCACTGTACAGTTGAGAATCAAACCAAGGGACAACTTGTCTAAGAATTAACTAATCAAGGTAACTTAGCAAGAACTAGTATTTATCACAAAAATTGAGATTGGTTTGTTTAAATAAGGTTGCAAGAATAAAAAGAGCTAGATTAAGGTTCTAGTTATAAATGGATGGAAACACTAGGGTGGAATTGGGTTTCACTGCCACTACTCGAATATGTGTAATCATTCAAATCCAAACTTGTATAAAGATATAACTGGAGTTATGCAAGTTCCTCCTTTTTGGAGTTAAAAACTTATATGAGTAAATATCCCTATAAACTTGATGACTCATTACTTATAGATCTTATATGCACTACTCTGAAGAATTCCCATTAGAAGTTCTCATCAGGTCATCAACCAAAGCTAATATGTATTCAAATCTTAAATGGTGAAGTTCTTGTGGTAAAAGATTATAATAAATCATGCAAAGCGGGTGATCAATTAACAAGACATGTGATAAATGATTAGCTATGAACTAAATGAGTTCATACAAGAGTTGGAATATGAATGAAATTGCAAGAAATGGGTAGTGGGGATAGTCCCCACACTCCAGTGAAAATACTACTTCCTCGACATGGTGAGATTAATATCACTAAAAGAGGAAGAAGACACCATCACAGTCATGATGGTAGCAGAAGTGGCCCGGTGTGCTATGCGATGAAAGACTTCTTTCCTTCTTTCTCCTTAAGGTATTAACCCTGACTTGCAGCAGAAGTAGGTGGATGAACAATGGCTCCAAAAGAGATCGATCGCCTTAGAGAAGGAGGTCAACAACTTTGGAGTTGTGGGGGTCGATAAAGAGGTCGATATAACTAGCTAGGCCGATAGGCCTATACTTCACTCTAATCTCAGCAACAACCTTTCAGCATTTCTGTCTCCAAAATTTCATGATGATTTGAACTGATGTGCTAGGGGCCTATTTATAGGGTCGTGGATTTCGACCATGTTACAACCCCAATTTTTGGGTTCATTTGGTGAGAAATGTAATTTCTCATATTAAAGATATTTGAACAAATAATGATATAATTTGTTTTGAATAAATGGATTTCATTTACAATAGCCTTGATGATGGTTTTGTGGGCTTTATTGGCTATTGGGCCCAATAACAAGGAAATGAAGAAAGGAAATTCAACTATTAAATTAGTAAATGAATGTTTGAGTTTTTGAGAAAAGAATGAGGTGGAAACCTCTAGAAGCCAAATCCAAAGAGGGATTTCATGCCTCTTGGATTCCTTGGGTTCCAAGAAGTCCAAAGTTGCAAAGAAAAGACAATAAGAAAAGAAAAGATTAATTAAGTATTTCTTTATTAAGAAAGAAACCGAAAACAATGGTAAAATGTGGAAAACAAGTGAAAAGAGGTATAATTGAGTTATCCTTGGTGGAATTTCGTATCCCATGGATTCCTAATATTAAAAGGAATACCAATGAGGAAAATAAAAGAGAAATAAAGAAAAATCCTCAAAAAGAGATATTTTAATGAGAAATATACAAGATAATGTGAAATAATGCATATAGATGCATCTAGAAGGATAATAAGTATCCTTGAAAAAGGAAATTCGAAATAATAGAGTGTCTTGGGATCTGAGGAGTCCCAATAAAGAAGAAAGATAGAGAAAATACCAAAATTGCAAAATAAAAGGATAATGTGATACATTATTAATGAATTTTGTGTTGTTTTTCAAAAGGTGGTATTTTCTATTAAAAGAAAACATGATTTTGTGACAAATAACTAAAAGGCAAGAATAAAGAGAGTAAGGATTTTCATATTCCAAAATATTCAAGAAATAAGGTATATCAAAGAGATGATTAGGAGAGAGAGCAAGAGGAACTTGCTTAGTAATGAAGAAATCAAATTCCTTTTGGAAAAGGGTTGTGTTTCTTCGTGGGCAAGCCATCCTGGGGCTTCTTTACCCTCCCTATATAAGGGAAAGACCGTGGACAGAACCTAGAAGATCTCACGCCTTGTTTTATCCTCTTCTTCCATGATTTCATACAAAAACCCTAACCAACGACAAACTATGTGATCGCGGAGACATGAGGCTGCAAAGAAGGAGTGCGAGGGAAACGTGATGTCCCATGACACCGGAAGGCAACCTTGCCATCGTATCCCTGACCTAACCCAGGCACTATGGCAGCCGCACGGCTGCAACAGCAGCCGCAGGTTGTAGGGCTACCCAACCCGATCTAGTCGAGCGGACCACATGTGGAGAGGAGCTCCAAGCTCGGAAGGAGGTGGCGGAGCAAAGGCAACCAACGATGGTGACCTTCGGGGTCCAGAGGAGGGAGAACAGATGGCGCAAGCCGCGGCTAGGGTTGTTGCGGCGGAAGCAACGGCCGTTCGCAACATTGAAGAAGCCCGAAGAGCCTTTGGACGGTTTTACCCCCGGCGTAACAAAGGGCGGGCCACTTAAGTGGAGGGCAGAAGTGTCATTCAATTCTAATTTCTCAAATGGGCCGCTTTGCATGTAATTGACGATGTGGCGCTCTCGGATTGGTCGAAAAGGTAATTCCTTTGATAATTCGTAATTAATTATGGGTAACTCCGATTAGGACAAGTAATATATGAAAATTGATCCTCGGAACAAGAGGAACACAAAGAAATTAGTGTTGAAGCCTAATTATGATTGAAATTCAAAAAGTGTATAAAGTTATCATCTTTAATGGTTTAATTAATGAGAAACCCTAATCTTTGATGATTAATGAATTGAGAAAGGCTATATGAATGCTTAATGTTGATATTAACCTGTTAATTATCAAAAGGTACATTAAGCACATAAAGGATGAACTTTGCACATAATTAGTTTAATTTAGAGTTTCTTGTGCATAAATATGTTTTAATGAACCTTGAACCCTAACTGTGGTAATTATGATCCTTAATGATTTTAATTGGTCAAATTCATGTACAAAGCTGAGATATGATGGTTCTAGTCTATTTTGAGTACAAAGATTCCTAATTATGGGTAAATACCCTTAATATAGTAATTAGGGTTTTCTAATGAATAAAAGGTGGATTTAATGATATATCGAGTTCATATGTGATTAAACCATAATGAACTTTGAATTGATGATAGATGCGCATAATGATCTTGTCATGGATTAAAAGGATAAAATAGTAGCTTTAATGTAAAAGAAGCTTAATGAAATTAATTAATGGTTAATGATACCTTTAAATCTGAAAATAGGGTTATATGTTGTTAAGATAACCTTAATATTGAAGAATAGATGAGATAATTAGGGTTTATGAGTAATGGCATAAAATTAGGGTTTAATATGGTAGAAGATGAAGGGAAACCCTAATTGCAAAATGAAACCCTAAAATGGATACAGAAACCCTAGAAAGTGAATCCAAGTCAATAAAGTAGATTCTTGATAAAGTGTGTAGTAAATAGAGTACATGTGTTTTTCAGGATTCTTGATTGTGTGGTTGAACTACTTTCTTGGATGGCTTTCTTGGTTGGATTTGATATTAGCTTGAGAAATCTACTGAACAGGTATGTGGTTACGCTTATGAGTAATCACTTTAGTTTCACGGCGATTTCCGAACGGGTTTATCGGTTGCTTGAAAATAACTATTGGATGTCTTTTATTTTATTTAACTATAAAGTGACTATGATTATCACTATGAATATATATATATAACTAGCTTAGATCTGAATCCACCTTTGTGGCTTGTAAAGGCTAAAAAGGGGTAACCTAGAGTAAGGTCTAGGTTATCGTGGGTTAGAAATTGGGCTACCAAGTGTAGTTCCATGAGACCCTTTAGCATGCCATGAGTTAAGGAGTGGGCTACTTACGGGTAGTGCCATGTGACTCAACCCTAGAAACTGGTTCACCTATGGGTGGGACCATGAGGGGTTTAATGGGGATCTACTATAAGGAAAGTAGCATCCAGGTCCACTGCAAGGACAGCGCAGAGGATAGGGAATGCATGGATCGCGCAGTTATATTTAAAACGTAAAATTGTTTGTTTAATGGTAATTGGCTGCAATACATTGTTATAAATAATTGCACGATTATTGTATCCCCCACATACCAGCTTCGGCTGACCGACGTTTTGTTTGTCGGCGTTTTAGGTACAAGCCAAAAGGACAAACAGTAAATATTCATATTGTGAAATACATGAAGTAAAATACAAGGAGGATTAGTTAGGGTAGAATCCATAAGCGGATAGAAGTTTAGAAATCCAAGATTTCAAAAGGTATGCAAAAGTTTATTTTCTTATAACTTTTCAGTTTAGTGTGTTAAAATTTAATAATTATTCTTGGTTAATTGCCGAACCTTTGATCCGTAAATTATGGGTGCGGCTTCGACCTCTCGGTCTCCCTTAATTGGGGGTTACCAGAAGGTGGAGTCGTAACAAACCACTTCCGATAAATGCCAATCACTTGCTATCGATCGATGGATCTATCGAGCTTCTAGATGTCAGTCTTAGAGGTCGACATGTTATCAATCTTAAGGGTCGATGGGGATGTCGAGAAGTTGTGGTTGTCAATAGGAGTGTCAATAGTAGTTGATCGATGGCCTGATTTCTTGTTGGCTACATCTTGATGATGTTATCGAGGGAGAGAGATTGATGCGTTTGAGTTTTGACTGTGGGGGTCGACAGGTCATTGTTCTGGAAGGTCGACAAGGCTACTGAGCTTCTAGATGTCTTTATTGCTCGATGATTTTGATGTCGATTGGTAGGTTGATTGACGGGTCAAAATTTTCCTCGGGCACAAAAATTGTATATCAATCTGCCTTCTAGAAGTGCTCAAAATCTGTTTCGATTCGAGGAGCTGCCCCACACCCTGTGAGAGGCGTCCACCTCTCGAATTTTGCCCACTAAAGGGAAAAGGGAACCTATAATGACCCGCACTTTTGAGTGTCCAAAAGACCTTAAAGTCATGAATCATTACTCATAAATTCTAGGATCAAATTCAAGAAATAATACAGAATAGTAAACAATTTCCATTAATGAACAAATAGTTACATGTTTACATAAAAATCTCCTCAAAGAAGTTACATAAATTTTAGAAAGAGTTAACATGTACATGTGTAAAGATATACCACTAGGACTAAACCTTCGTGAATAACTTTAGTATCTTCAACATTTTTAATATGTAACCTCATGTCCAAGAATGAAGTATCACATGTACCTAAAATGCTGACAAACAAATACGCAATCAGTATATTTCTATACTGGTACGTGGGTTCAAACAATTAAAACAAGTACACATATAAGCAAACGTTTTTATCTTGCATATAAGAACATAAACTTGTTTTCATATTCTAACCCATATCTGGGCTACTACCTCAGGTGTAATCATTGTCCCTTTGGGGCTCGTGTGCATCACCCTTAAGATTAGTCTAACCCATGGTTCAGAATATTGTTATTTACTTTACATGATACTCATAGGAACTTTATAATTTGCAAGGAGTAAATAAACAAGCAAGCAGTTTATCATTCGTTCAATCTCATCGAGAAACCTCGACAAACTCAGAATTCGATACATGTATTCATAAGCGTAACCATGTACCTTATGCCATCGCAGAAACCATGCAGAAATCTCATATACTTTAAGAGTGCATCCAAACATCCAAGCAACAAAGTATTCAATCTGAAATATACATGTTACATATGTGTCACCATGTATTCACATTACATTAATCAGATCTATATGCGCTCTTAAACTAGGGTTTAGGGTTGTCTCATGTTTGGACCAGGGATTAGGGTTACAAACCCTAATTCCATCATGTCATAATTTCTAAGATTAAAACCTTTAATATGCATATTAGGTGAAACCCTAATCATCAACTTAGGCATATTATACTATTTATGATACCTAGATCACATTATCAGCATTAGATCATAGAAAGAGGTCGACATTGGTTATAAAACCCTAAATCAACATGAATAAGATTATCAATCTAGAATCATCATTTATTCATCATTATCAAGGATTTTCTTCATTATACATAACAAGATCAGGTATTAGCTTAACATAACCAAATCTAATCAATTAAGCATCATATTAAAGCAAATCTAGGCTTTTCCTTTCTATTAATCACATCTAAACATGTATTGCCTATACTTTTGGAACAACAAGAATAACTAGACTCTCAAACTATTTTATTTGGATTCCTCTCATTCTCCTGATGAATTTTGATATAAGACATGTCTCGATCGGAGTTTCCGATGCTTAGTTATAATTATTTCAAGATTTCTCTTATTTGAGCCTATCAAAGGCCGCCACATCATCTTTATATCCTTTTATTAACTCACTAGAAAAACAGCTCATGATTTAGGTGAAAAGACTTACTTATCCCTAGGTCATGAACAAGCAGGTGGGGGTGTTCTTGTCCTTTGACTCTAATCCACCTTCGCCGTCGCTGACTGCATAACGAACCTCGGCCTGCCTTCATCGCCTCGACCCTGCCCACCATGGATACCCTCCTTGGATCTTCCAAGGCAGATGCGAAGCACTTGCCTCTCTCAGCACAGTTGTCTGCAAACACCTGTAGCTCTTCGCCGGTTCTCAACCCGCCGGCGGCGCCAGCGCCTCCTCCTTCTCCTTCCTTCGGGCAACGTCTACCACAGGGCTTCACCCTCTGCTGTGGTCTCTCCTCTGGTCAGAATGACTCAAGGCGGCGGCATAGGTTGTTGTGGCTCTTCCACCCACTACAGAACCTGGCGATCTGACATGTGGTGGATCACCGGTTGCGTCATCTAGGCAGAGGATGATGAACCCACCGCCTGACCTCTCAATTGTCTGTAAGTCTCCCCCGCTAGTGTTGCCCTTGTTGCGTCATGCAACCAGCGTCTTGGCCAACCGCCATAGGCATTGGGTGCGGCTCACCCAGTTCCTCCCCCGTCGTGGATAGGGTGCCTCCATCACCCCCTACGACGCCGAGCCTTCCTCTGTTGCTACTACGTAGCTGCACCCAACTGCTCACGCAGCGGCAAGGTTCCTCCTTGGGTGCTTCTGTCTGCATGTCGGCTAGGACAACATGGCCTCCACGCCCTGGAGCAGCATCGCCAAACACCTCTCTTTCACCCTTTACTCCAGCAACACCACCAACGATGGCACGGAGACTGCATGTGGTCGTCCTCGCCCTTTTGCCCTCCACCACCGTACTCTGGCACAGTTACTCAGACGCCACAACGGTGTATGCAAAGGACGAGTTGAAGTCACAGCCATCCTCCATCTCCTTCCATGATCTTGACAAATCCCTAGTTGTCTCTTGGTTCCTAGAATCGTAGCTTTGCTTGTTGCTACCACATGGTCCCGACTGTTGTTAATGTTGGTTATTGTCGTTCATCCAACAGCGAGAGGTGCAATATAATTAACAGTTCAGGCAGATCCAAAATAAGATTCGAAGAACAAGCAATGCAGGAGAACAGAAAACAGGAGTTAGATTCGCAAACCAGATCGTTCGTTGAGAAACGAACGTGTTACTTAAAGAAATCAGTGCTCGGCAATCCTCGCGGATAGGCACCGTTCTCCCAGTTGCAATCCGGCACGAACTTGGAACTCGCACGTCTCGCTCGCAGTAGACGAAGGCACGTTGCACTGCTATCAGTGCAGCACAGCAACCGCAGACACCACCGCCTGACAGTTGCGTCTTGAGGACAGGAAGGAGGAGCCGCACTTTGCTAAGGAGGACAACTCCACAAAGCAACTCCGGGGACGACGACTCTCGCACTCAGGATTAGGGCTCACAAAACACACGGCGGCAGAAGACTGTTTTCGGTGTGTTTAACCCTAATGACCGGATGTGTATATATAGCCACGCACGTCCCTAATCCTATTCCCAGTAAGACGCAAACATTCGGTTGCTCTTGTACACAATACGGAATAATCCGTAAAAGAGAAACACTTTCTAATTAGGATTAAGAAATCCGAATAAGAAAGCAACAATTAATTACACGAGTAATTAATTACTTAGTTGTATCCTAGTGCAAAAAGAAGACGGAAGACATTCTCCACAAGCCCGAGTCCGGCCAGGCCAGGCCAGGCGAGGCGAGGCGTGGCGTGGCGCGCGCGCGTGCGTGCGTTGTGATGTGGTAACCCCACCCACCAAGGAGGTGAGCATACCTCCTTCCTAGGACTCCTTTGGACACTAGTGCCCCATGTGATCCTACATATGAGGACCACAAAAGTTCTAGGTGTGAGCAATATTGGATAAAACTTCTTTGCCATTTTCACTAGAAATAACATTACATTCTCACATGTACTTGCTGCACTACATTGGGCTTAACCCATGCTAAATAAATGACTTGCTACAGTAACGACGCTACAGTAATTACGTGCTACAGTAATTACGAGATGCTATAGTAACCGTTATTTGTCTAACAATCCCCCACAAAGTCCAATGTATAGTGTGCTCTACCATTCAGTCCTCCATACTGTGCTTTCAGCAGATACCTTTCGGTTTGAATCTACCTGAGTTATCCAACTGTGACTCCTGTAGGAACTAGGTGAACAAAAGTCTTGAACATGAACCTTGGGTATAAGAGTATAGGTTGGTAACAACACAATAAAGACATGGTAGTAAATAAAAACAATGCATTAAGGCCATGCATACAAAATTTTATATCATTATTGATAACAGAGAACAACCCAATTCTCCTGTTGCGGCCTACACAACATCAATCACTTAGTTGGAGTCTCCAAGGATGTACTGCTAACATCCTGTCCTAAGACTTGACACCATTAAGAGACTACTCTCTTACTAACTTGCAGTCATGACACTAACAGGTTTCCAGGAGATAGACACACAGATGCTAGAAGCATCAAACAAGAATACATAGTGTCATCCGATTTACCCGACAGCTTGTTATTACCACATGGAACCCAATTTGTGGGATCTCCACTCTTTTGGGTTGGGTTGCTACTGTCTGCAAATCTATAGGGGTTTCAGTCCCATTCCCAACCTGGATTTTTCCACTAAAGCCAAGGTAAGACCTTTAGTGAAAGGATCAGCTGTACTATCTTTGGTACCGACGTAGTCCACAGCCACGACCCCATTAGACACTAACTCCCTTACAGATTTTAATCTGACTTGGATGTGTCTACGCTGTTTTTGATTGTACTTGGAACTCTTTATCTTAGCAATAGTTGTAGTGCTATCACAGTGAACTGAAATAGCAGGAAGCGGCTTCATTACCATAGGTAAACTAGACATAAGTCCATGTAGCCATTCAGCTTCCAATCCAGTTTCATCTAAAGCACACAACTCTGCCTCAAAAGTGGACCGAGACAATATGGTCTGTTTCTTAGACCTCCAGGAAACAGCTCCTCCTCCCAACAGGAATACATATCCTGAGACACCATTACTCCCAAAATTCACGGCAATCCAGCTTGCATCACTATATCCTTCGACTACGGAAGGATGTTAACCATAATGCAGCCCAAAGGAACGTGTTCCCTTGATATACCTCAGAACTCTGTCAAGAGCTTCCCAATGGGTCTTGTCGGGACAACTGGTGTATCTACTTAACTTGTTCACGGCAAACGCAATGTCTGGACGTGTACAGTTCATAAGATACATCAAACTTCCGATAATCTGAGAGTATCATAATTGAGACACTGGAACCCCAGTTTCATTCTTGAACAAGGGCTTGGATGAATCATATGGAGTCTTAACAGGTTTACGTGATGTGTACTCAAACCTCTCCAGTATCTTCTCAACATAGTGAGACTGAGAGAGAGTTATACCATCAGTATACCTTATGATTTTATGCCCTAAAATCACATCAGCGACACCCATATCCTACATCTCAAACTTGCTACACAAGAATGACTTTGTCTCTTTTACTACTTTCATATCGGAACCAAAAAGCAGGATATCATCGACGTATAAGCATAACAAAATGAATCCATTATTGACAATCTTACAGTAGAGACACTTATCAAATTCATTAGAAATAAAGCCAAACGATGATATCACAGAATCAAACTTCTCATGCCATTGCTTAGGAGCTTGTTTCAAGCCATATAATGACTTAACAAGTTCACACACTTTGGACTCATTCCCACGACCCACAAATCCCTCAGGTTGTTCCATATATATCTCTTCTTGAAGATCACCGTGTAAGAACGCGGTCTTCACATCCATTTGATGAATATAGAGATTATAAATGGAAGCCAATGCTATAAGCACTCGAATTGTGGTCATACGGGAAACATGTGAATAGGTATCAAAATAATCTATTCCTTCCCTTTGTGTGTAACCCTTAGCAACTAACCTAGCCTTATACTTATTGATTGTCCCGTCTGCATTAAGTTTCTTCTTAAAAATCCATTTGCAACCAACTGCAGAACAACCAGGAGGCAAATCCACCAATTCCCAAGTTCCATTCAAGAGAATTGATTGGATTTCATCATTAATGACTTCTTTCCAAAACTTAGCTTCTGGAGATTCCATAGGTTGTTTGAAAGTAACAGGATCATCCTCAACATTGTAAGTAAGAAACTCACTTCCAAAGTCTTTGGATGTCCTAGGCCGTTTACTTCTCCTTGGTTCAACTATTTCTTCAGAATCATCAGATTCAGAAATAGTATGTTCTGAGTCACCCCCCACATTTGTCATCCTTTCCACGTGCTCGGGAATGGAACCTGTGGTAAATGAATCTTCTTGAGAAACTTCATTGGGCACACCAGTTTTCATAGGAAACACATCCTCAAAGAATGTAGCATCACGTAATTCTACAATTGTATTGACCTCAATACCAGAGATATCTGATTTTACAATCAGGAATCTATAAGCATAGCTTGTCTCTACATAACCTAAGAATATGGCATCAACCGTTTTCGGTCCTAATTTCTTCCTTTTGTGTTCAGGGACAAGTACCTTTACAAGGCACTCCCACACTCGAAGATATTTAAGACTCGGTTTCCTTCCTCTCCACAACTCAAACGGACTACTCTCTGAATGTTTATGAGGAACTCTATTCAGAATATGGCAAGCCGTATTCAAAGCTTCCCCCCACATAAAGTTGGGTAATCCAGATGTTTGGAGTAAGGTATTTACCATATCTATTAAGGTTCGGTTTTTACGTTCAGCTATTCCATTTGATTGTGGTGAATAAGGAGCAATTACCTCATGAACTATACCATGTAATTGGCAAAATTCCAAAAACAAATTCGAGGTATACTCTCCTCCCCTATCAGACCTTAATCGCTTAAGTACTTTACCGGTTTGAGTTTCAGCTTCTTTCTTATAAATTTGAAATTTATCCAATGCCTCATCTTTACTTCTAAGTAAAAAGACATAACAGTATCTACTCGCATCGTCAATAAAAGTTATAAAATAACGTTTTTGATCTCTCGTAGCAACACCATTAAATTCACAGATATCTGTATGAACTAAATCCAAAATTTCTGAATTCCTATTCACAGAATGAAAAGGCTTCCTAGGCAATTTAGCTTGTACACAGATTTCACATTTATTGTTGCTAATTTCAGATTTAGGGATCAAATCTAGATTCATCATACGCTTCATTGAGGCAACATTAACATGTCCCAAACGTGAATGCCATACATCGAATGAAACAAGATTCATGCAAATAGAACTATAATCATTCAAATTTAAAACGGAATTTGAAACAGGTTCAACATGAATCTTAAACAAGTTCTCCACATCACATAAGTACCCCTTGCCAAAAAAACAAAGAATCACGAAGACGTGTAATAATAGCCTTATTACATTTATAGTCTACTCTATAACCTTCTCTAACTAATATGACGCCACTAAGGATATTGCGTCGAATGGTTGGAACATGTCTGACCCTGTTAAGAGTCAAGACCTTCCCCGAAGGGAACTTCAAGTCCACCCGTCCTTCTCCTTTGACTTCTGCAGAGCTGGAATCGCCCAAAGTCACGGACCGACCTCGAGAGGCCTGATAAGACACAAACAGGGATTTATCAGCACACACATGTACATTAGCCCCAGTGTCAATTATCCAATAAAGTGGTTCAAATATAGAAAGAATTTCAAGTTTAATAGACACGTACCCATCATTGAGGTTCAAGGATGCATTCATCATGTTGACCACAGCCTCCTCAGTTGCAGATGTGGTAGCTTTCTTTGCCTTCTTAGTAGGACAATCCTTGTTCCAGTGGCCAACCTGTCCACAAGTCCAACAAGGTTTGTTCTTCAGTTTTTTTTGAATCTTTGCCTTGGGTTTATGTGCATTCTTAGATTTCTTATCTTTGGTGTTTTTCGTAGAAGTAATATTAACAGTTGGATTTGCATCAGTAGGCACCTTGACCCCTTTCTCCTTTAAGTGTTCTTCTTGTATATTAATATCCATCATTAATTCATCCATGGTGTGTGTCCCTTTGCGATGCTTCAGAGACATACCAAGCGATTCCCAAGACTTAGGGAATTTTTCTATGATAGACATAACAACAAATTTCTCAGGCAACACCATCTTGGCATCTGAGAGTTCATGAACTAGGAGTTGTAGATCGTGTGTTTGATCAGAAACTGATTTACCCTCAACCATCTAAAACTTAAGAAATTTAGACACACAGTATTTTTCAACACCCTGATTTTCAGTGCTAAAATTCTTAATTAACAATTAGTGATTGGAGGCTTTGAGTAAGAATCATACAGTTTGTTATTTAAACCAAACAGAATCAAACCACGACACATTTTATCACCCTTCTTCCAATTAGCAATAATGTTTGCATTATCAAGAATTGTTTCATCAGACACAGGTTCAGTTTCAATTAAATATTGATCATAACCCACAACATTCAGCCAAATTTCCATACGACTCTGCCAACGGGCAAAGTTCGTACCAGTAAACTTTTCAGGCATATTGGTTGTATCAATCTTACATCCCGAACTACCCTGACCGACCATTGTTAATTAACGACAGAAATTTGATTTCTTTAAGACTGTTGTTAATGTTGGTTATTGTCGTTCATGAAACAGCGACAGGTGCAATATAATTAACAGTTCAGGCAGATCCAAAATAAGATTCGAAGAACAAGCAATGCAGGAGAACAGAAAACAGGAGTTAGATTCGCAAACCAGATCGTTCGTTGAGAGACGAACGTGTTACTTAAAGAAATCAGTGCTCGGCAATCCTCATGGATAGGCACCGTTCTCCCAGTTGCAATCCGGAACAAACCTGGAACTCACACGTCTCACTCGCAGTAGACGAAGGCACGTTGCACTGCTACCAGTGTAGCACAGCAACCGCAGACACCACCGCCTGACAGTTGCGTCTTGAGGATAGGAAGGAGGAGCCACACTTTGCTCAGGAGGACAACTCCACAAAGCAACTCCGAGGACGAAGACTCTCGCACTCGGGATTAGGGCTCACAAAACACACGGCGGCAGAAGACTATTTTTGATGTGTTTAACCCTAATGATCGGATGTGTATATATAGCCATGCACGTCCCTAATCCTATTCCCAGTAAGACACAAACACTCGGTTGCTCTTGTATAAGAAATCCGAATAAGAAATCAATAATTAATTATACGAGTAATTAATTACTTAGTTGTATCCTAGTGCAAAAAGAAGACGGAAGACGGAAGACATTCTCCACAATCCACAAGCCACAAGCCACAAGCCCGAGCCCGGCCCGGCCAGGCCAGGCCAGGCGAGGTGTGGCGTGGCGCACGCGCGCGTGCGTGCGTGCGTTGTGATGTGGTAACCCTACCCACCAAGGAGGTGAGCATACCTCCTTCCTAGGACTCCTTTATACACTAGTGCCCCATGTGATCCTACATATGAGGACTACAAAAGTTCTAGGTGTGAGCAATATGGGATAAAACTTCTTTGCCATTTGCACTAGAAACAACATTACATTCTCACATGTACTTGCTGCACTACATTGGGCTTAACCCATGCTAAATAAATGACTTGCTACAGTAACGACGCTACAGTAATTACGTGCTACAGTAATTACGAGTTGCTACAGTAGCTGTTATTGATCTAACTCCGACAGACCGGTCGAGAGAGGAAGATAGGGAAGAAAGGTCTACTTGCTCCGATGAAGGAATGATGGATGGATGAGGAAAGCAGCATGCACTGATCATAAGGTAGAAGTTCTTGGGTTAGGGACATCAAATGAGAAGGGAGAACCCATCTATATATATTGGGCCAAAAAACCTAAATGGCACATTTTCCATATTTTATTTCCTAAATGGCACGTTCTTGAACTTATTGCTCAAAATGGCACATTTGCAGAGCAATGTGTCCCTTTCTGGGATGCATTGCTGTCTCGCAAACCAATGTGTCCCAGCAGCAGACGCATTGGTCCCACAAGAGGGCAAGCATTGTCCTCTTGTGGGACCAATGTGTCTGTTGTTGGGACGCATTGCACCAATGAGTCTCAGTCGGGGATGCATTGCAGCAATGCGTCCTCATGCAGGACGCATTGCACCAATGTGTTCCCATGCAGGACGCATTGTTTTTTTTTCAAATATTTTTACAGTCAATGTTATTCTTTAATGGTTATTGATATGTATATTAACAATATTACTTATATTTGTACATTTACAATTCGTTCACTTGTATTTGGATGTCTATAATATACCCAATTATTATAAATTTGTCAATTTCAATAGCTTGTAACATGCATATGGAATATATAAGTGGTATTGCAACCAACATCAGTTGGTTCCTGATTGATTATATAATAAGAACTTAATTCAAAAAAATGAGATAGAAATTAAAAACAAGGCTAAAACATGAACCAACATGATGAGAAAATAATACACAACACACAACAGAACAATATGATAGATCCAAAATGAACCAATATGATATCATAATATGATAGATCTACATACAATAGATGTCTTCACAAAGGCACCCATACAACACAGTACAATATATAAAAAACTAAGCATGTCCTCCTCGCCCACAACGTCCTCGCCCACCTCCCTCTACATCTGACTCCTCTACACTGATGTCATCTGGAGATGTCTGAACTGGGGACAACTGCATAGGAGGATGTTGGCGAGCATCAGGGTAGAAATGAAAAGGTTGAGGTGGGGTGAGGGGTCTCTGAAAACTAGGATAGGATGCATTAGGTGGGGTGCATCCTGAGAAATCAAATGGAGTATGTGAATATGTGGCATAAGGTGGTGGTAGGCTCTCATGAATAACTAGTGGTGGGAATGGAGTATATGGAACAGAAGAAGAACTTGCTCCATGGTAGGATGCTAGTTGAGGTGGGGTGATGAATGAAGAATAAGAACCAGCTCCTCCAAAGTATGGGCTTGTATGTCCCCATCCAATGAAGTGAGAAGTGGCAGTGAGCTCAGGAGCAGTAAGTATAGGAGTATGAGTAGGAGTAGGAGTAGGAGTAGGAGTGGGCTCAGGGGTTGTGGTATGAGTGGGTATGGGATCCCACGGTCGAGCATAGTCGGGAAGACTGTCAAAGTAAGCCCCCTGGATGTTATATATGTCATCTCTGATCTGTGTAGGGGCGTGCTCTAAAGCCGCTCGTATCGCCACCTGTGTTTGCACCTATAAAACAAAGTATGTACACATAATAAAGACCAATTACATATATTACAAATAACAATGATAAAAATAATAGTTTGTAAAAGAATTAATAATGATACTCATAAATTCTTGTTGGCGATAACTTTGTGGGTAGTATGTGGCCGGAGGCATAGATGGAGGGGGAACGATATACTGGGGATGATATCATGCATAGTAAACCTGAGGACTGAAGACTGTATCATTTGGTGAAGCGGGAACTACGCTCTCACGTCTATTGTTCCATAGTTGCACCTCCCACCTATAATGAAGCAGCCAATCCTCAGCCGCATGACCCCTCCCATCAATCCGGCTAAGCTGTGGCAGCTCAAGAGTAGGTTGTACTTGAACAAAGCCGAACTGTCCAAGTACTCTGTCGGGGAAGTGCCACTCCACTATTGTGTAGAACAGCAAAGGCACTCGTGCCAACCAAACATCACTACCATCTCTACAAATGGCAGGCAATATCTCAAGAACATCAGCAGTGTAAGGAGTCAAATTTATCTGTTATTCATATAGACAACATGTATCATATAAAACGGAGTAAATTGCAAATAAATAAAATATATACCATACAACATGTTAGTAAAGGTAAGTAAGTTATACCTGCGAGGGCAAAATCTGGTCAAATGATGAATCGTAAAACTGGATTGTTCCCCTGATAGTGTCACTCCTTTGGACAAAGGTAGGACACCTATTAAATTGACAAACTATATTTAGATAAACACTACATAATGTTTGGACAAATATAAAAATTAATTATGTAGATCTTTACCTGTAACCCAAGGGAACATCTTCTGGCCACCCCCCCAGTGCATAACAATTGAACCTGGGCATTCAATTCTCAACCTCTCCCAACACCACAGCTGCAATAGACAGACACAACCTGACAGATGGGCAGTTCTCCTGGACTGGGTGGCAGCCTTATACAACTCCCTATATAAGTAAGATAGAGTTGTAGCACCCCAAGATAGAGTGCCACAACGTGCAAAATCAGACACAAGAGGGAGGTACCTAACATGCACTTTATCCCCGGTACTATCTGGGATAAGGTAACTACCTAAGAAGTATAGGAGATATGCCCTGGTGTACCTTGTCCTTAGTTCTAGTTGTTGCTCTTCATCACCCACGGACAGATCCATATCCATGAAGTTCTCACGCAGCCCAATCAAGGAGATTTGCCCCTTAGACATCCCATCTGGTGCATCTCCTAAGAAATTCTCAAAAAGGTGAGACCAAGAAGAAAATTGTCCCTCTTTTACACCTATAGGATAAGAAGTTATAACAGGTGGGCCATCAATCCTAAGACCTAGAAGCACTACAACATCCTGAAGTGTTACAGTCATCTCAAACGGGGGAAATCTAAAAGTATTGCTAGTATTGTCCCACCGGTTAACTAATGCAGTGATTAAAGTGGGGTCATGGTGGATAGAGGGTAGCCTATGAACAAGTCCAAAACCGGCCATGGAAATATTCTCTAAAACATATGGGTCAGTAATAGGCCATTATGCCAACATGATGTGGTGATGGGAGAGTCGGAAGGTCGCTTGTCTAGGAGCCATATCTATGAAAAGTGCAAATATTACATTAAATGAAAAGTGCAAATATTTTACAACATATAAGTTTGTCAAGATTCTTCATTAGATAAGATGAAATTAATTCAAATACATGAACTACCAAACAATATTAAAATACAACATGAACTACTAAAAGAGAAATATTACAATAATTAGTTACTGCATTTGATTCAATATCTCATCTAGAGGTTCATAAAATGGCCACATTTGATGTATAACTCGATGTATCTCTGGATGTGATATAGCTAACTGGTTTTTAACTTGTTCATTGATTGGCATTGCTTTCTATTTCATGTGATCCCAATACCAACTAGGTAGCTCAAGAAGTTCTTCATACATGTACCACATTTGCTTTAAAAATTGCCAATGAAATTTTGCTTGTTCTTTTGTCACTATAAATCCTAACTTGCTGTACAACAAATCTGGTACGTCATTCTAGTCATCATCCAATAGAGTTTGATGAGCCATTTTTCCTGTAGGCACTTTGTAGCTATTATTTGGATTAACTCTACCGACATGTGAAATGTCCATGTCCTTCGATGAGCCATCTATAAAAAAACCCATTATAAATTCATTCTTTTAGTGAAATTGCAAACATTACATGACGTGATTAAATTGTAAACATTACATGACTTGAGTAAATTGAAATTGCAAACATTACATTACGTGATTAAATTGAAATTGCAAACATTACATGACTTGAATAAATTAAAATTGCAAACATTACATGCCTTGAGTAAATTGAAATAGCAAACATTACATGACCAGACATCATATTACATTAGGATAAGTGCATCTATTATGGCCCCTTCTGCCACACTTATGACAGTGATATGTATACTGATTTGTATCAACACCCATAGTTGAAGGCCTTCTCTTTTTCTTTGGTCTTCCAGCTTGCCTTAATTTCTACGGGGTAATAAGGGATAAATACCTCTACTGTCATCAAATTGAGGCCAATACCTCTTGTCGAGAATACCACGAAATTCAGTTCTGTATGCGTTTAGATAAGCCTCATTTGTATAATATGTGCTCACAAGTGCATCAAGATCCCAATTGACAGAGTCTGCAGCTACCCAAACATGAGAACATGGATAATTCCATTGTTGTGGAAAACCACAACTGCATTGACTACCACCATTTGGACGCACTATTACTTGAAATATATGTCCATCCATGTCACCAACAAGCCATTCATCATTGTTCACATGGATGTGTATTGTCAGTTTTTTTGCATCCTCTCAAACATTATAAAGCTTATCATGAACCCTCAAGGGCCATTTCAGTCCATCTTGTGCATGTTTATTTGCAAGATTATGCCTCTCCAGCTACATTGTCACGGAGCGATAATATGTGTCAACAATTAACGTCTATATTGGCAAACCTCTAACATCTTTTAAGACTCCATTACACCCTTCAACATGATTTCTAGTCAATGACCCATACCTACAACCTCTGTCATATGCGAGATACCAAAGTACTAGATTTTGGCCTAATAAATACGCCTTCGATGTTGGTTCTATGGTTTCTATAATAGTCATATGACGATCAAATTCATGTGTATCAATTGTGGATCCCACCTTCCACAAAAGCTCCCTCAACTCCTGGGACTTGAACTGCTTATGGAAGTTCTCCCAAAGATGTCGAAGACAATAACGATGTTGAGCCCAATCAAATTTTGATTCAAGTGCTGGAAAAATCCCACTCATTCGATCAGAAATAATACACAAGTTTGTACGTCATGGAATGATTGGAATACAAGTTTGTAGACAACCAAAGAACCACTCCCAGGAGTCCTTATTTTCTTTCTCGACAATAGCAAAAGCAAGTGGAAATAGATCATTATCAACATCTATTCCACATGCAATGAGAAGTATGCCAATATATTTTCCTATTAAAAATGTGTCATCAACAGTAAGAACATGCCTACAATAGTCCCAAGCCCTCACAGCTGGACCAAATGCCCAAAACACCCACTTGAATCTACGAGTGCCTTCAGTTTGAAGGGTATAATCATCAATAAGGTGGGCATATATAGTTCTTGGAATATATTGTGTCAGAGATATCAAGAATGGAAACAAACTATGATATGATGATTCCCAGTATCCAAATATTTTACAGACAACCTTCCTCCTCGCTAGATATGCCTTCTTGTAAGATATATGGAGCCTTAGTTCAGCATTCACCTTGTCACGTATTTCTCGTGTCGACATATCCAATCTTGATACTAGGATTGGCATTATCATTCGAGCAATATAAGATGTTGTGACTTGGTGATGATCATGATTCATAACAATTAATTCACAATTGTGGCCTGCTTTACAACGTTTTATCTTCCACATGCCACCTTCTCTTTTGGACTGGCAAGCGGTCAATCTCTAAGGACATCGTTGATCATGGATACAAACAAGTTTAAGATGACGATTATTTGAGCATAATGTATAGTACTGGACATTCTTTTGTATCGACCATTTTTGGAGCATCTCAACCAGTACAACTTTGGATGCAAATAAAGCACCCTCATATATAATAGTGTTGGAAGGATTGTAATTGAGACGGAATTCATGACAAAAATCTTCCACCCAGTCATCATCTTGAAAAGCTTCATAGTTGGAATCAATGTGTTCATGTTGGGGGCATTGGTTGTCAAATATGGATGGAATAGAACTCAATGATGCATTAGAGTTAGGGAATGGATGTGTGTGCTCATCATCGGTTTCAGTCAATGACTCCTCCTTAGGTGGTTCACTATTATCACCACCTTCAATATCACTATTGTTATCACCTTTATGATCACTATCATTATCACCTTTATGATCACTATCATTATCACCTTCATGATCACTATCATTATCTCCCTCGTCAACCTCAACACCAACATTCTCAGTAGTAGGATTTTGAGAGAATTGAGGTTGTTGACTCCATTCAGTAGTTAAATAACTTTAAGAGAATTGAGATGGTTGACTCCATTAAGTAGTTAAATGACTTTGAGAGAATAGAGGTGGCTGACTCCATAAATGATTGTGAGGGAATTGAGATTGAAATTAATCCAATAGACCCATGAAACAAGGTTGTTGGTGGATAGATGTTTTTTTCAAGAAACACATCAATATAGGCATCAGTTGAAAGTGATAACAAGGTTTTGTATGCATCATCATCATCAACTTGTACGAGCATCTGATTTTCTCTAGGGAAAAGATAGGATATTTTGATAGAGAAGTGGTTGGGATTTATGTCAAGTGTTGTATAGATATATGATTTTAGTTCAGATAGGGTATTAATAAGTGATATGTTTATGGGTCTAACAGATCGACTAGAATAAGACCCATCAGAGAGAATTTGACCATCATATCGCATCTTGACAATTCATGAATTTGAACTAGATGCCATGTTCCTATCATTGTAAAACAATAATTCATATTTTAGAACATTATATTAACATGAATTAATATTTTAGAACAATGACATCATTTTTAAAAGAGTAGTTAAGATTTTAGAACAATATTTTTGAATTTGGAATTAAATTTATGTTACTACTTTTTCTATAACATTAACGTTTTAGAACAACAATTCTACTATTTTTTTAGTAACATTAACATTTCTATTCAACAACAATTTTGCTATTTTTTCAGTAACATTAACATTTCAGAACAACAATTTTGCTATTTTTCAGTAACATTAACATTTCAGAACAACAATTTTGTAATTCTGAACAATAATTTTTCAGGTATTAATTAACCTTCAATTGTCATTTTCTACATCATTATTTCAGTAATGTGGAATTAAGGAGTAGCAATACAATTATTTCAGTTGTAATATTGCATACTAATGTTAAGTTCAAGTTTTGGAAATTAAAAATTTTGGTAGAAAAAATACCTCAAATGGAGAGTTCTCCCTTGTCAATCAAAGGATATGAGAAGAGAAAGAAGAGCAGTAGTAGAATCGCCTCTAAGAAGTACAAGAAAAAAAGAAGATAGCAGCTCCAAGATCGCCCGAAATAAGCTAGAAATTGCCTCCAAGCAGTAGAAATCCAAGCAAGAACTCCAGAGCAATGGGAGTAGAGAGCAAGAGTAAGGAAATGAAGAATGGTGTGAGTTTGGGGGGTTGATTTCGCCCAATATTTATAGGAGAGCAATGCATCCCGGTTGGGGACGCATTGCTCCCACGTGGCACTGTGTCGCGGCCCAACGCCAAAATAGTTGTTGGGTTGTGCCGGTCCAGGTGTTGGGTGGGAGCAATGTGTCCCCGTCCCAGACGCATTGCCCGCGTGGAAAAATTTAGCAGTTGGGGTGTCTCCGCGCGCGACGCATTGGCCCCACAAGAGGGCAATGCGTCCTGGTTCGGGACGCATTGCCCTACTGTGGGGCCAATACGTCCCGAACGAGGACGCATTACCCTCCTGTGGGGCCAATGCATCCCGAACCCAGACGCATTGCCTCGTGGGAGAGCAATGCGTCCCAGAAGGTGACGCATTGCTCCGCAAATGTGCCATTTTAGGCAATAAGTTCAAGAACGTGCCATTTAGGAAATAAAATATGGCAAATGTGCCATTTAGGTTTTTTTGGCCTATATATTTCTTTACGGAGATCATCTTCTGATCTGGTCCCCTCAGGATTAGTCTCTCTTTAACACTTCCTTATCCCATTATTTTCCTATCCTCTTGTACAGTTTATAAGGACAAGTTTCCAATGCGATATTGGCAAGGTACACACGGAAACAACCTTAATTACATTCCTTTCTCTTATGGCCATGGGTGATAGGGGAGTTATAGCTTGAGTAATTGATATAGAAAGGTATTTCCATACATACTAAGCATTAACAATATAATTTCTTCCTTTCTATTTTCAACATTTCCTTGTCATGCACACGATCCAAGTGTTTCTTTTTCCTTTCTTACACCAAACACCCATAAAGGAAAGCATGACACATATTGGATAATTGATTTTGGATTCTTCATCTATTTTTCTCCTTGATATGTACTTGCATCAATTATAGGAACTTATTAAATTCCTTCCCAAATTATATTTATTCTTTTGGGATCTAATGTGATACCTTTCCCATACAAAGCTTGTTCCTTTTGAACATTAATACCATTATCCCACGACATATCCTTTTTCTAGAATTTTCCATTCTTTCTCTTGTTCAACATTTTAATGGATTATTGCAAACAAAAAATCCTTTTATTTTTTTAACTTGTCACAAGGATAATATTATTCCATAAATAATACCATTCAGGAAAATTATTTATCAGAACATGCTTTATATTTATATCATTCAATTTTTACCAAAATTGGGGATATAACATTCACCCCTCCTTAAAAGGAATTTTGTCCCCAAAATTCACACCCATTAATATTTAAGGTGAATGACATCCCAACTTAGTTCCAAACCTTAGGGTTAACAACCCTAATTAGATGTCGTTAACATCTTTTACTGATACACATATTTCATCACATTATTAATAGGATTGGCACTTGAATTCAATTTCAAGGTACACCCACATCCTTAGCATTTACATCCTATCATCACTTGATGATTTCATTCTCATTGGTGATTTCATTATGACTTGGTGATTTCTCTTTGCGCCTAGGTTTCCAACCTATTATTCATTTTTTTCACACAAGGGTGAGGTGACACCTCTAACCCTAGTTCATGTCATTATACATTAAATGTAGGATATTCATCCTCTTTATCTCAGTTTCAAGCATAACAGGTGTCTATCCAATCTCCCTCCCTCATAATGAGATGAAATAAGCATTTGATTGCAGCCCAAATACAAAGTTCATTCCATTCCAAGAGTGGAGATGGTACATCCACACATTACCTTTTAATTTCACATTTTTAATTTCGAATCATACTCAAAATGACTCTAAACTTACTGGTTTTTAATTTCATAACATTCTTATATTCCCTAAAATCAAGTGTCCCTTTTCTTACTCTTAAGTTAGGGCAAAACTTCTTTCAAGTTTTCATGACTTCATTATAACTTTCATATATACACCTCATGTTTTATAAGTCTTAGCCAATTCCTTGAGGTCTCTAGGGGTATAGGTACCTTTGGAGTGATCTCATCCTAATGCATCAAGAGAGTGTCTTTCACATTCACCCATTAGGCTACATGATCATCATGGAGGTAGTTAATCTCTTGAGTCATGTACCTTGGGTAAACCTTGTTGTTACCTCCCGACCACATGGTCATGTGCATTCAGGGCATATCAACTCCCAACCCATTGGGGTCCTATGTACCTCCAATACACCCTACCTGACCCTAGGATTGCATTAGGACTCTACCCTTCCTAAGGGTTTATTTTGAGATGTCACATCTTTTAAGCACATTATTCTCTTATTTAATTCTTTAACCTGGATTTCCTTCACCTCTTACTTTTGAGTAGACATTATGCAGTGTAGTCCCAACATTGGGCTCGGGCCACCTTCCCTCCAGGGCTTGGTTCCATGCCGGTCTTCCCTCCTGTGCTTGACATTCTGTGATCTTCCCCTCTAGGGGCTTGATCCTAAACAACTAAACTGTGGAATTAGGCCACCTTCCCTCCTGGGCTTGGTGCCTTTCTAGTCTTCCCTCTTGAGCTTGACCATCTCATGACCTTCCCTCATGGGCTTGTTCATCCACTCAGGCCACCTTCCCTCTTGGGCTTGGTGCCTTAATGATCTTCCCTCCTGGGCTTGACCATTTCATGACCTTCCCTCCTGGGCTTGGTCATCTACTCAGAGATGGCATCCTTGGGTTCAAAGAATGTAACTGCTTTCATTTTTATATATTTAACTCTTCACCCCTCTAGGTGAGGATTAAGGTTATCTCAATACTTAAATATGTTTATTTACTTACCTTTTATGGGAAAGTCCTAGCCTAGGGTGCCTTCTTGGCTCATAGGAGGGGGTTAGGCTCTCTAGCCACAACATGATCCCAAGATATAGGTTTTGCCTCCCTCATAGGTCATCTTCCCACTCTTGGGTTGACCCACCCCATGTTGGCACACTAACCCTAAAGGTCTCATATATATATATATATATATATATATATATATATATATATATATATATTATCATAAATTCTTATCATTATAATTCTCAACCCATATTTGCTCAATCTCTGGAATACCCCCTCATGGTTTCTATCCATTCAGTGAACTTGGGTCACCTTCCCCTCTAGGGGCTTGGTGCTACATCAGCCTTCCCCTCCAGGGGCTTGGCCACCATCACCAAACATCTAGAGACAACATGAGGGGTTTGAGAAAGTTATATACAAACTTTCATTTTCATATATATATATAATTATATATATATAGGGTAGCGATCCAGTGAGAAACATCCTACGGTGAGAGCATGAGAGGCATTTGAATAACTACAAATTAGTAACTATTTTTTAAAATCCAACCATATAGATGGAAAAAGCATCATTTCATTTACCTTGTCGCAAAAAATCATTGGAATCAGACACTGTTTACATGTCCATACCATATGTACAATATACACTTTTTACATCCAACGGTCAGCCTGAAATTCAATATAAAGCGTCGAAAAATATATGGTTGTTGTGAATGATCTACAAATTGGATGGTGATAAAATTTTATAGGAAGGTATATATTAAGGTATACTTGTAATCTGTACGGTTGGATTATGAAAAATTGATCTATGTGGAGAGTTAGTTAAATGCCTCTCATGCTCTCACCAGATATGTTTCTCACTGGATCGTTGCCCTATATATATATATATAATTATATATATAATTTTATATATATATAATTATTGGATTCATATATTTCTTAAGACCTCTTACATAAGAGTCATGCTCCTCATGCACACATGCATGGGAGAATGGGTCACCTAAACCCATCCCTTTATCTTTCTTATTCCTAATTTTAAGTTTCATATGGGTGGTGTCCCATACCATCACACCATGTTCATTATTTAAGATTAAGGTTTTAGGGTTAGAGTTAGGGACTATACTCTACCTCTTAAAATTTCCATATCCCTTGACTTACTTAAAGTTTTCACACCCTAATGGGTTATTCCAACCCAAGTCCTTCCTCTATGGAAGGGCTTATTCATACATGTATCTTTCTAATGTTTACCCTCTCTAGAGGGACCTACACAAAAGGTTATATCTTTTCACATTTTACTTCTCTAATTAACAATTTCTTTTAAGCAAAGAGATGAGAAGGAGACAAAAAGTGAGGTGAGAAACCTAAAAGATACATTATGCTTTACTGATTTTTCTCTTAAATTTCTAAGGATGATTAGAAATTATAAACTATTAAGTATTAGTTGATGAATTTGGGCTTGGATACCAAATGTAACGACCCGCACTTTTGAGTGTCCAAAAGACCTTAAAGTCACGAATCATTACTTATAAATTCTAGGATCAGATTCAAGAAATAATATAGAATAGTAAACAATTTCCATTAATGAACAAATAGTTACATGTTTGCATAAAAAGCTCCTCTAAGGAGTTACATAAATTTTAGAAAGAGTTAACATGTACATGTGTAAAGATATACCACTAAGACTAAACCTTCATGAATAACTTTAGTATCTTCAACATTTTAAAGCTCAGGTCCACGAATCAAGTATCACAAGTACCTAAAATGCCGACTAACAAATACGTGATCAGTATATTTCTATACTCGTATGTAGGTTCAAACAATAATCACAAGTACACATATAAGCAAACATCTTTATCTTGCATAAAAGAACATAAAATTATTTTCATATTCTAACCCATATCTGGGCTACTACCTCAGGTGTAATCATTGTCCCTCTGGGGCTCTTGTGCATCACCCTTAAGATCAGTCTAACCCAGGGTTTAGAATATTTTTATTTACTTTACATGATACTCATAGGAACTTTATAATTTGCAAGAAGTAAATAAACAAGCAAGTAGTTTATCATTCGTTCAATCTCATTGAGAAACCTTGGCAAACTCATAATTCCATACATGTATTCATAAGCATAACCATGTACCTTATGCCATCGCAGAAACCATGCAAAATTCTCATATACTTTAAGAGTGCATCCAAACATCCAAGCAACAAAGTATTCAATCTGAAATATACATGCTACATATGTGTCACCATGTATTCATATTACATTAATCAGATCTATATGCTCTCCTAAACTAGGGTTTAGAGCTGTCTCATGTTTGGACCAGGGATTAGGGTTACAAACCCTAATTCCATCATGTCATAATTTCTAAGATTAAAACCTTTAATATGCATATTAGTTGAAACCCTAATCATCAACTTAGGCATATTAGACTATTTATGATACCTAGATATAGCAAGATGTCGATATTGGTTTTAAAACGCTAAATCAGAATGAATATGATTATCAATCTAGAATCATAATTTATTCATCATTATCAAGGATTTTCTTCATTATACATAACAAGATCAGATATTAGCTCAACATAACCAAATATAATCAATTAAGCATCATATTAAAGCAAATCTAGGCTTTTCCTTTATTAACTTACTAGAAAATTAGCTCAGGATTTAGGTGAAAAGACTTACTTATCCCTAGGTCATGAACAAGCAGGTGGGGACATTCTCATCCTTTGACTCTAATCCACCTTCTCCCTCACATTTCCCAGGTCTGCGCAAGCCATGCCCGATGTTGCCGCTGACTTCATAATGAACCTCGACGTGCCTTCGTCGCCTTGACCCTGCCCTCCATGGATACCTTCATTGGATCTTCTAAGGAAGATGTGAACCACTTGCCTCTCTTAGCACAGTTGTCTACAAACACATGTAGCTCTTCATCGGTTCTCAACCTGTCAGTGGTGCCAGTGCCTCCTCCTTCTCCTTCCTTCCGGCATCATCAACCACAGGGCTTCACCCTCTGCCATGGTCTCTCCTCTAGTGAAAATGACTCAAGGCAGTGACATAGGTTGTTGTGGCTCTTCCGCCCACTATAGAACCTGATGATCTGATGTGTGATGGATCACTAGTTGCATCATCTAGCCAGAGGATGATGAACCCACTGCCTGACCTCTAAACCGTCTGCAAGTCTCCCCCGCTAGTGGTTGACCTTGCTGGGCCATGCAACCAGTGTCTTGGTCGACCGCCATAGGCCTTAGGTGCAGCTTGCCTAGTTCCTCACCCATCATGGATAGGGTGTCACCATAACCTCCTACCACATCGAGCCTTCCTCTGTTGCCACTACGTAGCTGCACCCAACTGCTCACATAGAGACAAGGTTCCTCCTCGGGTGCTTCTGTCCGCACGCCAGTTGGGCCAACATGGCCTCCACGCCCTGGAGTAGCATCACCAAACACCTCTCCTTCACCCTTTACTCCAGCACCACCATCATGATGGAACAGAGACTGCCTGTGGTCATCCTCGCCTTTTTGGCCTCCACCACCGTATCTGGTTTCTAGTCTAGAAGGGTGGTGTTGCTTCCACGGTTACTCAGACAGCACAACGGTGTATGCAAAGGATGAGTTGAAGTTGCCACCATCCTCCATCTCCTCCCATGATCTTGACAAATCCCTGGTTGTCTCTTGGTTCCTGGAATCGTAGCTTTGTTTGTTGCTACCGCATGGTCCTGATAGACCGGCCGAGAGAGGAAGATAGGGAAGAAAGGTCTACTTGCTCCAATGAAGGAAGGAAGGATGGATGAGGAAAGCATCATGCACTGATCATAAGGCAAAAGTTCTTATGTTAGGGGCATCAAATGAGAAGGGAGAACCCATCTATATATATTACTTTATAGAGATCATCTTCTGATCTGGTCCCCTCAGGATTAGTCTCTCTTTAACACTTTCCTTATCCCATTATTTTCCTATCCTCTTGTACAATTTATAAGGACAAGTTTCCAATGCGATATTGGCAAGGTACACACAACAACAACCTTAATTACATTCTTTTCTCTTATGGCCACGAGTGAGAAGGGAGTTATAGCATGAGTAATTGATATGGAAAGGTATTTCCATACATACTAAGCATTAGCAATATAATCTCTTCCTTTCTATTTTCAACATGCACACGATCCAAGTATTTCATTTTCCTTCCTTACACCAAAAACCCATAAAAGAAAGCATGACGCATATTGGATAATGGATTTTGGATTATTCATCTATTTCTCTCCTTGATATATCCTTGCATCAATTATAGGAACTTATTAATTTCCTTTCCAAATTATATTTATTCTTTTGGGATAAAATGTGATACCTTTCCCATACAAAGGTTTTCCCTTTTGAACATTAATACCATTATCCCATGATATATCCTTTTTCTAGAATTTTCAATTCTTTCTCTTGTTCAACATTTTAATGGATTATTGCAAACAAAAATCCTTTTATTTCTTTAACTTGTCACAAGGATAATATTATTCCATAAATAATACCATTCAGGAAAATTATTTATCAAAACATGCTTTATATTTATATCATTCAATTTTTACCAAAATTGGGGATATAACAGACCCCCTAGGAAAACTTGTTGTAGAGGGATAGAATTCAAAACCTACAAAGGGAGTCATGAAAAGTATCAAATTCCTACAAATTATCATAAAACCCTAAGTAGATTAAAACAAAGCTATTCTTGGTGAAAACTAAGTTATATGAATGCTAAACTAGACTAAAAATGCAACTAAAATTAGGATGAATATGAATTCATCATCAATACATACCAATAACATCATCTTTGTGAAACCCCATCAGCCTGACTAGGAACATATCATGTTGTCCTGAAGCTGAAGTACACATAAGACATGTCTACCAAACAATACTATCAAATGATAAGAAATTCAAATCATATTCAGAGTGGATATAAATCCCAACATTTACTACTTGTCAACAAGGTAGATCAGAATATGAAACACATAATCTCTATAATAGAATGGTTATTTTCCACAGTAAGAAACATAATCAACAATTGCAAATTATCAGGTAGAAGTACAAGGAATGTAACAACATTCAAATCATATTCTACACGACTTGTCATCTTTTATTCATTTCCCCTAAAACTACTTGGCTTGTACCTCTCCAACTAGAATTCACCACACCTGATTCTCATGTCAACGACTCACTGTAACTATCTTAGGATTTAGCCGGCCACCCTAAGATATCAACAACAAACCTTGACCACCTCAGGGTTTCCTAAAGAGGCTCACGTCCTCATCTTTGGTACACAAGATTGGAACCAACAAAAATGTATATCATATATCATATCATTTCTCACATTTTCATATTTCACATATTTCATTTCATCAGAGTCCATTACTCATGGACATAGACTTTAGCAACAAGGATTTAGGGCCAGTGCCACTCCAAATAACTCACCCTTAAATCTATTATTCTAACCGTTAAGGTCTCGATCCATATTGCAGACATCCTTCTCATAATTCATCAATTACTATAAGGACATCCTTTTTGTTTTCCCCAATGTGGACCTCGGGGGAACACACAGTGTTCAGGGAACCTAACTAGATGTGTCATCATTTCACTTGTTATTAATCTCTTTTACTCATCTTAAAAGAATTTAAAACATCATGTATCGTATGTGTGTATTCTCACATAACTAGAATAACATGAAAAAGATTAGGCTTGTATCAAAAAGACAATGATTGAAGCAAGAAGCACAACAAATATGTAATTCGAAAGAAATATGTTTCATTTCATTTTCTACATCATCTCATAGCACTCACCATCAGTGAGCTTTCAACCCGAGATATAATCTCATTGTTCAGCATTTATCTTCGTCAAGGTTTCTTCATCATCAATGGGATTTTAGCCTGAGACATAATCTCATTGTCCAGCATTTACCCTCATCAGGGTTCTCAAATATAGTCAATGCATGTTAAATTCAATCTCAACATATTTTCAATTCACAACAAATATTCATAGAGACATTAAAAACATCATTAGTATAGGCATATAAACATATTGTGTCATTCATCATACTTAGAATAGGTTCATCATGCAACATATACTTATTCCATTTGATTTCTATACATATAAATAAATTGCAAAGCATGAATGTTCCTAACACCCTTAATATTCCTCACTTACTATATACCACTTTTTAGCAAAGGCTATATTAAATGCGTAAGTGATCTCATTATAAATTAATCATAGAATGCCATTCTCATAATACAAGTATCCTAACATACAATTACAATCCAATATCACATTTTTATAAATCAATTCATATCTTAGAACCTCATCTTGTAATTTAATAAAACCATACTCATTTGCTATCTTTAATCCCTCATTTGGGATCATTATTCAATTAGCATCACATAGCTCATTATTTTAGGGTTTGGGTTAGCATATTAGATCCATCTACTAATGTTCATCACTTACCCTTCATTTCAAATTCATTAATTTTAACTTCTTTCATTTCATGTTCACTACTATTCTAGGAACATATCACTTTAAATTTACTTAATATATAAAGTCTCTCTCATTGAAATCCTTCATAATCCAATTTTAGTATATTTCATGCAATTTAGGTCACACACATGTAATCAAAATATATAGACTATACACTTCATCGTACACATTTCATTAAGTTCATTTGTAACTTGTCATCACTAGTTAGTTATTCTTATCCACCTCCTTTCTTGTAATTAGCTGAGTGTACCATGCCATTGGCTTCCAATGGTATTCTTATGATTAACAAGATCATTATGTCCCTTATAATACTACCCACTTTATCTTAAAAGAATGGATTAGGTTACATCTTCTTACTTCATAATCTCTAATCATCCTTCCCAATTCATTATTATTTATCTTGTATAAAATGACCCATATTCATGTGAGGGCTACTCATTATTCCATAAATTATACTAAAGTAGATGCATTAGAATTTGGAAATATTAGTAAGACTCATCATCTTCAATTCATGTATTAATACCTACACTTCAGCATTTCATCACATTTACAACATTATTTACAAGTTTTAGCTTTATCACTCATATTCGTCTTAATACTAACTTATAGGGTTTTCAAGAAGTCAGCCTTAGTTCAACACATTATAAGAATCATATGATCCAATAATCACATAATGGTGTGTAGTCGTTCATTAGGGCTATTCACACCCATGGAAACCCCAACTTCCATTTTCACATATTTCATTCATCAATCATAAGTATACATGGATTAATTTAATTCATTTGATTCAATCCCGCAGCAAAAACCCTATACAGGGTATATTGTGACCTCATATTGATTTGTATGTATATATCATATTCAATTTCAGTAAGGTTTGACAATACACTTGTATAATTCATTCTAATACAATTAAAATATGATTACATACATGTTAATTCAATCCCCAAGCATATCGGGCATTGCGTTGATTCTTAAGCAATGTTCTGATGAAACAACATAGCCTTCTATCCATAGAATTTTTCCATGGAACTTCATCCAATATATTAGGAAATAAGCAAGTTCAATTCAATGAGAAATAATTGAAATGAGTGGAATTTGATTTCCTAATATCTTTCCAAATCAATATCCAATCACATACAAATACAAGCAAGGTTTTTGATTATTTTAGCTAGATAGAATTAGGTTTTCAACATAAATACAAAGATTAAGAGGGAGAAAAACACTCACCTAAGGTGAGAAGAACCTTAAAACCATAGGTTGAACTCTAAATTTCTAGAAATCCACCAAGGTTTTAGCTATTGAATCTATTTCTTCCTCCTTTACACTCAGAAACCCTAGAAACGGAGAATAGGAGAGAAAGAGTGAGAAAAGAGGGATATTTGATATCATTTAAACCAAACCAGGGGAGGGATGGAATATGGACATGTGAGAGAAGATTCATCACGAAATACTATGCAAAGAAGCTAAAATTACTTGATTTCATCATTTCTCAAATGGTGAAACCCTAGGTCAACATCTCCACTACTTTCTCCTATCAACACCCTAGCTCTCCTCTCTCTCTCTAGAATTTTATTTCTCTAAAAGTAATGACGAAATATGAGATATCCTTGGATTCTATGTTACTCATATAGTTCATTTAAGGTTCTTGGGTCAATTGCAAATTGGCCCAACTTTACACTTTCTTTTATTTTAGCTGAATTTTCTATCATAAAAAAGTTACTACAAATCAGTTACTTAATAGGCTAAATATCCTCCAAAAATTATAAAACTTTAATATGTTATCTATGGCTTAATTAAAGAGGTTCAGTAAAAATTTCAGATTATTTAGAGTTACAAATAAAAAAATAAAAATCAAATACTACACTAATATATTGCAGTCTGTAGCATGGTCAGTTGAGTTCTTACTCAAAAGAAGCTCGACCGACACCACACTTTGTAAAGTTGAAACATCATCAAAAAATTATTAAAATTTAATAGGATGTATATAATGGAATTTAATAACTATATTTAAAATTTTAGATCAATTTTGTGTACCAATAAAAAGATAAAATTCCAATGTCAAATTGTTATATTTCAACCTGAATGCATGGTCAGATGAGTTTGTCTTGGGAAAACTCGACCGACAAAGAAGTCATAAAACATTCAAAATTTTTGATATTTTTAAAGGATTATTACATTTGAGTTACCCAAACCATATTCCAATTTCAATTAAATCAAACTTATAATAAAATACTAAAAATCATTTAATGCACCACTATACTTATCAAGTTTTGTATCCATATGATACCAAAACCCTAATTTTGTCCGGTTAGGGTTTTAAGTTCTCAAAACCTAATCATTTGAAATAAAATCATATTTTGAGTTTACCATTACTCTTAAGGATTCACAGATTATAGTACCATCATTAATCAATCTCTAAACAATGATCAATCTAGTTAAGCATGCAATCATCCAAGAAAACTCTAATTAGATGGTTAATCTAAAAATGGGTCATTACAAATTCTCCCCTCCTTTTAGGATTTTGTCTCAAAATCAATTATAAGATCAAGAATTATATCATCATCTAATTGTTCATCTCTCTCAACATCAAGTTAAAATGATTTCCATTTTATCTTTCTTTCATAAGACATCATTTTCTTTCCTATTGGAACTTTTACCTTGAAATTCTGAATTTACAAGCATTAGATGGATATTTCATCCCTTGTCATCATCATATCTCTCTCTAAGTAATACCTATGTTTATTTCACAAATCTTAGTAATATGTTAGTCATTAACATATCACCTTTCATATTCTTTTAAAACCTGGTTATGTATCTCATGGATAAAGATTATAACTCATTCTATGTTATTATCAACATTCATCACTTTTCTTCAAAGAAGATCATTTAGTGGGAATCATTCTCATCTCTCAGCGTTATCTTATAGTTTCAAATTCATACTCATTTTATTTTTATTAGAGTTTGAGTTCATAATCGATTAAATTCATTTGTCTTTCTCATATAAAATTTCCAACTTGCCTTAAGTTCCATATTCAATTATATAATACTTTCTCTTTTACATTTTATCCTTTTATTACAATCATACATACTCTTATACTCCCAAATTATCTTCATATGAAGGCTTGTCAAGGCATCCAGAAGAAGTACAATCGGTAGTGCCATACTAGCATATCTCAATATCCAAATACTTGACTAGGGTATCAGGATACTGAGTTCAGTCTGTATGCATATCATTTAGGTTTTGTTCAACATCCATATTATAATTTAACCCTAGATCCTATTGTCTCTATAGACTCATATAACCATGCTATAATACCACCTTGTTTGGACCTCTCAATTGATCAACATAGTAACCAACCATTAGAGAGAATTCCTAACCCTAAACTCAAATTATGAATCAGAGCAATGAATTCTCAAAAAAGATGATTAAAATAGTATACAAAAATCACAGATATTTTTTTCCTTTTTCTTTCTTCACAATTTTCACAAAGCAATGTCACGTCAAGGATATTGCATTGAGATATCACAAATTATATTAAACTCTATCAAAACCACAATCAAATTTTACTGCTCAGATAGAGTTTAATTTATATCAAATACATGTACATTAATGAACAAACTCAAAATACTACCCATCCCGGGAAAGAGAGTGTGTAGGGATATTCTTTCTATCTAGATTAACCTTTTATTTGCATCATCTTTTCCACGAATCTCCTCAGGATAGCATTATACCTAAAAACATTATAAACAACCTCATGAGACTCATATAGAGCTCCAGTGAGTGGATATCTCTCACTCAAGATGATTGCATGCATCAATATCAGATTAAATATAATGAAGTTAAAAGAAACTTGCAGATAATTAAAAGTCTAGCATATTGTTATAGTATAAGTCAAAACTAGTTTAGAATGGTGATATAATCAAACTGACAAGGTAATCTCTTAAATCAAATATAACTTTAAACATCTTTTAGAGCATGCCTATGAACAAATTTGTAGATACTTCTTAATTCATATTAACAATCCTTTTGCATGAGTAAAAAGTCAAGATCTAAGCACTTTGAATCAATACATAATAATAACATCATCTTTGTGGCATCCCACCATCCTGACTAGGAACACATCTTATAGTCTTGAAGCTGAAGTACACATAAGACATGTCTTCCAAACAATACTATCAAATGAAAAGCAATCTAAATCATATTCAAAGTGGATATGAGTCTCAACATTTACTACTAGTCGACAAGATAATTATAATATAACATACCCAATCTCTACAACTGAATGGTTCTTTTCTACAACAAGAAAAATAATCAACAATGGCAAATTATCATCTAGTTGTATAAGGAATGTAACAACATTCCAAATGTATTCTATATGGCTTGTCATATTTTTTCATTTGCCTTGAAACTTCTTGTCTTGTACCTCATTAATTAGAAGTCGTCACATCTAATTTTTGTGTCAATGACTCACCGACACTATCGTTGGGTTTAGCCGGCCACCCTAAGATATCAACAACAGACCCTGGCCACCTCGGGGTTTCCTAAATATGTTTTCATCCTCATCTTGGGTACACAAGATAGGAACCAGAAAAAAAAATATCACATATCACAACATTTCTCATATTTTCATATTTCACATATTTCATTTCGTCAGAGTCTATTCCTCATAGACATAGACTTTCACATCAAGGATTTAGGGTCAGATCCACTCCAAATAACTCACTCCTAAATCCTAGTAGTCTAACCTTTAAGGTCTCGATCCACACTCTGGAAATCCTTCTCATAATTCATTTATTACTACAAGGAGATCCATCTTGTTTCCCCAGTGTGGACCTCGAGGGAAACTCACGGTGTTTAGGGTACCTAACTAGATGTGTCATCATTTCACTTGTTATTAATCTCTTTTAGTCATCTTTAGAGAATTCAAAACATCATGTATCATATAAGTGGATTCTATCTTAACTAGAATAACATGAAATAGGTTATTCTTATCAAAAATACAATGACTAAAGCAAGAAGCACAACAACTCTGTATTTTTCAACACATATGATTCTTTTCATTTTCTACATCATCTCATAGCAGTCACCATTATGGGCTTTCAGTCTAAGACATAATCTCATTGTCCAGTATTTACCTTCATTAGGGTTTCATCATCATCAGTGGTCTTTTAGCCTGAGACATAATATTGTTGTCCATCATTTACCCTCATTAGGGTTTCCAAATGTAAACAATGCATGTTAAATTCAATCTCAACACATTTCCTATTAGTTCATTCCATATCACTATTCTCACAAATATTCGCATAGACATTAAACCTAGCAATAGTATAGGAATATAAACATCTTGTGTCATTCATCATACTTAGAACAAGTTCATCATGCATCATATATTTATTCCATTTGATTCCTATTCATATAAATAAATCTCAAAGCATAAATATGCATAACACCCTTAATATTCCTCACTTACTATATACCACTCTTCAGTAAAGGCTATATTCAATGCATAAGTGATCTCATTACAAATTAATCAAAGAAGGCCATTTTTAAAATACAAGTATCCTAACATACAATTACAATCCAAGATAACATTTTTAATAATCAATTCATATCCTTCAACCTCATCTTGTAGTTTAATAAAACCATACTCATAAGCCTTTTGTAATCCCTCATTTGGGATTAATTTTCATTAGCATCACATAGATCATTCTTTTAGGGTTAGGTTTAGGATCTTAGAGCCATCTACTAACAATCATAGCTTACCCATCATTTCATATTCATTAGTTTTAACTTCTTTTATTTCATGTTCACTACTATTCTAAGAACAAATCATTCTAAATTTAATGAATATATAAAGTTTCTCTCTTGTGAAATCCTTAATAATCTGATTTTAGTATATTTCATGCAATTTAGGTCAACACACATGTAATCAAAATATATGGAGTATATACTTCATCATACACATTTCCTTAATTTCATTTGTAACTTGTCATTACCATTCGATTATTCTTATCCATATCCTTTCTTGTAATTAGTTGAGTGTACCATGTCATTGACTTCCAATGGCATTCTTATAATGAACAAAGATCATTATGTCCCTTATAATACTACTCGATTTATCTTAAAAGAATAGATTAAGTTTCATCTCTTTACATCATAATCTCAAATCATCCTTCCCAATTCATTATTATGTATCTTGTATAAAAGAACCGACATTCATGTGAGTGCTACTCATTATTCCATAAATTATACTAAATTTTATGCATTATGATTAGATGATATTAGTAATACTCATCATCTTAAATTGAAGCATTAATACCTACACTTCAGCACTTCATCACATTTACAATATTGCATACAAGTTCTACCTTTATCAATCATACTTGTCTTAATACTAACTTCTAAGGTTTTCAAAAAGTCATCCGTACTTCAACACATTATAAGGATCATATTGTCTAGTAATCGCATCATGGTGTGCAGGGGTTCATTAGGGTTTTTTAGCAAATGGAAACCCCAGTTTCCATTTTCTCATATTTCATTCATTATTCATAAGTATACATTGATTAATTAACTCATTTCATTCAATCCTGCAACACATATCCAAAATAAGGAATATCACCACCTCATACTGATCCTTATGTATATATGATACTCAATTTCAGTAAGATTCAAAAATACACTGGTATAATTCATTCTAATACAATTCAAGTATGATACTATAAATGTCAATTCAACTCCCAAGCATATTGGGCATTGGGATGATTTTTAAGCAATATTCACATGAAATGGCATAGCCCTCTATCCATAGAATTTTTGCATGGAACTTCAATCAATATACCAAGAACTAAGAAAGTGTTGGACCTAGGGATCTAGAGGGGATGAATAGAGCTTCAAAAATTCTCATAAGATATATTAGACCTTCAAATTATATCAATCAAAATCAATATCTTAAATGTAATTTGAAGTCCTAACTAACAAGCATGGAAAGGATGAGAGAAATTGATAGCAAGCACTTAACAAGTTCATTTAGAGTGGTTCCACTCTCCAAAGTAGGAGAGAGTAAGTCCACTACCTAGAGAGGTCAACCTCTAGGACTTTGCAAGAGATTTTATCTATATATTCACCAATAAGAGTTACAACACAAGACCACCAAAGGACTTACCCATCCAAACACAAAGAGTCTTCCACCTTACCAAGAACTTACCTACTTTTCCAAGAGTCTTCAACCTTCTTCCAAGGTCTTACCTACTCATGCACAAGTCTTAAGCCTTCAAGGGTTTACCCACTCTTCTTGGATCTCCAACCTTTGCCTTCTCCTTCACTTGGAGAAGATCTTAACATCTTCTTCAACCTTGAAGAAGAATAGCAATAGCTCCACCTTCACTCGAAGTAGCTTGCTTCACCTTTGAATCATGGAGGAAAGGGGTAGGGAAGATGGAATGGAATGAGAGCTTTACAATAACAAGGAAGTAGCTCTCTTACAACTGACCTATCTCACACATAATCATGAAATGAAGTGTAAACTAGAGAGAGAAAGGGGCTCAAGGAGTTGCAACACACTCAACTATAGCAAGGACTTAGAATATCATTAATGAGAAAACTTGGAATGAACTCCAAGGGGTCCTATTTATAGTTGTGGGTGTTCCCTTGAGTGTGGGATCACTTAGGGTCAAAATATAGCCATTTTCCAAGATGCAACGGATCTATTTTCGCCCAAAACAACTCACCAATGGTTATAATCACTTTTTCTGCATTTTTTGTATAGTACATTCGGTCGAGTTTCAATAAAGGTAACTCGACCGATCCATTAAATGACAAATCCAATTTTCAAACTATCAGTCAAGTTGGTTCTAGAAACTCGACAGATGAGCTAAAATTAGTTTTGCTTAGTGAGTCATCGTTCGAGTTCTGTGAGTGTGCAACTCGACTGATGGGTCATCTTTAGAAAATTCATCATAGGATCGGTCGAGTTTCCAACTTGACCGATAAATAGCCTGTGACAAATTTTATAAATTGACATTTGAGTGTTTATACCTTGGAATTAAGTGTCCCTGATTTTTTTCTCATCTTAGTTACAAGTCATATCATCAACACAAGTGATTAAAAAGATCATCTAAGGTCACTTAGAGCAATTTCCCAAAACGCACACCTGCATTGCATTTGACTTGAACTTGAACAAGCTAGTGCTTGTGTAATTTGTTCCTTTTCATGTACCTAGAGCCTGAAATAAATATTGAACAAACATATTAGATACATAGTAATGGAATGGTTAATTCATTATCAAAATATGGGCAATGTATAACTCTCAAGTCAACATTCTCCCCTTTTTGACAATGACAAACCATTCCTCAGTCATATTGAAAAGAATATTGATGTTATACCTTTTCCTTGTGAATTGTGAGGGGATTTAGGATTTGAACAAATTGAATTTTGCTCCCCCTCAATCTATGCTTACTCTAACCTGCATAGTTAGTCTATCTACACAAAGAAACATGACATATATATCCTATATGGTCCTTTATTAAGTCACATGATAAAGTATATAATGAATAAGAAAAGGATCACATAGGCAATAAAAGCAATATGGTTGAGCTTCAAAACATTGAACTTCTCTCCCCCTTTTGACATTATGAAAAAGGAAGGGGGTAGAAGAGCACGGAACATGGCATCTCGAAGCACAACCCAGCAAAACATGCACAATATACAATCTCAAAGCATACTCCAAACATAGACGAGAGAAACAAATAATCTAAGTCATAATCAAAATATTGTAAAACATGTCACCAACTCATGAGATATAGTAAATCAAAGATTAAGTGTACAAAGGATTAAGATTACAACCTAGAAAGCAAGTTCTCAAAAAATAACTACAAGCCAAGACAATGAAAACTAGATGCTAAAAATCATACATCTCAGAACATGTGCCCAGATGTTTTCAATACAAATTAGCCTAGAAAGATATATATGATCAGCAACTAGACTAAAAACTAGAACAACTAAGCATCTAGGTCATCTATGTCTACATCATCCACAACATCATCAGCATCGGCATATGAGGCCTCTGGCTCATAGTCATCATCTCCGCCTGAAGGTGCAGTAGAGATAGCAACGTCCTCCTCACCAGAGTCACCAGTAGACCCACCATCAGAAGCATCACCATCATCATCATCAGCCTCCTCATCAGCAGCATTAGCCTCCTCATCAGCCTGGTCCGACATCTCTAATCCAGCAAGAGAACCAAAATTGTGATCGGACCAACAGGCATTCTACTCATCCCAATACATGCCAAGAGCATGGAGCTCATTGGCCTGTGGAAAGGAAGGGGTAGAACTACCAAGACTAGCAAGCAGAGTGGCCAAGGGGCTATCTGTCAGAGGCAGCACACTAGGGGTAGATCCACCAATAGCAGAGGGTGTAGTAGCAAAAGAAGTAGGTGGAGGGGCAGGGTGAAAGTGATCATATGCATAGGATGCATAGTCACCTCCTGGGTAGGGCTGGTAGGAAGGGTAGGGGTGTACATAGGACATGTTCATGTTGGACATGATGGAACATAGGTCCTGATGTAGATGCTCCTGAACCTGAAGGTTATGCCTATTGATGCATCATGTAGCCCATAAGGGTTTCATTTGATACATGGAAGGAGGCACGGGAAGGTTGGTTGGCTGAGGTGGTGGAGGTGCTTGGGTAGAAGCAGAGGTGGAGGAACTAGGGGTGGTAGAGGATAGGATAGGAATAGACTTCTAAAGAGTGTTCTCACTGATGCAAACTCCTTTCTGGGCAGGTTTGTAGTGAAGGTCATGGAAAAGATATTTGCCAATGGCAAGCTGGAAAAGACCACAGATCAGGGCTGGGTAGGGTGGGTGGGTGCCACAGATGTTCTTGCTTGAGTCAAAGTAGTTCATATGATGGAGAACATATCTTGACCACTTGACTCCGATGTTCTTCAAGAGACAATACATGATTATCGTAGTGTTTTCTACAATCTCGGTCTGATTCTTCTTTGGATGAATATTGCGGTTAACGACTAAGGCAAGGATGCATCTCTTGAGGTCCAAGGCAGAGGAGGGAAGGGTGCACTTCTTCCTATATGGGGATTGAGGCTTCTTCAAGAAGTTATGAATATCAGGGAGAGTAAGATTATATTTCTTGTAGAAGGCCTCAGGCTCTACTAAGTCAAAATACTAAAGGTAGTCCTTACGCCAGGTGTCAGTCACTTCAATACCTAAAATGAAGATGTTCAGGGTATCCTCAGAGACTTGAAAATTCTTCTCGGCTATCATAGATGTGAGGACTACTTGAGTATTAGGTGGGGGTACGAGGGTGTCATAATTCCAACGCAAATTTGTGTAGAATTCATGAACTGCTTTGGTGTTTGTGATGGAATTGTTATAGCATGTGTGTTCAACACCCAAGGCTGAGAGATGGTGATCATAAAGAAACTCCGCTACTTGATCAATGACCTATTATCTTAGTGGTCTAGGCTCAAATAGGGCACAAAATAGAAAAGGGTTGCTAGGAAGGAGCTCCTTATACCTATTTAGAGCCTCATTTGAGACGAAGAAGGTGTCATCAAACGAAATCAAGCGGGAGTTGGACAAAGATGAAGGTGAATTAGCAGGGGTGGCCCTCTTCCTCCTACTGGATGCCATAGAGACAAAAAGGAGAGGAAGGAGAGAGCAAAATCTAAATAAGCCCCACAAAGGGGGAAGTGATGCATGCTATTTCAGCACATCTTTCCTGCAAATTATTAAGCTTGTCACATAGAAATACTCCATTCATCTCTTGAAATTGCACAAATTGATATTTTCTCATTTTTATCACAATTCTGACAATCATGTGCATTTTATTGCAGTTTCAGGACCTGAGCCGATCGACTGGTATTGTCAACTGATCGTCTCACCTTATCGACCTGATCGTCTGACAAAGTGAAACGCTCGATTTGCCTTCAAGCGTCGATCATTACTCTCATCAGACGACTGGCCGAGATCGCCCAATTCCTAAACCAAATGCTTGGTTGATGCCCTATTGATGAGAAGAAATGACACCGAGCAGTTTGGACTGCGTCGCCACCCTAATTAGGGTTGGCAGCCGATCGATTGGCTGCCGCACTCCAGAATCTTCCAGCCGATCGGTTTGTTTCTGAACCGGTCGGTTGGCGGCGCGCAGACAGTCCAAAATCCCAGCCACCAGCCTCAAAAACCCTCAACCTAATTGTAAAAGTGCCTCCTTCCCCTCCTATAAAAGGAGGGGCACTTCCTCCTCCTCAGGGCATCTTGGATTTCTCTTTGTGTGGGGCTTCTGAAGCTTTTATTCTTGTAATCACCTTCTTATTCTACAATAAAGTAGATTTTATTTCAAGCATTGTTCTTTCATTCTGCTTTAGTCTTAATCTTGTTTTCTCCATTCTTTAATTCTGGAGCAAGGAACTAAGAACTAAGCCATTTTATTGTCTCTAGCATAAGGATTAACCTCCTGATTTTGGGCTAGACTATGGCTTCAGTACTTTCTTCCTCCGTCTCCCCCTTCTCCATGAGTGAGTAGTTTTTTATCAAGGCAAGGGGAATAACCCCTTAGCCATGGCTTTATCGACTTTTCCTAAAAAAATGACTCTAGATGGCTTTTGGGTTTGATAACTAATTGATCTATCAAAGTAATTAATTGATTTGATCAAAAGTTAATCCGGATGGATATGACCGTGGAAGTTCAAATTTAGAACAACAAACCCAATCGCATAGGAGTTTTGAAATGATTGAGGATCTCCTTCTTTTAGGATGATGAACTAAGAAGCATGAGCACCAGGATCAATGGGCTCATGTGGAGTCTATCTTTAGTGGATTTTTATTAATTCACTTGCCTTCATTGAATCCGTCATTGTTAAGGATTAGTTTATTTTGCCTTGGCTAAGGTGGTGAAAACCCCTAATGCCTCGATTTCCATCTCTTTATTTAATCACCGCTTACTTTTCTTTCTTTAATTCCTAGTCTTTTCATTCATATAGTTTTTCTTGTGCTAATAATAATCTTAAAATTTCCTTGTGCATTTTTATTCTTGTTAAGTGCATTTTCATTCTTGCATTTCACTCCTTAGTGTTAATCACCAAACCCAAAACTCAACTTTTACTTTCCGTTCTAAATCTAAAAAATACAAAAAAATAATAAAATAGTTCTTCAAACTTTGGGTTCTAAGAATAATCTCTAAAAAGTTGTCCTGTGGGATCGACCCTTCTATACTACCCTTAAAACCGGAAGTAAAAAAAGGTTTAAACTCTAGGATTAACCATCTTAGTGATTGTAAGTGCTAAGCGATGCATTAACAGGAAGGTCAAGGGAGGTCGAGCTAGGTCAAACTTGGGCTAGGGAGAGGAAGGTCGGGCTAGGGTTGAGAGCTTAGGGAAGCTAGAGGTCAGATCGGTCGACTTTTCTCTAGTTGAGAGGGAGAATAGTCTGCCAAACTCATCTTAAGTTTTCTTCATCCCGGCCATCGTTCGAGTTCTATGAAATTAGAAATTTGACCGATAGGCTCTTTAAAAAAGCTATCGACCTCCGATCGGTCAAGTTGGCAACTCGACCGATGGTCAACCTAACCTAAACTTAGAAATCCTAGTTTCTAGCCATTAGGGTGCTAATTAAATTTATTTTTCAAGTCCATTGTCTATTTTAAACATACTTAGGCACATATCTCTCATCATTGGGTACTATTTTGTGGTAAAACATGCGTTTATGAAAAATACCCAAAAATAAGAGAAAACCAAGGTCAAAAGAACATGAAAAATTCATTTTTAGCATATTAGCAAGCAATGGTGATCAAAACATAGGCAAAACATATAGGATAGATGACAACTAGCTAGAAGGCGTATCAGATCCATTCAAAGCAGTTATGAGTTGTTTAGATCTAATAAAGTTAAATTGCTCTCTAGCTAGAGGTTTAGTGAAAATGTCTGCCAACTGGTTTTTTGTGTCCACATGTGTGATATAGATATCCTTCTTGGCAATGTGATCACAAAGAAAATGATGGCGAACCTCTATATGCTTAGCTCTACTATGCAAGATTGGATTACATGACAAGTTAATTGCACCAGTTATCACAATAGATAGGAGAAGCATCAAAGTGAATGTTAAAATCTTGGAGCATTTGCTTCATCCATAAGACATGAGCACAACAACTCTCAGTTGTAATGTATTCAACCTTAATGGTAATGACACTGTGCTCAGTTTCTTGGAGAACCAAGACACCAAGCATGGTCCCAGGAGAAAGCAAGTGCCACTTGTGCACCTTCTATCAATCAATCACCCTTCATAATCTGCATCACTATAAGCAGTAAGAGTAAAGTCCCTTGACTTGGGATACCATAGCCCAAAATTTTGGGTTTCGGCTAAGTACCTTAAAATCCTCTTAACTGCTATAAGATGTGATTTCTTAGGATTTGATTGAAAGTGAGCACACAAGCCAACACTAAACATTATATCATGTCTAGAGGTAGTTAAGTAAAGTAAACTTCCAATCATACCTCTATAGAGCTTCTCATCTATCTTCTCACCTTCTTCATCTTTGTCAAGTTTGGCGGTGTTTGACATGGGTGTGTCTGTAACATCCCTGACGTGGGTTATGCTTTAACCCTAGGAGTTTTGATTAAGAAATATGATTATATGTTTAATCTTATCTTGTGAAAAGTAATTAGGGCTTATGAGGAACTTATGTTTCTATTTTAGCCCTGTTTGAACAATGTTGAAGCAATGTTTGCTTATTTTGGACTAAAGTTCAAATTACCCAAGTTAAGGGGTTCACTTGCAAAAGTTACATGATAATATGTTCCTCTGATGTTGATACATCATAAAAATGAATATGATGTAGTGGTATGGTTTCCACAAGTTTGGACACCAAGATAGAGCTGATAAAATAATGTTTGTTCATTAAAACCCTATTTTGGTGTAATGTGCAATTTACCCAAAACCTAGGGTTCAATATGCAAATTACCACTTCAATAAGGTCCCTAATGTTTCTTGGCACCATTTAGAGCAAAGAAAATTAGAGGGGCGCCTCATTTGAATTAAGTTGGAGGAGAGAGAATCTTGATATTAAAATAATCAAGATTTAATCCTAATTGAAACCCTAATTCAATTTAGGGAAAAAATAAATGTATTAATTGAAGGGGCCTTCAACCAAAATTTAAAATGTTAGGATTCATATGTGTGTGGACGAGCTTAAGCCTTGCAAAGGCACGAGCATATCCTAAGGAGGTGAAATTCCACTGACCATTATTATAAGAAAAAGAAATTCCACTCAAAAATGGATATTAATATTATAAGGGTTAAGGTGCTTAATTTCTTTTCCCTTTATTCTTGGATAATGAAGAGGTTTTGCAATAACATGAAAATGGCTTCGTGGCCAAGAAATGGAGGGGGTTTTGATGGAAATTATTTTGGGAATTAAAGGAAATAATCCCATTTTCTCTCTCCTTGGGATTTCCTTATACATATCCCTTTTTCCACTCACTTAAGGACTTCTTTTCGGATTTCCTTTCTTTCTTTGCCTTGGCCGACCCTGAGAGAAGCTCAGAAACAGGAGGAGGAAGACCCCAACCTATTGGTAAGGTTCTTGACCTCTTTTCCCCTTGATTCCATGGTGGAAATCAAAAATAAATTATGGATTTCTTCCTAATCCGATCTCCCCTTCAACCCTAGCCAACTTTTTCATCCAAAAGCTTGAGGATGAGCCTAGGGGGAGTTGCAAAAGCTTCATACACAATTTTTGGCGTGAGCTTGGAGCTTTGGAGCTCAATTGGAGGTGGGTTTTATAACTTGAAACCCTAACTTTGCTATTGCATTCAATTCCATATCAAATAATGATCATTTCTACATTTACAATAATTGATTCGGTTGATTGATGCAATCTCCATGGAAATCACAGTAGGTTTTTGGGTTTAGAGCTTGATGATGATGACATCATCATAAGCAAGCACCTCACCAAATATCAAATCCAAACGGTTTCATTGAGTTGCTCAAACAGTTTCCCAAACCGTTTGGGAGCAAACGGCTTCAAAACCATTTGGGGGAGTTGACCAAGGGTTTACCATTTGAGAATCTTATTCCTAATTATGTTGGTTGATGACCCACCAAATTTGGTTAATTAATTCCTAAGGAATCATGAGTTGAAGGCTAATCAATTAGACAAACCCTAATTGATTTAAGTGCTGGTTTTCAACTTGAACGATTTGACTTTTTGGGTTGATTAGCCCAAACGGTTTCAAAACCGTTTGGGGATTACCCAAATGGTCTCAATACCGTTTGGAGGTCTAGGGTTGAGTATGGTTAAGTGTTTGAAGATCCAAAGATATGGCATGAACCCTAATCGGCTAAGTGTTGATTTTGTAAGTGATTGAGATTATGTTTTGGGTTGATTGACCCAAACGGTTTCAAAACCATTTGGGTATCACCCAAATGGTCTCAAGACCGTTTGGGGATCACTCAAGACCGTTTGGAGGTCTAGGGTTAAGCATGGTTGCCTATTTGAAGGTCCAAAGTTACCAAGTTACAAAGCAATCAATTGCTGATTTGTTGATCGACTCAATAGACCAAACCTTGATGAAAATTTCACTAGAATCCAAGGGTTGGATGAACCAAACGGTCTCAAGACCATTTGTAGCTCATCCAAACGGTCTCAAGACCGTTTGGTGGTCACCCAAGACCGTTTGGAGGTTTAGTGGTGAGTATGGTTAAGCAATTGATGATCCAATGTTACTAAGTTAAAGTGTGATCAATTGCTGATTTGGTGATCAATCCAATGACCCAAACCTTAATTGCTTGACTTGGATTTTGAAGATATGATGGGCAAACGGTCTCAAGACAATTTTTAGGTCATCACAACGACCTCAAGACCATTTGGGGTCAGGTCATGTTCAATTTGGATGACGGTTCAAAGGTTTCAAAGTAACTAATCTTGCATTGATTAGTGTTGAAGGATCATTGATTCCAAACTCTAATTCAATTGATTCAAACCCTATTTGATGACTAATTGACGGTTAATTGAGGGTCAAATCAGTTGAAGGTTGACCTACTTAACTCAATTAAAGTATGAGGATAGGTCCAATTGATGATTGGTTCCATGAATTCATTGATTGAAGGAATTAACATTGGAAACCCTAATCCAATTTGATTGGTTGAGACCATATTTGGTCCATGCGGTTTTGAGGAGGTTTGGAACAAACGGTCTCAAGACCGTTTGAGTCCAAACGGTCTCAAGATATTTTGGGACCAAACGGTCTCAAGACCGTTTGGGACCAAACGATCCCAAATCGGTTGAGCCATGCAGTTTCAAAAGGTGCTTTAGCAAACGGTTTCAAATCGTTTGAACTATTGAAAGACCAAGACCGTTTGGGGCTCAAGTAGTCAAATTTGATTGAGGACTTAATAGGTTAATCCCTTTGGATACCTAATGTAATTGAGGACTCAATTGGTTAATCCACTTGGACGCCTATTGTAATTGAAGATTCAATTGATCAATTCAATTGGATACCTTATGTAATGGAGGTCCAATGTGATTGAATATCTTGAGAATAGAGATGATGAATTATCCATTGATCCAATGATTATTAGTAATGATAATCATTAAGGGTACAAATTTTGAAACCCTAATAGTACCTAAGTGATTAGTGCCAATTAAGGGATGAATCCTAATTGCTTATAGGATAAATGACTTGGTACACTATGTTAATCATAGTTGTATGTACTTGATTGAAGGGTTGATATGACCTAATCAAATTGAGATGATGTTAGCATGAATTCATATATGAATATGATTCATGTGGTGACTAAGGGTATGATCCTTAAGTAGAGAGATCATGAAACCCTAATCATGAACATAAACCCTAATTGATAGGGCTATTGAGTTCTAACCCTAATTGAGGGCAATTCTAAATGTAACCCTAATCCAGGGTGAGGATGTAACCCTAATCCAGGGTAGTGATGTGTGATACTCCAATTTAGGGAAATGAGATTTAAAACCCTAATTGGGTTAAATAGTGAATCTCTAATCATGAACAATTGAATGAAATCCTTATGGAGATGAATAGTAAACCCAAATTGTGGAAAATTATGGTGGAAACCCTAATTGAGGGTGATTCCATGTGAACCCTAGTTGAGGGTGATTCCATGTGAAACCCTAGTTGAGGGTGATTCCATGAGAAACCCTAGTTGAGGGTGATTCCATGTGAAACCCTAGTTGAGGGTGATTCCATGTGAAACCCTAGTTGAGGGTGATTCCATGAGAAACCCTAGTTGAGGGTGATTCCATGAGAAACCCTGACAAGTATTAACATCACATGATGCTCTAATACTATGTTGTGATGAGAGGCCCTAAGAAGGGTGAAGGTATATGAGACTCTAATGTGAAGTCATAATGCATAAAGCCCTAATCCTGGGCAATATGACAATGAATCATAATCCTAATAATGGAATGGTAACTAATACATTGATGGGGGAAATGCCTGGCTGTGAAATCAGGATTGGTTAAATTCCAATGCCTGGATGTGAAATCAGGATTGGTTAGAGTCCAATGCCTGGTTGTGTAATCAGGGTTGGTTAAAGTCCAATGCCTGGCTGTGTAATCAGGGTTGGTTAAAGTCCAATGCCTGGCTGTGAAATCAGGGTTGGTTAAAGTCCAATGCATGGCTGTGTAATCAGGGTTGGTTAAAGTCCAATGCCTGGCTGTGAAATCAGAGTTGGTTAAAGTCCAATGCCTGGCTGTGTAATCAGGGTTGGTTAAAGTCCAATGTCTGGCTGTGTAATCAGGGTTGGTTAAAGTCCAATGCCTGGCTATATAATCAGGGTTGGTTAAAGTCCAATGCCTGGCTGTGTAATCAGGTTTGGAGAAATTCAATACCTAGCAGAGGTGTAATGCCTGCAATCAGGGTTGGTTAAAGTCCAATGGCTGGCTGTGTAATTAGGTTTGGAGAAATCCAATACATGGCAGAGGTGTAATGCCTGCAATCAGGGTTGGTTAAAGTCCAATGCCTGGCGGTGTAATCAGGTTTAGAAGAGTACAATACCTGGCAGAGGCTCAATGCCTGTAATGATAACATAGTATTGGTATTAACAAATGTCTGTATTAATGATATATGAATACATGGTAGATGTAATTCCTTATCTGTTTAGCATATTGGCTAAAGCCAACAGATTGAAACAAGAATGTTTCATGGGTGACATGTCAAGTTAATGGGTGTTACAAGAAAAGTTTGATATGATTGTATAATATGATGAATAAATGATATACATGTCATTCCTATTCCTTATTAAAAGAATATATGATATATTGCTCTATCATAAATAGTTGCAATGCTTTCAAAGTTGAGAATGCTTTAAACTGCTTATCCTCTGCTCAGTTCCATATCTTTAAACTGCAATAACAATGTTTTGGCGGAGAGTTATATCTCCCGCTGGGGCAATTTACAATTGTCTCACCTCCGTGGGATCCAACATTTTTAGGTGGACGCGGACAAAGAGGCAGATACTCTTTTGCAGGAAAAAGGAAAGCAACAGCTTGGACAGTAGTGAGATCTCAGGTGGAGGCATTGACTGCCAAGTTATGTAGCTAGAAGTCCTATGTGTCGTCTCTGTACTCTCAGGTCCTCGAAGTTTTTAGTCAGTGTTTTTGATAAATCGAACTGAGGTTTTGGCTTGATGCCTCGAGATTCGTATGTTGTCTGTATATAATGTTTATAGGGCAGCTGATGATGTAGTCTCTGAAAAGAGATGGTACATGTTATGTACGTTTGATCCAGAATGTAAATGTTATACAATGGCTCTTAATGGGAAAGATTTCCTATGTATGGATCTCTTTGTAAAAAGTTTTAATTTTCAGTGATTTTCAGTAATCCGCTGCAAATAATTTGCTTCCGCTTAAGTTAATCTTGTTTTCGTGAGTTGGACGCCACAATTTAGTGGTATCAGAGCTCTAGGTTCGCTGAGTCTACAGAGACATAGGACTAAGGTATCAAGTCTATTCGAAGTGTACCCAGTATATCTTATAGTGCCTTCTCCTTATGCAGAAGAAGATACATAGCTCCAAGATGTCTGGAGAACATGAGGGACGTGTTGCTGAGAGTAATGTTGTTGCACCAGTAGAAGGTGCCAGGGATCAGGAAAGGGAGGAACCAGTGCCTGAAAATCCCCATGTTGATGAAGTCATGAGAGGGAACCCAGATATTCATAATCTTTTTGGGCAACTCATGACCACACTGAGGTATGTGGCAGACCAGATGCCAACATCAGCACCCAGGGCACCAGCTCCCAATGAGGGATATGGGTCTGGTAAGACTTTTGAATGACTACGTCGTGTCAGAGCCATTGAATATGTTGGGACATCTGACCAAGCAGATGCTGATCTTTGGCTTACTGAATTAGAAAAGTCATTTAAGATCATTAGTATTTCAGATGTTGACAAAGTTAAACATGTTGTGTACCTTTTGAAGGGTAGTGATGGACATTGGTGGACTATTGAAGAAATAAAAAGAAATGATGAAGAGATTGGATGGGAGGAATTTCGTCGAGAATTCATTAATAAGTACTTTCCAAGGACTTATTTAGATGAAAAAATCTCACAGTTTGAGAAGATTCGACAGGGAGTCATGTCAATAAGTGAATATGAGGTTAAGTTCATGGAACTTTTACGATTCTGTCCTCAGATGGCTGCTACTGAGGAGGAAAAGATTCGACGTTTTGAGAAAGGGTTGAATGTTGAAATGTCTATTCTGGCATCTGCTCTAGAAAGTAGAGAGAAGTTTGCCACATTTGTGGAGTCAATTAGAAGGATAGAGGGGTCCATGACAAAGAAACATGAGACAGACCTTAAAAGGAAGTCTAAACAGTCACAGGAACAAGGAATTAGTGGTACTAAACAATCAAAGATTTCAGTAGTACCAACTCAAGTACAATATAGTGCACCTGAATAGCAGTCACCTAAAAAGCTTTGAGCTTGCTATAAATGTGGACAGAGAGGACATCTGAGGTGGCAATGTCCAAATAGAAAGCGATGAGGAGACTCAACAGACAAGACATTAGATAACTTGTAAAAAGTAGATTCGTCAAGATAGAACTTTCTATTTTGAATTATCTTTTGTTCCTTACTATAAGAAAGGTAGTTGTTATCTAGTTCACCTATATAATCCTTTTAAGGATATGAGGAAGAGATAGTAGTATGAAAACTTGTGTTCAGTTTAATATTCTTTTATATGTTTTGAAGTTTCTCTTTCTCCATTAAGAAAAGGAAGAGATGAAAGACATAAAATAAAATAAGTGCATACTACTTGATCTCAGTATTTATATACCCTGGCCAGGTATACAACTATTGATGATAAAGTGAGTATGGAAATTCTTGGATTGTTGTCTTTTTTATTGCTCTGATCAAGTAGTCATTCTGAGACAATCTAATTAGTATCATGAAATCAGTTTATCTTGGACTTTGGTTCTAAGATGAGGACATATGTAACAATTAATGTTCTAAAGATGAAAGAAATATAAAAATGTGATGTGTTTTCAACATATGTGATGGATACCAAGAAGAAAGATTCTGGTATCTGAGAATTATCAGGTGGTTTAGGTTGGCTACCTGGAGTGGTCAACTATGAAATTAGTCTGATTATATAAAATGATATGAACATCATATGTTAGGGGTTTATGCTTTGCATAAACATGATATTAATAAAGGATGTATGATGCTTTTCTGAACAAGAAAAGTGTTGATTGACACAAAGTTGACTCCATAGTCAATGATGAGGGACAGTGGAGCATGTGTCTTGTGTGTTGATTCTATAAGAATCATGTATGGAAACACTTTGTGCTGATCAAAGTTTGATAGTGTCTCCATAATAAGGAGATGATATGTGAAGACTAGACAGTATGATGAATAATATACATCCGTTTTCTTTTATCTGGGATTTCGGGGACGAAATCCTTATAAGGGGGGGATAATTTGTAACATCCTTGACCTGGGTTATGCTTTAACCCTAGGAGTTTTGATTAAGAAAGATGATTATATGTTTAATCTTATCTTTTGAAAAGTAATTAGGGCTTATGAGGAACTTATGTTTCTATTTTGGCCCTGTTTGAACAATGTTGAAGCAATGTTTGCTTATTTTGGACTAAAGTGCAAATTACCGAAGTTAAGGGGTTAACTTGCAAAAGTTACATGATAATATGTTCCTATGATGTTGAGACATCATAAGAATGAATATTATGTAGTGGTATGGTTTCCACAAGTTTGGACACCAAGATAGAGCTGATAAAAAATGTTTGTGCATTAAAACCTTATTTTGGTGTAATGTGCAATTTACCCAAAACCTAGGGTTCAATATGCAAATTACCACTTCAATAAGGTCCCTAATGTTTCTTGGCACCATGTAGAGAAAAGAAAATGAGAGGGGCGCCTCATTTAAATTAAGTTGGAGAAGAGAGAATTTTGATATTAAAATAATCAAGATTTAATCCTAATTGAAACCCTAATTCAATTTAGGGCAAAAATAAATGTATTAATTGAAGGGGCCTTCAACCAAAATTTAAAATGGTTGGATTCAGATGTTTGTGGACGAGATTAAGCCTTGAAAAGGCACGAGCATATCCTAAGGAGGTGAAATTCCACTCACCATTATTATAAGAAAAAGAAATTCCACTCAAAAATGGATATTAATATTATAAGGGTTAAGGTGCTTAATTTCTTTTCCCTTTATTCTTGGATAATTAAGAGGTTTTGCAAGAACATGAAGATGGCTTCGTGGCCAAGAAATGGAGGGGGTTTTGGTGGAAATTATTTTGGGAATTAAAGGAAATAATCCCATTTTCTCTCTCCTTGGGATTTCCTTATACATATCCCTTTTTCCACTCACTTAAGGACTTCTTTTCGGATTTCCTTTCTTTATTTGCCTTGGCCGACCCCAAGAGAAGCTCAGGAATAGGAGGAGGACGACCCCAACCTGTTGGTAAGGTTCTTGACCTCTTTTCCCCTTGATTCCATGGTGGAAATCAAAAATAAATTATGGATTTCTTCCTAATCCGATCTCCCCTTCAACCCTAGCCAACTTTTTCATCCAACAGCTTGAGGAAGAGCCTAGGGGGAGTTGAAAAAGCTTCATAAACAATTGTTTTCGTGATCTTGGAGCTTTGGAGCTCAATTGGAGGTGGGTTTTATAACTTGAAACCCTAACTTTGCTATTGCATTCAATTCCATATCAAATAATGATCATTTCTACATTTACAATAATTGATTCGGTTGATTGATGCAATCTCCATGGAAATCACATAAGGTTTCGTGGATTCATAGCTTGATGATGATGACATCATCATAAGCAAGCACCTCACCAAATATCAAAGCCAAACAGTTTCATTGAGTTGCTCAAACGGTTTCCCAAACCGTTTGGGAGCAAATGGTTTCAAACCGTTTAGAAGCAAATGGTTTCAAAACCATTTGGGGGAGTTGACCAATGGTTGACCGTTTGAGAATCCTATTCGTAATTATGTTGGTTGATGACCCACCAAATTTGGTTAATTAATTCCAAAGTAATCATGAGTTGAAGGCTAATAAATTAGACAAACCCTAATTGATTTAAGTGCTGGTTTTCAACTTGATCGATTTGACTTTTTGGGTTGATTAGCTCAAACAGTTTCAAAACCATTTGGGGATTACCCAAACGGTCTCAAGACCGTTTGGAGGTCTAGGGTTGAGTATGGTTAAGTGTTTGAAGATCCAAAGATATGGCATGAACCCTAATCGGCTAAGTGCTGATTTTGTAAGTGATTGAGATGATGTTTTGGGTTGATTGACCCAAATGGTTTCAAAACCGTTTGGGGATCACAAAAATGGTCTGAAGACCGTTTGGGGATCACTCAATACCATTTGGAGGTCTATGGTTAAGCATGGTTTCCTATTTGAAGGTCCAAAGTTACCAAGTTACAAAGCAATCAATTGTTGATTTGTTGATCGACTCAATAGACCAAACCTTGATGAAAATTTCACTAGAATCCAAGGGTTGGATGAGCCAAACGGTCTCAAGACCGTTTGGTGGTCACCCAAGACCGTTTGGAGGTTTAGTGGTGAGTATGGTTAAGCAATTGATGATCCAATGTTACTAAGTTAAAGTGTGATCAATTGCTGATTTGGTGATCAATCCAATGACCCAAACCTTAATTGCTTGACTTGGATTTTGAAGATATGATGGGCAAACGGTCTCAAGACCATTTTGAGGTCATCAAAACGACCTCAAGACCATTTGGGGTCAGGTCATGTTCAATTTGGATGACGGTTCAAAGGTTTCAAAGTAACTAATCTTGCATTGATTAGTGTTGAAGGATCATTGATTCCAAACTCTAATTCAATTGATTCAAACCCTATTTGATGACTAATTGACGGTTAATTGAGGGTCAAATCAGTTGAAGGTTGACCTACTTAACTCAATTAAAGTATGAGGATAGGTCCAATTGATGATTGGTTCCATGAATTCATTGATTGAAGGAATTAACATTGGAAACCCTAATCCAATTTGATTGGTTGAGACCATATTTGGTCCATGCGGTTTTAAGGAGGTTTGGAACAAACGGTCTCAAGACCGTTTGAGTCCAAACGGTCTCAAGATATTTTGGGACCAAACGGTCTCAAGACCGTTTGGGACCAAACGATCCCAAACCGGTTGAGCCATGCAGTTTCAAAAGGTGCTTTAGCAAACAGTTTCAAATCGTTTGAACTATTGAAAGACCAAGACCGTTTGGGGCTCAAGTAGTCAAATTTGATTGAGGACTTAATAGGTTAATCCCTTTGGATACCTAATGTAATTGAGGACTCAATTGGTTAATCCACTTGGACTCCTATTGTAATTGAAGATTCAATTGATCAATTCAATTGGATACCTTATGTAATGGAGGTCCAATGTGATTGAATATCTTGAGAATAGAGATGATGAATTATCCATTGATCCAATGATTATTAGTAATGATAATCATTAAGGGTACAAATGTTGAAACCCTAATAGTACCTAAGTGATTAGTGCCAATTAAGGGATGAATCCTAATTGCTTATAGGATAAATGACTTGGTACACTATGTTAATCATAGTTGTATGTACTTGATTGAAGGGTTGATATGACCTAATCAAATTGAGATGATGTTAGCATGAATTCATATATGAATATGATTCATGTGGTGACTAAGGGTATGATCCTTAAGTAGAGAGATCATGAAACCCTAATCATGAACATAAACCCTAATTGATAGGGCTATTGAGTTCTAACCCTAATTGAGGGCAATTCTAAATGTAACCCTAATCCAGGGTGAGGATGTAACCCTAATCCAGGGTAGTAATGTGTGAAACTCCAATTTAGGGAAATGAGATGTAAAACCCTAATTGGGTTAAATAGTGAATCTCTAATCATGAACAATTGAATGAAATCCTTATGGAGATGAATAGTAAACCCAAATTGTGGAAAATTATGGTGGAAACCCTAATTGAGGGTGATTCCATGTGAAACCCTAGTTGAGGGTGATTCCATGTGAAACCCTAGTTGAGGGTGATTCCATGTGAAACCCTAGTTGAGGATGATTCCATGTGAAACCCTAGTTGAGGGTGATTCCATGAGAAACCCTAGTTGAGGGTGATTCCATGAGAAACCCTGACTAAGTATTAACATGACATGATGCTCTAATACTATGTTGTGATGAGAGGCCCTAAGAAGGGTGAAGGTATATGAGACTCTAATGTGAAGTCATAATGCATAAAGCCCTAATCTTGGGCAATATGACAATGAATCATAATCCTAATAATGGAATGGTAACTAATACATTGATGGGGGAAATGCCTGGCTGTGAAATCAGGATTGGTTAAAGTCCAATGTCTGGCTGTGAAATCAAGATTGGTTAGAGTCCAATGCGTGGCTGTGTAATCAGGGTTGGTTAAAGTCCAATGCTTGGCGGTGTAATCAGGGTTGGTTAAAGTCCAATGCCTGGCTGTGAAATTAGGGTTGGTTAAAGTCCAATGCTTGGTTGTGTAATCAGGGTTGGTTAAAGTCCAATGCATGGCTGTGAAATCAGAGTTGGTTAAAGTCCAATGCCTGGCTGTGTAATCAGGGTTGTTTAAAGTCCAATGCTGCTGAGTAATCAGGGTTGGTTAAAGTCCAATGCCTGGCTGTGTAATCAGGGTTGGTTAAAGTCCAATGCCTGGCTTTGTAATCAGGGTTGGTTAAAGTCCAATGTCTGGCTGTGTAATTAGGTTTCAAGAAATCCAATACCTGGCAGAGGTGTAATGCCTGCAATCAGGGTTGGTTAAAGTCCAATGTTTGGCTGTGTAATCAGGTTTGGAGAAATCCAATACCTGGCAGAGGTGTAATGCCTACAATCAGGGTTGGTTAAAGTCCAATGCCTGGCGGTGTAATCAGGTTTGGAAGAGTCCAATACCTGGCAGAGGCTCAATGCTTGTAATGATGACATAGGATTGGTATTAACCAATGTCTATATTAATGATATATGAATACATGGTAGATGTAATTCCTTATCCATTTAGCAGATTGGCTAAAGCCAACAGATTGAAACAAGAATGTTTCATGGGTGACATGTCAAGTTAATGGGTGTTACAAGAAAAGTTTGATATGATTGTATAATATGATGAATAAATGATATACATGTCATTCCTATTCCTTATTAAAAGAATAGATGATATATTTCTCTATCATAAATAGTTGCAATGCTTTCAAAGTTGAGAATGCTTTAAAATGTTTATCCTCTGCTCAGTTCCATATCTTTAAACTGCAATAACAATGTTTTGGCAGAGAGTTATATCTCCCGCTGGGGCAATTTACAATTGTCTCACCGCCGTGGGATCCAACATTTTTAGGTGGACGCAGACAAAGAGGCAGATACTCTTTTGCAGGAAAAAGGAAAGAAACAGCTTGGACAGTAGTGAGATCTCAGGTGGAGGCATTGACTTCCAAGTTATGTAGCTAGAAGTCCTATGTGTCGTCTCTGTACTCTCAGGTCCTCGGAGTTTTTAGTCAGTGTTTTTGATAAATTGAACTGAGGTTTTGGCTTGATGCCTCGAGATTTGTATGTTGTCTGTATATAATGTTTATAGGGCAGCTGATGATGTAGTCTCTGAAAAGAGATGGTACATGTTATGTACATTTGATCCAGAATGTAAATTTTATACAATGGTTGTTGATGGGAAAGATTTCCTATGTATGGATCTCTTTGCAAAAAGTTTTAGTTTTCAGTGATTTTCAGTAATCCGCTGCAAATAATTCGCTTCCGCTTAAGTTAATCTTGTTTTCGTGAGTTGGACGCCACAGTTTCCATCGGCTTGGTGTTCTCCATCCCAAAGCGCTTGAGTAACTCACTTGTGTACTTGCCTTGGTAGATGAAGTTCCCATCTTTTGTTTGCTTGATTTGAAAGCTGAGGAAGAACGTGATCTCACCCATCATACTCATCTCAAATTCACTCTACATAAGATCACTAAATTCTTTACAAAGATTAAGGTTAGTTCCGCCAAAAATGATATCAACAACATATATTTGTATGATAAGAAAATTGTAAGAAGTATTCTTTAGAAATAAGGTAGAATCTAGTTTGCCCATGATATACCCATGATCTAACAAAAAGTTCTTTAATTTCTCATACCAAGCTCGAGGTTCTTGTTTGAGTCCATAGAGATATTTTTGCAACAAATATACATGGTTAGGTAAACTATCATGTTCAAAACCTAGAGGTTGTGCAACATACACTTCCTCCTCAATTGTACCATTCAAAAATGCACTTTTAACATCCATTTGATACTAAAGAAAGTTTTTATAACTAGCAAAGGCAAGCAACATATGAATGGACTCAAGTCCAGCTATAGGTGCATATGTTTCATCAAAATCTACAACTTCCTATTGATGTTAGCCTTGAGCCACTAATCTTGCTTTGTCCCTTACCACTTTGCCACTTTCATCAATCTTGTTGCAGTAGACCCTATTTGTGCCAATGATCTTTCTATCATTTGGTCTTGGCACTAGGGTCCATACTTTGTTCTTTTCAAATTGCTCCAACTATTCTTGCATAGCTAGGATCCACTCATCATCCCCAAGAGCTTCCTTGACGTTCTTTGGCTTGAGTTGTGAGAAGAAGGTGTTGTTGGCTTGTTCTTTGTTGAATGCAGACCGCATCTTCACTCTTTCAAAAGGATCACCTAAAATCATCTCCTTTGGATGATTCTTTGCAAATCTGGGGGGGTGGATCCTTCTTCTCTTCATCTTTCTCTTCTTCTTGAGTGATCACCTCTTTTCCATATTGGGTGATGTTGAGCTCTTTTAGAATAGGAATTACTTCACCTACAAAATCATCATTTGGAACAATATCTTTGGAGATATAGGGGTTAGTCTCAATAAACTTCATACTCAAGACTCCCGACACCTAATTCCATTAAAAGTGTTTATTGGATATGTATTTCTATCTATGAAGATTTAGTGACCTACTGAAAAACTCAGATTTTGACTCTAGAAACGACCAGTAAATTGGGAAGATTTTTCTCATGTTGAAAACACATACTTTTATAATTTTCTGACCTCTATATTATTTTCTATGATTTTTACAAAATAAAAACATTTTTATTAAATAGAAAAAGACAAAATGACTATTATACCCATGTGGAGCATGACATCATAAAATTTGGATCTAGGGAAGCATGGTCACTGGACCTAACTGAAATCTCACATGGTCGTTATACATATAAGTTTTCTAATGCTGAGAATACCCATGTAGAGAGAACCATATGATTAAATGACTAAGGGTACCAAAGTCCTTTCAGATATGGGACCTGCATCCTCCTCAAATAAGGTATGAACCGTAGAATAGGGCATCAGTAAAACCTAGTAGAATGTTGATTGAGAGACCAATGTAGGTCTTGTGAAGGTGCCAGATAGGTTCAACACATTGATCCATACCTATTGGGGCACCTCCAACATCCCAACAATGGCAAAGCACAGTCGGGGAATGGAACTAATTGTTCAGGAATCAAATAGGGAACAAAACTCACATGCATATGGGGAATATCATGGTGAAGGTGATTGGCCTCTTACTATTGGGTCAATTGGGTAGGAGATGACATGGGAGATTGCCATTAAGTTGAAAAGCTCAATTGGACAGATCATTGTCATTGGGTATATTCGCAAGATCAAGGTTACAATTTAGTAAAGGAAAGAAAGGAGGTCGACGCAAAGGTTGTTCCTGGATCTCGTGCAGTGATGGGTGAGACCAGGGGAAGGTGCATTTATAGATTGCAATGTTGCACCATCAAAGAAGGTTTTGGTGGATTTAGGCATTTCCTTTATTGATGAGTAATGCTTGTGAGTTATGTCTTCTTGGATGCAACTTGGAAAGACAAATTCATGGGTGAAGGAATTGTCTATTTTGGTTAAGTAATGAGTCGATTATTGCCAATTGAAGGTGTTGTGAATGTAGTGTTACGAGCTAAGGTGACAGAGATTGAAGGTGCATACATGTCGTTATATTGATATATGTGTAACGTCAGGACCGTCAGATTGCATCTTACGCATTCCTCCCATGTGACCAACACAAAAATGTCAAACCTTGGGTTCAAAAGAAATTGTGACAATAAATGGTATTTATTGTTCATCTCACTTTGGGTTATGTTATCTTTATCCGATTTAAAGTTGTATTTGACCTTTTTTTACTACAAATTTAGTAGGTTACCAAATTGGACCATGAGGTATCCAGTTTTGGTGTTTATTTTGGATTTTGAAAATGCTTAATGTCTCAATTCTTCATTTACACATTAAGTATAAATTTAGTGTATTAACTCCTCTTTGTTGGTAACTTTATTTCAATTAATGTGTTATCCTTATATCTATCTTCCCTCACTCATATGAGTATACTAGAGGATTAGATCTAATGATGGGGTAAGTATTCTAACCCTATGATGGTAATTTTTTTTATAGACCCTTAAGGAAATGGATATTGTCTAAAAATATTCGTTTAAGCGTAAAGTTTCTCAAATTTAGAGGAAGGTACCAAATATAATTATATTGGTAAAATGATACTAAAATTAGGAAAGGTACCTATATTGGGCATGTTACAATGGTTATAGGGATATTATGTAATTTTAATTTCATTAATAAAGGCAATTTCAATTTAATTGATGCACATCTAATTATGGTGATGTTAATGTACATGATAATTGTCCTTAAAATGTTTGGTTCAAAGACTATTCATGAATCCAATTAGTGGATGAGTGATGTCTAGGTACACATCATTGCTACTCAAGTAATCATATTAGTGAATCCTCCTACTTGGATAGAAATTATGTATAGCTAGAAATCTCTCATTGCTTATGGATCTTAATATTGATTAGTGAATCCATTACCAACATAGTATGGTTCCTACATGGTCATATGCATACAGATAGCTTGAAGAAAGGTTGAAATGGACCTTATTATAACTGTTGTTATAAAACTAGGGACATGAAAGTAAGTTTTGAGGACTGGAATAAAATATGGATCTAGACTTAAGAAATAAGTTTCCATAATTCAGGGAGTCCACATCCTAGCCAAATAGGAGCTAAGAAACCCCGACTCTCGACTCCTTTATATATATGATATGGGAGGAAGCTTTCATGTCACATACTCAGATCTCCAAATTGTTCCCTCCAAGGTTTGAGAAACCCTAAGAGTAACTTAGTGAGAGAAAGGGAGAGAGGCAGAGACCAAAAACTTTGGCCATCTATGAGCACTTGTGTGGATAGCGTGGAGGCCAGTTTGCATGATGGATTAATTTTGGAGAAAGATCTTCACCGAAAACACGTGAATTGAGGTAATGGTTGACTAACGCCATACACTAGGAATACAAGCTGAGGAGAAGGTCTGCCTAGCAGAATTACACAATCTACCACCTAGTGTAAGCAACTTGAGGTAGTGGATCAGTGCCATCCATCGTGCACATGTATTCCAGATTCATGTGATCTATTAGAGTTGACTCTAGATCGGTTCTGGGGGTAATATAGCCACATAGGTGACCTTGGGATTAGTACAAATTGTTAGTGGATTCCCTTCCACCTATAGTCACCGGTAGATTGTCGTGATTAGATAATGGAAAAAAAATTACACACATCTAAAGGCAACTGAGAGTGCTAAAAATCTTGAAAAGGAGTTCTAATTGCTGATAAAAAATCAAATAAGGCGTAGATTGGAGGGTCCACATCTACATCGAGCATTACAAGTTGTATTGCTGGAAATTCTTCCAAGATAAGGTATAAATTTGTAAACTCTAATCTAAATATTGGTGCATTAGATGAACCCTTCTCAAAGGATTCTTCGGGGGGGATTATTCCTCGATGTTTTTTTTTCTCTCATTACTCCTACACTACCCTCCCGTTGTCATGGAGGAGGGTAGAGGTAGCTCCTCCAGCCACAATAAGAACCAAATCGTGGATTGTTGGAATTGAGGGAACTCATTGGCAGTTCTTTGTGGAGCTCTCTCCAAGTTCTCACCTCAAATTCATGATTTATTGTGATTTGAAACATGATGGTTCTCTGTGTATTTGTGAGTTTGAGAATGAAGTGCAAAACATTGCTTCTCAAGATTTTACATTTTTTCCTAGATGGAATAATTGAACATTGAGTTTAAATAAATCTAAAAATTTGATTAATGTAAGTAACCCATAGTAATTGTTTGTTAACAATTGTGAATAAATAAATTTTGGAATCTGATAAATAAGATCTTTTCATTGGTATAGATTTTACAACCTAATATAATTGTAATAAATGATGATATTTAGGGTTTTATTTTATTTTTTTAATGGTTGCCTCTTCTATATAAGGGGCAAAATCGATCATAGCTATAACAATCGAGTTCATACAAAAATTTGAAAAGACATTGCTACTACTGCAACAAGCATATTTAACTATCTCGTGGGCTACTCTATTAGCTTTCCTATTGACAAGCCAAAAAAACTCAACTCAAGGATTGACTAAGAAACTAAGATGCCTATCTAGTTATGTCTGTCAGATTTTCAATTTACTGCCCTCACAATCACTTGTGAGTACATCTCAACCATAATATTTGGACCTTCATCAATATGGTCTGTTTCCAATTTTCCTGAACTACATAAGCTTCAAGAACCAATATGTCATGTGTTATCAGAAGGAACTCTCCAGCCATATCTATAACTCCACCTCCATGGTCTCTCCATACATTGAAAAGGCATGTTTTAATATCCTACCCTACTGCTCCTCCATAATTCAACTTGAGATGACCATCAACTAGTGGCTTCCATCTTCCCTTATTCTCCTTGCACCGAGTTTGGTTAGCATATGACAATGTTAAAAGAAGTTTGTATCTTCAGGAATATTGCATAATAGAATGAAAGGATTTCTTAAGATAAGCCACTTTACTCTTCTTAATTTTCAAGGTGATGTTTTCCTCTGTGCCCATGTTGGGTATGTATTACAAATATGGTCTAGGATGTGATGAAAACTTGTTGTCGAAGTGTTACCAACAAGTGTATAAACCCAAAAAAGAAACACCACATTTTATATGGAAAATTCTCCTCAAGAAAAGAAGATAAAAACCACGAGAAATACCACCCAACAAGCACTATATAATTAAGATTACAACTCACACTGCCCAGATTTAATTATCCCAAAATCTGTGTAGCCATCCCTACACTAGCACAAAGATGAAAAAGAAGAGAATCACACCCAATGTGTACAAACTTCCATCTTTATTTGATCTCCTCACGAATTTTTTGTCGTTGTTGGGGACCACTTGATGCTATTGTGACTGCTGACTGGGATGGACCATCACCGCTATGGAAACATTGTATTTGTAACCGTCAACCGCTACTTTGCTTTAAGGCAAAGTTGTTGATTCTCTCTTATCAACCAAGAAAGATGCTTTGTCAGTGCACTCAATGTGTCACTGACTATCATCTGCTACTTCACATCAAGGCAAGGTCACTGACCCTATCTTATCAAGAAAGAGAGATCCTGTAGTTGTTCTTATTTTCTAACTCTTATACCACAAAAGGCATCAACAAGAAACTGGATGGATCACACCTCAACCTGTGGGATGATCTCAATAGCCTCCCCCGGGGCCTCTATTTATAAGCCTCCATGGTATGTGATTGCTCCAATTCCTAATGAAATACCATGTTGCACATAGTAAATCATCTTCTTTCCCTTTAAGATTTGACTCCTATTAGGATTAGTAGCACACGCCAATTCCTACTCAAGTCTAAATAAAACTAGGACATGGGCCAAAATCCTTTTCCTATCCCAAACATCTCCCCCTCCTAACCATGGGGGATACATTATCTTCATCAATCATCTGGAGTAGCTTGTGGACCCCATCACCACATGTGATGGATCCATTATCCTCAAACATGTCATCATCATTTTGTTTTCATCCATCTTATTGAAGTCCCATCCTGACTTCACTTTGTTCCCAAGAAACTGAGAATAAGTATCCTGGTAGCACCACTTCTCTCTCTCTATGACCACACTTGGAACTTTGTTGGCTCCCCCTAATGGATAAGTCAAGCCATCCTGGATGAGAAACTTGTTTTTGACATTTTGTACCAATGATCATAAACCCTCTAATGATGCTCCTTTGGTCTTTGGCCAAAGCCCTTGACATTTTTGTTGTCATCTGTCTTCATCTTATAGTCCCACTTGTACTTTAGTACTCTCTGGCCCTTGGGAAGCACCACAAGCTCATGGGTATCATTCTTTTGCAAAGAAGACAACTCATCCTGCATTGCATGATGTAACTGTGCTTTGTCTCTATGAGTTCATTCCTCATGATAAGTCTTTGAATCCCCCTGATCAGTAATGAGAATATACTGAGATATCAGATATCTGGATGAAGGATGATGAACTTTGTTTGGCCTCCTGAACTACTACTCTGAGGACTCTACCTAGAGATGATCTTTCTCCCCCTACCTAGATGTCTCTGACTGTGAGTCTGAACCACTCATATGTGCATCTGGAATTGAAATACTCAATGTAATATCACTCAGCTGCTCAGGGTGATCATGTTTCTCTTCTTCATAATCTGAAGTTTGCACCTGTGAAGAAGTTGAAGCATCCTCATACTCATCATCAGAAAAACTATCACCTGATCATATAGCCTCTACATCATCACTCTCAGGCTCTATAACTATCTGGCTCTCACAAAATGTCACATCTTTGAGTCTACTCATGGTCTTTTTCATAGGGTCCCATAACCTATAGCCAAACTACTGATCTCCATAGCAAAGAAAGATACATGGCGCCTCTTTATCATCTAGCTTTTGCCTCTTTTCCTTTGGAACATGTGCATAGGCCTTGCACCCAAATACTCACAAATGAGCTTAAGAAGCATCCTTGTTTGTCCATTCCTTCTCTGGTATATCAAACCCCAAAGGAACCAATGGAGATTGATTAATCACATAGCATGTAGTACTCACTGCCTCTCCCCAGAATGCCTTTTGCAACTTTGTAGTCTTCAGCATGCATCAAACTTTCTCCACTATGGTATGGTTCATCCTCTCAGTTGTACCATTATGATGTGGTGTGTTGGGTTATATCCTTTCATGTTGTATTCCGTATTGTGCGTAGTAATCCTGGAACTTCCGGGAGGTGTACTTGTCTCCATTATTTGTACGGAGACACTTCAACTTTTCCTCTATCTTCCGCTCCACCATGGCATGAAATATCTGGAAACACTGAAAAACCTGAGCCTTGGTCTTCAGCAAGTAGGCCCACACATTCCTAGTTGCATCATGAATGTGACAAAATACATGTTGACACCCAACGGATCGCAGACATCCGAATGAACCAACTATAGAACCTTTAGTCTTGTCTTGTAAGAAACTCATTGATTCTTTCGTGTCTGACATGCATCACATGAATTGAGACTAGATACTTGTCACAAGGAATCAATCTCTGCTTTGATAGAATCTTCAAGCCTTTATCACTCATGTGTCATAGCCGTCTGTGCCATAGATTGTCTCATGATCCTCAATTGCATATATGTATCCACCTTTTATCACCTTAAGCTTGGCCTTTACAATGTGCGACACAACTTGCCCCATACAATAATCAAAGCCCCATTGGTGATCTTGCATTTGCCACCACCAAAATCCAGATGACAACCTTCTCTATCAAAGAATGAACCACATATCAAACTCAGCTACAAATCTGGAACATGACGAACATCCTTCAATGTGAGCATGCAACTGACACTTGTTTGAACACAAATGTCTCTGATCCTGATAATTTTAGAGAAGCTGAAATTTCCCATGTTCAACCTCCCAAAGTCTCCCCTCTTGAAAGAAGTGAAGAATTCCTTACTCAGTGAAGCATGATAAGAAGATACAGTATCCACCACCCACTCAGAATCATCATCCTCAGCATGCAAATACTGCTCTTGGATTGTCAAGACCAAATCGTCAATGTCATCCATGTCAACTTAGATTGTCGCTATAGTATACTTGTCATCATCTTGTTTGTCTTTGGCTTCATACCCATGTATCTTTTTCTAAACCTTGAAATATCTTTTGAAATGACATGTCTTGCCACAATTGAAGCACCCACTACTACTCTTTGACTTGGATCTACCAAAAGACTTCTGATGGTCCTAGGACTCACCGCGGCCTTAGATCTGCCATGGTCTCTCGCTCAATCAACGCCCCTACTCTCTTTGAAGTGCATCTCTAATCCGCTATCACCTAAGGCTCAGTCGTCGAGTCTCTTCATTCAATAGACTACTCTTCACCTGGTCAAGTGTCAATTTGCCTTCCTATGTAGAATTGTTGACTGTCACTACGAGCATCTCCCAACTGTCTGATAATGATCCCAGAAGAACTATAACCTAGAGTTCAGCATCAAGAACTATCTTCATGGACCCTAGTTGATTTATAAGGCTTTAGAATTCATTCATATGCTCAGCAATGCTTGTACTGTCTTGGTACTTGAGGTTCACCAATTTTCTGATCAAGAAAGCTTTGTTTGTGGCAGTCTTCCGCTCATATAATTTCTTGAGCTTCTCCGACAGATATTTGGCATTGGTCTCTTCTGAGATGTGATGGAACATGAAAATGTTGAGACACTTTCGCAATGTCTCGGTGATCTTCCTATTTAATTTATTCCGGTATGCATCAGACGTACTCTCTAGTTTTCGTCCCTCTATCAGATGTACAGATCTTTGCAATAGAGAATATCCTCCATCTTGAGTTTCCAAATATGCCAATTTGTGTTTGTCAACTTTATCATCATTGAATCTTCATCCTTCCTCATCTGGACCAGTATCTGCAGTCTGTGTTGGGATGCCACTTGTTGGGAATTTATAACTGATACGGTCCTGAATGTGACAAAAACTTGTTGCAAAACCGTTAACAACAAGCGTATAAATCAAAAAAAGAAACACCATATTTAATGTGGAAAACTCTCCTCAAGATAAGAAGAGAAGTCATGGGGCAATACCGGCCAACAAGTATTATGCAATTAAGATTACAGCTCACACTGCCCAAATTTAATTACCCCTAAATCCGGGTAGCCCTCCCCACACTAGAAAAAGGTGAGGAAGAAGAGAATCACACCCAACGTGTACAAATCTCCCTATTTACTTGATCTCCTCACGACGTTGTTGTCATTGTCGGGGATCGCTTGATGCCATTGTGACCGCTGACAAGGTTGGACCGTTACCGCTATGGAAAAATTGTGTCTGTAACCATCAACCGCTACTTTACTTCAAGGCAAAGTCATCGGCCCTCTCTTATCAACCAAGAGAGCTACTCTGTCAGTGCACCCAATGTGTCACCGACTGTTAGTCACTACTTCACTTTAGGGCAAAGTCGATGACCCTCTGTTATCAACCAAGAGAGATCCTCCAGTTGTTCTTGTTTTCTGACTCTTCTACCACATAAGTCACCAACAATCAATTGGAGGGATCACACGTCAACCGGTAGGATGATCTCAATAGCCTCCCTCAAGGTCTCTATTTATAGGCCTCCATGGTATGTGGTTTCAACTAGGAATCCTACTCCAATCCCTAATCTAATTCCATGTTACACATAGGAAAACATCTTCTTTCCCTTTTAGATTTGACTCCTATTAGGATTGGTAGCACAAGACAACTCCTACTCATGTCCAAATAAAACTGGGACATGGGTCAGAATCATTTTCCTTTCCAACAATCCATTGAGATCATATGCATCCTCGTTGTCTCACTAATTTGGGTCTTAAGTAATACAAGGTTTTTGAAAAATAATATCATTTATATGTTGTGAGGTGCACCAGTCTCATCAGAAATCACAATGTAAGACCTTTCTAGTTGTTGCATACATAAACCCTCCTTTTAGTGTACCAATTGGATAGTGAACCCCATCTTGTGACTTACAAACCGACCAAACTTACTAGTTGAGCCAGCTAACATGTGCAACATAAAATTTTGAATTCTCTCTTCTCCCAAACACATCATGTTTTATAAGTTTCTCACTCTCTCTTTCCCTTTAAGAAATAGTTTTCCTAATTCAAACAACATCATACTACATAAAAAGGTTATTGAAGTCTCTCCCATCGCTATTGTTAGTTTCACTTTTTCTTGTTATTTTCAACATCTAATTACAATGACATTCTCAATTTTCTCTATCTATCATGCCTTGATTGCATTCACTCAAAACTAATTTATGTTTCTTCTTAGTTACACAAATTTTGATTTTCCTTGATTTCATGCTTCATATAGTCTTCCTTCTCCATTATCCTAATTATTTTTAGTTTTTCATATATTAACAAACACTGAAAGTACAAATCAAAAGTTTTTATTCTACATTTATAGTATTTTATACTCCATGTATGTATAAAATATCTATAGAAATACCTTGTAGGAACGAGCAAAACATCTATAACATATACTAATACTATTACTATTATCACGGATACACAAGTCGTTAACTTTCAAAATTCCAACTGTCCCAAAAAAATCATAACCACTACTATACATAGTATCCTTTTAAATTTACAAATATATTATCAGACCAAAGTAATTTGATATGATACAATCTATGATTATTAGCAAAAGTTAAAGAGCTACATACACCCCAATATTCTTCATTCTGAAGGAGAGAGAATACATCAGGCAAAAAATGAAATGTCACTTTTCATGCCAAACGTAACACATCCTTGATCCCCCACCCAGGTGTCTAATTGGTCGTTGGGATGGGGAGCACTAATGGTATAGAGGAAAAAAATCACTTAAATAATAAAGGAGATAAACAAAGAGAGAGAAAAAACAATTTTATAACTTTCAATCCAGAATGAATTAATTTGTGAAATAAAAAAATCAGATCTTTTATGAAAAATACTTTCTAACAAGAACAATATTGACATATTTTGAAGAAATAATAATATTAAAAAAGTATAATATTTGTCTTTTAAGGTATATTATTTTCGTTTTGGGTATAATACATCAACAAGTAAACAATCATATTGTACCCTCAAATCAGGAGTAATGTACTTTAAAATACGAATATTGTACACCTGATTATATTACATCATTTTGGGTATAGTACTTGTATTTTGGGTACATTACTCTCAATTTTGAGGTACAGTACCAATGTTTACTTGATATCTTGGGGTACAAATCTTGTGTTTGGGTACAACATTCGTATTTGGGATACATACATATATTTTCAAGTACATTACTCTTGTTTGGGGTACATCACTTGGTGTTATGGGTACAGTACTCGTATTTTTTGAAGGTACAATGTCATTATTTGGGGTACGGTGCCCTTTTTTGGGATACATTACTCTCATTCTGGAGGTATGATACGAATGTTATTTGTTAATGTATTGTAACCCAAAACAATGTATATGCCCTAGAATGTGGGTATTGTACCTCCTCAAAAGACAAGTATATATTTCTCTTATATTTTTTCCCAAAGTATGTTAACAGTCGTTCTGTTAAAAAGTATTTTTTCTAAAAATCTAATTTTTTTTATTTTGAAAAAATATCATTACAAATTAAAAGCTATGAACAAAGTAATTTTATATTCCCTCCTTTTTTTCATACTACTCTCATATTATTGTCTCAACAGTAGTCTCATTTAAAAATATTTTCTAAGTAATGTTAAACTTTTTATTTTGTCAAAAAAATCATGAAGGATTGAAATTCACGAGCAAGAAAAAAGGATCTCTTTTTTTCTATTTGTTAACTGCTTCCCCTCTTTATTAGATAAGTGTACAGCAGCGTCCAATACCGCCGGTGTGCTGTATATTTTGTCAAGAATTTTTCTTGGAAGAAATGAAGATAAAGGTTTCGTTATGCACAGTAAACTAGTGGCTCTAAGTTTCCTTACGGCAGAATAGCCATCATTTCTGGCATCATCCTGTAATCCCGACTTTGACCGTTTGAAACAGTTGAATTCATGCTGAGTGGCCTCCATGGCCAGCACATATATCTGATCTTTTGACGAGCAAGTGCTTTCCGGGTGCGCTCAGCTTCTTCCTCCAATTTTTTGGTCAGCTCTTCGATCCGTTCCCTCAACTCCATGGATCTGCTATCAGCCATTTGAAGAGAGATTTCTGCTGCTTCCTCAGCAGCTGCTGCAGTGGCGGCCAACTTCTCCTTGAGCTCTACCTTTCTGTTTGCAGATTCCAAAGCCGCCCTTGTTCTTTCTAGATCTTCTCTGAGGACAGCTGCCTGGGAGAACAGACTCAATAATATAACGTCCTTTACAAGTCAACATGAGCACCGGATAATAGCACAAGTTCTGGCAAATAGATACCCTAATTAGTTCTTTCGGTTCGTAACATTGTAACTCTCTGAGTCCTTACCTCTCGTTCAACTTCTCCGATTGCGAATTTTCCAGCTTCTACCTCCATTTCACACGCTTCTCTCCATCTAGAGGCCTCTTCCCGTGCTTCTGATAATTGTAAGCGAAGATCCTCAACCTATTAAGAAACAAAAACAAAGTAATTAATCTCAATCAACTGGAATATAAGCTATTAGAAGACTTTTACAGAGGAAATTGTGAAGAGGAAGTTTACAATTTGACACATTATAGTTTCCCTTTCTTTGAGATCCTTTATCAAAGTAGTGCTCCTTTTGATATCCTCGGCTTGTATGGCTGTAAGACCCCGGTAATGCTCACAGTCTGATCTGCCGAGGGATGCATGGTCATAAAGGAAGATAGATGGTAGTAATAAATGACACCTTGCGCTATGTGCTCAAAAATCCATATTGCTTCATTCGTTAGACACTCGTCAATGACTATATCATTCTCATTCCCAATTTTATGTAAGCAAACATTTAACTCAGAAAAAACAAGGGGCAACTATAATGCATGCCGTAGACGCGAAATTATTTTGGAGAAATGCAGTTTCCATTTAATATAATACCATTTCAGATCAGATTCTTTTAGTACCATCAGAACTTCGTTGTTTCATGATGATTGTGCACATAATAATCAACTATTTTAGTGAAATCTTTAGTAGCTTTGTATCATCTGTATAGGTAGTAGTGTGTAATCACGAAAAACTCTACAGTTTTCTTCCAGGGCATTAACATCTGTTTTATACCACTAAAATGTAATCCACTATAAAAGTTTCATTTAGAATTTTCTTGTGGCATGTCTCATAACAGAATCTGCACATTAAACTAATTATTTTAGTGGAATCTCTAGTAGTTTATCAAATAGTTCGCTACAGTGGGTAATCATAAAAAATATCAAAAATATTTCAGGGGATTCTCTGTTAAAAACCCACAAACACTATGTGAAACAATGTGAGGTCATAGATACCATACGAGAGTGAAAGACTTGTAGGACTTGCAGAACACAACCAGGTCCCAAAACAACAGCCAGTAGAACTAGAAAATTAAAGAAGAAATAACCAAGCACGGTCAAACAAATACCTAGATTCCTTCAAGGAATGTCTCAAGTCGGTTATCTGCTGCCGTAAGTTCTTCGACATATCCTCTACGGTATCAGCCTGGAGAGAAAAATCTATTGAAGTGGATTATATTATACTGTGAAAAGACTCTGTTTCACTGTACTACGAAAACACCACAATTTTACAGTCAGAAGAAACATTGATGAAAGCAAAAAAGACTACACTGGTAAGTGACATTCGGAATATTCCGAACAGGGACCAGGTCAAGATTGATTACGTAAAGCACTCTAGAAAGACTTTCTTTTAGCCAATTACTCTGCATTGAAAGTAAACTGAAACTAAAAACAAAACAATTACCCATGGTGGACCAAGAATGACCTGACAAAAGTTTCCCAAGTGAGGAAACTCTGACAAATATGATTCGCCAAAACCATGTCAAGCAATGATTCATATCATCTAATTAAGTCTGACATCAAAGATAAGGTCCTATTTGGTTGGACACTATATATATCAAGTTAGATTTAAAAAGCAAGCAAATAAATAATAAGGAACAAAAAGTTAGTTTCCCATCATAACGTACATGAGTATGTGATACAGTTTGTTTTCATATTGCTATTTCGTTTGAAACAGAATCAAATTAACGAAGATGATAGATAATAGAAAATCAAGGTTGCGCTTTCCGTTTTAGCCCAGCCAATGATGCCCTAAATGGTGTTCCAATAAAAGTTTGCAGCAAAAAGGAAGTGGCTGAAATATTAAATAAGAAACAACTGCTATCATCAAATGTATGAGCCTGGAACATGTCAAATCTGGTTCAAATTTTAAATTATTGGGTTTTACAGTCATATAGAAAAAGGATATATCAACGAAAGCACCGAATTCCTTTTTTTGTGTGATATTCAGAACACTTTGAGCAGAAACTAGACCATGATTATTGATTGGTGTAGTTGAAACAGAAGGGACCAATATTCTGAACCAGTATCCCGAGGTAGGTCATGACATGTCCAAGCTGGGATACTCACTAGAGGTCACTTGTCCGTTTCCTGCTAATTAACTAGTAGGCTTGTTATATCACAATGAGATTCATAGCTATATTGTGCTCCAGCAGGTCTTTGGAATTTAATGTCAAAACGAGACACATTGGGTTTTTCAATTCAACAACTGAATAATAAATCTCCTCACAATCTATATGTCATATGATGATGGTATACTGTCATATGGCTGTTTCTATGAGGTCAGAATTCTAACTCTATTCTTCTAATAAATTTATGACGATTTGGTGAACTCTAACATTTAGATAGTTGACTAGAGCAAAGTGTTTGTAGTCGCACGGAACACATACGACCGACTATGAAACCAATTTCCTACTTACAATTTGTCAATTTGCCAAAAAAAAAAAGGTTTGAAATAGTAGAAATGCACCAACCAAGCTGATGCCCTGTTCACATTTGGAGCTTTCGTCAGCTTGCTCAGTTGCGTCAGAGTCATCGTAGGCAGAACCTATGAAAAAACCAAACCCAACTTTCTGCAACCCTCTCCCTGCGAGCTGCAGTATTGCCATCCTCTTCTGCTCCCCGGTAGAAGCCTTCTTCAGCTTTTCGAGATTCCTCTCCGTCGCTTCCTTCTCTAGTATTGCCGTCCGGAGCAAGCTTGCCATGTCCCTGTTCTCTTCAGTCAGGTTGAAGACGTTGGCTTCCAGGTCCGCTACCTTCCTGTCTCTACTCTCCGACGTCTCTGCGAGCTTCGATTCTAAGCGCTGTATGATGTCCTGCAGATATTTGGTTTCTGATACCAGTATCATTTCCGGTTCAGCCATACACGTTTTAGATATTCCTTGAACAAAGATGCCATCATGATCCCTATTTTCCCCGATCCTTGCCATGATCCCAAACAGGATTGCCTTGACGTGTCGCATCAAGCTCGTAAGCTCCAAGGCAAGCCCAGCGCTCCTGCTTCTCTGCTCGAGCAGCTCCTTGGAACAACCCCGGAGAATCTCGGCCTCATTCTCAAGAGCCCAGCGCTCCACGAGCGCGGCCTCTTCTCTTCCAAGCACACAGGGGTCATCTCGGGGGAGTGGGGGATCATGTGGCCTTGGCGCCGTGTCATTTTCGACTTCTTCAGAAGATAATGCATCGGAAAACCAGTCGTTATTTTGAGATGATCCTCGTGGGGAGTTTGGTGACGAGTCGGGACCCTCCAGGGGAAGTAGCTGTTGTCGATTTTCAGGGAGAGAGCTCGATGGGTCTCTCATGGTGTACGCCGTCCTGTCAGCGGCGGCCGATCATTAGGTTGGGAACTGGAGCGGTATCTCGATTCGCAGTTAGAGACGCGGGGAAGGAAGGCCATTGGGACCGGCAGATGGTGGGAGGAGAGAGCTACAACTGCTGGTCAAGCTACGCGGGAGGTTGGGCAGAGGCGCGGTACTTCCTAACTTTCTTTTAATAAAACGGGAATGCATGCCGCTTAGGAAAGTGATGTGCTGGCCGCATTGTCCGGGCACAGAAGATGTGAGCCCTTTAAGAAATCCGATCCATAACTTCTCACCTTCTCAGTAAATGGTTCGAGTTGGCGGTAGTTCTCACTTAGACAATGGTGAATGGAGGGGAGCGAAACGGGAAAAAATGGCTCGACTGTTTGGTTAGGCAAAGTGATAAAAAAGTGAGAGGAATGGAGGAGTGCATAGGGGAACGGCCCATATTTATTTTTAGTCGTTTCTTTTCAAATTTTTTCCATTCGATCGTAGTGGGAACGAGGAGAAGGAAAAAGACTGGACGGAAATATTAGAAAGGTTTGAGAAAAATATAAAATGTGAGAGAAGATATAAATAATATGACGGGAACATCAGTATAGCCCACAGTTAACATAAATAGAGAAGTAGTATTTCACATTTGTTTTATCTCACTTGGGGGACATAAGGAATGATGGAGAAGTATTTATTAAATTTGGATGAATTTCTTGAAAAGGTAAAAAAAATATAAAATAAATATTTATACATAATTTAGAAGGAAACTACATAATTTAGAAGGAAACTTAAAAGTTCTAATTTTAAAAAAGTTGAAAAGTTTGATGTTGTATATACACATAAAAAATATAAAAGACAGATAATTGGAGAAAATGTGTTGGACTATGACAGAAAGTACTTAAATACATGGAGAGAAAGTTTGTTATAAGTGCAAAAATATGAAGGAAACTACTTCTATAATTACAATGAACATAAAAAAAATTGTTATTCTCATTTTTATAAAAGAATATCTTTTGTGACACCTCCAACACATAATAAATAAAAACTTTATGTTGCCTTCATCTGCATCTTATAATATTATATTTAGATCTACAGAATTTGTCATTAAAAAAAAGTATTAACAGTCTTATTTATTGTGATTAATGTATGTATATATATATAATATTCCTATATATATATATATATATATATATATATATATATATATATATATATATATATATATATAATATTCCTATACCACCATTGTTTCACGTCACTATATTGTTTTTAGTATTTATATTGTTTTTCATGTTTCCTTCCCTTCACATTCTCATACGAACCAAACACACTAGCATAAGTATCACTCTCACCATCCCTTCCCCTCCCCTACATTTCCTTTCCCTTCATTCACCACATACCAATCATAGCATAAGGTGTTGGATCTGGTGCCGTTGGTGCATGGGTTGGCCCATTAGATTTGTTACAATGTTGTCACTACCTCATGGGATATAAATCTCAACAGTCGTGCGGCAAAGCAAAGTAGCCAGCATTCGCTAATTGCAAAGTCATTTGTCGAAGCCAAAGAAAAAAGTAGCTTCTATGCAAAAAAAGAAAGCAGCGTTTTGTTGTTGTTCATTGTTGTGGAGACGAATGGAAAGGCAAAAAAAGAAGAAGGAAGAAAAAAGAAAACAACGAATAAAGAAAGTAGGGTAGGATTATCAAGGCATCCAGGTGTCTTCTTCAGGCCATCTACAATTGTACACTTTGTAGAAGAGGGCATCTTCCTAGAAAGTTTTGAGAAAGTAAAATTATAGGAATCTCTCCCTACTGTGTAGTATTTTTTTTAGATAAATGTTCCTTATATATATTAATGATGGCTTATGAAGCCGCAATAAGCCCTAGATACCTGAAGAGGGTTCCATAATACATGATGAAGATAGTAGAGGAATATATAAACACCACGGGTGTAATCCCATGCGTTCATGCTAGAGAGTTCAAAATAGCATTACATCAAAACATCAAAAAGAAAGTTATTCTGGGGGGACCCTCATGTATTGTGATCCCCTAAGTTAAGTGGTATTTTTTGTTTCTCCTTTTTGATATATTATTTCGGTGTTTGGTCAGATTCCAAAAGAAAATTTGTAACCTTATTGTTTATAATGGATTTGTTTGTGGCTGGCATCATAGTTTTTCCCTCACACATCATGAGGGTTTTCCACATAAAAATCTAGTCTTTTTTCTTCCCTCTATTTGTTTGTAGTTATCATCTTCAGTTTACACGCTTGTCAGTAATGCTTATGCATATATTTCTTTTTCATTGTATCCTAGTTGCATAGTATGCGTGCACATATTCCCTTCAACAAACTGATCAAGTGAAATTGTATAGTATACATGCATATATTCCCCATCAACAACTATATCAAGTGGTATTAGAGCCTAGGTTGAGAAGATATAGATCTAGATGGAGGCGGATGATGATGCAACAATGGTTAAGTTGATGAGTAGGAATTTAAAAATTTGGAAACTCAATATAGAGTATTTTATATTGCAAGGACTTGAATAATCTGATAGAGGGACAAAAGCTAGGGAATGTGTCTGATATGGATTGGAAGAAACTAAATAGAAAGACCGTGAGAATTGTGCAAAAGTATCTTGATATTTATGTGTTCCACCATGTCTTAGAGGAGACCTATGTGGGAAAATATCAAGAAACTATGGGCAGAAAACTTCCATTGATAATGCTTTCTTAAATAGGAAGTCAGTGAACCTGAAGTATCAGAATGGTACAAGCATTGTTGAACACATGAAAGAATTTCAAAGACTAGTAAATCAACAGGGGTCTATGAAGATGGTTCTTGATGATGAACTTTGGGCGCTAATTCTTCTAAGATCATTGCCTAATAGTTGGGAGACACTCGTTGTTACAGTCAGCAATTCTGCACATGAAAGAAAGTTAGCACTTAATCAGGTGAAGAGCAGTCTACAGAATGAAGAGACTCGATGATGAGCCTCAAGCGATAACAAATCAAATGTGTGCTTCATAGAGAGCAGGGGAGTTGATAGAGAGAGTTGTAGAAAATCTCAAAGCCACCATGAGTCCCAGGACCACAGGAAGTCTCGTGGTAGATCCAAGTCAAAAAGTATAGGATGCTTCCATTACGACAAGCTAGGTCATAATGATTATAAGATTTGAAGAAGGAAATATGGGTTGGAATCCAAAGATGAGCAAAATGACAACAAGAATATTGCAGTGTCAATTTCATATCACATGGACAATGATGACGATGTTATCTTGACAGTTGAGGAGTCATGTTTGTATGTTGAGGATGATGATTCCAAGTGGATGGTGGATATTGTAGCTTATTATCATGCTTCAGCCAATAAGGAGTTCTTCACTTCATATAATAAGGGAGACTTTGGGAGAATGAATATGGAACATTCCAAGTTCTCTAGAATTATCGAGATATTTGTGTTCAGGCAAGTGTGGATCGCATGCTCGCACTCAAAGATGTCTGTCACGTTCCAGATTTGGGGTTGAGTGTGGTATCTGGTTTATTATTTGATAGAGAAGGTTGTCATCTGATTATTGTGGTGGCAAATGCAAGATCGTTAAGGGGGCTTTGGTTATTGTACGAGAAAAATGGTGTCACACATTATACAAAACCCATCTTAAAGTGCTCAAAGATGGTGATATACATGCAGTTGAGGATCACCAGATAGATTTATGGAAATGATGGATATGACACATGAGAGAGAAAGGCCTACAACTTCTATCAAAGTAGGGGCTGATTTCTTTTAGGTAGGACACTAGTCTCATCATATGTGAGTCAAAGCATCAGTGAGTTTCTTTGAAGACAAGATCAAAGGTGAAGTCAGATGTTCTATAATTAGTTTATTTTGATGTCTACAATCTATTTTAGGTGGCTTCTGAGACGACTGAATCACGAAAACAAGATCAACGAATGCGGAAGCGATTAGCAGCGGAATAATCGAAAATAACTAAAAATTAAAACATTTTACGAAAAGATCTTCGAACAATAAAAACTCTTTCATAACAAACATGATAAGTCATTTACAAACTGATCCACAGTTACATCTTTGTAACAAAAATATCTCGAGCATTACATCATCAATCACCTTGATAACTGTACAAGGTGAGGTACAAAATCTCGAGGCTTCATGCCAAAATCTCAGATACACAGACTCCTAGGACCTGAGAGTATAGAGACAACACAGGACATACTATCTACACAACTTTGACAAAACAGTGTCTCCACCTGAGGATCACTGTTGTCCCTGAGACTGTTGCTGCTGCTCACCCACAGATGGGTTCCTTTGTCCTCGGCGTCTACCTAAAAGTTGAATTCCACGGGGGTGAGACAATTGAATAATTGTCCTAGTGAGAGTTATAACTCTTCGCCAGAAGCTTTGTTATTACAATGATGGAATAATAGAAAGCAATAGAATTATGAAGATCCAACAACAAGTAACATTGTATAAACTTTGTGAAGCATCATCCTTATAAGTAATTAATTCAATTATCATATAATTGAATGACAAAGCATCTGTCAAGGGAATATGAAGAACATGTATACTAGTTACATAACTAGAGCATTATGAACAATGTAATATCAATCATTGTTTCTTGTAATTCATCCTAAGCAATTATGCTATACGGCTGATTACATTTTACAAACATTACTATGCCCTGAGGAGATGAGTTACACCTCTCATACTCCAACCGACCATCCTTAGATCGCAATCGGTACCATACCTAGGTCATCAGGAGAGTCGGATTCCTATGACCTCATCGTTCCTCAATCAGTATGAGGATCAACTTGCAGGACATCTCGTGTCTCTGCTATAATAGCTTTCCAGGGTATTCTGGCAACTTCGCTATTTAGAGCTACAGTGGCGTTCTGTACTCTCTTCGCCATCGAGGGATTTCATGTTTATCTCTCATCGATGCAGAATTAACAACATCATCGGGAGATTAGTGATACATATTCCCGGCATAAGTATATAATGAAGGATTGAGAGATTAGTGATACATCTTCCATCAAATCCATCATTAGGACGTAAGGATATTCGCGTCCATAACCCCCACATACTCAAAAGTATGTGCTCCAGGAGTTCCCTTAGGAAAACCTGTTTCACCATAATGTATCTTCGTACAATGATGGTTCTATGGACAGGGCTCTACATGATATATATATTATTTAAGTACATTATAGCATTCTCAAGCACCAAACATGATTTCAAACATAAATCAATAAAACAAATGCTATAAAGAAAGAGTACTACTTGTATCAAGTTCCTACAATATTGGGATATCAATCCCTAACCATCACATCATTGTGATTCAGGAATATGGGTATTCAAACCCTTGAATCATCATAACACTTGTTACTAAGTAACATTTCGTGTCATCTGGTCATCTTAATATTATGAATTTTGATTATAAACAAAGCATATGTTCCTCATGACTCATTCATCCTATCAAGCTCACATGTTACCACTCACCAGGTAATATAGCATATCATTAAGCATGTAAAGTACTTTCAATACATAAGACATCATAATCCTCACCTGGATATGATCAGCTCTTTATGAAAACCTGCATGATCAGCATTTACTAATAACATGCATATTGTAACATAACAGCACAATACATGTTTTTCTCAAATTATATACATGATACCACGGCCGTGCTACCTTGCACGGTCGTGCAAGAGTAAGCTACCATGGTCGTGCTTCATTGCATGGTCGTGCAACAAAGGATTCACCACGACCGTGTCACAATACCACGGCTGGTTTCTAGGGTTAGGATTTTCATTCGATACAAATAGAGTTATTCAACCTTTTAACTTGATTAGGAATAGTAATTCCTATCTCACATCTCAATCATGGAGTTTCATGCTTAAAAGCATAACTCGGAATTTAGGGTTTACTTGTTCATATCACCACTTCACCTGAGGTTAGGTTTTACTATTCACATTACATCACATTACTCTAGATTAGGGTTTACTATTCAAGTTACATCGCATTACCCTAAATTAGGGTTTACTATTCACTTATCAGGAATTGAGATCATATCATCATCATATTTAAGGATTGTTTCTATTCATGCCTTTAATAAGGTTAAGATACATTAATCATCATGATTAGGGTTTCATGATCTCTTTGTGATGGATCATACCCTGATTATGTGTATACATACATGTTGGAAGTATATTACTTGATTCCTATTCAGATTAGGGAGTCTTCTCTCTCCTCTTATCATTAGATGGTGTTTTAATCTCATATGATTAGATTAGATCAAACCAATCTTGATAATATAAGTCACATCATTACTACACTACTATGGACATTAGGGTTTGCTTGATCAAGAGGTGTTGACTACTTAAACCCATCAAGGGTACTTTGGTAAAGTCCACCATTGATCATGTCATACATCAACCAACTAATTACTTGTTCCCTAGATGTCTTTAGGTATCATTAGAGTTTAGATTAATCAACCATTGAATCATCTAAGTCTTCAAGGCATTCAACATTCTTAACCTTAAAAGATCCCAAACGGTTTTGCATCTCCAACCTCCAAACAGTTTTGAAACCGCATGGAATGGTTGACCGTTTGGACCCTTTGACATTTGAAACTGTTTGACCAAAAGCACACACAAGACCGTTTGCCCATAAATGGTCTTGAAACCGTTTGCTCACGTTGACCATTTAGACAAGTTGACTTTGAAACCGCATGGCCATAAATAGTTTTGCAAACCGCATGAATCCAAACGGTTTTTATACCGTTTGGTCCCAAATGGTCTTGAGACCGTTTGGTTCCAAACATCTCAAAACTGCATGGACCTAAAAAGTGCATCAACACTTGCAATTGGTTAGGGTTTTCAATGTTGAACCCTTCAATCGATCTCATATATGTTAGCCACTTATCAATTAAGGTAATTAGGTTAATCCTTAATCAATTTTACAATCAATTGATCCTCAATTGGTCACCAATTAGGGTTAGGATCGAATGAGATTAGGGTTTGAAATATATCATCCATCAACATCCATCAACATGAATCTAATTGAAGTTGAACCCATTGAACCATCACCTAATTGGGCCATGACCTGACCCCAAACGGTCTTGGGATCGTTTGGACATCCTCCAAACGGTCTTGAGACCGTTTGCCCAAAGTCTCATCAAAAACTAAGTCAATTTGTTAAGGATTGAACCCTAATTAGGTCACCAAATCAGCACTTTTAGTTATTCAACAACCTATTATGATTGAACCTTCAATTCATCAAATTCCCTTAACCCTAAACCTCCAAACGGTCTTGGGTGGTCACCAAACGGTCTTGAGACCGTTTTAGTGATTCCCAAATGGTTTTGAAACCGTTTGGGTCACTCAGCCCAAACTTCAACATGATTGGTCCATTAAAATCAGTAATGAACCCGATTAGGATTTAGGTGATTGAAGTGCCTTCAACTTGAGATTTGCTTAGAATTAGTTAATGATTCTTTGTAGATGATTAATTCATAAAGTGTCCAGCAGACCCTCAAACGGTCAACGCCTGGTCAAACCTCCCAAATGGTCTTGAAGACCGTTTGAATCTAAACGGTCTTGCAAACTGCATGAATCCAAACGGTTTTGAAACCGTTTGGTTCCAAACGGTTTTGCAAACCGTTTAGACCAAGGATGGGAGACCGTTTGGTAAAGTAAGATAAGGATTAACATTGGTATTAATGCCACCTTCTTATACCTCAAGAACCTGGTCTGTTCTTCACGGTTTTGGTTGCAAGAACACTTAGAAGTATGGAAGAAAGGAAAGCAAGCAACGTTTTCATAAGAAGAAGATGTATAAACAAAGCTTTAAGGTTTAGAGTTATAAAACCCGCCTTAAAGTCGAATCTAGAGCTCCAAGCTTCCAAGATTTAATGGCGTCTTGAGCTCCACAGGTCGTCCAAGGTTGTTTCTCCAAGAATTGGTAGGAAAGGATGGCTAGAAAGGAGAACTAAGTAAGAATCACTAGCAAACCAACCTTTTATCATGATTTCCTCCACAAATCCGAGCTAGATGATGGTCAAAACTTACCTAGATCACCTTGGTCGTTCTACCCTATTCCTGAGCTCCTCCTTAGTCAGTCCAAAGCAAGAAGTAGAGAAGAGTAAATGAAGGGAACGGTTCCTTGTTTTGCTAAGAAAAGTACTAATATACTTTGGGTATATTTTCAAGGCAAAAATAATTACTTCTTCTTTTTACATATATATCCTCCACGCCCCTTCCTCATCGCTTTTCCACATTTCTTTCCTTCCTATCTCATGCAAGGCTCTCCCTTATCCACATTTTAGTGGAAAAGAAACCAAGCATCTTATTTAAGTTGCACATATACAAGGGTTATTTTGCATATAACTTGATTATTCAATTACATTGATTATCCTTCTTATATGGTTACTCAAATGAGGCACCCCACTCATTTTCTTTATTCTAATTGATATAGAGATACATGAGAGGTACTCTAGAGGGTATATTTTACATGTTGCACCCTATGTTTTGGGTAAATTGCACTTTACACCAAAACTAGGGTTTAAAGCACAAGGATTGCTCTGCAAGCTATATCTTGGTGCCCAAGCTTGTAGAATCCATATCACCACATCATATTCATTCTTATGATGTCTCATCATCATAGGAACATTTCAACATGTGCAATTTGCAAATTAACCCCTCTAATTGGGTAATTTGCACATAGGTCCCTTTTAAACAAAAGAATATTACAACATTGTTCAAAAAGGACAGAAATGTAAATATAAGTTCCTCAGCAGCTCTAATTACATATCGAAAGATAATCATAAGCATTTAATCACATGTATTCAGCAAAACACCTAGGTTTAATTCATAACCCAGGTCAGGGATGTTACAAATTACCCACCCCTTATAAGGATTTCGTCCCCGAAATCAACAAAACATATTAACAGAACATATCAAGAGAAAAGAGCAGGGTATTTCCTTCTCATCTCTTCCTCTAGTTCCCATGTGGCTTCTTCAACACCACGATGATTCCAGAGAACTTTCACAAGACTTATGTCTTTCTTTTTCAGCTTTTTAATTCTTTTATCAAGGATTGACACTGGTCCTTCATCATAAGATATGTTATCATTCAATTCTACCTCCATAGGTTGTAGAACTGACTCTGTATCAGGGTGACATTTCCTCAGCATAGAAATGTGAAACATAGGGTGTAATCTCTATAATTCTGGTGGCAATTCTAGTTTATAGGCTACCTTTCCAATCTGTTCAATGATTGGATAAGGCCCCATAAACCTTGGAGCTAACTTACCTTTTCTTCCAAAACAAAAGACTCCTTTCCAAGGTGAGACTTTTAGATACACTCTGTCTCCAACCTGGAATTCTAACGGTCTACAACATTTATCAGCATAAGATTTCTATCTATCCTATGCAATTTTTATCTGTTGTTGAATTATTTTAATCTTTTCTGTGGTCTGATGCATAAGATCAGGACCTAACAGTTGGTATTCACTAGTCTCATACCAACACAGGGGGGATCTACAACGTCTACCATATAAAGCTTCGTAAGGTGCCATGTCAATGCTATGCTGATAGCTATTATTATAGGCAAACTCTATCAAGCTTAGATGTAGGTCCCAACTCCCTGGAAACTGAAGGACGCACGCTCTAAGCAATTCTTATAAGGTTTGTATAGTTCTTTCTGACTGTCCATCAGTTTGAGGATGAAAGGTTGTACTAAACCTTAACTGGGTGCCTAAGGCCTTGTGAAGTCTCTCCCAGAAACGACTTGTAAACTGGGGACCTCTATCAGAAACGAGGGTAACTGGGACTCCGTGTAGTCGTACTATCTCCTCAATGTACAACTGTGCTAACTTCTCAGCAGAAAAGGTTGTTTTGACAGGCAGGAAATGTGTTGTCTTCATCAACCTATCAACTATCACCCAAATGGAATCATGTCTTTTGCTTGTCCTGGGTAGGCCAACAACAAAGTCCATGGTTACATGATCCCACTTCCACCGTGGTATGGGTAAAGGTTGCATTGTTCCTACAGGCTTCTGGTGTTCAGCTTTGACTTGCTGACACACAGGACACTGCATAACAAACTCAGCAACGTCCTTCTTCATTCCAGGCCACCAATACATATCTTTTAAGTTTCGATACATCTTGGTGCTTCCTGGATGCATAGCATACATCGAAGAATGAGCTTCTTCTAGGACTAACTTCCTCAAGTTATCCACATCAGGCACTATCATCCTCCCATGATAACATGCCACTTGGTCATCTGAGTCATGGAAACCATCTCATTTCTCACTACCATACTCCGATCTAATCTGTTGAACTGTAGCATCAACTTGTTGTGCCTCCTTAATCTGCTCTCTCAGAGTAGGTTTTATATGCATCTCAGCTAACAACCCAGCTAACAATGATACTTTCAACTGTACATTGTTTTGTCTTAAGGAGATAAGCATATCTCTCCTTGAGCACACCAAGGAATTCAGTTGAGCTCTATCTTGGGTTGGTGTTGCTATTTTCCTACTCAAAGCATTTGCAACCGCATTGGCCTTCCCTGGATGGTAATCAATTGTACAATTGTAATCCTTGATTAACTCCATCCAGCGGCGTTGCCTCATGTTAAGCTCATGCTGAGTAAAGATGTACTTAAGGTTCTTGTGATCAGTGAAAATCTGGAATGTCTCTCCATAGAGATAGTGTCTCTAGATTTTCAAGGCATGAACTACAGCAACTAACTACAGATCGTGTGTTGGATAATTCTCCTCGTGTTTCTTAAGCTGTCGGGAAGCAAAAGAAATCACTTGTTTATCCTACATCAACACACATCCAAGTCCATTCTTGGAGGCATCACAGAAAACTATGTATCCTTTGCCTTGTTCGGGTAACACAAGCACAGGTGCACTTGTCAACCTCTCCTTCAACAGCTAGAAAGATTGTTGACACTTATCACTCCAGGCAAAAGGAACATCCTTCCGGGTCAACTTAGTCAAGGGTAAGGCTATAGAACTGAAGTTCTTAATGAACCTTCAGTAATAGCCTGCCAACCCTAAGAAACTACGGATCTCCGTCGGTGTTTTCGGTTGTTCCCATTGTAGAACAGATTCTACCTTTTTAGGATCAACACGAATACCTGAGGCAGATACCACGTGTCCAAGAAAAGAAACTTCTGGTAACCAGAATTCACACTTGCTAAACTTAGCATACAACTTGTGTTTTCTTAGCAAGGTTAGAGCATGTCGAAGATGATGTTCATGTTGTTGAGCATATCTACTATAGATCAGGATGTCATCTATAAAGACAACAACACATTGATCGAGAAAAGGTCGGAAAATTCTATTCATGAGTTCCATGAATGCAGTTGGTGCATTAGTTAGTCCAAACGACATAACTGTGAACTCATAGTGACCATACCTCATCCTGAAGGCAGACTTTGGTATGTCACTATCTTTAATACGGTGTTGGTGATATCCTGACCTCAAATTTATCTTTGAAAAGACTGTTGCACCATGCAACTGGTCAAAGAGATCATCAATCCTCGGCAGAGGATACTTGTTCTTTATTGTTACTTTATTTAGCTGTCTATAATCAATGCAGAACCGCATTGACCCATCTTTCTTTTTAACAAAGAGCACTGGAGCACCCCAAGGTGAGGTACTTGGTCGGATGAAATCCTTCTCAAAAACTCCTACAGCTATTTCTTGAGTTCTGCCATCTCAGCAGGTGTCATCCTATATGGTGTTTGTGCTATAGGTTGTGTGTCTGGGATCAAATTGATTTCAAAATCAATTTCTCGAGGCGGTGGCACACCTGGAAGTTCTTCAGGAAATACATCCTTAAATTCCCTGACAATAGGAACTTCAACATGGTTAGGACTATTCATGGTAGTATCTACCACATGGGCCAAGAATGCATAACATCCTTGCCTCATCAGCTTCTCAGCAACCATGGCTGACACAAGATAGGTAGGTAGAATCTTTCTCTCTCCTTGAAAGATCCATGTATCACTACCATCAGCGAACACAGCTTGCTTGGACTCACAATCCAAGACAACCTTATACCTTTCTAAGGTATCCATCCCAAGGATTATATCAAATCCATGCATTTCAAGTGGTATAAGATCCACTTGAATGTGATGTCCAGAAAAGAAGAGGGTGCAGGGAGAACATACCTCCCGCAACACAGCAGACCCCCTCAATAGAGTTTCTAGCAACAAACTATCTGCCCTATGACTTACAGTCATGTTGCAGTCAAAAATCACTCTTCGAGTGATAAAGGAGTGTGTAGCACCCGGATCTATCAAAACAGATACAACACATGATGTAAACATATTAGAATATAACAACTCCATCTGACCTGCCACAACCCGAGGGTTGATAACTGCATCAGGTGGATTCATCGCATAGAATCTCGTCATTGCCTGTGGTTGGTTCGGTGATGGATGACTAGATGTCGATGACCCAGCTTGGGACGCTTGTCAACGTCCTCTAGTGTTACTAGGAAACTGTCGCCTTTGTGGTCCTTGCTGGTTCTGCCTCTGAGGTTGAGTCACACTCATCTCTCTGGCTCTGCAATCCTTCATCAGATGTCCCATCTTTCCACATATATAACAACTCTTGTTTTGTTGTTGTGGTCTGGGTGGTCCTGTCACCGACATAGATGCTGAGCTGTGACCTCCTCCGGGTGGTAGGCTTCGTCCTCTACCCCTATTAGATGTCCACTGCGTCCGGGTATAGGATCTAGGTGGTGGCACGGGTGCAGAAAACCTAGGTTTCTTGAAACCTTTGGATGAAGATCCTTGGTATTGGGGATGCATCCTCTTGTTCTGAGTTTGTCTCTTCTCTATTACAGACCTTTCTACCCTTCAGACTAACTCAATGAAGGTAGCAAACCTCTCTCTATTTTCTAGGGCAGACACGGGAGTAGACAACTCAGCGTTTAACCCTTTCTCGAAATGCCTTATCCTTTCCTCATCTGTGGTCGCCATGTGCGGACAAAACCACAACAACTCCATGAACTTAGCCTCGTGCTCACTAATGTTCATCGGGCCTTGCCTTAACCTCTCGAACTGAGAGATTTTCTCATCTAGAAACGTCTTAGGGAAATATCTATTGACAAATTCCTATCGGAAATCTTCCCAGGCAACTTCCACACCAGGCCTCTTCTGCTCTTCCATGGTCCACCAGTGACCGGCACTCCCTTTGAGAAGATAGACAGCATGTCTAACCTTCTCAGCTTCAGGGATGTTCAGGATTCTAAAGGCCTTCTCTAGTTCAGTTAACCATAAGTCGGCATATGCGGGGTCAACTGTTCCAAAGTACTCAGTGGCCCCAACTCGGCGAAGTCGTTCAAACGTCTTGCCGATTCCTTGTCCTTCAGTCTGGTTAGGTTCCCTAGGTGCAGGCATAGGTATCCTATCCGTTATATGTGTCATGGCAGTCATAAACTGCCCAAACATGGTCTGGACGGCTGGGTTCCCCATGTCAGCAGGATCGAACTGGGGTGGTTCAGGCATAGGTTGCTCTATCTCGGGGTGTCTTGCACCTTCTCTGGGTGCAGCAACACTACTCTCTTCAATGTATTCCTCATGAGGTCCAGACATCCTTAGTTTTATCTTCTTCTCCTGAGGAGTAGAAGACACTATTAGACATACCGTAAGACACTAGAACTGACTCAACATCCTAAGTCCTATGTCTCTATAGACTCAGCGAACCTAGAGCTCTGATACCACCAAATTGAGACGACTGAATCACGAAAACAAGATCAACGAATGCGGAAGCGATTAGCAGTGGAATTATCAAAAATCACTAAAAATTAAAACATTTTACGAAAAGATCTTCGAACAATAAAAACTCTTTCATAACAAACATGATAAGTCATTTACAAACTGATCCACAGTTACATCTTTGTAACAAACATATCTCGAGCATTACATCATCAATCACCATGATAACTGTATAAGGTGAGGTACAAAATCTCGAGGCTTCATGCCAAAATCTCAGATACACAGACTCCTAGGACCTGAGAGTATAGAGACGACACAGGACATACTATCTACACAACTTTGACAAAACAGTGTCTCCACCTGAGGATCACTGTTGTCCCTGAGACTGTTGCTGCTGCTCACCCACAGATGGGTTCCTTCGTCCTCGGCGTCTACATAAAAGTCGAATTCCACGGGGGTGAGACAATTGAATAATTGTCCCAGCGAGAGTTATAACTCTTTGCCAGAAGCTTTGTTATTAAAATGATGGAATAACAGAAAGCAATAGAATTATGAAGATCCAACAACAAGTAACATTGTATAAACTTTGTGAAGCAGCATCCTTATAAGTAATTAATTCAATTATCATATAATTGAATGACAAAGCATATGTCAAGGGAATATGAAGAACATGTATACTAGTTACTTAACTAGAGCATTATGAACAATGTAATATCAATCATTGTTTCTCATAGTTCATCCTAAGCAATTATGCTATACGGCTGATTACATTTTACAAACATTACTATGCCCTGAGGAGATGAGTTACACCTCTCATACTCCAACCGACCATCCTTAGATCGCAATCGGTACAATACCTAGGTCATCAGGAGAGCCGGATTCCTATGACCTCATCGTTCCTCAACCAGTATGAGGATCAACTTGCAGGACATCTCGTGTCTCTGCTATAATAGCTTTCTAGGGTATTCTGGCAACTTCGCTATTTAGAGCTACAGTGGCATTCTGTACTCTCTTCGCCATCGAGGGATTTCATGTTTATCTCTCATCGATGCGGCATTAACAACATCATCGGGAGATTAGTGATACATCTTCCCGGCATAAGTATATAATGAAGGATTGAGAGATTAGTGATACATCTTCTATCAAATCCATCATTAGGACGTAAGGATATTCACATCCATAACCCCCACATACTCAAAAGTATGTGCTCCAGGAGTTCCCTTAGGAAAACCTGTTTCACCATCATGTATCTTCTGACAATGATGGTTCTATGGTCAGGGCTCTACATGATATCTAGATTATTTAAGTACATTATAGCATTCTCAAGCACCAAACATGATTTCAAACATAAATCAATAAAACAAATGCTATAAAGAAAGAGTACTACTTGTATCAAGTTCCTACAAAATTGGATATCAATCCCTAACCATTACATCATTGTGATTCAGGAATATGGGTATTCAAACCCTTGAATCATCATAACACTTGTTACTAAGTAACATTTTGTGTCATCTGGTCATCTTAATATTATGAATTTTGATTATAAACAAAGCATATGTTCCTCATGACTCATTCAGCCTATCAAGCTCACATGTTACCACTCACCAGGTAATATAGCATATCATTAAGCATGTAAAGTACTTTCAATACATAAGACATCATAATCCTCACTTGGATATGATCACCTCTTTATGAAAACCTACATGATCAACTTTTACTAATAACATGCATATTGTAACATAACAGCACAATACAGGTTTTTCTCAAATTATATACATGATACCACGGTCGTGCAAGAGTAAGCTACCACGGTCGTGCTTCATTGCATGGTCGTGCAACAAAGGATTCACCACGACCGTGTCACAATACCACGGCTGGTTTCTAGGGTTAGGATTTTCATTCGATCCAAATAGAGTTATTCAACCTTTTAACTTGATTAGGAATAGTAATTCCTATCTCACATCTCAATCATGGAGTTTCATGCTTAAAAGCATAACTCAGAATTTAGGGTTTACTTGTTCATATCATCACTTCACCCTAGGTTAGGTTTTACTATTCACATTACATCACATTACTCTAGATTAGGGTTTACTATTCAAGTTACATCGCATTACCCTAAATTAGGGTTTACTATTCACTTATCAGGAATTGAGATCATATCATCATCATATTTAAGGATTATTTCTATTCATGCCTTTAATAAGGTTAAGATAGATTAATCATCATGATTAGGGTTTCATGATCTCTTTGTGACAGATCATACCCTGATTATGTGTATACATACATGTTGGAAGTATATTACTTGATTCCTATTCAGATTAGGGAGTCTTCTCTCTCCTCTTATCATTAGATGGTGTTTTCATCTCATATGATTAGGTTAGATCAAACCAATCTTGATAATATAAGTCACATCATTACTACACTACTATGGACATTAGGGTTTGCTTGATCAAGAGGTGTTGACTACTTAAACCCATCAAGGGTACTTTGGTAAAGTCCACCATTGATCATGTCATACATCAACCAACTAATTACTTGTTCCCTAGATGTCTTTAGGTATCATTAGAGTTTAGATTAATCAACCATTGAATCATCTAAGTCTTCAAGGCATTCAACATTCTTAACCTTAAAAGATCCCAAACGGTTTTGCATCTCCAACCTCCAAACGGTTTTGAAACCGCATCGAATGGTTGACTGTTTGGACCCTTTGACATTTGAAACCGTTTGACCAAAATCACACTCAAGACCGTTTGCCCATAAACGGTCTTGAAACCGTTTTCTCACGTTGACCGTTTAGACAAGTTGACTTTGAAACCGCATGGACATAAACAGTTTTGCAAACTGCATGAATCCAAACGGTTTTGAAACCGTTTGGTCCCAAACGGTCTTGAGACCGTTTGGTTCCAAATATCTCAAAACTGCATGGACCTAAAAAGTGCATCAACACTTGTAATTGGTTAGGGTTTTCAATGTTGAACCCTTCAATCGATCTCATATATGTTAGCCACTTATCAATTAAGGCAATTAGGTTAATCCTTAATCAATTTGACACTCAATTGATCCTCAATTGGTCACCAATTAGGGTTAGGACCGATTAGATTAGGGTTTGAAATCAATCATCCATCAACATCCATCAACATGAATCTAATTGAAGTTGAACCCATTGAACTATCACCTAATTGGGCCATGACCTGACCCCAAACGGTCTTAGGATCATTTGTACATCCTCCAAACAGTCTTGAGACCGTTTGCCCAAAGTCTCATAAAAAACTAAGTCAATTTGTTAAGGATTGAACCCTAATTAGGTCACCAAATCAGCACTTTTAGTTATTCAACAACCTATTATGATTGAAACTTCAATTCATCCAATTCCCATAACCCTAGACCTCCAAACGGTCTTGGATGGTCACCAAACGGTCTTGAGACCGTTTGAGTGATTCCCAAATGTTTTTGAAACCGTTTGGGCCACTCAACCCAAACTTCAACATGATTGGTCCATTAAAATCAGCAATGAACCCGATTAGGGTTTAGGTGATTGAAGTGCCTTCAACTTGAGATTTGCTTAGAACTAGTTAATGATTCTTTGTAGATGAATAATTCATAAAGTTTCCAGCAGACCCTCAAATGGTCAACACCTGGTCAAACCTCCCAAACGGTCTTGAAGACCATTTGAATCTAAACGGTCTTGCAAACCGCATGAATCCAAACGGTTTTGAAACCGTTTGGTTCCAAACGGTTTTGCAAACCGTTTAGAGCAAGGATGGGAGACCGTTTGGTAAAGTAAGATAAGGATTAACATTGGTATTAACGCCACCTTCTTCTACCTCAAGAACCTGGTCTGTTCTTCATGATTTTGGTTGTAAGAACACTTAGAAGTATGGAAGAGAGGATAGCAAGCAACGTTTTCATAAGAAGAAGATGTATAAATAAAGCTTTAAGGTTTAGAGTTATAAAACCCGCCTTAAAGTCGAATCTAGAGCTCCAAGCTTCGAAGATTTAATGGCTTCTTGAGCTCCACATGTCGTCCAAGGTTGTTTCTCCAAGAATTGGTAGGAAAGGATGGCTAGAAAGGAGAACTAAGTAAGAATCACTAGCAAACCAACCTTTTATCATGATTTCCTCCACAAATCTGAGCTAGATGATGGTCAAAACTTACCTAGATCACCTTGGTCATTCTCCCCTGTTCCTGATATCCTCCTTAGTCGGTCCAAAGCAAGAAGTAGAGAAGAGGAAATTAAGGGAACGGTTCCTTGCTTTGCTAAGAAAAGTGCTAATATACTTTGGGTATATTTTCAAGGCAAAGATAATTACTTCTTCTTTTTACATCTATATCCTCCACGCCCCTTCCTCATCTCTTTGCCACATTTCTCTCCTTCCCATCTCATGCAAGGCTCTCCCTTATCCACGTTTTAGTGGGAAAAAAACCAAGCATCTTATTTAAGTTTCCCATATACAAGGGTTATTTTGCATATAACTTGATTATTCAATTACATTGATTATCCTTCTTATATGGTTACTCAAATGAGGCACCCCCTTATTTTCTTTATTCTACTTGATACCGAGATACATGAGAGGTACTCTAGAGGGTATATTTTACATGTTGCACCCTATGTTTTGGGTAAATTGCACTTTACACCAAAACTAGGGTTTAAAGCACAAGGATTGCTCTGCAAGCTATATCTTGGTGCCCAAGCTTGGAGAATCCATATCACCACATCATATTCATTCTTATGATGTATCATCATCAGAGGAACATTTCAACATGTGAAATTTGCAAGTTAACCCCTCTAATTGGGTAATTTGCACATAGGTCCCTTTTAAACAAAACAATATTACAACATTGTTCAAAAAGGACAGAAATGTAAATATAAGTTCCTCAGCAGCTCTCACTACATATCAAAAGATAATCATAAGAATTTAATCACATGTCTTAAGAAAAACACCTAGGTTTAGTTCATAACCCAGGTCAGGGATGTTACAGCTTCACTGGATGGAAATAGGTATTTTGTCACATTCATTAATGATGCATCTAGGAAGGTGTGGATCTACTTATTGAAGAACAAGGATCAGGCATTTCAGTATTTTCCAAAATTTCATGCCATGGTGGAGCTAGAGATAGATAAAAAGTTAAAGTACCACAACACGGACAATGGAGGAGAGTATAGCTCTAGGGAGTTCCAGGACTACTGAGTGCAACACACGATATACCCATGAAAGGACAGAGACTGACACACCATAGCACAATGATACAACTGAAAGGATAAATTGTACCATAGTGGAGAAAGTAAAATGGATGTTGAAGATTGCACAGTTGTCAAAGACATTCTGCGGCAAGGCAGTGAGTAACACATGTTATTTGATTAATTGATCTCCATCTATTCTTTTGGGATTTGATATACCTGAGAAGGTATGGACATGCTAGCATGCTTCTTATGCTCATTTACAAGTATTTGGGTGCAATACTTATGCACACATTTCAAAGGAAAAGAGGTAAAAGTTGGATAATAAATCGGTACCATATATCTTTCTTAGCTATGGAGATCAGTAGTTTGACTACAGGTTATGGGACCCTATAAAAAAGACCATGAGAAGACACAAAGATTTGACTTTTTGTGAGAGTCAGACACTGATAGAGCCCGAGAGTGATGATGTAAAGGTTGTATGACCAGGTGACAGTTCTTCGAATGATGAGTATGAGGATGCTTCATCTTCTTCCTAGGTACCAGTCTTTAGATAACAAAGAAGAGCAGCATGATCACCCTAAGTAGCAGAGTGATAGCACATCGAGTGTTCCCATTTTAGATGCATAGTTGAGAAATTTAGACTCATTGTCAGAAACATCTGGGCAGGGGGGTCAAGATCATCATCTGGCTCAGTCATTAGAGAAGAAGTTGAGGAGGTCTAACAAAGTCTGTCATCCTTCATCTAGATATTCAACATCTCTGTATATTCTCCTTATTGATCAACGGGAACCAGATATTTTTCACGAGGCACAAACTCATAGAGACAAGACATTATGGCATCAGGTGATGCATAGTACCTTGTCATGTTAATATCTATAGACATATATGTGCTAATGATCTTTTGAGCCTTGTTTAAGGCATAGAATGATGATGATAACCTTACTATGAATAATGTGATGGTCTTAACGGCCTTTGGTCATGTTTGAAGCCATGATTGAGGTGAAATCCTCTTCATGTTCCAATAAGGATTAAAGCCCTGGAACTTGTGATAAGATATCGGTATCTTGTAATAGTATAATGATAAGTGTGGTCCATTAATTTGCAATGAATGATAGAATGTGGTAATGTGATTAAGATTTATATCTCAAATGTTTTATATCCTTTGAAGTTGTTATACATATACTCTTGTTAGAAAAGAATTAGGGTTTGAATGTCCACTTGTATGATAAATCCTTAATGCATTCAATTGGCAGTAAGTAATCAAGTGTAACCTTAATCATGTAGAGCCCTGTGCCGTAGAGCCATCTTTAGTGTCATAACTTACTGGATGGTGAAACGAATATTCCCAAGGGAAACTCAGAGCACATACTGTTGAGTTTGTGGGGGTGGTAAGTTGAGGATATATCCCTGTCATCTACAATTGCAGGTTATGGAGGATGGCTATGGTCATCCCTTTGACATTTGATGTGATTGAGGACAGCTGCGGTTGTACCTCAGATTAGAGGGTTTTGTATGCCCTATTTTCTAGTGTCGTAACTTGTACCAAGTATAGACTAGTTGTTATCAGTTGACTATATGTCACTGTTGGAAATTTGACTGGTATGTCACTGCAGTTTACTCGTACTAACCGAGGGAAAGAGATCTTAGGGTACCGACACTCCTAGATCTTATATGGAACTGAATAGCACTTCACAGTGGTTAGTTGGACTTTGAGTGGTACGACTCAAACTCCCCATGCCATAATAATAAAAGATATAATACCAACCGTGTAGTATAATTGCTAGGGTTTAATACGTATAACATTGGTTGATTAACCCTTGTCTTTTCTTTACCTTACACAGTTCTTTCATGATGCAGACTTATGAAAATTGTGTAAATCTACTTGATGCTACAACTTATTTTCTTAACTGCTTAGTATGCTTAAACTGTTCAATCTGTTCATATTGCTTATTCAATACCCTAACTGCTCAATGTATTTACTGTTAATTAATATGTTATGATCAATATATGTTGGAGAGAGTTATATCTCTCACTGGGACTGGGTCTCACCCGTGGGTCACCACTTTTTTTTAGGTGGTCGCGGGCAATGAGGTCGAGGTCGAGGTCGCACTGTGGAAGAGAACCAACCTAGTGATCAATAGATTCAGAAGGTTGGTTAGTTGTAGATGCTAGTAGTAGAGTCCTAGTGTCATCCATGTACTCTCAGGTCCAGGTATGGGATGTGTTTTATAGATGATATACTCGTATCGACACGAGATTTTGGTAGCATGCCAATGCTTGTAAATATATGGCATGTACATGTGAAATATCTTTTGTATGTAGGATGTGACTGAGGTCTTTGGACCCATATGTAAATACTTGTTACAATATATGAAAATGGAATGATGGACCTTTTGTAAATGTTCTAGAGTTTATTTACATTGTTGGAATTGGTTTTAATTATTCCACATTTTTTACTATGGGATTAATTAGTAGTTGATCATGTTTTGTGTTTTGAGTAATCTCATTTAGTGTGATGAGGTGTCACAGTTAAGTTGGTATCAGAGCTCTAGGTTTATTGAGTCTACAGGGACATAGGATTTAGGTTTGATTCTGTCCTTATGCATCCAACATATCTGATCATAGTTTATGCTTATGTAGATATGTCTGGAGGACATGAAGAACATGTTGAGAGTAGCTATGTAGCACTAGGAGGAGGTGCTAGGAGGAAGGCATGTGATGAGAGAGTGCCAGAAGTAGGGCCAGAGCAGCCCACAATGCCTCATCTAGACCCGATAATGATGGCCAATCATGAGTTTCAGTCTATGTTTAGACAGATGATGGCCACAATTACACATATCGCTGACAAAGCACCAGCACCTCAAGCTAGGGTAACCAACTCTAATGTGGAGTCCCAAGGTGTCGGGAAGACATTTGAACATATTAGATGTGTTGGGGCGATTGAATATGCAGGTACAACTGATCCAGCAGACGATGACATGTGGTTGACTGAGCTGGAAAAGGCATTCAAAATTCTAAACATCACTGAAGAAGACAAATTTAAGCATGCAGTATACTTGTTGAAGGGTAGTGCTGGCCACTGGTAGGCTATAGAAGAGAAGAAAAGTCTAGGAGTTGTGATAGGATGGGAGGAGTTTCAGAGGGAATTTGTTGTCTGATATTTTCCAGAGACCTACCTAGATGAGAAAATCTCTCAGTTTGAGAAGATTCATTAGGGATCTATGACTATCAATGAGTATGAATCAAAGTTTATGGAACTTTTGAGGTTCTGCCCGCACATGGAAACAACAGACAAGGAAAGGATCTGGATATTTGAGAAGGGTTTGAGTACAGAGTTGACTACTACAGCATCAACCTTGGAGAACAGGGAAAGGTTTTCCACCTTTGTGGAATCTGTTAGGAGGATTGAGAGGTCTACCATAAAGAAAAGTGAAGCTAATGCTAAGAAGCAACATATGTAGTTTCAAGGGAAATCATCTGGAGGCTTTAAGAAGCCAATGTTTTTCCCACCGCCGTCGCAACCAAGATCAACCTTTAGTGAACCAAGATCACATGCACCATCACAGTGGACCCCTAGTCGGGGTAGAGGTCATAGTTTTCCACCAATGGGAGCCCACAGTACCTCATCAGTTTCAATGACAAGGCCATTTAGGCCATATCAGGATACTAGAACATGTTACAAGTGTGGGCAAGTGGGGTATACAAGACCTTATTTCCCTATGAAAGATGAGGAGGTGACACAACATCTAAGGCAAAGTCAACAAGGTCCACAACAATGACAGTTTATTGGTGGAGTGGAAGAGGACATGGTCAGGAATCCCAGGCAGGATCCTCTAGACAAGCAAGCAGAGGACGTGGACGGCAGCAGGCAACAACAAGGTTCTATGTCATGACCCATCCAAAAGTAGTGGTCAATCCATGAGTCGTGACAGGTCAGATGGAGTTATTTCATTATGATTTGTCAGCTTCTTGTTTCATATCTGTGTTAGTAGACCCAGGTGTGACACACTCTTTTATCACTAGAGAGGTGATAGATAGTTGTTATCTACCTGTTAGTCATAGATCTGATAGCCTGCGGCTAGAGACTTCTTTGGTTGATTTCACTAAGTTGCGGGAAGTGTGTCCTTCTTGTGTTCTTTCTTTTTCTAGACACACCATTCAAGTGGATATTTTGCCACTTGACATGCATGGTTTTGATGTAATCCTAGGAATGGATATCTTGGAAAAATACAAGGTGGTCTTGGACTGTAGTACTAAGGTGGAGACATTCCATGATGGAGATGTACAGTGGATTTTTTAGGGTGATAGGAAGATTCTTCCTACATGTTTGATGTTAGCTATGATAGTTGAGTGGTTGATGAGACAAGGATGTGAGGCTTTCTTAGCTCATACTATGGATACCAAGGCAGTAGGTCCTAGTATCTAGGAGGTAATAGTGGTGTGAAAATTTGAGGATGTCTTTCCTAAGGATTTTCCTAGCATTCCCCCTCTTAGAGAGATTAATTTTGAGATCAATCTTGTTCCTCGAACACAACACATAGCACATTCATCATACAGAATGGCACCAGCAGAGATGTAGGAGTTAAATAAACAATTACAAGAACTATTAGAGAAGGGTTTTATCAGGTTGAGCACTTCCCCTTGGGGTGCTCCCGTGTTGTTTGTTAAAAAGAAGGATGGTTCAATGAGGTTGTGTATAGACTACAGACAGTTGAACAAGGTGACAATAAAGAATAAGTATCCTTTGTCGAGGATTGATGATCTTTTTTATCACTGAGAGGTGCCACTGTGTTTTCAAAGATAGACTTGAGGTCAGGATACCATCAGTTGAGAATTAAGGCTGATGACATACCCAAGTCAGCTTTTCAGACTAGGTATGATCATTATGAGTTTATGGTTATGTTGTTTGGGCTAACCAATGCACCTGCAGCTTTTATGGATCTAATGGATAGGGTGTTTAGACCTTATCTTGATTAGTGTGTGGTCGTGTTTATAGATGATATCCTGATATACTCCAAAGATAGTCAACATCATGAGAAACACCTTCGCCAGGCATTGACTTTGTTGAGGCAGCATCAACTATATGCTAAGTTCAGCAAGTGTGAATTATGGTTATCTGAAGTGTCTTTTCTGGGCCATGTTATATCTACAAAAGGTGTTTGTGTTGATCCCAAGAAAGTGGAATATGTACTAGAATGGAAATAACCAAAGACACCGACATAGATATGTAGTTTCCTAGGTTTGGCAGGCTACTACAGGAGGTTTATCAAATATTTTAGTCCTATAGCATTACCCCTATCTAGGTTAACCAGGAAGGATGTTCCTTTTGCCTAGAATGACAAGTGTCAACGATCATTCCAACTGTTGAAAGAAAAGTTGACTAGTGCACCAGTGTTAGTACTGCCAGAGCAAGGAAAAGGCTATATTGTCTTTTGTGATGCTTCAAAGAATGGGTTGGGATGCATGTTGATGCAGGATAAGAATGTGATTTCTTTTGCTTCGCGACAGCTTAAGAAACATGAGGAGAATTACCCAACACATGATTTGGAGCTTGTAGTGGTGCTCCATGCCTTAAAGATTTGGAGACACTGTCTTTATGGAGAAAAGTTTTAGATCTTCACTGACCACAAGAATCTACAGTATATCTTCTCAAAACAAGAGTTGAATATGAGATAGAGGAGATGGATGGAGCTGATTAAGGATTATGATTGCACAATAGACTACCATCTAGGGAAAGCTAATGTAGTAGTTGATGCATTGAGTAGAAAGTCATCTTCATCATCAACGGTAGATAATGCACAATTAAATTCCTTGATGTGCCATAATAGAGATATGCCAGTGTCTCTTTGCCATATGAATGTACAGATAGAAGTTTCCTTGTTGGTAGGATTGTTGGAACAGTTACAAGTGAAACCTACCTTGAGACAGTAGATTCATGATGCATAATAGAATGATACTTTGATACAGAATATACGATTAGGGATTGACAGTGAAAAGTATGATGGATTTCATAGGCAGATGATGGTACAATTTGTTACCACAATAGGATAGTAGTTCCTGGTGTTGATGGGTTGAGGAAGATGGTACTTGAGGAAGCTCACTCCTCCATGTATGCAATGCATCCTGGAAGTACCAAGATGTACCAAAACTTGAAATACATGTATTGGTGGTTAGGTCTAAAGCGTGATGTAGCAAAGTTCATTACCAAATGTCCAGTTTGTCAGTAGGTGAAGGTTGAGCACCAGAAGCCTGCAGGGACATTACAACCCTTGTCAATACCATAGTGGAAATAGGATCATATTACTATGGACTTCGTGGTTGGTCTTCCTAGGACAGACAAGGGTCATGATTCCATATGGGTGATAGTAGACAGATTGACTAAGTCATCTCATTTTCTGCCAGTTAAGACGACGTTTACAATAGAGAAATTGTCACAAATATATGTTGATGAGGTAGTCCGTCTGCATGGCATTCTTGTGACTATAGTTTCTGACAGAGGTCCACAGTTTACAATTCATTTTTGGGAGCGTCTGCATTCTGCAATGGGAACACAGTTGAGATTCAGCACAACTTTTCATCCGTAGACCGATGGCCAGTCTGAAAGGATTATTCAGACTTTAGAGGATCTCTTAAGGGCATGTCTATTGCAATTTCTTGGTAGTTGGGATGTACATCTGACTCTGATAGAGTTTGCATAATAGCTATCAAAGAAGCATAGATATAGCTCCTTATGAGGCTCTATATGGGAGACGATGTCGGTCTCCTCTTTACTAGTATGAGATAGGTGAATATCAACTTTCGGGTCCTGAGCTAGTACAACAGACTATAGAAAAGATTAAAGTGATACAACAACAGTTGAAAGCAGCCCAGGATAGGCAAAAATCTTATACAGATAACCGACATAGACCACTTGATTTCCAAGTGGGAGATAGATTATATATTAAGGTTTCTCCTTGGAAAGGTGTGCTGAGGTTTGGAAAGAAGGGTAAGTTGGCTCCTAGATTTATGGGACCATACCTTGTCCTAGCTCGTGTTGGAAAGGTAGCATATAAGCTGGAGCTACCACCAGATCTACATAGATTTCATAATGTCTTTCACATCTCTATGTTAAGGAAATTCCATCTAGATACTGACCAGACAATCCAACCAGTAGAGCTTGAGTTATATGAGGATATATCCTATGTTGAGGTTCATGTGTTGATCCTAGATAGAAGGGTGAAAAAGTTGAAGAAAAAAGATATAATACTAGTGAAAGTTTTGTGGAATCACCGTGGCATAGAGGAATCCACATGGGAACTAGAGAATGAGATGTGTATAAATTACCCATTTCTTTTTGCATAGGATTTCGGGGCGAAATCCTTGGTAGGGGTTTATAGTTGTAAGGCCCCTAAACTTTCTTAATAAGTTGAATGAGCTTAATTACAATATTTGAAAGCTTATAACCCTAATATAACCTTTTTATAAGTTTTGAAATAATAATACAATATTAAGTTTCAAATTTGGTCCAATTTGGACATTGTTTGAGCAAATTATGCAATTTTCTGTACATTTTAGACTTTTCTACAATTTACCCAATTGAGGGGTTTTATTTGCATTTTGTCACATACATTATGTTACTTAGATGTTATATTATCATTCTTGAGTATTTTGAGCCATGGGGCTCCTAGTTGAGCCATGGTTTGAAGGTGTTTTCATCAAGGGTATTTTAGGGTTTACCCCTTCATGGATGAGCTACCTTTAGTAGCTATCAACTAATGAATTATGTGATTGGCTGGGAAATTCGACAAAGGAAAGCTAGGCAGGTCTATACATATAGTGGGAGAGCTTCTTGTGTGTTTGCTTGTATATTCTTAATATTTTAAAGCCATGGACACTTGGATAGATACTAGAACTTCAACTTTTTCTTTTTGCTTTATCTTAAAGTTCATATACTTATCCCCAAGCACCAAAACGAGCCATTTTCTCTTCACCACTTCCCTACTTCTCCCAACCTATTTCTCCCTCTATTCATCTGTGAATTTTTCTGCCCAAGGAAGAAGAAAGTGGGGATCTTCTTGGAGAAAGGATCTAAGGTTGAAATTGACTTCATTTAGGGGTTCCTAAAGCTCCTTCCTAGTGATATTGACCTAAAAGTGTAAGTATTACCTTATTTCCTCCATTTATTTCTTTTCTCTTCTTCCTCCTATATATCTCTAGGTTAGAACCCTACTGTTCTATGGTGAAAATGACTCTAGAACTCAAAACTCCTTCCTTCTTGTTTCTTTTTCTAGGGTTTTGCTTCTTTGTGGAGAGAAGTGCCTATTTGGCCAAGTTCAGATCTGAATCTAGGGATTTATTGCCTTATTTGCTCGAGATTCTTTCTGTTTGATATCTTACCTATTCTATAGAGGCGAGTTATATAAAATTCTTCACTTATATTGCTTACTAGAAGCTTGTTAGTTCATGTTTATGCTGGAATGTGATGTTCTAAGCATAAAGAAACCATGCTTGTTTAGAATTACGAATTTTTGTGGTATTCCCTATTTTGTTCCAGTTCTATATGAACTTTTAAACATGTGTACAACCTTTCTAAGGTGTAACATGATCTGGGATAGGTTGATAGCATCAACCTATGGTGCTAAGCACAAAATAATTGATGGTATAAATTAGGGTTTTAAAGCTATTTCCTTCTCTATCATACAACTGATGGACATACCATTCAACAACCAATGGTGTTGCTATCTTGGCAACTGATGTTGATGATCAAGGGTGTCAAATGTATGGTGACAACCTATGGTCACCCCCTTAGGTCATGTTTTGGCTCAATTAGACATTTAATTATCATCCACTAAGTATTCTAATGATGTTATCAATCGATGATGATATTAGCTTAATATATGATGATGTTAACTGAATGTATTACTGATCTAGCAACCAATGGTGACCTAATGATCATAATTAATGGTGGATTAGGTCATCACCATATATGATGAATTAGTAATGTAATTTTAGATTTGACTAAACCTTAAACCAATGGTTCCTTGGTTCAATTGATCTAATGGTTAGACCTATACTTCAATTGATAACCTTGAACAAAGAACCTGATCCAATGAATAATATTGGATGCTTTAACATCTAATGGATTATAATAAATCACATGGTATTATATGTGGGTCCTAGTGATGATAATTCAATGTTTCAATACCATTAATTTGTGGCCTTACCTTTGTCATTATATAGTTATATTTGATAAATCACTATAATAAGTGGATGTACAACTCCCATGTGATCTAGCTTGTTATACCTAACCTTAATGTAATTATATGATGTTGATTGGTTATAATAATACCTCTTGAATTATTAATGTGATAATGAATTACACTCTTCTTGTGTTGAAACCACAATGTAGTACTATTTGAATATCATAGTACCTTGCCATGTTAATATCTATGGACATATATGTGCTAATGATCTTTTGAGCCTTGTTTAAGGCATGGAATGATGATGATAACCTTACTATGAATAATGTGATGGTCTTAACAACCTTTGGGCATGTTCGAATCCATGATTGAGGTGAAATCCTCTTCATGTTCCAATAAGGAATAAAACCATGGAACTTGTGATAAGATAGTAGTATCTTGTAATAGTATGATGATAAGTGTGGTCCCTTAATTTACAATGAATGATAGAATGTGGTAATGTGATTAATATTTATATCTCAAATGTTGTATATCCTTTGAAGTTGTTATACAGATACTCTTATTAGAAAAGAATTAGGGTTTGAATGTCCACTTGTATGATAAAGCCTTAATGCATTCAATTGGCAGTAAGTAATCAAGTGTAACCTTAATCATGTAGAGCCATGTGCTGTAGAGCCATCTTCGGTGTCAGAATTTGCTGGATGGTGAAACGAGTATTCCCAAGGGAAACTCGGAGTGCATACTATTGAGTATGTGGGGGTGACAAGTTGAGGATATATCCTTGTCATCCACAATTGTAGGTTATGGAGGTTGGCTATGGTCATGCCTCTGACATTTGATGTGATTGAGGACAGTTGCGATTGTACCTCGGATTAGAGGGTTTTTATACCCTATTTTCTAGTGTCGTAACTTGTACCAAGTTCAGACTAGTTGTTATCAGTTGACTATATGTCACTGTTGGAAGTTTGGCTGGTATGTCACTGCAGTTTACTCGTGCTGATCGAGGGGAAGAGATCTTAGGATATCGACACTCCTAGATCTTATACGGAACTGAACAACACTTCACAGTGGTCAGTTGGACTTTGAGTGGTATGACTCAAACTCCCCAGGGCATAATAATAAAAGATATAATACCAACTGTGTAGTATAATAGCTAGGGTTTAATACATATCACATTGGTTGATTAACCCTTGTCTTTTCTTTATACTACATTGTTCTTACATGATGCAGACTTATGAAAATTGTGTAATTCTACTTGATGCTACAACTTGTTTGCTTAACTGCTTAGTTTTCTTAAACTGTTCAATCTATTCATATTGCTTATTCAATACTCTAACTGCTCAATGTATTTACTGTTAATTAATATGTTATGATCAATATATGTTGGTGAGAGTTATATCTCTCACTGGGACTGGGTCTCACCTGTCGGTCACCACTTTTTTTTAGGTGGTCGCGGGAAACAAGGTCGAGGTTGCATTATGGAAGAGAACCAACCTGGTGATCAATTAATTCAGAAGGTTGGTTAGTTGTAGATGCTAGTAGTAGAGTCCTAGTATCATCCCTGTACTCTCAGGTCTGGGTATGGGATGTGTTTTATAGATGATATACTCGTATCAACATGAGATTTTGGTAGCATGCTAATGCTTGTAAATATATGGCATGTACATGTGAAATATCTTTTGTATGCGGGATGTGACTAAGGTCTTTGGACCCATATGTAAATACTTGTTACAGTATATGAGAATGGAATGATGAACCTTTTGTAAATGTTCTAGAGTTTATTTACATTGTTCGAATTGGTTTTAATTATTCCGCATTTTGACTATGTGATTAATTAGTAGTTTATCGTGTTTTGTGTTTTGAGTAATCTCATTTAGCGTGATGAGGTGTCACAACTATACTATCATGTCATTTCAAGCTAAGTAAGAAGTCATGCCCATCTACTGATGAGGAGGAGGAGATGGCTAACATTCCCTATCCTTCTTTTGTAGAAAGTTGGAAGTACATAATCGTGTGTACATGTCCTGATTTTTGTGATGCGGTTGGTTTTGTGAGTAGGTTTCTCTCAAAACCTGGAAAAGATCACTAGGAGGTGGTCAAGTGGATTTTTAGATAGTTACGAGGCACTAGTAGCATGTGGTTGATGTTTGGTGATTCTGAACCATTTCTAAAAGGTTTTATTGATGTTGACATGATAGGAAACATTGATCACAGGAAGTCTACCTATGGGTATGTTTTTACTTTTGTAGGGGGATCCATATCTTTCTAGTTTAGGTTGCAAAAGTATGTTTCACTTTCTAGAATAGAGGAAAAATACATTGCAACAAAGGAAACAGGAAACAAAATACCTGGTATTTTGAGAATTCTGGGAGAGTTGGGCATGAATCAGGTAGATTCTCTATTTTTTGTGATACTCAGAGAGAAATTAACTTGAGAAAAAGCATAATGCATCATGCACGAATAAAGCATATTGATGTGAGACATCACTGGCATCGTTATGTGGTTGAAAAGAAGTTGCTAACATTGAAGAAGATCTAGGAAACAATGATTCTGATATGATTACAAGATGGTGATACAAGACAATAGCTAGAGCTTAGAAAAGAGCTCAGTGGCATACATTCCCAGTGATGATTCTATGACGATAGTTTCCTCCTTGGGCTAGAGGGGGGAGATGTTGGACCTAGAGGAAGTCTAGCCCAAGACACGCCATCTTGTTAGGGCATTGTTTTTGTAGATATGTGGGGTTATAAATCCCAACCACTGTCATTGCAACTGGGCAGCCAAGTGAACAGTCACATCATTGCAAAAGACAAACATAGAAATCATCAATTGCCAAGGAAAGGTGGCCGCAAAGCATAAAAGAAAAAGGCAGTGCCTTGGAGATGATGGGTTGAAAGGCAAAGAAGGAAGAAAAAAGAACAAGAAGTGGGGCAGGGCTGCCAAGTCACCCAATGCATTCTTCGAGCCATCTACTATTGTGCATTTTGTGGAAGAGTACATCTTCTTGGGAAGTTTTGGGGTGGTATAATTTTAGAGATCTCTCCCTACAATGTGGTGTCTTCTTATTTCTCCTTCTTGATATATTATCTCAGGTTTGGGTTTAAAACTCGGAAGGAAAAGTATCTTTGCTTCTTATAGTGGATTTACCCGTGGTTTTTCTCTCACATTTTCTGAGAGTTTTCCATGTAAAAATCAAGTCTTTCTTTCCCTTATATCTTATTGTAGTTATTATCTTGGATGTACATGCTCATTGGTAAGGATTCTAAATATATTTTATTTTTTGTTGCATAATGGTTGCATAGTATATGTGCACCTATTCTCCATCAACAACTCTATCATAAGGGACAATGTTGATACCATTCATGAATGCAAATATTTATTTGCTAACAACATGGAATCATGCAGAAATTAATCACATAAGAACACATCATTTAATGCATTCATATCAACAAGTTTGGTAGAAAGGTGCCCTTTTTCTAACAAATATTAGGACATTCACACCATCTATCAACATGTAAGAACAACAATTAACCACCTAATATGAAAAACCAATAGTTAATCCAAACATCCTTTAGCCCATCTAAGTCTTCAAGTACCTATTCCCTGTGTGAAGGTTGATACCCTTTTTATCATATTGAACTAGTCTCTCTGAAGATAACTTCATGTGCAATTCTCAGTATCACACATTTGACTCTATTGCATCCAACTATGTGAATATCTTTCTTATCAATTTCATGTTTCTTGGGTGTGTATTAATTCACATGAATGAATCACAACTCCAAGGGGTAAACCATATAGCAATATTAGAGATAATCATGTACTTTTGACACCCAAACAAATTCATTTGCCTTTTATCTAATCATTGTTCTATATACATGCTATGTATGCCTTATTTTATATGACCTTGTGGCCTTCTATCATTATCCTTTCAAACAAAATTTGCAATTGTTGTTTCCCATTGATAGAGTTCATCCTTGTGTACCATCCATGGTGCCCATGAGGCTACACATAGTCTTCCTACATCTTCCTTTGATTATTAAATGTTCACCAATTAGTATTTTTTAGAAAATTGTACTAGGGGCATCTTCATAACGTTTGTGAAAGACAATACATGTAAAATGTATAGGACTTGTGTGTCATCTCATATAAATTGCATATAGATTCCTTCATAGCTTCTGAATGATCATACATGGCACCTGGTAAAATATGGAACTCCTGGAGTAATGTCTAGGAATCCCTTTAACAAATATTTTTAAGATACAATGTGTGACCATGTTTCATAGTTTCTTCGATAACCTATGTCCTTCATGATGTGGTTTGTATCAATAGATGTATACATTGGCAGAGCTAGGGAAAAGGACGTACATGCCCCCACCTTCATTCTAATGTTTTTGTATATGTATATGTTGTTTATATTTAATATGATATCATAGTTAGTATATATTAATGTATATTTTCTACTTTGCATGCTCATACATTTATCGTCAAATGACATAGAATTTTTTCAAAATTTTTGTGCAAATATAGGTATGGTTCAAGTAAAATATGATCGGTAAAAGCACATTAGAAACATGACAAAATTCTACAACAATAAAAATCATTATAGAGAATTATGGATCACATTGTTTATCATTTTGATGCCACATTTTAGTGTTGTTTTAGCTTTATCTAGTGTTATTTGCATGTAGTGTGCATCACCTGTTTCATTTTACTCACCATCGTCTATCTAACCAAAAAAATTGGATTTTCTCTCATATATCAATTGTTTAGAAGATTTTTGTAAGGTATAAATATATCATTTGTAACTATAAATATACTAGATTTTTGTTACTAGTTTCCAGTTGGAATAAAAATGACTATATTGGCATTTTGGTGAATAATATATATCATAATAGTGATTTGTTTATTGGGTAATGTCATTTAATAAATATAACATATTAGTCACTATAGTGTTTAACTATAAAGTATGATAATTTTGGCCTTTAGATTGTATAAAAAGAATGTGTCAGATGATATTTCTTATAAAATCAATTTGATTAACTTCTATGTTACCTTTTGAATACTAGATTTGATCAACTTATTACCTAAGAAAATACTTATATGATACAAACAAAATAAATCATAATCCATACAATCAATGATGAACACATAATTTATTTGGTTAAGTTGAGATGACTTACATCTAAAGAGAAAACTTTTAAAGAAGGAAATGGTCCTATATAAGAAATATGGTATCTTTTTATTGTCAGTGGTTACCATATCTAATGTGTCTGAAATGTACGTAAAATTTTATAGGTTTATATACCATTGTAAATCAATAGACATACATGCATGAGGAGTATCTTAATCATATATGGAAATAAATAGCCCATAATGTAGGATTTATGTCTGCAACCTTTTTCAGTTTGGTAATTATGTATATTTTTCTATATCAAACTAAGTAAAGAGGTCAACAATATGTTTTGATGCATGTAAAACTATGTCAATAAATGATTCATGTTCACTTTATCTTTGATGCAAATCCAAAATAATACCAAAGTCATATGCATAGTTATTATTACTTTTATTTGTGCTCCCACCCCTAATAAGGGGGTTAGCTCTGTCGTTCGGTGTATACTATCCACATGTGATAACCCTTTGGATGATCAAATTGCATCTTTATCAATATTAATCTACAAATGTAATTCCCATGAAATATCTTGGTTCATTGCTATACTAAGTGAAATTTGTGCATGTACATTTTAATTATCTTTTCTTATTATATATCATATAGGAAAGATGTATTTTCTTCAAGAAATTCAGTTACAACATAAACTATTTTCAGTTATTGACGAAAGATTATAGTATGAATAGAGGCTTATCACAATCAACCCTTGATTATATATTCAACCATAATGGAGGTTATGACCATGATACCCACCCACCCTTTGTTTTCCTCTTTGCATCATGAAACCCACCCTCTATCTTACCTTCTCAACTAGCAATTTTACACCCTCTAACCATAATGATTTGGCTTTGTATGGACCCTATGATATATCATATGGATCTTGTCTAGATTTTACCCTAATGAACCTTTAAAATATCTCACCTTCTAACCCTACTAGTAGGATCTATTTTATATATTATCAAATGTGCAAAACCCTTAGACCTTTACACCTCATACAACTTGTGTTGTTTAGAGACAAAATCTTATTCAACTTATCCAATTGGTCTTACATTTGCGCTATTAGTACCTCAAGTAAGGATTAAATATCATCAACAATGACGTTCATGTAAGTAGAGAAACCCATCATATATGTACACGAATTCTTCAAATGCATTGACCAACACTTCTTTCCAAGAGTATGTATAGTATTTCTTTCCAGTCATGCATTTTCTATAAAAAAAAATTGTATCTTAGTGCAAAGACAAATTTTCAATAGTGTAACATATAAATGCAACCTAATATGTTTTCTATATTTATCCATATCTTCAAAATTACATACCTTCTAAATGAAATATCTATTTTAGAGAAATCAATTTCTTGGCTTGATACTTCTTCATTCTTACTTACATTATAAAAGTAAATTATTGTCATTAGTCAAGGATAATTCTTATACCTTTGTTACCTCCAAGAAAATTTTGCCATCCATGTGTATCCTTCTTTATTCTTTCACCTTTAAAAAATCATGAATAAACCATCATGCACATGAAAGGATATTTGTAACACCCCAATCCTTTTTATGCAAATTTTTCAAAATATTTTATTCTCTGCATGCTCTTTTTCTAATAAGATAATTGTTGAGGACTTAAATGCAAATTTCCCATGTTAGTTTTGCAAATTCATTTTATTATGTCCAATTGCTCTCTTACCCTTGTTTTATTTAAAGAAAATGTTTTCATATATATATCCATGCTCTTTTGTTTACGAAAATGAGAATAAATGCTTTTATGTCAAATTTTCTCTCTCATATGGTAATTAGTGATTTACATGTTTAATTACTTGCTTAATGGCCTCCATCTTGTTAATTGAAAAGAAATAATGTTAAGTGCACATTTTCATGCCTTGTAATTCTTATTTGAGAAATTCATAACTTTATATACACTAATCATAGCCATTTAAGTATACATTATGGTTTTTCTATATTACGCCTAAAATGTTCTAGACCTTCAAATCTACCTATGGTTCAAATTTGAACTCGTTTGACCCACGTTTGACCCTTCTAATCGATTGGGGAAAAGTTGCATATAGTTTTTAATGTCATTGCATTCAATGTCCGATTTAAGCCTAAGTTCCTGAATTTTATTGTTGTCACGCATTACCTCCATTCACGCACACACGCCAGCCATTGATTCACGGTCGAATGACAATCGCCTCATCTTCTACCTCTACTTATCACGCGAGCGAGCGGCCATTTCATAGGCCATTTTCCCCCGACCTCGTTCTCACTCCACAATCCATCGTTACTCTTTATTCTTTCATCGGTGAAACTAAAAGGTCAAGACGAACCCAGCGAGCCCTTACATGTCATCTCCTTTGACCTATACAAGAAACTCCCATTCGGGCATCGGTCTCCCTCTCTATAGATTTCTAGCGCCGCCACCATCCCTCTTTCCCTCCTTACTTCAGGGTTTCAAGAGACCTCCTAGACCCCGACTCATCTTCCCCCTCCCCCAATTTATGCTCAGTAGCCTCCAAACGCCCCGACCTACTCCTCCTTTCTCTCCGGTGACATCCGCAGCCTGCTCGATCTCCAGAGCATCCCCTGTCGAATTGAGGATGTGGTAAGCATGAATGGACCCTCATACATCCTCCCTCATTGTTCGGTTACCCTGTGAGTGGCCCAATCACCACGTCCTATAGAGCTGGTTTTTGATCCTTGCCGGTGCCCGTCATCGTGTCTCATCAGGCCCTCTTTAGCCACGAAAATGACTCGCTTCGACTTGTAATGCCTCAAGGATCTTGTAATGCATTTTATCAAGGTTTGTTACCATGGTTTTCCCTGTTGCTAAGTCGACTTCCTCCTCTCTATTTTACTAGTTTCCCGATGAGCTCCAGGGCCACGCTAATCCTTTCCTCTATGAAATTGCTCACCCGACTCTGGGATAGCCTCACTAAGGCTTCTGCTTTGTTGTTGTGCCACCTTCGTAGCATATTTTTGATCTTCTGTTCTCCGAACACTCCTCATCCATCTTCGGAGCAACGCCTACCCCTCAGTGCACCTCCCGGCCTCGGTGAAGCACCTTTAACCTTGGGATGATGAGAGGAAAGCAATGGGAATGCAGGTTTCCTCAAAACAGTCATGACCCTCACTGGATTCCTTATGCACGATTAAGCTTCTGCCTCCAGGTGCTGCTCTCACCATGGAGCAAGCAAGGAGCAATGGAAAGGGGTGATATTACCCCTCTGCCCTAGCTTTTTTTTAATCGATGTATTTGTATCACAAGGGCAGATAAGGAATTTCACGTCCTATTTTCTTTGATCATGAGTCCTCAGTGGCAAGCCTCATTGCTGATTTGGTCAAGCCTGATTGGTCCAACTCAAGACCGGCCCATTGGTTTTGAAAGCAAATGTGGCTTTTTCTCGATTTATGATTGGTCGGTTCTTTGGAAATTCGTATTTAATAACCTGATTATCAAAACAATCCGCAAAAATAGGTTTTGGAAAGGATTTTCAATGAGGAATCTGATTTTGTGGATTTTATCGATTGATTTTGCTATTTTCACATCTCAATAATTATATGACACATATTAGGGTTTAATTTGAATAACAAAGGATAATCATGTTAATTTCAGGTGTTTAAGAGAATCCAATAAGTCAAACAAGGTTTGACTTAGGTGCTTTTGTTCAAGGTAAGCGGGCCATGCCCTTGGCATAGATAATAATTGATTTATTGAATGTTTATGATTTATGTTAAGCACCTTATATTAAAGTCATGATTAATGCATGTTTTCTTCAAGTATATGGTTATTGGATGTTGATTGCTATAATCTTAGTCTAAGTATAGAAACCTAATTAATGTTATGAATTATGATTAAGATACATGAAACCAAGGTTAAGAGGGAAGAAATTTCCCATTCATGCTTAAGAGGGAGAAATCCCATTATGGTCATGGGGAAAAATCCCAATTATGTGCAAGAGGGAGAAATCCCAATTGAGATCAAGTTTAAGTTATTAAGAAGATCATTAAGTCTAAGAAAGATCATGGTTAATGGAAATTTATTTAGATTTATATGCACCTTGTTATGGGCTTTCTGAGCATTATGGGCTTTTTGAGCAATTATGGGCTTTCCGAGCATTATGGGCTCCTTATGGGGCATTAAGAGAGGAGCATATACTTCTAGTCAAGTTCCTTGCATAAAAGATGTTAATAAATGATTAATGTTAAATGTATGTCCATATTTATGTCAAGTCACCTTTATAGTTTACTTTTATGCTTTATAACATGCCAATGCCGCTTAGTTACCATGAATGTTTTTCATTTGCATGGTTGGGGATGAGATGTCTGCATAAGTTGGTTCTAAAGGGAAGGAATCATCTTAAGGAGTTCTAAGAATCCAAGGATCTAAGAAGTTGTTTCCTGGTGGGACGTCCATCTATGGAGATCCTATCTTTTTCATGTTATCTAGTTTATGTTTAGCATACCTTTAGAATCATGGTGTAGTTTTCTTTCCAAGAACTTATGTATGAATCTATATTTCTATAATTCCAAGTGTTATTTATTTCTTGATATGAGATCATGTATGTGACAACCCTCCCTAAAATGTCAAGTACCCCACATTATGGATAATGTTGGGGATTAGGTTGTGCTTCCGCTGGTTATGTATGTAACCCTCGGGAGGGGTGTTACATTAATGGTATCAGAGCAAGGAATAGATGGCCACTAAGGCAACACTAGATATTCATATTATGTTCTAATATCATGTTATGTTTACCCTTTCAGATGGCCCCTAAGAAGAAGGAGAAGGTTGGTGATTCAAGGCCCTCACAAGGATCCTCTAGTGGTGATAGGAGTGAAGACATGAACCACGTCCCTCCACAAGTCACTGTAGATGCCCTAGTAGCAGCCTTGACCAATGCCCTCCAACCTAGAGCTCCACCTAGAGTACATGAGATCTCCCTCATAGGTTTCTTGAAGATTAGACCCAATGGTTTCCATGGTGAAGATGAGGTTGATGTAGTAACCAAGGCTGAGGAGTAGCTTAGCAACATGGAACATTGCTTTAGAGACCTAGAGTGTCCCCCACATAGTAGGGTTAGATTTGCCACCCATATCCTCAAGGGTGCAGCCCGTACTTGGTGGGAAAACCTCTTAGCCTCTAGGGAAGAAGATGACCCTCCTTTCACTTGGGGTGAGTTTGTAGAAGTCTTTAACGACCATTATGTGTCCGAAGCCATGTTAGAAAGGAAGGAGGATGAGTTTGTTAACCTTAAGAAAGTGGGTGACATGACGGTCACTGAGTATGCCATGAAGTTTTGTAATCTCCAAAAGTATGGTCTTGAGTACACAGAGCAAAAGAGAGCTAAGAAGTTTATTAGGGGGCTTAAACCCGACCTAAGTTATGCCTTGTCTGGTAGAGGTCATAGGACCATGCAATCAGCCCTAGAAGCAGCCCTAGAATTGGAGGATCACCCTGGGAGGAACCATAAGAAGGAGGTACCCCAAAACCATCATCAACATCAACCCCCTCCACCCTCCAACCACAAGAGAAAAGCCCCTGAGCCTTCTTCTGAGAATGGGAGAACCCCATGCCCTACATGTAAGAGAAATCATGGTGGTCCTTGTAGGTTTGGGACTTCTATTTGCTACTATTGTGGTGAGGAAGGGCATATCAAGCCTAATTGCCCTAAGCTTGCGAAGAAGGATCCCAACCATAACCAAGATAAGAACCCTAATCCTCAACCCAAGGTTAAACCAAGGCTCTTCACCATGCAATTGTCGGATGGAGAAGAGGAAGATGATCAAGGTGAGAGTAGTTAAGTAATTTGTAATGGATAATAATGCTTTGTTTATGTATGCCTCTTTTATGATGAAAATTTGTATGGAAAATTTGCAAATTTATGTGAAACCCTTAAGGTGGGTAGAAACTCTAGGAAATTTCGAGGATGAAATTTATTTAAGGTGGGTAGAATTGTAACACCCCAATCCTTTTTATGCAAATTTTTCAAAATATTTTATTCTCTGCATGCTCTTTTTCTAATAAGATAATTGTTGAGGACTTAAATGCAAATTTCCCATGTTAGTTTTGCAAATTCATTTTATTATGTCCAATTGCTCTCTTACCCTTGTTTTATTTAAAGAAAATGTTTTCATATATATCTATGCTCTTTTGTTTAAGAAAATGAGAATAAATGCTTTTATGTCAAATTTTCTCTCTCATATGGTAATTAGTGATTTACATGTTTAATTGCTTGCTTAATGACCTCCATCTTGTTAATTGAAAATAAATAATGTTAAGTGCACATTTGCATGCCTTGTAATTCTTATTTGAGAAATTAATAACTTTATATACACTAATCATAGCCATTTAGGTATACATGATGGTTTTGCTATATTACGCCTAAAATGGGTACAAGCATGAAATCTAATGGCATAGGAATGTTCTAGACCTTCAAATCTACCTATGGTTCAAATTTGAACTCATTTGACCCACGTTTGACCCTTCTAATCGATTGGGGAAAAGTTGCATATAGTTTTAATGTCATTGCATTCAATGTTCGATTTAAGCCTAAGTTCCCAAATTTTATTGTTGTCACGTGTTACCTCCATTCAAACACACACTCCATCCGTTGATTCACGATCGAATGACAATCGCCTCATCTTCTACCTCTGCTTATCACGCGAGCGAGCGGGTGTTTCACAGGCCATTTCCCCCCGACCTCGTTCTCACTCCACAATTCATCGTTACTCTTGATTCTTTCATCAGTGAAACCGCAAGGTCAAGACGAACCCAGTGAGCCCTTACACGTCATCTCCTTTGACCTATACAAGAAATGCCCATTAGGGCCTCTGTAGATTTCTAGCGCCGCCACCAACCCTCTTTCCCTCCTTACTTTAGGGTTTCAAGAGACCTCTTAGACCCTGACTCATCCTCCTCCTCCCCCAATTTATGCTCAGTAGCCTCCAAATGCCCTGACCTTCTCCTCCTCTCTCTCCGGTGACCTCCACAGCCTGCTCGATCTCCAGAGCATCCCCTGTCGAATTGAGGACGCGGTAAGCATGACTAGACCCTCATATATCTTCCCTCGTTGTTCGGTTACCCTGTGAGTGGCCCAGTCACCACGTCCTATAGAGCCGATTTTTTATCCTCGCTGGCACCCGTCATCGTGTCTCATCAGACCCTCTTTGGCCATGGAAATGACTCACTTTGACTCGTAATGCCTCAAGGATTGTGTACTGCATTTTATCAAGGTCTGTTACCATGGTTTTCCCTATTGCTAAGTCGACTTCCTCCTCTCTATTTTACTGGTTTCCCGAAGAGCTCCAGGGCCACGCTGGTCCTTTCCTCTATGAAATTGCTCACCCAACTCTGGGATAGCCTCGCTAAGGCTTCTACTTCGTTATTGTGCCTCCTTCGTAGCATCCTTTTGATCTTCTGTTCTCCGAACACTCCTCAACCATCGCTGGAGCAACGCCTACCCCTCAGTGCACCTCCCAGCCTCGGTGAAGCACCTTTGACCTCGGGCTGATGAGAGGAAAGAAATGGGAATGTAGGTTTCCTCAAAACAGTCATGAACCTTGCTGGATTCCTTGTGCATGATCAAGCTTCTGCCTCCAGGTGCTGCTCTCACCATGTAGCAAGCAGGGAGCAATGGAAAGGGGTGATATTACCCCTCTGCCCTAGCTTTTTTTTAATCGATGTATTTGTATTGCAAGGGTAGTTAAGGAATTTCACACCATGTTTTATTTGATCACGAGTCCTCAGTGGAAAGCCTCATTGCTGAGTCGGCCAAGCCCGATTGGTCCAACTCAGGACCGGCCCATTGGTTTTGAAAGCAAACGTGGCTTTTTCTCGATTTATGATTGGTCGATTCTTTGGAAATTTGTATTTAATCACCCGATTATCAGAAAAATCTGCAAAAATAGGTTTTGGAAAGGATTTTCGATGAGGAATCCGATTTTGTGGTTTTCATAGATTGATTTTGCTGTTTTCATATCTCAATAATTATATGACACATATTAGGGTTTAATTTGAATAACAAAGGATAATCATGTTAATTTTAGGTGTTTAAGAGAATCCAATCAGTCAAACAAGGTTTGACTTAGGTGCTTTTGTTCAAGGTAAGCGGGTCATGCCCTTGGCATAGATAATAATTGATTTATAGAATGTTTATGATTTATGTTAAGCGCCTTATATTAAAGTCATGATTAATGCATGTTTTCTTCAAGTATATGGTTATTAAATGTTGATTGCTATAATCTAAGTCTAAGTATAGAAATATGATTAATGTTATGAATTATGATTAAGATACATGAAACCAAGGTTAAGAGGGAAGAAATTTCCCATTCATGCTTAAGAGGGAGAAATCCCATTATGGTCATGGGGATAAATCCCAATTATGTGCAAGAGGGAGAAATCCCAATTGAGATCAAGTTTAAGTTATTAAGAAGATCATTAACTCTAAGAAAGATCATGGTTAATGGAAATTGATTTAGATTTATATGCACCTTGTTATGGGCTTTCCGAGCATTATGGGCTTTCCAATCAATTATGGGCTTTTCGAGCATTATGGTCTCCTTATGGGGCATTACAAGAGGAACATACACTTCTAGTCAAGTTCATTACGTAAAATATGTCAAGAAATTATTAATATTAAATGTATGTCCATATTTATGTCAAGTCACCTTTATAGTTTACTTTTATGCTTTATAACATGCCAATGATGCTTACTTACCATGAATGTTTTTCCTTTGCATGGTTGGGGACGAGATGTCTGTAGAAGTTGGAGAGAAAGGGAAGGAATCAGCTTAAGGAGTTCTAAGAATCCAAGGATCTAAGAAGTTGTTTCCTGGTGGGACGTCCATCTATGAAGATCCTATCTTTTTCATGTTATCTAGTTTATGTTTAGCATACCTTTAGAATCATGGTGTAGTTTTATTTCCAAGAACTTATGTATGAATCTATATTTCTATAATACCAAGTGTTATTTATTTCTTGATATGAGATCATGTATGTGACAACCCTACCTAAAATGCCAAGTACCCCACATTATGGATAATGTTGGGGATTAGGTTGTGCTTCCGCTGGTTATGTATGTAACCCTAGGGAGGGGTGTTACAATATTGTAACACAGGATTGTTGTGATTATAACCTCTTGTTGCCTTCACTAGGCCCTTCTATACCCCTTTGTCATGAAATAATGGGATATACATAATTTGCTTTTCGTCACCTTCCTCCAAATATACCTGAATCCTACTTCTCCATCATTGTATCTAATGTCCCATGTTTAACTTGATCATAAAACTTTCTTATATGGAGGTTATGACTGTGATACCCACCCATCCTTTGTTCTCCTCTTTGTAGTATGAAACCGTTCAAAATAAATGCTATCATCATTTGATATCAATTTGACTTGTGTATGTGTACACTGATCTTTGTTTAATATATTTGTTAGCATCCCCTTTGATTTGTTTCTCATCATATTGTATGACATACTATAAAAAATATTATATAACTCAATATATGTATAGTTATTTGGCTTGTTAACTATTTGATTTGTACTGTATAGTTATCACTATTTCACTCAAGTCTCCACAAGTTTTTCAGATAGTGATTTATGTACCAAAATTATGCCATAATTTTGAATGAGACTACTAAGTCATACCTTTATGTTTGGATCTTTATTCAAGTACATTTGCAAAAGAAAATATTATATTTCATACTCAATTTTCCCTTTTGTCAATGCCTCATTACCCTCATCATAACATTGGTAGTGATTCTGGAAACACCTTGTTGGATTGTTTGGATCCTTTGCCTTAGAAAAGACATTTTTTATTAAACTACGTAATGTTTTCATTCATCCCACACTCCTCAATGTGGGCAAAAAATGAGAGCTAGTTGCAATAAAAAACATCAGGACTAATGGCCCCCATAATGCCAACCCACTTGACCCAAAGTCAGGGGGCACACACCAGACCATCAACAGATAAAATCTATATAATAGTGTACCCATGTAAATGCTCCTAAACTGTCATCAAAGGAACCGGAGAAGGGAATCAACAAAAAAATCAACTATATATCTCTCCATCGATGTATAATATACAATATTCTTTTTTGGTCCATCTCTATAAACCTTCTCACATCAACTGGAAGGTACCAAAACCTTAAGAACAACTATGTATCTCTCCATCTATGTATAATGTATAGTATTCCTTTTTTGTCCATCTCTACCAACCTTCTAATATCATATGGAAGGAGCCAATTCTCATGAACAAAAAACTTTCTTGGTCAATAAACCATTCCCTAACTCCTTTGGAGCCTAATTTACCAACTTGGGGATGAGGGATCCCTTGATGACCCTGTCACATAATGAAGATTTAACAATACCTATCATATGTCTTAGCCCCCATGACTGTAGTGTAGAGCCCCACAAGGCATCCATCACCAAACTACTACTGATCTCCATCATAACAACACTAAAGTTGTATCTCTCCAGTGATTTGAAGGCTACTACAATGGCTTTTGTTCATGTCTTCGGGTCTTAGTTTGCATTCAGACAAGAGTATACAAACATCACTAAGCTTCCATGGTGGTTTCTAACCACTGCAATCATCCACCATCTTCTCTAAAGTAAACCAGAAATGTGGTCTCCAAAAGTTATGTTGATTTTCACATTGTTGATATCAAGTGGGTGCCACTTCCAGAACATCATGTGATCCAGCTTAAGATGTATGTCTTCAAGGCCAAACTATTTAGTGTCCTCCCTCACCTAGTAGGATAGGCCTTTTCTGAAGCTTTTGTGCGTGTAGATGGACATCATATATTTCATACTATCTCTCCTATTGTTTTCTTTGTTCATCTTCTTGTCATCATACTTCATCTCGCATCTCTTTTTTCAAATGATCCACATGATAACATTTTGTATCACGCCCCTAATCCACTCATCCACTAAAGATACTACAACATCTCCCCAAAACATCATGAGCCATCTTTCAATATCGTGGAATTTCGTGTTTTCCATATGCAATAACTTCCTTACTTGTCCCCAAAGGAAGCGGCCCAGATCACTCAAGAAGAATAAAGTGTATTAGAGATTCTTGTTGGGGGTTCACATAGCAAAGGCATTTTGAAGTAAGGGGGTCATACAAGAAATGTGGGAAGCATCCAGTTTAGAAGTTTCCATGTAATGGTTTTAGATTTGGGGTGATTGTCAGAACACCACAGCCATTTGTTAATCTTCCATGCTCTCTCCTAGCCTTCATATCTCAAACCTACAATAAGGGTCTACAAAACTTCAAGGTAAAGCAACACGAATGTTCCAGCCTCCAAATAGGACAATCAGATTGAGCCAAAGGGTAAGTCATGGATTCCACAATCCTCCTTATACCTTTATTACTAAGGACACCACAAAGAATACTTCTATCCCATCTGTATAACATACTGAAATCTAAATGTACCCATCTATAGAACCACGAAAACAAGGTTGGAATTAAAATAAGTTCAACAGATAATTTTCTTTTAATAAGATGTTATCCTAATATGTACTACAGTACATTAATACACTATAATATATAAGGAATTAAAATAAATAAATATCCCAAAATATTTGTTTTGCACCGAAACATCTAAATATATATTATATAAGTATTATAAACCAAATTGTATGTCTTATATGGATATAATTTAAGTGATGTTATAATTAAAAGACTTATTGTATAAAATAGAGGAAAGTAAGATTCTATATGCATGATAAATCTATGGAAATCCTTTCTATTTAGTAAATTTATATATTCTCTTTTCAAATATTATATGATTATATAAACACAAAATGTGGTAATTACAACAACATGGAATACATGACACAATTTAATATATTGGAACAAATTCTAAATAACTACTTCTCTCTCCTTAATGTTTAAAAATGGTAGTTAAATAAAAACAATTATGATAGCACGGCATAAAGGATATACCTATTATAATTTGAGTATATATATATATTTGGAAACAAATAAACATTTCAAAATATATATAATCATCAATCAATGCAAATAATAAATAATAACCATCTTGGGTAAATGGTTTCCTTACCAAACCTCCCTCTTACCTCCTAAATCTGTTAACAATAAGAAAAATAGGAAAATGGTTTGATAGATAATGTCTTTACCCTTAGATTTCAAATACTCATGCCTAAACTAATTTTATTTAGATATTATAAATTTATTAGAACTTATCTCCTCTGCAAATAATTAGTGTAAAATACATTACCTCAAATTTGGAATTTTTTATCTAACTTAATATTAATTAAAATATGCCCCATTGAAGTAAAATTGTTATACATGTTTTTAGTGACACAAAAGTGAAGAGAAACACTGTGAGAAAGTTATTTCATAATGAGTGAATAAGTAAATATAAGAGGTTGATAAATTGCATTATAGAAAAGGTACTCAATAAATATATCATACACAATAATATATTAAACTGATATACATATTTACATTGGGTAAATAATTACACAATGAGATATTTAGAAGTCTCTTATTGTAGGTGTAGTAGTGAATAAATATTTGACCATATTATTATAAAAAGGAATAAATTGTTTAAAAATGTAGGAATAAAGAAAGGGAAAGAAATGACGTTTTTAATATCTATTCTTTTCTATTATGTGTTAAGGACTGCTTAACTTCTCTCCTCACAATTATATAATATTCCTATGAATTTTGTCTTAGGTGTTTCCCCTCTTACTATAATCTTGCCATTTCTATTTCTCTACTAAATAACAAAAGTAGTAAAAACATTTTCCTTCATCAAAAATACTTACAAAATTTTGTATATTATTTCTGTTAATCTTTATCCATGTTCTTAACTTCTTCATATTTCTAGTTTGTTTCTCAAGATATAATTGTTATTTATTAACTCAATTTCCTCTTCCACTTTGACATTTGTGTTTCCTCTATTGAATCAAAAACATTTTATTCAATCAATTCAAAATTCTTAAAGTTAGTTTTATACCTTTCCAATCAGTTTTCCTCCTCAATAGTCTACTTTAGATATTTTCCTGAGTAAACTAAAATAAATGAATAAATTTCTTTCCATCCAGGCCTAATAGTTCTCAATACAGACCCCTCTTCGTCTCCTTCACATACATAAAACTCAATACATGTTTCATGACAGGTTTTCTTATTGTGTACGTTTGTGGCTCCTTTTATGGGTAGTTTCCATTATGCATATACTAGGACATGACTTCTAACCTCCTCCCTTATCCTTGCATCCTATTCCTATCAAAGTTCCTTGAAAGATCTGTCAAAGCCTTGTAGTCTCATGAAACAATTCATATGGAGATCTTTTCTCAACCACTGGTAATGTTATCTATCCCGCTTTCCTCCTTATGTGTCTTATAAACTATACATGAACAAGAGTCTTTCCATTTTATCTTCTCATGGGTTTTGGATGGTGGGTCTTGTTGAATCATTGTGTTTTCATCGCAATTGAGGGAGTGTTGTCCTTTGCTATGTTCTTTACCTTCCTACAAACATAAGATATCTTCATCAAGTTTTTGGTACTTTTGGTGATTGTATGGTTTCTCTTATTTTTATGTGAGGGTTATTTCTATCTTTTCATGCACATTTTGTTGTTAATACATGGTACATATGAATCTTATAAATTAATATATAATTATATAAATTTTAAATAAATATATAAAGAAAGATTTTAGAATCCTAAAATTATAACAAATTTATCTAGGCATGTTCTAGATTGAAATTGACGGAGTTTGTAAGTAAATCTTATAAATTCACGTAATCATAGTGATGTTATATAGTCTGTAACTAAATGTTTATACCTCTACAAAAATAAAGTAAAATAATGCTTTAAAATCAAGAAGATCAAATATATTGGGCCTTTTGGTTTTCAACGCCTAATAAGATTCAACAAAAAAGTCAAGTTGTAAAGGTCAGTACATCTAATTGGTTTTAAATATAATCCTTATAACAAATTATATTAGGTGTTTGAACCTTGGATTGGACCAAGGGTGTTGACTTTGTACTATAATACAAGGATCCAAGGTATGCTGCATCACCCTAATTCTATATTGAGCAATCACTTATGTTTCTAGCTTTTGATCTGTGTAGAGACCTGGAACCCTAACTTGATTACCATTTGTATCTATTTTGAGATTTTTCTTGAAAGATACATTTTGATTGTTTCTCTCTCATCACTGACATTTTTGGATCTTCTTTTATAGGTTCTTTGACCCACTATATATTCAATGGATGACCTCATCCCTCATATTTTGAATTAGACTTGCTTATTCTTTTGTTATGCATCATGTGGTGACTACTAGTATAATGTGACATATGTGGATTTTTATGTTGACGTCTAAATTTCCACACTTGATAATGTGGAGTTGATGATTCCTCTACATGAAATTATTAGAGTAGATTTGTATATGTCTTGCTCAGAGAAGATGTGTATATATTCCTGGTCACCCCATATTTATGGTAGATTTGTTATGTCCTACCAACATTTTTATATATTTCTAGTATTGTCACATGTAAAACTCATGGATGTCTTTTTGATATTTATTATCTTCTTATTTGAATCTTGACTAAAATTACTTCTTGTCTCTACATTGTGCATGGCTTATATTTATTTTATTTATAGCAGTGCTACATGAGTACAACCATACATAGGGTGTGCTCTTTCTGCCCTGAGTGCTCTTTTCCACTGGACTTATATATAGGGTGTTCTTATTCCACCTCTCATGTGCTTTTCCACCCACTTTTTTTGGTTGAGATCCTATGATGTTCCAACCCTGATTTGAATAAATTCACTCCAATATTGTTTACATGCACAGTTTATGATTATGATATTTTGTGAGATTTTTTAAGGAAAGAGACCTTTTATTGTTTATCTTCTTTACATGTTCTCTTTGATATATATTTGGATGTTCCCTCTTGATCTGGTAAGCCTTGATACTTTTATTAATGTCCCTTTTTTGTCATTTTTCCATAATGTTGCTCGATCCCTATTTATGTGCTCATACCGGCATTTTTGTGTTGACAACTCCCATTTAATCTTTGCTTGTGGGATATGCTTTCAACCCCTTAAGTGAAGGACATGTGGACATGACATGATGACATGGACTGGATTAGTGAAGGTAACTCTTGGGTGATAGACTTGAGATAGTTTGGACTTCCCTCAACCTAGTTGTTGAAGTTGTTTATTTTATGTAACAAGTGGGAGATTATTATGTAAACTTGTGAAATTGAATATATGGGAAATTATTATGTAAACTTGTGAAATTGAATATAGTCATTACATTTATTTCCGCTGTTATACTTTAGTCTTGAATACCATTCATTTGAGAAAAAAATACACCTATTCCAGCATGCTTGTTAGTGTGTTTGGATTATATGCGCTTATTCCTAAAAATTTAGCGAGGAATAGATCCCCTCTCGGGTCCCACTCCTTACAGGATGGTATCAGAGCCATGGTGGTCAAAATCTAACTATTTCAATTTTGTCTCCCTTAGTTTTCCTATCTTGTCCCTAAAGTTCCTTATCAAGCCCTTACCTTATGTAAAATCATATATGATATGTTTACCCTAAATGGGACAATAAATGAAGGATATCGAAAGTGATGACATGCATACGAGGATCTTATGTTGTTAACCCTAATATGATGAGACCCTAGTCGCTCATAATCTATGAAGTAGGATTTGTTGTGACTTTTCTCTTCATATGTTAAATTAGTTGTTAATGAGATCTTCCAATATTAATATGGATACAATTGTAACTTGCTTTTTGTATTGATTTTGAGCTCGTCTTTTTTATGTCATATGAATTTTCAAAGAGAAATCTATTTTCCATTATCTACTATATGAACAAACAATTTCTCTGATTTTATCAATGCTTTCTTGAACTAAGTCACAATGGAGAGATGTATGAAATTTTGGAATATGAAATCCTAGAACTAGATAGAATAAGAATCTCAACCCTTATTTTGAGTTAAAGTGAAGACTAGGAAATGAGGATTTTGCTAAAGGTTTAGCTGACCTATCATTTTGCCTCCCTTAAGTTATATAGTTTTGTACTCAATGACTTTTTTTGGATGCTCATGTGAACCTTAGGATTGATAGTTAGTAACACCAGGACCTAAAATTCAATCCTAGGTGGATAAGATCACTGACTTGGTGGTATGACCCATGTATATCACAAGCACATGTATGCTTGACTAGTAACTTAAATAACTGTAAGTGTTGTTTCTTTTGGCTTGTTAGGTTAAACCTTTTAGGGGTGGAGAGTAGTTAGTTAGTAGTGTCAGGATGGTTATATTATGGGGATGAAATCCTATTTAAAAGGTGGAGCATTATAACATATCAAAATGAAAATGTACATATCTCTGCAACCATGACAATAGGATGGAACTAAAAAAAGTTTAACAAAAAAAATCTTTTAACCAAATGTTATCCTAATTTGCACTAAAGCCCATTAATACACTATAATACATATAAGGGATTGATATAAATAAATTTCTTGAAGTATTTCTTTTGCACCAAAAATATCTAATATATTATATAAGTATTATAAACCAAATTATATGGCTTATATGCATATAATTCAAGTGATGTTATAATGAAGGGAATAGTGGTATAAAATAGAGGAAAGTAATATTGTACATGCATGATACATCTATGAAAAATATATTTTCTTGGAAAATTTTAATAAGGATTCACTTTATGTAAATATAAATCGAGGTAATTACAACAACATAGAATACATGAGATGATTAAATATAGTAGAACAAATCTAAATAGTTTTCTCTACTTAATATTTAAAATTATTAGTTAAATAAAAACAATCATGATAGCATGGAAACAAATCATTAATGCATATATATCTATATTTGTTTGGAAACAAATAAACATTTTCAAATATATAATTAAATAATTAATGAAAATAAAAATAATAATCATCTTGGGTAAATATTTTTCTTACTAAACCTCCCTCTTACCTCCTAAATGTATTAAAAACAACAAAAAATGAAAATGGTTCGGTAGATAATGTCTTTACCCTTAGATTTCAAATATTCAAGCCTATAATGATTTATTTTAGAAATTATAAATTTATTAGCACCTATCTCCTCTGCAAATAATTTATATAAAGTACATTAGCAATATATATGGTTCCCTCAAATTTGGAATTTCGGGTCTAACTTAATATTAATTAGAAAGATGTCTTACTAAAATAAAATTGGTATATATGTTTTCAATGACTCTAATGTAAAGTTGTATTGTTATGGGATGAATAAGTGTAAATAATAGGTTGATAAATAAAATGATAGAATAGGAATTAGATTAATATCTTCTACAAAATAGTACATTTAATTAATAACACGTTTACATTAAGTACATAATTACACAAGGATATATTTAGTCTCTTAATTGTAGATGTAGTAGTCAGTAAGTATTTGACCATATTAATGAAAACAAATGATATAACAATTAAAATAATGTATGAATAAAGAAAGGAAAGGGAAATGATGTTTTTTAATTTATTCTTTCATGTTATGTGATAATGATTGCTTAACTTCTCTCTTGAAAATTAGATAATATATGTTCCTATTATTTTTCTCTGATTTTCTATATTGTAATCATACCATTTCTACTTCTCTACTAATGAATAAATGTAGGAAAAACATTTTTCCTCATCAAAAAATTATTTTTATTGTTTTTTAATCTTTTTTCATATTTTGTACTTCTCCATATTTATAGTTTTCTTTCCAATATATAATTATTCTTTTCTAACTCACTTTTATCTTCCTCTTTGGTATTTGTATTTCCTCTATTTAATCATAAGCATTTCCTTTTATCTCTCCATTATTTATTTAAGTTTAAATTAATTCCTATTCAAGGAACATTTTTTTATGTGAGTTAATTCTATCTTTTCAGGCACATTTTGTGATTAATACAAGATACATATTAATCTTATCAAAGTAATATATAATTATATAAATGTTAAAAAAAGTACATAAAGAAACATTTTAGAATCCTAAAATTATAAGAAATTTATCTAGACAAGTTTTGGGATCAAAATTGACTGATTTTTTAATTCAATCTTAAAAATTCACATAAGCATAGTGACTCTATATAATTCGTAACTAAATGTTAATGCCTCTTCAAAATAAAGTAAAATAATGTTTTCAAATAAATATGATCAAACATATTGGGTGGTTTGGTTTTCAACACCTAATTAGATTCAGCAAAAAAAATCATGTTGCAAAGGTTAGTACATCTAGTTGGTTTTAATCTTGATCATTGTATAAAATGATATTGGGTATTTCAAACCTTGGATTGGACCTAGGGATTTGGCTTTAGACTATTAGACAAGGATTTGAGGTATGTTTCATCACCTTCATTCTAAATTGTACAATCACTTATGTTTCTATCTGTTGATCTACTTGTAGACCCTGAACCCAAACTTGATTACTACATGTATCTCTTTTGATATTGTTCTTGAAAGATACCTTTTAATTGTTTCTCTCTCATCATTGACATTTTTGGATATTGTTTTATGGGTCCTTTGACCCACTTGATATTCATTGAATGTTCTCATTCTTAATTATTCGAATTAGGCTTGCTTATTCTTTTGTTATGCATCATGTGGTGACTGTTAGTATAATGTAATATATGTGGATTTTTATGTGTACTTGTAAATTTCCACACTTGATAATGTAAATATGATAATTCTTTCAAGTAAAATTTTTGAAAAGATGTGTATCATGTCCTACTCATAGAAGATGTGTATATATTCCTAGTCACCCCATATTTATGATAGATGTGTTGTTTCCTACCAACATGTTTATATTGTTCTAGTATTTCACATGTAAAACACACGGATGTCTTGTTCATATTTATCAACTTCTTATTTGAAGTTTTACTAACTTATTACCTATACATTGTGTATGGTTTAGACTAATTTTATTTATAGTACCAGTACATGAGTACCATATACAGGGCGTGCTTTTTCCACCCTCAGTGTGCTTTTCTACTTGACCTATATATATGTCATGCTTATTATGTAGAGGGTGCACTTTTCGACCCACTTTTTTGGTTGAGATACTATTGTGTCCCAACCCTACTTTGTATAACTTTATTCTAATGTTTTTACATGCATAGTTTATGATTATGGAATTTGTTGAGAGTGTTTAAGGTAAGAGACACTTATATTATTTATCTTCTTTACATGTTCTCTTTGATATCCACTTAGATGTTCTATTTTCCTCTTTATTTGCAAGGTCTTGATAATTTTTTTATGTATTGTTTCCATAATGTTGATCAAACCCTATTTACGTGCTCATACCAGCATTTTTGTGTTGGAAACTCCCATTTTGTCTTCTCTTGTGGGATATGCTTCCAACCTCTTAGGTGAAGGACATGTGGACCTAACATGATGACCTGGAATGGATTTGTGAAGCTAACTCTTGGGAGATATACTTGAGATAGTTTGTACTTCCCTCTACCTAGTTGTTAAAGTTGTTTCTTTTGTGTAAACCCTAAGTGGGTGATTGTTATGTAAACTTGTAAAATCAAAAATATAGTCATTATGTGTATTTTTGTTGTTATACTTTGGTCATGTATATCATTCATTTGCAAAATACACCTATTCCAACATACTTGTTAGTTTATTAGATTAGATGGTTTTATTCCTCAAATTTATTGAGGAGTGAATCCCCACTCAGGTCCCTATCCTTACAATCCTCCATCCTCAATCCAAAAGCTATTCAAACTTGCTTTCTTTGTTCACAAACCTAGTCCTCCTTGCTTGATGGTATAGGGGTGCCCCACCCCCATCACCTTCGGAAAGGATTTCCAAATATGTCTTCATAGGGGTGATAGGTGTGAACCCAGCATCATGTTGTGTGGGTAATTATCATCATGGAAACCCCTCAACTACTTGTACTTGTAAATGCATGATAATGTCCACACCGAGTCACTAGCAATGATCTCCCGAAATCCTTTAACAAGGAACCCCTCTTGTATTGTCACCAAATCTGGGATGCCCAAACCCCTTCTTTGTTTCTCAACAATCACCTTACTCCATGCCAGTCAAACGTTTCTCTTTGATCCACCTCTAGCCCCCCACATGAAGATTTTGAGGATAGAGTTAAACCTGCTAAGAACCTTCAAGCGAACTGGTAAGGCAGCCAGAGAGTATATAGGAATAGAGATCAGCACATGGTATATGAGGGTACATCTCTCATTGAAGGAAAGAAGCTTTTATTTCCATCATGCCATCCTATCTTTAATAGATTCAATAACAGAATCAAAGTTGTGGGATTTTAAAACACCCCTTTCCAATGGTGATCCAAGATAGTCAATTTCATCCCCTTGAGAACATACCCATGAAATTCTCCATATGTACTACCATCCCATCAGATGGTTTTCCAACCACAAAAACTAACTTGGTCATATTGATCTTCTTGCTAGACAAACATCCATATAGATCCAGCATGCTCAAAATTTCCTCGGGCTTTGTTGTCTACTTTTTGTGAAAGGATCATATCATCTAAAAAAAGAAGAGTGAGGGTAGGAGTGGATGGACCTCATGTAAAAATGCTCTTCTCCTCAACTATCCACTTGATATCTATACGTGACTTACTCCATAAGGATGAAAAGAGTGAGGGATGGGGGGTTCCTCTATTTCAACCCTTTGACCATTTGGAACAAAACCTCATATCATCTCCCAGACATTACCAATATCCAAGATTCTTCAAATAACTTTACGCAAATGTTGGTTGCATGATCATCAATGCCCAGTTTGTGAAGAGTTTTACTTAAGTAGCTTCATGAAACTCTATCATATGCCTTTATATCATGTCAACTTTTATGATAAGGTTCTAATCCCCATTCCCTTATATCAATGTTGTGCATGAGCTCCCTAGACATTCTAATATGATTCAAGATGTTTCTCCCCTCAACAAACACCCCCTATTCAATCAACACATTATAGGAAAGAACATGGCCATTATGTTGTTTATAATCCAGGCCATTAGATGAATGGAGACAATCTCAATCGAGATGGGTCTAAAATCAGAAGGAAGAGATAAAGGACTCTTGTTCTTTGAAATGAGTATCAATATGAAAGAGTAGAAGTTCTGGTTCAGTTTGTTGCCTTTTAAAAAATCCCTTAGGACCTCCATTAGATCATGTTTGATAACATCCAAAGCAACAATATAGAATATCACTATCAGGACATCAGGACCTGACATAGTGCAACTATCCATGTGTTTCAGGGTGCTAAGAGTTTCTTCCAATGAAGGTTCAGGGCCAATAGTCATATTGTTGGTGAAGATCTCAGGTAAGGATTTCATGAATCGATCTTCATTGTAAACCTCTTCTTGTCCATATTTCTTAAAGAAGTCCTGCAACAACCTTGTGGCTTCATAGCATATACTTTTTTCATCTTCAATCCAAATCCCATCATCCCCCGTACCTTTTTAATAAGAATGTTCTTCCTTCTATTTTTATCTATTGCATGATAGAATGAGGTATTCCTAACCCCATCGTTCAACCAGTTTATCATTGTTTTTACCTTCCATACAACATGCTCCATGTCCAAGACCTCATTGAGTTCTTCCTCAATTATTCTGAGAGCCACTTTAGTTATTGTGTCTAGGTTGTTGTTATATATTATTTGGAGATGGTGCACTATGTCATTTAGGCCCTTTCTACGATTTGCTAAGTTTCATAAGTGTTGTTTCTCCATTGTTTCAACACTCGCATGTGGTTTTGGGCTTTCAGTAAGAAGTTGGTAGATCATTCCACAACCCCTTCATGGAACCAACCTTCAGTGACCATCTTCATGCACTCATGGTGAGAAATTAATGCTTCAAGGAAGGTAAAATTGGTAAGTAAACTCCTTCTTTGTACAATTGGTTTTGTTCATCAAAAGAAGGGGCAATGGTCAGAAAATCAGTCCCTAGTAAGGTGTTTGATGAATCATCACATGTGATCATGAAATCCAGTCCTATTATGGAATCATCTATCTGATATTTCCCACTTAGTTGGATACCCTATCTATTTACCAACCCATGTGAAAGAGTTGCCATCAAAAGGGAATTCGTCAATTACAATCATACTGATCCATCTATTGAAATCATTCATCCCCCTTTGGTTATGTGGGTTGGGTCCTCTTTTCTCCTATTCTGATTGCATGATATTGAAGTCCCCAATTAAGTCCATTTATTCCCCTAGATGACGTCCAGCAGACCCATAATGCTCTTCCATAAATTTCTTCTCAACTGGATGACACAATTTGCATATATATATTTGTTAGGTACACATCACACTCCATATTATCTTTCCACTAGATTGTTAAGCTTTGGCCATCTGCTTCAAACACTAAGGGATTCAAGGATTCATCATCATAAAGCCATATTTTGCCACCTTCATTTTCATTTGAATAGCACCAATCTAGATGGAAAATGTACAACAAATCTTCCACCCTAGATGTCTTCCAAATTGGTTCACATAAAGCAACCACTTGTAGCTTATATTGCATGTACAAGATGTCAGGAACCCATTGAGTTTTTCTATCTTCCTCTCCCCTAATTTTTCAAAATATAGAACTGGTCATGATGAGACATGTAGCATCCCATACTAGAGCAGCTATCCTTTTTAGAAGTTCCTAACCCTTATAGTCCTTCTCTCTCTCCTAGCATCATCACAATCTTTTTAGTACTCTTTATCTATAGGGTCATTGTTCGACCAGCTTCTAAATATGAAGGTTTCCATATCCTTTTTCTAAGCATCCCCTTCTATCCCTGGGTCGCTCATTGGAGATTTTATGACCCTTTTTTGGTTTGAGTGTCTTCTCAGTGCCTCTTTGTAGAATCTAGTATCAAGGATGAAACCGTCAAGTCTTCTCAAAGGTAGGACCTTTCTATTGTTGTCCTGGTCTTCTACAAATCTTTTATATAGCTTTATGGTGTTAATAATTGAAACAGTGTGTTCATTCAGGTTTTTGTAGTCCTTCTGACCTTCTCTCAAGAAGTCTTGGGAGATGCACGTCCTTACTCAGCTTTTCACAAATAGCAAATAAGGAAAGGGTGAAAGGAGAAAGTGACAACTTCATGGCATTGCCTTGGTTTGTCACCACCCCATCACTCAATCCATGTTTGATTTCTACCACCTTCCTCACAAAAATAGATCTCCTTGACATGTTGAAGTAGACAACTAGTTTTTGAGGGATTTTATCTAGAAATGCCTCCACCATGACCAGGATCCTTGATGTATTTTCTACGGATTGTTTCCATTTTGATCTGTCATGAAAAATCCCAAAGTTGCCTATGATATCCTTCAAGGATTTGTCATCTCTATAAACAAATAAGGTGTCTTCAAGCCAACACCAATCCTATTTTGAAGTATTCCCTTTCTCTTGTATATTAGTCGGGGTTATAGATAGAGCATTATTAAACATAATTGGCGGTCGATTCAAGATCACCTCATCAGCCTCCTTCTAAGATGTGAAGAAGATTACGGCCTTTTATGTTGTTGTTCATTCATAAATTACCACTGAGGGTCGTAACTTTCCTGCATATTCATAGGTCATCTCCTATGGTTGCTTCAAATCGCATGAAATGAGTATAGCAACTTTTAGAACCTCTTCCACTTCTTTCATTTTTTTCTTCATTCAATTTCAAAGTAACTGTGCACTTCTTCTTATTCTTTGTTTGCTCAGTTTGTCCTCATGTCCTCTTTAGGGGTTGGTGGCCAGGCTTCATCTATTTAGGTAATTCCATCTTGTTAGGGGATTGTTGAGTGGAATTTGTATCCCTTGTTCACCTTCTCACGAGGTCATATGTTCCTCAACATCAGTAGCATTCCTTCATTGCATCATATTGTGATTGCTAATGGCCTTTTCTCAGACATCTATAGCACATTTTTTTGGGAGGGAGAAGGAGGGTTATTTTTCCCATAGGATCTAAGACAACCTTCCTTTTGGATTTCAATGTTGATACATCTTGTCATCCATCATCATTCACTGCACTAGCCATGTCCTCCTCTAGACCATCTTATACTCCATTTTCTATGGGTGCCTCATAGGTTATCTCCTCCTGTGTGGGTATATAACCGGGAAAACAACCTGAGGTGAGGCATCTTCCATAAGGGGGGAAGCTCTGGAATAATTTTGTCAATTGTAGTGGCCTGTAATGCATCACTTTGTCGTCGGGGAGAACAATCCTTTATAGTATGAGGTTACATTGCCTCTCAGGGAGCCTCTTCAACCTTTAAGCCTCCATATCATAAAGATCCGTTAGAGAAACTTCTGCATAGGAACACTTGCCTTCCAGTCCAACTTTAAAGAGGGTGCAATGTTCGAATATCTACCTTGTCTAGCTTTCGAGCCAAATTATTAATATCTGAAATTGAATCTCCACTCTAGGAAATAGCAGTGATGATCAAAGTGCCTACATTGTTTGATCCAAATTGACGTATCAACACTTTAGATCATTACCTACACCTTACAAAAATCTTGTTGGGGAATGGTGACAAACAAATGGTAGGGAAGGTGGTTGACTACAAACAAAACCTACAACATCTATCTTTGAGAAGACCAAGAAAGAAAGGGAAGAGAAGGCTACAGGATGTGGTGGGGGAGATGATGGTTGGCTGGAGAAGGGAAGTCGTCTAACAGAACGATACAAAGTTCAGCCACGGCTTGCGCTAGCGATGAATCAAGGGAGTGACCCATCAAAAATCAAATCACCACTCCCACCCATCCTAACCTAACCATTTATCATCCCTTATACACTATCTCTTCTCATTTTTTGGGTCACTTTGGGATGGAATTTCATACCATTTTTGCCCTCGTCGCACTATTCATTTACTTGAGCTCAAGAAAAAATGACTATATCCAATAACATATGGGTCTTGAAATTTTGTTAATGATATAGGACATGAATGTATTCTACAGGAAGAAGGTATCTTTAGAATTTCACTTATAAACACCTATTTTTCTATTTTAAATCCTACTTCAAATACTGACTCCGACTGAAACCTCTTCACAGAAGGTTATTGTCAACTCAACTGTTAATCACATAACAGTCAGCCCTAAAGGGGATGAGGTTAGTTTTCATGAAAATGAAGGTATTAGTTGTGATACTTCAGTTCAACATGATAATCATCCACATCAATCAGATACTAGGATATCTGTCAATCTTTCCATTTCAAAACCTACACAGTCAAATACTAGAAAAATGGGCACAGAGGTAAGGGGTACAAGTGGAAAATTAAAGTTTTTTCCATACTATACTCACTCTGAAGTCAAGAAGATCATGGAGGGCCTACTGGGTCATGATCCACTTGATGATGCAGTTGATTAAGTAGAAGGAAGATATCAACTGAAGCTACATTTCTTCTAGCTTATTCTAGATTTAACTTGTTTACTTAATTACATTTGATTTTGTTCCTTTCATGTCTTCTAATGTAACAAGGGGTATCATCAAATAGCCCATTCTGAGTCTTATCTAAATCTTGATGTAATCTATGTTCTCTACTCAGATTCGAGTAGTTTAATAAAAGCTATCAGCTTTTCCCAAAAAAATACCCAAAGCTTTTTATTTTGCAATCTTTCATCTTTCAAAGCACCTTGTTATACTTATAAATAGGTAGGTATCATAATAACTAACCATTATTTCATATTATATCTTTGCATTCCTCATCCAGCATACAGGGTTATTGAAGCTTGAAAACTTTTAAACATATATCCATTATGCAACCACCTACACCTTATATAACATATTCACATGATCTAGTTATAGGATAGTGAAATGTTGCATGTGAGTTTCTTGAAATATAATGAGACACTATTATAATCCACGAAATATTGATCAAGGAAATCTCTATTAATCTTGCATCCATTTCACCTCTATATAGGGTGATCAGTTTTCTGGTGTACCCTAAGTACTTAAATTCACATGAATTAATCACCTTTAGAATGGAATTTATGATCTCCCTACTTTGGAATCCACCTTCTTTCTCATGCTCCATTATGATTTGATTAAAGTCCACAAATAATACGATAGATATATTTGTGTTACAATATATTTTCCCTGAATTTACATACTTTGTACTTCTATAATGCCCGTACCTATATAGATATTCTCATTATCGTACATGCCTAACTATCTCTATGATCATGAGTTTTTGTCACAAAGTGAAGCAATGAAAAGGATTTTTTTGCCTTTTTCATCTTTCCACTAGAACTTGGATCCCTTAGAATTATTCTTCTAGTAAGACACACCCTATCATCATATTAATTCCTCTTTATTCCTTCTATTTTTCTAAATAAGATGATCGTCTACATCCAATATATAATCTCTAGGCATTCTCTCTAGCTTAAATACTAGAGGGTTCGAACATGCTTAGATTGTGAATGTTGAAAGATAATACTATAAATGTTCATATCCTTATTGAATATAGTGCACGCTAGACTTATTTGGGTTTTTTCCAACTCTGACCCCTTATATGAGTTTTGTCAGCAAAATAAGAAACAATCACATATTGTTCTCTTGTAGCTTCTACTTTCCTTTTCTCATTTCCTTGAAACTCCTAGTTGGCTTCTTTATGTTCATCCCCCCCAGCTAAGTCAAACTATTGTAACATCATGGGTTTTCCTAAAATGTTGACCCGTAATATCAAGGTTGACGCATAATGGAAGCACTTTACCTGTCAAGGAAAATTTATGGAAGATATAATCTCTTGTGGTCATTGTAAACCTAACAATGAAAAATAATAAGAAATTTGGAGTCACCATCTTACTTTTTTAGGAAAATAATGAAAATTGTAGATGGGCATTTGAATTAGTGAAAAAATGAAAAAAAAGACCAAATGATATTGCACCCAACTATGAATAATATGAGGAAAATGTGTCTAAGAGACCGGATAAGGGAAACATATTACCAATAGGGAAGGTTTTTGTGACATCCTGATGCCACACGAAGGTGAGATTTCTCAAAATAAAGCACGAAACTAATACTAAACATCCAGATTACCATAAAATAGGGTAAATTAAAATTGATTCCATATAATAATGAAAGCAGAAACATATTGCATCTGAGTCCACAAACTATGCCACCTACATTATGTATCATGCCAAAAGATATTACATATCACTATTCACTGGGTAACTAGCCACAACATGTTACATATAATAACATGTTCACATATACAAGCCATATTTGTACAACTAAGGCATACTACCAAAACTCGTTATCGATGTACAACGTCTACAAAACACCCCTAAAGGACCTGAGAGTACAGGGATGACATGTAGGACTCTACAACAAAACACTAGCAGCATATCCAACCTTTAACAGCTATTGCTCCTCTTGCTGCTCAGCCTCAGCCGCACGATCTCTACCTCATCGTGCACGACCACCTAAAAGATGTGGAAACCCACGGGGTGAGACTAACATCCCAACAAAAGATATAACCCTTCTCCAACAACTATTATTAACATAGATAAGCTAAAGAAGAAAGATAACATTATCGTCAAGTTGAGAAGATTTAGCTAAATGATATGAGTAAAGCAATTAACATTGTTCAAACAATTTAGGCATCTACAGCTGAGCAATAGAACATCTTATACTTTTAGAAGGAATACGAAGAACATGTATAATAGTTGATTTCTTTTACCGTATTATAAATTAACTAATCAGTACAAGAGACAACGCAAAGGGTCATCCAATGTGAGTCATGTTTAACGCTAAGAAAATATACTACATAGTTGTATTACGTCTTTGATTATGCCCTCGGGAGATGAAGTATACCACTCATGCTCCAACTGACCACTGCTAAGTCAAAATTAGTGCCATACAAGATTTAAGAGGAGTCGTACTCCTATGATCTCCCACACCCTTAGTCAGTCAGAGTCTGTTGCAGTGACATATAGCATATAACTGCAAAACAACATAGTCCACCTTGGTATAAAGGCATAGCACTAGTAAAAACTAAGTTACAACTACAGCCGCACTCCTATTGAAGTATGTCGTAGCCATCCTCTCTCTCTCTCTCTCTCTCTCTATATATATATATATATATATATATATATTGATTCACATTATCTGAGATATGACCTTGATCATTCTCCTTCTAGGGTATGACCGCAACCAATCCTGTAAAAATGCATATACTCAACAGTATATGACTCCGAGCTTCCACTAAGCGAGAACTTGTTTCACCATCTAGCAAGTACTGATGTTGAAGATGGATCTATGGCATAGGGCAACTACATGATTAGGTTTTCACTTGATTAGTTAATCCAATTGAGTATCTTTTAGCATCAATCAAGTTACAACATACAAACCCTAAACAAACTCTACAAAGATAAGGGTATATTGCAACTTCAAAAGGTATAAAATTTATAAGGCATACTTGTCACATCATATCATGATACCACAACCATTCAAGCCATCATCATTATCACATTATTCTAGGAAAACATCCCTCATCACATTACAAGAGGATATCACCTCACATTAGGCATTGAGCCTCTACCAGGTCACAAGACCCAATCACATTATTCATGTACGTCCTCATTATCTCATCATGCCTCATAAAGGCTCATACTCATCACCTTGTGTCATATCAAACACACCATAGAATTCACTAACTATGATATCCATTCCACCTACAAGGTTAGGGTTACACAAGTAGGATAGAGAAAACATCAAATCATGTTATGCATTTAAGCAAGATCAATAAGTACATCATAACACTTGAAAATTAGGATTAGGGTTTCTCATATACCCAAATAGGGTTTCCATAACAAAATTAAATTGCCAAACCCTACGTTCTTTTCTTCCTACATTCTTGGAGTATAATAAGTTTAGGTATTATAATCATGATCAATCTACCATTCAATCATCAACATGTAGTAGCTAACCCAAAGTGTAGCGACCAACACCATTACATATGTAGCAACCTCCATGTATTAACATGTGTAGCGATCAACATGGTTCACATGTGTAGCAACCAACATGGTTCACATGTGTAGCGACCAATATGGTTCACATGTGTGGCGACCACTAAGGTTGAGAACTCTATTGTGACCAAGCTAGGTACAAGTAGCGACCAGCCAACCAAAACATGTGTTGCAACCACAAGAAGACCTCTTGTAGCAAGCCTTATAGCGATTAAACCAAGCTCAAGCACCTTAGCGACCACCCATTAGGGTTACGGTTTGTTGCACCCACAACACCCCATCAACATGTAGTGACCTCAAGCACCAAAGTGAGTGTAGGGACCACAAGGCCAACCTACTCCAAACAGCACGTAACCAACTTCAAAACAGAACAAAACCACGATGAAAAAAATGGTAACCAATGATAAAACTAAGTGTCATCAAGAGGGAAGCTCCATGAAGATGATAAACATCAAAATCCTAAAAATGATTATCACCAAAACCAACAAGGAAGCCATTCTTAGAGAAGAGAAAACCATCGTCTCACACATGGACATAACAACCAAAAACCTTCATCTTTACATGATAACTAAACCATAACAGTTGTGATAAAACCATCTATCGATCATGCATGCAGTAAGAAACTAATCCACCATCACTAGGGTTTGAGGTGCAAGAAGTAGGGTTAAGGAGAAAGAGTAATCTATGCAATAATACCTCATAATCTTAGACCCTAGATCATGATAACATCATCTAGCATATTAGGATCACATTAGAGAGATAAAATGACAACATGAAAGCAATATAATGATGCAATAATAGAAGAGGGGAAAGTTATATAACCCACACTAGAATGAAGATCAAACTCCAAAGCCACAAGCTCCAAGAAAGAGAAAGAATCTCTAACTAGGATCAACTCCATGGTCAACAAGGTCACCTCAAGAACAAGAAAACACAAAGGTCAAAGGAAAGCTCAATAAGAAAAAAACTCAAACCCTAGGCTAAACAAGAGAGGGGAAGGAAGAAAGAAGAAGAAAGCTTCATTTCACTTAGGTACTACCATGGTCAAACCATGGTCTTGACCTCTATGGAGAGAAGATCTTCAAGATAGCCACCATGGTAAAACCATAGTCTCACAGACAATAGGGGAAAAGAAGAGGTAGGGTTCAAATGAAAAATGAGATCAAATGTATAGAACCACATACCAAGAGGGAAGATCACCAAGGATCACCACAAAGAAGATGATCAAGCTCAAGATCACCACATGCAAGGGTGATCGGAGACCAAAACTCCAAGATCAGCACCTTTTCTAGCTCTACCATGATCAAGGCCAAACACAAGGGAGAAGATAGGAAGAAGAGAACTAAAAGAGATGATTGCATATGAAAGAGAGGGATTATATACTCAAGGGGTAGGAGAGAGGTGAAGATTATGAGGTGTCAAGGTATGAGAGCACCAAAAGAACACTTGTCCAACCAAGCCATGGCCATGAAACACACATGCAAGAGAATCATTAAAAACTATGTGGTGTCACGGCCACTTAGGTCCACTACACTCACAAGGTCAAAGCAAAGCACATAGGTGGGTCGCAACACCACTAAGGTCACAACACATCTCCTTATGAGCAAACCTAGCTACCAACTCAAAGAACAAGAACCTAGGTCACAACAAACATCAACCAAGGGAAGTTTTGCAGTCACAACACTTCAAAAAATCCAACCTACTAGGTCAAAACACCATCAAACTCAAGCGTCTATGTAAATCCAGACAAACCCTAATACTATCTCATGATGCCACCTCAGCAACCAAGGCTCAACTAGGTGCCCCTAGGAATCATTCTCTATCATTATTCCAAAGCATAAGAGGCACAACCTATGTGTGACAAATTGCAAGATAGGCCCTCAACATGGGTAAATTACAACTTGGTCTAAAACACGCATAACTAGCTCAAACATTAACCAAATAGAACCAAATTGAAAGCATAGATATGTCACATGTTATTAGGGCATCTAAAGAGACTATATTAATGTTAAAGCATATTATTTAAGCAAAGAAAACATAATCAAGCACTAAGACATGGCAGGGGTCTTACAACCATAAGCCCCTAACAAAGATTTTGCCACCAAAATCCTACACGAAAAGAGAGGGGCACTTTATATGCATCTCATCCTCAAGCTCCCATGCGTCTTCCTCTATGCCACGGTGATGCCACAAAACCTTAACCAAAATAATATCCTTCTTCTTCAACCTCTTCACCCTCCTATCAAGGATCAAAATGGGGCCTTCAACATACGAAACATCCTCATCTAGCTCAACCTCTACCGGCTACAGCACCAAATCAGTGTCAGGGTGATACTTCATCAACATTGAAACATAGAAACACACGATGCAACATGTGAAACACAGGTGACAACTCCAACTTATAAGCCACCTTCCCAACATGTGCCACCACACGATAAGGTCCAACTTCCTATGACGATTATTGGCATAAGATTCCCTCCTATCCTAGGTTGCCTTCAGTTGTTGTTATTGTATCATCTTGATCTTCTCTGTGGTCTGGTATACAAGCTCGAGACCTAGAAGCTGATATTCACCAGTCACATACCAATACAATGGAGACCTGCAATGTCTCCCATACAAATCCTTGTATGGTGTCATGTCAATACTCGTCTGATGGTTGTTATTGTAGGCAAACTCTATCAAACTGAGTTGCACATCCCAACTACCCAAAAACTGCAAGACACAAGCTCTCAATAGATCTTCCAAAGTATGTATAGTCCTCCTAGACTATCCATATGTATGTGGGTGAAATGATATAATGAACCTCAACTACATACCCATGGTTGTATGAAAACACTCCCAAAAGAGACTAGTAAACTGAGGACATCTGTTAGACACGATGGTAGATGGGATACCATGCAAATGAACTACCTCATCAACATAAACTTGTGCCAACTTCTCAGCGACATACATTGTCTTCATGGGAAGGAAATGTGTTGACTTAGTCAACTTGACAATGATAGGAATTCCAACCACAAAGTCCATAGTGATATTATCCCATTTCTACCGCGGTACAGGTAACGGTTGCAAAGTTCTTGTAGGTTTCTAATGTTCTTCCTTAACCTGTGACACATTGTACACTTAGCCACAAACTCAACTACATCTCGCTTCAATCCAGGACACCAATACTGATCTTTCAGATTGTGGTACATCTTGGTGCCACATGGATGCATAGTGTACATCAAAGAGTGAGCCACTTCCATAACCAATTTCCTCAAATCACCTATGTTAGGTACCACTACTCTACCGTGGTAACATACTGTCCCATCCTCTAACTCGTGGAAGCCATCACGCTTCTCACTGCCAAACTCTACTTGGATCTACTAAACCATAGCATCATCATGTTGTGCATCTCTGGTATGTTGTCTTAACGTAGGCTTCACTTGTATATGTGCCAATAGTCCTGCTAACAAGGACACCTCCAACTTCACATTCATCTGATGCAAGGAGATCAACATGTCTTTTTTATGACACACCAAAGAGCACAATTGTGCCTTATCAACACATGATGACAAAGAAGACTTCTTTCTAAAGGCATATGCCATCACGTTCACCTTCCTTGTATGTTATTCTATGGTGAAATCATAGTCCTCGATTAGCTCCATCCAACATCTCTGTCTCATGTTCAACCCCTGCTTTGAGAAGATGTACTACAAGTTCTAGTGGTTGGTGAAGATCTGACACTTCTCATCATAAAGGTAGTGTCTCCATATCTTCAAGGCATGAACCACCACTGCAAGCTCTAGATCATGCATTGAGTATCTCTCCTCATGTTTCTTAAGATATCGCAAAGTGAAAGAAATCATGTTCTTATCTTACATCAGCACGCAACCCAAACCATTCTTTAAAGCATCACAGAAGGCGATGTAACCCTTTCCCTACTCTAGCAGAACCAACATTGTGTGCTAGTCAGATTCTCCTTCAAAAGGTAGAAAGAACGTTGATACTTGTCATTCCAGACAAACGGCGCACCTTTCCTCATCAACTTTGTTAGGGGTAATGCCACGGCGTTGAAGTTCTTGATAAACCTCCTGTAATATCCTGCTAAGCCAAGGAAATTGCAAACTTCTGTCGGTGTCTTCGACTTCACCCAATCTAACACAGACTAAACCTTATTGGCATCCACACGCACATCTTGGGAAGATATCATGTGTCCAAGGAACAATGCCTTCTTCAGCCAAAACTCACACTAGTTGAACTTAACGTACAACTATTGTTGTCTCAACGAGGTCAATGCCTATCGTAAATGTTGCTCATGATGTTGGCTATCTCTAGAGTATATTAGGATATCGTCAATAGATACTACCATGAACTGGTCAAGATAAGACCAAAATGCCCTATTCATCAGGTCTATGAATGTTGTCGGTGCATTGGTTGGCCCAAATGGCATAACCACAAACTCGTAGTAACCATACCTAGTCCTGAAAGCTGACTTGGATATGTCATCTGCCATGATCCACAACTAATGATATCCTGACCTCAGATATATCTTAGAGAACATTGTGGCACCTCGTAACCTGTCAAACAGATCATCTATCCACTTTAAAGGATACTTGTTCTTAATCGTCACTTTGTTCAGCTGTCGGTAATCAATTCACAACCTCATGGGTCCATCTTTCTTCTTCACAAACAACACTAGAGCACCCTAAGGGGGTGTTCTCAGTCTGATAAAGCCTTTCTCAAGCAACTCGTGCAACTACTTCTTCATCTCTTGCATCTCAGTTGGTGCCATCATGTAAGGTGTTTTTACTATCAGTTGTGTGCCAAGAACCAGATTGATCTCAAAATCAATCTCTCGGGGTGGGGGGACACCTAAGAACTCATCGAGAAACACATCTTCAAACTCACAAACAACTGGCACTTCCTGAATACTAGGATTTTGGACCTTGGTATCTATCACAAAACGTTGCCACCTTAGTACTACAGTCCAAGACAACTTGATACTTTTCCAAAGTATCCATTCCAAGGATCACATCAAATCTATGCATGTCAAGTGGTATAAGATCGACTTGAATGATGTGTCTTGAGAAAGAAAGAAAGAACGCAGGAAGGACACACCTCCCGCAACTCAGCAGAACCAACCAAAGGGGTTTATAAGAAAAGACTATCACATCTATGACTAATAGGGAAAGAACAACTAGATATCACTTCCCTAGTGATTAAAGAGTGTGTCATACCTGGGTCAACCAAAATAGATATAAAGCAGGAAGAAGACAAATTAGAAAGAAATAACTCCATCTGACATGTCACGACCCTCGGGTTGACTACTCCTTCTGGCTGACTCATAGCATAGAATTGATTTGTTGCCTATTTTCACCCCAGTCCTCTGTTGGCTTGCCCAAATGAACTAGCCATTGACGCCTGACCTCGTCCTCGGCCTCCATCACTGTTGAACTATCATTGTTGCGACCCGTACTAACCTAGTCTCTGTTGTTGTGTCACCTCTTCATCATTCATCGGACACGCTCGCCTCATATGTCCTACTTGTCAAAACTTGTGGCACGTTTGGTCTCGTACTGTGGCCTAGACGACCCTATCACTGACACTTACACTGCACTGTGAGCTCCTACCAGTAGAAAACTACAGCCTCGGCCTTTGCTTGGTGACCATTGAGACTGTTTTGATGTCCTTCGTTATGACTAAAGTGTTGAAAACCTAGGCTTCTTGAAGCCTCCAGATGATTGTCCTTGATATTGTGCATGTCTCTTCTTGGAATTTGCCTCTTGCTTCTCCACAACTGATTTCTCTACTCTCCTGACTGACTCCACAAATGTGGCAAACGTTCATGTTCTCTAAAGTTGACGGCAGTGTCATCAACTCGGAGCTCAAACCCTTCTCAAAATGTTTGATCCTCTCCTTATCCATTGCATCCATATGAAGACAAAACCTTAGAATCTCCATGAAATTTGCCTCTTACTCATCGTTTGTCATAGATCTCTGCCAGATCTTCTCAAATTGTGAAATCTTCTCATCTAGGAAGGTCTGTGGGAAGTATCGGCTCACGAACTCTCACCAAAACTCCTCCCAACTGATCACAACACCTGGCCTTTTCTCCTCCTCGATGGCCCACTAATTTCTAGCACTCCCTTTCAATAGGTATACGACATGCTTCACCTTATCCTCTTCAGGTATATTAAGGATGTTGAAGGTCTTCTCCAACTCAGTCAACCACATGTCAGCATCTGTCAAATCCTTCTCACTACCATACTCCAATGCCCCCACACGCCTCAACCTCTCCAAAGTCTTCCCAGAACCTTGGGATTCCGCATTGGGAATAGTTGCCCTAGCTTGGGGTATCAGCATCCTATCCACCATATTTGTCATCATGGCCATAAATTGTCCAAACATGGACTGAAAAGTAGGATTGGCCATAGTTGTTGGGTCGAACTGAGGAACTTCAGGTACTCCATTAAACCCAGCATGCCTCCTAGCACCACCTCCAGGTACATCAACACTACTCTCAACATGTTCTTCATGTTCACTAGACGTATCTTTTCTTCTCTTCTTCTTGTTATGCATAACAAGAAGTTACCATTAAATATGTCGGAGGATACTAGAATAGACACAAACCCTACTCCTATGACCCTATAGACTCAGCAAACCTAGAGCTCTGATATCAATCAAACTATGACCTTTCCATGCCACATGAAAGTGATATTACTCAAAACAAAGCATAGAACTAATACTAAACATACAAATTACCAAAAAATAGGGTAAATTAAAACTGCTCCCATATAATTACGAAAGCGGAAACATATTACATCTAAGTCCACAAACTATGACACATGCATTATATATCATATAAAAAGATATTACATGTCACTATTCATTGGCTAACTAGCCACAACATGTTACATATAATAGCATGTTCACATATATAAACCATATATGTACAACCAGACTGCCAAAACTTGTTATCAATATACAATGTCTACAAAACACCCCCAAAGGACAAAAGAGTATAGGGATGACACATAGGACTCTACTACAAAACACTAGCAACATATCCAACCTTAACAACTACTGCTCCTCTTGCTGCTCAGTCTCAATTGCACAATCTCTACGTCGTCGTGCATGACCACCTAAAAGATGTGGAAACCCAAGGGGTGAGACAAACATCCCAGCAAGAGATATAACTCTCTGCCAACAACTATTATTAACACAGATAAGCTCAAGCAGGAAGATAACATTATCATCAGATTAAGTAGATTCAGCTAAATGATATGAGTAAAGAAATTAACATTGTTTAAACAATTTAGGCATCTACTACTAAGAAGTAGACCATTTTATACTTTTAGAATGAATATGAATAACATGTATAATAGTTGGTTTCTCTTACCATATTATTAATCAAATAATCAGTAGAAGAGATAAGGAAAAGGGCCATCCAATGTGATTTGTGTTTAACCCTAAGCAAATATACTACACGGTTGTATTACATCTTTGATTATGCCCTGAGGAGACGAGGTATACCACTCATGCTCCAATTGATCATTGCTAAGTCGAAATTAGTGACATACAAGATCTAGGAAGATTTGAACTCCTATGATCTCCCACATCCTCAGCCAGTCTGAGTCCATCACTGTGACATATAGTGTCCCACTACAAAACAGCCTATTCCACCTTGGTATATAGGCATAGCACTAGTGAAAATTGAGTTACGACCAAAGCCACACTCCTACCAATGTATGACCGAATTCATCCACAAAATATATCTTATATATATTGAATAACATTATCTGAGATATGGCCTCAATATCTCTCCTGCTAGGGTGTGACTACAGGAAATCTTGTGAAAATGCATATACTCAACAGTATATGACTCCGAGCTTCCACTGAGGGAGAACCCATTTCACCATCCAGCAAATACTAATGTTGAAGATGGATCTATGGTGCAGGGAAACTACATGATTAGATTTTCACTTGATTAGTTAAGCTAATTGAGTATTCTTTAGCATCAATCGAGTTACAACATACAAACCCTAAACAAACTCTACAAAGATAAGGGTATGTTGCAACATCAGAAGATATAAAATGTATAAGGTATACTTTTCATATCATCTCATGATACCATTTCCATTCAAAGCCATCATCATCATCACATCATTCTGGGAAAACATCCCTCATCACATCATAAGAGGATATCACCTCACATTAGGCATTGAGCCTCTACTAGGTCACAAGACGCAATCACATTATTGATGTATGTCATCATTATCTCATCATGATTCATAAAGGATCATACTCATCACCATGTGTCATACCAAACATGCCATAGCATTCACTAGCTATAATATCCATTCCACCTACAAGGTTAGGGTTACACAAGTAGGAGAGAGAAACATCAAATCATGATGTGCATTTAAGTAAGCTCAACAAGTACATCATAACAGTTGAAAATTAGGATTATGGTTTCTCATATAGCCGATTAGGTCTTCCATAACATCATTAAATCATCAAACCCTAAGTTCTTTACTTCCTACATTATTGAAGCATATTAGGTTTAGGTATTATAATCATGATCAATCTACCATTCAATCATCAACATGTAGTGGCTAACCCAAAGTGTAGCGACCAACACCATTACATATGTAGTGACCTCCATGTGTTAACATGTGTAGTGATCAACATGGTTCACATGTGTAGCGACCAACATGGTTCACATGTGTAGCAACCAACATGGTTTACATGTGCAACTACCACTAAGGTTGAGAACTCTACTGTGACCAATCTAGGTACATGTAGCAACCTTCAGCCAACCAAAACATGTGTTGTGACCACAAGAAGACCTCTTGTAGCAACCCTTGTAGCGATCAAACCAATCTCAAGCATTGTAGCAACCACCCATTAGGGTTAGGGTTTGTTGTGCCCGCAACACCCCATCAACAAGTAGTGACCTCAAGCACCAAAGTGAGTGTAGGGACTAAAAGGCCAGTCCACTCCAAACAGCACATAACCAACTCCAAAACAAAACTAAACCACGTTCAAAATAGATGGTAACCATCAAGAAAACTAAAAGTGTAATCAAGAGGGAAGCTCCATGAAGACAATAAAAATCAAAACCCTAAGAGTGATTATGTAACATACCAGATCTTGAACCCTACCCTAGAACTTTGATCTTTTGGGTTTGGCCAAACAAGGTTAAGGTTTAGATCTATATGATGTTTAGTATAACCCTAATAATATAATGCATGTATAAATCACTCTAATGTAACCTAATGCTCTCACATTAGTCTTAGGCTAATAATAGAAACATAAAATATGACACATGAGATAATAATGAATTACATAAAATTTCATGCAAATAATCACACATAATTCTTTTGGTGATAATATTAAGATATAGAACATAATTGAATAAGCAAGAAGGAAAATAATGAAATAATGTGATAATAATGGCCACAAATATTAATTGTGATATAACTCATTAAAAGAAATACCAAAAGTGGAATCTAAGTTAAGAATCATGTTCCTTGGGTCCCAATTTCCTTGGGAGTCAAGTTTCACATTATTCATATAATAGTAATTAATTTAATTCAATATAGAAAGAGAAGACCTATGTTTTCCTAAAATATCAAATAAAATAATAAATGACTCCAAAAGTGGAAAATAATATTGGATTCGTAATCTAAATAATAATTATTCTTTGGGTGAATTTTCATCCAATTTGGAAGATGTTTGATTATCAGATGAAATTAGGAGAGAGAAAGTGTATGGAACCTTCAAAATATTAAATAAATATACAAACAACTCCAACATGTAAAAATAATGGAAATTTTGTATCCAACACATTATATATGACCCTGTGGGTGAAGTTTCATCAAATTTGGATAATCCTAATGTCATTAATGCATGAGGAAAGAGAAAATAGGATTTAGGTTTATTTAACACATTAAAAGTCCCTAAAAGGCAAATCTAATTACATACTTGGAATCTACATACTTTAATTAGCCTCTGTGCAAAATTGTGTGCAATTTGGATAATGTTTGGACCCTTAATCTAAGAAAGAGAAAAAGGAATATTATTTAATAAAACTTTAGTTTTATTCGGATTTGTATTTCTGTCACATTAAGGTTAGCTGGTTCCAGATTTCCTTTAATATGCCTAGCTCTGTGAACCATCTGATCTGCGATCTGACGGTCACAGATCATCTCCTACCTCCAGTTGGAGGCTGATTTTGCAGGAACAGTAGCCCGGTCTTTCCTTCGGCGTTTTCTCAACCTACACCGTCTTTCTTCAAGATCTTTTCTCCATTGTCTTCGGGAGTGTCCCCTCTTTCCATCGATCCCTAGAACTACCTCTCTTGTGGCCTATAAAGGAAACCCCCAAAGTGGTCTTCTCTACAATTTTTCACTGAAGGTTCCCCGTTGTACCTCCTTCTCGTATGATTGCCTAAATTTGTTCCTTGGACCCCCTATCCCTCTCCTCCAGTTCAATTGGTTTCTATTTTGATGAAATGGGCTTTGCGGGTTTGACCCTCTCCTCTGGAACCCACGGCAGCCGCTACCTCTTCTCGTGACCACAGCCTAATTCGACTCGTGGTAAGCTTCTTGAGCCCTCTTTCCTCATTTTTGGTTTTGCTAGTTTTCTTTGAATCCTCCCCAAATGACGTACCCTATAGACCGACTTCGGTCCTCGACGGCGTCCTGAGCATTTTTTTTCTCTTATGTGCTTCAGGACCCCTACAAACTCACCATTGGGGATCTCTATTGATCAACAGGTCTTGCACCGAATGTGGTTGAAGCTTTCATGCCCGGTTCATCTGCTTAAATGCCAAGTTTATTTTCCCTATGTTTTCGTTGTTTCGGCGGCATTCTATTGGACCACAAAGGTCTTTTCTCGGTCGTTTGCTTCCCTCAGATCTATTGTCCCTCTACGGCTGCTTCTATTCGTATATTTCTTTAACTCACCATGTTTTCTGTAGTGTTGTTTTCCCTATTGGCTGACTTTGGTCAAGCTTGGTTCTTCGGCGTGTGTTTGACCCCAACTTATGGGTTGACAATCGCGCTGGGATGCAGGGATCTCGTCGGAGGCTTGGGCATTATTTGTTTGGCTCAGGTCCTCGAAGTAGATCAAGTATCACTGACCTCACAGGCTCCAGGAGAAGCCATGGTAGGTGATTTAGGGGGATGATACCCCGTTGGCTAATCTCTTCTTTACCCTCCACCTTTCCTCTTTACAGCAAATTTCTCGAGATGGGTATTATGGTCTTTTCATGAGAGTTTGCTTTGGCTCAGTTATGTGGCAACTTACCAGGGTGTCAGTGGGGTCGGATGAGTTGGCTTCCAGTAATTGGGCCAACTCAGTGTGAGCGCCTCTCTCTCCCTCTCTCATCTTTCTGGCTACTGATTTGCTGACATGGAATTACCTTATTGGTCGATTTTCAAAATTACATAACTAATTATTCTTGGCTCAAAAAAATATAATAAAATATGATCTGGAATCAGAAAAATATAATCTCCACAATGGTGCTAAGTTTGTGGCTTAAATCAAATGATAAAAATATGTAATTTTTCATGGACTTTCCTAATTACATATTAACTTGCAAAATTTGCAATTAAATATTTATAAGTCGGAAAAAATATAATAAAATATGTTTTGAACTCAGAAAAATATAACCTAAAACATGACATAGTTTTGATAACCTAATTCGCTAATATTAAAAAGGCAATTTTTAGGGTTTTGAACAATTAATGAAAACCTAACCCTATTTTCACATACATGATTAATAGGTTCTTTGGAGACCTATAATTGGATCAAGAAGTGACCTTGGACTATTTTGACTTTTAAAAGGTATGTTTGCATCCCCGAATATTCTTTTGAGCAATTAACCTATGTTTCTTCTTTTTCTTGGTCCTATGGATAATAGCCCACACATATGTCTTTTCTTTTGTAAATCTTGGTTCATGTGAACTACTTTGCTTTGTTACTAATTTTGTGATCATAGATACTCTCTTGGACTCTTTTCTTTTACCTTGGTGCATGTTGGACTTACTTGGTGATATGTGCCCACCTTGAGGTGGATGTTTATTTGGTGACATGTGATGTCTTTTACCCACTTGTGAGGTGGATGTTTATGTTATCCATTAGTATGATGGCAACTTTTGTAAAATATGACTATACTTTCTACTTGCCTCTACATTTTACATGTTATGTGATTTAGTAGCACTAGAGTTGTATAATTGCATTGGTTTCTATTTATCGTAGATATGTAATTTCTTGCCAGGCAGATGTGTAATTTCCTACTCTTTTGGGATGGAGAGGCTGCCCCATACCCGGGCAAGATGTATGATTCTTGTCCTATGTTTTATATATTTGGGAGTTTGGCAGTATACCATTCTCTATTAGGTTTCAAGGATGTGAAGCCTTGGCCACCTTTTTGTTTATATTGTTCTAGTGTTATGCTTATCTCACATGCATATAGGTTGATGATGATGATATGTGCTTCTTTTCCCACCATGATAGTGGATGTATATATGGCACAATATTTTTATGTTGTTTTATGGTAGGTATCATTATTATTGTGATATTTTATCTTGATACCCACTTGGGTGGTACTTTTCTTTTCTATGGGAAGCTTCTATTTATTTGTTGTCTTTTGTTTCATAACATTGCTCAATTCACTTTTTAGTATGCACATACCAGCCTTTGTTGATGCCATCTATTTTTCTCTTCTTGTTGGGGTATGCTTCCAACCCTAGGTGAAGGACATGGAGGACATGGAATAAAGTTATGGACTTAGCTTAAGGAGTTTAAAGCTTGGAGACAAAGTTTCTATGGTTTAGACTTCCCTCTATCTTGGATCCCTATGTTGAATTATACATGTAAACCCTATATGGGAGATTTGGATATACTTTTGTAGTCTTGTTGATAAATTGAACATAGTCAAATATTTTACTTCCGCTACTACACTTTGGTTGTTTTGAATACCATTAATAAGATTTGAAAATTTTACACCCACTCCAACATATCTACTAGGTGTGTGTGGACTGGAGGTTATATTGTTCAAATTTTAGTAGGGAGTGGTTTCTCTCTGGGATCCCACTCCTTACAGCATGGTATCAGAGCCCATAGTAGTCAGAATCTAACTATTTCAATTTTGTCTCCCTAGTTAGAATCTTTACCTTATGTGGTCACCCTTTAGGTGAGATGTTTCCCTAAATTTTTCCTAAGTTGTTTATAAGATGATGAGAAGTATCCATTAGAATCATGATGAGTAAACCCTAATTATGTGATGAGGTTAGATGATCATACTCTATCATATAGGTCTTTGCTGACATGAATCCTTATATGCAACAGGGTTTGACTTGAGGATGCAATTAGGTTATTAGAAAATAGATGGTAACGAAGACCTTGTTATGGATAAATTGTGACTTGGTTTTCTCTTTGATTTTGAGCTCATAATTGTTTTATATCGCATGATTTTTTGAGGAAAAAATATATTTTCAATTATACTTACTATATGTACAAAATTTTCTGGATTTCATCGAAGTTTTCTTAAACAGAGTCACACAGTGGTAGTATGAGAAGTTTCAGTAGTGAATCCTTAAACCTAGTGCTAACCCTAGTTTTGACTTTGGAGTTGTGACTAGAATTGATATAAAGGTGTAGTTGACCTACCCTATGACTTTTGGATGTTTTGTAGGGTTGTTAGGTTAGACACGCAAGGACCTAAAACTCAACCCTAGATGGTGTGACTATTAGTTGGATACATGAGCAACATAAATTTCTAGAACTTTTACAACTAAAAGATATGTGGGTAGTCCCAAATGATGTTTAGTTGACTTGTTAGGTTGAACCTTTTAAGGGGTGGAGAGCAGTTGGTTGTTGATGTTTGGATCAAAAGATTTCAAGGATGAAATCTTTTTAAGGGGTGGAGTGTTGTAACATACCAGATCTTGAACCCTACCCAAGAACTTTAATCGTTTAGATTTTCCCAAACAAGGTTAAGGTTTAGATCTAGATGATGTTTAGTATAACCCCAATAATATAATGCATGTATAAATCACTCTAATGTAACCTAATGTTCTCACATTAGTCTTAGGCTAATAATAGACACATAAAATATGTCACATGAGATAATAATGAATTGCATAAAATTTTGTGCAAATAATCACACAGAATTCTTTTAGTGATAATATTAAGATATAGAACATAATTGAATAAGCAAGAGGGAAAATAATGAAATAATGTGATAATAATGGCCACAAATATTAATTGTGACATAACTCATTAAAATAAATACCAAAAGTGGAGTATAAGTTAAGAATTGTGTTCCTAGGGTCCCAATTGCCTTGGGAGTCAAGTTTCACATTATTCACATAATAGTAATTAATTTAATTCAATTTAGAAAGAGAAGATATATGTTCCCCCAAAATATCAAATAAAATAATAAATGACTCCAAAAGTGGAAAATAATCTTGGAATCGTAATCTAAATAATAATTATATCCTTTGGGTGAATTTTCATTCAATTTGAAAGATGTTTGATTAAAGATGAAATCAGGAGAGAGAAAGTGTATAGAACCTTCAAAATATTAAATAAATATAAAAACAACTCCAACATGTAAAATGAATGGTAAATTCATATCCAAAACATGAAATATGACTTGTGGGTGAAGTTTCATCAAATTTGGATAATCCTAATGTCATTAATGCATGAGGAAACGAAAATAGGATTTAGGTTTATTTAACACATTAACAGTCCCCAAAAGGCAAATCTAATTGCATAATCAAAATCAACATGCTTTAATTAGCCTCTGTACAAAATTTTGTGTAATTTTTGTAATGTTTGGACCCTTAATCTAAGAAAGAGAAAAAGGGAAATTTATTTAATAAAACTTTAGTTTTATTCGGATTTATATTTCTGTCACATTAAGGTTAGCTGGTTCCGAATTTCCTTTAATACGCCTAGCTCTGTGAGCCATTCAATCCATGATTGACGGTCATGGGTCGTCTCCTACCTCCAGTCAGAGGATGATTCTATGGGAACGGTAACTCGATCTTTCCTTCAACATTTTCTCTACCTACACACCATCTTTCATCAAGATCTTTTCTCCATTGTCCTCGGGAGTGTCCCCTCTTTCCATCAATCCCTAGAACTACCTCTCTCGCAGCCTATAAAGGAAACCCCCGAAGTGGTCCTCTCTACAATTTTTCACTGAAGGTTCCCCTTTGTACCTCCTTCTCGTGCAATTGCCTAAATTTGTTCCTTGGACCCCTATCCCTCTCCTCCAGCTGCAATTGGTTTCTCTTTTGATGGAATGGGCTTTGCGGGTTTGACCCTCTCCTTTGGAACCCAAGGTCGTTGTTGCCTCTTCTCGCAACCACAACCTAATTGGACTCACGGTAAGATTCTTGAGCCCTCTTTCCTTGTTTTGGTTTTGCTAGTATTCTCTGAATCCTCCCCAAACGTCGTACCCTATAAAATGACTTTGGTCCTCGACAGCGTCCTGAGCATTTTTGCTCTTCTGTGCTTTGGGGCCCCTACAAACTCGTTGATGGGGATCTCTGTTGATCAACGGGTCTTGCACCGCATGTGGTTGAAGCTTTGATGCCTAGTTCATCTCCTTAAACGCCAAGTTCATTTTCCTTCTATTTTCGTTGCTTTGGCGGCATCCTATTGGACCACAAAGGTCTTTTCTCGACCGCTTGCTTCCCTCAGTTCTATTTTCCCTCTATGGATTCTTTTGTTCGTATGTTTCTTTGATTCACCACGTTTAATGTCGTGCTATTTTCTCTTTTGGTCGACTTTGGCCAAGCTTGGTTCTTCGACGTGTGTCTGACCCCAAATCATGGGTTGACAATCATGTTGGGATGCAGGGATCTCAATAGAGGCTTGGGCATTGTTTGTTTGGCTCAGGTCCTTGAAGTAGATCAAGGATCGCTGACCTTGCAGGCTCCAGGAGAATCCATGGTGGGTTAGTCAGGGGGATGATACCCCGTTGGCTAATCTCTTCCTTACCCTCCACCTTTCCTCTTTACAACAAATTTCTTGAGATGGGTATTATGGTCTTTTTACGAGAGTTTGTGTTGGCTCAGTTCTGTGGCAACTTGTCAAGGTGTCAGTGGGGTCTGTAGAGTTGGCCACCAGTAATTGGGCCAACTCAGTGTGAGAGCTCTCTCCCTCTCTCTCATCTTTCTGGCTACTGGTTTGCTAACATGGAATTACCTTATTGGTCAATTTTTGAAATTACATAACTAATTATTCTTGGCTCAGAAAAATATAATAAAAGATGATCTGGAATTAGAAAAATATAATCTATACAGTGGTACTAAGTTTGTGGTTTAAATCAAATGATAAAATATGTGATTTTTCATGGACTTCCTAATTACATATTAACTTGCAAAATTTGTAATTAAATATTTATAAGTCAGAAAAATATAATAAAATATGTCTTGAACTTAGAAAAATATAACCTAAAACATGGCATGGTTTTGATAACCTAATTCACTAATATTAAAAAGGCAATTTTTAGGGTTTTGAATAATTAATGAAAACCTAACCCTAATTTCACATACATGATTAATAGGTTCTTTGGAGACCTAGAATTGGATCAAGAAGTGACCTTGGACTTTTTTAAATTTTAAAAGGTATGTTTGCATCCCCGGTTATTCTTTTGAGAAATTAGCCAATGTTTCTTCTTTCTCTTGGTCCTATGGACAATAGCCTACACATATGTCTTTTCTTTTGGAAATATTGGTTCATGTGAACTACTTTGCTTGGTTACTGATTTTGTGATCATGGATATTCTCTTGGACTCTTTTCTTTTGCCTTGGTGCATGTTGGACTTACTTGGTGATATGTTCCCACCTTGAGGTGGATGTTTATTTGGTGATATGTGATGTCATTTACCCACTTTTGAGGTGGATGCTTATGTTTTCCATTAGTATGATGGCAACTTTTATAAAATATGACTATACTTTCTACTTGCCTCTACATTTTACATGCTATGTGATTCAGTAGCACTAGAGTAGTATAATTGCATTGGTTTTTGTTTATGGAAGATGTGTAATTTCCTGTCGGGCAGACGTGTTATTTCCTACTCTTTTGGGATGGAGAGGTTGCCCCATACCCGGGCAAGATGTATGATTCTTGGTCCATGTTTTATATATTTGGGAGTTTGGTAGTATACCATTCTCTATCAGGTTTTTACGATGTGAAGCCTTGGCTGCCTTTGTGTTTATATTTTTCTATTGTTATACTTATCGCACATGCATGCAGGTCGATGATGATATGTGCCTCTTTTCCCACCATGGTAGTGGATGTATATATGGCACAATCTTCTTATGTTGTTTTATGGCAAGTATCATTCTTATTATGATCTTTTCTCTTGATACTCACTTGGGCGGTACTTTTCTTTTCTATTGGAAGCTACTATTTATTTGTTGTCCTTTGTTTCATAGCATTGCTCAATTCACTTTTTTGTATGCACATACCATCCTTTGCTGATGTCATCTATTTTTCTCTTCTTGTTGGGGTATGCTTCCAACCCTAGGTGAAGGACATGGAGGACATGGCATAAAGTTATGGACTTAGCTTAAGAATTTTAAAGCTTGGAGACAAAGTTGCTATGGTTTAGACTTCCCTCTATCTTGGATCCTTATGTTGAATTATACATGTAAACCCTATATGGGAGATTTGGATATACTTTTGTAATCTTGTTGATAAATTGAATACAGTCAAATATTTTACTTCCGCTACTACACTTTGGTTGTTTTGAATACCATTAATAAGATTTGAAAATTTTACATCCACTCCAACATATCTATTAGGTGTGTTTGGACTGGAGGTTATATTGTTCAAATTTTAGTAGGGAGTGGTTCCCCTCTGGGATCCCACTCCTTACAGATTATCACCAAAACCAACAAGGAATCCATGCTTAGGGAAGAGAAAACCATCATCTCACATATGCACATAACAACCAAAAACCTTCATCTATTACATGATAATTGAACCATGATAGTGGTGATAAAACCATCAATCAATCATGCATGCAAGAAGCAACTAATCCACCATCACTAGGGTTTCGGGTGAAAGAAGTAGGGATTAGGAGAAATAATAATCCATGCAAGAATACATCATAATCTTAGACCCTAGATCAGGATAACATCATCTAGCATATTAGGATCACATTAGAGAGATAAAACAGAAACATACAAGCAATATAATGATGCAATAATAGAAGTGGAGAAGTTATATAACCCGCCTTAGAATGAAGATCAAACTCCAAAGCCACGAGCTCCGAGAAAAAGAAAGAAGCTCCAACTAGGATCAAATCCACGACCAATAAGGTCACCTCAGGAAGAAGAAAACACCAAGGTTAAAAGAAAGTTCAAGAAGAAGAAAACTCAAACCTTAGGCCAGACAAGAGAGGAGAAGAAGAAAGAAGAAGAAACCTTCATCTCACTTAGGTACTACCATGGTCTCGACCTCTATGGAGTGAACATCTTCAAGATAGACACCATGGTAGAACCATAGTCTCATGGCCAAGAGGGGAAAAGAAGAGGTAGGGTTCAAAGGAAAAAACAAGATAAATGGTATAGAACTACTTACCAAGAGGGAAGATCACCAAGGATCCCCACAAAGAAGATGATCAAGCTCAAGATCACCACATGCAAGGTGATTGGCGACTAAAGATCCAATATCAGAAACTTCTCTAGATCCACCATTCTCAAGGCCAAACACAAGGGAGAAGAGAGGAAGAAGTGAGCTAAAAGAGATGATTTCATGTGAAAGAGAGTGCTTATATACTCAAGGGGTAGGAGATAGGTGAAGATCATGAGGTGTCAAGGTATGAGAGCACTAAAAGGACACTTATACAACCAAGCCATGTCCATGCAACACACATGCAAGAGGATCTTTAAATAACTATGTGGTGTAGAGACCACTTAGGTTCACTACACTCACAAGGTCGAAGCAAAGCACATAGGTGGGTCGCAACACCACCAAGGTCACAACACATCTCCACGTGAGAAACGTTGGTTACCAACTCAAAGAACAAGCACCTAGGTCACAACAAACATCAACCAAGGGAAGTGTTGCGATTGCAACACTTCAAAAAATCAACCTACTAGGTCGAAACACCATCAAACTCAAGCATCTATGTAAAGCCAGGAAAATCCTAATACCATCTTATGATGCCACCTCATCAACCAAGGCTCAACTAGGTTCCCCTAGGCATCATTCTCTCTCTCTCTCTTATGATTCCAAAGCACAAGAGGAACAACCTACATGTGACAAATTGCAAGATAGGCCCTCAACATGAATAAATTACAACTTGGTCCAAACCAAGCATAACTAGCTCAAACATTAACCAAACAGAACCAAACTAAAGACATAGACTTGTCACATGTTATTAGAGCATCTCAAGATATTAGATTAAGGTTAAAGCATCTCATTTAAGCAAATCAAACACAATCAAGCATTAATCCAGGTTAGGGGTCTTACAATTTTGGGTACCACAATGTTACCAAAAAAATAGTATTGTGCATGTAATCAAAATATTTCTAAAACCACTTGATTTGGTTTCATTTAGGGTTAATAAAACAAAACAAATGATAAAAATGAAAATGTGTGTGAGTCTTCGAGGACTTAAGAGGTCCATGGAACTTTCATTATCCCAAAAGTTGTTGGTGTATTAAGGGATCTCAATCGCCTCAAGATGTTCCATGATAGAGATCCGTTTTGAAAATTTGGGATGAGATGTGGGAAAATAGATAGAGGTAATGGAGAAAATATTAGTTGGATCAAGTGAGGTTTAAATGTTTGCATCATAAATGATCTTAATGTTAGCCAGATACATGATTTTATTAAGAGGCATTGAAGAGATATGTTCCTTCATTAGCAAGATTTGATCTTTAAGCAATCAAGCAAGCATGTCAAGTTTAGGACAAGATAAGCATTGAAATATATATCTATAAAGGGATATCTCTACCATAACCATGGAAAGATCTATTCAATTTAAGATCATGATTTTCATGGAGAAAGTATGTTGTTGAAGAAAGTAGACAATCATGAACAAGAAAGACCTTGTGATTTTAGCATGAGCAGTTGTTGTGTGATGAAGAAGTAGATGGTTGAGTCGTTAGATCATGAATAATAGACAAGAAGTTAAAGCATGAAAGATATATTAGATATATGAAAAAGTAGAACAATGTAGCTATACCTATAAGTCATTGGTGCCTCCTTACCATTTCAAAAACCTCTTGGTGTATTAAAATTGTTATTCTAGAAAAAGGATCTTCTTCACAAGTGTTGGTGTGGAGTATAATCAAGATAAGGTAGTCCACTCTCTAGATTAAGGAGAATTGAAAGGGGCAAATATTGATGTTGGATATGAGGATATTGATAGTTGTTTCCTTAGGATTAGAGAGTTACACGTCAAACAATATAAATCTCACAAACTAGATCTCTTTTAGAAAAGGTATAGCTAATAGAAAAAGGATTGCATGCCCTGAGGGAGCCAAATTTCTTATTGTATGTCCAAAAATTGATGAACTCCCTCCTTGCTCAAAAATGGGGTCTAAAATCCTGACTCAAAAAAGATAAAATCTTTCACATATATGATTATATGGACTCAAAGAGAGATGATAGAAGAGTATGGGTGATGGGAAAATGTTGAATGTATTCACTAGAATTTTGAGTTGATAGAGTATGTATGGATTGGAAGAGTTCACCCCCTTTCCAACCCAAAGAAAGGCCTAGTATGATTTCCTTATGATAAAATTTAGTTTTAGAAATTAATATCAGTTAGCCTAGTATTCACAGCACACCCTATGGTAAATTTAGAGACAATTAGAAGGAAACTTATCACTAGAGAAATTACATATGGAATGAAGTAGATCTATGTGTAACCTATATTTAATAATGTTTTTGTGTTTTATCATGTTAACCAAAAATGCATCGTTAAGGAGTTGCAATCGATTTATTAAGACAGTTTATGTGTTGAGCATTTCCCATTATTAAATGATTGTTTAAGTTAGTCCTTAGATCTTTTAACAACATAAAAATCATTTTAGAATAATGGTTAGAGGAATTGATAATGCATCCACTCATCCCAGAAAGCAATGTTTCCAGATCTCAATATTGTGTCCCATTCATTGACTTGGTGTGTCGATGTAGCTTCCAAAGTGGAAATTGTGCTATTGAGATGGAACGACATCAAGAGGATGATCAGATTGTCTGATGTAAAGTGGAACATCAATTTTTAGAGAAGTTGGGTGTGTTAATGTACAAGAGTGGCCCTCTAAGTGAGAGAGATATATAGGGTTACAATTTCTCTTTTAGAATTAAAATGTGAGTATGTTTATTATTTTGTCATTCATATGTTTTTATGGAAAAAGATCAATTTTATATAATGAGAGAGGAGAAGAACCATTTAGCATTTCAAATGACTTCATCAACAGTCCAAATGGCTAAGGGTGATGTAGTTGTACTCCTAGTTTAAACTATTTTGCAAATAGGATATTCCTCATCAAATGGATTTCATGTTAGAACATAATAATAGGAGGAAAGCATTGATTAATTTCCTTATAGCCTCCCACTTGGTTGATAGGAAGATCCATCAATATTTTCATTAACATTATAAGTCAAAATTTATATGTTGATACAAAAATGCCTTTGATTGATGAAATTGATAAAGAGAGTCATAGTGTATCCATACCATTTAATATTAAGATTACTTCCATGTATGATACCAATTTAAACTATCATACATAGATAGTAATATGATATTACATAATTTGCAAATCATATCTTTTGATGTTATACTATTAGTGGCTTTCATCCAATCATAAAAGTGTATGCATTTGATTCTTTGGAGATGAAACATGTATGCTACTGTGGTCTGTCCATATCTGTTTGATGAAAAATCTCTAAAGTCTAACGTCTCGTTTTGATGATAGATATCAAAGTTCTCTGTATTTTGATTAGTGATATATCTTATCGCTCTTAGAGAAAAGATTGTGGCTTCATAGTCGTAGTGAATTGTTACTAGCTTAGGGATGAAACTCAGGGACAAAATTATGCAACCATCTTCCCTAAATTGAATCTGCATAGCATGCCACTTACTCATCCCCTATGGTGGATGTATAAGCAACTATGTTTCCTAACATTTCCATCATATTGGACATCTAAATAAGAGATAAACAAAGCTAAGATTGCAATATTTGTGTCTAAACATTCTCCAAAATCTATATCGGAATAATTATTCATATGTAGGTGTCCTAAATTTTAATATGTGAGCATGAAATTGCTTATTCCTTTTATGTATCTCATTACTTTCTTTGCAACTTTCTAATGGTGATTTATTAAAATCTACCAAACATAACAACATAATAACTAATGTTAGGTTTTTATAGACCTCTACATACATCAAACTATCCCTAAGAGATGTGTAAGTATATTTTGGTCATTTCTTTACATTCTAGTTTGTTTTTGGATATTTGTAACAAGTTTGTCTTCTTTTTTTTTTGGTGACTGAGAGAACCCACCTCGGACGAGCCCAACATGGTAAACTCTCAAAGCATGAGACGGTGTGGTCCGGTCACCCCCCTCCCATGCCAAATTAGTGGGGATTTCCATTTGTAGAGTGCCTTCAGTGAGGTTCGAACCCGGGTCCTTCATTGGGACTTACCAATCTCTTACCACGTGGGCTACTATGGCGGGACTAAAGTTTGTCTTCTTTCTACAAGAACTAAACAAGAAGAACACATCATCATTTTTTTGGTCCCAAAAAATCTGGAGTATGCATCAAGTGTGTCTCGAACCTACGACCTACAAAGTGGGCGCAAGTTGCCAAACTGATGAACTACAATAACTTGATAAGAACACATCATCATGACAAATATTTCTAGAACTTTACCAATATATGCTTCCCGATAAAATCATAAAATACTAAGTGACATGTCATAGAATACTTATATTGCAATCACATAGGAAGCCTCACTCGTATATTTTCATTTCAAAATTTGTAAAGAGATAAATATTGATATTTTGTAATAATCCAAGATTGCAATCGGCCAATAAAATGTCATTGACATATAAAACTAATATAATGAATTAAATCTAATGGATGTTGAGATATATGCAAGGGTCAACTTGATTTTCTGTAAAACCAAGCCAATAATGGTTTCATCAAACTTTAGATACCATAGCCTCAAGGCTTGTTCCAGTCCATATAGTGATTTTGTAAGTTTGTAGACCATGTAATTGGGACCTTCAATTATGAAGTTTTCAAGTTGGCACATGTTGGCTTCTTCTTATAAGTCTCCATCAAGAAAGATGGTTTTCACATGCATTTGATGCAATACAAGGTCATAATCATCTAGTAAAGGCATGATAATTTAAAGATATTCCTTCCTAGACACATGGGAAAAGTATTAGAATAATCAACACTTTCTGATTGAAACTTTTAGTTATAAGCCTAGATTTATATTCAATTTTCCTTTGGAGCCGCATTTGGTCTTGTAGACCCAATTACAACCAACTACTTTGCGACTTGGGGGAAATTGAGCAAATTCATGTACTTGATCTCTTTCCATATATTTCAAATTTATCTTTCATGGCCTTAATCTATTTAATAGAATTAACATCACTAATGGCTTGTGAGTAAAAATTATGTCATTTATTCTCCCTTCTTTAAATTCTAGTTGGTAAATAAAATAATCACTTAAAATAGCAGATCTTCTATCTCTAGTAGATCTTATTAAAGATGTTTCTTGTGGTTCTCCATTTAGATCGTAAAATAGTGTGTGTAGGGTAACCATACACAAGGATATAGGTAGATTTGCATGATTAATCATAGATCTAATCATTTCCTTACAATTTTTCCTTTCACCTACACTATTTTTTCTTAGTAAATCAAGTATTGTGTATTAATAACATGTGTTTTAAAATACTACAAAGCTATTACATCAAATGCTACTAAATAAACGCCTTCGCAGAGGCGCGAGCTACAAATTGAGTCGCCAAACCTTTTTGGATGGCAAACCCCAAAGATCGAAAGACAAAATCTAAAGATGTTGATAATGGCATCATAAGATTTCTGTTTATGATATTTTAGATGTGTCATAAAAGAGAGACTGAACCATTAACTAAGACTCGAAAAATATTAAAGGTAAAAGGTAGAAAATGGAGAACTTCGCAGAAGGTCTAGAATGTTGTCATGCTACCTATCATAAGGCGCACACCTCTATATGCCTTATCATTTTCACTTCCTTATCTAGTTTCCTTTCAACTTCGAATACTTGTATAACAATCAAGGACTACAATTTATCATGCAATACATACAAATAACATGAGTAATCATTGATAAAGGTGATGAGATATTTCTCGTCACCAAAAGTAGGAACTTTTAAAGGTCAACAAATGTTTGTATGTATGGTTCAAGAAGTTCTATACTCTTTGTGGCTCCTTTCTTTGTGTGTATTGTTGTGTTGCCTTAATACAATCCACAAACTTTACTTTCAGTAAAATCTAGATATGGATGGGGTTTGGCCAACAGTTTGACTCTTTCATTAGATAGGTGACCCCGTCTTTTATGTCACAAGAGCTATGAACCATTTAGATGACTTAGATTTTGTTTCAACTTTAGAAGCGGGGTAAGGTATATTTTAGCAAATTGGCCATCAAGTTGAAGCCTATATAGACCATCAATCAAAATTCCAAGACCGATCATACTACAATTTTGAAATAAATTAGATCAAGCATTACTAGTTTCATCAGAAAATACACTTTATTAAGTGCACTTATAGACATCAAAAATGCACAGTTTGACATAAGTCTAATTGAAAACTACTATTTAAAATAGAACAAAAAAAAACTAAAAATGCTAGCATTAGATCTTTGTCTTTGTTTTGCATAAATATGAAGTTCCACTTGGGTTTATGGTTAAGGTCGCAAGGAATCCTTGCATGAAACTTGAAACATGACGTTACAACTTGTATCAGTCCATTGACCGTTAAAAAGAACTTAAGTATGATATGATTTACATAAGTTATGAAACCCATTGTTTTACCTTTCTTTTCAAACCATTCTCGATGCTTTGGGCATCCCTTTTGAAAATGCAAAGTTGTTGACCAAATTTGGAGAACTCTTCTCTTTTTTCTTAGATGTTTGACCAACCTCATTAAATATGAGTGTTTTCCTTTTTTGGGCCTAGATTAATCATTTTCTTAACTTTTATCTCATTCCTCCAACAAAATGAGCTACCTTAATACCTTTTTGATACAGTCTAACCTCCTCTTAAATGTGCTTATGAACTAGTTCATGCAATGACCACTTATCTGAATAGTGTTATAACGAATCTAGAATGGTGTTGATGAGGTAAATTATCTAGGACAAAATGTACAAGAACAGAGCCATCCATCACCATTGTTAAAGTCCCTAGTGTTGTTGCAAGATTGGCAATTCAATGATGTCTTTGTGCATTAAGCAGGTCTCATTTAAGTTCACAGTTCTAGTGAGCATTTTATTTACAATCTAAAACCTATTTTGGCATTCTTTGAATAACTTTTTGCACTTTCATCTTTGGATAGATATATGTTTTGATGTTGGTAGCAATAGTCATTCCTAGATGATTAGTCAATCAAACCTCTCTCAAGTATCACAAAGAGCGACCTAAAAAGGGGTACTTGCATCAATTGGCGCATCTGGTTAATTTTTGATATGACAAGCATCTCATCCTATTAGCCCAGAGTGAACTCATCTTATCCATTCATAGTAATTCTACTATTAAGATCAATAACAAAGTTCACATACTAATTTATTTGAAATGATATTATTTTTTATGCAATAGTTATAAAATAATAAGATTATATCAAGAATATAATACATGTGTTACATATGCTCTTGTGGATGATCTCAATATTTCCTACACATCACATCATGAAAAAATTCCATTGTGGGTGACTAGTTTAGATATGTAATGTAAGCATACTGATAAAATTGATATCAAATTTTGATGTATATTTTTTAAGATCATTATGGTGAAATCTATATGCTAACATGCAATTATAATGGTCTAGAATGGCATATGATTGCTATGGATCACGCATAATAAGTAGGATAAAAAAGATAATGGCAACTACCCGTGGACCATCTAACAAAAAATAGAGAAGAGATGATGATAAACAACATAAATATCAAACAACAAAGGTCAAGCTATATTGTCTTAATTTCTATTTTTACTTGTTTGTCATCAGTCTTTTATCTTCAGATTCCCCAAAATCAACACCCTCTGGTCTGGAACTAACAACACTTCAAATGAGACATAACAGTTATAGATCTTATGGAATAATTACTCTCACAAGAGTTTTACAATGATAACTACATGATCATAGTTGTAATTATACTTAAAAACTTATCAAAATCAGAACATGCATACGTGTCATAATAGTCAGGTCGAGAAATGCTACAAAATAGAGCTAGAATGCATAAACAAGATCGGAGGGAATAGAGTTTCCATTTCACTCTCACAGCCTAAACATAGGTTAGTTGTTCTTTCATAGGATGAAAAATTAATTATAGACCAAAAGTTAACCAAAAACTCGTTAGAGTTTTGAACAAATTCATCTCTACCGTCCCATCATAGTTGAGGACGGTTTAAATAACCTCCTAGTTAATGCTCTTTTAGGAATAGCATATTTCTAATGAAAATAGATTTCTTATTAGACCATAATAGTAGGAAAAATAATTTGATGAATTTCCTTACAGTAATCACAATGAAGGCACAGCACAAAATCTAAGGAAACATAGATCAGCCCTGCAAATCCAATCTTCAGTTCGTGGGATGCTGACAATTTGTTGGGGCAAGGTGACAACAGGTTACAAGCTCAATAATACAAGTGTAACTGCAATGGGTTGGATGAAAAGAGCCACTAACGTGGCTTTCACGCAAAGCTTAACCATTGGTAATGCATTTTATCCAAAACACAAAAAGACTGCTGCAATTGCTTGGCAGGAAACAAGTTGTTCGAATAGCTGATGCTACTGACCTTCAGGCACCTCACTGCTTCAACATCATAAAAGATGATGCTACTGTCTATGTATAGAGAACTGAAACCTACCGCAAATGGCACGGGTCCATGACTCAACCACAACAAACTACTAAACTACTGCCACAATACAGCAAGGTAATGGAATGAAGACAAGCAGAACAAGATATGGCTCCACTATTCCTGTCCAAGACGGCAGAATGAGTTTACAATACAAAAAGAGCTGATCAAACATTAGCTGGCGAAGTCACCAATATATGCACGGATGATACGTCCCGTAAGAAAATCAAGAGCCTCAGTTCAGGCAGTAGCAATGGAGGCCTCTATCTTCTGAATTTTGGTTCATTGAGGTCCTGTTTCCTAGATTTTATCTGCAGGCATATGACTGGAACGTGAGAGTTGAACAGAATAACATATACAAAGGTTTCCCCATCAGGCATCTTATCCAGTGAGAACTTTTTACTCAAAAGCAGGGCAATTATCATTTGGTAGTTGCTGCTTGCTTGTGGTTAACGCAATATTTGAGTGATTATCATGCACACCGTCTTACTTGCATCTCTCTGGCAATGGATGGCAGCCATTTTTCTCCCCTGATTTTCCTCAACTGCGCAACTCTCTGCTCTTCTTTTGCGGCAGCCGCTTTGGCTTTAGCTGCCTTGGCTTCATATCTTGACAGTGATTTTTTTGCAGCATTCTGAGCCAAAGACATGATCTCCCTACCATCAACAGCCGCAAGTCGGATTTGTCTCTTGAACTGTTAGCAAAATCAACGAGACAACAAGTGAGAACTGTAAGTAGAAAGCATAAAAAAAAACCTTCCTGCCAACCATAAGAGCAGGTTTCAAAGATTAGAGACCTTCTTTGACTTCTCGTCAAGTTTTTCACCAGGAACAATCTGTGGTTTTTTTGTGGGTCTTGGCCTCAGATCTGATATCAAATTCAGGCTTATTGAAAAGGTGAAATAATTGATAAAACAAAATAACAAGCATGTCATCCTTATACAGAAAACAGTGAAATACCAATGGGGTCAAATATAACACCAGGGGGTGCCTTTCGAAATAATCTGATCCCTCCAACTGATGAATTGGTCTCAATCTCAGTAATGTCGAGCTGCGATGGGATTTCATTGTTGATGAATTCAAGGTTCTTGTCCAGCCTGTCCTCCAAAATTTTGCGTGCCTGCCACCAATTGTGTCAACACTGATGTAGGACAATAGAGATGATACTTTATAACATGAACATAATCTAATCACTAGTAATTAATCAGATATCAGTCAAAAAGTTGATGTGTAGTAGTTATTTGCTTGTTACTTGTCATATGTAAGAGTCCTGTTGCATTTAGTCTAACATTGGCTACTTAGTCACAGGTCTTGTAGCTGTTTAGTTAAAAGTGTTCATGCTCTTGTCTTTAGGGGAGCCTTTCTTCAGAAATGTAAATCTATTGAGTTATTTGGTATATTTTCTCTGGAGAAGATTTTAAATTTTTGGAGAAGTATTTGATATATGTTACGTCCACAATTAATTACATATTGTAAATTTTATATAATAGATTAAACTTGATTAAATAGTAAACTAATCTCTATTTGCTTTTGTTTCCATCATTGTTCAGAAATTAAACATGTTTTTTATGTGCTGCTCTTCATCAATGACCAAATGGAAGGTTCATAAGATGTTCCCTCTTATATATACAATAGGATGAATGAAATGGAGTGGCAGGAATTTATGTGACCATAAAGCTCCACTCTGATTGAATCTAGGGAATGTTAGACCACACATGATAAAGCAAAGTTTTTACAATTTGAGTCTGGTGAAAACCAATGTATTGTAGTGATAGATGTGTGAGAAAACAAGTGAAAAAAGAAATGAAAATTACTATATATATACAAAAAATTAGAATAAAACTAGCTAGTATCAAAGACAAACTAAACCAGGTTCACCTGTAAAATCTAAGTTTTCTACAAAAAAGTAGCCCTGCACAATCTAGACTAAGTCATTGAATCAGACAGTTTGAAGGGAAAGAGATAGAACTAGAATAATTTGGGGAGAACTAACAAGGAGAGATTTTGTTTCACATTTTCTAGAGGTTACCTATGTAGAGTTTAATGAAAAGGCAACGTCCATGTAGTCAGCCCTACCCAACTTGGTGGGCAGATGATAATAATATGTTCATCAATCCAGTTCACTATACCAGCCATGTTCATCTCTCCCTCTCTCTTAGCATAGATATGCTAGCCGTCCTTCCATTACATATCCCACCTGGATGGTGTTCTCGGTCTCAATTAACTCAATTGCTGAAACTCAAATGATATGTCAGCAGCTTCCACATCTTCACTTCGTTTTGTGTGCCATGGAATATTGTGAGCTTGCTACTACCCATCTTATTCTTCATCCATGTATGGGATAGATGATCATGTATGTTCTATTCGGCATTCAAAGAATCACCATAATCCCAAGGTAAAATAGGGGAGCATTGAGTGCCTCTAGTACGTCTTATGATGACTTATGGAGGTTGCATGTGGTCTTCTCGTATGTGTCTATCTGCCAAAATAACCCCATACATACTATGTGGTGTCTACCATCCCTTGCCTTCTTCAACTCTTTGTCCAACCCCAAGCATCAACAATGAGTTTGGATGTTCAGTTGTGTTACTTCTGTATAGGAAAAATCTCAAAGTAACAATGCAGCATTACATGGGTTACAACAAAACCTTCAAAAGGTAGAAAAACTTATAGTTGATGTGTAAAGCTGCACAATTTATTGAGTTATCAAGATGATATGTGACATAATGAAGCTTTGGAGAGCATTATTGAGCAAGGCAAAGATCTATAACCTTGATATTATACACCTAATTTGGTTTCAGACTCAAAAAATCCACAACAGGTGTTATTTTTTTGTAAGGAGTTTTATGGAGAAATATAGAGAAAACAAAAGAGATCTTCGTATGATTTTTATTCATTTGGAAAAGGCTTACCAAGGCAAGTGCTTTGATGGGTTTTTGAAGGGGAAAAAAGGGTGTAAAACGAACATGTTGATTTGTTTGAAGACATATATGGATAGCTTATTTGGGAATATCAAGAATCTAGGAGACTAAAAGATTTCCAATTACAGTTGGGTGCATCGAGGATCGACTATGAGCCCATATTTGTCCGTTATAGATGATTTATAAATGCATGTAAATTGATATCCCTAGGTGTATGTTATTTGCTGATAATGTTATACTGATTGCTGAAACTAAAGAAAAAATTATTTATAAGTTGAACTTTGGAGGAACATATCGGAATCTAATGGATCTAAAATCAGATGAAGGAAACAAAGTATATACAGTGTTTAGAATAGTATATTGGACTAGATTTTGATGATCATCAAGTGATTACAAGGCTTGTATAAATAGGAGTCTAGACAGGGTAGCACTCCTATACTCCCCCAATATGGGACTAAACACAAGACTAGTGTATATAGACTCTAACACTGCCCCTCAAGCTAGAGCATGGGTGAAGCACATGTCCAGTTGGACAAGACACCTACAACTCAAAACATAAAAAGGATATACTCAACTCATACAGAAGATCACTCCCCATAAATATCAAGATTCCAACAAGTACTTGAACAACCCCCCTTAAACAGATAGTGCAGAATTAAAGAGCGGTGGCCACCCGTAGGCGGAAGAAGTTGTTTTATCTCTTCGAGGTTTGGGGTTGGATCACCACTCTGATACCATAAGAATAGAAAATTGGATTAGCTTTAGATGATTTACAAGTGATAACAAGGCTTGTATAAATAGGATTCCAGACATTGTAGCACTCCTATACTCTCCAATATGGAACTAAACATAAGATCGGTGCACATAGACTCTAACACATTGCATCTTCAGCAAGTCTACTAGTGTGAGTGGTGGGCCAAGTTGGATGGAGTGAGTGTATCAAAATCAATGTTGTCGCGCGCCTAGGCGTCCTAGGCACTAGGCGGGGCTGCTCAAACTAGGCGCCCAGCCTAGTATGTGCATTATATGGGTGTCTAAGGCCTTTTAAGCCTAAATTAAGTCATTTAAAGGATAAATTAGCATGAATCAAGTCTGGATTTGGTCGAATTAGATTATCTTGAGTCAATTTATGGCTGAAATAGGTCTGATTTAGGCAAAATCAGGCCAAATTTTGGAAAATTAGGGAAAACATGTTTGATTTGGGCCAAATTGGTAAGTCATAAAATCACTTCCTCATATGTTTGTTGTTCTTGCTTCTTTTTCTTTTCTTTTTTTATCCTTTCTCCTGCATTTTAGTCCTTAATCCTACTGCTGCTGCGTTTTTTTTTAGTTATTCCTCCTATATCCCCTCCTACTCCGAAGTCCTACTACTGCTGTGTTTTTTTTTTATTCTGTTTTCTTCAAATCCTCTTTTACATCACCACCTATGCTTCGTAATGTTGATGATGTTGCACTTTCTACTTTCCTCTTTTACATCACCTATTCCTCGTGATGTTGCTGTTGTTGTTTATATTTCTTTTGTTTTGTTTCCCATCCTCCATTTCCTCTTTATTGAGTTGTTTATATTTCTAAGTCTCCTGCTCCAATTGTTGTTGCAGGCTTGTTGATATTACTTCCCCTTTTTCTTCCTATTCCCATCTCCTGCTACTGCTGTCATAACCTCATTCTGCCCTCTTTTTATGTTTCTTATATGGTATTATATGTAGTATATATGTATAATAAGAATCAAATTAACATACTGAAAAAGATACAAAATATAAAAAACGCCCAGAACAGCCTAGGCGCCTAGGCGGGCTAGGCGCCCCTTGGGAAATGCTGACCGCCTAGCCGCCTTGACAACCATGATCAAAATGCCATAAGTTCTGATAATTGGGTCCTATTTATTATTCATATGGATAGTGATGTTCAAGATGATGATCATGATGTATGTCATAGTTTGACATCATGATGAGTGAAATGGAGGAATGACTATTCTCAATTCATTTGATATAATCGATTACCATGTAGGAAGCATGAACACTTCAAAATAAGTGCCGCACTCGTGTTTGTCACGTATTGGACACTGGTACTCTGTGGAAACGCCTAAATACATATTGAAAGCTTCTCTAGCCGTGTCCAACATTTTCTTTTTATTTTTTATAGGTGGACACGGCTTGGACACGGCCAGGCACATTTGCAACCCATAAAAAAAGGATTGTCTCTCCACTAATCCTAGTCGCATAACTATGCAGCCAAACATGTTTTCTGTAAATCAAATCCATCTCTATTTGCAAGAGGGTAGCAGGTGTATTCTTGCTATTCTTGCCGCATATCTAAGTTTAGAGCAGCAAAAACTGTTTCCCTATTCTTGTTTTTATTTAATCTCTCGGCTCATTCATCTATTTTTGGGCTTGGGGCCTTCCTCTATTTCAGGCAAATTGATTAACTGAGGTAAATTGTCAACCTTTATCCACGATTACCTTGTTTTATTAATGTTTCTATGTTTATCACTTTCTTGAATATCCAGTTGTGCATTTATATTAATTGATGTTGTGTATCTAAATAAATTCATTAATCAGAATTAATATGAATCTGCAATTACTGAGTACTGATTACTGACTAAGAGATTCTATGTATGTCTAATGGTCAATATTCTGAAATTCAGCAGCTTAGTACATCATTCGAAGTGAATCCATGAAGTCTATAGAGATATGTTGTGTTATGTTGTGTTTTGTTAAGTGTCATGTGCATAGCATGTACCTCACTTAAGTTTTTACTTCAGTAGTTTAGTCTCATATTGCTCATCTCTGCTTTAGTCTCTAATCCCTTTCTGTTATATAAGAGATTGTATTGTACATTGGTTAATTCATTAAATAATCAATTCCCAATTTCTCTATATGGTATCAAGAGCAGGTTTGGTTCCCCGAGTTTCATTTTCCCACCCTACCCCTATGCCCTAGGCCTTCAGCCCTCCCCCCCCACCGCCGCCGTCGCTACCCCCTCCCCTCCATCACCCGCCGATTCAGCCCCTCCATCCTCCCTTTCCGCCGCTGCCTCCACCACCCCCTCCCCACCCTCTCTTCCCACCGCCACCTTTCCCCGCCGCCTCCCACCCCACCCCCTCAACCCACCGCCGCCCCTCCTCCCTCCACCAGCCGCCGCCCCTCCACCCGTCGCCGCTCACCTGCTCCTGCCTTCACCTCCTCCTACTATTCTCCTCCTCTCTTGCTTCCTCCCGCTCATTTTCGCACGTGCAACCTTCCGGACAGCCATAGCCATCACACGTTGAGAGTCTCCTATCTCTCTGGTTGGTATTCTGCCTACGCCTCATGATGGAATATTGATCTTCCTCATGACGGCATAGGTTTCTTTAACAGTCAATCTGCCCGGCACGGGTCTCTTCTGATCTGATGCGTCAGATCTCTGTTGCTGCTACTGCCCCATTGCGGGTTCTTTATCCACTGCCTATTGTTGTTGCGCCACCTCTTTACTACTGCCCTGACTCTGCTCATCATGGCTTCGGTTGAGCCTCCTCGCTCTCTGTGTGTTACCACTGTCAAGCTCGATGGCTCTAAATACCATATCTGGTCGGCGTCCTTCGTCCTCTATGTCAAGGCCCAAGGCCGCCCGGTACTCACCTCTTACTACTGCTCCTCAGGATGCCCCTGATGCTACTATTGATGAAAAAAGCAAGCAAACTTATGCACAATGGTCCAAAGACGACTCTGGTGTTATGTCTAGCACCGAGTCGTGGATCAGCCTATCCTTGTTATGCCTTCATGATGTTAAGGCAATGTGGGACCAGCTCTCCCATGTCTACTCCCATCAGCAAAATCCTAACGTATTTTTGAAATTTTTAAAAACCTGGCCAAGAAGGAGTTTTCTTCTGATACTTCTATCGAGGACTTCAACCAGTGCTCTGCTCTCTAGAATGAGTATGAAATCTACCATCCTTTGACAGTCAACATAAAAGAAGCCTAGAAGCAGCGCAATGAACTACAATTGGTCCAATTTCTGGTTGCCCTTCATGCTTCCTTCTCCGGCGTGGTCAATCAGATTCTGTCGAGTGACCCTCTGCCTACGCTTCGAGACGTCCTTAAGCGAGTTCAAAGACTACCGTCAGTGACCTCCAATCCTGTTATTGAGCATCCTACTCTAGTTGTTCGCACTGCTGACTCTGGACGTGGCCGCGGTCGAGGCCACGGTCGTGGCGGACGTCTACCTCCCACTGGTGGACGTGACTCCTCTATTGCTCCTGGACAAGGACAAGCTACTAGCCCTCGCTTCTGCAACTGGTGTGGTCGTGATAATCACAATGAAAATAGGTGTTGGATCAAGCACGGTAAGCCAGCCTGGGCTAACCAAGCCTCTACAAAAACTGCCACTGATACTGCATCCGACCAACCGTTTGCTCAGCCGTCTACTGAATGGCTTTGCTCAGAGTTCGAGAAGTTTTTCCAGGAGTGCATGACTCAGCTACCTTCGACATTTGTTGTTGGTTCCTCCGCCATGCTTGCCTCTCCTTCTGCTGGTAACAATAAATGGTGCATTGATTCTGGTACGCCTGTCCATATGGCTGGCAACATCCAATTATTTTCTGCTCTAACTAGAACCTCTAATATTCCATCTATCATTGTTGCAAATGGCTCTAAGACTCATGTTCATGGCATTGGCACTGTTCCTCTATCTCGCAAGTTGCATCTCCAATCTGTTTTATACATACCACACTTTCCTGTTAATTATTATCTGTCATTAAAACTGTAAAACAGCTTCAGTGCTCTATTAAATTTGATCCCTCTGGTTGTGTTTTGAAGGATCTCCGCATAAAGACGAGGATTGGTTTGGGCCATGAAGGACCAAACGGACTATACTATTTGGAGGGATCGCCTGCAGCATCTGCTCTTATGTCTACATCAGTCACAGGACTTCAGCGGCACTTCCGGCTTGGTCATCCGTCTGCTACAAAATTGAAGCATTTATTTTCTGCATTATCTGAAAACACTTTTTCTTGTGCATCTTGTGTTTTGGGAAAACAAACGCGGTCTGTATTTCCCGCTAAAAAGGAAATTGGTTCTAAGGCACTTTTTGATATTGTTCATGTGGACATCTGGGGTCCATGCTCTGTTCCGAGTCACTTTGGTGTTAAATATTTTCTGACTTTTATTAATTATTATTCCTGTACTACATGGCTGTTTTTGCTCAAAGATCGTGGCACTGTTTTGGACAATATCCGTATCTTCTTTTCTGAAATACAGACCCAGTTCAATAAACCCATTAAATTTTTCTATACCGAAAATGCCCTAGAATTTATGCAAAAGTCTATCACATCTTTTTGTTCTGATCGTGGCACTATCCATCAAACCACTTGCCCTTATACTCCACAACAGAATGGTGTTGCTGTACGGAAAAATCGCCACTTATTAGAGGTTGCTCGCACTCTTCTTCATTATAAAGTCCGACTTGAGGCGGTTTCTACGGCATGCTATCTTATAAACCGTATGCCATCCTCTGTTTTACAGAATCGTATCCCTTACTGCATTCTGTTTCCTGATGCACCTCTGTTCTCTATCCCTCTTCGTATTTTTAGGTGTACCTTCTTTGTTAAAAATTTACGCCCGTGAATGACGAAACTTGATCCTCGCTCCACTAATGCATCTTTTTGGGATATTTTAGAACCCAGAAAGGTTACCGTTGTTTTGATCCGGTACTCAAACAATGGTTTGTCAGTGCGGATGTGATCTTTTTTTAGCATATGCCCTATTTTTCTAATGATGGAGCAACGCTATCTAGTGATATGTTGGCACCCACACCTCTACCAGATATTGTTGAGGACTTGCCTTCTTCTAACCAGCCTGAATGTCACCCTTTGCAAATGTACAAACGCCGGCCAAAGACAAGCGCTCCTTCCATGGCCCCTCCACAACCAATTCCTCCGTCTGCGGATGATCAAACAAACATTGAGGTAACTTCTGACTTGCACCTTCCTATCAGCATGCGCAAAGGTGCTCGCTCCTACACTAAACATCCTATCAGTCATTACTGCTCTTCTGCCAATCTGCATAACAGTTTTGTATGCTTTACTTCTGCGGTTTTTGATGTCACTATTCCAAAGACTGTTGCAGAGGCTCTAGTTATTCCTGCATGGAAACAGACAATGGATCAGGAAATGCAGACGCTCTGTGATCGCAAGACATGGGAACTTGTGGATCGCCCTCCTTCATGCCCTATTGTTGGCTGCCGCTGGATCTTCACTATTAAGTATCAACCTGATGGTACAATTGAACGCCTGAAAGCTCAACTTGTTGCAAAAGGCTACACGCAGACATATGGTGTTGATTATTTTGAGACCTTCTCTCCTGTTGCACAATTAAATTCTATTCGAATTCTGATTTTTGTTGTTGTTAATAAAGACTGGTTTCTCTTTCAGTTAGATGTTAAAAATGCATTTCTCTATGGACATCTACAGGAGGAAGTATAAATGGAGCAACCACCCGGTTTTGTTGCTCATGGGGAGTTTGCCTTTAAAGTCTGTAAACTGAAAAAGGCCATCTACGGTCTCAAACAGAGCCCACGTGCTTGGTTCGACAAGCTCAGTCAGATCTTCACTTTTGGCTTCCGTCGCTCTCACTCTGATCATTTAGTTTTTATCCACAAAACAGTGGTTGGACTTGTCATTCTTATTGTTTATGTTGACGATATTAGTTTATCTAGCAGTGATATTGTGGGTATACATGCAACTAAAACCTACTTAGAAAAACATTTTGTCACTAAAGATCTAGGAAAGCTAAGATATTTCTTAGGCATTGAGGTTTCCAGATCATTTGCAGGGTTGTCTCTCTCAAAGAAAATATGTACTTGATCTCTTGCAGGAAACTAGTATGTTGGGCTGCAAACCGGCCAACACTCCCCTTGATCCATATATGGATTGAGACGATGAAAATTCTCCTCCCCATGTTGATCATCACCAGTTCAGAAGGTTGGTAGGCAAGCTTATTTATCTGACGGTCACAAGAGCTGACCTCACTGCTGCCGTAGGATTCATCAGCAGGTATCTTGATAAACCCCGACAGTGTCATTGGGATGATATATATCACATTCTGCGGTATCTTAAAAGCTCTCCAGGAAAAGGCTTGTTGTATAATAAGCATGGCCACTGCAATCTATCTGGTTTCTCAGACTCTGACTATGCAGGAAGTCGTTCTGATCGTAGGTCAACATCAGGATATTGCACATTTGTGGGCGAAAATCTTGTAACCTGGTGAAGCAAAAAGCAGACTGTTGTAACGCCAGATCCAGTGCAGAGGCAGAATACCTGGCTCATACTGCATGTGAACTTCTGTGGGTCCAGAGTCTCCTCCAGGAGTTCGATATATCCTATTCCAGCCCTATACCGATGTCTTGTGACAACAAGGCCTCCATTTTTATTGCGAGCAACCCCATTTTTCATGAGCGGGCAAAACATATTGAGGTCAACTATCACTTCGTTCGAGAAACAGTCCTTTCTGGCCGGATTTGCACTCCATATCTCAGCACTAAAAAGCAAGTTGCGGACATCTTCACCAAGATACTTCCTAAAGCTCGTTTTCACACTCTAGTAGACAAGTTGGGCATGTTCAACATCTACGCTCCAGCTTGAGGGGGAGTATAGAGATATGTTGTGTTATGTTGTGTTTTGTTGAGTGTCATGTGCATAGCATGTGCCTCACTTATGTTTTAACTTCAGTAGTTTAGTCCCATATTACTCATCTCTGCTTTAGTCTCTAATCCCTTCTGTTATATAAGAGACTGTATTGTACACTGGTTAATTCATTCAATAAGCAATTCCCAATTTCTCTATAAAGTCCATTCCTAGACTAGGCTACTGCAACTGCAAAAATTACTTACTGTTTATAAAAGTCCCCAATCTTTGTCTTTTGATTCTTTTAGACTTCAAATAACACACGACTTAACTTTGTGGGGTTTCTTTACATCATTTCGTGTAAATCCCATCATACATCTTAAAATCTTGAAATTGTATTCCCCCTTTTATGTTTCAAACCCTCTTATTTAATTTATCGGTCTCTCCTCTCCTTTTCAATCTTTATCTCACATCATGTTTGGGTATTATACATGGAATATGAATGGAAGTTAAATTGTCTTTTTTGTAACCTGTATGTGACATCAAAATGAAAAGGCCTCTTCTATGGATATTCTACTTTAATGTTTCAATGTTGTGGTTATACAATTGCCATCTGGTTTCATTTTAAATGAAGTTAGATTGTCCAATTGTGTTATTTTGTATTTCTTATGAATATATATATAGTTTAACTCATAAATTTTAAAAAATTCTCGTGTCCATTAGCCTGTGTCCTATATTTTCCAACATCACTTTGTCCTATCCAAGGCCATGTCCTCGTCTGTGCTTCCTAGATTACCATCTAGCGAGTGCCATATGACGTCTTAATGTAATTGCATTTTATTGTTTATATAATTGGTTGTGAAAATGCACAGCCACCGCTAACTAAAGGCGAGAAATGCAAAATTGTCTTTCAGCTCTCTCATCAACAACCAAGTATGTCGCATCCTGTCCACTTCCATTGTTTAGTAGATAAATACTACTCAATAGGCATAGCAGGGTCAAACCCTTGCATAAACATGAGGGCGGTATGGGTTCGGTGGAATGAAGATTAAGGGAAGAGCTAAAAGAAATGTCTGACCTTGAGCAGGAAGAACTCACAATTACAATCATCCCGCCCATCTAAATAGATCCATTACAATATAATCTAATGCCTTTTCAGGGCACTTGAACAGGCTGAAGTTGGAGCAAGAACAATGGATTAGGAACTGGGCCAACGGACTACCTAATAGAACGGTATCCACCATATCAGAAAACTTGGCCTAGCCCATAAATGCACATGTAAGCAACGACGGAACAACCCAACAGTTACAAGGAATCGATGTTTCTAGTATAATAAAACCATCAACAATGGTATAAGAGTTTGACTTTATGTCGTTGTCCACTGAGGAAGTTTGTGGAAACTTTTAAGGAAGTTTTGAGGACTTCAGACACCATATCAACTAACTGTATAAATATGAGGGAAGTTGGTAAGCAATACTTTTCCATCAAACTCTCTCTTACATGTATTATATAGCACAACACACAATTCTAGGTAGACAAGATCATGATTCTCCTGATTAAGTATTCTGGAGCTAATGAACTGGAGACATTAGTGTCATTTAAATTGTTGTATGTTGATATTTTTACCGAATGGCATGATAGTTATCAAGGCGGGCCCGCCTAGGCTTAAGGCGGTTTGCCTCAAACTGGGTGCCCAGCCCCCTAGATGACCTATGTGGCTGCCTAAGGCCTTTTAGGCCCAAATTAAGTCACTTCAAGGCTAATTTAGCATAAATTTGGTGTGTATTTGACAGACGAGTCATTTTATGGTTGAAATGAGTCCAAATAATCCCAAGTGAGGTCATCTTAGGTTTAGCAAGCGAATGGGGCAGATCAGATCGGATTACCTGGCCGTTTGCTAAGTCTTTGGACTTTGACCCCAGGAGAAAGAAGGTGGTTTTGGCAAACTTGAATGAGACCAGGCCTTAGCCGGGAGAACCATCTCCACGGAAGAGAGAAAGATCAACTTTTCTGGAGGTTGTATTCTCAGGGGTCAAGCAGAAGGCCCCGAAGTATATGACAAGGCTTTCCAAATTCAAAACAAGGAGAGTCCAGGAGGACCCTGGAGGCCTTCAGTCGTGTAGGGTAAATTATGTCTGATTTGGGGAAATCAGGCCTGATTTGGGGAAAATATGTCTAATTTGGGGGAATTATGTCTGATTTGGCCATGTAAGACCTCATTTAGATCAATGTAGGGAAAATTAGGGCTAATTAGGTTTATATGTCATGTTATGGAAAATTAAGTCTGATTTTAGGCCAAATTGATGAATTATGTCAAATTTAAGCATATTAGGTCTAATTGGGGATAACAAGACTAATTTGGGGGAGATGGGTCTGATTTTATGAGATTAGGTCTGAGTTGGCCAAATTAGATCTTGTTTAGGTCAAAATAGGGAAATTTGGGGAAGTTGAATCTTATCGGGTCATAATTTTCATTTCGTCCAAATCATGTCAAATTTGGGCACATTTGGTCTAATTTGGGGCAAAGTATGATTTGGGGAAAATAGTTCTAACTTGGAAGGTTAGGTCTGATGTGGCCAAATTTGGTCTCATATAGGTCAATATATGAAAATTTTAGGGAAATTAGGTTTAATTAGGTCATTTTATACAAAATTGGGTCTGGTGTAGCCAAATTAGGGTCAACTAGGTCTTAGATCAAATTTGGATCAAATGAGTTCAAATTAGGGCCAATCAGTTTTACTTTAGGTAATATTAGGTGTGATTTAGCCTAAATTCTATGGGATACCATGTAATAATATCATCATTTAGTATTTACATTTATGAAAATATGAATGTACATATCAAAAAATCATCATTATTTATAAAATAATCAAAACGCCTAGAAACGCATGGGCGCCCGCTTAGACACTCCCTCAAAAACGCCTAGTGCCTGGCCGCCTCAACAACCATGAACATATCTAAGTACAACAAAGATTGAGCCCGTGGAGTTTAGGGGAAGCATGGATCTGAGCTACATCTCCGTAAGACTTAGTTATATATGGAATAAAAAAGTGGTAACATTTTACAACAACAAAATGTTCACCTACAGGTTGTACATGAAGAGGCCAAAGTGGGATCAAGTACAAGTATAGTCACAACATCCTTCAACTTTTTTAGAAATTTCCTTTCAAATGTAACTTTTCCCCTCGTTGAATGTTACGCAGTCAATTAAGTTGAAATTCCCAAGTAACACATTTAGATACGAAATTATTCGCATTTTTATATTGTTTGCATGAATCATTCTTCTTAGTATTTTTCTGTTCTTCACTCTCTATCTTTCTCTCTACATCTATGAAAATCTAGCAATGCCTTGCAACCCTGGGACTTCAATGGTCTCGTCTGCTTCTGGTTATTTTTCATTAATTATTACTCTTTAAGTGTTTTTCTTTCACTCTCGGATCTATCTTTCGATCTACATTTAGGACAATGCTCCAATATCTTGCACCCTTGGAACTTAAATGATCTCATCTAAAGTAAGCTATAAGTTCTACCATTACCATTAATAGGCATATTTACATTTGAAATCTAATAGATTAGTATGAGATCTATATTCCTTTTGAATTGGTTGATATCATTAGTATACTATTAGCAATAAGATAAAAGATTGCAGGATGGTACAGTTCAGATGTTCAGTTCATACTTTTATGTAGTGTTGTAAAATTAATGCTTTGTTTATTATATGGCTTTCAATACTTTAATTAATCCATAAATAGTTTTACTTATCCAGTGTTAGATTGGTAGATGATTGGCAGGCAAACATGAATACAAAGTTACAACCACGTACAAAGTCGTATGTTGATGAATTTAAATCAGAGTATTTCATCTCGTTTTTTTGGCTGAATAGTGCCTTCACTTTTGCCGAATTTTTGACCAAGCTTTCCTGCATAATTCCTGATTTCTCAGCCTAGCCTAGAGCTACTCCATTTAGCAGGTAGGAGTCCAGCAACCTCCTTCGAATGCCAGCAAGCTACATCTTTACATCCGAAGATCTAGAGGTCATTATTAGTATTAAGCAACTCTCAGCAGTGCAACAACCACGCTATTAGCTACTTAGTATACTATTATGAAGAAAATAGGAGATTGCAGAACGGTACAATTCAGATTTTTAGTTTATATTATTATGTATCGTAGTTAAATCTATAGCTATCTCATAGGGCTTCCGATACCTATATTAATTCATTAACAGTTTCATTTATCCAATGCTAGGTTCATGAATACAAAAGTTACAAACATGTACAAATGCAAATATAAATGAATTTATATCACATTGTTTCAGCTTCTTTATTTCCCAAAGCAGTGCCTGCACATTTGCAAAATTTTGCCGAATTTTTGACCACTTCCCTGCATTATTCCTGAATTCTCAGTCCAGCCTAGCGTAGTTAAATCTATAGCTATCTCATAGGGCTTCCGATACCTATATTAATTCATTAACAGTTTCATTTATCCAATGCTAGGTTCATGAATACAAAAGTTACAAACATGTACAAATGCAAATATAAATGAATTTATATCACATTGTTTCAGCTTCTTTATTTCCCAAAGCAGTGCCTGCACATTTGCAAAATTTTGCCGAATTTTTTACCACTTCCCTGCATTATTCCTGAATTCTCAGTCCAGCCTAGAGCTACCCTATTTAGCAAGTCCAGCAGCCTCATTTAAACGCCAAGAAACTAAATCTTTACATTCGACAATCTAGAGGTCCTGACTAGTCTTTAGCAACTCTCAGCAGTGCAACTGTACAACCAGACCATTGTCTACTTAGACTCTTGTGTTTCTACCATAGGATGTCTCCCTGCATCATCGCCCAAGGAGCCAAAGGGGGTGTCAAGTGATTGTACCACATTTTGTGTTTGTTGCCAGCGTCAGACATCTTGCAGTGTGCACCGACTTAAACAATCATTTGATGATCAGTGATGATTCCCAGCTACAGCTTCTAACTGATGAATTGAGTTTTTCCACATAGAGCACTTAAGTTGGTCAACGAAGGTACTGTGTATCATGTCCAAAGACCTTTTTGTTTCAGAGTGAGCTTTTATGGTAGAGAATGACATTTGTCATGGGGTTTACTTTTATTTGTTTTCTAGGTTCCTTGAACTTTGTATGTTCATGGGCATGTTGTCTCCTTTGCTCCACCTTGTAGACTGTTAGAGAGTTCACGATTATCAAATATAAATATATGTTAGTGGCCTCAGGCTAGAAGCCTGTTAATCAAGTCACAGTCCATGTAGGAGCTAATACTCACAATCCATGTAGAATAATGTGCATATCTTTCACCCTAAATATAACATAGCTGTCTCATTACATGTTATACAATGAAGTCTGTGGAAAAATGATAATGATGAGGAAGATCCCGTGTGTAGTTTTTCTTATTGACAGAAGGGCAGCCCCCCTCTCCTATAAATAGGATGAGGAAGCGTACAGACTCAATACAAACACTAATGGGCCAAGATACAATTGGGCCCATATACAAATAGACTCAAGAACTTAATTAACTAAATAACTAGACTCTCTAACACTCCCCCTCAAGCTAGAGCTTAGGAGAATCCCAATTCAGCATGCAAACGGACAGACTAAACACAAAGAAGCAGAATAAAAAGATAAACCAAGTCCGTACAAGAATATTTCTCCCCTTCAATATTATAATAAAGCACTCATATATTCCCCCTCAAGTAAATAACCCAAAAGCGGGTACGCATGCAGGTAGCATGAGCTTCTTGATAAGTATGAAGTGGCATCTGGAGTAGAATTGAACAGCAACAGGTAGGCATCATGGTTTTCATCTCAATTACTAACATCATAAAATAGACCAGAGAGTACTAGAACACAAGAAGCAGTAGTCAACGTGCATATAAAGCATGGACAAGAAAAGAGTTAGCATGCGCAAGGCACAGACAAGCGCATGAGCAAGGCACCAGACAAGCCAGCGAGTTCTGGCACACAGCAGGAGAAAGTAGACAATGTAATCGGATAAAAGGCCATTATGCAAAGTAGCAAGCAGATAAAGGTGAAACTCCATTATGTATATATAAAGTCACCAACAAAAATCTGCATCATCTTCTCTCTTCATAAAGTTTCCATCACAGCAGCAGACGTCACGACCCAAAGAGTGTTGGGTCAAAAACACAACATTAGCTGATGTGCACAAGGCATAAATAAAGAGTCAATGTGCAAATATAGCACGGACAGTAGATAGTGCAAAAGTGCAAAGCAACAAATAAAATATGCTAATCAGAGCACAAGTAGCAAGAATGCGTCTTGGGATAGAAAACCAATAGCAAAAGTGCAGATGAAGTAACATCCAAATAACGTAAAGCACATACAAAGTAGATTACTTCATAGCAGCAATAGAAGTAGATGATGATGAATAAGCCTCACAAGCTCTTCATAAGGAAGAAAGATTAATAATAGCAGCAGAAACATCTACATAGATAGCAATATAGTGACATCCATAAAGATAGCAGTACACATAAAAATCTTTCTCTCTTTCAGCATCTCTCCTCCATCTCATTTCTTCCCTCTACTCATCATCCTCTATTATCCCCCTCACATCAACCACGAAAAGAATGAAGAATGGTTGGGGTTGAAAGTCCAAAATAATGGTAGAGGTAGTGTTTATATAGGCAGATATTTGGAGTATGAGAACTGATAACTCAAGGCAATGTGTAGGAGCCAAGTAGTCAGTAGGCTACTAGGCACATTGTGTGCATGGAGGGTAACACAAGCATTGAGAAGGTAGGCATTAGGTATATATGGGTGGAAAGGGTGGGTGTTAGAGAAAAAAAGAAAAATTATGTATGGAAGCCTTCGTTGTGTTACAGAATAATCACAGATAATGTTGCACACCAGGGGGTAGCAGCAGTAGCAGGTGACACACCGTGTCAGTGAAGAGACATGTTGTATTGCACATCAGCAGATGCAGGCAATCGGAGACGTGTTGGTGAAGGGACACTCTGTGTTAGGCAGTTGTATTTGAGGCTGATTGATTGCAGGCGACACGCTGTGTTCCCAAAGGGAGATGTCGTGTCAGTCGACAGATTTCGAGGCAATCAGGGCAAAACAAGGATCAGCAAGGCAGTGACACGTTGTGTATCGCAGCAGCAGGTTCAGGCAGGCAGCGACACACCGTGTCAAAATTTGAAATGTTGTGCAGGATGTGCAGCAGTAGGTTCAAGCAGACAATGACAAGTTGTATCAAATTCTGACACGTCGTGTCACAGGGCAGACTTCGTGAATGAATCATGAAAAAGTAGAATTTTGCCAACATGTGTCAAATAGTAACACACCGTTTCAGCATCGGAACAGCAACTATTAGCCCCAAAATGGCAGCAAAGGGGTGGGTAAATCCTTCTGGATCTCCACCATAGAATATTGGGGTGATATATCCCAAATATCAACCGAAAAGATCTTTTTCCACGATTTGGGATTAGATCTCAAATTCGATGTTGTCATGGATGGTGATGGCGGTGTAGATTGACAGAGGTGTAGATGATGACGGTGTAGATCGACAGAGGTGTAGATGATGGCTGTGTAGATCGACAGCGGTGTAGAGGAAGACAGCAAATAGGGTAGAGATGACGGATCTAAAGGCAAATAATAATGGTGGCGGCAGGCAGCCCATGTAGATCTTCTAGCAGCCACTTCAAAATGGATTGAGTCGACTTTGATAGAAACGCTTCATGGAGACGGCTCCTAGAAGAAGCTAGGGGTAGGAAATCCATGTGAGCATCCAAGCAACGCTAAGGGTGGCGACCCCCGCAAGGGAGGTTTCTCTCCTTTGCTCTCTCACTCTCTCTCTCTCTCTGGGCTTAGGGTGGCGCAGGAAAGCCTGCTATGATACCATGTGGAAAAAAGATATGATGGGGAAGATCCCCTGTGTGTAATTTTTCTTATTGATAGAAGGGCAAGGCCCCTCTCCTATAAATAGGATAAGGGGGAAGCGTGTAGACTCAAGCCAAACCCTAATGGGCCAACACACAATTGGAACCACATACAAATACACCCAACAACTTAATTAACTAAATAACAAGACTCTTTAATAAAGTCATTATTTTCTTTCTTATGCTTTTCCACAATCAACAATGCAAAGAGTGTAAATCCAGCTATGACCAAGGCATTAACTCCATGTGAGAGTTTCATCAAGCCAAAGTGCCCTTCCACTTAGTGACAGCAGCCAAGAGCGTCGTCTTTCATAACAGATATATAATTCTAGGTTTTGGAAAGCACGAAGCGCAAAGCGTGTGGATTGCCCTCCTTGAAGCGGGAAGCGGGCTTTGAAGCAGACTAAAGCGGACGCTTTTAAAAAAAAACGGTTCACATTGTTTTAAAATAAAATTGAAAAATTTAGTGATTGTCTCAATACCAACAAAAAGATATATTACCCAACAATCAACTAGTTTGAATAACATTTCACTACATCAAATGACTTTTCAAAAGTATTTTAGGTTTCACTAGAGTAAATGTTTTCAAGCTATTTGATTTATAATTGGTAACTAATTACTAATTAATTAGTAATTACTAGAGAAGAGTAAGTAAATTCTAGAGAAGAGAAAATTATGATAATTATCCAAGTAGTCATGTAATTCAAGAATAAATCATTCTGCATAATATTGATTTGTAATGTTGTCGTGGTGATTATTATTTATCAATATTAATAGGAAACATTACTCAAAATCTTACTGATATTATTAGGAGAACGTTACTGATAATATTACAGAGCATGAGTAAATTGTTAACTTAATCAAGTACACTACTGTTCATGTAATGATCACTGATGTAATCTTAGTAAGATCACAATAAAAATATTTTACTGATTATTAACTAATAGGCTAATACAATTGCAAATACAAGAAGTATATCATATGGAGGGAACTACTACAACAGCAGAGTGCAGGGAAAATGTCGCAGCATGCAATTAAAAAATAGATGGATCATATTCATGATTCATGTTTGCACTTTGTATACAATTAAATAACAGCCTAAAGATTAAATCCAAACGACATTATCTCATCATCTTGTATATTGCCTACATTGAAAACAAATATAACGTATGTTGTAGCCATGGAACAGGACTTCGACTTCGAGCCGACTTCGACAGCTGTGGACATGGAAGTTTGTGGAAATGTCGAGGAAATGTCGAGGATTTTTACAACCAAACTTCGACGCAACTTCGACAAAAATTAAGCTAAAAAGAGCCATTTTGTGATGAAAATCGACAGATTTCATCAAATTTAGCTAAAAAACACAATATAAGTTTACATATAGCCATCCATACAGGTTTACATATGTAGATAAATGCACGCTTACATACAATCGACTCAGAACTACGAAGTTCTTCCATATATAAAGTTTGTGACAATAAACAAACTACATAGTGTAAATCTATGCTAGATTTAGCAGAGAGAGGGTCGGTCTATTACTATTAGCTTAGAATAGTAAATGATAACATCAAAATCATCTTACCTCAAGCTCCAACACTTTTTCCCCCTCACACAGCCAACTCCACAAAATACCAGAAGAATGTCGCCAACTTCGACGACTTCGATAAATGTCGAGGACATTGTGGAATTTTTGTATGGACTTGGGTCAACTTTGCCGACATATGGGGAAATGTCGACAACTTCGACGAAATCTCGAGAATATTGTGGAATAAGGATGTTTACATGGATTCAACGTCGTCGACCGTCGACATCGACATTATCGGCGAAATTTCACCCCATGTCGACGACATTTAGTTCCATGGTTGTAGCATGTACATGGTAATTACAGTAGGAAGTTCTACATTACTAAAGGGGAACAAGGAGAACGAAGACAGAAAGGAAGAGGCTACGAGAACCAGTGTTTTGAAAGGCGGTATGCGGTATGCGTTCGGTCAGGGTACTGCATAGAGTATATGCGGAATGCGGGAGCATATGTGGGGCATATGCGTTTTTGGATTTTTTTTAATTTGATATTTTATACACATAACGTATATAAAAAATTGACTGTAAATATAAATTTTATAAACTTTACTTGCACTACCTAATAGACAAAATATATCAATAAATCATTGCATCATAGAAGAACAAACAAATAGTTTCCATTCATCAAGTGAAAAAACAATAAGATCAAATTTGACACCCCTCCGGACTAATATATGGTGAAATTAACAAAATAGAAGCCTAATAACAACGTATACAGAATGTAACATGTGTCCAGCACATATCAAGATAACATTTTAATTCTAAATATCTTATAGTTTGTGGCAATCATATAGGAAAATTAGTAAATGAGTCTAAGAAGATGAAGCCAACAAAATTTCCATGAGTCAATAGGGAAATCAATAATGTATGAGTAGCAAAGTATTAGTAAGACAAAAACGTTATAGCAAGTTACACACTTCGATCTTAAGGAAACAGGATGAAGAAGAGAAAACTGGAGTGAAGAAGAATTGGGGTCAATGAAACAGGGAGAAGAAGATGATAGTGAGTAGTAATCAGCAGCTAGCCAGCTAAAAAAACAACATGAGAAGAAGAGAAAGGGAGAACTACAGAAGAAGAGGGGACGTGGCATATAAGCCTGGTAATTAGCAGCCAAAAAAATCCCAACAATATATTATTGTGATGACGAACTGCAGAAGAAGAAAAAGGGTGAGCTGAAGTAGAAGAGAAAGGGAGAAGAACACGGGCGTGGACGAGATGGCTACGAATTCAGCAACAATATAAAAATCAGCAGTAAATGAGAAAGGAAGAACTGGAGAAGAAAGGAGAAGAAGAGGGGATGGTGAGGAGTTACCTTGTTTCCTCCGTGGGTCGGCCTCAAGACGAGGGGTGGAGGAGGTTGTATTGGAGCTCTGGGCGCAGCAATTGGGGAAGAAGCCAGGCTCACAGCAGGAGCAGCACCATTGGAGAGATCGCAAACCGCTGGAGATGGAGAACCGGCAACATTGAAGGAAGAGAAATCATGTTCGCCGTCCGAGGAGCTGGCCGGTGGAGTAGACGCGCGCAACATTGGTGTCGGGGTTGAGAGCGATCGCCGAGTTTGTCGCCCTAGGTCGCAGCGTAGGGGGTTGGGTTTGAGAGCGAGGGGTTTCTATCGGGTGTAGTCAGGGATCGGTCGGGGTTTAGAAGGTTTGCTTTATATTTATTGTTATCAAAATTATCTAATACGAAATTCGGTGCCTAATCGGCCGCATATGCGAACTGCAGCCCGCTTATTCTGTTTATAGCCGAAATTGCCTCCGCATGGACTTATGCGCAGCAGTTGTATTTCCGAACCGCATAGGCGGCCGCATATGCGCCCGCATGGGCCGCATTTCAGAACATTGACGAGAACAGGGAGAAAGGAATATGGAAAAGGGAATGTACAGCACGGAAAAGGTTAAGGGACTTTGTCAAAGGGAAGAGGGAAAAAGGGGGAGTATGACCAAGGAACAGGGAGAAAGCATAAGGGAGAAGGGGCAGTACGATTGCTAATGAAATTAAAAAGAAAAATATAGACGTAGAGAAGAAGTTTCCAATAGCAGGGAGATGACTTACTTGTTGATCTCCAGCTATGAGTGGACTCCGGTGAAGAACAGCCTACGGCTCTTGGCGCTGTTGTGAAGAACGGGGAACTCTGCAGAAGAAAACTTGGCGTCGTACACCAGAGGAGGCTTGTCTCTCTTTGGCGCCGTTGTACTTGGCGGCCTCCTTGGAAGCTGCCGAATAAGCAGCAGGCCATTGGCGCCGCTATACTTGGTTGTCCCCGGCAGGGGACTAAGCGCCATCCAATGCTCGTTTGTTTTGTAGAGAAACCATGCGGGAGAGCCCAGTTCCGCAGAAGGAGTTGAGGAGAGTCCTCTCCTCATCGGGAACCATGGCTAGGGCAGCGGTTGTGGCTGCGTACGGTTCCGACTGGGAAAAGGAGTCCAGGAGCATCGAGGAGTCGCGTTGTTAGGCGAAACCGAAAGTTAAATATCAGTAATATTAACACAAAGCGCCCGCTGTAGCCGCTACAGCAGGCCAAAGCGCCCGCTACACAGTGAAACGCTTTTTTTCCGCCTTTGGCTATATTGCAGCGGCAAATCAGGCTTTTTCAATCACTGATATAATTTGTGATAATCCTTACTTGTTGGATATATGAGAAACTATTCCAACATCTGAATCACTTTTATTATCTTTCTCATTTTTTGGGATCTTTAGTTTTTTTATTAACCCGGTCACCGGTCAAATAAGATGAGAAAAGGAAACGCCATTAGGCATCAACTTGTATGTTCAATCCATCGTTTTTGTAAGCAACCACGGGTTGGGGCACCTAGAAGATAATGTGTGTAGTTCTAGGCTTTTTAATCTTATTTAGGTTTATTTGAGTTTATCTCCATATTTGAAATATATTTTATCATGTTCATATATGTTGATTCTCTATGAAATGCCTACATATGCAATATGAGTCCATGTGTTTGGCAAATATCTAGAATACTTTATAGACTTGCAAATAATTACTTAGTATTCCCTGTATTCACTAAAACCAAAGTTACATCAAATCTAAATTGACATAAAATACAGTTAATAAATCCTATATACCTAAATTAGACCGAAATTTCCTATGTTAGACCAAATTCAACTTAACTTGGCCTTATTTTCATGAATCAAACCTAGGCTGGACTAAATCAGCCAAACTTGGCCTAATGTGGCCTAAATTGTAATAACCAAGACCTGATTCAACCTAAATCGGGTTTGACGGCCTAACTTAGCCTATATCAACCTAACCAGATTTAAAGTGGCTAATTTATACCTGACCTAAATCACCCCTAGACATACCCGGTGCAATTAGCTCACCCACGATCTAGGCCCCTATGAAATGGCCTCCCTTTAAGTGCATATATGACCACCTTAGTAACATACATCAGAAGTGACAAATAATATTTGTACCCTGGATACTATAAGTTCTGTAGTTAAAAAACTTCTACAGAGATAATTAAGAGGTAACTTTAACATTTATAGGTAATAGTACCAAGTCGAACCACTTTGAACAAAACTAATGTACATAAATATTCTTTGGGTGGAATTTGTAAGATTTGAGTACAAACAATATAATGAATGGTGGAGATTGGAATACAATTAGTTTGACCTAGTGTTTGTCACCCTAGTTAGTGGGAGTTGTATTCCCTAAAGAGGAGAGGTCGCATTGGGTCCCTATCGACTAAGGATTTAGAAAGGTCTTGACACTCTGGCACGAAGTTTCTTGAAAGATTTTTTGGGTAACATTCGAGACGCACACATACTAACACATGATCTCCCACATTAAATTCTTGAAACTTGCGGTGTGCATCTGCAAAAAGCTTATAATTTTCATAAGATAAAGTAAGTTGTTGGCGAATCTCAGCATGCAAATTATGAATGTGATGGGCAAAGGTCTCTACATTGTGGGAAGGGCAGGCCGCAGGCATCAGTGGGCCTACGTATCAGATCTATAGGATGGTGGGGTTTGTAACCATGGACAACTTCAAAAGGGCTAAAAAGAATTGTTGTAAGCAAATTCAGCAGTAAGTAGGAGTAACTCCCAATTGCCTAAGCGTTCACTCACAAGGCATTGCAGAAGGTTACCCAAGCTCCTTTTAACCACCATAGTTTAACCATCAGTCTGACAGTTAAAGGCAGAAGAGAATTTGAGGTGGGTACCAAAGATTTTCCAGAGTCTTCCAAAAGTAGCTAACAAACTTCACATCACGGTCAGACACCATGGCGGCGGAAAGTTCGTGTAGCCTGACTACCTCATTATAGAAAAGACGGGTGATAGGACAGGCGTCAGAAGTCTTACTACAGCGAATGAAGTGGGCCATCATACAAAAAAGATCAACAACCACGAACACAAGGTTGTGGCCATATGAAGTACAGGGAAGGCTTAGTGAAATTCATAAGTAGGTCCTTCCATGACTCATGGGGAATAGGGAGAGGGTGTAGAGGCCCGCAATCTGTCTTTGGTATGGGTCATTTGACAAGTACGACATTAAGACACAATGCAAGCAACATCATGACGTAGGGAAGGCCAATAAAATATGTCAATGACTAGAGCGGTGGTTTATACCTACCAAAATGACCAGCTAGGCCACTAGCATGTAATTCCCAAAGCAGAAAATCTCAAATAAAAGGAGGAATACATAATAGTGTGCCACGAAAGAGAAATCCATCACACATAATAAAATCAGAAGGTAGGTCGGTTGTGCTACCAAGGAGCTCGGAATGTATTATTCTTAAGTCAAGACGGGTGGGATATCGTTCCTTCAAACTGTCGAAGCCCCCAACTTCACGCTCGTGCACTGCATGGTGGTCAAACAACGACTGAGAGCGTCAGTGGCCTTGTTCTCAACACCACAGCGGATGTTTGAGAACAAAAGTGTACTCCTTGAGAAATTTACACCACTTGGCTTGACGGACACTTAAATTCTTTTGGGAATTCAAGAAGCGAAGGGCTTGATGGTTAGACCAAAGGATGAACTCCTGATGTAGAAGATGGTGTCGCCAATGATGCAAAGATTGCACAACAACGTAGAATTCTTTATCATATGTGGAGCATTCATGCTTTGCATCATTGAGTTTCTTACTGAAAAAAGCAACAGGGTGTCCTTCTTGACTTAGGACGCCACTAATACCAACATCGGAAGCATCACATGATACCTCAAACGGAAGTGAAAAATCAAGATGGCGAAGAATAGGGGCTACAATTTAGTTTTGACAGTCTCAATAGCTCGCGTGGAAGATGGTGGCTACTCTAATCTATCGTATTTCATCAACTTATAGAGTGGAGCCATAATGGTGTTGAAACCTCGAACAAAGCGAGGATAAAATGTGGCCAACCCGTGAAAGCTACAGGGAGAGGTACAAATCGAGCGAAGCGAGAGGGACGATTACTACTACACAGACACAGACTCTGTTGTTCTTGGTAAGCGATTAGCTGATGATCTGATTTCTTCAACTGTCTTAGGTAAGTTTAAGCCAGAGGACATTCTCAGCCAAGGAAGATTTTTTGCGTTTTCCTGAGATTTTTGGCAGCAAGTCCATTGTGTTGATGGCAAATTAGACAAGTTTGCGTTTTCATTTAGATTCTCGTATAAGAGAGAGAAGAGAATTGATATGGAAAACCACTTTCTTTTAGGGAGATCAATGAACTTAACTAAATTGATAACAAAAAAGGGGCTATGTTTTGGGGTGAGTGAAAAATCATGTCTTCTTTTGCTTTTTCCCTTGCGGAGATCGGGTGTGTTATCTCAGTTGGAGATGGGATTGCACGTGCTTATGGATTAAAGGAAATTCAATCTGATGAAATGGTAGAATTTGCCAGCGGGGTCAAAGGCATAGCTTTGAATTTAGAAAATGAGAATGTAGGTATTGTTGTCTTTGGTAGTGATAACGCTACTAAAGAAGGAGATCTTGTAAAGCGCACAGGGTCTATTATGGATGTTCCTGTGGGAAAATGCTTGTTAGGTCGTGTGGTCGATGCTTTAAGGATACCCATTGATGGCAAAGGTTCTCTAAGCGATCACGAACGGAGACGCATCGAAGTGAAAGCCCCTGGTATTATTGAGTGCCGATCTGTGCACGAACCAATGCAAACTGGCTTAAAAGCAATGGATAGCATGGTTCCTATAGGTCGTGGTCAACGAGAATTAATAATAGGAGATAGGCAAACAGGAAAAACCGCTATAGCGGCATATACCATATTAAACCAAAAAGAATCGAATCAAAATGCAAAAGAAAACGACAAATTGTATTGTGTCTGTGGTGATTGGACAAAAACATTTGACTGTGGCACAATTAGTACAAATTTTGTCATCAGCCAATGCATTGGAATATTCCATTCTTGTAGCGGCCACCGCTTTGGATCTTGTTCCTCTCCAATTTTTAACACCATATTCTGGCTGCGCTATAGGGGAATATTTCTGCGATAATGGAATGCATGCATTAATCATATATGATGATTTAAGTAAACAGGCGGTGGCATATCGCCAAATGTCATTATTGTTACGTCGACCACCAGGCCAGGAGGCTTTCCCCGGAGATGTCTTCTACTTGCATTCTCGTCTCTTAGAGAGAGCCGCGAAACGATCTGAAGAAACAGGAACAGGTAGCTTAACCGCCTTACCCTTCATTGAAACACAAGCGGGAGACGCATTGGCATATATTCCTACTAATGTGATTTCAATCACAGATGGACAAATATATTTGGAAACAGAGCTCTTTTATCTCGGACTCCGACCAGCTATTAACGTTGGCTTATCCGCCAGTCGCGTCGGGTCGGCGTGCAGTTGAAGGCTATGAAACAAGTCTGTGGTAAAACTGGAATTGGCACAATATCAAGAAGTAGCAGTCTTTGCTCAATTTGGCTCAGACCTTGATGCAGCCACTCAAGCCTTACTAAATAAGGGTGAACGACTAACAGAAGTTCTAAAACAACCACAATATGAACCACTGCCTATTGAAGATCAAATTCTTATCATTTATGCAGTTGTCAATGGATTCTATGATCGAATGCCACTAGACAAAATACATCAATATGAAAAAACTATTTCAAGTGCCATCGATCCACGGTTACTCAAAGAAGTTGCATCAAAAGGAAAAGTTGCCTTAACAGAAGAAAGAAAAGTGGAACTAAAGACTTTCTTAAAAGAAAGTGCAAATTTGTTCCAGTAGAGGGGGGGAATGATTGACTGTAGAATCTCTGGCACGAAAGGGAAATCCTATTTCGGTAAGACTTGCTATGAATCGTAGTCCAGATTCAAGTTCGTTCAGTGATTATTATGGTTAATTAGTGTATCAAGATGTCAATCTGAGATCTTATTTCTGTTCAATACGCCCACCTACGATCCCCACCTTTGGCTTTCGTCTAGGTAGGGCCACCCTCCATGCAGCTTTTTGTTTGTGCCTTGGCGGGAGCAGCATGGTACTTTGCTTTGGCTGCTGAGATCTGCCTCTTTCATTTTGCCCGGTTCATCCGATTTATATAGAATCAAACTTCAAACTCAATTCTGGTCAGTTGGATCCCCACCCCCAAAAAGGATAGTCAGCAATTTGGTCTGGGGGAGATACAAGGTGGAAGTCATTTCATAAATGCGCCACCACTTGTAGTCCCCTAAATAGGTCTTCCCCTGAGTGGCAAGGCAGAGGAAAGGAAGACAAACACAAAAGGAAAGGTTGTCTGCAATCCATTTTCTAGTACCAATTAATTCATTCGGGTGAGACATCTTACGATGTCATGATGCACCCATTCCTACAACCATTCCTTCGGGACTTTTGGCTCTCGGGAGTCTCTTTGTAGGATACTTGGCCAAAGTGTGACCCGTTAGCCCATAAGTTAGTACTATGACGAAGCGGTTGTTGCTCACCCAAAACGATCGTACGAGGTCGCAATTCACCCAACACGATCATCTGGGGTGAACAAGAATTGGGGATCGGATGCAGGCGAAATTCCCGCCAATGGCTGAGATGTTCAGTCGACTCCCTCCCCTTAACCCCCCCCCCCCCGACCCCTACGAGTGAGCAGAAAAGGGAGGAGGAAAGAGGCCCTGGTGAACCAGAAGTGAACAAGTGTAAGCTTCGCTGCCCGATAGTATAGAGTATTGACAACACCGAACGACAGGCCCTGAAGCTACGGGAACGAGTGGAATCAATGTCTTCCAATTTTTGGTCTTGCACCGACCATCCAATGGACCATGGACTAAACGGGCACTGCGTGAAAAGGACTATGTCCAGGGGACCGCCGGCCCTCTCACAAGGTACATCTCGTGCCTATGGGCCTCCCTAACTATCCAAGAAGACACTCGAAACTGAACAACAAACCTACCTAGTGGACTGCCGAGCTACAAGTCTGACGACACAGGAGCGGGATTCTCTAAAAAGCCGACGGTCGTGGGTTGGCCAAGAGGGCCCACTCGGAGACTTGGGATCTCAGCAGGAAATGTGAAGGTTGCAGGAAGCCGACCTATTTCCAAAAGCAACGGCTTGGGGGCTAATCTGAGTAGGCTCAACATAGGGAATACCCTAACCCTGGGAACCGGGACCTGGCCATCCTGACTGCCGGGCTAGTGCGATCTACCGGTGGAATCTGACTGGGAGCTTGTGGACATAGGGTGAACGCAGCCCCCCCCTGCCGTCAGCGTCTGACCCAATTCTAGCTCCCTGTGTTCCGGTTGACTACGGGCGCCTCCCCTCTGGGCTTTGACAACCGCTGGCTTCCTGGGTGGATTGGTTTACTTAGATCCGTGTGGCAAACTCCTTGGGCCTATGAGATGATGCCTTCAGGGCTTCTCTCAGTCTACTTATGTTTTGTATCAATTTGCAAGGTGGTGGCCTCCATAGGTTGGTTGTGTCAACCTATCGATTGAGTGAGTTGGAGAAAAAAGTCTGACAAGGCTAGAATTCTATCTAACAGAGCCAATACGCCATCTGTAACTTGTCGGCCTTCATTCCATCAAACCTTGTTTTTAAACTACATATCGATTGAGAAACTGCCCACCTAGGACGACGAGGCGAACTTCCTCACTCTACCTATCCATAGAGTCGTCTGACGGACGTCAAACCTCAACTTATCTGGACAGGCCCTTTGCGCATTCACTCAAGTCACATGCAGCCTTCCTCTCCCCTCCGAAAGTCAGCTACTTCCTGCCTCTCGTCCATGTATGACTCTCCTTTCTCAGAAAAAAGGGGAGATATTCTCCGATCAGCTAATCCAAAATTGAAGGGAGGCAGCTAAGGCTTGCTCAACTGACGAGGCTGGGGCGGTCTAGGTTTATCCTATATCTGAAGATCAAGATTTTCTAAATGAAATCAAACCCAGATTTGGAACTTTCTAGAGATTGATAGGTCGGTTCTCCATTTCAATTCCTTGTGAGGAAGGGAACTGGCAGAACTTAGGGATCAATCGCTTACTAGCGCTTACTGGATAACCCTCTGAGAGGGAAAAAAGCAAAGAGATGATTAGAACTTCCTTAGCTAATTGGAAAAGCGAAGAAAGCCCACCTACTAGATGATGCCCTTTTTTCTTCTTTCGTGGGCGAACTCAATTAATAGTCATCTTGCGGAGTTTGGTTATTATACGTTGGAGGCGGTACTATCATCGTATATGTAGGGGTTGTTTAACAGTGTTCAAGACTCATCGGTGGTTAGGCTACCTACTTTCATTGATCACCTTGATCAACCAATACGAACACTATATCGTCAACAAGAGAAAGTAGCCAAAGGTTCTGTCAAAGTGAGTTTAGTGAAATATGAAATAGGTAGTAAATTGGTGGACCAACTCAGCCGAAAAGAGGATTGATTTTCATCACAACCTCTCTTTACTTGACCTAATGAGAATGCGGAAAAAGACAGGAGAGGGACATAAGCTCTTGAATTCGGGATATGTCATTTTGACTAAAGGGTGAAATCGCTTACTTGCCCGCGTCCTCTAGGCATCTTTCTTTTAGTTTGAACTACCTTCCGGAGAGGGGTCACGTGGCACCGGGCTCGCCATAGATTCCTATCTATTTCCTACCGATTGACTCTCCAGATTTAGACCTAAGGAAATCTAATTCCATGTCAGTTGCTTTCTTTTCACCTTTGCCTTCGAGTCGCTCCCTCAAGCAAGCAGCCCGAGAAAGAAGGTCAAGTCCTATTCATACTGACTTTCTTAGTAGTTTTCCCCTTTCTCAACTCGGAGAAAGCCTGGCAATGTAGCAGATTATCAGCATTGAATATAGATGTTCATATATGAAAAAATCGCATCGGATTATGTAGCAGTTGGCAAGTCTCATCATATCCCACGTCATGAGATGATATCTAGCTAAAATCAACCCTCCCTCTTTCGTTTGCGTCTCTTTACTCCCGATCAGATAGGTTCTTCTTGGGAAAGCTGTCAAGCATAGCCTAGCCAACTAAATGTTTGATTGTGGGATGACCTATGCTTGATTTCCTATCCTCCTTTACCACCCACACATCAGCATACTCAGCTGTTCATCCAGAAACATCCATCCAGTCTAGACCCTAAACCAATGGTGTGCCCGTCTATCTATGCTTCAGACATCTCTTCCTGCCCCCGGTCTTCCACATCAGAACGACTATCTAGCCACCAAGCATTTCGTTGCATTTTTAGTGTCCGTCCAACCAGTCTGCTTTCATTCTCCAGGCGAAGTCAGTGCCCGCCTCCCCGCCCGATTCGATAGAAGGGTCTTGTTCTTAATAGGGAAGGGATCAGTAAGTAGAGCAGTTAAATGTCAAAGAAATCCTTGATTAGAAAGATGAGGGAAAGAGACCCAGTAAGCACGGCTGCTGCAGTAAGGGCTTTCCATGTTTGTTGGTCTTCTCCGATATGGCGATTCATCAAGATCTTGGTTCCGCGTATAGCGCGGTTGTATCGAAGGATTGTAGATGTCATCGTCCCTGACGACGGAATTGCACTCCCTGGTGGGAGAAGGAAGCCCCGAACTCCACCTCTTGTTTGTCTATGGACTCCAATCCCGAAAGAATCATTCTCCAGAGGTTTTTGGATACCAAACCAAATGGGTAGCGCAGCGCATCTATTTCGGGTACAGAGGCGACGAGGGGCGCGAAAATGGCCACCAAACCCAGCACCAGTAGGGCGGGGGCTGGCGGACCGACAAGGGGTTCGAATCATGCCACCTTTCTTGTGGATCATCTTGTGCGGATGATGGGAAGGAAACAAGAATTTGGAAATGATGGGCACAACAAGGGGTGGGCATAGTTCGGTTTGGTTCGTTTTACTACTACAAACCAAACCATACATATCAGTTTGTACAAATGTAACCAAACTGCTAACTAGTCCCAAACCAAAACAAACGGAACTGTCCATTTGTTGTTTGGTTTGGTTTAGTTTGGTCTCAAACTATTATCCATGAGTTTTATATCAAGTTTGTATTCGACAATCGACTCATTTGTCATCATCTTTATCAATCCATCTAGAATGACAAACAAACTTTAGATTTTTTAATGATTGGTAATATAAGAACATATAGATAATCTATAAGTAGACATTTTCAACTGACTTCAACTAACTACTCCATATACCAAATACTCTAAAATTTTGTAAGTCCTTACTTTTATGTATATAGGACTAGCTTTACGCATTAAATTACATAAAGTATTGTAAAATTTAGATCCGATAAGTAATTTAACAATATAAGTGTTAGTATAGTAGTTATTGGGCCTAGGCCCACTGTCGTTATATCTTTCTATCATGTTTGTGGTACAACTTAAGTGAGGGATCCATGTTCCTACATAAGTGTAACCACTTAACCATTGCACTCATATATAAAGACCCTCGTAGTCCTTAACCTAACGAGATCACTCTTCTAATTCCTAATTACAATAAGTACATATTATAATATATGTAAATATATGTATTAGTTCGGTTTGGTTTAGTTTGGTTAAACTGCACCCTAAAACTAAATTGAACCATCATTTGGTAGTTTGTAAAATTTTGGAACCAAACTGAACTGTTGTGTTTGGTTTGGTTTGGTTTGGTTTGGTTTGGTTTGGTTTGGTTTGGTTTGGTTTGGTTTGGTTTGGTTTGGTTTGGTTTGGTTTGGTTTGGTTTGGTGTGGTTGAGTTCAATGGTCTGGTTTGGTTTTTTGCCCTGTTGGATCTAGGGCTCTAGAGGGGGGGAGGGGTGAATAGAGCTTCAAAATTCTCACAAGATAAGTTAGACCTTCAAATTATATCAATCAAAACCAAAAGCTTAAGAGCAATTTGAAGTCCTAACTAAGCAAGCATAGCAAGGATGAGAGAAATTGATACAAGCACTTGGACAAGGTGGTTTAGAGTGGTTCCACTCTCCAAACTAGGAGAGAGTCAATCCACTACCTAGAGAGGTCAACCTCTAGGACTTTACAAGTACTTCCTCTATATATTCACTTATAAGAGTTACAAACACAAGACCCACCAAAGGACTTACATATCCATTACAAAGAGTCTTCAACCTTACCAAGGACTTACCCACTTTGCAAAGAGTCTTCTGCCTTCTCCAAGGACTTACCTACTCTTGTACAAGTCTTCAGCCTTCAAGGAATTACCCACTCTTCTTAGATCTTCAGCCTTTGTCTTCTCCTTCACCTGGAGAAGATCTTCACCTCTTCTTCAACCTTGAAGAAGAACAGCAACAGCTTCACCTTCACTCGGAGTAGCTTGCCTCAACCTTTTCTTTGAGAAAGGGGATAGGGAAGATGGAATGGCATGAGAGCTTGACAAGCACAAGGAAGTAGCTCTCTTACAACTGGCCTAACTCACTCATAATCACGAAATGATATGTAAATGAGAGAGAGAAAGTGGCTCAAGGAGTTGCAACACACTCAACTATAGCAATGACTTAGAATAGCGTGAATGAGCAAACTTGGAATGAACTCCAAGGGGTCCTATTTATAGATGGGGGTGTTCCCTTGAGTGTGGGATCACTTAAGGGCGAAATATAGCCGTTTTCTAAATTCCAACGGATCTATTATCGCTCAAAACAGCTCACCAACGGTTATAATCACTTTTTCTGCATTTTCTGTACAGTACATTCGATCAAGTTTCAATAAAGATAACTCAAATGATCCACTAAGAGACAGTCAATTTTCAAACCATCGGTCGAGTTTGTTCTGGGAAACTCGACCGATGAGTTAAAATCAGTTTTGCTCAGTGAGTCAGTCGGTCGAGTTCTGTGAGTGTGCAACTTTCGACCGATTGGTCTCTTCAGAAAATCCATCACTGGATCAGTCGAGTTTCCAACTCGACCGATAAACAGTCTGTGATAAATTTTCTAAATTGACATTAGAGTGATCAAACGTTGAAATTAAATGTCCCTGATTTTTCTCATCTTAGTTACAAGTCATATCATCAATACAAGTGATTACAAAAATCATCTAAGGTCGTTTGGAGTGATTTCCCAAATTGCACACTTGCATTGCTTTTGACTTGAACTTGAACAAGCTAAGGCTTGTGCAATTTGATCCTTTTCATGTACCTAAAGCCTGAAATCAATCTTGAACAAACATTTTAGATACATAGGAATGGAATGGTTAAGTCGTTATCAAAATATGGGCAATGTATAACTCTCAAGTCAACATGCCCATCCCTAGCCGCAACACATGGTTCATGACTCTCATGAAGGTGTTGGGTGTGTTGGACTAGCCAAAGGGCATGACCAGCCATTCATATAATCCATCATGATTTTGAAGGCAGTCTTCCATTCATGAGATCCGTTGACACGGATCTATGGTAACAGCTAAGGAGGTCAATCTTGGAGAAATAGCAGGATCTCGTCAATAGATCAAGCATGTTGTCAAGGCATGGAATAGGAAATCGATATTTGACAGTGATCTTATTGATGTGCCAACGGTCTAAACACATTCTCCAACTACCATCGTTCTTGGGTGCAAGGAGAGCAAGAACCCTACATGGACTCTTGTTCTCATGAATAAGACCTTTGAGAAGGAGGGCATCGACCTGCCGTTTCAATTCAGCATGCTCAGTCAGGTTCACGCGATAATGAGGTCGGTTTAGGAGCGAGAGCGTTGACCCTAAAATCAAATCAATCTTCATACTGAATCACGCAAAGGTGGGAGCTCATCAGGAAAGTCAGTGGGTGTCATCTCTTTGAACTCGTGAAGAAGGGAGATAAGTTCCTGGGGTGGGGACTAAAAATCAGATATAGGAGTGGATTCTTTGATATATGCTACATACATGCATCCAGCTTCTCGATTGGTCTCTCAAAGCTCTCTAGGGTGACAAGGTGCAGCGAGTGCTGGGATTTTGAGGTTTAGGGGTACGGTGATGAGCTCTTTTTAGAGGAGAGATGAACAAGTAGGGGAAAGTTGTATATGTTTGCCTTTGTGCTTGAAGGTATAAACACTGGAACGTCCCCCATTGTCGGCATCCAAGTCATAAATCCAAGGACAGCCAAGGATGACGTGGTCAACATTATCACACCAAATATGGTCTAAATAAGCACCCAAAGTGATGGGCACAAGGCAACATTGGGTGGTGGGCAAGCTAATATGGTTCACCCAATGAACCTTTTGTGGCTCAGGACGGGGCTTCGGGCGCAACTCCATGCGCTTCTATCTATGAGGCAAGATAATGTTCTGAGAACTGCCACCATCAACGAGTAGTTTGCAGCTTTTACCAACGTGCTTGAAGATTCTTTAGAAGGGAGTGGTGCGCTTCCATTTGTCCCCCTCAGAAGGGGCAGTAGGGCACGCATGACCTAGAGATATAACGGATTACAATCACAATTGTAGTTTGCGGCATCATCAAAAGGTTTAGAGGCAGGTAACACTTCTTCATACTCAATCCCGTCCTCAAGGGTGGTGTCCGGAGAATCAGAGGACATGAATAGAGCACACGAGGGCATCGGGCAGCTAGGTGAATTGTATTGTGACAGTGAAAGCATTTATGGCCTCATGGAGGAGGCTGGGATGAGGTGGTCACAACTTACTTGCCTTTACTGAAGGAATGGGTTAAGAACTCTGGTGAGGGGGTAGAGGCTAGTGGAGGAGCGATTGTGTTGCCCAAAACGAGAGAAGGAAAGGCCGCGAGCAGCCGGCTATAGGTAACCTTCTACTTTTTGGGCACGATGAAACGCATCGTCCAAGGAGTCTTGTTGTAATTTCATTTCTCATTTAATATCAGGATGCAAATGGTGCACAAAACAAGCGACCAGTTATCAATTGGAATCATCGCGAGCACAACGGATTTTAGCCTCCTCAAACCGTTCCATGTACTCTTAACAGATGATGACCCTTGGCTAAGGGTCATCCAGTCTAAAAGTAGTATTTGGTATTGAGAGGGTACATAGCACTCGTGTAGCTTAGTCTTCATCTCGTCCCAAAAGAGGATGGCAGGTTGAGCACTACGCTCCATGTCACACTGGACATCTTGCCAATATTGCTTGCCCGACCCTTCGAGTTTCATCTTAGTAAACCTAATCATTTGGGCGTCGATCATGTCATACCAGTCGAACTAGTCTCCCAAACTAACAATCCAATCGAGAAAAGCTTTGGGATTAAGTTTACCATCAAAAGTGGGGCCATAATTGTTAACTCGTCAGGTGATATCGTTTTGAGGTGGTAGACAAGGAAGAAAATGTCCGATTTCGATGCCGTTTCGGTGGCCACAGAAACATAAATTTCGACAAATTTCGACAAAAATTTCGATAAATGCGTCCTGACGTTTCGACGGCAAAATAAATGAATTAATTTATGAAATTTTACCAAAATGATCTACTAGTGTACTACTCAAATATGTAATAATATTTCATATTGGATATGCGGGGGTGGGGTCTCGTCATTTTTTTTATGGGCATTTCGATGGGAATTTTTGATGTCAATTTTCAATGGTGAAATCAATGAATTAAGTCATTATCGTTTGCAAGCACAATATATAGACTTAAACACACAAAATTGTGCAAAAAAATATGCTCTAGGTATATGAAAAAGTAGAAAAAAAATCGATGATATGCCTGTTTTGAGAGTTTCGTCAGTCAATTTAGATGTCCTATTACCACCGAAATAGAAAATTTCGGGCGAAATTTCGACAATTTCGTCGAAATTTTGAACATTGGTGGTAGATGAGGTCCCTGGTGACACTATCTGTATGGATTGCGGGGGAAAACAGGTCCACAAGGGGGGGAGAAAAACATCATGGCCAAGGGGATGCGAATGAGTCCTGGAGGAGGGGTGATGGGAGGACGTGGTGGAGCCAGTGGTTGGTGATGGGGTGCAGGAACGAATTGCGGGAGCAGGGGGACACGTGGAGAGGGATATGGTGGTGGTGCATAGTGCGCTTGTGGGGCGGCGGCTTGGGATGAATGGTTAGCGTGCGGTAGGGTGGTTGATAGGGGTGTGGTGAATAAGGATCAGGATCTACATACGGGTCAACATATCCATAGGGATGGTAGTCATGGGTCTCATGGAGTTGTGGTGGATAAAATTGTAGAGTAGGGTTTGGGGGGGGGGGGGGGGGATTGTGGTACACTTCCAAGATTTGGTGGCATCCCATACCCCCATGTAAGGTGTTGAAGGTTGGCTAGCATGGAGTGTGTTTGCCTAACGAATGGCGTGAAGCTCAATCATGATGTTATTGACCGCTAGACCAAGAGTGTCAAGGGTAAATGTAGGTTGTGAAGATTTGGGGGTGGCATTTGGATTGAGTTCCAAAACGGGGCTACCTCTACTACCAGGCATTTTGATTTGCACAACGAGATAAGCAAAAAAATGTGTCTATGACAAACTTTGCTTGGCAACGTGCAACGCAATATTTAAAGAAATAACAGTGGACGAAAAAATCTGAAAGTAAAGTAGCGTACAGAACAGGGGAAAACCTTGCAGAAAAATAAGACTTGGCAAATATAAGGAAGGGAAACCAAACACACCCTATGGACCCATTGTGAAGGCACTAGAGTTGTAGTAGACAAGCAAAAGTATTGTGAACAAAGGAAAGATCATACCCAAATTGCTGACAATCGATGCCTCCTTGACTTTGATATAGATGAAGGGAATACCTCGTGAGAAAGTAAGATATTTGCCCCCTTTTTGCGGATCCAACTAGCGTCGGAGGAGGTTTCCGGTTGTAGGCGTCGATTTGGCAGTGACAGTTGCTATGGAGGACAGTGGTAGCCGACCAGCAGTAGGAGGTTGCTAGTTGTAGGCGTCGATCTGGCAGCGACAGTTGCTATGGAGGACAGCGGTAGCGGCATGAGAGTTTGTTGCGGGCGGCGGAAGTGACGGCAGGGCAGCGGTTGGCAACTGCAGCTACCGGTGATGGCAGGTTATGCAGCGGACGGCGACGGCAGTGAAGGTTGTTGTTGCTATAAGCAGTAGCTGAAAGCAGGACTACGGTGGTTGAAGGATGCGGTGGATGGCGGCTAGGTCTGGCATGGAAAGGGTGGCGGCTGTGTTTTGCAGGGGAGGGTGGCAGCTAGGTGTAGAGGGCGGAGGGCAGGAGCAAAACCCTAAGGAAAGTTAGGGTTTGGGTCTGATACCACTTAGTGTAAATCTACTGAACTAAAATAAATGCAGCTAAATGACTAAAAGGAATAGTTCTCATTCATCAACTGTGTTTAAACAAAGACGCAATAGAGCCTTTATGTAGGCTTCTAAAAGATAGACTAAGTGGGTGGTAGCCAATGTGGGACTAAACCATGTGACTTTACAAAAAGCCCAGAATAAGGAAAAGGCATAATAAAATAGCATAAGCTAATAAAAACCTAACAAAAAACATTGTGACGTCTGTCCTCGTAAGTGCGTAAAGGTGGTGCCTATCCTACATCACTAACCCATAAACCAATTAGGGTGGATATTGTTAACGGGTAGAAAGTGGGTATCTCTTAGCTTTGTGGCAGGGTGGAACCTGTGTTAGCCGAGTCATGACTCTCCCAACAGCAAAATCCATGTGCTCGGGCTTGTTCCTAACTAGACTATGGTTGCACTGGGCTATAGGCAGGCCAATCTGGTAGACTGGTTCTCCATGTCCGAAGTATTATGTTGTAGCCTAGAGAGGTGACATCCGTCTCCATCAAAAGAATAATATATAGTTAGTTTCAATAAAACCTTTCTATAGTGGAAACGTAATTCATGATCTGATACTTATTCATTTAAACAATAAAGGCATGATGTACAGAGAAAGTAACTGATGCAGATGCATAATATATATACACCACGAGTCACTCCAGTGCATATAATTTTCAGAGCACTAAAAGCACCGCCAAGAGGTACTCTCTTTTTCTTTCTTTTTTTGGGGGAGGGGGCACCTCAAGTCCAATAAATGTAGTATATATGAATTTGTTATGAAATAATCATTTTCCATTAGAAAACAAAGTATGTTGACACCTGCCAATGTGGTAGCAAGGTGATAAACATAAAGAAACAATGGTAAATACTAGATGATCAGATGCAAGAGGAAATCGCAAATCCTTTGATAATCAGTAAAGAATGGAAAAGAATCATGTGTGTTGTAAGGGTGATTTCTTCAACCTATGATGATACAGATATCTTTGAGAATCTATCAAATGAGAAGCCATAAGAGAACCTACTTTAATCTGGTAGAGCTTGAGGCCTTTAGATTCTTGTTGTTCTTCCTGGTCTTCCATGTGGGAACCTCCATTTACCGCAGTCGTTGATTTTCTCCCACTCCCAGCAGCAAAGATGTAATCCACTGCAGCAGCCGAAGAGATGGCAGCCTTCCACCTGGCGTCACCATCATCCTCGCTACCGCTTGAGCTACTAAGGCCCATACCTGTAAGATGAATGGTAGATCCACTGGCATTATAACAAAACCACATGGCAATTCCTATTAAGTGCAGCATATGAAGAATGGATTTATGCAGGAAGCTAAGACAGGTATGGGTTTTCTCACATGGATTTACTGGGCAGCTTGATAGTCAATTAGAAAAAGCATTTTATTTTAGATGCCACATCGAAAGAATGGGGCAGGCACAAGAAGATATGAAGATTATACGGTCTTTTAAGTGGACATTTTATGATAAAAGAATTCCAGACAACAGTTTGCCAATGCATAACCAATATCAAGTTTGAAACAGTAAAGATTTGACTACTAAAATCAAATGACGTAATAGGGTCGGAAATATATCTGGCTGGTTTACATTGAATAGTTTTTTGGGACAAATCAAGGGCTAGCAAAACATTTTATTCACAGGAAAAGTAGCTTTGCAACAACCTAAAGTAGACCGATGAGGAAAAGGCAAATAAACAAATTTATAAGGTTTGTAGTGCCAAGGAACAACTATAATGTGATCCTGAAAAATTATCCTTCTCGTATCTCGTATTTTGAAAATTCGTATAACACAATCACCTCGGAGCATCCAATAAAGGAAGAAAAATCAAGTTACGCAAACAATTTAAAAATCCTATCCAAAACCTTTTCCCGGTACCCTTAAACCAGATGCCATGAAGAGAAAAAAAAACCATGACTTAATAAAAATGGGATCTTGATCAGGGAATCTTAGACATTGAAGCTGATACAGTTATACAAATTATAATAATAATATTAATAATAACAACAACAACAACAAAATATACCATATATTTTTTTTGTAGGGAGTATCAACTATATAATCATGGCACGGTTATCCAATATTTTAACAACTTTGGCTTCCATAGACTTATCACTGTCACCTATTAGTATATACACTTTACTGCTTTTCTTTACTTAGTGTATTTTGCTTATTGCTTTTTCTCTTTTACTCTTTATCCCATATGGGTTATCTCTAAATCCTGTACACTCTCTTGTCTTATAAAAGAGAGCCCCTTGTATTCTTTTTTAATCATCCAATAATAAGCAACACTTCTCGTCTTCTAGATAGTATCAGAGCGGGCAGACCCTCCCTAATTCCCTTCTCTTCTTCCAACCCTAGCCGCCGCCACACCCACCCCTCCCTCTCTCCTTCCCGCCGCCGCTGCTCCTGCGGTCCACCCTGTTGCCGCCTCCCACCACCTCCACATCCGCCGCCCGCCGCTCCTTCTCTCCCCGCCCTTCCCTTTCCTTCTCCTTCCACCGCCGACCCTCCTTTTCCTTCTCCAACCCGCCGCCACCCCTCCCCTGCCCCTGCTACCACCCAACAGCCGCCGCCGCCACCTATTCCCCCTGCTGCCGCCGCTACCAGCCACCACCGCCACCATCCAGCCGCCTATCCCCACCTCCCCACCCCCCCCCCCGCCAACCACCAATCCTCTTTCCTCCTCCATCTTAGTGGCTTAATTCGCCACAGATCCCCCCATCTAGCCCCGCTTCACTTTCTGAAATCTCCGGACAGCCTCGGTGTCTTTTCCAGTTCTGGCACATTGACGGCGTAAAAGGCTTCTTCTCTGACTGTCTGCGCCTCATGGTGGAGTGATTGATCCTCCATGTTGACGTAGGTTTTTTTATCTCTATCCGCTGCCCCTACGTGGGTTTTCTAAGATCCATATGTGGATCTTCTGCTCTCTACTACTAGTCCATGCACTGGACTTCTGCTGAGTTCTGCTGCTGCTACTGACTTCTGCTGCCCTCTGCGCCTGTGCTTCTGTCTACATCTTCCGATGGCGACTCCTGATCTTCCACGGACTTTGTGTGTTACTATTGTGAATTTGGATAACTCCAACTATCACCTCTTGGCAGCTTCCTTTGAGCTCTATGTTAAAGCACAAGGGCGCTACTCTCATCTATCTACCAAGGGACCGGCGGTCCCCACTGCTAATGCTGATGAAAAGACCAAGCAAGCCTACGATCTCTGGTCCAAGGAGGACTACGGTGCTATGACATGGATGGTCAACAGCGTCGAGCCAAAGATCTGCCAGTCTCTTCTTCGTCTCCAGACTGCAAAGGAGATGTGGGATCAGCTTTCCCACGTCTACTCTCATCAACAAAATCCCAAGAAGGTTTTTGAAATCTTTAAGCAACTGGCCAAGCACGAATTTTCTACCACTTCTATTGAGGACTACTACAATACCTGCTGTGCTCTCTGGGATGAATTCCAGGTGTACCATCCTCTCTCTGCCGACATCACTGAAGTTCAGCGTCAAAGGAACGAACTTATGCTTGTTCAATTCCTCGCTGGTCTACCCTCTTCTTTCGCTGGAGTTGTTGATCAGATCCTATCCAGTGATCCTCTGCCCACCCTGCGCGATGTTCTGAAAAGGGTTCAACAACTGCCATCTGTTTCTCAGCAACTTCCTGACACTTCTGATGGAGCAGCCCTCGTTGTTCGCACTGGCGACTCCTTCCGTGGCCACAGTCGTGGTCGGGGCCGCGGACGTGGACACTCTACTGCACCTAGACGTGGCTCTGGCGCTGAGTCTACTGAACCTCGCTTCTACACCTTCTGCAAGCGGACAAACCACACTGAAGACCGTTGCTGGATCAAGCATGGCAAGCCAGCCTGGGCAAACCAAGTCACGACGGATCAGCCTGAACCTACTACTACCTCTGCTCCGCCTTCTGCTGATTGGATCCGGTCCGAGTTCAAGAAACTTCTCCAGGCTCGTCTTGCTTCTTCTGTTGAAGCCTCTACCGATGGTAGCACCGCACTCCTGACACAGTCTGGTAAAAATTCGTGGGTGATTGGGTGCGACATCTCATATTTCTAGAAATCCTGCATTATTTTCTAAATTGCACAATACTTCTATTATACATCTCGTTACACTGGCTGATGGATCTAAGACACTTATTACCGGAATTGGTGATATCTGTACTATTGGTTGCCTGCCTCTGCGGTCTACTCTTTATGTTCCTAAATTTCCTATCAATTTGTTATCTGTCAATAGAACTGTGAAGAGCCTTCGTTGCTCTATTACTTTTGACCCGGATGGTGTTCTCTTTCAGGATCTGCGCACGAGGAAGACGATTGGTTCGGGCCATGAGGGATCAGATGGGCTATACTACTTGGACGTTCCGAAGACCGCAACATATCTAACATCTTCTGTGACAGGCATCCAGTGGCACTATCGTTTGGGACATCCTTCTACATCAAAACTGAAACATTTATTACCTGATGTATTAGATTCTGTTTTTCATTGTGAGACTTGCCAACTGGGCAAACAGACGCGAGCATCTTTTTCAAAAAAATCATGTATTAGTTCAAAACAGCCGTTTGATATTATTCATGCTGATGTTTGGGGGCCCTGTTCGCTGCTGAGTACTTCTGGATTCCGCTATTTTCTGAGTTTCATTGATGATTTTTCTAGAACTACCTGGATTTTTTTGCTAAAAGACAGGTCTACCATACTTGACAGTATCACTGCTTATTTTGCTGAGATTCGTACTCAATTTGCCAAACCCATCAAAAATTTTCAAACTGATAATGCCCTCGAGTTTGTACAAGCCTCGGTCAGTAATTTTTGTCGACAACAGGGTACCATACACCAAACTTCTTGTGCCTACACACCACAGCAAAACGGAGTCGTTGAACGCAAAAATCGCCACCTCCTTAACGTGGCCCGCACTTTACTGTTTCATTACCATGTCCCCCAGTGTTTTTGGCTTGAGGCTATCTCTACTGCTTGTTACCTCATTAACCGTATGCCCTCTTCTGTGCTTGGAAATCAAGTCCCCTATCAGATTCTGTTTCCAGATGCGCCTCTTTTTTCTGTGCCTCCTCGTATCTTTGGGAGCACCTGCTTTGTCAAAAATATTTGTCCCGGTCTCACCAAACTTGATCCCCGAGCGACTAAGTGTGTCTTCCTAGGGTACTCTCGCACTCAGAAAGGGTACCGCTGCTATGATCATGTGTCAAAGAAATGGTTTGTATCTGCTGATGTTGTTTTCTTTGAGCACATGCCTTTTTAATCTTCTGCCGGGTCGGCTCTTACATCGGATTTATTAATGGAGACACCTTTACCTATCATTGATGATACTGATGATATTGCTGATATTGCTTCTCCTACTGAAAAGCCCCCTCTAAAGGTATACCAACGACGACAGAAGACAGCAACTCCCTCTATGGCCCCTCCAACGTCTTCGTCCTCCGTGCCAGATCAAACACCACCGCAGGTATTCTCTGACCTTGATGTTCCTATCAGCTTGAGGAAAGGAACTAGAACTTGCACTAAACATCCTATTGGCAACTTTTGTACTACCACTAATCTAGGGACTAATTTTGCAAATTTTACTACTACTCTTTCTGTTGTATCTATTCCTAAAAATGCTTCTCAGGCTCTTAAACATCCTACTTGGCGTCAAGCCATGGAAGCAGAAATGCAAGCTCTTACTGAATGCAACACGTGGCATCTGGTCGATCCTCCCACAGACTGTTCTCCAGTTGGTTGTCGATGGGTGTTTACTGTCAAATATCAACCGAATGGCATGGTTGAACGGCTGAAGGCGAGACTTGTTGCCAAAGGCTATACACAGACTTACGGGGTCGATTACTTTGAGACTTCTTCTCCTGTGGCTCAGCTGAACTCTGTATGGATTCTTATTTCTGTTGCTATTAATTCTGATTGGCCCTTGTATCAGCTTGATGTAAAGAATGCTTTTCTGTATGGAGATTTACATGAGGAGGTCTATATGGAACAACCCTCGGGATTTGTGCTTTAGGGGGAGTCCTCTAAAGTCGGCCGGCTGCGGAAAGCTATTTATGGTTTGAAACAGAGTCCCCGTGCTTGGTTTGATAAACTAAGTACTATACTTCAGAAGTTCTCTTTTAGACGCTCCCAGTCGGATCATTCTGTCTTTGTTAAGAATAATATTGTTGGCATTGTTATTCTTATTGTATATGTTGATGACATTATTCTCTCAGGGAGTGATCCAGCGGGCATTCAGGCTACCAAGTGCTATCTGGAGAAATATTTTGTTACCAAAGACCTTGGCACTCTGCGTTATTTTCTTGGGATTGAAGTCTCTCGGTCTGCTTCTGGTCTATGTTTGTCTCAACGGAAGTATGTTTCGGATCTGCTTTCTGAAACTGGGCTTCTAGGTGCTAAACCTGCTAGCACACCTCTGGATCCAAATACTAACTGGGATGATGAGAACTCTCCTGCCTATCCTGACCATCATCAGTATCGCCGCATGGTTGGTAAGCTTATTTATCTTACTGTTACGCGTGTTGATATTACTTCTGCTGTCGGGCTTGTTAGTAGATATCTGGATAAACCTCGACAATGTCATTGGGACGTTGTTTGCCACATTCTTAAATATCTGAAGAGCTCCCCTGGGAAAGGCCTGCTATATAAGAAACATGGTCACTATAAACTCCTTGGTTATTCTGATTCTGACTATGCTGGGAGCAAGATCGACCGCCGCTCCACCTCTGGCTACTGTACCTTTGTGGGAGGAAACCTTGTTACTTGGCGAAGCAAGAAACAGACTGTGGTTGCTCGCTCAAGTGCTGAAGCTGAATATCGCGCCATGGCGCATACTAATTGTGAGCTATTCTGGATTCGGAGCCTGCTGAAGGATTTTGGTATTTCTGATTCCTCTCCTATTCCGATGAATTGTGACAACAAAGCTGCAACATTTATTGCCAGTAATCCTACTTTTCATGAGCGAACTAAACAAATTGAGGTTGACTGTCATTTTGTTCGCGAAGCTGTCTTATCTGGCCAGACATCCACACCCTACATACATACTTCTGATCAGGTGGCTGACATCTTCACCAAGATTCTTCCAAAGACGAGATTTGCTACTATGACATCCAAGTTGGGCCTGATTGACATCTATGCTCCAGCTTGAGGGGGAGTATTAGTATATACACTTTACTGCTTTTCTTTACTTAGTGTATTTTGCTTATTGCTTTTTCTCTTTTACTCTTTATCCCATGTGGGTTATCTCTAAATCCTGTACACTCTCTTGTCTTATAAAAGAGAGCCCCTTGTATTCTTTTTTAATCATCCAATAATAAGCAACACTTCTCGTCTTCTATATCACCGATAAAGAATAAAATGTTGGGACGTCGAATTGACTTGTATTTAGAGTAATGGCCCACTTATTTATGCAAGGATGGAAAGTGGGCAATAACCCCTTTACACGTGAATGAAATAAACACAAGTACAAGCCCAATGTATAACTCACCTAAGTATACTAATGTACAAACTAGCATAGACTATCCAAAGACCCCCTCCGTCAAGCCGATGCGCACATATCATAAACACCTAGCTTGCTACATAGAAACTAGACCTAACATCCATTAATTTGGTCAAGAGACTTGCAAGCTGGACACATCTAACAAGATTTAGCTTTGATCAACTTCTCTTCAAGTTTCTTGCAGATGAAACGACAGTCTCACTCAATGTGTTTCATTGTATCATGGAAAGTTCTTCACTATATTGGAATTCTTACGTGAAGTTGTTGACCCAGAGGAACTCGTTAGTAGGGTGGGCAATGTTTTGTCCTATGACTCCGCACTAGATCTAGCAACAACCATCTGCTTCTTGTTTTTCCAAGAGACAATATTGGTCCTATAAAAACACAATGTCCAGTAAAAATGTCGATCAATAACTGAGCCAGCCCAATCAGCATCAAAAAATAACACTGCGCCTTCAAGTAGGTATGATATGCGTAGAGAATACCCTTCCGTGGGTTCTTTCTTAAATAGGAAGAACCCAATGACTGCTTCTAGATGATCTATACATGGTTTCTTCATTAATTGACTCACCAAACTTATAGCAAAGAGATTTTAGGCCAGGTAATTGACCTGATAGATAGTTGAGTTTACCCATAAAACTTTTGTATATGCATGGATCAACAAGTAACTTTCCCTGATCTTCAAACGGCTTGACATTTGGACTGTATCAACTGGCTCCTCTCCCAATATGCATGTTTCTTCTAGGAGGTTAAGAGAGTACCTTATCTGAGAAATAACGACTCCATCTTTAGATACGGCCCTCGATACCATGAGAGTACTTTAGGTACCCCAAAGTCTTAGTCCAAAATTTCCCATAAAGAAATTGCTTTCATTGGGTAATGACGTGTTGATCGTTGTTGATGATGCGATATCATGTACATAGAAAACGAAGAAGAAAATCCAACAAGCTTTGTTGATAGAAAGCAGAGTAATCTCGGTTGGATTTCTAAGAACTCAATTCATTGAAACGCCTGAATGAATTGTCTCAATCATGCCTGAGGATATGATTGAGACTGCACAGAGATTATCGAGCCTACAGATTACATGACATGCCTCCTGAGCAACAAGCCAAGGGGCTGTTCCAAGTATATTTCTTCAGATAAGTTATTGTGGAAGACACAATGCTGATTTCTAATTGATATAATGGCCAAGAGAGTTGTGCTAACAGATTAATATCATGATGATGTCATTCTCGCCAGAGGAGAAAAGGTCTCAAGATATTCTTCACCATAGGCTTAAGTATAGCCTTTTGCAACAAAATGTGCCTTCAAAACATTATAGAACCATCCAAACCAACTTTGATAGAAAAGACCTACCAACAAACCCTAGCAGACTTGTTCCTGAGGGCAAAAACAAGTGACCAAGTATGATCAAGCTTTAGAGCAATCATCTCTTCTTCCAAGGCATGTCCCTATCTAGGGTGATCTAGTGCAATAGATACGGATCCAAGTACAAAAACAAAGTTCTGAGGAAACCAAGATAACATAGGATGGTGACAAGTGATCATAAGAAACAAAGCTAGATATAGGATAAGAGGTACATGATCGATTCCCTTTCCTAAGAGATGAGAGTCTTGGCCTTGACAAGATCTTACTATGCACCCTCGTATTTTCAGTGAAGGCCTGCCAAGAACTTGATAATTTCATCTGATCTCTTTGTTTCTTAAATTTCCAAACATTTGCAACCAAAGGAGGTAAGGCCATAGAACGAAATATCTGATTTCAACACCGTATTCGATGGCCAAGAAACAGAGATTTACTGAAATTTTGATATTTACGGCCCCGGTGATTTTGACACCTAATGAGCAAATTATATCATGAAGATTTACCAGAACATCTAAACACCAAGATACACATAAATATGCAATATTATTTCATATTAGATGTGTGGGGGTCACCCACATTTGTAAGTGAAGGGAGCTAAACTATTTTGACAGTCATTTCAATGACAATTATAATGGTAAAATGAAGGAATTATATTAGAAATTCTGCAAACACTATGTTCAGACATAAACATGCTAGATTATATATTAGTGTATATGTTGAGATGTCAAGGTGTAATCCATGTCTTGATGAGTGAGTGCACAAATGAGCATAATTGTCAAATTTGTTAAACTGTTACAAACTTAAAAACCCACAAGTTACAACTTCGAACTTAAAACTTATAGTTGCAAGTTACAAACTTACAAATAACAACTTGTATATAATATGTTACTAACTACTAACTACTAATTTAGTGAAGTAGTAATTAGTAAGTACTAAGTATTATTAGCTAGTAACTAATAAGTAATAAGTAATAGCTAATAAGTATTAAGTAATTTGAGCTTTGTTTGCGGATCATGTGATTTTCAAAAGATGTAGCACTTAGAAATTTGTTATTTTCAGACAGAGTCTTCCTTTATATCTCTATAGAAGAGTGTAGGAATAGAAGGTAGTGTAGATGGGCTAGGGATAGGGGAAACATACCTTAGAATCAAGAAAAATAGTCTCTGGAAGCAAGGATTCAAAGAAAGTAGCCAAAATACCTAAGATGTAGTAGCAGCAGCCCTAGGAACAATATTTCTCAAAACGCAAGTTTTGTTTCTGTGCCATTTCACGAAATTATGGCCCAGCTTTTTGCTGTGAAATTTTCCCTGGTTTTCCGAAACAATTGGACAAAAAATCAGAAATTTCAACCAAAATTTTGTTCCATGGGTAAGGCATGAAGGTCATTTATGAAGCCAATGACCTTGCCAAATAATTGAGTTAGACACTTATTCCCTAGTTGAAGACTTCCCATTGCTACTATCACATTATACATGTTTAAGATATTATCAGAATAACTACACGTATTGTCGACAAGATGGATTTTTTCAAAACTAGGTTGACTTATTATCATCAAAAACTAGGTTGAAGGCGCCGAGCCACCGACACTGGCTAACAGGTAGGTGACAAAATAGGACATGGAATTTTACTAAATTTCTACATTGACTATTGTAGACATGGACAAAGTTGAGACTTGAGAGTGTTTCGTACCATGCATATGCTCACCTGTCTGATGTAGGCAATTGTCAAGTCAAGATGGATTATTCCACCATCAAGTGTGCATTGCCCCTAAGAAGCAATGATCTCCCTTTAAGGGGTCTTACGCACGTTGTATAAAGCGAAGGAATCAACTACCTTACACAACATAAGAAGTAACATATTACCATGGGAGGTATACATCTATATTAGCTCATATCATTATCATCATCGTCGTCGCCGTCTAAGCCTCAATCCCAATAATTGCTCCTTTCTAAATAGTTATATTCTTTGTTATATTCACCTAGACTAGTTCTTCATATATTTATTTCCTTTAACCTCTTCAAATTGTAGTGGAGTCAAGAACCTTACTCATAACTATTGTGGTAACTAGCCTATAGTATACATGCCCCAACCATATGAGATTACCTTCTAGTAGTTTGTGCTCAATACTTTTCGCTCATACTTTATTTATATAAAATCATTTATAATTCAGATCTCCTTCTTTAACACATAAAAAAAGACCTGACTAGACAGATGACGTCCGTTCTGATCAGGTCTGAAAGCTCTCCAAACAGGCCTTTAGTAACACTACTCTCAGCTTGGGGGACTTAACTGTTCAGAATAGACCAGCTCAAATTAAATGATTAGTACGTAATAATTTATATTTTCATAATATATAATATTATTACCTTCTACATATTTATAACTGATCTCAGCTCAAATTATCATTCATGGTCTGATAGAGATTGTCATCTTTCCTCCCAAATGCAGCATGCATATGGGTATTATCTTTGTGCAAGGATTGATCCTTTTTTCCATGAATCCAAGCTTGGTTAAACAACAATGGTAGAGTTTAGCCATGCTTTAAAGGAAGAAGTTGTCCCAGAGCAGTCTTTGTTGTATGACTTCTTGTTTTTGATGAATAATTTGTGTTATCGTGTTAATTAATGTCTAGTGTATGACTATATGTCTAGTACACGTATATACTAATCAACAATTCAACATATCACCAAAATTTGGCCTCTAAATCATGGCGATCCTTCATTAGATTCATTCAAGAAAATGGCCTACCTTTAGTATGCTAGTAGTAAATACTATATAATGTTAGTGTGAGACTACCACAAAACATGCAGTCTGGTCTAATCTGGCCTAGCCTTGCTAGTGATCTGCTCTAAGAGTTTGCCAGACTATGATGACCGCTTAGGTATGTGGTTTTGGGCCATACCAGACTATATCCACCCCTATATGTTACACATGCCAAAACCATGTCATATTACCCTCTCCTTAGTTTGTCCTCAATACTTACTATTCCCTTTTATTTCTTATATCTAATTAAATTTTTCTTTATCTTCTTAGACAACCCTCTTAGCATTCTCATTTCAGCCATAGTCATCTTGTCACCACCTGGTGATACAAGTGTTATTGTCCAAAGTCTTCGTCGCATGTTTGTGTCTAGAGATGTGACTTTTCATGAATCCACTCCATATTTCTCTAGTGTTCCCAGTAAGGGGGAGCAATTATGTGAGAGAGTGCCACCATCAGATGCTAATGAGAGAGTGCCACCACCATATCAGAGTGAGAGAGTGCCACCTATCATTTCTGACTATACTATAATTCAGGAAGAGCAGCCAACAGATGGTCCACCAATTCAACAATATTCACATGTTTATAGCCCAGACAAGATCCAGAGGAGGTAGCGACTCCAGTCTCTGAGCCCTCCCCATCCTCTACTCAAGGGATTCCTGAAGAACCATCTGACCTTGATGTTCCCATTGTTGTTCGCAAAGGTACCCGTTCATGTACTATTCGGCATCCTATTACAAATGTGTGTTGTTTGTCCAAGTTATCTCAGCAGGCTCGCTTATTTCCTCTTGGGATTGATTCTGTGGTCATTCCAAGAAATCATCTTGATGCTATGAAGGATATTGACTGGAAACAGGCTATGCATGTTGAAATGTCTGCTCTGTTACAGAACAACACCTGGGAACTTGTTGACTTAACTCCAGATAAAAATGTTGTGGGATGCAGATGGGTATTTACAGTAAAACATAATCCAGATGGTTCTGTGGAGAGATTGAAAGCTAGACTGGTGGCAAAAGGGTACACTCAGACATATGGGGTTGATTTCTTTGAGATCTTTTCACCAGTGGCTCGTCTGAATTCTGTGTATTCTTATTTCTCTGGCTACTACATTTGACTGGCCTCTATTTCAGCTCGATGTCAAGAATGCCTTTCTTCATGGTGATCTACAAGAGGAGGTGTACATGGAACAACCAGGTTTTAATATATTTCATATTTATTCTATTTTGTAATTTCTATATCCTGTTGGACCTCTATGTGAATTATCCAATTTCTCTTATTAATAAAAAGGGAGAAGGCATATGGCCTCTCGTGCATTGCGGCACCACATTTCACATGGTACCAGAGCAAGGTTCCTAACTGAACCCTACCTAGCCGTCACAACCCAGCGCCGCCGCCGGTCGGCCGACCGCCAGCGTGAACAGTAACTCCGGCGGTGAACAATGTGCGGCGTGAACAGTGCGGCGGAGTGAACAGTGATTCCTACGTGAACAGAGCACGTCGCCAGCCTTCCTCGACCGCCGCGCCGCAGACCCAAAGAGGGCGGAGCATCCGTCTCCCGGGCCAGGCGTCGTAGTCGTCGTCCCCTTCTCTTCTATCTCCGGATCGTCGGGTCCTTCGGTTGTTCCAACGGATTTCTAAATCCCAAACCGGAGGGTCCGTCGGTACGTGAGAAATTCCTAATCACATCTCCTCCATGTGTGATTAGGGAATTTCAGTTGGGGGTTGTGGATGCGTCAGATACGCATCTGATCTTGTGACGTGACGTGTATCTCCCCGTTACCCATATCTTCTTGTGACGTGTCTCAATCCATCACTCTTCTTCTCGTCAAATCATAGAGGACACCAAGGCATCTACCATCTATAGTGAGATGTCTCCTATCCCCTCCATCAAGCTGAACGGGAAGAATTATCTCTTATGGATGAACGTTGTCCATATTGTATTGGAGTCACGCGGCAAGGCGAGACATGTTGATTCTGATCCTCCTGTACTTATTGACAAAGGCTATGATGAATGGAAGCGTCATAACAGTCTGGTAAAGACCTGGTTGTGGGGGAGCATGGAACCTGGGATTGCCTCGAGGTTCATGTTCTACACTACCGCCAAAGAGATCTGGGATGCAGTGAAGAAACATTATTCTCAAGAGAAGAATGTGCTTCGTCAGTTCATGATATATGATCGCCTGTTTGCAGAACGACAGGGAGACAGACCTTTAGAAGAATACTTTGGAGTGATTCAAGGTATTGCACAAGAGTTGAGTTTCTACCATCCAGTAACTGTCCAGGAGCAAGTCAAAGACAGAGATGACTTGATTACAGCAAAATTCTTGTCTGGTCTGAGTTCTTCGTGCAGTTCATCCCGCAGTGTTATCTTAGCTTCTGATAAACTTCTTAGCTTGGAAGAGGCATATTCAAGGATTTTACAGGCAAATTTTGAACCTGTTGATCCTACCGTAATCTCATCTCAGGGAGATTCTCATGCTTCTGTAGTTGTTGCAGTGAAAGGAGGACGGACAGGTATGGGCCGAGAACGTGGAACTCACCCGAAGTGCACTTTCTGTGACAAACTTGGACACACAGTTGAGAAATGCTGAAAGAAGCATGGTCGACCTGCTGCACCACCTGTGGGAGCAGCAAACTATGCTACCACTATTGAGTCTACTGAGCCTCCTGCTTCGAGTTCTGGTCATTCTGGCATTACACTCACCAAGGAGGAATATGATAGATTTATTCTGGCTACTCAGCATATCTAAGCTTGGGATCATCATCTTCAGCCAACTTGGCGTCCACCACTGGTAATCAGGCTACCTCTTTATTGGCTTCTGGTTCTACTTCATCATGGGTCGTTGACTCTGGAGCGTCACAGCATATGACTGGTATGAGGAGACTTCTTCATTCCATTGACTCACATATTCCTCACAAATCTGTAACTACAGCAGATGGTTCAGTAAGGAGAGTGTTAGCCAGTGGATCTGTTTCTCTGACTCCTGGAATTGATCTTAAATCCGTACATTATGTGCCTGCTTTTCCTTTTAATCTTCTATTTGTTGCTAAGTTGATTGATACTGTGAAATGTACGATAACTTTTGGACCTTCTTGTTTTGTATTACAGGATCTCAAGAGTATGAGGATGATTGGTGGGAGGCCTACGAAAGGTGATCTCTACCTCTTCCACGGTGACAGTCTGCCTCGCCAAGTGTCTACTCCTGCTCCAACTGTCCTGTTGAGTGGCTCTCCCTTACTGTGGCACTACAAATATGGACATCCTTCATTAGAGAGCCTGAGAAAGTTAGAACCAGAATTGTCTCAAGTATCGTCTCTAGAGTGTCAGTCTTGTCAACTGGGAAAACATCATAGAATGTCTTATCCCGGTCGTGTCAATAAACGGGCATCATATCCTTTTGAGTTGGTCCATAGTGATGTTTGGGGTCCTATAAAAGACCATAGTTACATTGGTTTTCGTTATTTTATCTCTTTTGTGGATGACTTCTCGTGTATGACTTGGATTTATTTGTTGAAAAGTCGAGAGTATGTGCTATCTATTGTCAAACATTTTCATCAAGAAATAAAAGTTCAATTTGATTGCAATATTAAAGTTCTTCAATTTGATAATGCCTTGGAGTATGTTCAAAATGATATGGTTGATTTTTGTAGTTCAGTTGGGATGATACATCGTTCATCCTGTCCTCATACCCCTCAGCAGAATGGGGTAGCAGAGAGGAAAAATCGTCATCTCCTTGATATTACCAGGATAATCATGTTTCAATCTAATGTTCCTAAGCGTTTTTTATCTGACGTCCTTCTTACTGCTTGTTTTCTTATCAACAGGCAAACTTCTTCTGTGCTTCAAGGACGTACTCCTTTCTCTGTCCTATGTCCCAAAGATCAACCTTTCCTTGTTCCTCTTAGAGTGTTTGGTTGTACTTCTTTTGTCCACAAATTTGATCCTAAGGCTGATAAGTTATTTCCTAGGTCAATTAGGACTCTCTTTCTTGGGTACTTCAACACTAGCAAAGGGTACAAGTGTTATTGTCCAAGTCTTCGTCGCATGTTTGTGTCTAGAGATGTGACTTTTCATGAATCCACTCCATATTTCTCTAGTGTTCCCAGTAAGGGGGAGCAATAATGTGAGACGGTGCCACCATCAGATGCTAATGAGAAAGTGCCACCACAACATCAGAGTGAGAGAGTGCCACCTATTATTCCTGACTATACTATAATTCAGGAAGAGCCGCGAAATGGTCCACCAATTCAGCAATATTCACATGTTTATAGCAGACGAGGCAGACAAGATCCAGAGGAGGTAGCGACTCCAGTCTCTGAACCCTCCCCATCCTCCTCTACTCAAGGGAATCATGAAGAACCATCTGACCTTGATGTTCCCATTGCTGTTCGCAAAGGTACCCGTTCATGTACTATTCGGCATCCTATTACAAATGTGTGTTATTTGTCCAAGTTATCTCAGCAGGCTCGCTCATTTGCTCTTGGGATTGATTCTATGGTCATTCCAAGAAATCATCTTGATGCTATGAAGGATATTGGCTGGAAACAGGCTATGCATGTTGAAATGTCTGCTCTGTTACAGAACAACACCTGGGAACTTGTTGACTTACCTCCAGATAAAAATGTTGTGGGATGCAGATGGGTATTTACAGTAAAACATAATCCAGATGGTTCTGTGGAGAAATTGAAAGCTAGACTGGTGGCAAAGGGGTACACTCAGACATATGGGGTTGATTTCTTTGAGACCTTTTCACCAGTGGCTCGTCTAAATTCTGTGCGTATTCTTATTTCTCAGGCTACTACATTTGACTGGCCTCTATTTCAGCTCGATGTCAAGAATGCCTTTCTTCATGGTGATCTACAAGAGGAGGTGTACATGGAGCAACCACCTGATTTTGTTGCTCAAGGGGAGTGTCAGAAGGTGTGTAGACTGAAGAAAGCCATCTATGGATTGAAACAATCTCCTAGAGCTTGGTTTGACAAGTTCAGTGATGTTGTGCTAAAGATGGGTTTTTCTCGTTCTGTTATTGATCACTCTTTATTTTATTCTACTTCTTCTGATGGATCTATTATTATTGTTATGTATGTTGATGATATTGTTATCACTGGTAGTGATCATGGTTATCAGAACCGACCCGGACCGGCCGGTTGAACCGGGAACCGGACACCCTACCGGTTTGGTTCTCTCAAAAAACCGGAAATGACATCTGACCGGCATCAAACCGGTGAACCGGCCGGTTGAACCGGTGAACCGGTCCGGTTTTAGGCGAACCGGCCGGTTCTCTCACTTTACTAATTTTAGTACTTTTGATGCTAGTTTTTATTAATCAATATTGAATACAATATAAATGTTGGTATATAAATGTCCACAAATAGAATAATATTTGTTATTTGGTCTATTTATCAAGTTATTGTGAGCAGTTGTGCTATTATTCATGTTTCATAACTTTTTAGGGATTTTTTCCATGAGTATCAAAGGTATTTATATATTTTTAAACGATTAGTTACGTCATGCTGACGTCACCGGTTGAACCAGTGAACCGTGAACCAGAGCCCTCACCGGTTCGCTGACCGGTTCGAGTCTGACAACCCTGGTAGTGATTCCACAGGCATATCTCGTGTGAAAGCGGGCTTGTAGGGGTACTTTCACACAAAGGATCTGGGAAAACTGAGATATTTTCTGGGCATTGAAGTACTTAGATCTCATGCAGGTACCAATTTGTCTCAGAGAAAATATGTGTTGGATATACTACAGGAAACTGGTATGAGTGAGTCCAAGCATGTGTCTACTCCTATGGACTATCATGTGAAGGAGATGACTGATGTTACTGATTATCCAGATCCAGGATATTACAGGAAAATTGTGGGAAAATTGATATATTTGACAATCACACGTCCTGACATTTCTTTTGCTGTAGGAGTGGTGAGTCAGCATATGAGCTCTCCAAAACAATCTCATTGGACATCTGTCTGTCGTATTCTGAGATATCTGAAAGGTGCACCTGGTAAGGGAATCACCTATTATAGGCCAAAGACTCTTGTATCCACATTGTCTCTTACTGGTTATGCAGATGCAGATTGGGCTGGTAATCTGAACGACAGGAGGTCTACGTCTGGATATTGCACATTTCTGGGGAATCATCTTATTACCTGGAAAAGCAAAAAGCAAAATGTTGTTGCAAGATCTAGCACGGAAGTTGAGTATAGAGCAATGGCACATGCATGTTGTGAGTTGCAGTGGGTTCAATCTGTACTTTCTAAATTAAAGATTCTTGTTTTGTCTCCTATAGAACTCAGATGTGACAATCAAGCAGCCATATACATTGCTAAGAATTCAGTCTTCCATGAACGAACTAAGCACATTGAAGTTGACTGCCACTTTATCAGAGACCAGATCAAGAATGGAATTGTTGTGACTCCACATGTCAAGTCTGAAGATCAACTTGCAGATGTTCTTACGAAGCCATTGAGTCCAGCAGCTTTCCAGAGTTTTTGCACCAAGCTAGGTCTACACAATGTGTACACTCCAGCTTGAGAGGGAGTGTTAATATATTTCATATTTATTCTATTTTGTAATTTCTATATCCTGCTGGACCTCTATGTAAATTATCAAGTTTCTCTTATTAATAAAAAGGGAGAAGGCCTATGGCCTCTCTCAACGCTGCATTGCACGTTGTATTGCGGCACCACATTTCACACATGTCATATTACCCTCTCCTTAGTTTGTCTTCAATACTTACTATTCCCTTTTATTTCTTATATCTAATTAAATTTTTCTTTATCTTCTTAGACAACCCTCTTAGCATTCTCATTTCAGCCATAGTCATCTTGTGACCACCTGGTCACTTCTTATTATGTCAATTAGCCTAATTCCATACAATTAATCAATTTAGTTAAGAATTGTCAATCCATTCCTATTGTGGTTTAATGAATGTGGTGTATGACATGCTAGCAGTTATCATATTAACAGATTGTTATTGTCATTCCCATAAGCAAGCATTAGCCTTACACTTGAGATTTGCAAGGGAGATGGGATGCTAACTGCTAATAAATATATATTTTAAATTAAGTAGAACTTACTCATAAATTCATAATAAAGGAAAGTGGCTGCCCTTTCCCAGAATAAAATGTTGGTATTAGAGTGGTAGCCAATCGTTTATTCCTTTAATTCAGTAACCACTCAACTGCGATAGAAGAGTTATTCAGTAAGCCTCAACTATGAATGAAGAATTAATCAGTAACCAATTACTGAACTGAATTCAAAGAAAAGGCTTAAGAAAACAAGAACTCGATACCCAGTTTTTGGTTAATCCATGACTGAAGAAGTGTTTAGTTGAGGAATTCAATGAACTGGAAATTGTACCATATGTAATGGCTTCCAGAATTGAAATTTCAAACATAGTTGTTAATATAGCAAGGATTTCGTTCCAAGGAACAGAATCCTTTAATCTAAGAAGTTAAGAAAATGAGTTACACAATTGAAAAAAGCAAGATGGAAGCAATCAGGGCCCGATAAGGGATGGACGTTGCCCGGTCTAGTTTAGCCTGGGCCTAAAAATTGCAACTAAACTAGTCATTTGGTTTGATACAAAATCATTAGCAAAAAAATTCAAACTAGTGTTGAACATTTCCAAATCAGACTTGGCCACTAGCAAGGTCCAGATCAAACCTGGCTTAGTTTGGTTTGAAATGATTACTATTTAGGTATAAGCATCACATTGAAACTGTGGGTCATTTTTAAGTGGGTCTAACAAAGGATTGGTTTGATTTTAAATGTCAAATCATTGGTGCATTTGATCTAAGATCATGAAAGAAAATATTACTTGTGTACACACCAAACAGACGAGATTGTCTTGTATATATCAAGTAAAAAATGCAAACTTTAGAAATTTAAAAAAAAATCACATGCAACACCTTTTTTTTCTTATACCATTGATAAAGGTTTGACTCGCAAGTTATATATTATGATTCCATTGTGTTAAATGAATCAATATTGTAGACTCATTATATCCAATTATCATATCTATCACTATATACGGTGGATCAAGTTTGACTTCAAGCTAAACAAGTCGTTAGAAATGCAAGCATGCTGGAAACTTTAGATCTTGACTTGGTTTATAGTCGACTTCATTTAGTGATTGCGATCCATACTAGTCCTGCACATCTAGTACCCTATGAAGCACGGATACTCCAAAACAGGTGACGTACCTGTATCCGATACGTATCGGATATCAATACTCGGTGGATACTCCTGGATACGTATCGCATACTCTCAATCTGTATCCAGGCCGTATCCAGTCGGTAAAAACTAGAAAAAAAATTGGGCATGACATTGCTTGATTAGCATTTGACACCAGCTCATGTCTCAACCCTCTCTGCTAAGTAGTAGCTTGCAGCAAGGCTGTCACAGTTGCTTCCTTGAAGTAGTTCAAGGTTAGTCACCATTCCTCTTGCTAAATGTCAATCTTCCTTCTTCTCTTTATTGTGTGTACCTCCTATGTTTTTTTGGGATTTCACTTTTTAAAGAACTTCCATATGTAATCTGGATTTTTGTTTGTTCTTTATTGCAAACCAATTCATTCACATTTACATGGTACTTGCGGATGCTTTCCCTGCTAAGGTGAAAGTTTTATGCACGTTGATGTCCTCCATATTCTATGAAAGGCTTCAATTTAGTATTGTTGGGTTAACATGCCTCTTATTTTGGTGGCTAAATCCATTGTGGTTTATTCTGGATTTCTATCTAGACAATATCTAATTCATCTTCTTGAAGATAATCATTGCGTCCCCATCCTTCTGTCTCCACCCATGAAGCACCGATACTCGAAAATAGGTGTCCCACCAGTACTGAATACATGTTTAAACTATTACTCCCTAGATACTTTCTAATACATACCAAATACTTCTTAAGTCGTATCCCTTTTTTTATTAGCAGGATATGACCTCAATGCAGTCAGGATACAACCAACCCATTTAACAGCCAAGAGAGCACCCCACTTGTGTGATTCCTCAAAATCCCAAAACCATATGACTTTCAACTCTAGACTCCCCCTATTGTATTGTGATTTGATAAATGAAATTGGTATTTTCTGTTAAAATTTTAAAATAAACATTAAAAAAATTGTTGTATCCATGTTGTACCTGTATCTTATATTTTCGAAAATTATCGTATCCCCGTACGGTACCCGTACCCGTATCCATTTCTGTATCTATATTCGTGCTTCATAATAGCTAGCCACACATGAGAGAAGATAGTTTGGCATCACAGTGATTTGAAAGAACAGATTCTTGAGGAAGCACATGCATCGATGTACGCCATGCATCCAGGTAACACTAAGATGTACAGGAATCTCAAGAAAGTGTACTGGTGGTCAGGCATGATAAAAGATGTAGCTGAGTACGTGGCTAGATGTGTGTGCCAGCAGGTTAAGGCTGAGCATCAGAAACCTGCAGGTACTTTGCAATCTATTTATATACCAGAGTGGAAGTGGGAACATATCACAATGGATTTTGTGATAGGGTTGCCCAGGACACCTAGAGGTTGTGACTCGATATGGGTGATTGTGGATAGACTAACTAAGTTTTCTCACTTTCTTCCTGTTAAGTCAACCTTTGATGTCTTGAAGTTAGGAAGAACACTTAAGTCTTATAGAGTTTGCATACAATAATAGTCACCATTCCAGTCTTGGTATGGTCCCGTATGAAGCTCTGTATGGCAGGAAGTATAGATCACCCGTATGTTGGTATGAGGTAGGTGAAAAGCATATTCTTGGACCAGAGATAGTGGATTTGACCACTGAAAAGATTATTGTGATCAAAGAACAGTTGAAAGTTGCACAGGACAAGCAGAAGAGTTACGCTGAGAAGAGACGTAGAAAACTTGAGTTTGAGCCTTAATTTTAGGTCCGATTAGTGAAGGAACAGAGAAGTTCTCTCTAGGTTATGATTTCTCCACAGAACTTTCACTAATGGTATCTCACGATTCTTGAGTTTCTTGATCCTCCGATCAACTATCTGTATTGGTCCTTCAACATAGGACACATCTGGTCTGAGCTGTACAGGTTCTGGATCCACTATCTTCTCTGTACCAGGGTAACATTTCTTCAGCATCGATACATGAAACACATCATGTAAATTAGCCAACTCAGATGGCAAATCCAACCTATAGGCTACAGGTCCAATCCTCTCAACAACAGGATATGGGCCCATAAACCTAGGAGTCAGTTTGCCGCTCTTACCAAACCTCAACACTCCTTTCCATGGTGAAACCTTCAGATACACTTCATCACCAACCTCAAAGACTTGAGAAAAAACAAAGAGATCCGGTAGTTTGAAATAAATAAATGTTCCGATGGAACCTTCTCACAAGGATTGACTGTTGAGTTGATATACGATCCAAACCATTAATTCTTCTTTTTAAAAAGTCATGGCAAAACCCGTAGCTACTTGTACTAAAAAACAAGTAAGTGTGATCCCCCCTAGGCAATAAAATATGTTGACATGAGAAGCTACGCGGGAGCTCAAGTCAGAAATGTGTGACAAGTTTCCTTTTCTCTTTTAGGAATTTCGGGACGAAATTCTTATAAGGGAGGGAGATTGTTATGACCCACTCCGAACTTAATCAGTAGTACCTTGATTAGTGCTCAGTATCTTGTTAAACATCATGGTTAATCAAGATAAGCTAATATGTGAATCAATAGTTGAGATTGAATCATCTGAGGTAATTAATGATAATTGTACTGTTAATCGTTAAGTTAAATAAGTGCCCAAGAAGCGATTAGTATTTTGATTAGCTGAGACAAGTTAATTAGCATGTTTTCATGCCTTGGGGTTGTAGAGGATCTCGCACTTGAAAAGTTGCAAAATAAATCGTGTTAATTGGACCTTCGAGGCGAGAGTTATGACGTTTTCATGTTCCTTTGGACTTGGATGCAATTTTACCAGAATTTGATTTCTTTAAGTGGGTCGGTTGTTTTTCTTTCCTTTATCCTTTCTTCTCCTTCACCCGATACAACAGAAAGCAGCCGTAAGCGGCGTTCAACAGGTCGATCGACCCCAGAGTAAAGGGTGCTAGGGCGGACGTTTTAGGGTGATTCAGGGCATCTCAGGAAGGACTCGACCTCCACTCTCTTTCCTCTACCCTTCTCCTTCCTCTCTACCACGCCCTTGCGGCGCTCCCAGCCACATGCGGCCCTAGCAGCTTGGGCGTTGGCGGCCAGTAGCTGCAGCTCCAGCACAGCGCCGGCCAGGAGCCCTTCTGGGCGCAGCCAACAGCTCAATCCACTGTCTTGGAGGCCGACCTTGAGGTCCAGGCTTGCAACCGCAGCCACGAGCAAGACAATCACCTAGCTAGGGGCAGCGCCCCCAACCAGAGCAGCAGCAACAGCTGCTGTTTGGAGCAGCGGTAATGGCCAGGAGGCCGTTTGGGTGTGAGCAGCAGCACCAAGCTATGCTCTCGACTCCGAATGAGAGGTCCAAGCTAGGTATTGCAGCATCCAGTCATGATTCGGCCATCAATGGAGCCATTTCCACCGTGCATGCAACTGTTGTTGCAGTTGGTTCGTACACAGAACAACCAAAGATAGAAGACAATCCAACAAAAAGCCGAAACCGGGACTCTGGACGCATTTCCGACGAATTCGGACATCCTGAATCGCGGTGAGTAGGATTTCACTCACTATCTAAGATTTAACTCTGCAAATCGGAAATTTTTGGTAAATTACGCGTTTTTCGTTGATAACAGGCGTTGGGCAGTATTTGGCGTCGCCCGACTTTTTATTTCATAAATCGTTTCTTTATACTTTAATATGATTTGGATTAGCATCTGATCAGTGTGGATTGGACCAGTGAATTTATATAGTTAATCGGAACCTAAATTGCTAAGTGTGAATGTTGAAATTAGTAATACACGATCGATAATGGTACGGTTTGGGTATAAACCCAGACAATACAAATTTTTGTAAATTATCAGATGCACGACTTCAAAGAAAGTACGATAACATAAAATATGCAATAAAACCCTAGTTGCATGCTTCCTCTTATGTTAATGTGTGTGAATTAACATTTACATGAATTGGCACATTTCTCTGAGATATTACTAGAAATTCTCAAGTATTTTTAATAATTTGTGTTATGATACGTAAGTAACTCTTAATTGAGTTATGAGATGCACAAACCAGGATTAGGGTTAATGTGCACGTTCTTCGAGAAATTTTAGATAATTGATAGATGTTACAGAAGATTTCTCATATGTGAAGTAATTACTCTTATCAGTGCAATAAGATGTTCAATTGCATGAATTCAGTATGTATGTGCCAAATTGACATGAGTTTGGGTTATTTATGAATTGTAAATCTGCCTGCATGCATGATATAAGAATTACTCAGTATTTACAATGGTTTTGAGTATACTGCTCTATCAGTTCTAGAATGATATCGTATGGTGGTTTGAACTGCAATCAAATAGATGAGGTAACTGAAACCCTAAGAATAGGGTGTTGCCATGTGATAAGTGAATGAGGTAACTGAAACCCTAAGGGTAGGGTGTTCAATGAATCAAGTATTTTGATACCAAAATTCTCAGTATGAGATGTGGTGATGCTTAACAGTTCAATTGTATGATTTTTGTGTATAAAGTGCCAAATTGACATGCATTCTGTTTATTTAAGAATTTTAGTTTGCTTGCATGTATAGTATGATGATTTCTCAGTATACTATAGTGTTTTGAATATACAACTCTGTCAAATTTAGAATGATATTCATGTCGTGTTGTAAAGTTAAGTAAATAGACTCGGTACCATAGAGATACCAAAGTCCAGGACAAGTAAGAGAGAGATGCAATGTAGTAAGAGCTTTTCTAGAATAATAAAATGATAGACTTAGGTGCCCTGACACCGTAGAACCCCTTCGAGAGGTCTGCACCTTAGGGGTGAAACGATCAACCCTGGGGATACGCCCAGGTGGTCGGAGACTCGTGTCCAACACTTACCGAATGTCTCGGTGACACGAGGGCTGAGAGTTAGGATCCCGATCAACCCTGGGGATACGCCCAGGTGGTCGGAGACTCGAGGTAGTGTCCCGATCAACCCTGTGGATACGCCCAGGTGGTCGGAGACATGTCCCGATCAACCCTGGGGATACGCCCAGGTGGTCGGAGACTTAGAGACCCTCCGCCTGTGTACTCAGCTTAGAGGAGGAGTCCAGTTTACGGCACCAAAAGGATGCCGAGGCCAGAGAGCCTGAGTCCTGTAGCAGACCAGGACAGCAGTCAGACTTAGATATCCCGGGGTGTCGGCTAAGTCTTGTACGGTGGGATCGCAGTTCGCTACGAGTCTTCATATGTAGAGTACACTGCATATGATCAGGGCATAAAATAAAATATGTTCATATAGGTTTACAGAGTTGTTATAAGTTAAAGAGTTAAGAAAGATATGAGTTAGCTTCACAGCAGTAGTTCTTTAAGTATTTTCTGTTAAATAATTGTATCTACAGCTCTGCATCAATTGTTATTATAATGAAATGTTGACATCTTCTGTTGTTTAAATTAAATTGCTTAGACCTGCTCAGTATAGTATTTCATGCATATTATTCCAAATAATAAACATAAATGAGTTATCTGTGATGGTTGGTGAAATTCTATTCACTGAGCCAGTAGCTCACCATTCAGGTCAACGTTAACACGAGGAGGCTGAAGGATCGTATTACCCAGACGCTTAGAAGGTAGTTTTTAGTTAGTTTTGCACAAAGAGAATGACAGTAGATTTCGTGGTTGGTTGAGCAAAACCGCGGGGAAAAACATATAAAAATACGCAGTTCCTGATAGACATCCGTGATTATGGCAGCACATCAAAAGCACTATATATTAACTTGGATCCCAGAGTCTGGGTGAGGCGACGGGAGTAGCACTGTAGCAACACTGAAACAGTAGAGCCATTATTTGCTACGGATACAACATGATTAATACTACAACAGAATAGAAAGGTTGTTGAATATTTGACAATTACAATTTACAACTCGAGTAGATCACAATGTCGGTACTAAAAAAAACATAGCACGAACCTTTTAATCCGTCTAGCTGGTGTACGCCCTCTCGAATTGTGCTGCTCCAAACTGAGTGAGGAAGGTGATGACAGAGCAGGAGGAAGAGGCACCGAAGACCTTTCAGGCTGTAAGCAATGGCGGCGAGCTAAGGAGCCTCCTCGCTTGTGCTCAGGAAGATAGATGGCCTCCAATGAGGCCCGTCCCGAGGAGGGCGAAGTTCTGGTGGTTGTCACGGCTGCTCGTTCCTACTACAATAGTGCTTCCTCGATAGGGAGAAGGAAACGAAAGACAGAGTGGGGCAAGCGGACTGAAATGAAGTGAAAAATGGAGGAAATGAAGGAGGGAGAAGGAAGCGGGGGTGTGAAGGAGTTCGTTCAGCCGAGAAGACAATCAGGGAAAGAGAGGACGAGGCAGAAAGGTCGGGCGGAGGCGGAGACGAGGTGGCGGGTAGACTTTGTAAATGGATAGCAGAATTCGCCCATTAGATCTCGATTTGGGTCCGAAATTTTAACAGAAATCCGATACTGAATTTTTAGGATATTGGATTGCGGGTTTGAGAATTGTGGATTGGATATTGAACATTATTATATCTACTTTGAAAATTCTGAATTTGATAGCGTGTGCATATATCATTAAAAATAATTATATATATAAACATGACATTAGTATTTCATAGATATAATACATGTATATGCATTAAATTTATGATTCTCAAATCACACGTTTATCCAAATTGAGATATTATTTGGTACAATCGATTGGAATGTTATCTTATGATGTATGTTGGATATCGGATTGAAATCCTTTTTACAGATTTAGATATCAATGTAGTTATAGGCCACCCCATCTAATCTGGATTGATTCATTCTCTAAACCTGTTGGACTTACAGGTGTTAAGGCCATTTGGATAGGATATTGTTTGAGGAACCGCACTTTCTCACTTAAGCATCGCAAAATTGTGTTCCAAGTGGTGTGGCCCTCTGATAGGTTGCCACATTACTCAACACAAAGGTAATTACTCATAAACCCCTAAAAATTAGTTTTGCCTTGATTATCACTGAGAAATTGCTAGGAAAATGTGATTAATATGGATCAATGTATCATTTTGATATTAGAAAGAGACTAGTCCTACTCCTATGCCATTATATTTGAGTTTTAACTTTTTTTAGTTTGATGTTTACAATAAGAGGTGTATAAGTTCAATAGTCGTGAACAATGGTTTAGATAAATACTTTTGAGGTTAAATGACACATGGATCTTTTAAAATATAATGATGATTATTAATGTTTAGCATCTACGATCTTAATATTGTTGGCTAGTTTACATGTAAGGAATCGCAGTAACCCAAATGCTTATGAAAACCCTAACTTCACATGTAATATTAACCATGGGTTGGGTTACGATGACCCTAATATTACCTAAAAATGAATATGGCCTAATGGCCTTGAGTATGAGATCTAATACATGTTTTGACATAGCATTGACCTATTTTCCCCATAATATACTCCTTTTACTTTGAATCAGTAAAAATATATGTGTATCTCTTATTTGTCACGATTATGATATTAATTATTGTATTTGTATATGTATGAGTCATAAAGCTCTCCATTTGATATTATTTGAATTATGTGTTGTATGTTACCATTTGTACATTTATACATATATGTTTTGGAAACCTTGAAATAAATTTGTAAATAAATCCTTTATTCACATATTACATGCCTTATTGATCTTCAACTGTATGGATGTCAATAGGGTCAATGCATAGATATTACATGCATGGGTTAGTGCATATATAATACATGCAATTAGATCCGCACATGGGAGTTTAGAGAGGATCTAATGTGTAGACAGTGAATCCTTAAAAACCTCTAGGTAGATAGAGGATCAGGCATGATCACAATGCCATGACCATAATTATTGTATATATGATGGAGAAATACAAGATAAAGATGTTTGTCTTATAGGACATAAAGTTGATTCAATTTTAATTTCCATGCTTATACATTACTTTTATAAAAATACACTATTGTGTCAATTATATAATTTTACCACCAGCATGCCATTGCATTCACAATAACTTCTTGATTTTGTGATTTTAGGTTCAAATATAGAGAGAATGGATGATCATGAACTATGGAGTGTTGTGAGTCATTCATAAGTGGATCATTGTCAATCTTATAAGAAAAAATACATGTTTATTACAATATACACTAATATGTAATAAAATCTCAAGATAGACTCATGTATTATATATATATATATATATATATATATATATATATATATATATTCATTGTATATGTTTTGGATGTTTGTGTGATTGTTTCATGCATACATGATATCAATATTATGTTGTGTGCATTGTTCATGCCCTAGGTGGTATTCTTGGGATCTTGTGCTAGATATTCAGGGGTGTTACATATGCATAAAAGATGTATTCCAAGCACTACAATGATGTGGCACGTGCTAGCATCCATGGTACCTAACCTATAGAACCAAAACAAGTAGGCCTTCAAAATGGTCAAACATCTCAAGAAAATGTTTGAAGGTCAGACTGGATTGGAGTCATGACATATTAAGGGTGAAATTTCAAAGCAAGTTGGTAGAGGGAGATTGTCACATATCCATTTTTACCATAATCCCGCCTCCCTTGACTAGAGAGTCTATGGCAATAGCACTTGAGCGTCCGTCCCTGGAATGGAACATCTCAAACACAAGCATGTATATGAAATATTACGACAATACTCCATTCATCATCTATGAAGCAAAAGTTTATACATCAAACTTGTAGATAATCAAAAGGAAAGATACATGCTCAAAAGAGACTACAAAGAACACATCATGGATATAAAAGTTCTACTCCCTTTACTATTACAAAGATGTCCCCATTGATGTTACATTTCAAAGCATGAGTGTACAAAAGATGTAGGCAGCGGATCATCACTTGGAAGCATCTAAAAACAAAATGACAAACAAAATATATCAATGTGAATGTATTGAGTACGCTATGCAAAGATATGAGAAGAAATTTTCAAGGTAATATATAAATTTTCTAGGCTATAAACATTACACTTTGCAAGAAATAAAGCGAGAAAACTTAAACACCCTTCTTGTTAGTCAGAGCATATTTTAGATTTCATTTTCAATTATACCATCATCATCGTCAATATTAGGCCTTGACCAATCTTCAAAAGGAAGCATGAAGGTAAATTGAGGCTAAAAGCCCAAAAGTAACCATGTTTCTATGTGAGGGGCCTCAAGACCAATATCAATTAGTTAACTCTATTTTAGCATGTGTTGTGACGTTGCTTGATTAAGACAAGTAGGTGCACTAAGTCTTGTGCCCTTACCTCAAGAATTTAGGCAGGTACATAAGGGTTGTATAATTAATTTATATATTATGTTCAAGGTTTGTCAGCATAGTGTGATCAACACGAAAGTAGTATTCATAGGAAAACTAGCATAAACAAGTAATTAAGCAGGCAAGCATTATTAGTTCTAGCATGTCACATATCACCATAAAGTTTTTTTATTCCTAAGTTGGATGGAGATTTGATTATTAATTAGGCCAAAGTTCCAATCTTGATCAAGTAATATCATGCATATACATATAGAGGTCGTTTTTAGATCAGGTTGATCCTTGTATGCACATCAAGGTGATATATATCATAATTCAACTCAAAAAGTAGATCAAAGTTACTAATCTGGTAGCTAATAGGTATTTTGATTATTAATGCCCTAAGGAGAATATAGAAGAGTGTTTAGGTCATTCAAAACTTATATAAACCTCACTTTATCAAAGTCAAGGAACTTTTAAAAGATTTAGGGTTCAATTGTAGTAAACATTAGAAAGATGGTATTTTTCAATCAAAGTGCTATATAATATTGTAATTTTAGGCCTAAGGGTCATGTTATTGCTTTTTGAAGAATAGTTCATCTATTGGGTTTTGGTGATTAAGGTATGAAAAAGGGAAATACCAGAAAAACACCCAACTTTATATGGGAGATCAGTGGCTCACCATGTGTCCCAGGGTGCCAGAAGTGGCTGGCGTGGAGGGGGCATAATAGAGGGGGGCAAGATGTGTGTTCTTGCCATGCTTGTCCAAAACCTTGAATGCGCGGGAGAGATAAGGTTGTGTAGCACCTCGTTGCTGACTGGACCAGTTAGTTGTTTGATGTGAGGGCAAACGGTGCCCGTGACACATGGTGCAGATGTGTTAAGTCGAGGATGTGTAACACATGAGCCCACTACTCAAGTCTCTAGTAGAGTTTCATGAATGATGACTAGTCACATAGACCACCATTGGTCTTAACCGTGTGTTTTTTCTCACTCGTACACAAGTCGTGATCAACCTCTCGACTATTCACCCATCCTAATACTACTCTGGGATGAGCACGCTTAGCCAAAAAAATTCTTAGTGATGGGCTTCCTAAAAAGGAGGTGTACCTTAGTGATATGGGTAGTATGATCATTCCTTTTCATCTCATTTTATTTAAGGCTTCAAATCATGGGATGTTACAAGATGCCTTCATGGAAGAAGAGAGTGTTATATTGGGAAGACAAATTGGTGTGTTCAATCCAAGCGTGGATGACTAAGAGGAAATTGAAACCTCTCAGTCTTCTGCCTCCCTGTATTAGGGTTTGAGACCCCAGAGAGTAGGTGGTGGCACTAGTTTTATGGGGGCTAGAGGGGGTTTCAAGCTAGAGTGAGAGTAGGAATAGAAGAATGGGTCTCCACATGGAGGATGGAGGTAAAAGGAGCTAGAGGGTCATATGTATACTGTTAGGGCTGGGTTTGAATGGTTAGTGGTTATGGAAGAAAGGAGGGGAAATACCCTTGCTGCCCCATCCTAGTGTGGCTCATGCCTCATATGAGGTAGGCGTGGGTCAAAAGGGGCCAAGGATGGCCAAGGAGAGTGTAAAGAGTGGGACCCGAAAGGGTATCCACTCAAATGATATAATACAAGAGCCATGTAATAATAAAGCAGCGGAATCAAAACTATTACAAAGTCACTTCATGATTCATTTACACAATTGTTCCTCACCATAATAGGTGATTTTACAAAACTTGAACTATGCACAACTAAGCCAGTAGCAGAGGGTAACCCAGCCATTCCAAGATATCCTTAAGTTCATGTCATGTTAGCAATCTTTTTGAGCTCTTGTCTTCCAATGTACCTAAACCTGGGTGGAAGGGAACATCACCCAAAAAATAGGAAACAACAAAGAGGTCAGCAAAGGCTGAGTATGTACATATATAAAACACTTTGGGCATTATATAGGGTTAAAAGTGCAAAAAAATGTTCCCACAAGAAAAGGGGGCTATTTGCAATTAGGTATGTTCAAGAGAAATGTAACAAAAAATGAGGCATATTAAATTTCATATTACAAGCATGATAATAAAAGAGTGTCTTGCCATAACAATCATCCACAATTTCATATTAAAACAACAAACATTTGCATGCATAACAATGTTGACTAAATATACCTAAAACAGGGCCATAACACCATAGGATCATGGCCTAAAAATAAATAAGGGTGGAAACGCACACCCTGGGCGGAATACGCACGCCCTATATAAGTATGGTTGTACATAAGTACCACCATTCTAGATAATCTAGTCAAACACGCAGCATGCTATAATAGAGTGGCAAGACTATCATTTTAATCAATATCAAACCAAAAGGCAACAAGGCAGGAGGGGCCTAAAGACCCATAATCATGTCAAATTAATAATCAAAGCAGTAAAAGAGATTCATATCTAGAATTATAAATGTCCAAGAATAATAGATTTCCAAGAGAAATAACAGTTCAAGAGATGCCTCATTAAAATGTATATGGATTTAGTCAAATAATGCCCAAAATAAAATAGAGGATGTACATACCTTATGATCAAACCTAGATATTCAATAACACCTTCTACGCACAGGGTCAGGGTTGTCTCAACCTAGTCATAATATGTGTGCATTCGATTAATATAATATGCATTAAATCTTTTGCTTGGAAATTGACCCTACATTAGGTTGCAAATCTGGGCGTGAAACCTGTCCCAATAAATCAGTCGTATTTTTGTAATTTCAAAAACATATTTATTTGTATTTTTCTGCTGAACCAACACTTAGTTATGATTTTTACAAGTTAAAATCATTTACTGATCGAAAAGAAAATAAATTGCAAATTGACCAATATACCCTTGAATGAAAATGCAGGAAGAATCAAGCGGTGTGTTACTCAGTACTATAGTGATACACACTTACCTAACTCGGGGTCAAAGGCAAGTCAAAGATGATAAAAGGACTTCTTTACCCATGGCATGTGACACCAGGTTACATAGGCCTCATGGGCGAGCCATGAATTTTGTCCCAGGGATTCCACACCCTGCATCTCACGCCATGGAGGTCCCGATTGAGCTCAAGGGTAGGGTATACCATCAATCCAGGCTTCGAGGGGAGTGGGAAACTAGCTTATTAGCTCCGCCTAGTTACCCCGGACTTGGCGAGCTACTGCTCCAGCCCTGAGGGTGCCAGGAGTCCAGATGAGCCTCACGATAAAGATGACCAGGGATGAACCTGGCGGTGACTCCGGTGGGGGGAAATGGCGAGAAGCATCCTGTGAGGGAGACATCAGAAGTGTATTTTGATACCACTTGCTCCGTCAATCATCCATGACTGGATTACTAGGGCCAAGAACCTACAAAAAACTTCTCCACGGTGCGGCAAAATAGGGAGACCGGCGATGTTATACGTTTGAGTAAACCAGATAAAACAGAGGCAAAATAAGAACTGGGTAAGGAAGAGGAAGGGTTTCATAGGTATGTATCTTCTAGAGAGAGTATGGAGGGGTCAGGGACCTCCAGGTCTGCTCATGCGGCAAGAAACAGGGGAACACATCGACATTTTGTCAACTGAGCTGACGAGACAATCTAACGGTATACTGAGCACATGGGCAGAAGGAGCGGGGGTCATAGATGGTTACCTCACGAGTAATTGAGCCGAGGAGAACGATCCTAGAATCTATCTACCATCTTCGCCGAAGAAGGAGACCAGTACTGGCAGTAGCTCCAAGGCGCCAATACAAGCAATTGATCGAAGAGGATGCAAGAGGGGGTTCCGAGGATGAAATCTGGAGCAAACTGAAGGATGCGGTGGCTCCGGGTGGGGAAACAGTGAGTGGGGAAAAGGGCAGCGGCGGCTGCTCAAGGGTAGAAATAGGTGTTTTTGCCTTAGGGTTCTATTGAGGTCGAGTAAGGGGTCGCTAGACTCTTCGAGATGTGCGGCGTTCTTTGGCGAAGAAAATGCGAGAAATGGTTGATTGAGGTGAGAGAACGATGAGCAGGACTATCACTGGCTTGAACCAGTCGTGAGCAAGCGGGGAAGTCGGAGGTGGAAGACGGAGTCCACCAGCCCGACCCGACTGACCCGCGTGACCCAAAAGCTGACTGAGAACGTGACATGTAGAAAATTGAAAACTTAGGCAAAAGTGTGTGGCATCAAATTACATCTTATAAGTGTCATTAAAACTAACATCCTAACTTTTAATTGACCAAAGGAGGTGTATTTGATATCCAAATAAGCCCAAAATATGTAGGTTAGCTAATTTGGGTGTGATGAGCATGAATTTGGACTTGGATTTGCATTAAGAGACTGTTTGTATTTCCATTAAGCCTGGATACATTGGTCCCTTAATTAGAGTTATTAGTTTAACCTAATAGCAAAATAGGGTGAATCCTTCTTACATCATTTCCACATTCCTCACTCTAATATACCACTTTTATTCTAAGATATTAAGTATTGGTTGAGTTTGTAATTTAATATTAGTATCCACAAATTCCCACACTTCAAGTATTATGTTTTTCTCATACAAAGATTTCATGTTCATGTGATTCGAAAGAGTCAATTAGGGTTATCAGATCCTAATATGGTTTAATCTATGCTATAACAACGAAATATAGACATTGAAAGGTAGCCAAGTAAAGAAAAGGGACAAGGGATTTTGGATATCCATCTAATCAATTAGGGGCCTAGAAGAATGGGAAATTAGCCTATGCATCTAGAATCGAGTATGTTACAACACTCCACCCCTTAAAGAGGTTTTTGTCCCTGAAATCCAACCACTTGAGGTATGGTAAACTGAGTTATAAACTTAACCAAGTTATAAATTTCTACTATACTTAATGTAGGTAGTCATATCATACTATTCATGTCACACTTATGGTCTACTCTCATGATGAAGCCATATGCCTCCATGTATCATGCATCCATAAATCTGCTAATCCTAGATGTGGGTCTAGAAAAGTTTCAACAAGACCTAGGATTATGTTAACCAATTTGTATCCATCAGGGCTACCTACAATGTTATCGTAGTTTTTCCATTCTTTGATCATGGTCCACATCATCATCATCATCATCATCATCATCATCATCATCATCATCATCATCATCATCATCATCATCATCATCATCATCATCATCATCATCATCATCATCATCATCATCATCATCATCATCATCATCATCAACAACAACAACATCAACAACAACAACCTCACCATCTACTTATCATCATCATCGTCGTCATCAATATCATCACCTAAATCAACATCATCATCATAACCTAGAGGGGCAAAAAGGATGAACCTAGGTCTTATGTATCCAAGGACTCTACGCACTCTCTACACCACAGTTAGTCCTAGGGTTTCACGTCCATCATTCCAGTCAAGTATTTCTTCATTCAAAGGGTTCCTCTACAATTCAAACTTCCTTGTGGCAATGACTTGGTTCTAAAACCTTCGATAAAATATGAAAATTTTTCTTTTGTACATCTAAATTAATAATGAAAATAAGTTTGACAGAAGAAAAAAAATCTTACGATGAAAAATCCAAAATTGGCGCCAAAACTCAATTTGAGAACTGATCCAACCCTATTCTAGGGTTGTATCTCGTGTCATTTTGTACTTTTATCACATTCAAATGCATTAGAATTACATGTTATTCTCCCCAATATGATTATCATTGCAAATACGCTTATGGATGTTCTTTGCACTGTTTTTTAGGTACTTGGACCATGCTTAGATGGACGAGGGAGAGAGAGGGACCCAAAGAAGGCCCCAAAGTCTCCCTCAACCTACCTCCAGTGGCCAAGACGCATCCCCGAGCAAAGACATCTGAAATTGACAAAGTAAGAAGAGAAATCAAGAAGTCAAGCCTCACCACGGCCGTGGCCCCAATGCCACGGTCGTGGCTTTTTTGCCAAAATCCAACAGGTTGCAACAGGGAAATCCTTAGATCACCCACGAACGTGGCCTCCCAGCCACGACCGTGGCCAGTGAAGACGACACGACCGTGGCCATCAGCACGGTCGTGGTCAGGAGAAGGGAACACGGTCGTGGCACCCTGCCACGGTCGTGGGAATTAAATTGCGAAAAGTCAGTTTCCAACAGGGAAGTTGCCCAGAAAGCCACGACCGTGGCCAAGTCGCCACGGCCATGGCCGATGCTGATCAAGACACCTGTGGCCCCTCCCCACGGTCAGCTCCAACTCCTCCAAAATGGTCGTGTTACCCAACACGGCCGTGGTGCATGCTACCCACCACGACTGTGGCACTCCGCCATGGCCGTGGCCACCACCATCTCACCACTTTCTTCACCCCACGACCGTGTTCACCACCCCACGGTCGTCCCCCACTACCCTCACCACGGCCGTGGCACACCCACCACAACCGTGGTGATCACCTACCCTATATAACTTTCTACTATTTTTCCTATTTTGCCCCCACTTAGCCCTAGCTCCTATATAAGCACTAGTTGCTTCTAGGGCTCGGGAGAGAGCACCCCCTGGACGCAACCTAGTTGCTCCCTTGCCTCCATCACTCCCATCCACCTACTTCCTTGCATTTAATCTCATTTCCACCCACTTTCCACCCATTTCCACCATAGAAACCTAGTTTCTCTAGGTTTCTATCCATCCATTCCACCATTTCCATGCCCTTGAGCACCTTTGGAGGAGGAGGTTCGTGGCCAGCAGCAAGGAGGTGAAGGTGGTCGAGCTACATCAAGCATCCATGGCGTTTCTTACTCTCTTTCCCTTCTCCTTTGTTCCTAGTTTGATCATGTGTAGCTAAGCCCCCTTGGGTGGGCTGTTTGGGGAAAAAATGTGATTGTGATACCATGTTGGGGGAATATACTTTGTAATGAACATATTTCATTTCTATGATGATTGCCTTTGCTTATATCTCATTTCCCATTACTTGTGCATGTGGTTGTTGTTTAATTACATTAATTGCTTGCCTTGTGGTGTTTGAAGACATTTGCCTCTAGGATGTTTTGGTTTCTATGTAGTTATCATAGGATTGGCTCCTAGGTCCTTAATTCGGATCCCTAGCTAGCCCCCTATCTTCCTACATAATCATCTTCTTCCTAAATGCAAATGTGAGTTCTAAGTGACTAGTATAAGTGTGATTAGTGCAATTGCCTAGGATTTCCTAAAGGCTGAGGTGGCTAGTGGCATGAGGTAAAATATCCTCATCTCTACTCCCACCCTTACCCTTGGTCCTCGATTGACTAATACCACTTATCCTAGAGACCTAGACTTGGTAAGTCCTATGAGAATTACACCTAGCCCTAGTTCTCCAACTAGTAGCATAGGGTACATTCTCATAGCACCCACCTTGTTGTTTGGTTTGGTAATCTAGAATGAAATATGCTAATTGCTTTTTATGGTGACATCCCCCAACCAATGTCAAGGTCACATTCCCAAATGGCCCACCTCCTTCATCTAATTGCTTGAAGCCTTAATTGCTCTGTTTACTTGTTAATTCTAGTGTAGTTCAATTGCTTTAGTTAACTTAGTTGATTGCCTAGTTTTGTTAGCTAGTGTTAATTTAGGTCTTTGATCTTAATTAGTGGTTAACTTAGGCTCTCAATTGCTAGTTGCTTGCTTAGTCTAGTGTAGTTCATTCTTGCTCTTGTTTAGGTAGCCTGTTAACTTAGATTTCTAATCTAGCCTTTTGATAACTTAGTTTCGTATTGCTTTTCATACTTGCTCACTTAGCTTAATCAACAACCAACCAACCTTTAAACCCTAAAACCTTACACTCCACACTAGGAACGTAGCTCACGCCGTCTAACTCTAGCGCCCCCTCTATCTCCGCGGATCGACCCCGTACTTGCCGCCTCACCTATACTACAACACGACCCTGTGCGCTTGCGGGTGTAGTGTCTTAGTAGACGTAGGTAGTTAGTGTGGGACCATACAAATATCGAAAGCAAAGATCCCATCTCATCTCGTGCCTCCCGACCTCGTGGATTGCACTTGTTGCAAGCCTCAAGCGGGAGCGCACCAAGCTTTCTGGCGCCGATGCCGGGGATCGAGGCGCTCGGCCTAGTTAGATAGTGTAGCTTAGCCTTTCCTTTTGCCCTCACCATTGCTATTATTTATTCTTTATGTTACTCTTGCATATTGGTTCGCTAACTTGACTCCTTGTTGTTTGTTTGTGACTTGTGCAGGTGACAACTGTGCATGCGTAGCACGCGTTCGACTTGCACCGACTTGGTGGTTTACGACCCCGAGATTGGGAGAAGAAGACGTTAAGATCGCCGCAACCTACACCGAGAAGCCGAGATGGCTGAGAACAACCCACCACCGGATGCTCAACCTCCACCACATCGCCCGCTTCATGAGTACTTCACGCCAGGGAACTACAACTCCCCCATCGCCACTCTAGTTGACCAGATGCCAGGTCAACAGTTCTCCATCCCGCCGGCACTCTTGGGGCTTCTCCCTACATACTTCGGTATGGAGAACGAGAACCCCTACCACCACATAGACGCGTTCCTTAAAACATGCTCTACTTTCCGCACGCCAGCCGCTACCGACGACTCGATCAGGAGGACGCTCTTTCCCTTCTCTCTCAAAGAGAAGGACAAGGAGTGGTACGTCTCGAGGCCAGAGTTGGTCACTTGGAATGAGGTGAAGAACGAGTTTCTCAAGAAGTTCTTCCCCATCGCCAAGTTATCCTACATGAGAAGGTGCATCACATCGTTTGCCCAGAAAGACAACGAGCCCTTCCACGAGGCGTGGGAGAGGTTCCAGAAGCTGCTTCGTGACTGCCCTCATCATGAGGTTCCTCTTTGGCAGCTAGTTCAGGCCTTCTACACCGGGCTTGAGGAGCAAAGCCGTCGATTCTTCTTGCGGGGGCACGTTCATGGCAAAGTCGCCTGAGGAATCATGGCCTCTGTTTGAGCATCTCACCGAGAATTCATGCCACCGAGCTTCCACTAAAGGTGGACATTGCGGCCGAAACTACACCCCTCCCCTTTCCTCCGTGGCTCCCGCACGCAATGCCACCGACCCTGATATGATGAAAATGATGGTTGATATGATGCAAATGATGAAGAATCAAGTGGGTGCCTCTTCTAGCCAACCCGCTATGGCTGTGGATATTGTAGACGAGGAAGTCAACGCTTTACATTCCTTTGGTGGCCGCAACAACCAGGGCCCAATGTCCAGTTCCTACACTCCCGAGTGGAGGAACCACCCCAACTTCTCCTGGAAACAACAGAATGAGGAAGGGCAAGGGCAGGGGCAGCCAAAGCCACGCTACAGCTCCAAGTTTGAGGACGAGGTACTAGGAAGGCTAAGGAGCCTGGATGAAGTAAAAAAAGACGTCAATGCACATGGGCAGTCTATAAACCATCTTGAGCAGAGGTTGGACAAAATTTCTCTCTCTTTGGCTAAAAGGGAAGAAGGTAGACTTCCATCTCAACCACTACCAAATCCGAACAATGATGGGGTTTTTCTAGGGAACACTTTGAGTGCTTATGTTCCGCCATCTTACCAAGCCCCACCAAACCCCTATGCCCCCCCACCTCCTCAAGCGTCGCTCAATTATCAATATGCTCCACCTCCACCTCACACTTACCAACAACCACCTCCACAATATCATCCCCCACCACAACAACAACCGCAGCCCCAATTCATCCTTCAAAATCCCAACTCCCCCCACCAAAGGCCTCCACCACCCCAACAACCACAACCACCTCCACAAGCTCCCTCTTCTATCACCCGTGAGCATGTGAAGGATGTGACTATGTTGAGGAGTGGAAGGACCTTGGAGAGGCCCCATGGTACAGTTGTTGGCAGAGATGACACTGGGGTAGAGCAGGTTGATACTGAGATACAGACTGATGATACTGTGATAAGAGGCAGTGTTGATACCGTGACGCCGAGCAGTGATACCGTGATTCCAGTGATACCAGTGGATGATACTGTTGATTTGGACCGATTGGGTTCCCAACTCCCTCCATATCCTGATGCACTTGAGGAGCCTTCTGCTGCAAAGAAAAAGAAGAAGCATGCAGATGATATTTTGGAGATCTTCAAGCAAGTGAAAATCAACGTACCTCTTCTAGATGCAGTTAAACAAATTCCGTCCTATGCAAAGTTCCTTAAAGAATTGTGCACCTTCAAAAGAAAGACAACGGGGAGGACACCTAAGAAGATTAAGCTCACTGAGTAAGTGACCTCCATTCTCCAACACACCATCCCCCAGAAAAGAAAAGACCCCAGTGATCCCATCATCTCATGCTACATCGGGGCACATCGCATAGACCAGGATCTTCTTGACTTAGGGTCTAGCGTAAACTTGATGCCGTATGATCTGTTTGCTGAGCTCCAAATGGAGGAGTTGAGGCCAGCCCATTGCACTCTACAGTTGGCCGACCGATCTGTGAAGATGCCTAGAGGGCGTGTGGATGATGTGCTGGTCCGTCTTGATGAGGATACTTCTGCCTTCTTCCCAACC